>VHKM01000041.1:1330000-2660000 GCA_007210695.1 Neogobius melanostomus
TAGATCCACTGTAAACACGCAACCAAGTCCAAGTGTTCACTCGCCTCAAATTTACCATTCTCACTGAGTGAACTTCAATGGGGCCAAATGGGGTAATGCCAGATGGCCAGGACATAATATTTACGGATCAAAACCACTATTAGCTTATTTGAAGTGCGGTACCAGCTGGATGAGAGGCTCCGCTGGCAACAAGATGTGAGAAGAATGAGAGGAGTACAAAGTTAGGCACCAGGGAGCCATGTTTAAGTCATGGCTAAATAATGAATTACGCTGGCAGACTCGGAGCTGGCCGTGGAGTTAAAAACACCAGCTCCAAAGACGTGGCTCTCAGCAAATAACTGACAAACTTTTCTTTCTCCATGATTTGGCACATACTGCGGTTATACGGATATTATCAGTGACATGCAAGTATTCTCAGGAGCAATTTGGCTAATTTACTGATGTCCAACCCCAATCACAATCACAATGTATTTCACTTAAGACCCCTTCTTTAATCTGTAAAAGCAGAGATTAGTGAAACATGACTGCTTCTAGTTATAAAGCACTTTTAATGGTCGTGAACTACATTGCAGACTAGTATCATCACTGTGACACTAAAACCTTATGGACAATCACATCCTGTCGAAGTTGAGACAGAATATGTACCGAAAGACCTAAAACTCTTGGATAAACAACACATTATTAGTTATCAGCCAAAATATACCCTGTAAATTATGATTGCCCCAGTCATGCCTCATTAGTTGTGCTTGTTTCAGAGGTGAGGTTGAAAAACATGCATTTAAAAGGTGTTACCAGGGAATTTAACAAAAATAACTGAACTGGTGAACTTCCCCTCTCCTCTTTCCTATAGCACAAGGAGTGACTTTAGCGGCACAGCGAAAGGATGAAAGGACAATTTGTAGCAGACAGAGGCGTGCTTGGAAATATGAGGTTTATAATGAGATTGTGCAGAAAAAAAAAAACTGTCTCTGAGGGCAGGATAAAGATGAGGAAGTGTTCATCTTCTAGAATCAATTAGTACGAAGAGAGTTTCTGCCCTAAACTGCACTTTACTGTGATGAGCAGATTTTAATAGAAAAACTTCACTCACGCTCGGAGACAAAACAACTGTAGGCCACGTGTAATGAACAAAGATCGGGAATTGCAGAGAACAGTTTAATCTTCTCGTATAATACGAGGCAATGTCTTTTTGTTTCGGTTTATTTTTATTCAAAGGTTGGCACGTCAAATTGTCTGCCATCCTCCATTTATCAGACACCCTTTCCGACAGTCTTCTCGGCATACCAGGATTATTTATAGTATTTTTTTTCATCTTTCCCTTTGTTAACTTAGACTGAACACATATGAGACAAGCCCTTATAAAGCATTAAAGGTGCAGTTGCTGATTTTTCCTCATTTCAAGCTGATTTACAGTACATACAGTATATACTAGAGATGCACCGATCCAGCTTTTTGCTTTCGATACCGATACCGATACGGGGAGTTTGAGTATCAGCTAATATCCAATATTAACTGATACCAAGAAACTTTCTTAAAAGTGACTGTTGTGAGTGAAAATAGTGAATGGTCGTCTTTTCCCCAGTGTTAAATCAACTTCTTTTTTGCAAACGACATGGTACATAGGTGATTATATCTATGAATAAACTAATGGAAAAAAGCATTACATTTTAATGATCCTTGGGTATGAGACTATTAGGCCATTTGGTTGCATTAATATAAACAACTCACATATGACCTGATCATTATTACTTGTCCATAACAAATGTGTTATATCAGTTATTCTTTAACAGCATTTCATTAACTAAAATACAAGCACTTAGCCACTCCTGCAGTGGCTATATATTTTATTAGGTGATCCGATCATAATTTCTGTCCTAGCTTTGATAGGTTGATGTTAGCATTAGCATGCTGTCGCTAGCAATAGCATACTGTTGCTAGTCGCTGCATTTTGCACGGCGATCACAAATACATTTGGAAGTTAGACCCAACTCAGTGATTGAATTCTCCGGGTTCTAAGCTTCAAAATGACGTACAGCATGTCAATATACAGTAAAATGTAGTTTAAAATGTTTAGATCCAAAACAAGTATCGGATCAGTAACGGATATTTGTAGCCAATAGGCCTCTTCTAGCATCCGGGTAATTGCAGAACGTCGCAGATTTGGCGGTGAAAACAATGGCGGTATTAGACAGCGTTTTTGCCTGTGAGTGACAGATTGTGTACGATAAATTGAATCCTTCTCAGTAAATCAGGCCTAAAAGCTGTTGTGTGGTTGGATTTTTGTTGGAACTACAGCTTCAGTCTTGTAAACTGAGCAAGTTAATGATTAGAATCGACGTCTGCAGATCTAAACAAATGGTGTGGATTATATTTTAAAGGAACAGGCCACCGTTTTTCCATACTGAGATATGTTCTTACCTGAGCTTAGGCGAGTTGATGCGTATCTGTCTGGTCTTTGTGCGTGTGCTCAGTCACGCAAAATGCCCAAAGATGTGTTAGCATTTGGCCTCTCCCAGTATATTCCTATAGCTCCAAACGGGGGTGAAGTTGGAAGCTACCACACTCTTCGACGGGCACGCACAAAGACCAGACAGGAACGTATCAACTCGTCTAAGCTCAGGCAAGAACATATCTCAGTATGGAAAAACGGTGGCCTGTTCCTTTAAAGTTTAACGTAACTGTGCCAGACACATCAGGCTCCAAATTCTATGATTTACTTTGCTTTAAACATCAAATAAATTGTTAATCACATTTTTAACGTCATGACATGCATTAGCTAAATCTAAAGCTGAATAAACTAGAAAGAACGTCGCCTAAGAGCTTCTAAAACATTTTCTAGTCAGCATTACGTTTAAAGCAGTACTAAGTAACTCTTGCCCCTAGAGGCCATAAGCGCAACTGCAGGTGTCTTAGCAACTTACAATTTTTTAACTTATTAAATGTCTTGGAGAGTAAATACTACGCTGCCAGAAAAGGTGAAGAGAGAGAGGGATATTGTACATCCAATTATACAATGGAAATCATTTTTTTCACTCAAACTTGGCTGTAAATACTGTTTAAAGTGGCGCTAGCCCACAGTTAGCTTTGCTCGTTAGCCTGTTAGCTTCTTCTCCGTGATTCCATTAGTGTGTATTGGTTGCTCCGCCCCGGTGGCAGTCAAGTTGCAAGCATGGTTTTCTGGCCAGAGACACCAGGGGGAGATGAAAGACCCCCCAATCATCCCATTAACACTTGTATTACCCCCAGAGGGACTACGGAAAGGATTTATTAAGGTAAACACGTTACTTAGTACTGCTTTAATTGAGATCATGATTATTTCCCGAAAAGCGAACATAAATGCGTGAAATTCAGCACTAAGTTGCAACGGATTAGTGAAGCATACTAGGCTAAATTTCTGTTTATATCGGACTTTTGCCCCAATAGGCAGGTTATCGTGGTAATCAAATGACATTTCATCACAATCCGACAATCATTCACCTTAATAAATCCTCTCAAATCCAATGACCACCACCCAACCATCTCCCATTGTTTACAATGAAGCCGAGAGCATTGTATTCACCTCTGCTTGATTTTTGACATAACACCGTAGAGCCCTATACTCCAAATTGTACTTTCCAGTATCGGCTCCAATATTTGATACTAGTATCGGATAGGCGCATCCCTAATATATACATATATGAATGTAATGTAAATTTAGCTTATCTTGGACTGAAAAGACGTTACCAAAAGTAAAGTACAGTATATTGAATAGTAGTCAGGCCATATTCCGAGTATGTATAATGTGGGCACTGAATGAAACAAAACAATCTTCCTATGAGAAAAATGCCACGGTGCATTGACAAGGACAGGAGCAGGAGTGATCACAGATTGCCTGTTTGAGAACAATGGATCAAAATATGCAGCCAGCACAGTGGAGGCCAAAGCTGAATTAACTTGTTGCTGGCCTATTGATTTAGCCACTGCGCTCTCGCTGTCCAATGCACCCCAGAGGGAATGCATTATGTACAATAACTCTTACGGCCTTTTGTCGCATACTAATCAGCCCTTTATGTTGTTATATTTTTAAGCGTAATGACAAATACATAACCCACTCTCTACCGTGTAAAAGTAAAAAAAAAAAAAAAAAACGCAATCAAAGTGCAATCAGTCTTTATTTGTCAGTGGAGGGGAGCAACTAAAAGCTCTATATGTCTTGTGGGAGTAATTAGTATTGTTCCCATTACTTCACAGCCATCTTTAACCTATTCGGGAGCCAAACAAGCAGTGTTTTATGGAGCAATTTGTGCGTGTTAAAGATGCTGCGGTACTGTCAAAACCAATGTATGTGTGTGTGCGGGGGGTGGAATATGCAACAGCCAAAAGTGGACATTACGCTCGGAGGTATAAAAATGACACAGAAAACATTACAAGCCAACATATACCGACATGGCATCTTACATTTTTAACAAATCTCTGCATTAAACAGGAAGGTCATGGCCAGTGTTGCATGCAGCGATATGAGGAAATACAGTGTGGCTGGAGTTTAAGCAGATTAGAGAGATCGTCATAAGGGCCTGTGCATCTGGCACAACTAAGCTTGGCCTATGGGCATGTTCCAAATCTGCAGTGGAAGATGGATAAGTAGGTTTTGTTTGAAGGTTTCCAGCGCAATATCAAAGCAGACAAGAGAGATCCTCCACATGAGTGTGCTCTTTATCCAGTGCTATTCAAAGGACAGAATTAAGATGATGAAAGATAAAAGCTTGGGTGGCTCTCATGGATTCAGGTTTTCTGTTGACCGTAGAAGAACAATGGAGCTTTGTCTGTGTGTCTTATTAACGTTAGGCCTGCAACACAAGCCTTAGTCTGGATGGTGCTATGTGTAAGACAATTCACACCCGTACACAGTAAGGATTAAGGATTTCTTGCAGCAGGACATGCAATCTCACAAGGCGAAAAGAAAATATCCTTCATCCAGTCAGTACAGTCATGAATATGGTGTCAACAAAAAAACGGAGCAGAGAAACATCCGGCTTCCAGCTGTGACAGCAGTGAGCAGTTCTTGTGTGTTCCCTATACGTACTGTGTGTTATTGGATATGTGGACTGTCACTACTGTATACACAGTGGCTCGGGGGTGTGAGAATGGCCACAGCTCAGAGTCTGTCTGTGGGATGCAGCTCTGTGTGTACACTGCTGCACTACAGTGGCTAATTGGCGGCTACATGCTGGGGCGTTGGAGGCTGAAACTCTGCTTGTCTCAGAAGTGGCTTTGCTTTATGATTGATAATAATTATAGCCTTTTCTGCAAATCCAGCCTTTCCTGGGTGGGTGAGCTAAAACGCTGGCTGAAGGCTTAGATGAAGGGGCACAGCAATGCAATATGCCGTGAACACAAAGAAAATACTGGCAAGCACACACACACACACACACCTCTCGCAGCCATGTCCTTGAACAGTGCATATGGAGGCTGACAAACCCCGACAATTAGGAGGAAGTGCGGGCTTCCTCAGGAGGAAGCAGAGAGGAGAAAATTGGAGAGGAGTGGAGAAACATGAAGAGGCGAGCTGGCAAAATTTAATGCGAGCATGCGGGGAGGATGAGAGGCACTAGCCGTGTAAGAAGCCGTACAAAACTTGTATTAATCTGCTCCACAGCTGACATAGCAGGGAAATGTACACATTCAAAGTGCTGACTTCGAGGATTTATGTTACACTGGAGGCAAATTTTAAGCGTAAGTATGCATGAATTTATATTGAATGAATACAGCCATCTTCAGACTGTCAGGACACAATGTTGTTTAACTGCAGGGCAGAACAGAGTGTATTACTCCATATCTGGCACACATCACGGATTACATTTTATTCTATTTTTTTAATATTTGGCAAGCTGTGCAAAATAAAATACGATTTGAGCATGGGTAATTATCCAATGAAGTCAGAGCGAGCCCTAGACACAAGTGTGAAAAAGGGCACATACAGTGCCTTGCGAAAGTACTAATACACCTTGAACTTTTGCACATTTTGTCATGTTTACAACCATAAACGTGAAGATTTTATTTTGAATTTTTTACTGAAAGTTCACACACAAGTAACACACATCTGTGAAGTGAAAGCAAAATGAAGTGAAAGCCAAATGTTATTCTGTTATTCAACAGAATAACATGATTCTGTTATTTACAAAAAATAGAAAAGTGAAAAGTGGGGCGTGCATAAGTATAAGTATTCATACAGATTTTCCTGAGTGCATTAAATTGCCTTTATAACATTCCTAATGACTGCAGAATGTTCACACCTTGCCCTAACCATTAAATGGAGGCCACCTGTGTGTAATCTACTCTCAGTATAATTCCAGCTGTTCTGTGAGGGCCTCAGAGCTATGGTCAGAGTGTAATGGTCACTAAACAACAACATGAAGGTCAAGGAGCACACCAGAGAGGTCAGGGATAAAGTTGTGGAGAAGTTTAAAGCAGCCTTAAGTTATAGAAAGATTTCCCAAGATTTGAACATCTCACGGAGCACTGTTCAATCCATCATTCGGAAATGGAAAGAGTATAGCACCACTGCGAACTTACCAAGACACGGGCGTCCACCTAAACTAACAGACCGAACAAAGAGAGCACTGGTAAGAAATGCAACCAAGTGCCCCAAGATAACTCTGGAGGAGCTGCGACGTACTGCCGCTGAGCTGGGGGAATCTGTACATGGGACAACTATAAGTCGTATTCTACACAAATCTGGCCTTCATGGACGAGTGGCAAGAAGAAAGCCATTATTGAAAGGAGGCCATAAGAAAACCCTGTTTGAAGTTTGCTAGAAGTCATATGGAGGACACAGCTACCATGTGGAAGAAGGTGCTTTGGTCAGATGAGACAAAAATTGAACTTTTTTGCCCAAATGCAAAACGTTATGTATGGCACAAACCTAACACTGCTCATCGTCCTGAGTGCACCATCCCCAGTGTCAAATATGGTGGGGGGAGCATCATGCTATGGGGCTGCTTTTCCTCAGCAGGGACTGGGAAGATTGTAAGAATAGTTGGGAAGATGAATGGAGATAAATACAGGGACATTTTGGAGGAAAACCTGCTGGAGTCAGCAAGAGAATTGAGGCTGGGGTGGCGATTCACCTTCCAGCAGGACAATGACCCTAAACACAAAGCTAAATCTACAATGGAATGGTGTAAAAAAAAAAAACATATTAATGTGTTAGAATAGCCCAGTCAAAGTCCTGACCTAAATCCTATTGAAAATCTGTAGAAAGACCTGAAAACTGCTGTTCACAAACGCTCTCCTTCTAATTTCACAGAGCTTGAGTTGTTTTGTAAAGAGGAATGGGCTAAAATGTCAGTCTGCAAACCTTGTAGTCATACCCAGAAGACTTGATGCCGTTATTGCAGCAAAAGGGGGTTCCACAAAGTATTAAGTCATGCTGTATGAATACTTATGCACGCCCCACTTTTTGGTTTTCTATTTTTTGAAAAATAACAGAATCATGTATCATGTTGCTTTCACTTCACAGTTGTCTGTTACTTGTGTGTGAACTTTCAGTAAAACATTCAAAATAAAATCTTTACGTTTAGGGTTGTAAACATGACAAATGTGCAAAAGTTCAAGGTGTATTAGTACTTTCGCAAGGCACTGTATATAGCAGCTTCCACATGGAAAATTAATAGCCTGGAGCATGCTGACATTTCCACCCACTCAGTGATCAATCTTTTTCTCCTTCCCTCCTCTCTCCTATACATCCTACCTCCTCCCTATGTGTCCACTCGGTCAGTCTTTCATCGGTGTGTCTTTGAGAAATCCTACCAGGCGAACTTCCTGTCAAGTGTCTGTGTGTGTATGTGGGAGCAAACCAAGATCAAGTCACTTTGGGTGCCGTAAACAGCGAGACCAAAGGCTAACTGTATGCATTAGGTGTTCAAGAACATAGCAAAGAATCACAAGGTGATTCCCATTGCTGGGAATCATTACAAGTTGCACTGGTATATTCGCAAAGATCATCCGTCCTGTTGAAGCTTCCTGGCTGAGATGCGAAGCGTCCAACATTTAAACTATCAAGTACAGATGAATGTAGGAGTACTGGATGAAACTAGATGTGTTGATATGCAGATTTCTTAGTCTGTAGTCTATACCACAAGCTCCACTTCTCCAAACTCCTGCTGCATAGACATCAGTATGGAGCGCGCAGTGTGTTTGGTCTGCGCACGCTCTTCTTAGTCAGTCAGCAGCGGGCGCAGTCTGAAACATGTCCCTCAGGTTGTGTCTTGTTCAGGTTGTGTCTTGTTGTTTGGGCCGTGATACCGCGCCTTGTTCCTTGTATCCAGTGATCTTTCGGCATGTTCCTCCTCACAGCGTACAAACAGCATTTATCACCGCCGCCTCGCTCGGCTCCATATGCTAGATTAACCTGCCCCGAATGGCGGATAAATCAGCCGGAATGGAGCTGTAGATCTCGGGCCACGTCAAACCGCTTTCAGGCCCAGGGAATCAATAAGCCGGCCCATGATATAAGACTCCGCTCCATGGAATTTTGGCACCACATCAGAGACACAGTTTCAGTTTTTGTGGCAATTGTACAAAAAAAATAAAAATAAATGGTGCAACTCTGTGGTCGTATATTGTTGAGTAGTGAAAGATAAGAATGTTAGGATAAGATGTATTAACTATGGATTTTGCTCGTAGAGTATCTTACTCATAAATCGAAGGAAAGATGTAAGGAAGGTCTATAGGCTATGTGCACAGTGCCCCCACGTGATTTCCGGCTGGATAACAAGATCACCGCTGTCCTTCCTCTCCCCTATCTTTTACATTCACAATAAGCATGGTCCCACACAAATGTCCTTTTGTAAAGGACAGCAAGTTACTGCAACGTGTTGCAAATACGTTGGATGTGAATCCTGCTCCAAAGGAAATGCCAGTAGTCGTTAAGGTAGGAGCTTTTATCTTGCGAGCTAAAGGCTAATGACAATATAACATGTACAACTCAATAACATTTAAACTACTTACAGGCCAGTTCTTTTTTGCACAGGCTTGTTCAGAACGTTGCACAAGTTGGGCAAGACACTTCACCCAGATTGCCTCCAGTGTCTGTGTACGAATGATTGGGTGAGTGGATCCTTGCTGTAAAGCGCTTTGAGTGCCTAACGTAGGTGGAAAAGCGCTATATAAGTTGAGACCATTTACCCCACAGGCCTCTGGGTTCCCTCGGAAAAATCTGCCCCACTGAAGAATACACTATAGCAGCTCAGGTAAATAGTTACAGCCATAAAACATGATTAATCAAACTTCTGCAAGTAATAATTTTTGCTATCATAGTATTGCGCTAGAAGACGATTCCCTTCTGTTGCCTGCTGCTTGTGGCTAGCATTTATTTTACTTTGTTGTTCATATTGATTGCATATTTGACTGCACTAGTATTCATAAAAAAATGTATCAAATGCCACAACATATTGCTCCATTGTCCCAATATTGCAACTGGCTAAACTATTTTACACTGGCAGGATTCAATTATCCGGTCACAGAATAGCTCTTTTCACATGAGTGACACCGCAGAAATTGCATCCGCGTTGTGACGCTCATATTGAATCCGATGTTATACTTTAGACAACAATAGCAAAAACAGAGATAGGAAACGCATTGTCCCACACAATACCAAACCTTACTGGTGTTTTCTAACACAATGGGGACCATATATAGTAGCTTTCATGCATGCGGGCCGCTCCATCAGAAACACTGGAGACGTGAGTCAAGTTAATTACACAGTGCCGCTCTATAAAAATTCATTGACCTCGGTGCAGATGTGACAAGCCACTGAACAAGTGCCACAGTGCAGCGTGTAACACTTAAAGGAATGGGTTTATTGCAAATCGGTGATTGTGTTTCTTAACAATAAGTTGGGTGACGGCACAATCCTGTTTTTGAAAGAGAATCCGTCTCAGAGCCTTTGGACAAACACAGCAATCTGGCCAACTCAGCACGTTACTGATGTGTTTTAAGTAATGAAATGATCTTGCCTTTAGACATACCTCCGACAAACCCCTGGGCCTGGTCAAAGCATCTCAATCTGGTGTCTTGGTGAAATCAACCAAAAATAGATAAATGAACTGGAGGTTTCTCAATGTCTTCCACCTCCCTCACCGCCTCAGCATTAATGTTCAACTCAATGCCTACGAACAGCAGCTAAAAAAAGAGACGTCACACAACATGTCAAGGTACAGCTAACATTTACCTGTTGTCTTATCGAATGAAATATGAAATACACAATATCAAATTCATGGATATATTGTTTAACTCGAAACTGCAGTCTTTTCCGATAATTTTTTATGACACACATTTGTCATCGAACAGTATTCAGTGTCTCTTATTCACATAGTAAAGCTATAAGTACCTGTTAGGGCCTTGCTGCAGGCTGAAGCACACTGTTGCGGATGAGTTTAATGAACATTTATTATGACACAAAAAGGTGCAAATACAGCACAGTCAATCAGAAAGCCCACTAATGACAGTTTCCTACTGTTAACGTTAATAGGAATGCTTCATTACCGTAATTAAAATGTGACTATTTTACAGCAGGCCAATTTATTACCGCTCACTCTCCTCCCTTACACAGATACGCTCATTATTTCATCATTGTCGACACAACCGCTGTTGGGACGGCAATCACCAGTGTCATTAGCTGCTCTCACTCTGCGCATGGAGCTGAGCGGGACACTCGGCATACAGTATGTTCCTATCCTGCTCCGTTTTCCATGAATATCAATGTTTAACCCAACTTCTTGACAGACACTGGTCAAATCACATAACACACTCGTTTGTATGTTTTTAAAAAAAACTTCAGGCTGTGTGCAAGTTAGACCATCTGTTGTACAGCATATTCAATAACAGTCTTCTTAAATTATTGTTAATACTGTATTTCGAGTTACTTTAAAATTTTCAATATTAGTAGTTACTTTTAAAAATGTAATATGTTTGTATTACATATTACTCTTTCAAATATGTAGCTGAGTTACACTACACTTTGAGTTACTTTGGCAAAATATAAACTGAAAATAGTAACGATCACTGTTAATTTTGACAACATATTTCAATGTAGTTTTAGTCTTAGTCTTTTGACGAAAATGTCCTTTCATTTTAGTCAAATAATTCTCTTTAATTTGAGTCTAGTTTCAGTCAACTAAAATTGCATGTAATTTTAAGACTAAATTTAAGACAAATTTAATCAACATTGCATTTATAATATTTATTATGATCATATTTAATCAAGGTCCTCTGCTTCGTGGAGCTTCTCCCACATGAACAAAGCTCAGAGCTGTTCCTTTGGCAGAGAATTTAAATGATCTGTGGCCCTTTCAAAATTGTCATTGGAAGTTTGGATGATTTTAGTATTATATTTAGTAATATATTTAGTCGACGAAAATATCTGGACATTTTAGTCATAGTTTTAGTCTCATGAAAAACTTTTAATTAATTTTAGTCAGCAAAGATATTACTTTGACTAAAATTATGATAATATTTTAGTCGACAAAATTAACACTGGTAACAGCAAGCAAAAGTGCATTTGCTGATTTACTTTCCTTCGCTTTGCCCATTCTCTCAAGTTTTGTTTTGACGACATTAGCTGCGCGCAACTGTAGATCTTATACACCAGTGTCCAAGTTGATTTGGTGCTGCATGTTCATACATTTAAATGCACTTGTAACTCGAGTTACTTGAATTGTAATGACTAATATATTAACGTATTTTGTGTAAGTAATGTTACAGTCCTTAGTTACTGAAAAAAGTCATATTTTTGTAATACAGAACGAGCAGAACTATTTGAAAATGAATAAATACATATCCAGTCTTTCTCAGTTGCTTTGGCACATTTGCAAAACAGCTCAAACAAATTCCTCAACTCGGGTTCATCTTCTCATTTTCTTTGATCACATTCACTTTGTAGCATTCCATCTCCAATTCTGTTGTTGATTAGAGTTTTGACTGATCTTCCCCGCTTCTTGCAAAATACCACTGCGTGACATAACAAGCACAGAGCTACTTTGTCCATCCTCACGTCTGGTCTCTTTGGAGTCCGTCTGAGCTGACACAGATCTGGCGCAGTGGCCTATAACTGCGGCTGTGTCTGGGACAAAGCGAGGAGGGATACGGCCCAGGGGACAGCACTCAGCGCACTCGGTAAGAACAGAGCATAGGCACACAGCAGCAGCGGATCTGAGGACAGCTCTGCATTTTCAGAAAAGAGCTCATTTAAAATATAGAAATATCTTCACATAAACGCTTCAACTTAAGGGAGCGGATGTCATCTCCACAAAATGTTATTTCAACAACAAAAAGTATGTGCACTGTGGGCCATAAACCCACCGACTTAGCCACTGCCGGGATATAGTTACTCTACAGACACAACAATGAGCTGGACACAAGAGATTGGAGCTGCTTTTCAAAAGATGTGACTCAAATGAAGTCATCACTGAGCCCAGTTATTAGACTCCTAAAAGGACTCCTAACTGTGTAAAACTTTGGAACTCTATTAGAGAAAAAGTGATGTCACAGCATGAAAACCGAATCCAAAGGACTGGCACGTCTGCATCGTTACTGTTTGATTTTGCCAATCAGGAACGAAAATCATGTATGTATTGTGTCGATCCATAGCCTTCAAAAATGAAAAGCAGTGGAACAAAGAGCACGGTCCAAATTAGGAAGAAGTAAATGTGAAAGATTTTAATCCTGCGCTCAGTGGGTAGCGGGCTGGCCAGAGAAATTAGACATCAGACAGCAATAAGCCGAGCGCCGTACAAGTGTGGCTCATACGGCGCAGGACAAGAGCGGTAACGATGAATCATGAAAAGGCCAAGGAGTAAATGTTGCAGCTCTGTGTGGAATCTGTGGAGACGATTCTGCGTATTCTGCACATATTCAGTGACTCAGCAGGTACTGTAGGCGATATTCATTTGACTCCAGGACAGAGCCTTTTCTGTCGCTAATATGTATCTCCAATGCATACTTTAGTCAACTTTTTCCCCTGTGAATGAGCGGACAACAATGGCTGGGCAAATTCTGGTACTGTATATGCAAAAAAATATCTTGTAATAAAAGAGCGTTGATTTGTCCTGGTTATAAAAGTAAAACGAGATGCTTCGCAGTGGGAATGGGCTTGAGGCAGCATTTCTTTTCAAAATGAGATATGAACTACCATAACACTGATTTATAGAAAAGTGAAGAAATGTAGAGAGAAAGAAAAACATTTTTAATCTTTTAAGCCCTCCACAGTCTTGGGCCTCCCGGTTTGTTTAAGGGGAGACACTGCAGGTTTATCAGTGATATCAATTTGAAACTTTTGCTGTAGATTACGACTTTACGAGATTACGAAAACAATGTATTGCAAATTTTCTGTCATTGGTGGATGGGTGGAAAATGTGTCAATATTTGTAAATGAATACCCGTTGGAAAGCCGGTTTTGTGAAGCAATGTTGTAGCTACTTCCGGGATATCTCCGCCTCGCTCGCGGACAAAACGTCATCAAATAAGCATCGCACGGGGTAAGATTACCGTATTTTCCGGACTATAAATTGCTCCGGAGTATAGCCAAAAATTGCCTAATAAAAAACAAAACAACAGGCTGAATAGGCGTACGGTATGCTAACGTAACACATTGATGGATAGCTACATGAAGCATAAACAACGAACTAAATAGGTGTCTGGTATGTTAACGTCACATAAACAGTTCAGATAACTACAGCATAAAAAACATACTGAACTCTCGATTTCACTCCAAATCACTAAATCCATTGAAATCTTCATCCTCGGTGTCACTTCTGAACAATCGCCTTGGCAACGACCTGGGCACAAAGGCGTAACTGCATCGTTGACAAGCCTCTCCGGCAGCACGTTTTTTTTTTTTTTTTTAACAAGACGACAGTTAAAGGAAGGGGACGTGCATACATTAATGGGTGGGGGAGACCAAGACGACAAGAATGGACACGAATTTGCTTTAGATATTTATCTTGTGTTTTTCCATTAGGGTAAGCGACAGAGAGGGTAGATGAGGGTGATTGTGCGTGTATGTGTGTGTGTGTGTGTGTGTGTGTGTGTGTGTGTGTTTGTGTGTGCGTGTGTGCGTGCATTTCAATAATATTGGTTATGGGAATTGTCATGGTGGGTGACAGAGCCTGGCGTTTAAGGAAAGGGAAATAAGCAAAAAATAAATACAAATACAAATACAAATAGTAAACAAAACAGAAGGCAAACAAAAATAAAAAAAATAAAAAAAAAAAATAATAATAATCCACCCAACAATAATAATATTAATGATAATAATTTTAAATAGATAAGATCCAAGAGATGGGGGACAAATAATTGGATGATTTGAAGAGCAGAAGAAGAGGAAAGGAAGAAGCAAACAAACGAGAAATAGACAAACACACATACATACATATAAACACATACCCATACATAAACACATACATATAAACATATTCCGGTCTCTTAGCCATTCCTCTTTCTCTTTCCCCCTTTTTATATCTTTTTTTAAATTTTCTTTATTTTATCTTTTTTTTTTATTATAATTTTTATTTTATTGTTATTATTGGTAGTGACCATGATTCCTAGTCGCAATCTAACCCTGAGGAGAGTGCGGACCGGGATAGCTCCGTAGACTCCAAAGCAGCCCTCTCACCCCACTGGGGAGTTGGTCTGCCTCAGGGACTTTTGATGTGACCACCGAGGCAACCCTCTCACCCCACTGGGGAGTTGGTCTGCCTCGATGGCTCATTGTTAAGCCACAACCTTGTTTTGATTCAGAGAGGGGAGAGAGGAGAGACCTTAGAGATAGATAACTGCGTAATTAAATGTAATAATAAAACAATATTAGTAATAATGATAGTAGTGGTAGTAACAACAACAACAACAACAACAACAACGACAACAACACAAATCTATTATTAAGACAAACAACAACAAAACATATATACATACACATACACGCACATACACATACACATGTAAAGAGACAGATAAATGGGTATTAAGGGGTGTATGCATGTGTGTGTGGGGGAGGGGTCGGGGTAGGGCTGACCAACAAACGAACAAACTGATACCAAGTAAACTGTACATGAATAAAGTGTGAGTTGTAAAGCAAGTTTGTCCATTATTATTGTTCAGTCTCCCCAACCAAGTGTATACTGTAAAATATTTCACAAGGTTGATAGGAGACATAGCAATTTCAGTAATAGTGATGAAGATAATAGTAATCATAATGAAAGTATCAACAAAATTAATGAATAAATAACAAAACAAAAAAAATAAAAAAATACAAATAAAAATCAATCAATCCATAAAAAAATAAAATAAAATAAAAAATAAAAAAGTAAATAAATAAGAAACATAAAAAAAAAAAAAAAAAAAAGGAAGAAAAGAGAAGTAGGCAAGCAAATAATAATGAAGCAGATAATAAAAACATTTAATGGAAGAAATAGTAATATATAATACTAATAATACAAATACAGATAATAGTAATATAATAAATAATAGAGATTATCTATAATAACAGATAAGATGGAATTAATGGTTCTGTAGAAATGTTAAGAATGGGGACCAGATGGAAGGGCTTCTGTGTGTGGGGGGAGGTATGAGTGTGGTCCAGAGTGATAACGTCAACCAGGAAGTTTTTCCATTGTTTGGCAGCACGTTTTTCAAGCTCTCATGTGTGAACTCGTTCCTTTAGCTGTGGTCATCTAGCTTTTAGCCTGCGATTAGCTTTTTTTTGTTTTCTTCATTGCGGTAAGAGCTCACTACAAACTTTATTTCTGCTGCTCGATTAGACTATTATTTATAGTCCAGAAAATACAGTAGTCTTTTTATAGTCTGACATGAAAACTAAGATATTAAGGGTTAACTAAGCTAAAAATCTCCACATTGACTGCTGCGTGAAAAATCTATATTTTCACCTGCCGTGTCTCGCCTTAATCTCCTGTCCATCTAAAAACCCGTGGTTAAGGTCCACAAGTCAGTTCCTGCTGGAAGTCACCTGACTGGTAGAAACACTGGGGTGTTCAGGCCTTCATTGTGCTGGGCCCAGACTCTGGAATAACCCGCCCCCCCTGACATTTCAACCATCACTGACTTTAGCCTTTTCAAAACCAGGCTCAAAACCTATATTGGCTTTTCACGCTCAGTAATACTGTGACATATTATTTCATTTACTGTTTTCTGTTACAAATGTTGTTGTTGTCTTTTTTTTTTACTACGGTTTTACAGTGATTTTACCGTTTGATTATGCTGGAACATGCTGTGACTACCTTAAGCTTCATACACGATGCATTAAATAAAATCAGCACTCATTCAGTCAGTTTTTTTTTTTTTTCTCGGTAATTCATCTGGCTAATGCACTTACAGGCCAATAATGATTATGGGAAAGCAAACTGCTCTGACAGGAGAGGCAATGATACAGAGCGAGTTCCTAATTGTTCAGTGTTGTTCAGGGATCGTTTAGATTCGCAGTGCCGGCGAGGTGGAAACAGATGAGATAGAAGCAAGATGTAGAGGTGGCAGCAGTGACATTTGTGCATAGTTTTCAGGGGATATGCTTTTTACTTGAGAGGACCTTTTGAAGTCAAATTTCTCACGATTCCGAGAACTTCTCCCGCCTCCACTATCCAGAGAACGGTGCGCTCAACTTCTTACACTCCCGCCACGGTTATTGAGCTGCCATATGTGTCTCTCATCCTTTTTTATCATTCCCCCGCTGTGCAGTTTGCAGACTGAAGAGCAGCAAACAGAAAGAATAAAAAGTGATTGGGTATAGCGCACCAATGCATGTACAGGCTAATGACGTGATACGATTAAACATAAAACTACACTTCTCTTCCCAACATGGTGCACTCGCCTCCTCTTCTCATATGATTTCTATTTGACAGCTCCTGTTGCGGGAATGTGAAAATTTAATGAAAATCGCCCCGAGAAATAAAGAGGGGATTGTTTTTCGAGAAATGTGTTATGAGACTCGACAGGCATATTTAAGTGCATAGAGCGGTTTCTCTTCCTTTTGTCGCCCCGGTGAATGAAGGCACAAAGGGAAGTGCTAACTGCCGCCTCTCCGAGGAGCGGCGTGTTAGCATTCGGGCCACCTGTTCGCTGTCTTCGGCTACAGCGGTGTAACTCTCCGGGCGTAAGCGGATTGCACTGGGCGCCTTTCAGCTCAAGGAGACAATGCGATGAAATGCTAATGTCTCCCGATTGGCACATTCCAGGGCTATGTAGCGAACTACGCAAATTGGGGGCTTAACTCAAGTTTAATGAACTTTTTGAGCTGTGCGTTTTTGTTCCCTTTCCCGTAAAATAACGATTGAAGGTCAGAGCCTTGTACTATAAATGGGGCAAACATTGGGCAAAAAAAAGGAAAAATAGAAGTGAAAAAAGGGGGGAAATGGGGCAAACATTGGGTAAAAAAGGAAAAATAGAAACATAAAATGGGGAAAAAAATCTGTAATAAATATGAGCAAAAATTAGGGGAACAAATGGGAAAATGTGGAAAAGGTTGGGGCAAAAATGAGAAAGAAATGGTGTTAAAAAATTTGGGGAAAATGGGGCAAGCATTGGGCAAAAAAAGGAAAATTAGAAGGGGAAAAAATGGGGCAAACATTGAGCAAAAAAGGGAAAATAGAAGGGGAAAAATGGGGCAAACATATGGCAAAACAAGGAACAATAGAGGGAAAAATGGGGGGAAAACCGTAATAAAAATTAGCACAAAAAAAAGGAAAACGTGGAAAAAATTGGGGCAAAAATGAGAGAGAAATTGTGTTAAAAATTTGGGAAAATGGGGCAAACATTGGGCAAAAAAATGGAAATAGAGAGAAAAAATGGGGGAAAATTGCTCTAATGCTGTCCCTGGACCAACAGCATCAAAACTTTCGGCACCTGCTTTCAACACTTAAGTTTTTTTTTTTTTTTATACCAATAGTACCTATACGTTTTTTTCCCCGATACTGTACTGGTATCGTTAAACGGTACCCAGCCATAATAAGGAGCGAACGTACTGTATTGTCATTTGCTTATTGTCCTCTCATTTAGTTTTATTATTCACGAAAAATAAAGGGGTGGGGAGTCATTTGAGCGCACATGAAGTTACCTCACTTTCATACCTACAGCCCCTGCAAACCTCGATCATCGTTTTGGTCAGCAAGCCGAACAATTGCACGCCATCTGCCTTGCTTAATGACACAGTCTGAACCCTGTACATTCTGCTGGGGAATGGCAGTTGTCGTAAAGCATTTGTCAAACAAAGCAGTGGCCAAGTGAGAGTGAATGAGGCCCGAGACAATCAATACCCAGATTACTCATGGAGGGGAGCTGATTTAATTGCAGGTAATTGTATAGTGCATGTAAGAACCAGTAATTGAAAACAATGTTGTTCCACCTGCACTGAGATTAAGGGCCGAAGGTGTTTAATTAAAAGATAATGAGACAAGCTGAATTCTCAGTCCAGAAGCGCACATATCCCAATTTGTGATACAGTGGTAGCATGGGGTGGAGACAACAGCGCCGTTTTTCCTTCAACTCAAATGCCAAAAGCCCAGGAGAGGATGTCTAATTAGTCGCATGGACCTCCAACACTGTGGCCTTTTCAAATCCTCCACTCTAAAATGGAAAGCCAAGCTCAGTAGGATAATGAAGATCAAAACATGTTGCCACCGAGATCGCTTTAGAGCATGTTTTTTTTCAAATGGCTCTCCCCTGGGGTCCGCGACAACATATTATTATCAGTGATTATGGCCCTTCTGCGCCTCTGCGTACGATACCGAAAACAAACAGTTTTATTAGGCTCCAATCAACCGGCGAGAACACGGTGGATAAGGTAGGTATGATGCGACTATCATTCTGTTAATTGTTAAAATAGCAAATATTTTGAACAGAATCAATGCATCATGACCATTCAACTGTAGCATAATAAGAAGAGTGCAAATGAGGCATGACTATATACATGTGTGCTATGTTTTTGTAACTGGCTGAAATTGTAAGGACTACATTAAGCTGTTTTGAAGCGTTTAAGGTGCTAGTTCAGATTTTTAAGCCGTGTCAAAATTCCAGTAGCACTGTTTGAATTATTGAAAAACTTATATAGAATAGTATAGAATAGAAAAACTTTATTGTCTACCATGCACAATGATGGCAGAAGTTTCCCTTTGGCTTGCTCACACGTTCAGGTACATTTGGCCAGCAAATATAATAAAATACATAATACATTAAAGTCCATTATAAAATCTGTTCATTGCAGACACAGCAGCAGGAGACTCACCTCATCAAAAGAAAAGGAACGGAACAGACTGAGCGACGTTTGGGGTTACAACTTATTCAGCTCCCGGATGGCACGAGGCACAAAGGACTTCCTGTACACATTTTTCTAGGCAAAAGGAGGTCTGTATCTCTGCCGTGATGGAAGGAGCTCGAAGTGATGTGACAGTGGATGGCTATCGTCATCTATGATCTTATGACAGCGATGATGCTGCTGCAGCTTTACTGTGAGGATGAGACAAATTGGTTTGTTTGTTTTTGACAGTTAAATGGCCAAACCAAGAGACTATGTTAAATATCAGTACACTCTCAAATAAGAACTGATAAACCCCTGTTAAGAAGTGGTCACTGACTTCAAAACCTCTCTGTTGAGGCAGCAGGAATAGCCTTTGCTGTGATTTCTTGAAAATACAGTCCATGTGAAAGAATTGCCCAACATTGTTCCTAAATACTTGAATGAGTCCTCTTGCTCTACATCCTGTCCGTTTGACAGTTTGACTGAAGTGGTTTGAACAGTGGGTTTGACGGCTCCATATTCCTTTGGCTGGTGAAGCACATTTCTTTGGTCTTATTTACATATAGCTGGAGATGACTGTCCTGAAACCATTCCATGAGTTTGATTGTGAGTTTACATAGTGAGCCACTGAATGAGCGTTAGTAAGACGTGCGACCAAGTCCATGTCCATCAGCATATTATTTGATCAATGTTCAATTTTCTGTCATATCTCATAATTTGTGAATACAACCTTAACCTATGGATCATAAACACATAAATACCATGATGTGTTCATGTATATAGATTATTCACATGAATTAACATAACACAAATGCATTGATTTAATTGTTAAACATAATATAAAGGATGTTGTAATTGAGTTATTCTTGGGCATACGTGTTACCAGTGAAACCAAAGGGTATGAGCAGTCATACTGTGATTAGCCTACCTTGCTTTAGTCTACTGCTTTTGGGCTTTCATTACTAGGAAATGAATATGTATTATAGTCTGAACAATACTACTCGTGCTCAAAGAAAATGAAACAAAAGACTGCCGCCGTTTTTTCATGGACACCAACTTTGGACCACTTAGTTTTTCCTCCAAAGGTATGATTAAACGTCTGCATTAACTTGCAGTCATTAGACAAAAAAAAAAGGCCAACGCAAATGGCAGTGTTGCGAACTCTGGAGGCCATTTTGTGACGGCGAGAAATCAGTGCGGCGTTTTGGAGGTACTTCAATCTTTTGGTCGAAGTCCTCGTCTGACAGGTGGATCAATATTTCTCCCTGTTGCGTCACCTGCGGCAGTGAATTTGAAACTGTTGCGAGGCTTTTGTGTATGTCGGCCGGCTGTTGACTTCTGAGCTGATTACTGGCCTTACATAATGAACCGCTGGCTAAGCTTGGCAGTGTCCCGGCGAGGCATGACTTGGGCAGCTTATCTCATCTTGTTGAGCATGCTACCATCAAGCAATTAGTGTAGGCGCTGGGACATATCGACACCGGGACGGCAGCTTCTCAAATGACAATGTGCCGGAAATGAGCATCTGAATTTCAAACTTGGCCGCGCATGGTGGTGATTTAAAACAGCATGTTCGCACTGCGCCCGTGGGGGTTCTTCGCGGTTTAGTGGCGTTCCTGTTTTGCATATCGCTCAAAATAGAGTGTTTTTTTTTTTAAAGAGTTATAATACATGTAATTTTTGCCATGCTGCGATACAAATTAAATGTGATTCAGTGCAGTTAGGGCAGCTGTGAAATAACACCCACGTTCATTTCAGAAAAGGGCTTCAGGTGCTCGGATAACATTATTCAAGTTGCATAATTACTGCATAATTACAAGTTGCCTTTCTTATTATTAGTGCATCAATATTTTGAGTGGAGAAGGAGTACATGCAGTTCAATTCCTCACTTCCAAAAAACGTGCCTGGTCAATATTGAGTGGAGTTGTGCGAGGAGACACTGGAGAAACACCTCAGGTTGGGACAAAAACATGAGGTATTTCCCTGCATTTAAAGCCCTTTAAACACAGCAAGTGGCAGCAAATGCAGTATTCTAACCCTCACAGTGACAGACACATCCTATTTCAGTCCTGTTGGTGTCTAAAGTCCTTTCTAGTTCTATTGTAATGCTTTAAAGGCCTGAGTCTCACCCGGAGCACATGGCTACTAAATAAACATCACAAATGTACGAACCTTAGCTTCTGATTACAGCTGTTGGGCTCTATTCTACCAGTGTGCTGACTTTGCTCCAAAGGCTACATGGAAGCACAGAAAAGGTAATTCTTTCCTTGCAATAATTATATTTTTAACAGCCGCAGGGTCTCCTCAGTGAGTGTATAAGCGGTTGTGGATGTTAGCTCTTGCTGTGTTGCGATTAGCCTATTTATTCATGATGGAACCAACTGGACATGTTTTAATATACAGTACATAGTTGATGACGTTTCGAGAATCATCCAATTCTCTTCTTCAAGGGCCAAAGCTGTTAAGGTCCATCAGATGTTAGATTGGGTGGTGATACACTCCAGCGCAACAGGTTGTTGTACTTTATTAATCCCCGGAGAGAGGGTTAGGCTAACAAACAGGTCGACCTGAGCTTTTTCTTCTACGCTTTGTGGGTGTGTTCCTCTGGTTCGCGCTCAACATTTCTCTTTCTTGCTCCTTAGTCTAAGCTTTGCAAATCTATTTTACAATAGTTTTAGACTGTGATTTAGACTGTCCCATAAATATTTCTACAGTTCTGGCATATTTACACTGATGCTTGACTGATGTTGACATCAGTCTGCCCAGGGACTGCAGGTGGAAATTAGCACAAGTGCTACAACCTGGTACAATGCATCTCTCCTTTCTGAGGTTAATGTATATTGTACACTGTCCCTATTCAAATAAATAAATAAACTAAACATGTCCCAACTCCCGACCTCTCACATATTTGCGCATGCGCAGCTCGCCTCAACATTGACCTAGCATGGAAGTAGAGATGCACCGATCCAGCTTTGTTTGCTTCCGATACCACTACGATACTGGGGTTTGAGTATCTGCCGCTATCCGATATTAACCAATACCAGGAGACTTTCTTAAATGTGGTTTTCTCTGAGTGAAAAAATGAATGGTCCTCTTTTCTCCAGTGTGACATCAATGTAGTCTTATCTTTTCTCGTCATGATGTTACAGATCAATTAAATTAGCCTATATTTATTAATAACCTAATGTAAAAACATTTAACAAGGACGACTGGCTTGTCAACACTATCTTTAGGTATTTCTATCATAGTTTCTGAGCCAGCCTTGATTAGTTGCTGTTAGCATTAGCATGCTCCCGCTAGCTTTAACGTGCTGTTGCTAGCCGGGGCATTTTGCACAGCGATCAAAAATAGATTTGCGGAGGTTAAAACTAACTCAGCAATTGGATTCCCCGGGTTCTTAGCTTTAAAATTATGTACATCATGCCTATATTCACTCAGATTTAGTTGGTTAAAGTTGGGTTTTTTAAAGGCGTTGAGAGCCAAAACTGGTATATTTTTCAGTATTGGCTCCGATATCCGATACTGGTATTTAACAATTGAGAAATAAATAAAACAAAATTATGATATACTCCATGGCTTAAACAATAATACAGTGTCTAAAATGATCTTGACTTCCTCTCTTCTGTTTGAAAAATATTGTAACAGCTAAGGAAAACATTTTGAGCGGTTCATAAAGAAAAACACAATTCTGTGCCTCCATTCCAATCGTATTGCAACTTTATTGCATATTCCCATACGCAAAAGCATACGATTGAGGGAACCCCTAATTACCCCGATTTAAACTATATTTTTCCAAGTGGAGAAAATCACATCTGCAGGAGATAACTCAAGTCATCTCTGAAGTAGCGACATGATAGTTCTTATCTACAAATCTAGAAGTTCAGCGCTTGTTAGAGTAGACTGCTACGACGTGACAATCCCCATTTGATGTTTAATTCCGCTCAAAGCACACTTATTAAGACCAAGGCATGATTGAAGAAAACTTAGGTAAGGCCAGGTTTGGCGCATTCACAGGTCCGCTCCCCAATCCATAATAACAACCCACAGCGCTACGTCCCAGAGCTGTCCTCATTTATGTAATAGGCAAAATATACAGTCTCATGCGGTTTGACCCTGTGTCCGAACCGCATTGTTGCTGAATTGGTTTAAGGCGAACACATGCTGCTTACCAATTTGCTAATGTGGAAGCAGTTTTTTGCTGATGGCAGTGGAGATGGCTTGGTAAACAATGCGTGTGCTCATCCAGGACCATACTTAACGGTGGGCCCCGTAATCTACTTAAACGCCATACGGATTAACAGCTGGGGCGGACGCGGATCAAAGGCATCTGTTTTATCCCAGTAAAATGATGTAACTTTTAGACCAAATTTTGTGGTGTGTCTTATAAACATGCTTTTAGCCATCGCAGCGATTGTTTCATGCTTTATAATTTAAAAAAAAAAGATTCTGTGATTGGAAAGAACATGTTCATCATCAGCAGCTGTGTTGTTCTTTATCTTGTTGTGAAGTGGAAGTGTCCTCCACAGGCAGCAGTACGATTTATCAATAATTTAAAATGACTAATGATTATGCTTAGTTAATGCCTACCTATTACACAATCAAAGCCGGGAAATTCAGATTGAAGCACTAGGGAGTATCCATCTTAGAAAAGCTAAATCATCGACTGGACTGGGTTTTGGTAAAGTTGAGAACATTTTGCTGCGAGTCACAGAAGCTTCTTCTTAGTTCTTTTGGTCAGAAAATACACGTTTACCCAAACTGGAGCAGTCTATATAAGGCTCCACATTTGATGTGGTGAAGAAACTTAAGGAAGCAAAAGACAGGCCAGACCGGAAACAGAGCTTAGAAGGAAAGGAGTGGCCATCCCTTATGTAGCAGGAGTTGGAGAGAGTTGCAGCGGATCTTCAGACATAAGATCCCAAAGATCCCATTGTATTTCAAACCAGTAAACACTTTGAGACAGAAGTTAGTCCATCCTAAAGACAAGACACCGAATTTCAAGCAGAGTAATGTAGTTTACTCTATTCAGTGTCAGGAAGGTTGCAGTGAGCACTACATAGGTGAAACCAAGCAACTTTCTTCAAAAGAATGGACAGCATCGCAGGAAAATGAAACACGAAAGGGGAGTTAAGGAAGCTATCCTTGTGGACAACAGAAACTCAGTCTCACAGAAGGGGGACTGAGGCATGCCTGTCCCGCTCTACAACGGCCTATTGAGATCAGGTGAATGACCCTCTTTGTTAAGGCTAATGGGTCGTCTACGCCCATTGATTCAGCAGTAGAGCAGAACAAAGACTTGCTAATTGAGTGACACTGTAAACAACTTGAGCAGGGATATTTGGCAGTTTTGGTTCCCTCCTGAGCCTGAGTCTTATATAGACTGCTCCAGTTTGGGTAAAAGTGTATTTCTGACCAAAAGAGCTAAGAAGAAGCTTCTGTTACTAGATACGAAACGTCCTCAACGTTACGAAAACCCAGTCCAGTCGATGATTTAGCTTTTCGACACATGGTTAAAAGCTAAAAAAAAAAATCCTTTAAATCCTTTTACATTGACTAAGCCATACATTTATTTAATCTGTCTTGCCAGTTCATTTGAGAGTTCAATTGGGGCAACTTCGCTATCACATCTCATTTCACTTCATGACACAAAAATGTAAAATATATATTTTTCTTCCCGAGTTCAGCACCAAAGCGTTATTACTGGTTGGTTAATGGGAATGAAAGCCCCAAGTGAAAAGATTGGATTAAGTTCAACTGCGGGGCTCACTGTGTTATATTAATCATAGTGACATACAATTATACTGTAGAAGCTAAACCTCTACAACATGCATTACAATGGCAAAGGGAACAGGATGCAATGGCAGATCTGATCTATAAAGAAGGTGTAACATTAAGTAGCATGGTTAAATAATACCCTGTACCATGTATATCGGCATGTGTGAATGAATGAAATGTGGCATTAGGAAATATTAAAGACTTTGTGAGCCAAGCTTCTTTTGCACTGTGTAGTTGGTGGGGGAGCAAGTTGCATCATATAATCTTAAACCAAATCCCGGAGGTGCAAAACTCTGAAAAACTTGCCCCCGGCTAAAATCCAAATGCTTGCAGCCGTGTACCAAAACTATAACGCTCTAGTGCAGGAGCTGGAGGCAAAGATCTTTACCACATTTTGTTTAATAGTATTGTGCAAAATGTTAAGTTTTAAAAAGCTTTGAGCAAAGAAAGGTGTAACAATAGACTTCAAACAAAAATAATGAATGCACAATGGAACATGTATGTTATATATAAGGGCCAAAATGCATAGGGCCAGAATACAGTCATTTCATCATCTTTTGTTCATAATCATCAACATCCAAAATATTATCCACGCAAAGATGAACTGTTTTGTCTTGTGGCCATTATTAACGTTTCCGTAAATCTTCATAAACATTTAACAGCCTGCCCTCTTACAAAGACAGGCAATTGCTTGGATGGATTGTCGTCTCTGTGTTCCATTATTATAGAAGACGAACGCACCTAAAGACTTTGGCCAGAGTGAAGTTTGCATATTAAAACACCAGGTTATGTTCAGACTGGGCAATAATGTCAATTTGACTTTGTTCTTGATGGGTGCTCCCTTTGTCAAATTTGTGCCCGCACTACTTTTCAGATCCGGGCTACTAAAGTGATTATACGATGCAAATGTTCTCAAAATACGGAACCTTGGACGTGCCGAGTTCCCCCGCTGCTCCTTGATACTGACATTTGGAGGTGTTTCTTAGTGGAGCACACTCCGCTTCTACCACCGCGGCCCTTAGGTGGCCGGCGGCTGTGAGAAATTGCTGAGTAGTTTAAATATGCACTTAGAGACATTCAGGTCCGGCCAACAAAAGCCGAGGAAATGGAGTGGAATTGCTTTTAGGGAGAGCAGTCCTACTTTAATATTCAGAAGCACCAAAACCAGGGATTAAAGGGAAAAACAAACAACCCAAAAAAAAAAAGGGTTCTGGGTTTAATTCTGTTGGCTCACAGAAACACATTGAAAGGACACACTGTAATAAAGAGCTTGTGATGTCCCCGCTTTGTTTTCTGAGGTGAAAACTACATCAAAACCAGTGGACCGAAAGAGTCCAGTTTTGAAGTCTGGTTGGAAGAAGTCCAGGCAGTGCACTGAGCTGCATTGGGTCTCCACACACAGAGGGCTGTCCATCTGCCGCGTCAAAGTCTCTCCACTGTCTCCCGCGGGCCATTATTCAGATCACACTCGCCAAGATGAAAGCCCAAGTAACTTTGATAACTCGCAACAGGACCAAAATGGCTTTGGAAATCTGCACAGAATAGGGAAATATCTCAGAGAGCCCATGGTCCTGGAGATTTGCACATCAAAGATTTTTTCTTTTTTTCTTTTCTGACCGATCTTTTGTATGCCATTCTAAAATATGCATTGTCTACGCTGGAAATCTTGGCGCATTCGAGTCTGTCTTGTCAACGGGAGATGGCAAACAAATTCGGATGTTGTCGATATGTGAAAACAATCATCGGGACAGTAAAAAAAAAAAAAAAAAAAAAATTCTTTGGGAAAAACGTATGCTCAAATGTATAGGAAAACATACAGCCATGGAGTTTGTGCTGGTTACCACAATATTCTACAACTGGCAGTATTCATTTATTTATCTATTTGTGTTAGTTACATTCCTTTCCAAAGCGTAATCCCTGCACTCGTCAAAACTGGGTCAACATTTAGGCACACTAATCCAGGACTGTCTGCAGAAAATAAAAGCATCAGTTTTCAAATTTGGCATATTTTTTTAAGTACGGGCACAACACTACGCAACGCCTAACACTTTGCAATTAAAGCTTGTCAATATTTGCACAGAAATATGTATTTGGTTTATGGCATGAACAATCAATTCATGATTCACTGTACACTTAATATCTACCTGGCCCTTTCTGTATTTTTTGAAAGGCACACATGATGCTAACAACAGCACTGTTCTGCCCTCTCACTGCAGCATCATGTGTCAAAAATTGATTTGAAAATCCTCCATGGTCCCGGCTGAACAGAGGGGATTATTGTGCTGATTGTACTAATGCTATGTCCCTGCACTCCTCCTCCGCCTCCTCCCACTCCAATTCATCCCATCAGAGGCGGCCTGTTCTCTTTCTGTGTAAGCATTCAGCCGCCAACATGCATTCCGGTACTTTTTTTTTTTTTCTTTCTTGTTCCGTTTTGTCCTAAAGTAACTTTCGGGCGCCCGGTGAGTCAGATGAGGACACAGCTGGACAATGCACTGCTGGCGAAGCAAAACGCCGAGCAGGATAGAAGTGAAGCAGCAGCAGGGCAGAGGCTCGGGGAGCCTTCAGATGGGAGAGCAGGGGTGATGTAGCGTTTTAGAGAATCTGGAGTGGCAGAGAAGAGTTCGTTTGTGCAGCAGATAAGGATGACGGGGGATTTAGACACTGTATCTACAACAATCCAAGTGGGCTTACATTAAAAGGATGCCAACATTTCACTCCATCTAGAGAGCTTCATCATGGCAGTTTTTGATAACAGCCAGATAACCAGGTGTAGGGCATAGAGCCAAAGTCACTACAAACTGGAGAACTGGAGCATATCGTTCACTGGTTGGTCAGAGAGATGAAACCATAGCTAGCCTGGATCTCGTCCCGGGTTTTCTACTGTAAGATAACTTTTTTTTTTTAAAGTTCAGCTGGTAGAAATATAGAAGCCCCGCGGGGAGCAGACATACCAAATGATGTTGCCCTCCGTCCGGCAACTCCCAGATTGATCTGTTTCTGCTGCGTTTTACACCGCTCGCTTTGAAAAACAGCCAGGGATATATCGCTCATAGGATCGCCTTACCCGAGCTTGCGTACTGTCCGCGGGAATGAATACGTGCACAGAGTTTCCATCATTGAAAGTGACAAGCAGGAAACGGTGATCACAGCCCGCTTGTGTATACACAGAGGAAGGGGCGGAAGCAAACGCCATGTTGTCACCATATGTTTGCGTGTGCCGGCACAGATCGACGACGCTTTTAATCTTTCATTGACCTACAGCATCAGTGTGATACGTGCATTATGCAAGGAAAGCACGTACGCCAATTACCCGCATGCAAATTGCTTGTCTTCATTTCTTCAAATATTGAGGCTGTCTTTTTCATTTTAAAGTGTTTTGTAATCATGTCTAGTTTGTGTGACGCTCAAAGTTTTATCAAAAGAATGCAGGCTTGCTACTTTGCGAAAAATAGCAGGATTTTGTTTAACTCGACTCAAGCTAGTTGAGTTCTGAGACAAACTCTGTATTTGACTTTATACAACTTCAAAGAGGATTTTGGATAAGCACCTGGACAAAAGTATTTGTTTATGCAGGATTTAGAACATCTGGTTTGCAAATTTGTATATTTATTGCAGATTTTGAAGATTCCCAGTTGTGTGTTTGGTGGATGGATCCCATCAATACAAAGTTGCTTTATCATTTACATTGTATTTTGTAAATTGTTGCATGATTTTAATTCCGTCTTTTTTAGGCTGCCTTGACATCTGCGAAGGGACTACGGATGAAAACATTTACATTGTATAATGTTGATTCATGTGCACTGTCCCTTTTCAAATAAATACATAAATGATCAAGTTAAACACAGTCTCCAAAGGGTTCATTTTGGCCTCTACAGTGCACTGATTTATATCAACTACAGGCTTGACTTTGGTTTTAAGCCGGATGCCTTTCCTAATGGTTCAGGCTCATTCTAAATGTTGAAGAGATATCTGGTTTTAATGCAATATTGATGACAGATAAAATAATACTATGTCATGATTCAGGATCATCGTGAGAACAAACGTCACAATTTTATGATCATTGAAGGTCACTGAAACCACAACAAAAACTCGTGTCATGTTTAAAATTCTTATTTTCACTTTTAACTCTACTACATCTCACTGCTCTGGTATGTGACTTAATGCATATTTTCTTTCTAAATGTGAACGTAATGTTAATCTGTCATAAAGTCAGATTAAACTATACATTTACCTGTGCCTTGTCTTCACTAAAGAACAATGCTAGCTGTGGCAATACCGTGCAAACGTGTTGTTTTATTGTGTGACTGTGCAGTGACTGGAGTGTAAATAATGTGATAAAGTTGCATCAATTCATAAAGAGCATCCACTGTCAGAGTTCAAAAGTTGAACCTTCAATAATGCAGGATAAAACAACTCTGCTTTTGACTGAATTGACATAAAGCTAGAATTGGAACTACATTGTGCCTGTGCCTCCGGTGGATTTTGTGCACAAGATTATTATGCCTGGATCAGATCCAAATTAAGCGCACACGTCTGTGGTATCTTTATATATATATATGATGCTCCTGGGTGCAGCTCAAGTGCAAAATCACCCCTTCTGTGAAGCCAGCGACGAGGCAAAGTGCGTGTCAAAGTGTGCATAATCAACCCAGAGGAGCACGCACAAGTCGTGTCATTATGGCTTTAATAAACGATTGTCAATTACAGGGACTTCTGCCTGACATTATCCGGCTCATCCTTAAGGCCATGGAGCAGAGGAGGACTCCAAAAAGCAATTATAAAGTTAACTATTGTGGCACGAAAAGGGCTCCAAGACACGCAGCGGAAACATTATTGCTTTCAGTGAGTTGCGTTGTGGCGACAGAAGGATGGCAATGGTTTAGCTCACGTGTTGGCATCATCCAAAAAGGAGCGACTGCCAAAGACGGTTTCAAGTTTTTGCCGATCGATTTGAAGAAGTGATGTGACTGGTGAGATACGTGCCCCAGGGTCGCCGTTCATCAAAAGTTTCAAAAAGTTACAATTTGAGTCAAAGCAAACATTTTTGGATTGTGTCTGACTTTGTGTGTGGAGGTGGCACGTTCTCCCTGTGTCTGAGTGGGTTTCTTTATAACATTTGAGAGGAAGTATTGCGATGCTATGATAATTGCCGTCTCCGAAAAGGAAGGATCAAGATGCAAGCATGTAGGAATAACCCCGAACTGCCTGTTGCCATGGGAATAATCTGTGCGTCAGATGAACTCCTCCGATGGCCTCGTACGGCGAAGGGTCTGCGAGGTTGGGAGTGGTTAAATCTTCACATCTGATGGCGCCTTATAAATGAACGCGAGCAGATTGAAGACTGCTGCGCACGAACGAACACCAAATCAATTTGTAGCTCCACAGCTGGTTGTGTAAAGCAGCCGCAGATGTTCGGGATACAGTGCCTTGCGAAAGTACTAATACACCTTGAACTTTGCACATTTTGTCATGTTTACAACCCTAAATGTAAAACAAATATTTTGAATTTTTTACTGAAAGTTCACACACAAGTAACAGACAACTGTGAAGTCAAAGCAAACTAATACATGATTCTGTTATTTTTCAAAAAAAAGAAAAGTGAAAAGTGGGGCGTGCATAAGTATTCATAACGCATTTTCTGAGTGCATTAAATTGCCTTTATAACATTCCTACTGACTGCAGAATGTTCACACCTTGCCCTAACCATCTACTCTCAGTATAATTCCAGCTGTTCTGTGAGGGCCTCAGAGCTATGGTCAGAGTGTATTGGTCACTAAGCAACATCATGAAGGCCAAGGAGCACACCAGAGAGGTCAGGGATAAAGTTGTGGAGAGGTTTAAAGCAGCGTTAAGTTATACAAAGATTTCCCAAGATTTGAACATCTCACGAGCACTGTTCAATCCATCATTCAGAAATGGAAAGAGTATAGCACCACCTAAACTAACAGACCGAACAAGGAGAGCACTGGTCAGAAATGCAACCAAGTGCCCTAAAGTAACTCTGGAGGAGCTGGCGTGGCAAGAAGAAAGCCATTATTGAAAGGAGGCCATAAGAAATCCCGTTTGAAGTTTGCTAGAAGTCATATGGAGGACACAGCTACCATGTGGAAGAAGGTGCTTTGGTCAGATGAGACAAAAATTGAACTTTTGGGCCCAAATTCAAAGCGTTATGTATGGCGCAAACCTAACACTGCTCATCGTCCTGAGTGCACCATCCCCAGTGTCAAATATGGAGGGGGGAGCATCATGCTATGGGGCTGCTTTTCCTCAGCGGGGACTGGGAAGATTGTAAGAATAGTTGGGAAGATGGATGGATGCCAAGAGAATTGAGGCTGGGGCGGAGATTCACCTTCCAGCAGGACAATGACCCTAAACACAAAGCTAAATCTACAATGGAATGGTTTAAAAACAAACATATTAATGTGTTAGAATGGCCCAGTCAAAGTCCTGACCTAAATCCTATTGAAAATCTGTGGAAAGACCTGAAAACTGCTGTTCACAAACGCTCTCCTTCTAATTTGACAGAGCTGAGTTGTTTTGTAAAGAGGAATGGGCTAAAATGTCAGTCTCTAGATGTGCAAACCTTGTAGTCATACGCCAGAAGACTTGCTGCTGTTATTGCAGCAAAAGGGGGTTCCACAAAGTATAATTTTGCTTTAACTTCACAGTTGTCTGTTACTTGTGTGTGAACTTTCAGTAAAAAATTCAAAATAAAATCTTTATGTTTAGGTTTGTAAACATGACAAAATGTGCAGTTCAAGGTGTATTAGTACTTTTGCAAGGCACTGTATCTGTCAATATTGACTCTTAATGGAGATTGTAGGTCTGGCATTTGGAGAAAAAAAAAAAAAGAGGATAAAAGAAACCGGAGCATCCACGTTGAATATGTTTAAAATCATTACAAACGTACTGGACATCATGCAATGTTTTCGAGATGTTGAATGTTCTCGCCAACACGTAGCTCAAGAGATATCAGTAGCTCTCCAGCCCTTTCTTGATAGCTCCCAAAAGGCCTTGTACATCTCTACACACGCTCGAAAAGTCACATTTTTGATGATTTTTTTGACTGCTCTGAACATGTTGAACAATTTAAGTAATTTCCCTTGACTGTGTTGAAATAGCGTCTTGGCTACTCACTCTCCAGCGTGAACTCCTCCTAAGTTGCATAGTTACACACGTTTATTTGAAGCACAAGTAGCTCTCTGATGTTTTTTTTGTTTTTTTTTACACAAAAGAAACTCATTGGATAAAAAGGTTTGGGATTGATCTAGTCCCTTCAAATAAAGGCATTTTAGAATATGTAAATAGGGGATTTATGATGCAGGAAGAGTGCATTGGTTAATCTTCACTTTCGTAAATATTTTGTCTTGTTTGAAACATGAAAAGATCTGTCTAAATTTGGCTATTTTTGTTTAAAAATAATCTTGTGAAATTGTTTAGCTCAGACAGACAGGGATGGATCAATATTCTGCCAGTGTTGTAGCTCTCCAGACAGACTCCAGACAGACCTTGGTCTGACTACTCCTAAGGTCACTCTTTACAGGCCTGTCTCAGAATCTGGGCAAAAACTTTGGTAATTTATTGAGTCACCTTCATATGTTTAGATGGTTTTTTTTTTTTTTTTTTCCTTTTCAAATAATTAGTCTTGCAATATTGGAGACACATGCATAAAATGTGCCCCTTATTATGAAAAAAAAAAACATGTATATATGTCTGGTTTTGCTTTATTTGCTTGTTCTGATACTATCTTGAGCTTGTTGTACTTTTTTTAAAGTGCATTTCCTGTTAGAGCAGCAGTTCAGCCCCATACTGTTTCCTCCAACTGACTCCGACCTCAAATCTTTTGCCATGACTGTAGCCAGGGGCACCAGTGAAGGAGCATATACAGCCGGCAATATTACACCCCCGGGGTCAGCGACAGCCCAGTAGCCCCGCACATAGAGCCCAGCTTATGGAATCAGATACAACGTGCAGCTTGACAAATTACTCGCCGACAGCTCCCCCACCCCTGCTCAAAGTTCTGCGCATTTTTAAACCACCCCCTCCCCCCCTCCGCGCAGGCCACACATCCAATTTGTCAGGTTGAAACTGGGCTTGAAAAATGGCTGTGTTTTCGCGATGGAGCCATGGGGGTCTCTGGCCTCAGTTTATCGTGCCGCGACCGGTGATAAATAAGAGTGATCGGCAAAGCAAACAAGATGAATTATGAATGTGCCTTTAATTATGTTGCTTACTGTGATCGGGAGAGGTAATTAGATAGACATCGTTTATCAGCTATTTTTGTCAGCAGTGCCAGAGCCTCGAATGACCCGCGGCCCGTACAGCAGCGAGGGTTCAAATCGAAAATTGCCTTCAGAGCACGTCTTGCTAGCAAAAAGCAATTTTATTCAACTTTATTTAAGAGACCTGGCTTGCACCTTCTCCTGGCAACAATAGCTTGACTGCTCAGAAACAATTTGACAGTGTGCATTGGATATGTTCTAAATAACAAATCAAATCAAGCTTTCATTGTTCATTAACTGGTGCATAAAAAAACAATATAATAACATGTTATTTGGGTCTAGAAAAGGGCACGTTTTATTGATTGACAGCAACACGGCTGTTCAATTAAAAGCCACACTTTGGTGAGCCCCTGTGCCATGGAGCACTTTTATTCAGTTACCAAGTGGCCATCTGTCCATTTAGATAAACGTGTCGGAAAAATCTTGGAAAGATGCAGCCAAACATTTCCTGGATTCAGACTTTAAGCCTGTGGTTTCGAGGAAGTCAGGCCGAATGTGCGCGACTTAGCGGCCGAATATAGCCAAGACAGACTCAATTGGATTTGAAAAGTGAAACAAATAACTGTGACCCCTGAGAGTTCACCAGTAAACAGTTCAGCGGTCTAATGCGATGAGCGGGATGGCACCTGTTGGCAAAGAGCATCTATTAAAGTGGTTTATTCACTGTGCGAGAATAAAGTCAGCGATAGCAGCTGTATGGAGAAGGGAGACTTTCCTCTGTGAGCCATTCGAGCACCAGGGGATGGCAAATTTTGTTTTCCATACAGTAGGTATAACAAGAGGGATTGTTGAGGAGATAGTTATATGACAGGGAAAAACGGGAATTACACCACAACTAAACCGTGAATAAATCAGAGCTAAATAAGGACTAAAAAACTATCGACCAAATACAAGCTGTACTGCAGAACATAGGATGTATTCTTCATGGGATGAGTCTTCTAACCACCAAGCCACAGTTTGAGAACCATTAATAACCTCCTGCCCCCCACCTTAACCGAACACATTTTCTTCGGTTCAGCTTTACCCAAATCTAAAATCTTCTGGACTGGAGCTTACAGCCTATAGGCCAGAGTAACACCTCATGTGCCATGTTTTCGTCACGTTTTTGTCGCGTTGTCATCACATTTTCGTCACGTTTTTCTTACGTTTGGTCACATTTTTGTGTTACATTACACTAGAAAACTAAATGTGGCCAAAGCGCTACAAAAATGTAATGACAACGTGACAAAAGCGCGACAAAATTGTGTGAAAAAAAAAGAATGTGGCGAAAAACCTTACAAAAAGCAACGACAATGATTAAAACTTAACAAAATAATGGACTGCAAGATCGAACATTGAATTGCATGCATGCATATACAAAATACTTTTTCCATGCATAGTTTACTGTTAGCCTAATGGTATTATCGCTGAGATTCCCAAAAATTTGCAAACAAGCGCCGCACCTTTCATAGGAAGCGCTGCGTGGGGTTCTGATGGAAAATGTCTGGGGCTATAGTGTCACCAGCGCTGACTCATCACCTTGACATGAGATTTATGAAGTTTTGCCCCGCCCCATTACAGTATCCATTCTAATGCTCTGTGTGTGGTGTACAGCGATCATTCAGGCCATCGCTCTCATCATATACCCAGTCAAATTCCTGGACCTGATCTTCGAGGGTCATTATTTCTTCAACTGGGCCTATACGGTTTTGGCACGTTATGAGGATGAGTTGACCGGTATGGCTAAACCCAAGTACCTCTACTCCTCTGAGTACTCTTCCCTTTGCAACTTTGTTCTGAACGAGCTGGATGTTGATAACCATATTGGGTTACATATTGGGTCTTTATTTTATTGTTAAAATGTCATGTACCTAAGGCAGCAATGTCAGAAGTCTCTCAGGCGTCCAGACAAGAAAATCAAACATCTGGACTTAGTTCCAAATCAAAACCTTGTCCAGATCATTTTATTTAAAGACTTTGTTTTTAGAATTTGTTTAATTCTAATCCTTGTCTCAATCTTCTACCATGTAAGACCTTTTTAACAATATCTACACGTTTATCAGGATGTTTGGGTTTTGCTTTTTAATACCTTGTGTTTTGTATTGCGATAATAAACATACTAAACTCACATGCCTTATTTAGTCTCTTATTCTTTCAATGAATCTGCAATAGAGATGGACTTGATATACACAAAAGAGGTAGTTCATAAAATTGTGAATTGTCTTGACAGTTACCAGCAGGGTCTATCATAATCCTTTTGGACACACTTTGGATATGGGAAAAGCTAGTTTTATTTTAATTAATATTTTTTACTATGATCACCATTGCAATATTATGATTATCTATTCATAAGGAAAAAATCTGAACATGTGCATCGTGAAACGTGCACAACAGTTATACTGGAGGGTGAACCTGTACTTCTGAAGTCAATTTACACATTTTCATCGCAATGTTATGCAGCTCCCCGGAGGCGTAGAAGGACCAGGGAGAGCCAATTTGAACGTTTGAAATCTCTAGTTTCCAACACACACAAAAAGCACAATTCGGTGCCCCCTCGAGCAGATAGCATCCTAGGCGGCCGCCTGGGGCACTCTGTTACACTGAAGATTAAACATTTTTGTTTTGTTTTTCTGATGTAAAAGGTTACCTTTTACAGTAAGGTTATGTTTTTTTTTGTATTGTATTGTTTGTTTCCTATATGTATTGCAATTAAGAGTTACCAATGTCTGGTACTTTGTTAGCAGCCTATTGTAATTTATCATGGTCCCGATTAGATTCACCATTAACCTCAAATGACCCAGACTCGACACAACCTGGCTCCTCCGGGTCAATGCAGTGTCCAAGTTTGACCTTCCCTCCTTTTGTCCTTCGCACCACATCTTTACTGTATATACAGTAGCAGTCAGAGAGGCACTGAGCACATAAAATATGAGGGGGAGTCGAAAAATCAATGTGACTGAGTGCGTGTGTGCGGTCATTATACGCGGACCTATTTAGAGCATTTGAGACCAGACTGGCCGGTAAGTAGGAGTCTAGCCTAAATAAGATCATGATGCAAACGCAAATAGCCTAAATAAATATCAACTTTGCATTCAGTGTGCCCCAAACACATGGCTCGCTGATCACGTGTTCAGAGACATCTGCCCAACATTATCACAATACACTGAACTGACAGCTTGCATTGTCTCGGAGGTGATTAAGTGGGCTACGGGCTTAAATACCGTCCAAAACACGGAGCGCGCATACGCACTAGATTTCGCTTTGGTCTATAATAAAACAGGCTGCAGCCGCGCATATAGAGCAGAACTTAGCGGCCTACGCGGGGGTAAGGGGAAGTAGATACGTTTAACGATCCTGCATTACGTACTCTTCTCCGTAGTTGTGATGGATGTGGTGAATAAACACCCCCCACTATACGCTCCACAAATCTCGAAACGCGCGCTGCCACCCGGAGCTCCGCATCATCCGCTTATCTGAGCCGCCGCTCGTCGTGCATACTACACGCGTGTTCGGACGCAAGTGAACAGGGGTGCTCTCTGGGTCCAAGTGCATTTCGGATGACGCGCGGATGGAAGCGAGGACGGGTTTTGCGCGCTGTCGATTGAATATTTACCCTGTCATCGCACCAAACTCCCCGCACTGAACACAAGTAGGAGTGACAGAAGTTGAAAGCGTCACAGCAAATCGCGTCCAACTCGCATTCATTCATATTAGGCTACTAAAGGTAAAACGCGGAGCATCTAAAGAATCATTCTGTTGTGAGAAGAGTGCAACCTCACGCTCATAGGGAGGGAGACTTAACGAGAGACGAGACTGGAAGAAAGTTAGAAGAGTCGAGGGCTTTACCTTATGATGGCTGTGTCGCCCTGGCGGATGGTGATGTTGTCCGTGGTTCGCTGCATATCCACACTCCGGACGGGGAATCCTGTGGGAAGAAGACACAGCAGTCTAAAAAATGAAGCCTGCAACTGCTTCCAGCACGATTTGCGCCCGACTTGCATCTTCTGGTACATGCGCGCGTTTTCGCGAAGCTGGTATAAATCCCACAATTGTGAAGAAGAAGAAGAAAAATAAAAAGATGTAGTTCGTAAAAAGTCCTGCCAGTTATCCCAAGCAAAAATCCAAAAGCAACAGTTCCGATTGTGATGTGTGTAGCCTCTAGGAGAAGTTTGCGCGGCACTAAAGCCAACAGCCGTCGCCTGCTGCCCAATGCTCTCCGCGTAAAAAAAAAAAAAAAAAAAATCAGCGCGCACACAGTCAGTAGCCGCGATGGGGAGAGAGAGGCAGGCTTCTGTTTCGAGTCTATGGGAAAAGCGCCCCCCTCCCTTCACACAGCCACAGCACACTCGCAGCACCTCTCTCTCTCTCCTCAGATTATCCTGCCTCTGACTGTGATGCGCCCCTTATTGGTTGTCAGGACAACAGCACCCACCTGAGGTCCCTTTCTGCAAGACACAGCCGACCAGGACAGAGATGGAAACACAATTACACCTTTGGAACAAAACAGTCCTGGTTTGTTTGTTTTTTCGAGCAAATGAGTGTAAAGATATTTCTCCACAACAGGGTCACCAGCCTTTTTCCGAACCGAGGGCTACTGCAAGAGCATTAAGGTGTTCGAGGGCTAACGCATCAATCATCCCAGACTTAAAGTTACACTGTTTAAGCGTAGCATAATAACCATGTCATATCACAAAATCTCGAGACATACAGTAAGACCAGACATAACTGTATTTCTCATGAATCAGACACAGTAAAATGAAAAAGTCTCAAGGCTACTGGCCATGCCCCGAACAGTATCGGGTGTCCATGGGAATGGGGTTGGTGACCCCTGCAGTAAAAAGTATATTTTACCAAACATTTGTTGGGTGGGTTGCTGAAAATATTGTGGTTGTTATATTATTTTTACGTGTTCGGGACAGTAGGATTCACATGACCAACATGACCTGTCGCTGTCTGGGGGCCAGGACGATCTCTTCTTGTGTCTTTGTGTGTCTTCTGTTTATGAATGTCTATAGTGCACAGCGGAGATCCAACACCAGCATTTTATTCACCTCTTTTTTAACAGTTACAGTACCGTATATTAAGTCAATTACATCAGCAGCCTATTACCATCACCAAAAAAACATTGCTAAAATAAACAAAATCATAGTGTCTAAACCAGACTTGGAGACATTAATTCATCCGTTTGTCTTCAGTTGGTTAGACCTAAGTATATACTGTAGCTGACATGTTAGAGCCGTATGAACCACCTCGGGCCTTGAGAACCTCAGGGAGGGGTCTCCTGGTGGTTCCCAGAGTCACCACTAAACACGGTGAGGCTGTGTTTCAGTTTCATGCAGCAAAAGTCTGGAACAGCCTCCGTGAGGACGTGAAGCAAGCCTCAACTCAAGTCCAGGCTGAAAGGACATTTACTGCTGCCTATGGCAATTGATTGTATTTTAACAATTTACTATATACATATACATATTTTTTATGTAATTGAATGATGGATTTTATTGCTTTTTATTGTGTCTTTATTGCTTTTTATTGTATTTTTTATTGTGTGTGGGTGTTTGGTGTTGCTGTGAGGCACATTGAGTTGTCGTATACATTAATGTGCCATACAAATAAACTTGCCATGCCTTGCCTTTTTTTGTTATGTTTTTGTCATTTTTTGTTGCTTTATTCATCACTTTTTTCCCTCGCTTTGTGACACTTTTTTTGGTCATGTTTTAGTCGCTTTTTATTGTGTTATTGTCGCTTTTTGGCTCTTTTATTTGCTTTTCCATCACTTTTTAATCATTTTTTTTCTTTTCTCGTTGTATTCTCATCCTCGTTTTCGTTGTTATTTTGGCGCTTTGTTCAAGAAGCTTTTAGATTTGGGTAAAGCCAAACTGGTGCTCGGTTCAGGTGGGGGTTAATAGGTTAATTGAGTAGCAGCCTTTGGATCCTGAACCTTCTTACAACTGTGCTACAAAAAAATACTCACATAATTCTATCAAGGCTTTATACGTATTTTCAACATCTAAAAATACTATGACAAATTATTCTTAGGAAGTTATTTAAAAGTAGATATTGAAGTAGTGACAAGTTCCTTATGGGATTGACTTTCTGAATTCAAATATTTCCATTTCCTTTATAACAGGTGACAGACAACGTAAAGAGTTCAATTTGTTGAAACTCATTTTCTCATTACATTTACATTTTTACATTCCATTAAGGATGGTTGAAGTACAGTCGACCATGACCACGGGGCTCCATCGTGAAGCTGTTGCCTTGTGCTAAGTCATACACTGAATAAGCGCTGAAGGTTTTCTGTTTTGAAGAGGGGTGTCTGCTTATTCAACTGAAATGTGAATGTGAAATGAGCTTTTAATTTCAGCTCTTGCCAATCAAGCAGCAGTTTAATAGTCCATGATCTAATGCTCATCCAGCGCTGCGCCTAATGAACTGACTGTAACAGTTTAGGCAGTGCATTTAGTGTGATTTGTTTCAGGAAATATGAATACTGATGAGATACATCGACAGTCTCCGCACGGTGCACCGCTCGCCAGTGTGACTCGACTTCAGATAATAACTGACAAAAGAGGTGGAGACCACTGAAGCTTAAATTCTTACACCTTTGATAGCTATGCAATATACCTGTATGCTAAAGTTGCATTGGTACGGTTGAAATGTTATGTAATGTAAGGCAGCATATTTTTAATAAATGTCATTGTAGAGGTTTGAATGCTCGGATGTTTTTTGTATTTAAAGTTCATTATTGGTCGTATTTTTGTCTAAGTGGAGTCTGCTAAACTTATAAATTATAGGTGGAAATAGACATGCAAAAGTTAATGTAATGAGTGTGTTGAACTTTAAAATGTTAAGTTCAAATTGTCAAGAAAGTTATACGTGATAAGTCTACTAAACTTAAAAAAAACAAAAATAAGTTGGATGAGTCCACTGAACTTGTAACTTACAGGTTGGATATAACGTATTAATGTTAAAAATTTCTGTTGTAATCGAGTTGAGCTTTGAGTTTACAGTGTATTATTATTATTTTATTATTATTATTCCCAGCATAACCCTCAATGTTCTGGAGAATCAAAAAATAATGACCCATTTCATATATCAATGCTGACACTCATTAGGTTTCTGTTGCTATGCTGTTGCCATGTTGTGACATCATCTGCATTACCTACTATAACGGTATACTATTTCAAAAGCAAGTCCCCAAAATGTTGCTAAATATTTAAAAAATGCCTTTGATTGTTCCTATTACAAATGTATAATAAAACTCTAAATATCTACAGTTGCCATGGTGTTTTGTTTTTGTGTCATGGTTCATCTAACATATGCCTACTATTTGGTTAAACAAAAAAGGTAATAATGTGGTGTCCGCCTTGCTCTCTGAAAAGTCAATTTCTAGAAGTAATGTAAACAATATTATTATGGCGACTGGAGCTCGAGATTCGTTCCAATGGATTACTATGGCAACATCCCAGTTTTATTATGGATCTCTGGGTCTATTTTCTCAAATATGTTGTCCATAGCTTACAGAATATAACAAATGCAGAAAGATGATTTGGTCCATGGAGCATTACACAATGCATTAAGTTGATCACTGAGCCAGTTTCGGATGAGCACAGTCAGTAAGACAGATGTAATTCACAGCTCAGTTTATTTCCCATTAAGGCGTATTTCCAGAACATTTCTATTACTACTATTAGATAGAAACCTCACAGTCAGACGTATTAATGCACAGTCAAAACAAAATAAAAGCTTGTCACAGTCAAGCCTCATTCTGGTACATATTGCTTCATTAAGAGACTTGGATTTACAGCTTCTCTGTTTAATCAACAACTATATTATCACAATTAACTCATACATTGTTTGTATTTGTACAGTTCATACTGTAATCAAGGACATATCGGTAAGAGAAATACAGGATCACTTCTGTTTACACTGAGTTAGAGTAATTAAGGACATGTTCTTTGGAAAACTGATCAGATTACTCCCTCATTTCCTGTTTGAGCATCGCTTTATTCCCCTTGTAACCAAACATTCACATTTGTACATACAGATTATACAACCTTCTCTACAAAAATGCATTTCCTATATCCTAACCTACTTAAAATCACCTATTGCACCTATTTTGCTGTCGTCACATATATCAGCTGCAGGTTTTATTGTGCTGTCTATCACATGAACACGTCCTTTTATGTTACCCCACATAAAGCACTTGTTTGGAGCCGGCAAGAGCTGTTTGTAATCCCATCGCGAGCGGCGCAGACTGACAGGACGCCCCAGAATCAGCCCCTCTGTGGTTAAAGCATCAGCACATTTTAAGCTGGAGATCAGAAGGCAAAGCCCATCCTGACAGCTCCCCTCCAGCTGTGGCCTGTGTGTGACATGTAGGCTTTATAATGGCGAGAATAGCAAAAAAAAACAAAAAAACAAAAAACGAGAATGTGCATGCAGAATGGGGGCATTTTTCTCCAGTTCAGCTTTACCCAAATCTGAAAGCTTCTTGACTGGAGTTTACAGCCTATAGGCCAGTGTTACGCCTCATTTGAAAGCTAAGACCTACAAAACTGATCGTGACGTTTCTGGCGCTTTTTTTGGGTTGCATTTTGGTTGCTTTGATGTTGCTTTTTGTATTATGTTATTGTGGCTTTTCAAACACATTTTTGTTGATTTTTCTCTCGTATTTGTCACCTTTTTGTCAATTTTTTGTCTTGTTTTCGTCGCTTTATTTGCTGTGTTTCATTCATTTGAAAGCAAAGACCTTGTAGTTTCTAAAATATGTGTAAGATCTGCATGAGTAAAATATAACTTACAGGTGGAGGATGGCAGGTAAGTGGTTAAGGTAGATTGAAGAACAGTTCATTATGCTTGTGTGTAATGACAAATAAAGCATTCTATTCTATTCTATTGCTTTTGTTTCATAGGCGGCACGGTAGTACAGCGGTTAGAGCTCGTGCTTCACAGCTAGAATTGGCCAGGATGAATGAGAGTGTGTTTGAGAGCGCGCATTGGGGACAACGGCTGCAAATTAGCCCAAGGCTACAATCTGATGTGGCGTGTTTACATGCATGAGACCCATGTATGTTCATTAACATGCACTGTCCCGACCAAATAAACCAATAAATAAATAAATAGCAACCCTGTAAACTTCACCTTTTAAATGACTGACGTTGCTCTATATTGGTTCAACGACAGCAGGTGGAATTGACAGCAGGATGAGAATTTTGGCTCCAAGCATTTACTGATCTCCATTCTTTCTCTCAAAGCTACCCGTGCTTTTTAGATATATCCAAGATTGAGCAGTTTATAAAAACAGCATCTGCACCAAGACCACTTAAAAGAGACTAGTGGGCGCTGAGGCAGTGGGAAGAGGTGCTCCTTGGCTTGGCATGCCGATTTGGATGGGAACATTTCCCTGTGAGACCTTTTAGCTCTACTTCAAGTTTGAAATTGGTTGAAGTCTGCTGGCGATGGGAGCGATAGTGTGTGTAATAAGCGGGGAGTGCCCCGGCATGCATGCCTCTCGGTGGTGGTGGTGGGCGGGGGGGGAGGGGCAGAGAGCAGGGACGTACAGCGCGGCTTATGGAAGCTCCAACAAAAGGCCAGTGATCTCTGCGCCTGCTTGTCGTAACACACAGCGACATACAGGGCAGCTATTGTCGTGCAGCGGGGATGCTCTATGTAAAGCACAAATAAAGCACAAATGGATGGTATGGAATTGATTCGACACAGTGTCCAAAGCCAGAGACCATTTTACATGAAAAGAGGGAGAGAGAAAAAAGCTAATGCTAAATGAATAATGAGCAAATTATCAATAAACAAATATTTGATGATAAATACCTAATAATACTAAACTACTACTACTACTACAATGCTAAGAAAGTGTGTACAAACAAACTTATAATGCATTTACAACTTAATCATAAAGTAATAATGGATTTACGTGCAACCAGTGCTTTACCAATCTGCCTATTCATAAAGGTTTACAATTAATGCTTTGCTTACTAACATTTATATAGTTAGCTCATCGATAGGTCATTATTAGTTCACTGGACAAAAACCTAAGCAGACAGACTGATTCTTGCACAAACGTGTGAATGAAACAAAGCCCTCCGGTCATGTACTGGATAAAGGAAAAACCTTGGTAAAAGCTTTAAAATAGTCTTGTTAGGTGTTTTTCCTGTCCATATCCTTTACAAATAGTGACCAGCGTTGGCAAGTGCGTAATCTGGAAATGATAAGCACAATATAGAGGATGTATTAAAGGCAAAAGTTTCACATTGCGACTCCAGAAACACTGCAGCGGATTAGGGAATATCAAGTGCAGGCATGGCATTATAATTAGATGAGTTAATTAGCTGAGTTCTTATTCAAATAAACTCTAACCAACACATTATTCACAACAAAGTTCTTTCAGCGCTTGTCAGTTTCTGTAATACATATCAGAATGATGGAGAAAGCATTGTTTTCTCTGCAAATCTCATTAACAGAGTTGTTTTTTTCGTTTTTTCATCAGGGACAGCGCAACTTGGTGCCATTTCACGAGTTTTATCAGCGTTACCTGGAAATATCCACTCTTTCTCTGCACTTCTTTTATATAAATGTATCCCTGGTAGTTGCCGGGTTTTTTTTTTTCTTTGACATTATTCGGTGCAATTCCCTGCATCTATCTACTAAGCTGCTGTCAGGCTCCCCACTGACAAAGTGAAAGGTCGTGTTGTGAGAGGTGCCAAACTCAGAATAAACTGTTATCTGTCTAATTATAAATCCTCACGTTAACAAGGTGTTGTATGCAAATTTTGCGGGTGGAAATGAGACGACGAACTCAAAGACGTTGCCTGATTTCCACATTTAAAACACTGAGTTAATAGCGGCCTAAACAAATGGCTCCACCCAAAATAAGTTCCATTTCAATTCAAAAAATGTGTTTCCTTTAAATTCAAGTAAAACGCATCCAATCCACTTTATTTTCAAAATGCTGCACACGAAAATAAATAAAACAGAAATAAAACCGTGAAAACAGTAAAAACAATAAATAATAGTAAAAGTGGGTCTTAAGATGAGACATAAAGGCCCTTTACTGTACCTAATTTACTGTACCTACACATTTCTGAGTTTACTAGAAGTTGAGAAAAATAAAATAAAATCAGTGATAGTGCCTTTAAAACACATCTCATTCAATAAATAAAATCTGTAGAACATACAGTATATTCTCCCTTACACACGTCACATACAGTCATGCAGGCATACACACCAGGTGATGTGTGTTTGGCTAAAAATAACATGCAATGTTTATTTATGAAACAGAAGACAGTTTTGGCACTTTTACAGGCGTTTTATTTGACATGTAAAATTAAAATTAAACTATCAATCATTTTTTTTTTTTTTTAAATCACTCCGGCGTTACAGTGCTCAAAAGGACAATGCAGAAAGTAAAGGCAGAGCCGTGTCCGAAGCGCCAGCCAGAAATGAGTGACTACTCTGCTAAAAGTTCGCTAACTTGGGAAAAATGTATTTGTGCAAATAAGAACCGAACAAATCATGAAAACCGGGGACTAAATTATGGATAAATACGAGTCAGATACGTTTTATTTAAATGGGATTTATATGAATGGCTTGGATTATTCGAAGGAAGCTCGAGCAAAAGGTAAGCAGCTAACGCTACGCATTTTTCCACGTAACGTTTATATTTAAGTCCTTTTCATGATAAATACGCAACACACGATTGAAACAGATGATTTCATTCAGTCGTGTTGTTTTGTTCAAAGACCTGTTGCTGTCAGGCATTCTTCTCCGACTCTCGCAATGCATTGTGGTCAATATTGACCCGTTTAGTGATCACCGCTGCTCACTACTTTTCAGAATGCATTGTGAGAAATTTTGAGTGCACTACTTCTTTTCTCTCTGGACATTCGGACACCCCTACAAAATGGCGTGACCACTATATAGTGAACTACAGTATATAAGGAATAGTGTGGACGCCTGAATTAATTTCCAATTATAGAAAACAATATATTATCAGTGTTTTTGCTTTCAAGCTGATGCTAAATTAAGTGGAGATTGTTAATTTATCTGTAGCACATAGTACAGATATAGTTTTAGGTATGTCGCTAATTAGCGACAACAGGCATAAATACAGCAGCTCACTGCTGCTGCTTTCATCACCTTCATCACAATTTATCTACATAACATAGTCACCATTTTTATTACAAATTATCATATTTTACTCCCTTTTCTGAGGTTTTATTATTCATTGTACATAAAATACCTCCATTTACCATTACTTATTTGCAAATTATATTATAATTGCACATTATTTTCAGACGGTGGAACTCTTGTTTGTGGTCCAATAGGTCCACCTTGTGATCGCTTTGCATACAACATGAACGGTTTCATTTTGTTCTGTGTGAAATAAGGGATACATTTTTTGTATATATCCTTGTATGTTATTGTTACAAAGATTATATTCACAATGGCATGTTTTAAAAAACGTTTTAGCACTGTAATAGATCTAAATACTACTAAAATGCGGTCACTGTGGCCATATGCCACCAGATGGCTATTGCAGTTTTCCTTTATGGCCTGACGTCGCTAATTCGCAACATACATTTGTCAAATAACAAACAAAAAAATCCATCACACGAAGTTCATTCCAATAAATGATCTAAATATGGAAACGATGAGCAGCTACACAATTTTATTTTAGCACAACTCAACTTACATTTGAAGATTTCATCGAAGTTGCAGCCTCGATTTGCAGAAAGGCTATTTCCGCAAAGTAGCTACCAACACCCGGATGTGGTTCCTTCTCTAACCAGTCCTACGAGAAACTAGTGCTTGCAAAAGGTTCCTAGGTACGGCGTGGATGTGGGCAAACAGGCATCAAGGGAAAACATGCATTATTTTAGCCACAGTCTTGCAAGAAGAGGTATGGCACTATAGCGACACCTGGCATTAAGGGGTTAAAGCAAACTTTACCTCTATGTGTATGTCACTTCCTGTCAGCAGCTTAACAACTCAAATAATATTAACTTTTCTACATTTTTCTTCAGTAAAGTTGCTGCTTCACTGAAATAAAATGATCATTATGACTTACAACAGATGTTATCAATCTAAGTAAGTCATATTTTCAAAAGCATTAAAACCTGCCATATGCACATCAGCTATTGCGTCATCACGTTTCATAGTCATAATAGCCAAAGAAAACCATCTCACACGCAGGACTTGCTTACCTGCCGGCACACAGGGGTTTACAACATAAAACAGGGTAATTTGATGTGAGGGGTGCGTGTGGGCTGAAATTATTTGAGCTGTGCAGACTTCATTACCTGTGCGGCAGAACTGTCGCGCGCTCCCATGAGGCCCATCACAGAAAACTAATGTTGGTTTAGACAAACTCTCCCTGTAGGTGCTCACAGTCATTACACTGTATTTGGCAGTGTGTGGAGGCTGCTATGCAACAGGCTTCTGCAGGTGACATTTCCAAACCGCCTATTTTAACTTCGTCCTTAAATAATCTTTTTAATTACTTCTGTATGCTAGGCTATACAGAAGATGAATTCGTCTTAAGCATGGGGAAAATGAAGAAATCATCATTTTTAAAGATTTTACACTTTACAGAATAGTGTATGATCTATTTTTTGAAAGTAAACGTTTTAACTATACTTATAATTAACTTCAGTGATTTTTATGATTAACACTTTGTTTTCAACATTTTTAATAATAATAATAATGCCTTACACTTGTATTGCGCTTTACAAGCCTGTATTACCAGGTTTCTCAAAGCGCGACACCGTCGTCATTATTCCTTCACTCCATACTCGGTGGTGGTAGGCTACTGTCGTAGCCACAGCTGCCCTGGGGTAGACTGACGGAAGCGAGGCAACCAGTCTGTGCCATCAGCCCCTCCGACCATCACCAACCACTCACTCTCACACTATATTCACCCAGGCTTCCTGGTGTTACTAAACGGTCTCCCATCCAAGTACTGACCAGGCCCTTCCCTGCTTAGTTTCCAAGGTCTGACGGGATTGGACATAGCGAAGGCGGTATGGCCTATAATATAGTAGTTTTTGAACTGGATTAAACACAAAAGGTATTTTCCATTTGTGGTTTAACCTCTTAACCCCCACTACACACGCAACAGTTCTCCAGTTATTATCTATCCAGGCATTACCCAAATCTAAAAGCTTCCTCAAAAAACGCGCCAAAATAGCGACAAAAATGATATGTAAATGAGGATGAAAAAGCAACAAAAACATGACAAAAAAGGGTAAAAAAAAAAAAGCAACAAAGAGTGACAAAAATGCAACCAAAAAGACCACAAAAAAGTGATGAAAAAGTGACGCAGCAACAATCTTAGATCAGTTTTGTAAGTCTTAGCTTTCAAATTAGGCATTACTCTGGCTTAGGGCCTAGAAGTTTCTACATTTGGGTAAAGCCGAACTTGAGAGAATGTGCTCCGTTAAAGTGGGGGTTAAGAGGTTAAACACATGTATTCTTGCAGCACCCTCTTTGTTGACGTGCATTTGGTGAACCTAAAAGCTGCAGTAATGAGAAACATCACAATTATAATGTCAGAAAACACGTGTAATAAATATGTATGATAAAAATATAATACGTTCTTCTTGCACGGCACTGACAAGAATGTTATACTGGTGTTTTTGAAGCACCTTGTTAGTTTGGTTGTGTCGCTGGAATGGCAGCCTGATAATAAACCCGTCGCTATGATGCTTTTCATCGTAGATTGCAAAGAAAGGCAGTCAAGCTGTAAAGTGTGCAGTTATTTACATATTATTTTATTCTATATTTCATCCCCGATGCTCATCCCGGCGCAACATTCCTCACTCCAGGCAAATACACAGCAGCAGCAGCGTTATCAGAGTTATGATCTCAATTTAAAGACAAACCGGAAATGTGTTGTATAAAAACTCTTTCTTGAGCAGGTGCCTTCCAGCATCGCATTGACATCCCCAGAAAATTGCTGACAACTGGCCGAAGTTAGCAATATGACAACTCCCTCATTACAGGCCTTCAACAAACAAACAAAAGAAACGTTTTCTATGTTGCAATAGCCTATGTACTTGAGTGGATTCCAAATATGAAATGTGCTCTGCCTCAAGATCTTGAATCAATACAGTGTTTGCCAATGAAGCACAAACACCACAGACATTTCAATAGGAGCTGGATCTATAATGTAATTCTGATTTGCACTCACCTTCATAGTGCACTATCTAACCTCTGCATAAAAAAACAAAAAAAACAAATAGCACTTGGCTTTGCTGTGAAGCTACAAGATCAATGAGCCACACTATTGTATTGTTTTCTGTTTTGAGTCTGCAGGAAAAGTTGCACGCCCGTGTGCGCATTAGAGTGCAAAGGACGAAGAAACTCAAGACAACAGATCAAAAGACAAGTTGTTGTTGTTGTTTTTTTTTTACAGTCATGCATATTTTGTTTGGGCTTTTCTATCTGAAGCGGCATCTTGACGGCAAAATGCACGATATGCAGAAAAAAAAAAGGGATACTTGCAACAACTTCAGCAGTATACGGTTGCAACGTGCACCTTGGCCCAAAGCCTGGCACCTCCGTCAGCAGAACTGAAGAAACATAGGACTAAACTTTTCACCCAAACATTTCGCATAATGCTTGATTACACAAAAAGCGTTTTCCTTCAGATGTCAGTTCCTATATCTCCCCGGTGTCGAAAGTCGAGTCAGAAAACGACTGAGGCTGAAACACGGCAGATGGGGGAGTAAACAAGTGCTTAGAAATTAACATTGGGCTGTCTGAGGTGGAACAGTGTCTGCGGACTACCTGACAGCTCATTTAAAAGATAAATACAGCGGCGACAGCTTGAGAGCTCCGAGTAATAAAACAAGAGCACAAAACCCACGGATTTTCAAATGCAGCCAGGACCCGTTGTCACAAATTAGGCAAAACAAAAAAATTATATATGTATGTGCTTCTGTTGGTGTCACTTTCTGGCTGTTGCTCGTAGTTGCCCGTAGTTTACAGGGACGGCTAGTATCAGTGGCCTAGGTGAGCTAACTAATTGTCTAATGTCATTACTGTGCATAATCATTGTAGTTTTATGCATCGAATCACAATGTTTACCACTAGAACAAAAAAAGGACTGAGATTAGTTCCGAGAACGCACACACATATGACAGTGATCGATAGATGGCAGTGCCGCCTGCAGCACACACACACACACACACACACGCACTTGGCACTGGGACCTATCCTATTGGTCACTGTCACTTAGGGCTGGGCGATATGGCGAAAAAATAACAATCCTGATTATTTGTTTCATATTGAATTTGTTTAATATTTTCATGTATCATTTATTTTACAAAAACTCCAAATCTATGTGCTTTTCCTGTTGAAGAATTTGTTGTAAAAATTACTTTGAGATTGCGATTTCGATTAATTGCCCAGCCCTACTTTCACCTGCACGCGGTTTCTGTAAACACTATGGGAAACTAGCAAAGACCGGTGGATTATACGTATTTTTGTTTTATTTGGACGACTCCTTGCAACGGGACCTTTCGCTGGCGACGCAAGATGAAGTGGGGAAGCTGCTGTGGGTTTATGGAGTTTCAAAGAGGCTAAACAGACGTAAGGACGTGATGCTCCTCAATGCTACGGTTGAGTCCATGTTTACACCACGGTTCACATCCGCCCGGGTTCATTGCTGTTGTTAATTTTTGCAGGACATAAACGACTCCTCTATGCTCTCATATCATTGTGCTGACAGTAAATGCATTGTTAGGTATAGTCTGCTGTTATGTATGTAAATGTTATGTAGCTGCTTGACTGCCGTTTCTAGAGTAAACTGTTGCCTTGTTGTGTCTGATGCCCTGTGAATAAAGTGTTGTCTGTAATGCTAGTTCCGTGGGTATTTGCTGATAAGTGGTTACATGCGTCTTTTTAGTCTGACTTAATAGATCTGATAGTTTAAAAAAAATACCCACGAACACGGTGTGCAACAGCCCCTCCTAGAATTGACATCACCAGCCGCCACTGACTGCTTTACTTAATGATAAATGTAGCGACAGATTGACTCAATGCTCTTATTCAGACACTTGCCATATTAACGCAAGAGACAAAATTCCCACATTATTACTCTCTCAATGAAGAGGTCACGGCTTATATCCACCTCTGCAGTTGTGTGTGGGAGTAAAATGGTTTTCAACCTGCGACATACAGTATGTCTGCTCATTATTGGTTCCATAACATAAATATTCCTGTTTGTGCCAGTAAATATCCCCCATTTGGTGTCGTTTGTCAAGGTAAAAAAGACATGCTTGAATTCCCTCTGGCGGCGGCTGTTGTCTACTGCTAAGGAAGCACTGTGTTTTCTTTCATCAAACGCGCTCCCAATGACACCTTCGCTATAAAAGCGTGAGTCATGTAAAATAAGAGCAGCATCTCCTTTTTTTTTAAGCGCGCCAGCCGATGAGTAAACGGCCTACTCCGTCTATAATAACTCACGCAACGCTGCCACAAGATCACCTTTAGTTTCCTCACTCTCTCCACCTCTAAATCTGAGCAACATGTTTTCAGTTCCGCAAAAACAACAACTGTTTATATTATGGCTGGTCTCAAAAGCCGCCGTCGCTCCCTCATCAAAGAGAACACGCACCATTCAGAGGATGCATTAAGCTTCTAAGTACTCGCCATCCTTTATGGATTAGACATGACCTCAACAGAATTTGTGAGGCGCTTTGGTGAAAACTGAAACGAGGTTTGATCTTTAAAAAAATGATTCACCCCAGATTCCGAGTACTTGTGTCTGTCCACAGGTAATGTATCTGCCATGGTATGAGAACACATGCCTCAAATGTTATTCCCCATTACGTACGTTTCTCGTTTTATATTTTATTATATTGAAAAGAATTAGCTACTATGGATTTTAAGTCAAATACTGTCTGGTGCTTTTCCAATGTATATCAGGAAGTGCGTAGTAGCGTTGGCAACATTTTTTTTTTGTTAAAAAAGTTGAGGTATATACGTACACTGCTGCGGATAGTCGATTGACTGAATATTTAACACCAGAATTGAAACATGGCCAGTTCTAACTATGGAAAATGTGTAGAAAAGTGTGCAAAGCAAAGAGAATCACTGAGTACAGACAGTGGCTACGTTTACATGGTCAGAAAAATCCAATAACTGGAGAATTCAGATAACCCAATAATCAGATCTGAGGCGTTTACATTCTTTTCAGAAATCCGGGTTCTACATGAAACAGCAACTGAAATATCTCCCTGCCCCTCCCTTCAATCAGGAGCAGAACCAGGTGGAGATATTTGGACTTGGAGTCAAATTGATGTCCATGTGGCTCTTGTGCTTTGTAGCCGAGTGGATTCAGCACAGGTTTTAGTAGCTCAAAGGTCTAGGGTTCAAACTCAGTCAGCTATGTCTTATTTGCTTTAGTAATTGTAGTAGTAAAGTAAAGTACAAACTGTGCCTCAACTTCTATTAAAAAAGTGCAGGTGAAAAGAAGGGAGCTATGATTTAAACAGTAAATAATCAGAGCTGGGACTCACAACGCACAACGCTGAAGGTGGAGTAATATTCTGCCAAATGTGCAGCACCTTAACCACTCGACCGTTGGAAACACATTGTATTCTAAACAAACAAAATATAGATTTATTTCATGGATAACATTTTTATTTTTTTTTATTTAATACAAAAAGAAAATCATAATATTTTTCATCTTTCTTTGTGACATTAGTTTGGCCTCTTTGCTGTATTCCCCTGGTTAGTTTATGCACACGTGCGAAAGATCAGAAAGAAATCAGATTATATGAATATCAGATAATGTACTGTATATCAGCTTGTGCTGTTTAACCGTCAGAGCCCCAAAAGGTATTTTAGGTGATTTTCGCCTGGAGTAGTTTCTCATAGTCCCATGCCATTAAAAACATCCCCTTTCAATGTACCCTTCAAGTGTTTTCAGTACAACCTGGACTTTCATAATAAACACGTTTAAGTTGGTTTTAAAGGATGTAACAGAAACAGAAATACCAAATAAACATTTAGGCGGATTTTTTTTTTTTTTTTACACATTTTGGATTGCTGAACAAGGTCAACAACATATATAACGAACTTCATGGACATTTGAAATATGTTTCCAGGGGCCTGTGGACCAAGGAGCATGATCATTTCACCCAACTTTAGCACAATATTTTGATATTTTTTACGGTGAAAAGCGCGTCATGAAATAGCGTTTGTTTACTTACAAACTCGTTCTCCTCCGTCGTAAACCAAACAAATGCCTTTAGCACCTCAAGATGAATCATTTCCACAACAAAGGAAGTTGTATGTGATGGCTTTCTCCCATTGCATCTATGCACAAACAGAGAGGAACTATCTTTGCAGTACACGCAATCTTTAGGGCAAAAACCCCGCCACTGCGCCATGTGACAGACGGGGGCGCTACTATTGGAGAACTTGATGTTGTCATCACGCTGCGTATGAGTGACGTACAGGGATTCCCGGATATCATCGTGTAGCTATGATTCGTCTTTCCGAGGAAAAAATACCTTGTTTCTATCATTTATGGATCGGAAGATATCCGCGGGTAAGTAAAACTTTATATTTGGCGTCGTTCACGACGCTCTGGGGCTCTGACGGTATTAACATGCCACATCAATAATCTAAGAACTCTAGAAATCAGATCACAATGTATGCATGTAAACGTAGCCAGTAAGCCTTGCAGCAATTGGACTTTTTGTTTCTTTTAGTTTGGTTGTCCTAAAGTCCACATAAAATAATCCGAAACACGGTTTAAATGTATTTTCCGCTACTTCTACTTGGCAACAATTATTAATGATCACCACGGCAGCACAAGCTCTTTAGACGCATGAATAAGTATGCTAACAATGAGATATGACCAGGCCATGACATAACTTAATGAATAAAGCCATTTTAAAAGTGGGACACAAGTTTTTCATGGGCTGCCGGACTGTGACTTAAAGTGGATTTTGTGAGTTATCGAAATTGCCAGTAATAATCCTTTAACACAGCCACCCCTAAATACTTTTCTATTCCCCAAGTGGGTCTTACGAGCGAGGCGATCACACCACACACACTTATTTGTTATATATATATATATTATTTATTTTTTTTTTTTTATTTTTTTACACAGACTATAAAAAAAGCTACTTTGATGTATAGGGAGACTTTTATCTTGCATCTCAGCCTTAAGTTGTTGGAGCACCCATGCATGAGCAGCACATGATAAAAGGAAGAGCAAATGCATCTAGTGAGGGTCATTTGTGGAAATATAGAAGCGCAGCAGCCCTACATTCACCCCAGTTTTGAAATCTAATCATTCCTGTAAGGCACGCTGTCAAATTGCCCGGGCTTGACCTTAGCTTTCGGACCTGTAAGAATCCATTTCGCCTTGGCTGGGAATGAACGCTGCCTTCTTCAATCCGCAATCTTCTGTTTATACAAGAGGAAGCCTTTTTTTTTTTTTTTTGGAGGAGAGCCCCGAGGGTCATCTCTTCTCGCGCAATTCACTTCTATTAGAGAGAGCTGAGGATATATGTGTCAGACCTTTCTGGGAGAGACTGGTTTGTAGCTGCGGAGGGTGGAAAACAGAGGATGTTGATTTGGATTTGCTCAGTTATTTTAGAAACATTTCACCTCAATACATGTTTTGTCTGCTGTGTGTCCAGGTTACAAGATATACAGTATACAGTGGAAAAACAGGAAGAAAAAGTGAGTACACCATTTCTTACATTTCAGACTAAATTGCTCATAATGTGGTCTGATCTTTATTAAAATCACAAGAATGAGTAAACAGTGTCTGCTTAAACTAATACCACCCACACATTTACATTTTATCATATTTGTATTGGCCATAACATGTAAACATTCACAGGACAGCATGGAGTAAGTCAGTACACCCTTAGATTCAATAGCTGGTTGACCCTCCTTTGGCAGCGATTTGAGGATCTTTAGCCAGGGGGTGTACTCACTTCTTCCATGCTGTCCTGTGAATGTTTACATGTTATGGCTAAGAAGAATATGATAAAATGTAAATGTTTGGGTGGTATTAGTTTAAGCAGACACTGTTTACTCATTCTTGTGATTTTAATAAAGATCAGACCACATTTTATGAGCAATGTAGACAGAAATGTAAGAAATTCAAAACAGTGTATGCTCCTTTTCCTCCCAGTGTGTGTGTGTATATATATATATATATATATATATATATATATATATATATATACACACAAGTGCAGAAAAACAAGCACCGGCTTTTGCAGAATCTACGGGTTAATCACGGGGAACAAATTGGGGATATCTGACTAAACGGAGATGCCTTTAATGTCGTCCTTTAAACTGCCGCCTTTGCCGTGAAGAGAACACACCATTGAAAGATTACTGACACGCTCCTCAGCTGTACTCCTCCCTCTCCCTCACAGCAGTGCCACTTGAGCCGAGCTGCCGGTACATTATTGATCAGTGCATTGCTTCAGGCACAGCTTTCAAATAGCAACAGATTTACTTCATAGCGGTAAGTTGCCCTCCTTTGGGTGGATCTCACAGCACCACCAGATTTTATTCGTCTGGTGTTTGGCGTGACTTAACTCCCCTTGATATGTGTTGCTGAAATACTAGCTGTGTCACCACTCTTTCAGGAGAAGACGCTTGCTTAATCTATGGTTTGAAAATAAAACTGCAAATCAAAACAGGGACAAATATTACAGTGCAGGCAACTAAAAACTATCACACCTCAAGTCTACTGACATAAGGCAAACTCAAGGGCTCAAATAATACATGTGTTTTAAAACACACATTTCTCGATTTCTCTGTTCTAAAAACAAGATAAACAAAGAAGAGCCAACTCTCGCCAAACACACCTGTTACTGTTAAAAAGAAACCATTGATGTGTACAGAATCAAAATGTGCTACTTTTAAAACACATCCAGGAGCCAGGAACCATCTTAACTATTTCCTGGCAAGTTGTTATGTAGCAAAGCTGTAATGGGGGCCATGGGTCCAGTAAACATATGTGAGAGCAGGTGCCTGTACTTGGAAGTGCTGCTATATACCAGGGGTGGATGAGTGTTATTTGTGGGTGGCGGGCTGATTTTTATTATTATTTTTTTTATAATTAATATGGAGGGCAAAACCTGCTCACAGCAGCCAATACTGTTACTGTTACTAGTACTAGTTTTACACGTTACGGTATATTGACCTAAAAGGGTGGTCTTCCCCCAAGGATTTTACTTTACAATGTTTAGATCTCTATGCTGCTTGTGGGCCAGAGGATTAAACAGAATGCTTGAAGGCCAGATTTTTCACCCGGACCTGACGTTGCTTACACCTGGTTGTAGAGAAGGTAATATAGCTTCATAGAATGTCCATGTTTTGATTCCTACAGTAGACTGTGTGAACTTTTCTGTTTCTACTCTACTTTTTGTCCTACCTTGTCCAGTTACCTTTGTTTCAACAGACCCAAATGCACAGTGGAAGCAAATCCTCCAGGAATCCTGATTTCTGAGTCCTTGCTTAAAAGATGGATATGACTCCCCCAAAGAAGGGACAATGCAGTTGCCCCAGGCTCCTGTCCAGTGATGCCATAACGAGTTACTTAAGCCAAATTCACACATGCGCCCTCAGCAAGACATTCAGATTTTTGGAGAAAAAATCCTGACTTTATCCTGACATTGCACATGTGTGAATTTGGCTTTAGTAACTAATCTGAGTAAGTAAGTAAGTAAGTAAGTAAGTAAATAAGTAAGTGCCTTATTTGTCATTGGACAAATAAGGCAATTTTGTACAACAAAATTACGTTCAGATGTTAAATCCTACGCCGCTGTAGCCTGGTTTGACCATACCCTCGTACTCATTTAGTTTCATACAAGGGTCTGGATCTTCACAATTGAGCTCCGTTATCAGGTGGAGGGGTGAACTCCTTTGAAACGATTGGATCTGATTTTCGCTAGCGTTTGGTCGTGACGTATGTAATGCGCCGGAGTGAGTGAAGCAGCTATCAAAACTCTTGGGGGCATTCCTTGCACATTCTAAGGCTTCAATTTTAATTTCTGGATATTTGGGAGCCGAGCCAGAACGGATTGAAGAGCTTCCATTACTTTCGTATCCACCGCCATTGCCAAACTACCACCAGCAAATGTGGCGCAAATGCTTGACGTCACCTACAACACCCGCCTCCCCCGCTCGCTGAATGGTAGGTTGAAATTCAACGGATGTAACGCAGCCACTGAGATCAGACCCAGACGTACATGTAGGGACAAGATAATTGACAGGAGTTTACGGATGGCTAAGGCCAGGCTAACACCGCTGCAACTCTGCGCGCTGCCATTGAGGGCCAACCTGACCAGTACCCGGAGGAAACCCGGCCGGCCTGCTTCAGTGCTCCTCTGAAACAGTTAGGCTAATCTATCGCGTTACTATTTGCAAACCAGTAATCAGTTTAAAGTAACTTATCCAAGTCACTGTGAGTTACTATTTCAGTCATTTTCTTTCGTAAAAAGATATGTTTGCTTTCTTCTTGCATCTCAGCGAGTGAGGTAACCTATGCAACACGTCATCTTTTCAGCATGAGGACCACTCATGTGTATTACATACCAAGCACCCAAGACACAAATGCAAACAACAATGGAGAGAGCTGAGTGTTTTGTCACTGGAAAGTTGGTTACAGTTGGTTCTTTGAGTTTGTGTCGGCATTGTTAACGTTACTGTTAAAATGCACTTCAAGGAAAGTGAGTATTTGTAAAAGCAGTTGTCATTTGTATGTTGAGGTGGTGGCGGTATTGTCGGCAGCTGCTAAAGGTAACTAATAAAGTAACTTGTAATCAAACTTCAAATCAAAGGAGTCATCAGAAATCAGATTACTTTTCCAAAGTTACTGTGACAGGTGGCTCAAATTCTATACAATGAGATCTAAACTGCAGTATTTTTAGATCACACAAATATAACAAAGAACGGCCATCTCAATATTCCATCCTTGTTTTCCTTTGTACCACCAATGAATAATATAGGCTCTCATTATTTAGTATGAAGAAGTCATATCCCAGGATGGGGTTCTCACAGAGGACTAGAAAGAGAGCCATAGGCCTATCTCGCGGCCCTCCCTCCTAATCTACATTCCGCCTCTGTTCTCTTAATTAGCAGCACATAGACAAGCAGTCTGGCGTTGCACTCAGTCGTTGCAGATTTCTCATTCTATCCCTCCCTCGTGAGCCATCCTTATCTCTCTCTTTCCCCGTATATATTTTTTTCCCTAACTCATACATTTTATCTTCTCATCTTCATAACTTCTCTTCCCATACTCATCATTATCATCACCCATATAAAATCGTGTTGACATTTTATTGAGTTGGAAAGAGCTAAAGGGGGTCGGAGTCAATAATTAAGGTAGAATGAAATGCCACAAGCAGCGAAAGTCAATAACAGCCCAACATAAAAGCTTGAATGAGTCACTCCTTATTAGCCGCTAAAGGGGGTAACAGGGAAATTTCACCAGATAATAGCCTTGTTTCATATCTAATAATATGGACTCCACTGAAATTAATATGGCCGTGTTTACCGCTACCTCTCTGGTGGATTACAGGGCAAATGTGCACGCCGGAGGAACGACAAGCTCGGGGACCAGCGGCGAACAGCACCCAAGGGACCCACGCCACCTTCACACACACTCATATATATATTATATATATATATATATATGCGCCATAACACACACCTACCTCATAAGACACTGCAGCCTGGGTATGTTTGTGCAGCACAGCAATGTTCAGTACGGCCATGGGGTATAACAGCAATATGACTCTGCCCGGTGTAAGGTCAATGACAAATAAGTAAACTTGAATAACTGCAATATGCTGGTGGTTTGGTTTGGAGTCCACCATGAATGCAGATGGGTTTGCATTATTAGATTTCAGTTAAACTTTCTTCTGCCAAATCAACAGACGGACAAGTAAACTCTTGATTCCAGGTGAGAGTAGTTATGAATTCAATGCGTCATACTAGGGGCGTGGCCTAGCCGAGGGGAAGAAAACCTCTCATTGGAATCTGTTAATGGAATTGGAATATTTCACTCTTTTTAGATGTTTTCTGGTGGACTATAAAGAAATTTATCACACACCATGGTCCATAGAGGTTGTTTCTTTGCAGCAAATTGTTCAGTAGAAGCGAAAAACGGCACTCGCTAGCTAACGTAACATGAAGCTATTGTAAGCTTTGCTAGCTTCCGTTTTTGTTTTGTCTTTTGTTGTGTTATTTATTCTAAGCTTCCTGGTTAGCATTGTCCGTTTTTTAAGTATTTATGGGCCGTTGAACCATTTGGCTCCTCACCATGTCTTTGTATTTTTACTTAGTAGAAAAGTATATTCAGCATTTGTTAAAGTAGCCTAATGGTGGAGAAATGGGAGAAAGTAACATTTTTTTTCTCTTTTCTTTGTTTTCCCCCTCTGGCTGCTTTAAACATGACTATATATGGGCAATTAAAAAGATGCCTTCTATATCTATATGAGTAACGCATTACAAATTTGCATCTGGGATTGGATCAGTAAGGAACTTAATGGAGAAAAATTAATTGACTCCTGATTAGGGAAATACCCATTCTCTTGGACCGGGGAAACCCAAGCATCAGCTATGATAGAATATTGCAAGAATGACTCAAGTGCAAACTACTAACGAAGTGGATTGGTTATAGTCAAAAGCTTGTTGCCGAAAGTATTGGAAGCTGCATCTAACCTAACAATTAAATGAAACAATCCGGGTAAAAAAATAAAAAAATATAAAAATAAATATTCAAGTGTCCCTAAGTTTCAAGCTCAATGAAAGAATGATAAGTTTAGCCTTTGTGGAACACTTTTACAGATGATATTGTGGCAATGAGGTAAGACCATAACTATTTGTGACAAATCCGCAGCAATTACTCCGACAGCTCTTTGAAATTGCCCTTCTGATGAGATTTTCTTTTCAATCGATGTTCTCCTAATTGAATTAGCCCTCTTGTCAAAAACTCACATGATTTAAAGTAAAACAGTATATAGTTAAGGACTGCACCGTTGTTCTGGCTAAAAAAAAAGTGGGTTGGAGTCATGGCTTTGGCATGACTCCAACCCACTGATTATAGAGGATAAAGCGGACACACATTTTGGTTTGATTAAACACCGGTTGGAAATAGAAGGTTGCCTTTCATACTCATCTTAAACTATCAAGATGTGAAAGGTCTTTCTTTTTTCTCATTTCAATCACTGCTTGTTTTTCAGTAACAAGGTCTGGTGAAATATGTCTTGCAAGGCAAGGCAAGGCACACTGTAAACCCGAACAGCCATACAAACTCATAATTGTTTTAGGCACCTGACTCATAAACAGACAATTCGTTGACTGAATATTAATCTTTTGAGTACAAAATGTGATTGATTGAGATTTAAGTTGAATAAAGATAATGTTAGAAACTTCATTTCAAAACATTTGCGTTTTTTTGTCCATTCAACGTCATGACGTCACCAAACATTGTCTGCTTTTGACGCACTGAGTTTGAAAAAACAAGATGGCGGCCCGATGCGGAGAGGACCCGCTCTCGTCCAGAACAGAAATTTAAAACATTTAAACGTTTCTTTTGCTTATAATTGGCCACGCGATGTTTTTCTTCAGACTATAATAACGGTAAGGTTAAATTAGAGTCAAAGGAAGCCGTGTTCGGAGGGTCTGTGCTTTAGAACTAGCATAGCAAGTTTAAGGCTAACTTATCTCCACGGAAGGAGACACCGTCATCGTCACTGGTCTCCAAGCAGCAGCCCTTCTCATCTCGTGGTCTAATTTGGTAAGTAAATTCATTTAACATTATGTAACGTTAAAGCTGTGCTGTGAGGTTGTTTAACCCATCGGTAATGAACCGCTGTAAGGTCCCTGGCCCAGGCGAGCAGCGAAGGGAACGGAACGGCTAGCTAGATTCGTGCCCCGCGTTTCTCTTCATTGTAAAGAACCGCGGAGCACGAATACAGTTGCTGTGAGTTTCGTACACTCCGCGCCCAGCGGCAGGTTTAGCGGAGGTACCGACTCGGCTTCAGGTTTGAGCCGTGGCGGCTGCGGGTGACTGTGTGTTGAAACATGCGCCGAAACGGGGAGTCGGTCTGTCAGAACTGGGTCGTTGCGATATCTCTTCTTCTCATGACTAAGTGTAATGTAATAATAGTTGTATGAAAGTGCCTAAATGGTGCAGTGAGTGACAGAGACTAGGAAGGAGGAGATGAGAGAAGCGGTCTGCAGGACGAGCTCATTGGTACAATGACAATCAGGTTATTCTGGGGGCAGCCAAATCTTCTAAAAATACAAAATTCTTGTCTGCAATAAGCCAAAACCAATTCTTCTGTTTAGTCCTGGTTTAGTCCAGGTTTAGACGTTTTTGTTTAGTCGTTAATTTAGTTTAATTTACAGTAAAAAAAAAAAAAAAAAAGAGCACTTTGAGGACATAGAAAATATGCTGTAAATTAACAATAATTAACAATGCATCAATAATTATTTCTATCATATTGAAATATTATGCCATCATATTGCCTTTGTGTGATTTTAGGTGAGAACAACAAATGACATGAAATGAGTTAGTGCTGTTCTTTTATATTGCATGCTAATTTCCCCCATGTCTTGCAGATCAAGGAAGTGCTTGGTTTAACTTCAAAAAGCACGAAGCACAATATTTTAAACTAATGTACCACGATATCCATATCGGGCTGTGCTGTGGTGGTTGTCAACATTAGCATGAAAAGAGTAAAACCTGGCCAGTGAATCCACATTCATATGAACTCAAGACTGCAAGAGAATAGAGGTAGAGGATCTCCTAATGCAATGGCCCTGCACATCGATCACAGGTAACAAATGTTCTTGTCCTTTCTGTTTGGTTATGTATCATACTTGTAATACATGTTCATGTATTTGTAGATACAGTCGGCTTCTCTCTGTTGCCCAGGCAAAAGTGCCCTTGGACCTGCTTTGGCCACACTGGGACAGGGAAATCCTGAACCTGAGAGAGGAGATGACCTGAAGTAATAAGGTACTATTTTGAAAAGGTAACTATTACCAGCTTACTTTGGCACTTCAAACTATCAAAATACATCGCTCGTTACTTAAAGGATTGGCCACCGTTTTTACATACTGAGATATGTTCTTACCTTAGTTTAGACTAGTTGATGTGTACCTGTTTGGTCTTTGTGTGTGTGTGTGCTCAGTCACGCAAATGTTATCATTTAGCCTCTCCAGCATAAGTATAGCGCCAAACTGGGGTAAAATTAGAAGCTACCAAGCTGTTAAATGTTTTCCATATTTAAATACAGTTACATGAAACATTACACGATCCAGGTCTAGTTACACAAAATTAAACATGTCGATTTTCTAAGCGGATAGCCTCACAATATAGTTCCCCGTTTTATCCGCTTATCTTTTTTGGTTCCTGGTCCATCTTCACTTCTCTCCTTTCCTCCTCCTTAGGTAGACTATGCCTAGTAGATTTTGAAGTTTTGTAGGTTTAAGAAAAGTATACAGTATGTACATTGCACACCATGGAAAGCTTACAGATCTGTTGTTTTTCTTTATGATTCATATTTACTTTTTGTCATTAGGAAGATGGCAAAAGGAAGCCTTTGCGGAGTTTGCATCTACCTGAAGGAGGACGATACAGATTACTTTGAATGCTGAAATGTAAGTATATTTGTGCTTTGTAAATATTTTGGTGGGGCTTCATACATCGACAAAATGAATTTTCCCTGAAAATTCACTGAAATATGAACTGTTTAACTGGCACAAGAATCACATGCATTTCAGAGCATGTTTGTGGAGGTATAAAGGCTCACGATTAAGAGCTGGGTAATTTGGCCAAATATAATATACTAGTTATTTTATTTAAATTAAGCACTGCCTAAAACACAACACACAGCCTTTTGCAAAGTCATAGTGGATCTTTATAAAGCTTCTAAACTGGCCGCACTGCACACATGGAGTGGTGATAGTGTGAGTGACCTGAATTGAGCAGTTTTTTTATATTGTTCAATGCACACATTAATCAAATGATTTATATTATAATTTAGTATTCTACAGTGGGCTTTGAACTGTATTACCTAAATAATGGTAGCCCTTGTCATTTTTAAATTGCATGACCATTTTACAATTAACAATGGTGACAGTGCCACAGATGTTTGAGCAGGTCGTCTTGAAGGTCAGTGGTTTTAATCTTGCACATTGTGCAAGAAACTTCACGCATGTAAAGGGCTTTAGGCCAAATGTAGGAATAAAAGCACTCTATAAATATTGCCCTTTTTTTTTTTTTACCATTTAAAATGTACATAAAGAGCAGAGACACACAGTCTTAACATGCATAAGGAATGCCAGAAGATGAAAATAATCTGGGGGGGTCCAAACTCAAATTGGGAGCTAAATCTGGAGAATACATGTGTAGTGTATTTTAACCTAAGATAATGACAGAACAGTCAGGTCTTTGCATTGTATATGTTTTTTGCTGTCCTTTTCTCATCTGCTTGCCTTATTTAGTCCCTTATTTTCTTCACTTATTGCCTAATTTCTTGCCCCAGTATTAATTACACAATTTGTATTTTGCAGCAAAATGGTGAAACAAATGTGGCTGATCGTCCCGTTGCCCTTCTCATTGCTTCTCCTGATTTCTTCACACCTGGGAACATCTAAAGGCTTTTTCAACGCTATAATATCCAGTCTGGAGTGGTCAAGCAGGTTCTGGCCGACATCAGGACACGTGTGTTTGGTGTGGACAGCACCATCGGCTACAGTCAGCGGTTTGTGGAGGTCGGTGAAGCTAGTTTTGGCCGATTGCATTCGTCAAACTGGCATCTGTCGCCGCACCAGGAGAGGTTTGATTGGCCTAGTGTTACTGGCTTGTCACTGAATAAGCTGCAAAATGGAAGGAGAGCTTTATTGTTGTTATCGAACTCACAAAACTCCCTCGTTCTGATTTTGCCATACGTGCTACGCACTGTTTTATCAACTAGCTGGAAATGTATGAACTTCTCCGGGACTTTAAACTTTAAAATTAAAAAGGTGACTGGACTGAGAATCCAATTCACACGTCAGAGACGACCACCACAGAGCGTTTGAACGGGGACTGAGGCATTTGTTTTCTATTTACAGCAAGACACACTACAAACATGCGCAGTTTGCGCACGTGCACTGTGCGGCGTTCTTGTTCTTGGTTCATGTCGCTTCAACGTAGATGTTGCTCTTAGCTGGTGAGACAGGGCAGACGAGAGGAAACCTCAGCTTTATAGGTAGTTGCTGAAGGGAGCATTGCAATGAGTGTGAGTGAATGTCCAACTATGTCTGAAGTGATTTGTTGTTGCTTTGTGATTAATATAGAGATTATGCATGGCTATGTCTGCAATGTTATTCTTTTGTTATACTTTGAATTGTTCCTCAATTTGAGGTTCCAGTTATATTTCAATAGAAATGGATTATGCATAACTTCTATTGAGTACCTAAAGAAAGTCGTTACCCTGTTTAACTTCATCTTAAAGATTGTGGTCAGCCTAGATGAACACAAACAATGTCTGCTCTCCTTGATAAATGAGCACTTTCCACTTGGTTATCATACCTTGTTTTCTGTTTCGATTAAAATTATGCCAACTGAAAAACATTCACAACAGTTCTAAAGTTTTAAGGGTTTGAGTTATTACAGATTTTTGTTTGAGGGGTTCACTTAAAGCCACACTGCGTAGCATTTCATCCAATAAATAGAATAATATGCATTTATCTCATTACAGATATTGATATTGTTGAAAAATCTCAACAACAAAAAAACCCATTAATGGGAGCAGGGATGTCTCCAGCTTATCTCCATGGTGATGTTCACAAAAGCAGCCAAATATGAGTTTTGAATAGATTAGGTTCTCATCCAAATCCATTCTTTGATTACCGACTACATATTTGAAGCATTAACAGTGTCGAGTTGGTCATTAAGAGCATGTTTTGTATTGCTGACGACAGTGATCCAAAATGTTTCACAGTGTGCCTTTTAACAAGTTTATTAAGGTTATTTCATGCACTTTTCTCCTGATACAAATATTATACAGAGCGTTGATAGCTAATGCCGTATGCTTAAATTGCATTGTTATGGTAGAAATGTTATGTAATGTAAGGCAGTACATTTTTAATAAATGTCATTGTATGTATTCTGGATTGGCAGACCGGGGTGGTGGTCCCTCTCTTTAAGAAGGGGGATCGGAGGGTGTGCTCCAATTACAGAGGGATCACACTTCTCAGCCTCCCCGGTAAGGTCTACTCCAGGGTGCTGGAGAGGAGGATCCGGCCGATAGTCGAACCTCGGATTCAGGAGGAACAATGCGGTTTTCGTCCCGGTCGTGGCACACTGGACCAGCTCTATACCCTACATCGGGTGTTTGAGGGTTCGTGGGAGTTCGCCCAACCAGTCCACATGTGCTTTGTGGATTTGGAGAAAGCGTTCGACCGTGTCCCTCGTGGTGCCCTGTGGGGGGTGCTCCGGGAGTATGGGGTGCGGGGCCCTCTGCTAAGGGCTGTCCGTTCCCTGTATGACCGCAGCAGGAGCTTGGTTCGCATTGCCGGCAGTAAGTCAGACTTGTTTCCGGTGCGTGTTGGTCTCCGCCAGGGCTGCCCTATGTCACCGGTTCTGTTCATTATCTTTATGGACAGAATTTCTAGGCGCAGCCAGGGCCGGAGGGTGTCCGGTTTGGGAACCTCAGGATCTCATCTCTGCTGTTTGCAGATGATGTTGTTCTGTTGGCTTCATCAAATCAGGACCTCCAGCGCGCACTGGGGCGGTTTGCAGCCGAGTGTGAAGCGGCCGGGATGAGGATCAGCACCTCCAAATCTGAGGCCATGGTTCTCCACCGGAAAAAGGTGGCTTCCCCGCTTCAGGTCGGTGGGGAGTCCTTACCTCAAGTGGAGGAGTTCAAGTATCTCGGGGTCTTGTTCACGAGTGAGGGACGGATGGAGCGTGAGATCGATAGACGGATCGGTGCAGCATCAGCAGTGATGCGGTCGCTGTATCAGACTGTTGTGGTGAAGAGAGAGCTGAGTCAGGGGGCAAAGCTCTCGATTTACCAATCGATCTACGTTCCCACCCTCACCTATGGTCATGAGATCTGGGTAATGACCGAAAGGACAAGATCGCGAATACAAGCGGCCGAAATGAGTTTCCTTCGCAGGGTGGCTGGGCGCACCCTCCGAGATCGGGTGAGGAGCTCAGTTACCCGGGAGGAGCTCGGGGTAGAGTCGCTACTCCTTCACGTCGAAAGGAGCCAGCTGAGGTGGCTAGGGCATCTGTTCCGGATGCCTCCTGGTCGCCTCCCTCGGGAGGTGTTCCAGGCATGTCCTATTGGGAGGAGGCCTCGTGGAAGGCCCAGGACACGCTGGTGGGACTATGTCTCCGAGCTGGCCTGGTGTCGCCTCGGGGTCCCCCCAGAACAGCTGGAGGAGGTGTGCGTGGATCGGGAAGTCTGGGCATCTCTGCTGAGACTGCTGCCTCCGCGACCCGGCCCCGGATAAAGCGGAAGAAAATGGATGGATGGATGTATGTATTCTTTGAATACATGTTTTTTGTATTTAATTATTGGTAGTATTTTTGTCTAAGTGGAGTCTGCTAAACTTATAAATTATAGGTGGAAATAGACATGCAAAAGTTAATATAATGAGTCTGCTAAACTTAAAAAAATTAGGTGGAAATGGGTGCAAAAAGGTATTATATTGAGTCTGCTAAACCTTTAAATTTTAGGTTGAAATAGTCAGGAAAAAGTTAATGTAATGAGTGTGTTGAACTTTAAAATGTTAAGTTCAAATTGTCAAAAAAGTAATATGGATAAGTCTACTAAACTCAAAAAAGCTACGTTGGATGAGTGCACTGAACTTGTAGATATAGATTGGATATAACGTAAAAATTTAATTCATTAACTCAAATTTTTTGTCGTAATAAAGTTTCCACAAAGTTTTGAGTTCAATGAACTTGTTCGGGTTTACAGTGCATGTTATATATACATTTCATGGCAACTCAATGTGCCTTACAAAAGAAGATATGCGAAATTACAATCACATACCTAAAAACATCAAGTCATGGGAAATACACAGTACACCAGGGCAGATGCTGGAATTTTTCTTGGGGACAAGAAGGACGACCGGCCCAGGGGGTGGGGCTGAGGAAACGTGTTTAGTCAGACGCAGAACGATGGGGGTGTGGTTATAGAGAGGGTATGTGTGTGCGGTTGTTTAAAATATGTGAAAGTCAGTGTCATGACAAATATGAGCCAGAGACATCAGTCCTTATCTGGTTAAACTCTGTGGCTTGGCCTTGAAGGGAAATTGTTGATGGCGTAGGAGAGATAAGAGGTCCAGCTGCTTCAAAATCCTCTCTCAGAAGGAAGAGATTTTTTCCGGAATTAGTTCATACATTTAGAATTAATTAGCTTTACTTGGTCTCAGCATTAGTTCAGTTCTCCAGAGCAGGTAGCTCCATTCACAACTGCTCACGTACCCTTCCCCAGAGCTTGAGTTTGTTAAGGGCAACATTTAGCACTAGCCGAGGGAATAGCTGTGCCTTCCGATGATAGAAAAGCGAAGAAGAGACCATGGCTAGAAACTGGTCCAAAGCCTGTATGAGATAGCAATTTCTAAAGTTAACTTTGAATGTAATATGGTAACACACAGCTTCCGTTCCCTGTGGACACCAATTTGTAATTATAGCAAAAAGAATGGAAGACCCTGTGTGGCAGCATTACGCTATTGTCAGGCAAAACTTTCAGCCTAACTTTCTGGCCGCCATATTTATTGAGTAATTGAATTCAATTGAAGAGAAATTTCAACAAAAAGTTCCCTCAGCTGACACCTCGAATGCTGCATAATGCTCACTTCATGTCCTCCCCAATGTATACAGCACACGGGCGTTTTGGCATTCAGCATTCCGCAGTGTGTGAAGGGAGAGAGGGATAGGCTACATATGCGCATACAAAAATAACCACACACTTGTTAAGGAGCCAGTCAGCCATTGTTGAGCAGAAATAAAAAGCTGGGACTTATTCTCAGCCCTCGTATCGGCCCTCATCAGCTCACCAGGCAGCAGACCATTGTTCCAGCTGGTCAGTCGCCCTCAGCGGCAGATTTAGCCGTGCATACATTAGCGCCGTTTTGTACGGGGAAGTGTAAGTCTGAATCAGAAGTGGCTTCCATGGTTTATGCTGCCAGCTATTGTTAATTCAGCACTATCTAAATGTGTCACAGAAAAGCTGATTCGAGATGGACACCTCTCCAGAGCACTTGTCCCGCATGATAGAATATTTTTGTTTTTTCTCGACCATAAAAGTTTGAAAGCAAAAGTGAACTATACGTGTATGCTGCTGCTCTTCTTCATGAACCACTTGTTTCTGTTCTCTTCTGTTCTTGTGACCAAAAAAAAGATCACTGTTTTTAGAGAATAACAAATCCTGAACAACAAAATTAGTTACAAAGTGCAATGCTTTAATTCATTGCAAAAATCAATTAAAAAATAATTAAAATTATACAAATTAATTTTTTTAATCATTTCATTTGATTAGTCTCTGTTTGGTTTAGTGTCTAAACTGGGTGTAGACTGTAAAACAGCCGCAGTACATCCAGAACGCTGCTGCTGGAGTCCTAACTAGAACCAGGAAATATGATCATATTAGTCCAGTGCGCAAGTTTAATAATAATAATAATAATAATGGCTTACATTTGTAAGTATTGTGCTTTACAAGCCTGTATTACCAAGTTTCTCAAAGCGCTACACTGTTGTCATTATTCATTCACTCCATACTCGGCGGTGGTAAGCCACTGTTGTAGCCACAGTTGACCTGGGTAGACTAACGGAAGCGAACGGAACCGGTCTGCGCCATCGCCCCTTCCGACCACCACCAATCACTCACTCACTCACTCACTACATCAACCAGGCTTCCTGGTGTTCGGTCTCCCATCCAAGTAACGACCAGGCCCTTCCCTGCTTAGCTTCTGAGATCTGACGGGATCGGGCAGATGGTTTCTGCACTGGCTGCCTGTTGCTCAGGGAATACACTTTAAAACAGCTCTGCTTGTCTGCAAGTGTCTTCATAGTTTAGTGCCAAAGTACATCTCTGAACCATCTCAGCTCTGAGAACCTCAGCGAGGGGTCTCCTGCTGGTTCCCAAATTAAGGACTAAACACGGTGAGGCTGCATTTCAGTTTTATGCAGTTAGAATCTGGAACAGACTTCCAGAGGATGTGAGACAGGGCTCAACTCTTGCAATGTTTAAATCCAGGCTGAGAACAGTTCCTTAGCTGTACGTATGATAAATGAAACTCTTGCTTTTAATGTAATTGATCAATTATTATATTTGTGGATGCTTTGGATCTGCCTTCTTTTGTGACTATGAAGAGCTTAAAAATGCCTTCCGTACCGATTGTCCGCGACAAATAAGTCATCCAGTTGGACTAAAACAGTTTTAGCCTGAAGAGGGCAACAGAGTTTTTATTTGTCAATTTATCTCCCTTGATCATATCAACAAAGCCTGAACAAGGCAGGTGAGCAAGTAAAATTTCAACCACAACAATAACTCCACTCCCATAAGACAACCCTTATATTTTTCATTATCTCGTAGACATTAATGCCCAGATTGTTTACCCAAGGCAGACAACTAAATATGCACAGCCAATTGTTTTAATTAACTTGCCATCCACAACCCATGCTGGACCCACTCCATGCACATATTGTATACTCCCCAGTGGGTTACAGCTATTCTGACTTTTAAATAGTGCTGGCCTCTATACTGAGATAATGACCTTTGCAGTGAGCTGCTCCAGAGATTCAGGGATATACGGTATAGAAGGAGAGAGCAGTTAGGAGAGAGGAAACTAGGGAAGGTCAGGAGGGAGTGGAGGTGACCTGATTCATGCCGACACGTTCACACAAGGCAGAGCACACTGGAACACACAGCAGTGTTCACAATAGCATTATTCGTCTGGACAGCTCTCGTGCTTTCCATGAAGACCCACACTCCACTGGTATGACAGGAGGCAGAGGTGAGGCATGGGCTGGTAACCGATACATGGCCACAACAGATGTAGAAACTCACAACGACACAAACAGACACAAGCACACATAAGCACACACAATAGCTGCTGGGCAAAGGTCTGGCAGAGGAGCAGCAGGGTCTGTTTGTGTCTCCATGTTTAGCACAGCAAAGGGCATCGGAAACTAGCTTGCACTGATGAGATTAATGTTTTAGTGAACAGGAATTTCAAGATATTACCAGTGAGATGGAATGCAGCCGGAGAGCGAAAAATATCCAAATTCAGCTAATTTCGAGCAAAACCCTCAGAGCAAATTTAATGATATTGCCTTCATGAAGATATCTTATAACCGAGCACATTTTCTCCAGTTTGACTTTAAACCAAATTTAAAAGCTTTGTGAAAAGAAAAACGTCAAAACAGCCATAAAAACGAGACAAAAATTATTAAGAAACACAACAATATTGTGACAAAAATGTGACCAAAAAGTGATGAAAAAATTACAACAAATGTGAGGAAAGCACAACATAAAAGTGATGAAAAATGCCAAAAAAGTGTCGTCAAGTTACCCGGTCAGATGCATTTTGTAGCTTTCAAATGAGGTGTTACTCTGGCCTATAGGCTGTAAGCTCCAAGAAGCTTTTAGATTTGGGTAAAGTTGAGCTGGAGAAAATTTGCTCGGTTAAGGTGGGTGTTAAGAGGTTAAACACAGTACAGTGCTTTGTTGATCATTTGCTCTTTGCAGCTTTCTCTCACTAGAATACCAGATTCCCAGAGGCAACGTGGGGGAAGTGTCTTGCTCAAGGACAGTGGCATAGGAATGGCCACATGTCCTGTTTCAAAATATTTTCTATCTATCTCTGTTCATGACCCCGAGGTTCAAAAATAACTGCCGTCTCCACCAACACCTGGAAATGTGCTTTCAACATGAGGTGCTTCAGAAAGCCAAGAAAAACAAACAGAGCTGCGCATACAGGCAGATAATATTATATGAGATATATTCCTGGCTCTTTTTTTCCCATTACCTGTCTGTGCTGATGCAAGTGCACTGCAACCGAGCGCTCCATTGAATTAATTAAGGCTTGAATTGGATGCATAAACAGAGGTTGTGTCGGGTGGAGCATGCACCTGACAGGATCTGTCTGCAAATGGGGAATGAGGCTGCAAGCCATCAGCGCTGCAAGAGAAGATTGGGAAATGTATTCTTCTTATTAGACAATATCACAAGACGGTGATGCAATATGGCCTGAAACTCCGCCATTTTATGCAGCAAAATACACCGTCAGCTCTGAAACAATGGGAGGAGAAGCGTCCAAAGAAGAAACTGCGTTCAAAACAGCGGAGTTGACATTCCTCATTATTCAAGCCCTTGGGAATGAAGATAATCAAATAAGGATGCCTATATCATCATAGTTTATTTTGTTGATGATGTACTGGTCAGTCTTCTTTATTGAATGGGAATTTTGATCAAATGCAAGTGCATCTTTCACAGGGCATATAATTTAACAATTACCTGAATAAGGTAAGATGGTGCAACCATTGCACACCGCACCAATAGCTGTTACTCTTCTCACTTTCCCCTTCACTTATGTCCGATCTTGCAGAAGTTTGCCGCATTGTATTGATTTGTTAGATTGCGGTGGGCGCAGCACTTTCAGGATATGTCACTCAATCTGTGCTCTTTCAGCAGTTGTCTCCACCCGCTTTGAAACCCAAGCTTCAGCATCTTTAAGCGAAGGACGCACATGTCGCTCTGGGCCAGGTCTGTTGTTTTGTCGGAGAATGGCGCGGTCAATATTTTATGACTCCCATCAGGGTCAGTGAGAAATTCAAACAGAAGAGCAGGACATCAATATGAGGGGATTTCCGATGCGCCGTTTTATATGACAACATCCGATGAAGCCAAACGCAAGCCATCCACCACCACACAAGACAAAGAGTTGTGTGTACTGTATATCGTGGTCTGCCAGCACACATGTGGTTTTCACTTGAAAGCCTGGCAGTGATTGGACGTAGAGATAGTAATCCAAATACAGAGGCTAGGCAAAGATCACTCTGCGATTCAACAAATAACACAATTCTTTGTTGAATATTGTAGCTGAAAGGAATATAAACATCTGTGTCCAAGAAAGCCTTTGTGGTATGTACAGCGGGAACCATATGTTTACATACACCATTTTTCCTCAGTGTATGACATGAAACCAGAGTTAACTTTTCTTTTTTTTTAAGTCAAGTACAATTTAAAAATAATTTCTATTTGCTAAATGCCAGGTAAATGTTTTTGTTCCTTTTTACAAAGTCAGAAGTTTACATACACTAAGATTACTATACCTTTAAACAATTTGGGAAAGCCCAGATGATGATGCATGACCTTGGCAGAACAAGTCTGGTTCATCCTTGAGGGAAATTTCAAGACACTTGAGGTGCCAGACCAGTTTTATTGGTTAAAACAATGATGGAAATGACCGGCCATCATACAGATCAGAAAGAAGGTGGGTTCAGAGTCCCAGAGATGAACGTGCTGTCGTCTGAAATGTGAATATCAAACCAAGAACAAATGCAAAAGACCTGGTGAAGATGCTGGCTGAAACTGGCAAGAGTTTTTCATCATCCAGAGTGAAACAAGTATTGTACCGACATGGGGCTCGAGGCTACTCTGCCAGGAAGAAGCTCTAACTCCAAAAGAAACATCAAAAAGGAGTTTGGCAAATAAAAAAAAAGGAAAAGACTTACATTTTTGGAGACATATCCTGTGGTGTGCCATAATAACCATCATCGTGTTTGGAGGAAAAAGGGGAATCTTGCAAGCCTGACAACACCATTCCAACTGTGAAATACGGGGGTGGCAGCATCATGCTGTGGGGTTGTTTTGTTGCGGGAGGGACTGGTGCACTTCACAAAATAGATGACATGAAGAAAGAACACTGTGGAAATATTGGAGTAACATCTCAAGACATCAGCCAGGAAGTTAAAGCTTGGGTGCAGATGGGTCTTCCAAATGGACAATTCCGAAAGCATATGGCCAATACTGGTTACAACGTGGCTTAAGGATAACAAAGTCAATGTTTTGAAGTGGAAAAACTAATCTCAATCTCAATCCAGTTGAAAATGTATGGGCAGAGCTGAAAAGGCATGTGCATGCAAGGTGGCCTATACAATTTGGCTCATTTCACCAGTTCTGTATGGATGAATGGATCAAAATTCTAAAACTATTAATACATAAAAAAAAAAATTAATGAAATGTATGTAAACTTTTGTTTGTAAAAGTAACACAAACATTTCTAAACATTCTGTCATTTTTCTGGACTTTGACAAATAGAAATATTTTTTAATTCTACTTTACCTAAAAAAATAAAATAAAGGTTAATTCTGGTTTTATGTCAGACAGTGAAAAAAATGCAAATGTGTCTTTTTATGAAGTGTATGTAAACATATAGTTCATGTTGTATGAGTGGCTTCCATGCTTTCAAAATGGCCAAACAACTAGGAAATTACAGGTGTCATGCAAAAACTTAAACTATTAGGCAAAATGCATTTGTTCATGCATCCATGGGTACTTTAGTTATACAGTAGACAGAGGTAAAGAGTACAATCCAACCAAGAGGTGAATGTAACCTGCCAACACTTGTAAAGTGGAAAAAGTGTTCATACAAGTCATCGCGGTGTAGCTCTATATTAGGTATAGTCTAGTTTCTGCTGCAGAGCCGTGTCCGAGGTGCTGTTCTCCTGCAGCCCCAGAGGGCACGCTCACACTGGGAACAAGAGCAGCTGATGGACTGGAGCTACTTTCGAAATTAATAATATATATGCCGTGTAGAACAGAGGTCCCTCCAGCTACAAGAGCTCAGCCAGTGTCTGTCATCTGCGGTAAGCCATACACGCTTTAACAAAAGAAGTCAGGCTAAATGAGTTATTAAGAAAAGTCGGTCTTTGGTGTGAGCGTAGTCAGCTTAGGCGCGGTAACACCTTCAAATTCACGCTGATACAGTTATAAAGGATGACCTGCCTTATTACCCATTACCTTTGCAAGTTGTGAATAGAAATGTTCAGATATTGTCGACTGAGTCGGGTAAATTAGGTAGAGGATGCAATCTTCTATTTTCAGAAGCTTCTTCTTGCTCTGAGGCTGCAAAGAAGAAGCCATTGCAGTCGACAATATTTAAATATCCACTACACAATTCCTGGATGACTAAGACCTTACACCAGAGATGTCAAAAGTACTTGATTTCAATGCTTAAGTAGAATACTAAATACTTGGTAAAAAAGATCCTGTAAAGTACAGCTGCAATCATTACTTCAGTAAAGTTTCAAAAGTACTTAATCAAAAATTACTTAGTAATAATTCCCTCCTGTGGAACTGCCACCTTAACTGGTGGGGGTTTTGAGCACCTGAATGATCCTGGACTCTGTGCGGGCTTCGTGCCTGGTAGGGTCTCATGGGCAAACAGGTCCTAGTCACGGGTCAGACAAAGAGGTTCAGAAGCCCCTATGAGAGACCAACAGCGCGGTTAGATCCTTGAGCCATCCTTCTTGACCCACCACTTGCAGGAATGAGCCATAGAAGGCTGGTGCAAATGTGATTTGGCAGCTCCAAAACAGCTGCCCCACGACCCGGCCAACAGAAAAGGGAAGAAAATGAGGATGGAAGGTAAAACATGCCAATGTAACTGGCCAAGAAGTGATTCTGTTTGAAACATCTCTCGTGCAATGACATTGGCCAGATCTTCTCCTGCGCACAGGGTGCACAGGCTTCTAGCGAATTGAGATTCTCCGAGTGGCGGAGCTATGCGCCCTCCACTTGCGAGAGGGCGTCGCAAGAGGAGGTGACTGCTCTGATGGGATCCTTGTGTTCTTCCTTAAGCATGATAGGCTCTCAAACTAGAAACTTTATTAACCCTACTGTCAGCTAAACAATGTTCATGTCTCAAGACAGAAAGAGCTACAACCATCCACTGTGGCACAGATCGGTACGCGCTTGGCCGAAACAAAACAAATGCACATGTTCAGCCCCCACCCCCCCACAGCCCCTCTCTCTCGCCCCTTCCCGGCTGCGGAGTTGATCTGATTGGAGGAAAAGTGTGTCTCCACCCCACCGAAACTGCTCTCTGGCACGCACGCTGATGAGACAGGCCCGCACGGCTAGACAGCCCGTGATTCTAATAAAACGTAACGAGCCCGTATTAAAAATAAGGAGTAAAAGTAAAAAGTCACCAGGAAAATAAATACTCACTACTAAAGTACAGATACCTAATGAAGTAAAGTACAGATACCTAATGAAGTACAAGTACTTTGTGACTTCCACCTCTGCCTTACACAAAACACGTAGCAAGATACAAACACTTCTTACCGTTGTGAATTTACTAATGCACCTTCTCCACTAACATTGCAGAAACTAAAAACAACAACATAAAACAAATAGCAGAAAAACACATACAAGTCCCACTTTACTGAATCATTTTGCCCGCCACAGGTTCACAACAAAGCAACTTCTAAGTGAAAGCGATACTTCCCGCCTTTGAACTAGACAATTGCTCCCAATTAAGTGCGCCTTCCCAGGTTTCAAAATGTGAAATGGTCCCTGAGAGGTGGAGACACTTCACTATTCATCCTGGACTAATTAAAAAAACGCTGGCACAAGCTGCAGACCTGCGCAAATCCATCACAGGAGAGGACGCCGGAAAACACACCAGACTGCCAATCCTAAAGAGTCATTCCAAATCATCGCATGTCACTGTCAGGCCGATTACAATTGTACCAGAAAAGGCAGATAGGGAACATTTTGAACCGCCATTATGTAGACCACAGGCCCCCCGGCTGCGAGCTGGAGTGGTTCCTCTGCTCCATAAAGAAAATCAAAAGGCTCTTGGTGGCTGATGAATAATCCTCTGCGGATTCTTCTCGTAGCCATCCGTTTACTTCAAAAGACACCGCATAATTGTCCCCAGGATGTATCAGCATAATTAATCACGTTTATGGGATATGGAAGGGTTATTATTTTCACATCTTTCAAAAGGCAGATTCTATCTATGCCCTGCTTCTAAAATATGCAGCCGTGCACTTTGTTACTAATAATGAGCGTGAATGGATTTGCCCTTTCCCTGCCTCGGGACTGTTTTCAGGCAAAGTTTTCTCTATCGCTGCGCCGGTCAACAAACATGGTAGCCTTGTTAAATAGTCACTTTTATACTGTGCTCAAAGCGACTTACATCCAGACGCCTCATTCACATTCATAGTTGTATCTACAGCTTTGAAATCGCACTTGTTCGATTTGACACCACGGCTTGTGTATTGCGAAAGGGAAGCGTCCGCAACTCAGGTTTGAAACTCGTCACGTGTACCAAGTGTGCTTTGAAGCATATCCTCCGCTCTGCCTTTTTATAGCTCGGTCTCTACTCGTCTGATCGGAAATGATGCGGCTGATGCGCAGGTTGAAATCAACATCAACGCGCCTCAAAGTTATTTCTCTATCGTTTTAATCTCGCAAATGAAGAAGTCAACTTTCGGGGGAAGATTACTTTGTTAACGTACAGCGACAGTGTTTAGATTGGGATTTAAACGTCCAATTTGGTGAAAGCACAAAGGTGTGACGAGAGACGCAAGCCAAAATCGTGACACCCTTATTTCTAAATCAACATTTTCGCTGCCAATAAATCCTCTGGAGAAGCGCGGGGGTGTCGTCACACTTCTGAAGTTAATTCTTTTAGACTAAACTATGGCACGGCACCGAATGGAAGATGCAAACAAACACGTGGCTAATGCGTTACCTTTGTGTAATTGCGAACCCCGGATTCCCAAAGACCCCTGGCTGGTGAGGTGCAGCCGTATCTATCATTATTGCGGTGAGGATTGTGCATGGCTGCGATTAGGACGGTGTCCAGAGCAGTGATTAATTACATGCTGCTTATGTGCTCTGCTGACGGCTGCCTGACTGATGGCGCCTCTTCTGCACGGCTAAGAGACTGACCTCGTTGCCAACGTGAGTCTGGAAGAGTCTCGCTCATGGAGAGGGGGAAAAGGGTAATAAACCGCCACAAAATACTAAACGTGGAAATATTTCATAAAAAGTCAATCAATGAATGCAAGTAATTTGGTGAGCTTTAGATTACAGCCCGCGGGTTCCGTGTGAATGTACAGGGAACAAGGAAGTACACATTCAAGTGCGAGGTTTAAGGGGTACAATGTGCAGTTGCAGGTGTTTTGGTCGTCATATAGATGTGCCAGCTTTGTAAAGTTTCATAAATTGGGGAAAATGAGCGAAAATGAGCCTGTGTATGTGTATGAGCGCGGGCTGTAATCTGACGTGAGGCGCTATGTACCTACAAAAACAAGAAGGAACAGAGGAGAATAAAGAGTAACAAGGTGGAACAAGGGAAAATAACCACATAATTAATGTGCAAATACATCACACCTAATGGCCGTATAATCTAAAGTGAGACGCTATGTACACCTTTGTTACACTTTTTACACCTTTATTAAATATTGCACTTTAATCTCTTAGCCCCCGCTTTAAAGGAATAGGCCACCATTTTTACATACTGAGATATGTTCTTACCTTAGCTTTTTGACGAGTTCATTTGTACCTGTCTGGTCTCCACGTGTGCTTCCATAACGTAAACACAGCACAGACGGCGTTAGCATTTAGCCTCTCTCTTCTCCTCTATAGCTCCAAACGAGGTGAAGATAGAAGCTACCAAACTCTTCCACGTTTTCCCTATTTAAATATGGTTACGTGAAGTGTTACACTATAAAGTATGATTACACAAAATTAAACAATGTGGATTTTCTAAGCGGATAAAAAGGGGAACTATATTGTAAGGCGTAATAATACCAGGGGTAAGTCGGCATCCGCGCAGTGATATCTTCACTTTACTGTGCGGATGCCGAATTACTCCTGGTATTTATTACGCCTTACAATATAGTTCCCCTTTTTAGCCTATTCCTTTAACCGAGCACCTTTTCTTCAGTTCAGTTTCACCCAAATCTAAAAGTTTCTCGACTGGAGATTTTACAGCCTATAGGCCAGAGTAACGCCTCATTTGAAAGCTAAGACCTAAAAAAACTGATCGTAACTTTTTCCATCACTTTCTTCAATGCTTTTTGACGTCTTTTGATCATGTTATTATCACTTTTTGTTGTGTTTTATGTCGCTTTTCCGGCACGTTTCTGTCGCTCTTTTGTTGCTTTTTGTCACTGCCCTCAGCAGGCAGCAGTAGGAATTGTCTGATAAAAGGGAAAACACAGCTTTTAGCTAAATGCATGCTGACAAAACGTTTATCGTGTAATAAAGGCAGTTTTAGAGCAGAGCGGCTCAAAAAGGGTAAAAACACAAAATACTACTACTAACAAAAATGCGCTACCTGCAAGGATACAAACGCTTTTTGCACGCACAGAAGGGAGATATAACCTGAGGGGGTGTGACAACTTTAAGGTCCAAGCAGTGTCTTCCACTAGGAAAAGTATGTGTGTGTCTGTATGTGGAGTTAAACTCTGGAACAAATTGGGGCAGAATTTAAACAATGTCCTAATATTCATCATTTCAAATCAAGATATAAAAAAATGGTATGGTCAAAGTACCAGAAGGAGGAAATGGGTACTTGATTTACTAATGGGTGTCACAAAGTGCTGTATACTTTAAAGGTCAGATCTAACTAATAATGAAATATATTGTGGTTGTTACTAATATACTATTGCAGTTGTTATTGCCATTGTTATTGTTGTTGCTGTTGTGTTGTTATCATCACTATTTTAACTTTAAACTTTAAATGTAACAGTCTAGGATTATTACCTAATAATCTGTAGATTATTCTTAGAATCAAACTTAATCGATTCAGACAGCAGTACGGCTATTGATGCTGATGGTAATATAAAGGAATTAAATTCTTAGAAGTAAATCATGCACATATCTATGTACTCCGCATTCAACATAACCCGTAGTACAGGGCAGACAGGTGGGGGTCGGCAGCTCGAGGAAACCCTCTTCTGGCAGCAGACTCCTAAACATTTGTCTCTTTTAATGCATAGTATAGGACACTCAACAAAGGATGGTCCGGTTACTCGGGGGCTGCTCCCCTCTGGCAGCTGGTCCAGTCACAGAGAAAAAACAAACAAACAAAAAAAAAACAACAAAAAAAACGAATCCCTTGTAACACACATCATTAAGATCATTCTTGTTATTATGAGCATCAATCGGTCTGCGATTAATGTACCTTTCATGAATAAATGTGGAGTATGTTATGTATCAAACATTTTGATACAGAGTAATGTTATATGGGTTGTAATGGTGATGATGAATAACGATAATGCCAACACGGTAATGAATTCGGTATGGGAAACAGAAATAATACAATGGTTGTAGAGTAGGGATGTAACGATTCACTCAAGCCCCGATTCGATTCGATTTCCAATTTTAAGTTCCCGATTTCGATTTTTTCCGATTTTTTTTACCTTTAAACTTTTTTTTTAGAAAAGAGTATGACTCATTCATACCAAAGTTTCTTTTGTTTTAACATCTGCATTTTTGTCCTTGTAACAAACTGCAACTGTCTCAGTAAAAGAACTGTACATTACAAAAAATTACAAGACATGAAAATGAACTATAATCATTTTGACATGAGTGCTTGTAAATTTACATGTTTTCATCATAAATAAGATGTGTAGCAAAGCAAACATTTTGAGATTATATTTATTTTACCAAACCTTTTTTTTTTTGTTGCAGTTTGAACATAATACTACCATTTAGAACTAATTTACAGTGCAGTTTTTTTCACCCTCGAACGCCTCACTGCCTCCCGGTGCAGCCTTTGTAATCATAAGGAGAAAACAGACATGACAGCTCCTGTAGGTATTGGATTATTTGACAAGCGGACATTTGATGAGGATTTCAGCAGAATCAGAGCAGGTTGGTCAGATGTTTGTCAGTTTACGATCTTTGGTAAACTTCTGTCAAAATGCTAAACTCTGCGTTAGCCGCTAACGCTAATCTCGTAGCTGCGTCTGCTGCTTCGATGCCTACACGTGTTGTGTTTACATGGTGTGGCGTGTGTTGGGGTGAGGCGGGTGGAGGTGTGGAGCTTGTCTTGAGAAAAAGTTAACGTCGTTAGAAACAACGAGCTATGTTCCGGTCTATTTCGGTAGCGCAAATGGAGTAGCTGAGGTGGCTTTAAAATCGATTCTTTAATTTTTACATCGATTCACATTTTACGCATATTAAATCGATTTTAAATCGATTTTCGATGAATCGTTACATCCCTATTGTAGAGTGTGAGATACTGTGAGTGTTGACCTGGTATAATGCAGTATGGCATCTGTTGAAATGTAACCAACTCGGTTGATAGTTGTTACAAGACAACAGATGGTAAGAAATATGCAGTGTTGTTAGTTATTGTTATTTAAGTTTATGAACAGGGGTGGAGTCAATAAGCTTGTCTTCTTCCCACTCCTTTTCGAGTTAGAATGTATATTATTATTTTTCTTTTTTTCTTTTTTCTTTTATTGTGTATATATATTTTTCTGTTTTTTTCTTGGATTTTGTGCCTTAGCTCGAAATAAAAACTCAAACAAACAAACAAAAAAAAACTAAAAAACAAACCAGTGTCAATGTGTCATTTTGTATTTGACCATATTCAGGTATGAAAAAGTCCTTTGGTGCCATGTTTGACAAGCTGAAAGTGAAATAAGGATAAAAAGAATTAAAAAAAAAAAAAAATCTAAAAAAAAAAAGATCAAGATTTTAGCAACTTAATTCAAATGGAAATGCTTTCTTCTACTTAGTTCACTGTGTGCTTTTGGTGAACGCGGCACTCATCTTTAATTCTCTTTGTTACATTTATCATAACTATTCTGCAGAGGAAAGTCAGCCGGCACGAGAGGAGAGAACAAAAGAGAAAATGCCAGCTCCTTTGTTCGAAAATAATATCACTTGCACATAAAGAGCGGCTCATTGCTTAAACGGAACTTTGCAATGTTTTACAAGATGACATTGCTTATTGTGGATGCACACTGATGTACGTTGTAGCACATTTTCGAGTGTCTTGCATAAATTATTTCGTTTGTCTTCTGCAGGAAAAGGGTAAGCTGCTTAAAGCACTTTCTTTTCCATCCTATACCATTGTTTTTAATTGTGTAAACGTTTGCACATACATAGCATGTTGACAGTTAAAGCAACAAATGAAGATAAAAAAATATGTCTCACCTGTCACTGCGTCTGTCAGTGATACGCGGTAGTTAACTGTATGGAACATGGACACAAAGACACTTTGTTCTGGCAAATCAAGCAGTGACCGGCGTGACAAGGTTAATATAGGCTTTCGATTCCCTGAGTGTACGAGGCATTTCTCTTAGGAGTTTGCGAGTTATTTCCATTAACAAACTAAAACATGCACAATAGACTAAGCAGCTAAGTAGTCTTATCCAAACCGAGTTCGAGATCTGGAGATGGATTCTCAGGCGCTGCGGTCGCTCACTGCTCCTGGTTTTCCATGTGCTCCCTGGGACGGTGAAGTACTGTTAATTCCAGACTATTGAGCGCACCTGAATAAAAGCCACACCAACTGAATATAAAAAGAAGAAGAACATACAGTGTAAGGGCCACACTTGTTTATAAGCCGCAGGTGTCTGTCCATGTTGCAACGTGAGATGAGCACGGGTACATGCTTCAAGGTTTTAATTTACCAAAGAAATCTCTCTCTATATTCATCTTAGGATATTCTACTCTAAAGCCCGCCTCTCACTCGCTGGCGCTCCGGTGCAGACCCCAGCAGCAGATTCCAATGGGAACTCCACGAGGGATCAAGACCTAACTATGATGGTTGGAAAACTTTCTTTCTCCGTGTTTTCTTTTTTTTTTTTTCTTTTTTATTTAGCACTTTAGAGTAGCCATCCATCGGATGTATGAATATACAAAACAAACAAATAAATGATAATAGCATGTGCATGGGAGAGGTAGAAGCCAAGTAGGCTTATAACAACACCACTCCCAGTAAACAATGAAATAAGAATCAGATCAACTCCAACCCACGCCAGGTTACCACACACTCAAAATACCAAGTCACATACAAATATAACGTGTCAAGTATACAAACTCATACAATCATTTCCTTTGAGTCATTTGCTCTGTATTCAGCACAAATACTCAGCCATTAATTCCTGTTTTAGTTTGTTTTTATACATGTATAATGTGGTGGATGAATCCAGAAGATGGATATATCTGTTCCATACTTTAACTCCATGAAATCTAATTGTCTGTTGATCACGAGAGGTTTTATATAATGGCAGATGAAGGTGCTGTTTTGCGGCCTGCCTTGTAGAATAATGATGGACCTGATGGTTATACATAAAATAATGTTTTATATAAGAAGGCCAATCATCATCATACAGTGATCTGAATACAAACGTACATGTCATAAGAATATTTATATCAAAAATATTAAAGAGTTTTAATTTGAAAAACAAAGGTGCACTTGGAGCATCAGGTTTGGAAAGAGTAGCTATACGGACAAACTTCTTTTGTAGAACGAAAATTTTGTTTAGGTAAGTAGTGAAGGTATTTCCCCAAACAACATTGCCATAATTTATATAGGGATAAATAAGACTGTAGTAAAGTGTTAAGACACATTTATGATTTACTAGGTTTCTAATTTTACCTATGATTCCAATAGATTTAGTTATCTTCTTGCAAACCTTTTCAACCTGTTCCTTCCAGCACAATTTATCGTCAATCTGAACTCCTAAAAAACATGTAGATGACACACTGTTTATTTCTTCATTATTAATGTAAATTTTAATTTGATCTCTTTCACATTTTTTATTACCAGCAAATAACATAAAATTAGATTTTTTACATTTAATGACAATTTATTCGCTCTGAACCATTCTGAATAATTTTGAAGATCATGATTTAAATTTTTAATCAAAGCCTTTAAATCCCTGTTAGAAATAAACAGGTTGGTATCATCAGCAAAAAGAACTGGAAAAGTGGTCGTAGAAACAGAAGCAAAATCATTAATATAGATAATAAATAATAAAGGTCCCAAAATTGAACCTTGTGGTACACCATACTCCACGGAATTCTTTTAGAGTCATAATTTTTTATACTGACATACTGTTCTCTATTAGTCAAATAATTATAGAGCCAGATATAGACATTGTCCCTGAATCCGTATTTATGCAGTTTTTGAAGCAGAATATTGTGGTTTACAGTGTCGAAAGCTTTAGATAGATCTAAAAATACACCAATTGCAAATTCCTTTTTACCCAAAGCCGTATAAATTCTATCCACTAGTTCAATAAGAGCCATGTGAGCTGAATGACATTTCCGAAATCCGAACTGGTAATTATATAATATATTATTCTTAATTAAGTGTTGATGCAGTCTTCTATAAACAAGCTTTTCCAAAATTTTTGAAAAACATGGCAATATGGAGATAGGACGATAATTTATTAATAGTTTTCATAATAGTTTTACAAATATAATGGAGTTATTGAACTGATGGCTGTGAATGTGTGCTTAGTTTAAAGTAGAACAGTTCAGTCTGGCTTTAGAGTCAATTGTGTAGTTGTCAGTGCAGTGACTTGAGCTGCTACAGAGACACTTGAGCTCAATGACCGCTATAAACAGTTTGACGTCTCTGTTGCAGTTAAACAAAATTCAATATTTTATACTTTGCTGCAGACTGTTACTGTAGGCTACACATTTTTTTCCTTCGCTGAATTATTGCTCTGCTTATGTTTGCATGCACAGCGGGTATTTATTATTGGGAATCTTCACCATTTATGCACTTTCATAACAAATCAACTGATTGATTTATATTGCCCGTGTGATTAAAATAGGCTAATTTAAAATAATGTTTCTATTGAGTGAAATTTTACGTCTTTAAAATGTCCCTCATTGTCCTGCTTTGTCCCTCTTTAAAGTGCTTCATGTCCCACATTTGGCTGGTTACGATCTGGTCACCCTACCCATGTATGTTCATTAACATGCACTGTCCCAACCAAATAAACCAATAAATAACGTTCTCGTGGGCGCCGCCATGAATTGTCCCCGCCCCCTTCACTTGTGTTAGTTTATATAGGACTAGAGAAGTCAAGAGAAAATCAGTTACTACACGAACACAAAGGCCGAGCAGAGAAACGGTGCAGCGTTGACTTGTTGGTGCAAATGAACATTGGATATTTTACACAAATCAATCTACTGTACGTCAGATTTTCCCTCGTTCTCCACTTAATGAACGGACTTCGCGCTCTACCGGAAGTGTCAATACAAATGAAGTGCCGATCCGTGGCAAAAAGAGGCACAAGTGGGCAGGGCAGAATAAGGTGAATAGGCTACCTTATATTCAAGTAAAAGAGCTGCTCTGCGACCATCCTTCAAGAGAAAAAAAAAAATCTCATTTTTAAATCTTCATTCGAGATTAAATACGTACATATTTGTTGCATGTATTTATCCGTCTCAACAGAGCTTAACAGAAACAAGGTTAGTTGAGGGATGAGTAAGCGATGGCTATTGCTTGACATTTGTAAACAGTGATACAGTATAATAATCCTGTGTCGTTAATTACTCAAACAGCATTTAGACTAGCGACAATTTAGTGCATTCAGTGTTAGCCCAGGGATAAAATTAAGCCCAGCACACATTTATTTTTTCTGTCGAAAGCTCTTTAATGGTGCAATTAGAGACACTACTACCACCACTACTACTACTACTACTACTAGTACTAACAAAACACTTTGGTGCGGTTCCTGGAAATGTTTGACTTTGAACTTTACAAAGCACAAGAGGAAACCCAAGCCAGAAAACACTGAAAAAATTGTTCTGTAGTTCAGTCAGCGCTCTCATTTTTACCAGAAATGTCGGTGTCAATTTGAGAAAGGTCTTTGCAGAAATGAATCAACTCCGTGTCTGCTGGTTAAAAAGCGCATCGACCAAGAGGGAGACCGAGCAGCCGGAGCCAAACTAAAAGTACTTTCCGAGTCATTATCAGATAGAGACGCGGCAGCAATCAAAGCGTGTTGGAAATTGAGTCAATATCACAAGATGTGTTCAGGAAAAAAAAAGAAAAAAAAGACCATCATACGCTAAAGGGGGCGAGCGGCTGATCATCGCATGATGAGACACAATCTAACAGGTAAGAAAGTGAAAGTCTTAGTGGGTTCAGAGGAAGAGAACAGTCTGGTGTACACAATCTCTACTCCTGTCAACGCAAGAGAACATAAACTGTGGAACTAAGATATGGATCAATGAGTAATTTTCTTACTGGCCTATCTTCACTCATGTCCAACGATGGCTATTGGACATAAGATATTTTCACAGACCAAAAAGCACTTGGACACACTAATCTTGCCTGAAGCCCAAATGGGTTATCAATTGATCTACTGTGTTTCTCCTGTACCACCACATGCCCATACTATAATGGTAATGCGCTGTACTTCAGCAAACATTACAGCTGATCTATGGCCAATGTGTAAGAGCTGAAAGAGTTTGACTGCACTCAGACAAATTGGTTATTGGTTCGGTCGGAAAGGCATCTGGAACTTTTGTTGTGCTGTGGTTGATTTATGCGTGTTTACCAACTGAGAAGGGAAGTACATTAAGCGGGGTATTACAAAGAGGCAGACAGTGTTAGGTCAAGACAATGAAGTGCGTTTTCAGCGATCAGTTTGATTGTGCAAGATATTCTCTCCATAGTGCACTCCAGTGGTGCTCCAAGTAGTATCGCCAGTTGAAAGGAGTACTATCATGTATTAGGTTATAAATATAGACCTAAATTGACTTTGTGTGTCTTTTATTATCTGGTGTTACTTTATTTGTGGTTTAAAAATTGTTCAAAACTGTTGATAAACACTTTGGAAATAGTGTCTGGCAAATTACCATGGTGATGATACATGACTGCTTTTTTAGTTTAGTTCATTTGTTTATTTGAGCAGCAAACACTCTGCTCAAAATGAGTGGGCCGAAGCAAGAGCTTATAAGCGCCCGCGACCAAAATCAATACAATTAAAATCATCATTTCACAAGAACGTAGTGGAACAACAAAGGAACAAAATAGTAACAAGAAAACAACAGCAACACAAAATAGACCCTACACACCGGAAGCATCCGACCATACCCCAAAACGGAGCAATACTGATTACGTAACAACTAATTACGAAACAACTATGATAATGCTACATACTTACAAACTATTTACAAAGAACTATAACTTACAAAACACTGTTTGGAGTGTTTGTACATCAACAGAAAAGAAGCACAATTACAACAACGGTCTAGTTTCATGTACGAAGTCTATTACAAAGCAAGTAACAAAAGGCGATCATTACATTCTTTTCAGATGGTTACCATGCCTAACATTGTTGGTATTACCGAAAGTTACTAGTTTTATGTTAAAAAGACACATTAATATACATATTATACTCCGTGAATATTATTATGTACATTTATTATGTAAGCCCTACACAGTGTAGTGCGTTAAAAAGCCAGGTGTAGAGCGGGCCGGTTGTAGAGGGCAGTAGCTCCTCATCAACAAACCCCTACGCAGCTGCCCTAACTAGATGATTTTGTAGATAATGTTCCTATGTTGTGTGGTGCGTTAAAAGACAAGGATTACGAGCCCGTTGGGAGGGTCCCTCTCAACAGATCCATAGCTCGCCTACCCTAATTCTCTATTTGTAATTTTGAGCAATAGAATGACAACTGTTGAGAGCAACAACACTCTTCCTTAATTAATAAAAAGCTATTTTATTCTATTGCGCCCCTTGTGGCAACTCATTTCTTCTTCTCTATACTTTGCAAAAATCTTTTGCTTGAATTTATATTTGAACAGGTTGATGTTTGAACCTCGTTTCATCTCCATCTCCAATTTATTCCACAATTGTACACATTAACTGTCGGACTAAAACTTTTCAAAGTTGTGCTTTGTTTCTGAGGCCTGAAGTTTAACTCATCACGTAATTCATAATGACCAGTACGTTCTTGGAACCTTCTTTGCATTTGGCTTGGTAACAATTTGTATCTTGTACTGTTTGGAACTCAACAATGTCACAAAACTTCATGATCTTTGATTTAAAAAAAATAATGAATTTGTGTGGTCCAAAAACCCAGCTTTATGAATTTCTCGGATAGCTCTTTTTTGCAGTATTACTATTGGTTTTTAATGTGTTTTTGTAAGTACAACCCCAAACCACAGTGCAATAATGTAATTAAGACAAAATCAGAGAACAGTATGAGGTATTTACAGTTTTGATGTTTAAAATATACTGCTTGATCGCTGTGCATGTTTTTAAGGGCTTTGCAGCTTTAATTTATGGACTGAGGCAGAAGGGACCTGAAACCTGTCACATCACTGCATCACTTAGCAGCATTTTGATTATCATCCAAAAGTTATTCTGCCTCTTTTCTCTCTGCAGAACATGCAAATGACAATAAGACGATATGACAGTAAAAAAAATAAAAAAATGGTAAGCCTCTCTTTGCCATCCAAGCAAAGAAATAAAAACATCAAATACATAATGTATATACTGTGCTTCCATGTTTAAAAAGGAATGAGTGGAAAGTTGGCACATGATCATAGACTGTAAAGTAAGAATGGACTACGTGAGGCTAGTTTCCTCCAGTGTTCAGCGCGGGCTAACTGAAGTTTGTTTAAGCTAGCTCAATTATTTAGAATGGAGCAAAAATAAAGGAGGAAAGGAAAACGGAAAAAAAAAAAGTCAGACAATGTTGCACGTTAAGACAAGCACATGAAGGTAAGAATGACAAGCCTGTGTTCAATAATGACTTAAAGAGCTAAAAAATGTTTCAATAGAATGTCCATTAGAGCAAGAAACTTCTGGAGCCTGTCACCAGTTCCCTATTAGGCTTCAGGACGGAGGAGGCTAGCATTCCTCATTTGCGAATGTGTTATTATTTTCCTCAACAATAATGATGTTCCCGAAGGTGCAGACCCTCCTCAGCGAGAGAATTTATAAGCTGCTATGGACATTAGCACTATAGCCGCGTAATTGTTAGAGAATGTGTTGCAATTTTAGCCTATTTATTTATAATGGAATCAAGGTTATGACTGTACTACAGAGATGGTATGGCATTACAGCACGGCCCGATATGATAAATCAAGATGCTTTTAGACTATATTTCTCCAGTCCATTGACAATGATGGTTGACAGACGTCTGTCCCAACCTGCAGCCGTTCTCACGTGTTTGCTAGCTGCGTATGCGCAAAGTGACCTAATAGGAATTTCACAAATAATTCCATTCTTCATTTATTGTCTATAGCCATGACACAGAATTACATGCTGAACTTTTTTCGCTCTCTCTAAAAATTGTGCTCATCATTTCATCCTTTTAAAGAAATGGGGTGTTAGAAATGCATTAGGAATAGCATGTATGTGGCCACTCTTTCACTGCTGGTAAACAAAAAATTTAAGTATTGGCCCTTTTAGTCGTACTGTGTGTTTGACTTTTCACGGGCGAGTTTAATTTGAGGAAAAGAGTCCAGTCTAGTGCTTTATGAGAGTAAATAAAAAGAGAGAAAATCATAATTTGCTCATTGGAGAAGCCGCGTGCATACATTCGTCGGATCACTTTGATTTTAAAAGGGTTTATCAACCATGAAATTGCATATAATGGGGATTTGTCAGTGGCTTATGCACTGATTGTATTTCCAGGAGCAGCCTCAGACAGACTGAATTAGACTGATATCAGAGTGAGTGAGCGAGAGCGGGGCTAGCGCGGACATTTATGTGTGAGCACCATTTGCGTCTGCGATGCTATTATGTCCCTATTACGCTCCTAATCGCATTGGGAGGGAGAGGGGAGGAGAGACGGACGCCGGTGCGCTGCCTTGTTTACAAACTGAATCTATGTTCTCCCTAAAGCAGGTCCCGTCATTAGCAGTGGACACATCTGATTATTTCCATTTGAATACTTAAGCAACAATCAATGCCCCAGCCCCGGCATAAATATTAAAGAGCTGCGGTACGTGGGCTGTGGGTTCGGGGAAAGTGCCAGCCCACGCAACTGTCAGTGGGTTTTAGCGGTACTTTCCCCTAAAAGTTGGAATCTAAATAGATGTGATTCACAATTTAGGGAGTGCAAGTGTTGGACACATTTCTTTTAGTATTTTTATAACCCCATAATGTTTGTGTGAAAAACACATTAGGCGCTGATTGGCTTTGATTATGTTGCCAGTTTTGTGTTGTTTTTACAGAGAGCCACCACTAGTTATTTTGCTGTTTGTGATTATTGATGTTGATGCAGAGCATTTGATTTGCTATATAATTCGATCGGCCTAGATAAGTCTTTTTGTCACTCTGAAAGGGCTGTTATCATAAAAGCAGCAGCAAGAGTCACAGAGCATGCATTTGCACTTATTCTGCTTTCCGGATCAGATTTGCGCCACAAATTTAAAGGCACACTGCGTAACATTTTGGATCATACAGTTGACAGCAAAACAACAATGCTCCAAATGACCAGCTAGACACAGAAAAAACTATTTGGATTTGGACTGCGATTTGGATGAGGAGCAAACCAATTCAAATCTCATATCTAGCTGCCTTTAGCCAACATCTCCATGGAGACGAGCTGGAGGACGTCCCCTGCTCCCAATAAACTTACAGCCAGGTCGGAGGAGAGGTGAGCTGCTTGCATGTTTTGGTTTGTTTACTTTTATTTTTTTAGGTATTTTTAATGTTAAAAATATCAACAGTAAAATAAATGCTTGTATTTCATTTGATTTATTGGCTGAAATCTTACGCGGTGTTGTTTTAAAGTGCAGTTACTAACAGAAAGCACACAGAAATAGCACACATCAAATTTCCAGTAGCACTCGCAATTTAGCACTTGGCTTAGTAAATCAGGCACATTAAAATGTGCACTGAATACACATAATATTTCCATTTATTTGATCAATTATGAGAACTAGCCATAACTCAATATGATAATTTGAGTATTTTGAGTGGCTGTGTGTTGTAACACAATGGTTGTGTTGAAGCAGTGTCCAAATTCTGCCCCGTTCATGTGTTCTCTTTTTAACCTCTTAAATCATGTGTGCTATAAGCGTGTTAAAATTAGACAAACAATGTGTCTAGTCCCCAGAGATTTGGGGACTGTTAGCAAACCATGAAATGTGTTCAAGGTTTTGACAGTCCTCGGCCTTTGCACTGAGACCACTGCTGCAGACAGGTGGCCCTGAGGCACTAGTTGAAGGATGGGTCAAACGCAGAGGACTAATTTCCCAATGGGGACGATAAAGTCAACAAATAATGCAATAATTAACAAATGTATGATGCATTAACTCTTTGAAAATGTGCTATGAAACACACTTTTACCAACTCCCACAGACCCTTTTATACTCTTTGCATGAAAAGCCCAGAGACAAAGAGCCCACCCACTGAAGGCAGCCCTCATCAAGGCACGGAGGCGGCTCTCAGCCAGTTCACTGTAGTGGGGCAGCCTCATTTATTTATGGTCCCGCCCGGGAGTCACTGCTGTGGACTGATCCTCACCTCCAGCCTCTGAGTCCGCCTTCCACTCGTCAGCGCCTGCATTTCCCCGGCTCTTTTAAAAGTTCAGGCTATCTGAAAGGCAGCATCAAGCCAGGGCTTAGCCACAGTGTGCGACGCTCTCTGCATTTCAAAGTGCTCGGCTCAGAGAGGAGGAGAGGCGGTGGAAGAGGCCCGGGCCTATGGGGAATTCTTCACACAAAAGGTGGTGGCTGAGATTTTCACACAACTGGGTGGTAAATTCACAGTTCAACACACACCTACACAGTAATCATTCGAGAACATATGGAGAGATCAGCTGGGATTTCTCATATGTAGTATATCATTAAGCTTTGGTGTGACTGAGAGACCAGCAGAAGATTGCATTAACCATATGAAATACATGATGCGATGATGAATGATAGACAGAATCTTCCCCAGGAGACCGGACACTGGTAGTGGTAGAGGATGAGACCCGGGGCGTTGACAACGACGAGCGGAGCCGAGGAGAGGCAAGGCAGAGGAGGGTCGCAGCACAGCTGGGAAACGTCCGAGCGATGGACGAGGAGGCTTAAGAAGGGGATCCTGGGCGATGAATGGCTGAAGCAGGAATGAGCAGCTGCGGTGATTGGCTGTCGCGAAAGTGTGGCTTGAGATGGGACTGTGATTGGATGATTGGTGAAGGGCTGTCGTTGATGAATGAATGCTGCAGGTAGATCTTCCAGGTTGAATTTGTGCTGAAGCTTCATTTGCAAACAATTAAATGTCAATTAAATGTTTTTTGCATGCAGAAAAATTGTGGCAAAAACAAACCCTCCAATGGTGGGATAAAACCAAGTAAGCAGGCTCCACAACTAGCACTAGAGTTTCTATAATAAACTACTGACTCCACATTGCATCTCCACAGCCACTTTGGCCTTCTTTCACCTCACACAATGGGACAGTCATGTCACAGACCATTTGCGGTGAGTGGACGCATCAGGAAGAAGGCGCGATTGCTCAGAGCACCTCATGTTCTCATAACGTCAGAGTTAAACAGAGGCTACAGCTTTTTTGCACCAAAAGGGAACGTTGTCTGCATGAGTAATTGCAAGGATTTGACAAAACCTTTAACGCCACACGGTGATATGGCTCTAAATTTGTTCAAATGAGCACAAAGAAGCCCCTAATAGTATCGGAATCAGTGTCAAATGCTTGGCAGTTTAAATGTTAGAACTGGTACAAAAGTAAAATTCAACTTGTTACATTATGTTTGAGATGACATTTTCTATTGAGCAAAATGTTCAGAAAAGGTGTTTAGTATTTAATGGTAATACATTATTACAGTTCTTTGAAAACACTAAAGAAACCTGGAAATTGTGCACCACATGCTTAAGCAGTGACTTAAAGATCCATACTTGCATAGAGCAACATAAACATTTTAGGGATGTAGTCATATGATAAATTACACTTCAGGGAGTGTATATAGTTGCTTGTAGTTTACTTGAAATAAAAGCTTTTGTTAACACAAACAGAATTGTTTGTAGCCACAGAAGCCATTGCCCACGTTGCAAACCCAGTAGGGTTTCCTTGTCACTGTGTCAGAGCTGGGTTCAGCTTCGACAGAAGGTCAAAGTGGCCGAAACATGATTTGCTTTCTAAAAGCCTGTGCGTTAATGTGGCCAGGGCTTAACTGCCTCATTAAAAGCATCATTTAATGTTTGAGCTGTTACTAGCCAACCCAGGGACAGTGGCACGCCAATAGCACCAGGCACACAGAACAAGCCACTTATGGAAATCATTTTTGGTGTGTTATTGGAAACATGCAGAGTTTCTAATGAGACAAAGCATTGAAGTGTGAGAAAAATCACATTTCTGATTCAAATTGAGTGGGAATGTGTTGGCTGCTTTAGAAGAGGCTGACCCAGACCTAGGCACTACACCTTATTTTCTAACACTCGCTAGAGATTTGAAGTCTCTAAGACCATTGTGGATTATCCCACGTGCCTTGCCTTGCCTTGCCTAATTGAATACACTCTCCTATTGTAGCCACCTAGAAATAGCCCTCTAAGCTGGCACCCTCAAGGACTGAGATTCCTTCTGGCACTTTCATATTACTGCTCTTTGATTTGTCATTAACATCAATTTGAGAAATTAAGTCATGCCACGTTTGAAAGTGCTACAGCCAATTAGAATCGCTATCAGCCCGAGGAGCCTCTTCGGGAAATGAAAGCAGTGAAGGGGCAGTGGAAGCACAGGTGGTGCAGAGAATTGGGGTTTGAGCAGAACTTATACAGGACATGGATATTAAGATGAGGTTTAAGTGGCATCATTAAAAGGTGCATTATGCAACTTTTTACATATGTGGAACACAAAGTTGATATTTGTGTGTATTTGACCTTCTAGTGACCCAGTGGCTGTCTGAGTGGTCAGCATGGCAACTTAACTTTCCATCACAGTGGTCTCTAGGACATTTGACTGTTTGGAAGGAAGTGACTGCTGCTCTCACCAGAAAACCTACAACAATTGATTCTGGAGCATTGTAGAAACCCCCGTGATGGAAGGTAAAGGCGCCATTGCTGACCACTCATACCGCCGCTGGGTTACTAAATACGCACAGATATCAACTTTCTTTTCCCACATAAAAAGTTGCATAATGCTCCTTTAAAGGGTTTATAGCCGAGTTATTCGGTTTACAAACAATGAAGGAAGCATATGAATTTGAAATTGATGGTTGTGGTTCAAACCCATTCCTTACATTTCTGTCGAACATCGCGATCCTTCACAGAGACGAGTTTATGAGATTATTTCACAATTTTCAGCGACAAAGCAACAAAGCAGTAGAGAGAAGCATTTGGCAATATGCAAAAGTGCACAGCTTTCAGTTGGAAAATTTGCACTGATAAAGCATAATGTATTGAAGTATAAAAGTTTTGAAATTCCTGGTAATAATTCAACAGCAATGTATTGTGATCAGCCTCACATACGCACCATTTTTCAAACGTAACACAATTTTGGGTCATCGAACGAAAAAGCCGTGGCTTCAAACTCTAAATATGCTCATTAACAGAGGGAAAATACCATTCAGAAGTTCTGAAGCCACGAGACTTAAAAGTTCCATAGACTGGGCACCACGGAGAGTAGTGGTCCTGACAAAGCCAGTGTGAAGGGAAGAGATAGCGACATGAACGCAGTGTAGCAAACAGGGCTTGCGAGGCAAAGTCAACAAAAACAGGCGAACCAAGCGCGATAAGGTGTGATGCGGTGAGCTGACGGGGAGAGAATAGCACCGAACAATGGAGTCAGACAGACAGACAGTGAGCGATGGCGTGAAAGAGACGTGTAATATGGCCCGACGCAAGCAAAGCCTCGGATCCGATCCCACCCCCATCACTCACAAAACCAGAGCCGCCTTTGATCCTCAGCACTTTGAACATCCTGTCAGTCTCTACTTTTACACCCATGAAGGAGAACGCAAGAGAGGACTAGAGGGGGGCACAAAAAAAATTTGCACTGAGATGAGCCGCTTGTAAGCTACTTTCACAACAATACAATGTTGTTGTTGGTTTTTTTGAAGTAGGATGGAACACAGTGATGAACACAGTGAATTTCATGTTGATAATGAGAATAAAATGACGCAATACAATGTTCTCATCACTCTTGCATAGTTTTTCACGTGGATTTGCTTCTGAATTGCAAATATTTCGAAATACTTGTTGATATCATGAAAAGTACCCAGCGCTTTTACTGTTTATTTGAATACAAGACTGTAAACTCCCCACGGCCCATATCCAGGGTACCTAGATTGACTGTGATCTTTGACGTGGTCACTGGATTACCGCTGAATTCAAATCAGAAATTGCTTTGTACCATACGCAGAACTGAGCGCAGTCGCGGAAGAGTTCTTCATCTTCACAACCTTAATCCGATGTCGCGTTTTGTTTGGCTCCAGTGTGTCCATGTGATACGTGTTGTGGAGAAAACATTCACTAGACAATGTGAGGAAAGACACTTGACGACAAAAGCATGAGAATACAAAGATCACTCGATACATAATTGAGAACAATGGAGGCCCGGAGCATCCCTGCCGGACTTTTGCGCATCACTGTGGCTGTAGAAAAAAAAGAGAAAGTCTTATCTGAGAGAGCGGTGAATGTTTCAAAAGCGCTGATGATAAGCGTGCACTCCTCGAGCTACCCTGGGCGTAATCGAGGCTTGGCAGATGCTCCTCACCCCGCGGTGGGCTCGCAACACGTGCGCAAAACACTCGTATACACAGATATTTAAGAAGAGGAACACACCAAAGCCCCTTCACTCATCATTAGGCGAGTCGCGGTCGTGTGTGGGGGGAGCCCTGTGCTGGCCTGATGCGGTCTCCGGCGAGCGGCGGAGAGGAATACAAAAGCGCTACCTCGGATCTTGTTAAGCAGACAATGCAAAATGCTAATGCGAAGATTTTGTTTTGGAGGAGGACTGCTGCGGTGAAGTCGTGTCGAGAGTGACTGCAATAAACTTTGAGATAATGAGGGCTAATTGGGAAACGCTTGGCCTTGGCGGCTGCATCAAGCATAAAGCTGCGGTGGAATGATTAGCAACGGCTGACATCAAGTGAAGATATGAACTGCCTGCAGGAGCTTCCGCTACGATCGGCTTGCACTACGACGTCAAGCTTTCACAATAACCTGGAACTGTGGCTATGCGCAAATGGCACAATGCCCTTTCACTCGTAAGCTATCTCCTGTTGATGATTAGGAGTGTAATTAGTGGATATGAAAACCGGAATGCTTTTAGAAGGCATAGGTATCAATACATGGCAGATAGAAAGCCCCCTTTGGTGTTGTTTACATGGCTGAAACATTTTGTAATCTATGCAATAACAGAAAAGAGAGATGGAGGGAATATGTGTCTATGAAGTTGTTGTGTCAGTCACTACAGAGCAATCATGTCTTAATGATGAAAATGTGGGAATTTTATAGTATTCACACTAAATTAAACAAGAAACGGAGAAAGTAGTTTCATTTGGGTTAGCTCTAAAATTGACTTGTTAAATGTTGCTGTACTCCAACATTGTTTAAAAATCTATCATGACTCGTAGTGGGACTCTAAGATAAACCAAGGTCAGCATAGGGAATACAAAGTGTAGCTTGTTGCTTGAATTTACAAAACACTCTTTCTCTGAGCAATTATTTAGCAGAGAACACCACTCCTCCATTTTGGAAAGGACACACATTTTTATTATCAGTTTAATGTTTCAAAAGGCTTTGGCGTGTCACAGACAGCCTGCAGCTAAGCTCCATATATTCATCATTAAGGGCAAACAGCAATGTGCTCTCACAGCAAAATGTCAAAGTTCCTGCCCTTTGGGCTTTTAAGAGTTGTTCAGTTCAAATCGTCGCTACGTCTCCAAATATTATCACATTTCCATGTGTTACACATTGTTGGAAAGCTTGGAGACTACACTTTAACAATCTGCGAAAAACTCAAAATGCCCCAGAACCAACATGTGTCCCTGATTCCTGTGGCTGGTCACATATATGTTTTATTGCTCTACATTTGGACCTTATTTATTTCCCCCACATACATTTATGGGAGGTACAATATAGACATATAGACCAAAATGTACAATTACTTTTTTTTTTTATGATCTAGTAAATGAAGGATTAAGTCTCATAAGTGTTTTGTTACTCACAGGCTGTTGGTTAGATTTGGCTGTAGCTGTGGGGACTGAGCTCAAATGAAAACTTAAAAATAAAATAATGAACTACAGCCACAGCCTCTTATGTCCTCGTTGTCACTCTCAGCGTGAGCTGATATCGGTGTTCGGTACCCATCCATAGTCGTAATGTGTGAGACAAGTCACATTTTCAGCATGAAGACAACTCACAACAATAGGAGGAGAAAGATGGAAATACGTCACTATTCTGAATCTATGGCAGCTTTGTTGATGTTGCTGCTAAAATGCACATCCAATGACGCGAGTATTGGCAAAACCAGTTGTCATTTGCGTTTTGATGCCGGGGAGGTGATGACAGCAGCTGATTAATGTAACTAATAAAGTAACTTGTAATCTAACTTAGTTACTTCTAAATCACGTAATCAGTAAAGTAACTAAGTAACTTTTTAAAGGAGTAATCAGGAATCTGTAATCTGATTACTTTTTCAAGTAATCTGTAGCAACACTAAAAATCATTGACTCCAGGGGATATACAATAAACAGAAAAGTTGAGATCAATAGCTTAGTGATTATCTTGTTTGTATCCAATTGCTTTATGCTACCAACAAGAAATACATACGTTTAGCAGTTCGATAGATGAGCAAAGTGCACACGGTATGATGCACTGTTTTTTTTTCCATTGCTTGATGATTGCTTAATATTCTGGAAACATTTGAGAATAATTAGAGTGGTTGTGGAGCGGTCAACGGAAAGCTAGTGGTATAGGCAAGACATTGTAACAATGAGTAGTTAGGGAGCGCTTTGCATCAGTTCCATTTCCTCTAGGTATTAAATCCCAGCTCTGTTCAGATAGAAATAAACAGAATACATCTGTTCAGTTCTAACAGGAATTGGGAACAGACATGGATGATAAAAAAAGTGCATCAGGCACCATCTTTTCACTTTGACGAAGCACACTGCGTTGACACCTCAGTCAGCATGAAGCATGCATCATAGCAAATAAACAAACATGATTTTGTTCCATCTGGTGCGGTAGCTGTGGTGAGGACAGGGTGAACAGACAGAGTTACTCTGAAAATTAAAAATAAAAATGTTCTGGCTATTTCATGCTGTTGTTGTATCCAACAGCAAAGATGCTCCACCTAGTCTTATTGAATGTGTTGAGTTGTATATTAATGAGGTCGGATGGAGCTGTTCGTCACTCAGGCCCAAAAGTCCGGATAAACTTTGAGATGGACACATAGATTTATATTTACAGATTGTATTCTTGTAATAACTTGATTTTAATTTTATCAGCACTCACATTTGTATTTCATAGAAGACAGACTTACTGCATGTAAACTATAGCTCCTGATGTTACTTATTACTTATTCTACCTGCTTTCCTACTTTTGATGTACTGATCCAAAGGCATATTTTATCACACCTAAATATAGCGTTGTTTGGTTGTTTCTAATTAATTACCCTGGGCAATGAGATCTTTGGGGAAATAACCGATGCCTGGAGCCTCCAATATAGATACATAGTTTTAAAAGACCTATTTTCCTCTTTGAGCACGCAAAAGACAATCCACATCGGACAGAATGGTGCCATTGGCTGCAAAATCACATAGTACAAAATCCAATCCTTAAAGATAGTAATCAGGGAAGGCAGCGTTTGTTCCTGGCATATTTCTTTTTATGACAAGCTATCTTTCAATGATACAATTACAGTGTCCGCAGAAAATAGCCGGCTGTATAATTTGGAGTTTGTGTAGTGTCTGTGTGTGGCTCTGTCTCGGCTGCATTTCAAGAAGGAGCAGCTCGTGAGACGCCATACACAACATGTCATAGCTATGTGAACTCACTCTTGTCAACTGTAGGGATGAGACAGGGGAAAACAATGGCTGTCACATGCAAAGATAGGAGGGAATATGACGACGAAATGGCGCAAAAAAAACCAAGAAATCTGGCAGGCAATTCTGTTGTAGAGAGGGATCGCTTTGGTCTCTGTGATTTCAGACGGATATTGAGCCAATCAGTGAAATAACACACATACACAAGAAGTATTTGTGATGCATTTGTGGAAGTTGATGACTGTATTAAGGGCGCATATTGCCAACCATGTTTTGTATGGTAGATGTTTTTAAGAACCATGTAATTCATTCTTCCTTCTATTCCCGTAATTGGCTGCAGATGAAACATGATTTGGACAGCAATTTCTGTCATTCACCAGCGGACATTTTTGGATTCACCGAAGAATAGAAGAATTCAAAGTGCGAGTTGTCCTCCAAAAAAACACATCAAAAGGCCTGAAGCTCAAATGCATAAAGTTAGAAGTTCAACTGTGTGGATGATTAACCTAATCGTCCTCGAAAATACACTGTATGACACATTGAGAACTATTTATACAAATCTTTACACAATTAAGAGGATGGCTGTTCTTTGGATGTCACACTGCAAGGATCCCTCTGAAGAGTAACAGTAGTCTAATTATATCACGAGAACTTAGCTGTCAAAGCAGTAGCAGCAGAAGGCAGGAGGCAGGAGGAGTGTGCACGAACTGCTAAAACAAACTCGGATGTGTCTCGGATTATGCCCACGTGCTGGACACAAACATTGCAATTTCATACCACAGACTCCCCCCAAAAAATAAGACATGTAAAGCACATTGCACACATTGGCTTTAGGAACAGTCTCTGGTAGGTTAAATTAATCCAACATTAAGAGAGTCTGTCTGTTTGGATATACTGTAGTTGTATGCATGTGGGCAAATAAATGAGCCGCAGCATCCCCAATAGACTGCAGTGTAAAGTGTATGGATGCAGTAACACAAAGCCTCCATTAACAGAGAGTGCATGTTAAGTGCAGCCCCATTGTATTAATACACAGAGCGTTAGCATAAGTGAATGGCCCTCTTTTTATGAACAGTCAATACAGTGTGGCAAAACACATAGAGTGAGGAAAGAGAGTAAATGGGTACACATTTTTCCTTTAGATTAACAACTGTAAACATACCATCTAATTCAGATTTCTTCCTCTTTAGAGTGGTGCAAAGTATTCGCGACACCTTTTTGGGCAAATGGAGTGCACCTGTTGTTTGGAGAATCTAAAATAAGTCGAATTTGAATTTGCAGCAACATAACCACCCCTATTACATCATAGCGACGCAAGTGAAACCGAGACACCGTCTGGAAAGAGGGACTCTTCATGTCAAACAGCAGCTATGGTTTGAAATGCCTTCCCTGAGCCCAGGCATTTGGATCAGAGGAATCATACGCTTCAATAAACCTATGAAAACATAATTAAGCTGCCTACACAACCAACTGCACTGTTGGTTCTATCTGGACGCTTGAAACGCTTGCACTCAGGCACTCACATGTGCACCTCAAAGGCCGCTGGCTGCTCTGCTTTATGACCACGACACTAGGGGCTGCCATTGGTCCGCCACTGCTGTAGTACCTCCGTATAGCCGCTAGTCTCCCATTACAAATTATTGCACTTTAGACACGTTAAAAACAACTTTAAAGCCTGGTGCCAAATATTTTGGAATTTTCTACAGCTAGATATTCCTCCTGTGATAATGCTGGGTTAGGCACAATAAAAGGGACAATTTTTTTTTTCGAAATCTCGTATACTAATGAGGGCCGGACTTTGATTGACAGGCCGTTAGCATGAGAGCTAATGGCGCGGCGCGGCTACAACTGAACTCCACGCCCTGTGAGGGCCGTGTCTACAGTGACGATCCTGCTCTTTTGCCCTTTTTGGGAACATGCTCCGTCACAGCTGGGGAGGAGGAGTCTGTAAATACGCCATGATTTCCCCCTCGAACGTGGTCATTGTGGTAAACGGGGAGGAGTGAGGAATGACGGTCTATTTAATAATATGTCTATGGTTCACCTCAAGGCCCTTTTATACCTCAGCGACAGCTCCGCGTTTACGTGCTGGACGCACTTGGGAGCCAATCAGGGAGTTCGCGACAGCTGCAGCCGCCGCTGATGTGCACCTGTCGCACAAGGTGACTCCATGTCAAGTGTTATAGTACACAAGCGCAGTGCAGTGTTTTCACTTTTTATGTTATTAAAAAAATGTTTAAAATATACATCCAAACGTGAACGCAGAGGACCTAGGTGAAAGTTCGAACGATTCTGCATCAAGCAGACGGGTTGCGGTGCGGGTACCAGCTGCTCGACTATAAAAGGGCCTTCAGACAGACCTGCGCAATTATGTAAAAAGAAAAGAAGAATACCTCTGCGCTGTTGCTGCTAAGCACTAAGATGTGAATGAAAACTGTTTCTGGATTGTTTGCTTGTGCTTTGGTGACAGTGGAATAGTTTTATCAGCCTACATTTCTCTGATACCTGAGGCAAATCTCACCTCTTTCATCCCTTCTCCCTCCTGCCTCTCCCGGATATTATTTCAATATGCGTGGGTTTAGAGTGTGCAGTACCTGTCTGTCCAGCGATCATGTCATGGTAATTGTCATGGTGTGATGGTGGAACTAGGCAACAAAAAAATAAAAAATAAAAAATGCAGGACTGCAACAAAACTGGTGATGTTTAATAAATGACGAAAACCAAAATCCAGAGAAGACAAAACTCAAACAAACCGGGGCTGACGTAGACAATGACACGACAAAGGAAACAGGGGGATAAATGCACGAGGAAACGGGGCACAGGTGTTACACATCAGGACGGGGCAGGCAATAAACACAAGGACAGAACAGACACGTCAAATAAACACAGGATGAGAAAACATACAAAAACAGTGGAACAGAAGACAAATCATGAAAGTAAAATCCTTTTAAAACATGTTTGTAATCCAGTGCCTTGTTTAATGCGTGTTTCCCAAGTTTATTGAAGCGTATATAATTCCTCTGATCCGAATGCCTGGGTTCGGGAAAGGCATTTCAAACCACAGCTGCTGTAGCTTTTCCTCCTCTTTCAGGCGGTCTTTTGTTTCACTTGTGTCTTCATGATGTAGTAGAGGTGGTTATGTTGCTCTAAATTCAGATGATCAATAAATATTTCCTGAATGTGTGTTTGCCTCTTCACGCTGCGCTCACGCCGCTCTGCACAGCTGTCGTGCGTTGCCGCTGATTGACACCGCTCTGACGCACCTGCGCCACGCACACTCGTCACTCGCACATGTGCATTTACATTGACAATACACAGGAATCACCGCACCTGCCGAATGGCGCTTTTACATGTGCCGTAAGTGCACAGAGAAAGACAGTTTATCTCTTTCTACCAGTGGCGGGCCGTGGCAGAGTCAGGGCCTTCAATAGAAACCTGGGTTCACGCAGTCAAACGCATATAAACTGATCGACAATAGGTAAATAGGACAATAGGACTAGGATAAAACTGCCTTTTTGCGTGGCACTTGTTCGCTAAACGATGTATCAACAACGCAAACCAAAGCAGCGGTGCCTCCGACTACAAACAAAAGCAAACACCTTCGGGAACACTCGTGCTAGTATACGGAAACACACCACACATGACAGGCGGAGACGAGCGTGTAATAACTTGGAAATTTTAGGAGATGTTTTGTTGACAGAGCAAGACATCAGAGATCAACTCAAACACAAAATCCACCGTAATAAAAAGATGCTAAACTTACAGTTTGGTGCTATGTGAGATGCTCTTTTAGCGCTCGTAGTCTTGTACCTGTTCCCTGCTCGAGTCCCAGCGCAGCTGACGCGGGGAAACTCTTCTCCTGTCCGGGGAGCCAAGCGTCTACGTCCCGCTGTCGGTCCCGCTGCTTTGCTCTCGAAGCTCTTCATGAGGAAGGGGCCCCAAAAATCCGTGATCAATAAATCCACTTCATTGGGATATTTCCAAGAGGAATATCTGTTTATCCGGTTTAGGTCTGATTTCCTGGAACGTCTTGCCCATACGCGGTTACATTAGCGGTTTTCCCAGTCGAACAAAAGGTAGGGGAAGCTACTGAGCTACTGCAGGCCCTGGGGGCATACTGTCAATGTATATCGAATTCTGATTGGCTGATAAATCTTTCAGTCACGCTGTGTGCGGCCTGACAACACAGGGACAGCAGAATCAGTGGAGAAGGCACTGAGGAGGAGCAGCTCGCCAGACGTGTTTAAGGCACTTTTGGAGTAGGAAATTACACTTACATATCAACAAAATCCATATAAGCGACAACTGTACATTATATAAATACATTAATATACTAATAAAATATTTTACATTTTTTTTTGTCCTCATTTGGTCAGGGCCAGTAGAGAAGGCCCTGCTGGTCCTGACGGCACACCACTGCTTTCTACTTCCTCCAGAGCTTTCTAAAGTAAAATAAGTAATCAAAGTATTTACAGCCCGTTTTTGACTGAATATAAATGTGAGAAGTTTCACGACACGATACAATGAGATCGCGAGTTTAACCAATCAGTGTTGGTGACGTGACCGTTCTGCGTTCGTCCTCGTATTCTGCAGTTGACATGAGGCAGAGCAGCTAAGAACGGCCTCCTGCTGAGACATGGAACTACCTCCTCCAGAGTTTTCAGTGAGACAATTTGATGTGCGTTGTTGTGTTACATACCACCGTTTTGTCACCTTGTAAACCTTGCGCCCAAGCCACACAACAAAATGCAGTAGCTCATGTCCTTTATGCAAAAACATCCAAGGGTATGCTGCAGCTGCATGAATCTTTGTACATTAATTATGGGCTTTAACTGGCTATTTGCTTTTTTGTTTAAGACTGACATTACAAATACTTTCTGCTTTATAGTCTTTTCAGAGTTACGAAACATTCGTAACTCAACTTATTGTTAAGTGCAGACGGTGAATCAAAATGATGCTCCTCTCAAACCCTCGGTGCAAGACAATAGGTAGCAATATACACAACAGGGGGCAACCCCACGAGTCGAATTTCAGAACTAAGCAGGGTTTTTTTTGTCACTGTCGTACACACGTTTTATCTTTAACTAAAACCAGTTTCCCCATCCCCAGTAAAAGTGACCTACTTCCCGCTTGGAGGTGAGTGCCTGGCGGTGGCCTAGGATCACTCGTCGAGCACTGAGCAGCGGAGCTGGCACTGGTGGCCTGTTTCTAAAATAGGTTAAGTTGGCAGAGACGAGGTACACTGATTGATAGCGGCTGAAGACACTCTACTTCTGTCAAGTGTCACGAGCAGGTTGATCTACTTAGCAGGGTTTCGGGGCAATCTTTCCACACCATGTGTTATTCTTGGCAGTACTATCGTGACAAGGACTTCGGGTTGACATGTAATTGACAGTTAAGTCTGAGGAATCAAAAAAAATAATAATACTGTGATTTGTTACCGTGAAAATAGGCAAATGATGGCAGCCGAGTGGTATTCTAATTTCCCCAATCATTCTCAATAATCGGTGTATTGTGTTGTAGATTTAGATAACCTTTGGTGTACATCATACTGCTACACATGTTCATAATTATACCATATTAGTGCCTTGTCAACTTGGATAATATATATATATATATATATATATATATATATATATATATATACACATATATATGAATAGGCTAATGACATTGGATGAACCGGACACATTATTTTCGGTGTTATAGCATAAGAGCACACAGCTATAATTTTTGCGGATTACACTTATCATTTTCTCTTTATTTGACTATTGTCTGTTCACCTATTATTGTCCATAGTAACATCCTTTTTAAGCCAGTTCAGTCTTTTGCAATGCAGCAGTGGAGCATTCATAAACGAATGATAAAGAGGGTTAGCCTGATGAATCCTGTTGTGTTCAGGGAGAGCGGGGGGATTTGGTCACGGTGGTGTGTGACTTTATTAGTGCGCAGTGAACCCGGTTTATCAGCAGCAGCCTGTAGCAGTTAGCAGCAGTTTGGCACGACAGATGCAGGTGAGGAAACATCTGCTCACAGCCAATAAACACTCACTATCACTTCCCCGTGGCAAGGTCACGGTCGGTACATAACCAAGCACGAGGAGCGCCACCGTGACTAATCTCATACAAATAAAGCAACAACGTTTTATTCAGAGAGGGGTATTATGCTTTTCTCATGCATTTGGTATCATCTCAAGCACATCTTTCACTATTGTAATTAGACGTTGACCTGGGTTTTACTAAGTGATATTTAGTCTGGGGACCACCAATTCATTTTCTCGTAGGAGAGGTGTGGTTTCCGATTGTCCATAGCTGTTTATTGGGCACTAGGAGCGTCTGCAGTAGCCATAGCCACACGTATCATCACGTATCAGATGACGTATCCGCTGTAAACTTTCGAGCAAAAGCTTAAAGCTTGATCGAAAGATGGCGTCGCATGTGCTGCTGTCATGTTGGATCAGTAAATTAACTTTTTTTTCTTTTAATCTGTAAACAAACTCCGTATGTCGAATAGTGCCTCATCGTCTTGCCGTCCCTCCTCGTTCTGTGATTGGTCCCCAAATCGGCAATGGTCCCCAGGCTGCTGTGAAGTTCGAAATGATTCGAGCGCATACAGCAGCATGGGTATTCCCAGGGTAGGTTTTTCTAAGGCCAATGCCGATTTGGGAGATTTTTATTGGCCAATGCCGATATGCTCAGCTGATTTTCCTGTAACATAAACACTCAAGCAGTGGCTGATTTTATTACTTTAGGTGATTCACTGATAATTTCTGTCCCAGCTTTGAGTAGCTGTCGTTAGCATTAGCGTCCTGTTGCTAGCCGCGGCCTTTTGCGTGACGATCAAAAATACTGCGGAGGTTAAAACTAACTGAGCAAGTTCTGTGCTTCAAAATGACATGCAGCATGTCTATATTCACTGAGGTTTAGTGAAACTTGTAACTAACCAATTTTCATTGCAATGTTTCTTTGTTCCCCTAAGGCCTTGTGGGAGGACTCACTTGAAGACAGCAATCCGGGTATTTATGACGTATCCCATTAGTAACGACGTCCGCCATAGCATCGGGGAAATTCTTCAAGCAATTCCTATGGGCGTCTATGCAGCAAACGTGCAAAACATGTATTTAGTGGCAAGTGGCCTAAACTGTGGTGAGCGTGTTCCTACAAATGTGCACTTATGATTTAAACAGCTTCAGGGACCTGTAAATATTGCTTTTTCTCCCCACATGGTCTGAAATGGCAAGTGCCCACTATATGGCAAGGTAAGAATGTCCATTTCATGGCATTTATTTAATTTCAGAAGTTTCTTCATAAGAAACAAATTATTAGATGATGTTTAGTGGCCGTTAGACGTGAACCCGACCCACAATTAGCAGAAAAAAACGTAATATGTTTCAACATTTGGATCAGAAGCCACTTTCATAATGCCTCTGTCTCTGTCCACCCCACTCCCCTTCACAACAAACACCGGTAGGCTCTGCGGATGTAGCTTGCTGTTGTCGGTATCAGTTGGGGCTGAGCGTGTCCTTTTGCTTATTATTTCTGCTGCTCTGAGGAGGAGAGGAAAGTCGTGTTATGGATTTGGCAAGATTGGAGCCTGGGCAGGAGGGATGAGGAGTGCTTCCTAGTCACATAGGGCCGTGGAAGGGGCAATTGACAAATTGACAATTGTTTCATGAACTAATAACAAAGGCAAATGCTAAAAGATGAACACGAATGACTCAAAACACAATACTAAGCAGGCTTTTGATGAGGGAACAACATTAGAAGAAAGGTCTAAAAAAGTTAATTTAGCATAATATCCGCATTTTAAAATAGGTCAGATTTAATTATGTAAAGCTTTTTATTCTGTAGGTTTTACACTGTATGTCTAACTGCAGCTATTTTCGCAATATCTAAATACACGATTGCATCATCACAATTATACATTTAGTATAGGATTTATTCTGGGTTACAAAACTTTTCATCATCCTCCAACTCTGCACAATATCAGGAATAAAGATCCTTCCAGGGTAAAGATTTCAACTAAGCACATCATCATTATTAGTATCTTTATTACTGTACTGCAAGACAGCATAAAAACAGAAATCCGGGCAAACTATTTACTCCCTGCTTCAAATTGGACCAGCAACATAATTTGATCATCAATGACAATGAAATTACGGTTTATTTGCTCATTTGGCCGCGATGGAGCTCCCCGGTGAATTGCACAGACGGTTGCATAGCGAGCGACTTGCTAGCATCAATCATTATTTGGCCTTGTTGGGGAAGCTTTGGCCCGTCCATATGCCGCTGTGTCCATGGTCACTCTCCCAGTCGAGCTCGGGGTTTTGGCTCTTTCCGACGATGCGCAGATGTTCCCCGCTTGTGTTCTCCGCGACCGCTGATTGCTTTACACCGACAGTCTCCGTGTCCCTGGGAGTGTGTTAGTTTTTCCAAAGAGATAGTAGCAGAGTGGCATAAGAGGTGAGACAGCCGCGCACATGTTAGTCGCCCATTTGGCAAAGTGCAGCCACCGCCGCCGTGGTTGTGAGGCCCGACTGACAAAGACAAACTACAAAAGCGTCACGTTGAGCAGCCCTATACTCATTTCATGACCTCAAGTGCAGACCTAACAAGGGATTGATTTTCAGCACAAGAACAAAGCGACATGCTGCGAAGTGATGAAAGAAATGGCGGGTGTTAACAGAGAGTTGGACCTGGTGGATGTGTGTGGAGAGTGAACGAAACAAAGACAATCTCCGGCGATGAGTGCTTTAAATGTGCACATAGCAATAAGTCTACCTTAGAAAACCACATTTAAGAAAAAGTTAATATGCAATATATTACACAGTCGCAGACATATGCGTATGCTTTATGCGTATGACATATGCGTATGCTTTATACAAACTATAATCCCATGGAGTAAACAAACTGGTTGACGTCCGCGCAGGAATATCGTCAAAGTACTCCACGTGTTATTACGCCTCACAATATAGGACCCCTTTTTATCGACTGAGAAAATGACATGTTTAATTTTGTATAACTAGACTTGGATCGTGTAAAGCTCACATAACTAGATTTACAGTAAATAGGGAAAACGTGGAACAGCTTGGTTGCTTCTAACTTCACCCCAGTTTGGAGCTATACCTTTGCTGGGAGAGGCTACAGTAAATGCTAACAACATTTGCGTGACTGAGCGCACGCACACAGACCAGACAGGTACGCATCAACTCATCTAAGCTAAGCTAAGAACATATCTCAGTATGTAAAAACAGTGGCCTATTCCTTTAATTCATCATTTATTAAGGCTAAGGTGTAGTTATTATAAAGTGTTACCTGCCATTTGACATATTAGTTTAGTCTGTTATTTCCATAACACCTACACACCAGTTGGATAAGATTAACCCTCGTGTGAGCCTTCAATTTGCACCCTTTAAAGACCCTAATGTCAAAAAATTTACTCTTCAAAGAAGAGCCTGAAAATTACCACGCATTCATATTCTGCTTCTTTTTACAAACATTCTTCAGTGGCTTTTAGGCCATTTGGATGGGCTCCGGCTCCAGTGGCTTTTGAGTCAAAATGACCCAAGGATCACACAAGGGTTAATAACAACTTTCACATCAACATCAGCATAGAATTTAAAAGTTGATACCACCACATAAAAGCGCTGTGTTGTTAATGCACTCACAGGTACGGGGGATACAAAGGGTGGAGGAAACCTTGAGAAATGCATCGAGAACCGCGCTGTCTGCCAGTGTGGGAGCAGCAGTGAAGACGTCTTTGGTGAAAACTCCATTACTAAAATAATGGAGGGCAGACCGAGGCTGTACGAGGTCACTGAGGTGTGCACCTGCTCCAGGCTTCAGAGTCGCAGTCTATGGATTTTGTATTTTTTTTCCCTTCTCACTCTCACATCTGCTGTTTGACTTTCATAGACATTTACGGGAAAATCCAAAAAAACAAGTCTCATACTTCTCTTAAGTCGAGGACACGAAGTTTTCTGATTTTGAGCCAGATTTGCCCCAACTCTCATGAGGCGTCAACCGCGTAACACAAGCAGCGACTATTAGCCACAGTTACAAAATGTTCAACGCAGAAAATAAAAATGGGTTTATTTGTAATACATAAATGATAAGGTACAGGGTTTCATCTGCTTTGAAATTCATTAACCTCTTACCCCCACCTTAACCGAGTGCATTTAATTCAGTTTGGCAAAATCTAAAAGCTTCTGGACTGAAGAGCCAACTGTGTAATGCCTAATTTGAAAGCTAAGGCCAACAAAACTGAACTTTTTTGTCGCTGTGTTTTTGTCACATTTTTGAGGTGTTTTGTCTTGTTTTTATCGCTTTTTTGTCATGGTTTCGCCATGTTATTGTCAGATTTTTGTCACTCTTTAGTCACTTTTATGTTGTATATTATTGTTGCTTTTCTGGCACGTGTTTGTTGCTTCTTTGTTGCTATTTTTGTTGCCTTTTCATCACTTTATTGTCGCGTTTTCGTCACGTTTTTTGCCACTTTTTTGTTGCCTTTTCATCCTTGTTTTTGACGCTATTTTGATGCCTTGTTCAAGACGTTTTTAGAGATAATGTGCTCGGCTCAGGTGGGGGTTAAAAGGTAATTCTGAAGGTAAGATTTGACTAATTGATTCTCCCTGACTAGTCATAGGTTCTATAAAGAAAACGTCCCTGCCATATATATGTAAAGTTCGCATCACAATTTGTTCCCCCCTTCTCTGCACCGGCCCACAGGATGCTACTGCTGTTGTGTAGTACTGAATGGTGTGTGCGTGGACTTCAAAATAAGTATGGAGGTGTGAAGGAAGTCGGTGGAAGAAAAAAAAATGAGTCCAGGGAAAGATGAAAGACTTGATAAGAAAAGCATGAGTGCACAAAGGAACTAGAGCTGTATCCTCCAGGCACCAAACACACGGTGAAAGAGGGGATGGGAAGCTCGCTCACATTATGCATAATATTACATGTGTTTTGACTATAACCCACCTTCTCAACATCGCAGTTTGGACTTTGATAAGATGTTGTTAATGCTAGGATTAAAATATCTCTTGGGATAAACCTTGTGATGGCTATGCACGTCTCTGTTGGTATTATGTCTTTTTAATTTTGCCTTTTCATTTGCATGGAAAAGGTGGTGATTTGGTTTGCCGTAACTTTCTTTTTGACTTCAGGGGATTTTATTTTTATCCGCGTATCCAAGCAGGTCTCGGCTTAACCCTAAAAGAAAATCAAAGCTAAATCTTACACAAAACCAGAAAAGCTGTACATAGTTATTGTTCTGGGAGCTCAGAGGTGACTTGTTCGGCTGAAAATCACTTCGTATATTGCAGGGAGGTACATTTTATTATGGCTGAGCAGACGGGATTTTGTGTCTCGGCTAAAACTCCTTTGTGATTTTCTGACGGTTTAACGGAAACTGACATAATATAACCACAACTACAAAAAAATATTCCTTTAAAAATGCCATTTAGAACTGCTTCTAAGGGGGTCATTTACTAAGCCAGGTGCAAAATTGCAAGGCTGCGCATAACTGCTACTGCTCTTCTTCCTGACAGAGCGCCTTTGAGGGAACATTTACAAAGTTATGATGGATAAATGACAGATGTCCACGATCAATAATTATCACTTAAAAACAACTTATTATTATTATTATTATTATTATTATTATTATTATAGCAAGTCGATCCTCTTGGCTTCAAATAGCCTATGCTACTGCCTGTGATTTGTGTCTGTTGCCGTACGTAGACGTGTTGCTTATCCAGCGGTATCTACAGTACCATAGACCGTTAAAAAGAATAGACAACTTCTCCTCATTCCTCCCCGTTTACCATAATGACCACGTTCGAGGGGGAAATCATGGCGGATTTACAGACTCCTCCTCCCCTGCTCTGACGAAGCATGTTCCTAATAAGGGCATAAGGGCGGGATCTTCACTGTAGACTCGGCCCTTGCGTGACGTGTAGCTCCCGCAGCTCCAATGCTAACAGTCCGACCCTCATTAGTACGGGATTTAAAAAAAAAATTATTTCGAAAACCAGCCTGGTTTCTTTAATTGTGACTAACCCAGTGTTATCTCAGGAGGAATATGTAGCCGTAGAAAGTGTTTAAAAAATAGAAACCAGGCGTTAAAGTTGTTTTTAACGTGTCTAAAGTCCAATGCTTTTCAATGGGAGACTAGCGGCTATATGGAGGTACTACAGCAATGGCGGAGCAATGGCGGCCTCCAGTGTTGCGGTCGTAAAGCAGCTGCTGTGTATGTGTGTACGGAGCGCACAAACCACACTGTATCTGGGATGGGAACTAGCAGAAAACCGTGATCGACGCAGCAGAATGTTTGTCCGAAGTTGAGGTTTTTATCATAGATTCCTCAAATGCAGAGAATTTCGGGTCCAGCTCTCGAGGATGAGAGTCTCAATACACCGCCGGCGTTGTGCACAGACGCCGCAGATTTGGTAAGGATTAAGGACTTTAAAAAGACGTGGGACAGACTCGTGGAGCCTTTTTAATGGACAGCGGCTGAGAACTGCAGTTCGATGTAGAGCCAGGGGAATCAATGTTGCAGGTAACGTGCACTGTCTTCCTTACCCCGCACACCATCAAAACAACCCAGTTATTATTGTATCTCTGTGAATGAGACAGATACAAACATTAGAAAACGTTTGGAACACCACATTGGTGCCCAAACCGCATTATATTGTTCTACGCAAAGGTTTACACCTGCTTCTCCAAAGTACTCATTTCTTGCGCAGTTTTACTTCACATAGTCGAGATAAATACAACAGCGCTCGCTAAACGCAATCATTTGCATTTTCTCCGCCTCAAATTTTGCGCATTGTGGGATATAAATCAGGTCTTGTGCGCTAAGTTTGCAAGCTGCGGACTTTGATGTTTTTTAGAAACGCAAATATCTTGCTTTTTGCTCCACTTTAGTACCGTGTTTGTACATGTTAAAACGCTTAGTAAATGACCCCCTAAGTGTTTTCATGATGTTGTTTGACAGACGAAGCGATCAATCTGACTTGAACATGTATTTTCCGTTCACCATTATTAACTACAAATGTATTCTTGGTCATTTTCTCAGATATCCCAAGAAAACAGCTCCATATCTAGTACATCTCATCAGTGTGGAGTGCGCTGTGCAAAGGTTAGCACTGGCTGCTGTTTAGCTCGTGACACCAGTCCTATCACATTATATGCGCGTGCTTGACGAGGCTCCGGGGCCCAGAGAAAGTGAGGCAGCTGCTTGTTGCTATAGCTGCTGATGCCAGAGCTGGAGCCTGGAGCATGTGGGTGTCAGTGGGAGGAAATGCGTTACTTCCCCATCTGTCCATCTCAGAGGCAAATCCTGACCAGGCACAAAGTGGCCCCCTCGGCTAAGCTGCTGAGCCCACACGTACACCGGCATTTATCCCGCACTCTCCTTAGGGCTGAGACCGGCTCAAAAACATGACTGTAACACTTGGGCCAAACAGCAGCAGAAAGTCTGGGTTATTATTTGCCGACAGAGCAGCTTTCTCAATAAATGAAACAAGTCTAAGTCCACAGCAAAAAAAAAAAAATATCACCATTCATTACTGTATCAAATACAAAAACAGGCTTTAAAATGACAGTGTGTTCCTGAGCTGTTATTACACTGGCATGACAAAACACCCAAGATCCAAGATATGAAAGATCCACATTTGTGGATCTTTCATAATTCTATTAGCCGACCAAGTGAATACTGCAAAGCTTTAAAGGAACAGGCCACCATTTTTCCATACTGAGATATGTTCTTACCTGAGCTTAGACGAGTTGATACCTGTCAGGTCTTTGTGCGTGCCAGGGGAAGAGCGTGGTAGCTTTCAACTTCACCCCCGTTTGGAGCTATAGGAATATGCTGGGAGAGGCCAAAGGCTAACAACATCTTTAGTCGTTTGCGTGACTGAGGGCACGCACAAAGACCAGACAGGTATGTATCAACTCGTCTAAGCTCAGGTAAGAACATATCTCAGTATGGAAAACTGTGGCCTGTTCCTTTAATTACTATTGTTGGTCAAATAAAGCACTTCATATCATCAAGGGCTTGTGAGTAACATAATGTAATTTCTCTGTTGCACATTGATGTGTACTTCGTTTTTTTTTTAAAACTAGCTGTTGTGGTTATTGATCGTTTTACGTTGATAATAATGTTCTTTAACTAAAGTAAGTGCTTTATTTGTCATTGTTCAACCGAACGAACGAACAATTGTGTTCAGGTATCCTGAGCCGCTGTGGCTTAGCTGCGCCGCCACTGTGGGTCAACCTGACCCGCATGTTTTTGGAGGTAACGAAACCTGGAGCACCCGGAGGACCTGGCTGGCTGCCTTCAGTGCTCCTCTGATCCTCTAAAACGGTGCACCGCCTCCTGGGTTTGTCCCTGCTTCAGAGCGTGGCGTCCCGCACTGGTCAGCTCCTCCACCTCCTCCTTCCTCTTCCTCCTGCACAGCTTCCTCCGCTCCACAACAGTCTTTCATCATCCTCTCCTAGTTTGTCCCTTCCGTGTTTCCTGTAGCGCCTCTTGTGACACCTCCACTGTGCTGCAGCTGCGGGGGCTCTTGTGCCTCTTCAGTGTTTCAGAAGAAATGTTTAGGTCTCAAATGTCTTTAGCTCATAAGCTAGCTGTTTGTTTACTTTAAAAAAAGCTGCTTTCCTCAGGACCATTATGGACACAAAACACACAAAAACAACAAAAGTGTGGAACACAGAAACCACAAATGCAGTTCACAGGAAAAGGCAAGAAACGCAGCTGTACCAGAGAGAGGGAGGTGGCTCTTTGTTTGCGCGTCGGCATTACTCATTCATTCAGATATGATATTTTACTGTATCTCCTTGCATGATCTATCTAATACATGGAATTAAAATGAATAAATCCACGAGTTTCACAAGCAGTTGATTAATTTGTGTAATCTTTGCCATACAGCAGTTTTGACACCAATAATGCATCAATGCAGACTAAAACATGCACGACACCAAGAATGAAAAGGGTGGATTGCTCGTAATCCAACCAAAACCAATATATCCAACGCCGTAGATGAAGAAAACAACATGATATTGCTTAATTTAATTAAAGAAGATGATTATCTATTTTTTTATTTTTTTATTTTTACAAGAGTCATGTAGAAAATAGATGTCTTTGAAAAGCACTGCAACGTTACTCTTGACATCAAAGTTTAGCAGCTTCCCCGGACTGAATCCACTTAAGAACAGTGGAACTTACATAAGCGCACTTACAGCAAGTGCATGCACAAAGCTTTTTCAGGTGCTGAGTACATACATACACTCTCACACACAAACACACAGATGTATACGGCACTTGACGCATTCCAGCTCTTTAACTCCAAAGTTATTTTGTTCCAGGCGAGAGCGAACGTGTCGGGAGATGGATGCTATCACAGAGCTGCAGACCCACTCTCGAACTAATCAGAGCCAGAGAGAGAAGGGGACTGGGAGATGTTTGCAGTGCCAACAACACAGAGGCGCGGGGAGGAGAAGGGAGTAAAGACGTAGGGTTTGACAGAGGCAGGCACTACGAGGAGACAAAAGGAACTGTTTGCATTACAGTCACTCAGCACATGTTAAGATGGCTTTAATCAAACTGAGGGACTTCCTCAAAGGAGCTCTGGTACACATGTTGAGATGAGCGGAAATGTCTCTTTAGTTGTTTAGGAAATTATCTCAAGCTCAAGATTAGATAGGACTTTATTGATCTCACAATGGAGAAATTCACTTGTTAATGTGCCTCTCGAAAGTACTAATGGACTTTGACTTTGCCATTCTAACACATTAATATGTTTGTTTTTAAACTATTCCATTGTAGATTTAGCTTTGTGTTTAGGGTCATTGTCCTGCTGGAAGGTGAATCTCCGCCCCAGCCTCAATTCTCTTGCTGACTCCAGCAGGTTTTCCTCCAAAATGTCCCTGTATTTGGCTCCATCCATCTTCCCAACTATTCTTACAATCTTCCCAGTCCCCGCTGAGGAAAAGCAGCCCCATAGCATGATGCTCCCCCACCATATTTGACACTGGGGATGGTGCACTCAGGACGATGAGCAGTGTTAGGTTTGCGCCATACATAACGTTTTGCATTTGGGCCAAAATGTTAAATTTTTGTCTCATCTGACCAAAGCACCTTCTTCCACATGGTAGCCGTGTCCTCCATATGACTTCTAGCAAACTTCAAACGGGATTTCTTATGGCCTCCTTTCAATAATGGCTTTCTTCTTGCCACTCGTCCATGAAGGCCAGATTTGTGTAGAGTACGACTTATAGTTGTCCATGTACAGATTCCCCCAGCTCAGCGGCAGTACATCGCAGCTCCTCCAGAGTTATCTTGGGGCATTGGTTAAATTTCTTACCAGTGCTCTCCTTGTTCGGTCTGTTAGTTTATGTGGACGGCCGTGTCTTGGTAATTTTGCAGTGGTGCTATACTCTATCCATTTCCGAATGATGGATTGAACAGTGCTCCGTGAGATGTTCAAATCTTGGGAAATCTTTGTATAACTTAACGCTGCTTTAAACTTCTCCACAACTTTATCCCTGACCTCTCTGGTGTGATCCTTGGCCTTTATGATGTTGTTTAGTGACCAATACACTCTGACCATAGCTCTGAGGCCCTCACAGAACAGCTGTAATTATACTGAGAGTAGATTACACACAGGTGGCCTCTACTTAATGGTGAGGGCAAGGTGTGAACTTTCTGCAGTCATTAGGAATGTTATAAAGGCAATTTAATGCACTCAGAAAAATGCTGTATGAATACTTATGCACGCCCCACGTTTCACTTTTCACTTCTTCTTTTTTTAATAACAGAATCATATAATTTTGCTTTCACTTCACAGTTGTCTGCTACTTGTGTGTGAACTTTCAGTAAAACATTCAAAATAAAATGGTATGTTTATGGCAAAATGTGCAAAAGCTCAAGGTGTATTCAAGAGGCACTGTATATCAGCTCTCAAGAAACACTCAGGAAGTGCAAGATAGACAGGAAAATGTGCAATCAAGTAATAGTAAAAAGGTAAATATGTAATGAGTGAATTAGATGAAGGTATACTTACTGTCAAAGTAATGTGTCTTCTGCCTGCATTTGAACATTCTTTCAATGCCACGGAGGCAACCAGCCAACCAGGACTAGGTGCGAACGCAGTGCCTGGGGGCCATCTTCAAAGCTTGAGCTATACGTTTGGTCATGACTTGCAGGAGATTTTAACCTATTTTCTCCAGCTCTAAAACAATATTTCTCAGTTGTTAGGCACAGCAACGTACATATGTATTTGAACTGCAGAATTTTAGCCAGCTAATGTTAAAAGTTGTTAAACATTATTGCTGGTGCCTTAGCATTTTATCAGCTTTGTCCATTCCATTGGAGGTTATAAGTTAGACAAGGTTGTTAAATTCACTTAAAAAGGCATCAATGCAACACTGAAAAAGCAAATGGAATCGAGTTTAAAGTGTTAAAAAGGAAGTGGGAGCTTGCACAGTGCATCACCACTAAAAGCATGTGTCACTACAAACACGGCAACAAAGCTTTCTAATTAACTGGCAGATCAGGAGAGAGAGTCAGCCACACATCACATCAACACTTGGAGAGAAACATACAAAGAGGTTTTCTGCTATATAGTTACTTATGGGCTTAGAGAGGCGGCACTTTTATTTAAAGCAGTAAAGCAGTTCTCAGTAGAAACACACACTACTCACGTACAGCCAGTTGGATATCGAAATGTTATTCTGGGACCCTTGACTAGATCTTAAACTAGCATCCAAATCCAGAATAGGTTTCTAAACTGCATTATCATCTATTCTCCGTGTTTTAGAACAGTCACAGCTCTTCAATGCTAGACGTAGGCTGAAGGTAGGCAAGTAATACAAATAAAACGTCTTGCAGAGTATTTCAGAGTTAGATAGTTAAGGGGGAATGTTATGTCGCTAGAGCAGCTGTCTTCATTGTTGAGAGAAATATACAGGGAACGTTCAAGGAGACAGTTTGTGAGCAGAAAAAAAAGTTTGTTCTGTTCACAGTCAGGTTAGATTGACTTTGTTTTAAACAGGCCAATCTAGAGAATATCACTTCACTGAAATCCTTACTTTCCCGTTCACTATGTGTTGAGTTGGCTAAACTCACTGCATACTCTTTGTGCCCAAGCCTGATTAATGGACATAATTGCATGGCTCCTGCATAAAGATTTGGAGAAGCGTCCCTATACTGCGCCATAATCACACAGGTTAAGGAACAAATTCAAGGATTGTATTTATTTCTCTACAATGACAATAAAGTCGACGAAAATCAATATGCAAAAATATGACTATGATTCGCTGTGTCGAATCATGTTAAATAATTGTTAAAAGATATCCTTAACCGCAGACATTTTGGGACACGGCATGTTTTAGCATAACACCTTACAAATTGCCGCCATTGGGAGTTTACCGCAGGCGCAGCTCTGAGTCAGCAGCACTCGCGAGCCGTGCCAGTGGTGAAGGCTGGTGGGCGACTAATCCCCTTAGCCCTCTCTGTGCATGTCATTGGATTCCTTATAGGCCTTATTGTGGTCACATCATTTCCAAAAGAAATAAATGACACCTCCCAGGTAGCGCTGAGTCAAACACTGCTCTTAAATGGTGCCTAACGACTCTGGCTGAATTCACAGTTAATTTATTACCGGAGGATTAAAGCGTGCGGCTGGCCAGCTGTACAGCACGGGTAGTAAACATCTTTCATGCTCATTAACTGACTTAAAAGCTGCAGCTGGTGTTTTGTAGTCGAAACGCAGGTGTTATAGAGTTTGTTCATTTCATAAGGTTTGGTATTTTAGAGAGTCAAGATTTATGGAGAGGTCTGCGTTGCACAGAAAGAGTCTTGGGTTTGACCATCACAGGAAATGAAAGGGTTTTAGTATTTGTGAGGTGACGAAGATGGCGAGGTTATAAAGCTCTACCGTCTGAGCCACTGTCACCAAGTGCTGAATCTAGAATGATCACATAGAGTCTAATGCCCGGGCCATTTTATTTATCCGATGGAAGTGTTAGTTCATCATTAATATTTCATCACCGTTTCCACCGTCAATGTCTCCGAGTAGATGATGTTTTCTCAATTAATATAGATCTCCCGGTGGCAAATGGCTGCTGCAACGTCTGTGCAAGGAGCTTCAAAATTGCATCGTGAAAAATTAAACAGTTACTTTAAGTGCCACATCCCCTCGCGTCGTCCTTGAAGACGCAGTTAAACCCCTAACCTTGTGAAAGTGTAATACATAAGCAGCGGAGGGTGATTTCACTGTATTTCCATAGAATAAGTTCTTGGCATAGTATGGAAGTGGGGGTTTGATGGATAAAACAATGCTACATCACCACACTACTATACTGTATATATAAGAGCCTAATTATCCTTGTGCCTTTCTCTCCAGATTAAACTTGGCCACCTCTTATCTCGATACAGGTCTTATCTTGGCCTTTTAGAGACATGGGTTTTTGACTGATCACTAAGTAAAGCCTTCAACAAACGAAGGAGGCTCACTCATTATCCCCACCCAGAGGTAATGAAGCCTAGGCGTAAATTCAATCTGGAAGACTAGTTTCAGCATCATCTACCAAAAGCCAGTGATCGCGTCTGCGAGGGTCACACCTCCACCTTAGCCTATCAGCGCAGAGCCACACCGTCACAGCCAATCATCACCCTCGGTCCTGCGTTTAAACCTCCAGTGTTCATGGCTGGTCCGCTTCCCTGCTGTGCTGTGACCCACCTCCACCCCTTCACCGCCTCTTGTTTCCTCAGCTTCACACTGTTACATCCTTTACCGGTCTCCCATAATCACCATTAGTGTCCATCCCTAACGCTAACCTACCCATCCATACTAACTTTAATCCATATATCGATGTTTACTGCCGGCGTCTGATCGACAAAAATATATATGTCAATAAATCTTTCTAATTGCTGCTTTTGTTTGTGTCTATCCAGGTTCAAATACATCTGGGATGAGTCTGGCACTGTGGGCTGCTTGTCCAGAGGAAGATGGAGTCCGTGTAGAGTTCTTTACGGACAAAACCCGTCCCCTGGCTCCACCACGTGCTTTGGGCATCACTTCACTCTCTATTAAGGTGTGCGCTAGTTCCGAGACGTATAATATCAGCATTTGCATCACTGCCAATGCATGGAACTTTGCTAATTTCTCTCATCATCTAGAGCCATGGCTCTCAATCTAGGGATTAGCCTTTTCGGACTTGAAAAGGACTGTATGATTGATCAACTTTTAGTATAATGTAGTATTTGTTGACATGTCTGATTGGTGGATTTGTTATTGCTACATAGTATTTGTGGTTGCTGTTTGAATAATTGACAGAAACGAGACAGATAGAGTGAACTGTAACGAGGCTTTTTCATCCTCAACATGTGATGATTGTCTTGAAAATGAGTTTTGAATTTTGCTTGCAATAACATGTTGATCGCGGTAGTCAATATAGAGGCAGAGCCCTCGTGTCTATCCAAACATCTCGTGTAACGGAGCAATAATGTCGGAGAAACCATTGTTTTATGAGATGCAATTCAATAGAGGCCAGGATTCTTGGAGCCAGTGCCTATGAGCGCACAAGCTTTTGTCATCGGCAGCTAATTCCTCAGTCTGCGCTTTTTACGGTCACTCTTAAACAGACAATTCTGGAAAGTGGGCAATGTAGGAAATGTAAGTAAAGAATGCACGAGTCGTACGTGTCTGAAAATGCAAGTAGTGGTACTAACAGCAGGAATATGCATTTGAAGCAGGCCATTTGAGATGATATGATGCACAAAAACAAATACTGTATGTCCACAATTACCTAATTATGTGAGCGCAAATGACACAGATGGACTTTCCACTTTCACCACTTTGCTTTCACACAAAAACGGATCACAAATTGACCTAATCCTTTAACTTTCCAATTAAGAGGCAGCAGTCGAATAGCCCCACAAAGTAATTACAGGAACATAATGATTTTACCCAATAGTCTATGGCCTTTTCACTGCACACAGATCCGGCAGCATCAATAAAGGCTGAACTTCCTCCCACACAAACAAGCCGCTCACACAATGCAGTGGACACAGTCACATGGGCACATCCCTGCTCCTTATCTTGATCTATGTAAGTACATGGCCTTATTGGCACGGCGGGCAAGAAGGAGAAGTGCTGCGTCAGAAGATTAGTGAACCTCCAGACCACTGAGGCAAGTGTGAGACGGAGCATTGAGAGGATGTATACTGGCTTCAGTAAACGAGGGTAGAGGAGAGCAGTGTATGACAAATTATAGTAAACATTACCATTTTAATTTACTTTTTCGACAAAATCAAGCAACAACATGGACTATTGTATCTGTAAAAGTAGTGGTTCACAAGTGGGGACCTTAAACTGGGGGTGCGCTCTTCAAGCGAAACAAATGTCTTCACAACGTCAACAGACACAAGAGCTATAGTGCTATTGTCAAAAATGGCAAATGGTCTCAACTTAAATGGCGCTTTTACATCTAAATGAGATGTAAATGAGCCCTCTTGTCACCTCAGTTGCAGAGAGAGGGGAGAACTGCTCATTCTTTGAAAGCCGTTTACTCATTTTAACCTTCGTTGAAGGCCTAAATTCAAGTGTCTACAAAATGGTCCAAATATTATCAGATTTCCATGTGTTACACATCGTTGGAAAGCTTAGAGACTACACTTTAAAAATCTGTGAAAATCTCAAAATGCCCCAGAACCGACTTGTGTCCCTGGTTCTAGTGACTGGTCACAAATCCTGCCACCTGCCAGAGCCGGGATTTTGAACTCCCGAACTTCCGATCATGAGATGGCCTGCTCTACCATCTACACCACTGTCGCCCCTAAAATAGTTTAGTTTAGTTTAGTTTAGTCTTTATTGAAGGGACAGTGCACAGAGACATTAAGCTCAAAGACAGATATGTTCTGCACCAGATTATAGCTAAATAGCTAGTTTCCATCTGCAGTCCCTGGTTACATAGATAATATACAGTAACATTGTAGTCAAAGTACATAAGAAAATATACAATAGCATGCAATGAATAAGCAATCATAACAAGCCCTCTTGCTAACACTGACCCTCACACCACACACACATACACAGCATCACACCTGTATAATTCAGCCACACCTCTCATTTACTGCGTCACATTCACATTCATAAGCACTAAACACAAATTAAATAATACATTTCAAATTTCATAGTAAAATGTTCTCGTACATGAATATATACACATAAGTTGTCCTGTGGTTCAAACATAGTGTTCACCTCAGTGTGAACAGCTTTGAGTTCTCCTAAGCCACTTTTTAAGTTCTACTGTGAACTGAAAATAGTCTGTTTGACTTTTCAGGTCCGTTGTGAGCTTGTTCCATTCCTGTATTGGTTTATATGAGAAAGCTGATTGTACAAAAGCAGTTTTACGTTTGGGTATGCTACACTGCCCCCTGCAGAGGCTCGTGTGGTTCTAGTTGTCACAGCAGATGTGTACTGGATAAAATGCTTAAGTGGTGTTGGTGCAGTGTTATTTAGGATTATATGGGCCAATTGTATTAAAGCAAATCTTTGAATATTGTCTAAATTTAACAGTCTGTATTTTCGGAGGACTAAACAGTGATGGTGTTATCGTGGTTTTTGGTCAAGGATTTTGAGTGATTGTTTGTGCAAGCTTTCCAACGGCCTCATAGTGGTTTTGTTCGCCTGGGACCAGCATGTTATACAATAATAAAACCGAGACATAATCATTGCGTTAAAATAGGTTAGGGCTGCCTCCATTGTTAGCGAGTTTCTAATACATTTGAATGTTTTTATGTTGTACCTGAGTCTCTGGCACATTTGTTTGATATGTTTTTAAAACTAAGAGTTGGGTCTAAAATTACACCCAGGTAACGATATTCACTGACATTTGTATTGTTTCCCTGTTTAGAGACTGTGAGACTTGAGTCATGTAGCCATCTCGCAACCTTCTCCATTGCTGCCGTAAGTTTAATGGCAACCTGGTCAGCATCCTTTCCTCAAGTATAAATGACCGTATCATCTGCATACATCTGGATATTAACATCCTCACATACAGATGGCAGGTCATTTATATAGAGGGAGAACAGAAGAGGGCCGATATTAGAGCCTTGTGGCAGTCCGATATCAGTAGCAGTAATACTGGATGTAGTGTCACTGATACGGACGCATTGGGTTCGACCAGACAGGTAAGACTCAACCCAAGCCACAGTGTTTGTCGACAAATTAAATCTAGTTAATTTTGCAAGTAACGTGGGGTGACTGACGGTATCAAATGCCTTGCGAAGGTCCAAGAAAATTGCTCCTACTACTCCTCCATTATCCAAATTTTGTTTGATCGTTTCTGTGAGAAGCAACATGCCGTTTCCGTCGAGTGGTTTGCCCGAAACCCAAACTGCATGGGATGTAAAAGGCCTTCACCCTCCAGATGTTGTGTGAGTTGCTCTACGACCACTTTTTCTATTGTTTTTGATATAGCGGGAAGAATGCTAATTGGTCTGTAGTTGATCATATCTTGTTTATTTCCTGCTTTATAAATTGGAATAATAGTGGCTGTTTTTAATGTGCTAGGGAAGGTGTTTTCAGTTATTGATAGATTTATCAGTTTTGTTATTGGAGCAATAAGACTATCTTTATAGGTTTTTAGGAAGAGAGTGTCTAATCCGTGGATATCCCTAGACCGTGAGCTTGATAATGTAGAGAGGATTTTGTTTACTCTTGTTTCATTTGTTAGTTCTAAACCTAGTCCATCCTGATTAAATGCAGATTCTTTGCCCTGATTTTGGGGGAAGTTCTTATTAAGGATTTGTACAGACTGGATGAAATTTTTATTAAAATGGTTACTTATGTCAAGGCTGTCTGTAATAATAGTGCCATTGAATGTTATAGTTTCATTCTTTGTTTGTCCTCTTCCGGTAAGTTTGTCAATGCTTTTCCATAGCTGTCTAATGTTTCCCTTTGCAGCTTTAATTATTTCTAAGTGAAAGTCAGCCCTGGCCTTCCGGAGCAGCGTCGTGACTCTGTTCCTCAAACTTTTAAAAACCATGCGATCGGTGTTTAACCGTGTTTTGTTAGCTCTTTTAAGGGCTGAATCCCTACTTTTCATCAGGGTCCAAGTTGCTTCATTAATCCAAGGTACGTTTGCTTTAGCACTTTTTTTCTGGGTTGTGTTCGACTATATTTGCAGATAATTTCTTTAATTTTGTCATTAGGCCATCACAGGCATGATCAGCATTTACCCAATTTATGTCACTCCATGGGACATTTTTAAGTTCTTGGCCATTATGTCTACATTTGGACAACTTCCTTGTTATCAGTGTGATGTTATGGTCTGATAAGCCTGTTAGTAAGTTGTAGGTTTTTGCTATGCGGTCAGGTTTATTAGTAAAGACCAAGTCTAGTAACGTTCGAGAGGAGTGTGTTATTCTAGTCGGACTGTTTATCATTTGGGTCATGGTAAGGCCGTTGTAATATCCTTAAGTTTCTTTCTACGTGACTTATTTAACCAGTCCAGATTAAAGTCCCCCATAACGATCAGTTCTTTACTACTGTGCTGTTTGAGAATATCTGAAATGAACTGAGAAAATTATCTTTGGCTGTGGGTGGTCGATATGTAGTACCTTAAAAGACATTTCTGGGGATAATGTGATTTTGATTCCAACACACTCAAGATTATCTACTGGGAGGGTTATTTTTTCGCTTTTAAAGTTTTCCCTTATATATATCATATCGCCCCCACCTCTCCCACTTGATCTGTCTTTTCTGTAAACCTTGTATCCCGGAACATTAATCAGAGCAAAAGGTGTTGTTGGTGTTAACCATGTCTCTGATAGGCAAAGGTAATCCAAGTTAGAGTCTGACAAAAGCTGCTGGATTTGTTCAGTTTTTTGGGCAACACTCCAAATATTCCTTTGGGGGACATGGAATATTTGCAGATGAATGCAATGGCTGCAGATGATTTTTAAAAAATTTATAATCATTTATATATATGAATAATCAGAACTGTGTAAATAAGTAGTGTTTTAAAATTAAATATAGCAAAACAGGGACAAACTAAATGCTTACATGTTTGTGGCTTGTCGTGATACAGTATGTCTAATGTGGGTCCCGAAACTGCACAAGTTAAGACCACTAATAAAGAGAGTTCTCTTTACACTCAGTGCATTGCGCAATATCTGCCTTGGTGCAGACTGACAGGGACAGCATGTTCTCTAGAACTAATTCTTATTCAAACAGAGTAGGTGGAGTTGTTCTCCCATTGATTGGAAAGAGAAGATATGACTAGAAACCCCATACGATCGTGCATACAGAGTGTGCTTTTGTGTAGTATTGCAACTTTTTGATGTTGCTTTTACATTTTCACAATACTTTCTATATATGTATATTTGAATGCACTTGGGAATAAATTAGTAATAAAGGTAGAACTATATTTGCAACAGAGAAGAGTGTCAGACTAAATCACTGCCTGAAGAGTTGTGTTGAAGACAATTGAATATAGCATCACAGGTTTCCAAACTCTTGTTTTTCCCTTCATTTACAAACTTGGAGAAAGCACATAAGATGCACTCCTTTCTGTTTTCAACCCAGCTATGTAGGACAGCGTTGTTTTGATCTTTGTGTTTAAAACTGTGGAGGCGATGATCAAAACGCCGGGTGGACGGGCTCTATGTATCATGAACACACTCACACGGTGCATGTCGCGTTTAGTACTTTATCGCGCCATCTGATTTGCTATTCATAGTAGTGCAGGGGTTGGGCTGAAATCTACCGGAGAAGAACAAAGCGTCAGTGAATGCATCTCAAATAGGGATGAGTGGAAACACTGCTCCTGTGGATGTTTTAGGGTGCAGCTGCAGAGGAATCACTGTGAATGGAAGACTCACTGGATCGTGTTTGGCTGTGTTACCAGAAATGTGATAGTCATTCGTAGTTTGAGTTGCAAGTGATAATGGGTGTTATTTTTAACCACCGAAGGAGTCCAACTACGCACATGTGCAGTCCTTCCTTCTGTGTCAGCACTATTCACAACCACTACTTTGTATTATATATATATATATATAATATATATATATATATATATATATATACTGTAGACGATAACTGAAACAGTTTTTTTAGATTTTCATATATATATATGAAAATCTAAAAAACTGTTTCAGTTATCGTCTACAGTATGATGCAAGAGAGATCTGGGAAATACAGATCTGAGCAATTCAACAGTGCAGGATTACTCAAAATACACTGAAAATGCTTCTCCAGGTATGTTTTTGATGAGGGAACAATGTGCCTTATTCACGACACGTTCTTACACACACACACGTTCTTAACACCTTCTTAGGAAGGTGTTTGGCATTCACAAAATGTGCTCTTATCTGAAAATGTTCCTCTGTAAGAATAAATCCTAAGAACAGTCAGGAGGACTCTTACAAACACAAAAGTCTCCAGTTCTGTTCCCAATCATACTGATGAAATCCAGGAGTATGTATTGTATATACATACTATACATTGTATGTATAGTATGTATTTGTACATATTAAATCCTAATTAATTAATTACATGAAAACATGTAAATATAATTATAAATACCTTATTTATTCAGAAATAAGCTGGTAATATTACTTGTAGTTTTGTTAATGGCAAGTAAAGAACTAATGTATTACTGCTAAAACTTTTTAATGCCACTACTTATAAAGAGCACTGCCTTAACGCCTCACTGCCTTAAAAAGGCAAGCGTCGGCCTCGATCTTGCCACCTTGTTTTTACAAAGCGTGAGCTCTCCTTGTTGAGCTACGCGAGTGGAACGTCATCTATTTAAGGAACTGATCCGTGAGAAGAAGAGAAGAACAACACTTATGTGATGCACAGGTTATATCTATTGAACCATTTTGTAATGAGAGTAAATTTGCGTGCCCAAAGGTTTAGGTGGGTCCTTGAGCGCGTGGGGTTCACTTGGTTATTACTTTTGGATTTGTGTTTTGCCACTCATATGCTATTCTGGCTTTGAGTTACACAAAGCACTTTTTGTCCTTATATGGTGAAAGATAGGCGGCAACATATGCCAGATAGTCCTCACACGCACGCGCTTCCAAGTCGGCATTCATCAACCTCAGAACACAGGTACGAAGTATTTTCCCTACTAAAGAACGTGTCGTGAATCTGCCCTAGTTTTCTGACACTGTACGGATTTTTTTCCAAAGTTTTTTAAGAAGATGTTCATGAATGAGGCCCAATGGTCTTAGCGGAGTATACGAGGTATACTAACAGATGGAAGGACATTTGGGTTGTTTCTTCTATACTGTATAATTAAAGGCCCTTTCCCAGATTTTTGATTTGTTTGCAAACAACGTAAGAGGAAACATGTACATTTTAGATTGTTAGTCGTGGCCCAAACTCATTCCGAACTTCCCATTAGTGTTCTTCTGTGCCAGTAATGGGTGTGTAAACAATGTGACTGCAGCTGCTGTTTAAAATGTAAGACTTTCAGATTGTATCATTTGCTAGCTGAGTGGATGAAGTGTTTGACATAAGTGGTGGAAAATTGGTAGGGCAATATGCTGCGCGGGCGAAACCTGAAGACTCTATTCAAGTTGAGATGAGGATTTAAGGCTGTACTGATAAGCAATAATCAGTGAACACATGCGAGGTAAAGGCAAACGAAAGAAATCCGAAAAACAAAACCAGTAACGTCGAGATACAATAGTCTGAATTGTAATAACACGTTGCACTGACGAGCCGGGGTTGGAAGCAGGCCCCCATGCTGGCAGCATCACAGTTCAAACTTGCTCATATTACACGGCTAAATTACATTTCAGGTGCTTTATATGCGGCCAGTAATGGCGCCGGCAAAACAGCAGGGGAACATTGGAGATCAAATCACTCTGGCGAATAGAAATAGCGCCGCAATTTGAAACATTAACATGTCGCTGAATTCGAAGACAGTCATTACTGGTTAAATATGAAATATAAATATGAATGAATAACCAGCACAGTCTTTGGCAAATTCAAATCATACTTAATTTGGATGAATTCTAAGGCCGACGTAGAAACAGAAGTGAATCACTACTTCCCGCCTCTTAACCTCTGTCTTAACCGTGCACATTTTCTCCAGTTCAGCTTTACCCAAATCTACAAGCTTCTCGACCGGAATTTACAGCCTATAGGCCAGTATAATGCGTCATTTGAAAGCTAAGGCCTACAAAATGGATATTACTCAAATAATGATACCCAGGGGATACTGGGATACGAGGGACGTCAGAGTTGGCTCTGGACTTCACCGGGAAATAGGACTTTTCTTCAGGAATTTGCCAAAGTGGAATCATGGATCTGACAATATCTGGCACAAGGTGAGCTCCCTGGTGCATGTCACCTTAAAACGCAGATTACACGCAGTGGTGTTGTCGCACTTGAAGGCGTGTGTGGTGTGTTTTGGAGTCAGTTGTTTTTGAAAATCAATTGAACGAATGATACATGGAATGGTGCACTGTAAACTAGCTACAATGCATTAGAATGGTTAGGAAGTGAGGAATGCTAACACAACAACGTAGAGGTACAGTACAGCTTACCCGTGCTGCGGGCTCTGAAGAAGTAGTCCTCTTTAGAGTAGGGATCACATTGTTTTTTTAGTTTCAGTGTATTAATCTACTTTCAAATAAGCTTCAGTCATCTGAAAAGTGCCTGGAACAAACATAGCAGATCTTTTTGGGACCTCCAAAGATGAACTCCAACCATTGTTGACAAATTGTTGTATCCTTGGGCTGTGTAAAAAGAGAGCCGTATACTTCGCATCCACAAATATATTTTCTCGCTGAAGGCATTTAAAAAAAGTAAAGGCATGTAGCTACTATGATGAGCAGCGTAGAACGATCGATGTGCAGTGTTTCTAACTGCGACTGCAGCTGTTTTGACGGAGATCCGTCCTGGAAGCAGGGGAGGGGAGTTTGTTTTATTTTATTTTAATTTTTTATGCATAAATACATTTGTACAGACAACATAAGCAAGGGGTTTCTTGCACAAGTATTTAAAATAGGTAAATTAAAAGCTAAATCTGCAGGGGCTGGTGCTGTGGGCTGAACTAGGGAAGAAAACATGGGTGGAGCCTCATCCCCTCCAGCAAAACAGCAGGAAAATGGCTGCTGGCCGGAGATTCAAAGATTACTCAAAAATACGTGAATCAATCTAAGCAACACTGGAGGTATGTTGATGTCGCTATTTTGACACTTTTTTCCAAGAAGCTTTTAGATTTGGGTAAAGTCGAACTGGATAAAATGCGCATGCTTAAGGCGGGGTTAAGAGGTTTTAAACCAGTACTATACGACTTCTACTTCAACAACAACAACTGCTGCTTGTAAAATCTGAATCAAATACGCACCAAAGTCAGGGCTGTTATTTCCTGTGGCTTAACAGAAACTGGATTGTAAAGTATTACAGATTATGAATCAATGTTACAGAATTAGTCGCTGCAGCTAAAGTAGGAGTTGTAGTATTTACTGGTGTTTGTCCTTTGTACTTGCTGTTGAAAGGCAGAGATGAGTAATTAAAATTGACATCCTATCAAAGCAAATGATACATGGGGATATACATAATCACTAGTTAGTGTTACTCATGGCATTCATTATACAGGAGCAGCTATTATGAGCCTCTATTTGTGGATTAGTGGGTTTGTTTATGCAGGCTAAAAAAATACAAGTAATGTTTCAAAGTCCAAAATCAAAGAGTATAAATTCCAGGAAAAAAAACAAGTTATCCTTGGTCAACAACACAATGTTTATTTTCGGATGTGTGTGACGATGATTAATCAAAAGTATCTTTATAAACAATCCCAAAGCGCCCTATTAATATTTCCCCAAACAGTTGCTTTTCTGCGTTTGCTGCCCGTGATAAATGGTAGAGAATATCATAATCTCTGGAAATATGGAGGTCAAACTGACTGAAAGGACAGTAAAAGGAGTTTACTTTTTTTCAGAACCGGCTACATCCGACCTATTTAGGATAGAGGAGTGCCCCCTTACACGACCCATTAACCTGTTAACCCCCACCTGAACCGAGCACATTTTCTCCAGTTTGACTTGACCCAAATCTAAAAGCTCCTTTAAAAAAACAAACAAAAAAACAACAACAACAAAACGCAACAAAAATAGTGAGGAAAAAAGTCAAAAACGGGACAAAAACGAGACATAAGTGAGGATGAAGAAGCATCAAAAGAAGCAACAGGCGACAATAACGCAGGAAAACGGGCTACAGAAAAGCAACAAAAACGCTGCAAAACAGGTGTATAATAAGCAACAAAAACGTGACAAAAAGGTGAGAAAAAAGTCATGAAAAAACAATAAAAACAAGTGACAAAACGTGATGAGGAAGTGACAAAAAAAGCTACAAACCAGGCGATAAAAACGCAGCAAAACGGGAGTAAAATAAGCAACACAAATACGAAAAAGTGATGACAACGCTAGGAGAATTCTTATATCAGTTTTGTAGGTCTTAGCTTTCAAATGAGGCATTTCACTGGCTGTAAGCTCCAGTCAAGAAGCTGGAGAAAATGTGCTCGGTTCAGGTAGGACTTAAGAGTTTAAGTGTTGCTTCGAAGCACTGGTGAAGCAAGAAGAACTTAATCTTTCATCAGTCACCATATGTTGTGTAATTCTTGTGAAGTTCGGAGTTTCCGGTGTTGAAATTGTCAATAAAGGAATGGATCAACTGACGTAATATGAGCAAAGTGCGAAAGAAACTGGTGAATGGATACTGCCACTGGTTAATGAAACTGAGATTATACAGTGCCTTGCGAAAGTACTAATACACCTTGAACTTTATTTTGATTTTTTTGCTGAAAGTTCACACACAAGTAACAGACAACTGTGAAGTGAAAGCAAAATGATACATGATTCTGTTATTTTACAAAAATAAAAAAGTGAAAAGTGGGGCGTGCCTAAGTATTCATACAGCATGACTTAATACTTTGTGGAACCCCCTTTTGCTGCAATAACAGCAGCAAGTCTTCTTGTATGACTACAAGGTTTGCAAGTAGACATAATCTTTTGTATGGTATAAGGCCCACAGTCATGACACCGAAAAGAAGATGATGATGATGAATGGATGATGCTATTGGGAGTCACACATGGGCACACCTGGCAATTAGCGTCAGTTCCCCAAATACTCATTATGAAGGTGTTTACTCATTCCTGTACAACCAACCAATCTGCATTCCAGGTATTTGATACAACAGGAAATTGAATAATAAAATGGTCAAATTCAACATGAATGGGACGTTTTCTTCTTGCTTTATATCTGCACTACTCAAATGATCCTGTTTTCAAGTCTTTTAAGTCGTAGGTAGTTGAGGATTAAATGGTTGCTTCCCAAACAAGTTTTTAACTCTCATAATACCTCGCGCACATCCTGATTGTTTCCAAACGCACACTATAGCGTGACATTTTGCGCTTAGTTGGAGCACACTTTGAGATCTTGCAGGCATTTAAGTGGGAAGTACTGGGGGGGAAGAAACACCCATGACCAATGGCGATGTTACTGTATGTGCAACAGCCTTTTATATTCAACCAGACTCCAAGGCGATGGGGTGGAGAGGTTAAGGGGGAGTGGGGGGTAGCTACATCTCCTTCTCTCGGGACACGAACAGCTCTTAGTAAAGTTTTTAGTTTGACCTGTGAGAACTTATAATGCTTCAGGAAAAACACGAGGCAGCGCGATGTAAATAAGGAAATGAATGTGAGGCTGCCATCAGAGGACTGCTCTTAGTGCTGCTTGTAATAAACCACACCAGTGTCCTCTCTCTTTTTATAAGCGACACCCTCTCGCAAGTGGGGCAGGCACATAGCGCAACAGCTGCGCTAATGGAAGATAACCATTGCGCCTGAAGCTTGTGCTGTCCTTGCGCATCTGGCCCTTAGACTCTTACTCTCGCGTTGGTGGTCTGTAAATTTACAAACGTGCTATATTTTTCAAATTCACAATACCGGCCTGTGTTGGCCAAAGAAATTGACTCTACCACAAAAGAATAATTTGACAACTCCATTTTTAATTGACAATGGATCAAACAAACTCTAAAGAACACACAATGAAAAGACTTTCATGAACGTAGCATTGACAAGAGAGTGTTCTTGTCAGAAAATGAACAAGCAAGTAAAAAAAAAGAAGCTTTTTGAGATGGTTGGTTGGCTTATTAAAAGAAAGGCTATGCCGCTTGAACTCTTCAAACACCCTCACCACTGATGTATACTAAAATGCTATTTTACTTGGCCCGTTCCTTTCTATTTGTTAAAAGCTCTCCTGTGAAGCCCCGCTCACTTGCCTCCAAATGTCTAGCACAAAGTGAATGGAAATGACTTTCTATAAAGCTGCATTTGAAAGCGGAGCGCTCTCACAATAAAAAAATCCGCAAACCATCTCTATCAAGCTGATCAAAAGTGACAGCTATAGCGTTTGACTATACTCGACTGGCCCCACTGGCTGACGAAAAGATATAAGGGAATATCAGTCTCCAGCTTCAATCCTTCTATGAAGACCTTAGCGCGGCAATGGGAGCAGACGGGGGTGGGGAGTGATGCGATGTGGCAGTCATTTTCCCCTGTGGCTGCATTTAGCGTTTCATTCAATAATGCTAAGTCTTTCAGGGGACACCGCTGGACGAGTCCGCCGTTTAGTGGCAAACTTGGGGGATTATCAGGCCACAGGCGGTGTTGTGGTTAGACAGTGCAATGGAGAGGGAGAGAGAGATACAGAGGTCGGATATGGAGATGATGGATACAGTACGGGAGTATACATGGATGCGATAAAATCAGAAGTGGATAATTCAATTGTCGGTTCAAAACAATCAAATTCACAATTGTTTCAGATTTAACCGTAAAAACAAAGATGGAAACTGAAGCAATTACTAACCTTTTTTTTTTTAGAAGAGATATAGATACAGATGGCATTGTGTCATACAAGGGTGCGTGGCCAAGACGAGGGGTAGAAAACCTCTCATGAGAGTCACAATTTTTAGGCGGACTATTGGCATATTTATATATAAAGTCAGGCCAAAATCGGGTTCATATGGATGTTTTTTTTCTTTACAGCAAATTGTTCAGTAGAAGCAAAAAAAAGGGCATACTATATGGGCAATTCCAAACGTGCCATCTGTATCTATGCACCAAGATTTGTCTTAGTGGAAATCTTCTTACCCGTGTTAATTTGACATATGTTAATTTAGTTTTATTCTTACTCTTTTGATAAAAAATAAATACATATTTAGTCATGATTTGGTGAAAAGATTCTCTTCAATCTTAGTCTAGTTTTAAAGATTTATTTAGTCAAGTTTGCAACTTCGCGACACAGTGGTGCAGCGGTTTGCGCCTATGCCTCACAGCAAGAAGGTCCTGGGTTCAATTTCTACCAGGACGGAGCCTTTCTGTGTGGAGTTTGCATGTTCTCATGTCTGCGTAGGGGCATCTACCCCTTATTGCGACGTCCTGCCAATCCAACACTTTTGATACCCCCATTCCGACAATAATTTTGAGCGTAGCCTGTTCAGTTTGTAAACTCGACTATCCTTAAGGTTAGGGCTAAGGTAAGGTTAGGGTTAGTTTGTAAACTCCACTATTCTTAAGGTTAGGGTTAAGGTAAGGTTAGGGTTAGTTTGTAAACTCCACTATCTTTAAGGTTAGGGTTAAGGTAAGGTTAGGGTTAGTTTGTAAACTCCACTATCTTTAAGGTTAGGGTTAAGGTAAGGTTAGGGTTAGTTTGTAAACTCCACTATCTTTAAGGTTAGGGTTAAGGTAAGGTTAGGTTGTAAACTCCACTATCTTTAAGGTTAGGGTTAAGGTAAGGTTAGGGTTAGTTTGTAAACTCCACTATCTTTAAGGTTAGGGTTAAGGTAAGGTTAGGGTTAGTTTGTAAACTCCACTATCTTTAAGGTTAGGGTTAAGGTAAGGTTAGGGTTAGGGTTAGTTTGTAAACTCCACTATCTTTAAGGTTAGGGTTAAGGTAAGGTTAGGGTTAGTTTGTAACTCCACTATCCTTAAGGTTAGGGTTAAGGTAAGGTTAGGGTTAGTTTGTAAACTCCACTATCCTTAAGGTTAGGGTTAAGGTAAGGTAAGGGTTAGTTTGTAAACTCCACTATCCTTAAGGTTAGGGTTAAGGTAGGGTTAGCTTGTAAACTCCACTATCCTTAAGGTTATTTTTATTCTCTTCTCTTCTTTTCATTTGTATTTAGTCTTATTTTAGTCGACACAAATATCTGGACATTTTATAGTTTAAGTCTCTGAAACAACTTTTGATTTAGTTTTAGTCTCAGTTCAGCCAGCAAAAAACGTTCTTTGACAAAAATGATGACGACATATTTTATTGGAAACCACGTCGGTAGCAGTAATAACCAACCAAACCGTCTTCCACATGTGCCACATTGAAAATTAAAATATCACACATTGCTTCAGGCAGGTGGAATAGAAGAGGAGAGAGAAACCCACAGAACTTCGGGACACTGCCATTGCAAATCACAAAACTGAACAGATAAAATGTATATGTATTTTGCAAGTTTTGGCAGTGAGCGTAAATCCCCTGTGTTGGAATGGAATAAAAAAAATGCATCAAACAACGTGAGATTGTGATTGCTGAAACAAGCCTGATATAGAAATAAAACAGGAGCTGTGCGAGAGAAAACCATGAGACAAGATCAGCAGATCAAAACAGAGATAGTGGGGAGTGTTTGGGATACGCAGGGAGGATTGATGCAGGTTTTTACCCATGCACGGCATCACAGGGGAGTTAAAGCTCTCTTCGGTACACCCCCCCTCCTGGTAATGAAAAGGCATCAGTCTTGAGCGGAGTGATACATACACATATTAATACTGAGGAGAGGAGGGAGGTGAGGGCTCGGCGTTGTGAAAAAGGTGGACTGCTATTCACGTCACAAACACCTACAGATTTAGTCATCAACAGCAACATCAGCAACAGGGTAAATCCACTCAAAGGCCGATTCTGTTGACTGGTAAGAAACTGAGATTCGACACACTCTATGATGCGGTGTGAACATGCCTCACACTAGAACGATGGGGGGTGCACACTACACGACTGGATTTGGTGCGGTTATATAGAACGTCTGGGGGTTCACACATAACGACTGAGAATCGTAAGAGCGAACACACTACACGATTCTGTCAAACAGTCTGTCCTCTCTACGGCTTCATTTCTCCTCCGGCTTCAAAAATTGACACCAGATCAGGAAATATAGGCCTCTGTTTGTGAACGTGGGGAACATGTGCACCTCCCGATTGATCAACAGTGTCAACAGTGTCATGTCATCGCTGTCACAACAACGCAGTTCAATGCTGCTGCTACTACGAGCCTTCAACTTGGCTATAGTTCCTGTCAAAATGGAGATAAACATCGGCGACACGAAGATGTGGATTTAATAAGAAACGGAGATGGACCATCAGCCGCGAGACGGAGGAGGCGGAGGAGACAGCGGAGAAAGTGGAGAGAAGCTAACGGAGAAAAATAGCTGGAAAGTTTGTGTCCAAATTCAGTAAGTGCCGCCGTTAAACTCTGTTGGCGGTTGAAATGTAGCTGTAAAAGGTGGTTCTCGTGGTGATATAAAGTTGTGCTGTGCATGAAATTTGATTTTTGGTGCCACCGTTTTAACAGAGAAATTAAAAAGGAGTCGCTGCGGTGTTTTTCTGTCTTTATTTCACATTGGCCGCTGCATTCCTGTGTGTTCGCTTTGGGGACAGGGAAATCACCCACTTTAAAAATCAAACATGTTTGATATCCTGCGACTGAGGTTTACTTGCATCTGACTGCTGTCCACACTACACGATTCAAACGCGAGTCCAGTCGTGACCCCCCCCCAGCACTACGTGACACGACTCTGTGCAACTGCCTTCGACTAGCCACGACTTGAGAAGACTCGGCGCGACTGAAAATTAGAGCAAAATTGGACATAAAAGTTGTATAGTGTGTGCCGACCTTTAAAGTGTCCATTATTCCACCCATTATGACAACTGCCGCTTTCTTGTAAAGACACTTCATTAAGACCACTGGCCTTGCACCAAAGTGTCCCATTGAACATCACATTAAACATTGAAAACTGTTATTCACTGGGAGAGGAAATAACTCTGTTTATTGGTTGCCATGGCGCCAGTGAATGGATAGAGACAACGGGGAGTTGGGTGTCCTTCAAGGAGATGTGATGGAACAAGAAAATGGTCCGTAATGTGGTTTCAACAAAAGGAGCAAGGTGAGTGTAAAGATGTCTTAAACATAATTGAAGTGAAAAATAATTGAAGTGATAATAGAACTTAAAAGCAGTATTGGTTTGAAATGTGTCACAGCACAGGGTGGTGTATGTGCAAATAGGGCCCCGTGTGGTACAGAAATTCTGAATATCAGTGGGACTTTGCTGGTTAAATAATGGTTAAAAAAAGCATGTGTTGGTGGACTCTAGAATGCTAAATGGATAAATCTTCTGCTACTTATCCAATGCAATAGAGTATGGAGTGGTCACACACATGATTTCCTCATAAGCAGTGCTAAACTGTGAACAGCAGCTCTCTTTTGGCCCATTAAGTAAATCGCGGTCATAAAGGCAGCAGGTCAGGCGCATAAATACCCAGCGACCCTGTGCAGCCACTGGGGAAACGAAGCAGAGAGGACAGGCCTGGCTGGTACACACTGTCCCTTAGAACATTTGTCATTTAAATGGTAAGCTGCCTATCGGTAAAGCTATTCGGGAGGAGAATGATATGTTAATCGACATTTGTTTATGGGTAACCGGAAAGAATGTTTATGCTGGACAATAAAGGCTCAATCTGGAGCAAGCTGCAGGCCCTTTTCAAACAAATCTACGATTTAGTTCATTTCCCTGTTGTTCCCTGTTGTTCCCTGTTGTATTAGGTCCTAAAAAGATCTAATTTTATCAACTTGCCTTATATACACGTGTTGGTGCTATCATTTTATATGCACATTTTATAGTAATATTACCTTCACGAACCGCCACCTTAACGTGGTGGAGGGGTTTGAGCAATGATTCTGGGCAAACAGGTCCTAGTTGACGGGACAAAGAGCGGTTCAGAAGCCCCTCATGAGAGACCAACAAACCTGGTTAGAATCGTGAGGCTGTCCTCCCATGGAGCCACCACCTGCAGCAGGAGCCATAGGGGGCTGGTGCAATATGATTTGGGCAGCTCCAACAGCTGCCCACACGACCAGCAACGGACAAGCAGAAGAAGATGGATTTACCAATTAAAAAAAATAAAAAAATAAATCATTGATAGTTTGTTATAGAATACATATTTGTTTGGAATCTTTTAGAATGTAAATTGAAATCAAAGTTATGCAGGTACATGTGACAACAGACAAATTTCCATTTGAGTAGTTCAAGAATTGCACAATACAAGCACAACCTGAAGTCATGCCTACACTGTGCAATCTTCACAATGGTTTCAGCTGTTTTATAGACTTCTCTCAAGGAGAAAAAAGGTCACAGAGTGATGGCCTCTGATTGGATGAAGTGTCTCAGTGATGTCATCTTGTCGTGTCCTTGCCAGACTGGTCTAAAACTGGGCTTTTCCATTGCAACACAAACACAGGAATCTTATCCTTTTCCACAAAACAAAGAACAAAGACACCACCACGAAGAAATTGCATACAGTGCTTCAAACCAAGACACAAACATTAACCAATAGGTTCATCTCAGAACTTTATCAAAGAACTGGCACAAAAAAAAATTGAGCCTCATCATTTTAATACATGCATATCAACAGGTGATATTATTATTATTGGTAAGACAAAATAAGTACAGTATTTTCAGATCCTGGGTCACTCCAGCTCACCGTCTGAGACCTGTTGTGACCCCGTGCGTGTATGGATTCATTGCTTGCTGGACATGCTTTTGAAGTTTGACAATATCGTTTCTAAAATCAAAAACCAAAACGAGTGCCTGAATGCAGTACAGTCCATGGAAATTTGTCTTTGTACGTCCCTAAAAGCAGCTGGAACATGCCGTACTTCAGAACAATAGAAAAGCCCCATCTGCGCTGGCCTCAGTTCACTAAACACATCTGAGACTCTTACGCAACAACAATAACCTAACCAGGTTACATAAAAAGGCAAACACGGACCATATTAACTCAATTGACTTTTAGGATTATAGAGATTTACGTGTCAGTTATGCAATAAATCTGTCTCCGACTCACTAGCAGCAGCCCTCCATTTGGAGACCTTGAAATCTTTGTGAGGGCATCCCTTCACAGACCAACACGGCGGGATTAAATATGCACAAAACCTGGCACAGCGACAAACATGCTGCACATATTCTTCCACTAACCTTACGAACCCTCCAGAAAGACCATGATCTGAAAGACTGTTAACAAACGTTCTTCCAATGCCTACTTTGGTTTACCCTGGAAGTTTCATGTTTGACTTAAATCTGTGCTTAATGTGTTATTTTTAGAATGCCCCCACGTTTGCCCTTCCCTTCAAAAAACAGACTTGCTTAATCATCAGACTGGCATGTTTCCTAGTTCATCTGCTGTCCACTAACCCAACAATCTCTTCTAAGCTGGTCTTTGGCGCTCGTAGTTGGCTGTGTGACGCTGGCCGCCTGTGCTAGCATGTGTATGTGCATGCCTGCGAAAGAAGGTCCAGATCAAAGCTCCGCATGCAGTCCCAATGTCCAGCCAGCTTGGCAAACTGATCAATTCCCTCTATACCCTTCCGAGCCGCCATTCAAAACGACAAAAAGGCGAAATGGCATCTGGAGAGGAAGATGTGTGGAGGAGAAGACATGGCCAGACAGGACCAGAGTGAAACACACAAAGGGGAGGGGAAAGCAGCCAGTGAAAAGAGAAAGAACACAAAAACAGTGAGATTGTTCCTTCTCTGAGAGGCGGGCTGCAGAGTTTGTGTTGCGGACGTGTGATCCGAGTGTCAGATGACTGAACGCTACTGGAGCAGCGAGTTGGTTCAGAGCACAGAAAGCCTGCATTCCCCTTGAACCAATCACTGAACCCGCACAGCCAGATAAAATGAATGGCAGCAGAATGTCTCACCAAAGAAAGGATAGCAAAAACAATACAACTGGAGTGGAAAAGAAAGACTAGAGTTTATAGGAGGATTCACACCAACCCGACGCACTGTCGCTGTTTGGGGGGGCAGCTCAGGTCTCCTCTTATCTGCCCCCGTCTCACCTGCTAAGCGGCCTGAACCCCAGACCAAGCCCGACAGTTGCACAGTGTGCGTGCGAATAATGTTTGTAGCGTACGTTTAGTAGTAAATTGTGAACAAAATGCTCGGTCCTCACTCAAGCGCCGTGTGGTGGTCGTCTCAGGAAAGTGAATTGGTAAATGTCCGATCGCTTTTTTATGTCTGTTTTAGTCACAAAGAAGTTTGTAGATTTTTCAGGCTAGTTGACAAAACAGTGCATAGCATGTATGAAAAAAATAGCACGAGGGAGCCAAATTTAGAGAGTTTAATGACACACATAAATATTTCCTTCTAATATCAAGCTGATTCGCTGACCAGCTGGTAACACTCGGCCAATAACAGCGCTCCTAGTACGCTGTTGAGAGACGCTGATTTGACAAACACAATCAGCCAAAACTCGACGGTGCTGTCCACACCAAACACACGCATCCCGACATCGGCCAAAACCTGCCTGACCACTCCCGACTGGCGATTATTGCGTTGGTGTTGATTATTGCCTTATAGCAACAAATGCACATGATTGATTAATATTATAGGCGACGGTGGTGCAGATGGTAGAGCAGGTCGTCTCATGATCGGAAGGTGAAGGTGAAGGTGCACATTGTTGTGTCCTTGCCTCCAGTGTCTGCGTACACTGGTGTATGAATGAGAGTGTGAATGGGTGAGTGGATCCTTGCTGTAAAGCGCTTTGAGTGCCTAATGAAGGTGGAAAAGCGCTATATAAGTTGAGACCATTTACCATATTGCCTTATAGCAACCAATGCACATGGTTTGATCAAAATGAGATAAACCCACAAGGCACAAGCCAGTTTATAAGCGCCAATTGTAATGGATGTGGCCTTTGTGATTTGCTCACTGTGACTCCTGATACATTACACAAACTTTGAGAAACTAAACAGATTTGAATGTCATAACAATTAGAGGAAACATTTTACGGCCTCTGCACACTTGGCCATGACCATACAGTGACCACACAGTGAAAAGGCCTTGTGTCTGTACAGTAGAACAGGCGCAGACAAATACAGGCGGGACAATGAGGAAGGCTGCCAAAGAAAGCCTTGCACTTTGACTTCAATCAGCGTGTGTTGTTTGCCAGCAGCTATGCTCCCCACATCCCTGAACTCCAGGGGCCATCTCGGTCAATCCAATTGCAGCCCGGGGCCCTGGCCTCCTCTATAGGCCTTTCATACGAGGGATTCACTTATGACACCGTCTCTGCTCTCATTCAACCTGCCGCACATTCCCACAAGAGGCTCCTCTCCAAACGTACAGTAATGCAGTGATTTATCGCTCAGCCAATTACGTAGTGACATATTTAACAGCGCTGAAATCCATCCTCATTCCCTTTTTATAGGGTCCATTTGTTAGGCGGACATCACTTATTGTGTTAAATCCCCGGAGAGTTGGAGCTTCCTGTGAGATCTATAGACAGAAGGGGGGCCGGCTGCCATCCACTGCGTAAAGACAAGTGCTGCAGTTTCAAATTTCATTGGTTTCAAGTGATGTAAAATGAGGACCATTGGCTGTTCTATCTTTTGAACGGTCAAAAGCCTTCTAGAGGCTAACAAGAAAACGTTATGTGACTGAAACCCACAAATTAAGAGCAAAGAATTGTTTTCTCCATGCTTCACAGACCAAAATTGTGAATGCTATAATAGAAAACACAGCATTATTCTAGGATATATAAAAATAAAAAATAAATGAATAGACGTGTAAGAGTCTGAAAAGGGTACCCACTGATTATAACTCTAATACAAATGGTGTCTATTGCTCATGAGTCATGACCAGATAATGACAGACTTAGCAGAACAGGCACAATTACAGTTACAAATAAGGCAAATTACACCATAAGCTAGTGCTATAACAGTCACAAGCAACACACACAGAACACAAGTATGCCATGATGAAAAAAGAGAAAGAAAGAATAACAGAAAAACAAATCAAAACAATGACAATACAGCTGACAAGATTCCCTGAGCGGTCTAACAATCTACTGGCGTGAGATTCGTTAGACATGGAACAATGGCTGCTAAATAAGAGCCAGCTTTCCCGCGAACAATTTCTCCAGGCCTCTTTCTTGCTCCTCTTCTCAGCATCACATGTCTGTTCCTGATAAAAACACTGTTTACCGAGGCCTGTCCTTGTGAGACAGCGGGTCAAGACCGGACCATTTCGCCCGGCCCTCGAGTTAACCCGTCTTGACAGTTAGCTCAGAATCAGATCAGAGAATACAAGCATACGCCACACTATACAGCCCCGTTTTTACCCGGGTAAAAAAAAAAGAAAAAAAAAAGGAATCTGCAAAGCTTGACCGGGCAGCTGACCCCTTAAACCTCGCACACATCCAATGGAACACCATTAAGGAAGGGGGGGGGGGGGGTAGTTGTTCAGGGCAGGGACATGGAGTGTAAGGTTGTCGTTGACGGAGCGGAGAGACTGATGCCCAGAGGATTTGCACACACTGTGGAGGCAGCACCGAGGTGGAACACTGTGGACTTACGCAGCCTGACAGGTCACCGCTGCTGCCATAAACTCAGAGCACAATACAATGAGAAGACCAACCGAGTGCATCCACGTCACCAAAACAGCACCGGTACAGCAGGCGCAATGTCCTCTGTCTGCCTGTTTGAAAGAGGACATTGGAAGTCTGCGAGATTCATCTACATTTATCTACTTGATGAACAGCTTTCGTTCGTAATATTTGTATGTCTGTTGGTGTATTACTGCTGCTGCTGTTTTTCCTTGCAGAGTGAATACCAATTCCGATTTCAGCACGACTGTTGAATGTTTCCCATCAGCTCGTCTTCTTTGTTGTTTGATACTGATATCGGTCTGCCCTGAGCCCTGAGAACAACTCCTGTGATATGAGGCTAAAACTGAATTGAGATAACCTGCTATTGTTGATCCTGGGGCGGGGGTTCTGTTCCAAAGCATGGAGGCTGTCAGTTAAATTCTAGCGTCTGGTGACACATGTGATCACCATAAGTGGACAGTCTTAAAGGGATATTTCGGGAGTTTGACATAGGGCCTCATTACCTAGTTATCCAGAGTGTTGTTGATGTCTGGAGATATTTTTTTCTTACATTCACGCTGTTCTTATATTTGAAGAGTCTAGTTGCGCTAGGCTAGGGCAAGGCTAAAGCATTTCTAAGTAACAGCTAGCCTGCATTAAAAACAGTCTGACCCACTCCACAGTGCTCCTGAGGAAAATCACTTATAACGCCAGACTACCCATATAAATGTCTGTGTTACTAGAATATTTTTTGAAATATAACTGACCTTGTATTACATGAATTACCGCATTTTGAGGGAGTATTTTCTCGCAGATCACTCCGCCGCTGCGTTAGCTTACAGCCACGCGAAGCTGATGCTGCTCAAATATAACTTATTTTAAATGCAAAATGGTTAAAATTATTCTATCGACACAGACATTTACGTATATCGTTAGTCTGGCGTTATACAGTACGTGATTTACCTCAGGTGCACTGTCGAGTGGGTCAGACTGTTTTTAATGCAGGCTAGCTGGTACCGTAGAAATGCTTTAGCCTTGCCCTAGCCTAGCGCAACTATACTCTTCAAATATAAGAACTGCATAAATGTAAGAAAAAAATATCTCTAGACATCAACAACACTCTGGATAACTAGGAAATAGGAAAGGCCCTATGTCAAAAATTCCGAAATATCCCTTTAAGACCTGCATATTGCAGGTGCATTTATCTAGAATATCCCACAATGAATGAATGAGTGAATATGAATGTTTCCTCATCCTATATTATTAACCTACACCATTCACTTCAATCACCACCAGCAATTCAAGCTCATATCCACCTAATAGCGGGCGGAACGAAAGCCAGGAATGCAGTTTGGACTGATTGAGCTGGTCCAGGCTACTCTCTATAGTGTTTCCATAAGGGGCCACATGCAGCAGAATGCAAATACAATGAGGTCCATTGAGCCAAGTCAGCACAAAAGCAGTAAATCACTCTGGGCTTAAGCACTGCTTTGGTTACTATGCATTTTCAGGCCACAACATGGTGTCTTCCACGAGCTGTCGCCGTCCCAGAGGAGCAGTTCTAACGTACCAGGTGGTCATACAGCTACGTCGCTTTTGACTAATGAGACAGCCATCCTAGTAGAAGAAGGTGTGGTCCTATAAAATGTTGTTAGCAGATGTTACATGTAGCAACTTAACGCCAGAGGAACTGTGTAGTGTCAAATAGAGGGGAGAAGAGGAACAATACATTAATGTGTATAATTTTTCATTGAATCATATCACCATGCCTATCAGTCAGGCTGGACTAGCCATCGGCAGCACTGGGAGTTTTCCCGGTGGGCCAACGTACTTCTGGGCCGGTCAGACTAGACAAGTGAACAGGCCTGTACTGGACCACACCGGCGCACAATAGAAACTGCAAATTCTACTGACATTCAGACCATTAATTGGATACAATTACACAATTCATCCACTAGATTTATCTGACGCCTTTTATACCCCTCCGTTGGCATGTTTTCTTGAGTTATGGTTCCCTGATAGTCTCGTATATAATGAACAATGGGCTCTTGGATATAACATTACTAACGTCCCTCACATCATATTTGCCAATATAAGTGAAAAAAGTTTATCGTAACACCCTCCAGGACCAACAGAACCTCAGATCTCTATTTTTTTATACATTTAGACAAACGTATGCAGAGAAGTGCATGTTGGGAGTTGTCAGGTGACTCGCCCTCCTGCCCCTCGTGGTCAGTGTGCGCAGTTTGAAAAAGCTTACGGTTTCCTTTGAAAGGATTTACAATGTTTTTGCCTTTTGGGACATCTATTTTCACTCCACACCTCCCTAACGCCGTGATGAGTTTGGGATCATTGGTTGGTTTGGTGAAGTTTATTTGTGTCGCAGTCGCAAGAGGAATCTGCTTAAAGGAACAGGCCACCGTTTTTCCATACTGAGATATGTTCTTACCTGAGCTTAGACGAGTCGATACGTACCTGTCTGGTCTTTGTGCGTGCCCGTGGAAGAGCGTGGTAGCTTCCAACTTCACCCCCGTTTGGAGCTATAGGAATATGCTGGGAGAGGCCAAATGCTAACAACATCTTTGGTCTTTTTGCGTGACTGAGCACACGCACAAAGACCAGACAGGTACGCATCAACTCGTCTAAGCTCAGGTAAGAACATACCTCAGTATGTAAAAACAGTGGCCGGTTCCATTAACAGAACGCACATTTTAAGATTGTTTAGTCATTTACAAATGTTGCATTAAGTTGTAAACGACAAGGTTAAAGTTGTGAGTGCTCTGAGGCAGAAACAACATGCACCTATGTCCTCGTTTTGTACCTTATACTGTTTTAATTTAAGGGCTTATTGTATTGCTAATGGGTTCTATTTTTTTTTTCCTGTCAGTCCAGCCATGCTTTCAGTATAACTAGCCAATAAAGACTTTAACACTATAGATGTTTTGCTTTGGACAACATAAGAAAAGCCATTTATTTGTCCAAACATTGGCCAGAGGCAACTTTTGGGACTTACAGCATCAAGTACATCTCAGAGCACAGCTGGGTTAAATGCTCAGTTGTGGAGTTGCCTTGAGCAAAGATCCAGTGCACAGTGTTCAGTGATTTGGTCAGTCCGTCGAAACAGTCAGCCACTAAACGCCATACCCCCATGTAAAACCAATAAAGGCTTAATTCAAAGGCTGTATTTACCCCCTGAAGAAATGTGCAGGTCAGTGAGTCTGGCTCCTCTCATTGGTCCGCTTAAATAAAAAAATAAAAAAAACACAGCCCCCCTTTAATACTTTAAGGCCCTGTCAGTGAGGTTTGATGGATAGCGGGCCACTGTATTATGAATGGTTGCCTTAAAGAAACACTATGCAATTTGCGCTTTTGGCTCCCTCTGTTCTACGTTTGTAGTTTTCTGGAATTACCCAATGCATCATCAAAACAAAAAGAGTGACATTTCACAGCAAGTGAGCTCAGAAAGTAACAGGCTTTCCAGAAATCAAGTGTAAAATTAAAAAAAGTGATGTCATAGTCATAGATAATTGTAAACTTGTTATTTTCAAATGTTTTTTTGCATCTAAGGTCCAAAAACAGCATTACTATATATTAGAAAATGACATAGCTTGTAACTTTTATTTATTATGCAATGCCTCGAGAAACTTCTCGGAGGCAGGCTTGATGGATGGGCTGAGAGAAATACGCTTTAGATTACGGTCAAAGATTCAAAAACTGACTTCTATGGGGCGCCGAAGAAACGGAGCATCAGTGCAGAACCTCTCGGCTTGATGTTGTTGCTTCCTGTTGCTCGCATATATCTGACAGGCCTTTGGAGCGCAGGCAAGAGGCAGTTTATGATATAAAAAAAAACTGGAAAAAAAAAAAGAAAGCACTCGACTGTTCCCTTGAGACTTTGGGCATGCTTTAGGGCGAGCTGTTTGTTGGTTTTAATACAACAATAACAACACAGCGGAGAACCAGATCCATCTCTTTCAGCGCGCATCCCCCTTCCCAGGTTTTTCTGTAGCAAACACAAGTGTCAGAGACTACAAAGCCGGCTATACTTATGGCGAACGGAAAGAAATGGGAGAGAGAAGCGGAACTGTAACATCTGACACGTTTACATGGACTTATTACAATGACATGACTTCTCCGCATATAGTGCAGTAGTTACAACAAGTGGGCAAATTCCCAAAATATAGAGCAGACAAGTTGCGACGAAGCTGATAAAGAAGGTTGTGTGATGATAGATTGCATATTCTCTTTCATTCCAATTGTGTTGGCACATTTTGTTTTTAATGGCAGTAGTTTCCCAGTCTCACAATCCAAAACTATTTAGTGCTAAAATTGATAATGAAAAATCGGTGTTCAACAGTGATGTGCGCTAGCCCCGCGTGGTCAGAGATAAAGCAGTGTTGCGTTTTGGCTTTGATTACAGCTTGATTTCTAATCCGTCAAAGCTAAAACAAAAAAATCTGTAAATGACGGATAATTTGCGGTTGATTAACCTCTGCTTACTATTTTCCTACTATTTGTCGGTCACATTTTCACAATCTGTGCACGGAGAATTCACCTAAAACTTCTCCAGTGGATTCACAGGCAGAAGCACACCTAGTTCCTGCCTACAGTGCTGGTATTGTTGTGATGCCTGTCAGAGGACTCACATTAATCGAGTGGCAGTACTGTTTGCACGATGCATAGCAATTGGGCTACAACGCCAATTAAAGAGGCCCATGGAGACCTGTTGTTATAGCTGCTATGGGGAACTAATGCAACATTTAATCGTATTGTATTGTGTACTGTCCGTAAAGAAACATAATAAACATTTAAACAACACCAGTGGAGGAGCGTTGGAATGTAAAATGTGCCTTCAGCGAAAGCAGGCCATATGGCAGAGTTCAGACAAATGATTCCCAAGTCAGTTTGCTCACCAACGACGGAGCGCCTCTGGAGTTTGCAGAGTCAAGGTTATAGGAAAGAGCCTTGAATTGAATATTTACTTAGGTTTGACGGCTCATTGTTATTCCCCATCTTGACTACACTAAGCAAAATTGCGATGACGTAGGATTTTCGAAACTTAGGGGACGCGTTATCATTGAGTCTCCATTTGATCTTGATACAATATATGCACAATTTTGGTCAACAGTTTTGACACAGTAAACGTTTGGTTCGGTACAGTACAGCAAGACATGTTTGAATTATGAAAATAAAAGCTTATATGTGCAAGTTCTTTAAGAAGATTTTGCGATTTTTCATGATATAAACTCATAAAGGCCCAGATAACGTAGGGAAATGAATATGTTAGCCATATAACATAAATCTGATGACCTATACATGTTATAGCCCATTGTTGCTTCTCCAATCTGACACGGTGACGGATTAACCGTTTCCATACGATACTATATGTTTACAGAAATGCATTGCTGTTTTTGTGCCGTGAAAGCAGCCCATAACCGCTAGTTGCCAAGTCTTTGTTTTGGCTCATTCAGATCCATTTATGCATGACCAACTCTCGTCCTCCACTTTCTACCTAATCATCACTTCTGCGCCTGACAAGGACGCTCATAAAACAGTGAATTACTTCAGTGAGGCCGAATTGAGCTTTTCATCACCTCGCGTTGGTTGAAGGATATTTCAGGAAGCCGCGCAGACACCGCCAGATCCGCTGCTGGATGACATTGACCCGCAGGAAGAGATTCCCGTCCTCATTCGGGTTTGGAGGTGAAGAAAAGGATGGAGATAAAAATGGGTTGATGGATGGATTAGGGGGCTCGGTGCCTATTAGTGAGAGGTGAAAGCAAGATCGCATGAGTCTTTTATAGTTAGAGGGAGATGCCCATACAGTGATCAGGAATAACATTATGATAGGTATGACACTTCATGTTATTGCATCTGGTGATGGGTGAGCTATTGTGCAGCTTCTGGCCTTGGTTTCAATGTGGTTGAGGCTGGGAAAGATGGAAAATAAATTGAAATGAGTGGAACACCACTAAAATTGCATGGTTAGGCCAATTCACAGTCTTTCACTTTTAGTCCACTATGAAAGATAAATATAATAAGTACATATAAGTACATATAATGGCGCCAGGATAAACAGTATAGAGTTATTTACATGTGTTGTTCAATTAAAAAGCTTTATGACGCACACTGCAGAACAAAGGGTGGCACGTTAGCGCAGCGGTTAGCACTCGTGTTTCACAGCTAGAAGGTCCCGGGTTCGATCTTCAGGTGGGGCCCGGTGTGTGTGTGTGCGTGTGCGTTGGTCAGAGGGACCAGTTGCACAGAAGTAAGTCTACCCCATGGGAAACTACACACCACTGTGTGTAGAGTGAATGAAGAAAAAATCTCTGTTACTGTGTGAAGCGCATTGGGTGACTTGTGTCATGTGAAAAGTGCTATACAAATAAACTTTCATTCCATTAAACTGATTTGTACTTTCTACTTTGAATACTGAAGTATTTCTACAGTAAATACTTTACTTTCACTTTAGTAGTAAAATAAATGAAATCAACTTTTACTTTTGTTCAAGTAATGAAATCAATTCAGAAAGAGCAAGGAAACGTGTACCCAATCAAGAATGCCATTAAATGCCAAAATGAATTCTAATCCTGATGAACATGAGTCATGTAGCTTAAGTTTGAGATGTGGACACACCTCTCGGACGCACTTTGGACATCTCTATAAATGTTCCAAACCTCTTCGTATTTGTTTTGAAAATAACATATTAGGCTAAGTTGGAGTATGTGTGCCAAGTTTGTTTTTTTCAGTTTTGACTCAGTTTGACTCTTGTTTGACTTTCTCTGTTCAGGAGAAGTATTTCCATCTCTTTGCACTTCAAAAGCTGTTTTCAAGGTTTGATTCTGCTAGTGTGCCTTCAGCTGTTCTATTACGCGCCGTCCCTTTTACATAGCCACATTTCTGTGGAATATTTTTTTTTTTGTATAACAAAACTACTGCCAGAGTATTCAACTAAAATCTCATATGTTTTAGACTGATATCCAAAATGTGGGACTCGAACAAACGCTGCGGGCTAAACAACGCTGTGTATTGGGCCAAGCAGCATTAGTCTGAAGAGACACTCCACACGAGCAGAGCTATTGTTGTTTGCGAATGCTTCAAAACTCAAATTGGCTTAAGGACCAGTGCAAAATTGATTTTCAGAATGCAAGTCCAAGATACTGAAATAAAACTGAACTAGAATTCAGAATTTCCACTATGAAGAATTGTGGAAGGTTTTGTTAACATTAGCTTACATGTACACGTATATGGCGTTAAAGGTTCAGCTGATGTATAGCCATAGTAAACAAAGTAAACAAACAGCTAGCTTATGAGCTAAAGACATTTGAGACCTACAAATCTCTTTTTCTGAAACACTGAAGATGGCACCAAGAGCCATTCACACCTGCAGCACAGTGGAGGCGTCACAAGCGGAGCTACAGGAAACAAAAAAGGGACAAACAAGGAGGTATCCGGACAAGACTCGCAGCTAAGCCACACATGCCTTCTATTGTTCTGGCTCATTGGAAAATAAAACAGATTATCTGCTGCACTCTTCCCAGAAGATGGTGAAGACTGTTGTGGAGCGGAGGGAGCTGCACAGGAGGAAGAGGAAAGAGGAGGTGGTGGTGCTTACAGCGGTTTAGAGGATCAGAGGAGACTGAAAGGCAGCTAGCCATGATTTCCTCTGAGTACTCCGGTTTCCCCTACTTCCAAACACATGCTGGTCAGGTTGGCCAACATGACGGCGCACTCAGTCGCAGCAGCTCAGGACTAACACCTGAAAACAATTTCGTTACACAGTTGTACAATGACAAACATACTTACTTCCTTTTACCTGCTATGTACTGTACAACCCTATGAAACAGCATATGAGCTCATATTTTAAGCAATTTATATGGAGGTAATATGCACTGTGTCTGAAAATCTTATAAATAAGGTTGCTTTGGCTTTGAAGATGATACGTTGCATACAGTATTCTAGGACTGTGAAGAAGTGCATTTACTACAAACTTATGTCAGTACAGATAGTGTGCCCAATGCAAATATTTCAAGCCGAGTATTAATAGAACACTAATTCTGTATTCACAGCACTGGCTTCCTGTTTCTCCAAATATAAAAGCTTCTCAACTGCAGCTTACAGCCTATTGGCCAGGGTAACGCCTCATTTGAAAGCTAAGACAAGGCAAGTTTATTTGTATGGCACATTTCATGTAGATGACAACTCAATGTGCCTCACAGCAGCACCAAACACCCAAACACAATGAAAATACAATAAAAAACCTTTAAAAAAAACCACAATAAAAATCCATCCATCCATCCATCCATTTTCTTCCACTTGTCCGTTGCCGGGTCGTGGGGGCAGCCGCCGGAGCTGCCCAAATCACATTGCACCAGCCCCCATGGCTCCTTCTGCAGGTGGTGGGTCCACGGAAGGATGGCCTCACGGTTCAAACCGGGCCTGTTGGTCTCTCCTAGGGGGCTACCAGTGTAGGCAGACACTGGAGGCAATGTGGGTGAAGTGCCTTGCCCAAGGACACAACGACAATGTGCACCGTCAGGAGGCGGGATTCGAACCCACGACCTTCCGATCATGAGACGACCCGCTCTACCATCTGCGCCACTGTCGCCCCAATAAAAATCAATAAAACAAATCAATCAATACAATCTAGGGCTGGCCGATAAATCAAATAAATTCAATAAATTCATGCTTTTAAAAACGATGTGGAAAATGGCTAAATCGTAAAATCGTGTCCGCCACTCCATGTCCCCTCACATGCGCCGTGTTGCCAATTTAGCAGCGTGTTCAACCGCTCCGCAGCGACTGTTTCCGGAAATGTCACCCGAAGAGAACCCAGAGACTTTCTGACGATCTCTGCTGCTTTACAAAGGCTGCACATTGTGTTTTCGGAGTGCGCAATAGAGTTTTCTTCCGCTAAAACTGAGTTTTCCCAATCTGATCCTCTTCCTTCTCTCACCCTGAGCCATGATCTGAGCGGAAGCACACAGCAGCAACTTAACTCCGCCCCTTTCCCCTTGAGTCTCCATGGAGACAGTTGTCAATCACAGCTATTCACAGCAGAGGCATAAGGATGAGAAAACTAAAATGCCTTTGAAAATTCCATGGCTTATTTATAAGTTTTACTTTTGAGAGCAGCCAAGGAATATTTAAGAGAAATACAATTTCTAATGGGCCTAATTGTAGGCTATATTATGCATCTAAATATTAATGGTCTGGACTCTGAGCAGTTTTCTTATTATGAAAGATCAGGAGACCTTTTAAAAAAAAATCCAATAAAATCGATTAAAATAGTAATCGTCCAAACTGAGTAATACAATCGAGATTTTCATTTTTGGCCATATCGCCCAGCCCTAATACAATCACATTAAAAAATATGTATATATTAAAATGTGTTAAAATACAACCAAGCAGCAAATAGGTGTCCTTTCAGCTTGGACTTAAAAATTGTAAGGGTTGACAATTTTTAAACCCTGACGATACGACCCCTCCGTTGAGACCTACAAAAATGATCTCAACGGATCTTTTTCCTTGCGTTGTTGCCGTCACCTTTTTCACGTTCTTTTTCATTGAATTTTGCTACTTTTTGTTGCTCTTTTGTAGCTTTTTTGGTGGTTTTTGTATTGCGGTTTCGTCGCTTTCATCGCTTTCCTGTCACATTTTTGTTGCCTTTTATTCCTCCGTTTTTGTTGCACTTTTGTGGCTTTTTGGGTCACTTTTCGACACTCCTTTTGTTGCCCCATTTTCTTCTTGTTTCTGTCACCATTTTGACGCTTTTTTCAAGAAGTTATTAGATTTTGATAATGCCAAACTGGAGAAAATGTGCTGCGTTCAGGTGGAGGTTAAGAGGTTAATCGCAATTAATCACATTTGAGCATCATTTATTTAGGGGCTGTATTTACTTAGAGTTATATCTTAAACGCTTCTTTGTATTTTCCTACATATCTGAAGCGGCGATGTGAGGCCTGTGTGATCATTTGAAAGACAATAGCAATTTGATTTATTTTGGAGAGTTATCTTTTTAAATAAGTTCATGTCGGCTTAACTGTGTGAATAAACAAGTCTGACAGTAAAAATTGTTTTTGGCTAAGCAACGTCTGGCAGGAAAAACGAAACTGAAAAAGTGTCTGTGATGCTAAAGTGTGATTAATTCCGATTAATATTTTAATCGCACTAAACCTGATGTAATTAATCGTACTTAATCTAAAAAAGTCCCGGCCCTAATTATTATTAAAGATAATTATATTATCAAAGGTGCTGAAGGGCAGCAGGAAAACCCATCTAGGGACAAGTGCTGCAAATGAGTTTCTGATATAAGTCCTGTGATGCATATATCAGACTTATGTTACAGTTTTCCTATGGTTTTGTATCTGTCCTTTATTAGTTTTTTTTTATATTTCTAGAACAATTACCAGTGCGTTTCTCAAGTGTAAAATTTGGCCCTGAATTTCTTGCGTCTGACTGATGCCGAAAAGGCAGCCTTGGATATTTGTCAGCACTGGCAAATGGAGACGGATTGGGTCGGTAAATGCAAGATCAAAACTGCACTCCTATGCTTTGACTTGAGTTTTATACCCGATTTTTTTCTATTACGTCTTCAATTTGCTGTAACGTCATTTAGGCTGCCTTTATCGACATAAGACAGTGAAGGGTTAACCGCGTTGCAGATCACAGTGCAGAGTGGACATGTTCTCCAAGGCTCCTGCGGGATGTGCTGAACAAACAAGTCTAAAATGTGTGTGTGGCCCACCTCATGTCCTTCACAAATTGAACATTTTCAGTGAGAGCCCACTGCCTTCTCTAGACGTTTAATGAAATCTATACCGCAATGATTTTTTTACACAAATGTGACCTAGAATTATCAATACATATTGAATCAAAAGATGCAAACTTCTCCTGCTGCAGCTCTACAAAGATGCTCAAGATGCTGGTGTAATACTTAAGTACAGTCATGCAGTTATTTTGGAAGTATTACAAAACTCTATATCTTAAAGGTGCATTATGCAACTTTTACGTGAGAAAATAAGTTGATATTTGTGCGTGTTTGACCTTGTGACTGTATACTGGTTAACATAGCACCTTTACTTTCCATCACAGAGGTCTTTAGGACGCTTCAGCATCAATTGTTTGGAAGGTTTTTACTCCTGACCAGAAACCCTACACAACAATTGATCCTGGAGCATTGTAGAGACCACTGTGATGGAAAGTAAAGGCGCCATGTTGACCACTATACAGTCGCTGGGTCACTACAAGGTCAAATACGCACAAATATCAACTTGTTTTTGTGCATAAAAAGTTCCATAATGCACCTTTAAGATCCAAGTTTTGATGCTGTTGGTCCAGGAACAGCAATAAGTGACTTAGTTGTTTCAGCTCACATTTTTTGCTAAATCTTTATGTTTTTTTCCCAATGTTCGCCTCATTTCTCCCAATTTTTACACCATTTTTGTTTTATTTTTTCCCCAATTCTTTCTAATTTCCCGATTTTTCCCCTCATTTTTATTACTAATATTTTCTCTATTTCCCCCATTTCCCCCCGATTTTTTTAACACAATTTTCCTTAATTTTGCCACAATTTCTCCCAATTTCACCCCCAAATTATTCTCTTTTTTTCCCCACACATTGGAGATGAACCCACATGTTTTCAAGTATTTTAGTATATGTATTGGGAAAGGTATCGTTCAGGCATCGGTATCGAAAACCAAGTATCGTTAAAATACCAGTATTGAAAAAATAATAATAATAACTGTACCCAGCCCTACTCGTGATATACGTTTGGTGAAAAGATGAACACGTGAGTAAAGATCAAGGACCAACGATAGTTTATCATAATGTTTGAGTAGAATAATAGCAAGCCGTCCAAATGATTAAGTATACACTCTGGCCTGAAGAGTCTGAAGTGATCAATTCTGATGTTCACAAATTAAGATTGTATGATGGACTTTTTTTTTGCTGTTCCCGTCTGCCCTCGAACGAACGATCCATCCGATACCATTAAAAATCTGCCGTGTAATCTTAATGACGGGGATGTAGAGGCAGATAATCTAAAATGAGTGCCCCGGTACACGCTATACGGAGTCAGTGAATGCAACTCCCCGATGTACTTTCATAATTAACTTTACTTTGGCTCGAGCAGACAGGCACATATATTTTTTTCCTATTAGTTATACTCGGTAGATCATAATGGATCAGATAGGGCCATGATCAGATTATTATTAGAAACTTCACCGCAGCCACTCGTCCCCGCACTGGGCCAACTTTGATAAGGGCCATCCATCAAACCAGACTGGTCCATTCAAAGTGATAGGCAAAGTAAGTATAAGGACGTATCTGGGCATCGCGCAGCACTTTGTCTTTTTAAAGAAGTCTGATTTAGTCTGCGAATACAAGCGGCTGAACTGGAATAAGATGCGGCAGACAGGAGAAGGGAAGTGCTGGTTTCACAAAGCAGGAGAGACATCTGGTGGTTATCAAATGCCTTACAGTGTTAGGGTTAAAAAGGAGAGCTGGCATGCCGCGGAGGAGGCTGATAACATGTAGTTATCATAATGGAATTTGTTGTTTCAATGTCATTATTGTTAAGACAATGGCACATTGAAATATGGTGATAGGACCGTGTTTTTTTGTTGCCTTTGTTGAAGGGACGGGGGCAGCGTAGGAAATTTGGAAGATAGATGGGGGGACATTATTCAAGCTGGCAATCAACCATGAACACTTGATAAATATGACAAGAGTTCTACCAAATAGGCCAACGCAAAAAATGTAATTTAACTTTCCAAGTATATGTAAGACAAAATATTTCTGTTTTAGAGTATTTACATAAATTACATGTGTAGTGAATTATTAATCCAAGTGTGTTTTTAGCATTCACTCATGAACATCGTCAGTTTCCAAATTTGAAGTGGGGATTGGACCAAAGCCAGTATTTGTCTCTATCTAAAATTGAACAGTCATCAAGAGCTTGCCAAAAATCTGGATGTGCCACAGTTGCCAAACAGTCTTGTGCCAGCAGAGCAGGAAATGAGGAAGGGTGTCTTTGGCAAAATGTATATTTGCTACATGACACCTCTGTGACATCAAAAACCCAGGAGGGGAAATGTATTATTGGCATTAATGACTTATCAAACGTTGCAAAGTAGAGATTGAAAGCCAATGCCATGGATTATGTTTCATGATGTTGTGTTTATGGAGCTGCTGAGAGACCGATTGTAATTACATTTTATTCACTCCGCCTACACAGCTCCATTTATGTAAATATGTAAATAAATGATATACACTTATACACTTGAAAATGTATTTGGATCCGATACAGTATTAGCTGTTTGAATGGGCACATTCAAGGTAAACGGCATAATGTGGGTACAGACAATAATAGCTTTAGACAAAGCCTGTAAGGTGAAATGGTTCTCTCAGCGTGTGTGTGTGTGTGGTGTGTGTGTGTGTGTGTGTGTGTGTGTGTGTGTGTGTGTGTGTGTGGGGTGAACAAGAGGCGAGTGAGGACAGCGCTTGTTTACCGTCGCTAAAGAAAATGTCACGGGCGACCCTGCAGAGATAACTGGCATCAACAGGCAGTGAGCAAAGCAGCAAATTACTGAATTAGGAACACAACAAAACTCTTGGGGCTCCAACTGTGCTCTTATCCGAGTCGCAGTGCAGCAACCATGTGGCTTTTAGGCAAAAATACATATTTTAAATATTCATATATTTAGACAAGGAGCTATGAAATACTTTGACAAACTATGCAACAATTGCTTTAGATTGTGATATGAAACACACACATTGCACATACATTTTCACGTTTTACATTCTCCCTGGCTTTGTTTCCCTTTTAAAATGACAGTGCAGCTCATTTGACCGTGTCATGTGAGGATTGGCTGATTTCATGCGAAGCTGGTCATACAATACATAATTAGTCAGACTGTAAAATTAGGAGAGGCATCTGACAGGAAAGAAACTGACCAAGTTGGTGTGCGCCGGGTATAGCCACATGTTTATATTCACCAAACATTATGCACAGACCCTGGACATTATTTATCAGTTTAGCTCACATCCACAGTCAATCAACACAGCCGTATTTATCTACAGCTGCTCTCTCTTGTCTCGCCCGCTGCACTCACACGGACAATGATCTCCAATTCACCGCCATATGCTGCCAAACCAGTTCTGGAGAGAGGGCCATGTTTAAATCGACAGCGGGGCCTCGCTGCCAAATCCGCTCTGAGTGGAATTAATTAAAAAGTACTAGAATATTCCATCTGCCGGCAAATTTCGGTACCGCCAATTTTATGGGCCTTGGGAAACAATTGAGTAGCTGGAAATAATAACTACAGAAATATTGCAAGGAAAGTTTCTTGGGTGCATCGCAAACAGACGGGGGAGTTCTTATTCCAAATGCACCAAATGAGCTGGTATTGTATATGGATGAAGCCGCCAATGCAGTTACAACCCAGGCAGTTAATGAACCACAGCGCGTTGCTCCATCATAATTATGCTCCGAGTACTTTCATATAAGTAGGACACTGTTTTAGGGCTAAATAAATAGGCCATAACAGATACAGTAGATGCATACAATTATACACAATGGCATGGGTTATGTTTGTTTAAAAATGCCCAATTCATTCCATGACATGCCAGTGTTATTGCTCTATGTTTAGATCATTTGACTTGTTTACTGTTGCTAAATTCCTATTGCACATCATCGAGGGCATTAATGTTGCTAAATCACCCATGGAAAATAACCTGTATCAGTGCCCTCTTAGTTGAAGAACTCTGCCTAAAATAGCATTTTGTGTGAAATTCTGTACTTTTAATTGGCTGTGCAAGGGATGAAACTTTTCTTCTGTGACTTTTGGCCTGCCAGCTGTTGTAATTAAAGGGACTATACATAAGTTTAACCACAAATAAATGTATACAAATTTAAAATTTCTTTCTCATACATGCTCCAGCAATGCCCTGGTGAGTAGAATGAGCCCTGGCCTTTTCACCGCAATTGCCTCTATATGCCTGTAAAGTCACTTAAATAGTTTATGCTCGGGTCGAACAAGCAAACAGCGTAATGCGTAATGCGCGTTCACGCTCAGCTGTAGCGTTAGCTGTATCTCCTCTATACTGACGCTGCAGCGCGAGTGCTAACTTCGGAGGGATGGATATAGCGGAGAATAAGAGGAGACCGGCTTCAAGCACCATCAAACTCCAGCCAGACCCAAATAACAAAAAGAAACGAAGAGTTTATTCGAGTGTGACCAAAAAGGCGAAAGTCGAGTCTGATCGGCGTAGGCAAAGAACCAGAGTAAGAGAGAGAGAATCTCTCAAAAGACCCGCCGCTTATTTTTGCTCGAAAGGTAAGAAATTATTACTAAATACGTGGGGGAAAAGTGTTGTTGATGCTTCAAAACAACTGTGTCCGACTGTCCGTGCATGTTGTACAAACTTCACTGAAACAAGCCATAAAATAATCATATTTGGAAGTTACAAAATAGTTGATCTAATAGTTTATACCTACAGAGAAGTTGTGTAGTATTAGTAGCAGACTAGTAGTGTCAGTAATTGTGCTGTACCTACAAAACATTTGAGTAGTAACAGTGGTAATGGTGCTGTATTTACAATGGCAAAAATAATGTCGCTAATGTTAGCTTTTCTGGCCGCAAAATAAGCGTGACTGTTCACGGATTTATAAGCAGTGAAACGACTACAAAAAAGTGAACATGTGCCGTTTACAATATAGTTTACGAGTTAGCTACGCTAACTTTGGGCCCAGGGAATTGAAGAGACGATTTTGGCTTTCCTAGTAGCATTTCTACCGGTGGAATTATTTTATTATTTCATTACGTATACGAGTATTTTTTTTCCCCTCCTTCAAACGTCAATTATTCGTTTATATGCATTACTTGGCTTCTTCACTCGATTCACTTTGCTGCATTTGCTCAAGTATTTTAACTGATTTGGTCTAAATATCTTACAAAACAGTAACGTTTCTTACCTCAGTTTAAGTCAAACCTGCAAATCTGTAAATTGACCAGGACGGGACTGTTATTTCTGGTGCTCCTAAAGCCTGAGCGCCTCATGCACGAGCTTATCATGGAGGCTGCAGTTACGCGTTTGGCCTGAGGGGGCAATTGCGAGCACAAAACTGTCAAACTCCACAGAGCCCCTTAAAGAGTAATTCTATACAAAATGTGTTATATTTATATTTCTGTCCACACAGATCTTTTGCAGAACTGACCCGCGTTCCATTTAACCTCTTAACTTCCACGTTAACCGAGCGCATTTTCTGCCCCATTACCCCAAATCTAAAAGCTTCTTGAAAAAAGTGCCAAAATAGCGACGACAAGGCGACAATAAAGTGATGAAAAGGCGACCAAAAAATGGACAAAAATGCAACAAAAAAAGCATCGAAAAAGTTACGTAAAAGTAACTGAAAATACGACAAAAAAGTGACATAAACGCGGCAACAACACAAGGGAAACGCCTTGTAGCTTTCAAATGAGGCATTACACTGGCCTATAGGCTGTAAACTCCAATTGAGAAGCTTTTAGATTTGGGTCAAGCTGAACTGGAGAAAATGTGCTCAGTTAAAGTGGGGGTAAGCGGTTAACTCATGCCTTTCCACAGGATTCACTGGGTAAGTCCATTATTTTTTACATTTTTTATTTATTTTATTTTTTTCCGAAATGGCAAATAAGTTTGACTTAGTTTTGTAAATAGCAAAGAGAGGCTTTCTGCTTTGTCAATGAACTGATTTCAGAGGTCATGGCGCAGGTGAAAAGCTGCTTTAGGCAATGACCCCAAGGCTTTGCGGAACAAAGACACCTTTCTGATGCCAAGAAGATAAAGTATAATAACAGTCAAGGGAATGTCAGTCTGCACCAAGTTCGGCGCAAAAACAACTACCATATCACTATAATGAAACACGGTAGAACACTAAACCCAAACATAAAAAAACAAAAACATATATGTTAAAGAATAAATTAAAAAAATAACAGGGTACGTGTGGCCAGAGAGTGTGATGGAAAGCGTTTTTCTGTGTTTTTCTAGAAGAGGCTTCACATACAGTATGAAACACAACAACACACGGATTGTGTGTTATGTCCGTTATGAAATTGAGAGAAAACTTGTTGCATTATACTAATACTTACAGTACTACACTCCGAACTTGGAAAACAAAATGTGCAACTCCTTGACCACAATCTCCAATATAAAGGCTGTCTCCTTTCCTTTTCGAAGATTGTATCACAATTCAGTTGCCTTTTTTCGGTTCACTCTTGTGAGAAAAGGGGCTCATAACTTTAGACGGGGGCCATGGGAAAGGGCTCGAGATATGAAAGGATATGAAAGCAAAAGCCAAAAGTCCTTCACAACCAGTAATTTGTTTTGACTCCGATTGACACAGCTGGTGCCTCCAAAGTCAGCCTTTGTTTTTTTTTAGTGGAGAAACAAGACGAATGAACATTAGTACTCAAGTGTAATGACAGTGTTGCGCTAATTAAGAGAGCCACTTGTGTGAAATCTGCTCAACTATAAGCTGTAATTACATGGCCATGATCCTGAAGAAGCGGGGGTGAGATGATTAACATATTAGAAACAGTGGATGTGTAATGAGGTGGGTAAAGTAGCCAAAAGAAGAGTAACATTTTTTTTTTTTTACTCAGAAATATTATATAAGTAAAAAGTTGCAAAAAGTATAATGAATTGATTTCGAAGTTGCATGATGAGAAAGGAACAGCGAATGTGCTTTTGCCTGTTCTATAACATAAAGAGCTTCTCCGATCCCTAAGTTTCGGATTCTTTTGCTGACTTTTTAATGAGGTAACAAGGTCACACTGTGGTCTGCCATTATTTATTCGTTCACTTCGGGGGGGGAAAATAAATAAATAAATAACAAGCAGTTTTACTCTCTCACACTCTTTCCTTGGTCTCACAAACACACATTTAACACACGTGAGTGTTTTTTCCGTGATGATTCAATGCAAATGACAAACAAACTGGTGTCTTCATCATTTCTTTTCAGCAATGCAACCAACACAGGACAGCAGCATAGAACAACATAAAAACGAAATGAAAATGTTTGAGCTTTCCACTTCAGTTCAAATCTAATTACATGTAAATCCACTCGGGCAAGAATAAATATTCATATTCATATTATTTGCCCGGCCGTGGTGAACTGGCTTATTTCAAAACTACTAACCATGCAGTGAAAAACAGTGACCACTAGATGTCAGTGCTTGTTTATAATTCATGTTCCTCCCGTCGATGGGGATTCTTAACCACATCATTTTACCCTCTACATCAACTACAACAGTGTAGATTCAGAGTGCAAAGTATTATTATTATTTTTTGTCATATTTGTGGAAAAGAAGTCTCACTTCTGTCACAAGGAAAATGAACTTTGCTCATGCTCATGGCTCCCTCATGCCATTAAACCAGAGAGGCAAATGTAAGCAGACATAGATGGATAGCGTGAGATTATATCATGGAGTTATAGTGACTTTTTTCATACATCATGGTCAACAGTGCAATTTTGAATGTTGGTTCATTATCACACTGAACCATAGACAGGGTTTCATTTGTATTTAAGTAGTTAAGTGCTTTCTAAAGAACCTCACTAATCTATATTGCATGTATTACCTATTAGGGGAGACCGGGGCTATTTGTCACACTTTATTTTTCTAGAGTTCACTCCAACAGAAAATCCCACAAGAGTCAGACCTGCATTAAATGAAAGCTTGAACCCTTGACTTGAAGTAGACTTCGCTTACTTCTTTCAATCGTATATAGTTATTTACCGTCAAACACAACAAATAGACTGTGACAATGTGGAGCTTTTGGTGTTGAACTTGAAATTTGATAAACCTTTGTAACTTTTTTGCTTTTTGGGATAAAATGACAAAAAAAAAAAAAAAGTTTTAAAACAGTCACAATGCAATGCCAGAATGTGTTCGTGACACTAATTTGAACTAACTGTTTATTTTTTATTTTTTGTGTGCAAAATAAGCTTTTTTTCTTCAGCCTACTCCTACTCTTTTGAGCATCCACAATTATGAGTTTGAAAGAAAAAAAAAAGGTAAATTGCTCAAACTAGACTAAACTAAACACAACAAAACAAAACAAAACAGCAACACAAACTCTGAGGTGTAAAATTTACAAATTCACTATAACCCAAACACCCGGCCATTTAAGACACACACACACACACAAAAAACAACATTGTGACAAATAACAATCTAAGCTAGCTAACAAACGGCTTTAGCATGCTAGCTCTAAAACGGCTCAAATCAAAGCTAACATCTCTGTCTTTCAGATCGGTGTCTTTTCTTTGTGGCACTAACAAAAGAAAAGCTCTCATTACAAAAAAAATAACCCAGACATTAAAGTTTGGGAAAAGGCATAAAAACAATTCAAATGTGTCCTCTCCTCATGTCTTCAGTCCAAAAGAGAACATGATTATTGGAAGAGAAGAAGAAGGTTACCAACACATATCAATGGCCGCTGGCTGCTCTGCTTTGCGACGACGACACTAGAGACCGCCATTGCTGTAGTACCGCCATATAGCCGCTAGTCCCCCATTGGAATCCATTGCACTTTAGACACGTTAAAAACAACTCTAATGCCCGGTGCCTAATTTTTTGGAACTGTCTACAGCTAGATATTCCTCCTGTGATTACGCTGGGTTAGACACAATCAGAGGCACCGGGCTGGTTATCGTAGGATAAATTTTAGAAATCTTGTACTTAATGAGGGACGGACTGTTAGCATTGGAGCTGCGCGAGCTACACGTCACGCAAGGGCCGAGTCTACAGTGAAGATCCCGCCCTTATGCCCTTATTAGGAGCCTGCTTCACCAGAGCTGGGGAGGAGGAGTCTGTAAATCCGCCATGATTTCCCCCTCGAACGTGGTCATTATGGTAAACGGGGAGGAGTGAGGAGGAGTAGGTTATTATTTGTACAGTCTATGCATATTATACTGTATATCAGTACCAGCATACAGCGCCCTCTAGTGTGGCTATAAAAAGCTATTTGACAAATCATCCCGTATGACAAATAGCCCCGGTCTCCCCTACCATAAAACCAAACCTCAATCCATCGCCATTATTGTTCCATAAGAGGTAATTACAGGTCTTAGGATTAAATAATAGTATTGGCAACACTTACATCTATCAACAAAGTGGACATACCACGTTGAAACGACCTGATCTCTATAGTGCGCTGTGGTGAAAAGCAATCGCAGACTCCTAAGTGGTATTTGTCAACAACCGTGTGTGTCCAATGCGTGTCTAACGCGGATAGAGATTGCGCCGAAAACTGAGGGGCCATAGCTAATGCCCCGGGTGTAGCATGCTCACGCCTGCTCCGTCTGAATGCTAAATGAGAACATGCATCATTGTTTCCGACTGTCCAGGCTGAATCCGTAATGACCATCCATTCTTGCGCGCGCTCTCGTTACGTCTAATCTGTGCGTTAGTGCCTTTTTTTTACAACAGCACTGAGATAAGGGCCAAGATTTACCGATAGCGGAGGGTTGAGGTTGATTAATCTGAGGAGTTTTGAGTCGCTCATGAAGGCACGTCAAACCGGCTATCTGCAACGCCGATGAAGTTGCAAATCGTTCATCCTTGACCTCCGGGCTCAAGGTTGATGACGCGGAAGGAAGGCAGCCTTTTCCCCATCAATTTTCGGCAGAATGTTGGCTACGGAAACATGAAAACCTGAGCAAACTAAGCAAACAACTGCGATGTGCCTATCAATAGCCTATGAAATGAAAGGAGCTTTGGACTGGAACATTGGCTTCAGAACGTTTCCACCAACCACTATATTATCAAACGCATAAAACCATATGTTTCTTTTATATTGGGAAAAACTAATTACTCAAAGTTAATACAAAGAAAGTAGAATCAATTATAACACCCACTCTCAATTATAGTGGTGCTCAGAAAAGTTTCAATCTGTGGTCAAATCCGTTAACTGATACAGAAAGGTACAATGGATAGAGAAACAGATTGATAACCAAACACGTATGTATATATAATGCTCGAACATTTCACAATCACAATCCTTAATCCGCTGACTGGATTGTAAATAATTTGCATCAACACTGAATATCTAATGATATGGGCGACGTGCAAACAGCCCCAGCCCACAAACAAGGAGCTTATTAAATGCATGAGCAGGTGTGCGGGTTCCTGATGGAGGCTCTAAATGGCAACACAGAACATTTGTCACACGGAGAAATGTGCATAGATGAATACGTAATGCCACCAAGTGCTGATATATGTTTGCATATGTTTATGTTTCTCAGCCACCACTTAAAAATCTGGGTCCGGCATCCGCACATAATATCAATGACATTGTATTAACCATGGGCCATACATGAATTGTCCTAAGCACTAATATACAGCATTAAGAAGGAAGTCTGAGTGCCAAGTCTTGAGCCAATTATGGTGCCAAACCTTTGTTCATAACTTTATACAGTTACAATGTAATCTGCATCACTTGCAAATAATACATAATTTACCTGTTTAAAAATAAGAAACTATGTGGTTCCAAATGAATGACAATTTGTAAAAATCTATATGCATTAAACAAAATTGTTTAAAACTCTGCGGTCAGGGCAAATAACCTCAATATATTAATTTAAGAACACTGTATATGTATATGATAACAAAGACACTGTTGGATATGAGCTAAACTGATAAATGTCCAGAGTTTGTGCATAATGTTGTCCTTTTTTCCCCATTTATTTACACAGAAAATGTGTTCAAACATATTTTACAGAAGAATAAATAATAAAACAATACTACTGTGCTCAAAAGGAGTAGGAAGAAGTTCAAAGAACTTATATAAACCTACCCATTATCTCTCATGCATAGCAACATCACATAAACTTTCAGCATAACACTCATGCAAGCAACAGATGCATGAGTGTATGCTTGTGCATTAATATGAATCGTTTAAGATCGTACAAAATGTCCCATAAGTATTCATCGTTTACAGTCGTACAAAATAAATACACCATACAGTACCTAAGATTTATTCAAAAGGCACATCTTTTTTCACACACCTTTTTCCGTTAGCTTTGGACTGGAACATTGGCTTCAGAACGTTTCCACCAACCACAATATTATCAAACACATAAAGCCATATGTTTCTTTGTATTGGGAAAAACAAATTACTCAAAGTTAATACAAAGAAAGTAGAATCAATTATAACACCCACTCTTAATTATAGTTGTGCTCAGAAAAGTTTTGATCCGTGGTCAAATCCGTTAATTGCCTCTGATACAGAAAGGTACAATGGATAGAGAAATGGATTGATAACCAAACAAGTATATATAATGCTCGAACATTTCACAATCACAATCCTTAATCTGCTGACTGGATTGTAAATAATTTGCATCAATACTGAAAACCTAATGATATGGGCGACATGCACTCTGTTATATAAACTGATAAATAATGTCCAGAGTTTGTGCATATGTTGTCTTTTTCTCCCCATTTATTTATTCATTTGAGCAGAACATTTGTTCAAACATCTTTTACAGAGGAACAAAAAACAAAACAAGACTATTGTGCTCAAAAGGAGTAGGAAGGAGTTCAAAGAACTTATATAAACCCACCCCTTATCTCTCATCACATAAACGTTCAGCATACACTCATGCAAGCAACAGATGCATGAGTGTATGCTTGTGCATTAATATGAATCGTTTAAGATCGTACAAAATGTCCCATAAGGATTCATCGCTCACAGTCGTACAAAATAAATGCACTTAAGATTTATACAAAAGGCACATCTTTTTCATACATCTTTTTCTGTTATGATCATACAAAAATATACACATATATTCTAGGGCTGCACAACATATCGCAAAAAATATCATATAGCGATATTAGGTAATGCAATATCCATATCACGAGAAGCAAATATATCGCAACAGTCAATAAAGTCTTATTCTGACTGAGATGGTCAATTTTTTTTTTTTTTTTGCAAACAAAAAGTTCTAGTTAAAGTTGTAGTTAAACATGTCATAATTTAGTTAAATTTTAGTCTAGTACTCTGTAATGGTTTTTAAGTTTTGTTCTGAAAAGAATAGTTAGGTGAATATAAACAAAGGGGGTCCTTTGTTCAGTAAAGTTCTTTGTGCTGTAAAAATCTTTTGTAACGGTGCTCATTAAGTATTAATGTTTGGCTTTCAGATATAATGAATCAGACTGGGTTTCTGATAAATCAATATAAAACAAGTCCTTTGGAACTGCTTTTATTTTATTTTTTTTATAATCAGACCCCAAAAATGCAGCTCCCACCGAAGAGCCATAAAACCCATCTGTACTTCCTGAGCAGTAGCAGGAGCAGCAGTGTCCGGGGGGGTGTTTCTGCAATGTCAATGAGGATGCTTTAGGCGCCAGTGTCACGGTCAGGAGAAGCCCCATTGTGAGCACAGCCAGTGGAACCAATGTGTTGCATCAGCCGCTCACCGACACACGGGGATGGGGAGCAGAGGGGCCGTCATACTCCACACACACGCTTTGAATTCATTTAGCAGTGATGGCGAAAATGACACAAGTGAACTGGCCATGTTTCTTTGGCAACTTCCATGCAAAAAGAAAAAAAGAAAAGAAAAGAAAAGAAAATCGCAAAAGTAGGACAACACAAAACAAAAGGCAAACACAATGACCATATGGCCGTCATTGGGAGAGCGGAAATTACACTGGCAAGAGTCCAAGCTAGACACAGCTTGCAAAATATCTCAAGATGCCTGCCAAATTTTACAACAGGGCAAAAGGATACTAAAGAGGACGGCACTAATTCCGATGGAAAGCAGAGGTGTACGTTGCCTTTATGCATTGAGCTCGTTGGATAAGGAAATGTCCAATCAATATGCAAATGATTTCAAGTCAGAGGGAGGCAGATAATTTGTTAAGGTTACCCCACAATAAATCAGTCAAGATTAAAATACAAACATGTTCCGTGCCAATTCCATAATCGTCTGAAACAAAAGTGACAATAATGATTGAGTGAACAAGTTTAAAGCTGCATTATGGAACTTTTTATGTGGGAAAAAATATATTTATAATTGTGCGTATTTGACCTTGTAGTGACCCAGCGGCTGTATGAGTGGTCAGCATAGTGTCTTTACGTTTCATTACATTGGTTTCTAGGACGCTCCAGGATCAATTGTTTGGAAGGTTTTCACTGCGGACGGAAAACAATTGATTGTAGAGACCACCATGACCGAAAGTAAAGGCGCCATGCTGACCACTCATACAGCCACTGGGTCACAAAAAAGTAAATTATGAACACATTATAATGAACATTATTATCAAAGTTGCATAATGCACCTTTAAATGTAAAAGTAAAGGCTAATTAGGTATCTGTTTAATAATTCCTTCCACAGCGCTGTTTGCTCATTCTGCCCTACATACTGGAAACATTTCAAGAGCTTTGAGAGGCTTTGTTTTATCCAACATGATGTTCAATTTTAGCTGTGATAAACAAAGTCCTAAAGCAATACCTCTGCAAAGCACTCTAATGCTGCTGCATTGATTTGAAAAGTGTTGGATTTGGTGCATGAGTTTTCAACAGCCATTTCCTGGCTGTGTATTACAGCATGAGCATGAGAAGCAGACAGGTCTTCCTATTATGCACTAAAGCTTTCATAAATGTACTGGTGTTGAACCATGCACTAGATACAGGGCTGAGTGTAGGACTGCTCAGATCAAATTAAATACTTAGAATATGGACCCAGCAAAAAGAGGAATGCAGTGAGTAGGGCTGTTACGATAATTACTATATCGACTTATCGTTCAATAAATAACAGATACACAATATATTTTGGGCTCGATATTTATCGTCAATACATTTATTAGCATTTCCCCTCTGTTTTCTCTTGGTAAAACTTTGATTTCCAACTGAAGCAAATTTATTTACATTATATTTCATGTTTATTGCAGCTTGTGTGGCATTTTAGGATATGAAACTTTGAAATTTGACATAGAACAAAGGTTTACTGCATTTATATGCCTGAGAGTTGACAGTATCTAGTATCATTAAGAGTCAATAATATTGTTTATCGCGATACTTTCCCGCCTCAATATATCGAACTTCAAATTTGATATCGTGACCGGCCTAGGGTGGATAAAGTCTAAAGCAAAGATACAAGGTGTCATAACTAAATGAAGACAGTATGCAGTAGATGTAGCTCACAGTCCATAACAACACCCAGTCCCTTCTTCGGCTTCACATTTCAAATGAAAAGAATATCATATCATGCACCTGTGGAGTCTATTACTCTATTACTGTGAGCCATAGAGTCACGATTATACTATCATATCACCAAACATGTTAAAATGAAAAACCAAGCAAACTCAAAAGACGCTGGAATCTATCAAAGACTGACAATAGACCTGAACTCTGTGAAATATTTTGAAGTAAGAAAGCACGAGTATTGCGAGTTCTTCGATATGGTGCATATTTCTCGGTATTTGCGCAATGGTCCGCACCAAAACTTAAACCAACTTCTGCTCCACTTGTTTTGAAGATCAACAACTTAATTAACCTTACCTTTGATTTGTAAGTTCCACAGAAGTTCAGGTAGCGTCAGGTCCAGCACAGCATACAAAAAAGAGCAGAGAGAGAGAGAGGGGAAGTAAATTATTAGTATTTTTTAGCAAAACATAGAAACCATGCACCCTAAACTTCAACACATCACTCCAGTATAGCCCCAGATGCTATCAGGCAAATTGATTAACCTAAAGTTGATATATGATCAACAAGCTCAGTGCGGTCAGTAGGGGTGGGAACCTCTGGGTAGCTCACGATACGCGATACATGGCTTACGATAACGATTATCTCACGATACGCCGATACTGCGATAATCGATATATTGCACAAAAATAATCTACGATAAAAATGCTACTTTAACCTTTATTTTAACATTACATAATATTCATCATTTACATTTATTTTCATTGCTTTGTACCACTTTTTAAATGATCCCTGACTTACACACTGGGTCTATAGATCTGTCAGTGAATTTACAATTAAATAAACAAGAAACACCTATTTAAATTAATCTTCTTTATAATTATAAAAACTATCATTAAAAGTTATTTATTTGTGTGACAGTGTTTGGTCCAGTGCTTAAAATTCTAGTGCTGCCCCCTGTGGCCTGACTGAATTCTTGATCATTGTTGGCCTCTATTGACTGTGAAAACAGTGGAGCCCTGCTGCCTCATTAATATGCATGACGTTGCTCATTATTATGCATGACGTCATCAAAAGTATCGATATCGGAATAAATATCGGTATCATCCCACAAAATATCGCGATATATCGGAAAAATCGATATATTGTCACACTCCTAGCAGTCAGCTGTGCTTGGAGCTTTACAGTGTGAGGAGACCAAAGGCGTATTACCAAGTCAATGAAAAGGAAATACAAATACCCGGCAACATGATTTCACTCTATGTAAATGCTGATGCATATTAAATAGCGTGCATAATGATAAAATGCGCCATTGAAAATCTATGAGGGGTGTTTATATCTTTTATAGGCTACAGCTGCGTGTGTGAGCGGAATGTCTGAGGCCTCAATCTCTCAGGTGCAGTGAAAAAAACAAACAGAAAAACAACACACACACAAAAACAGAGCTTGTCTTTGAAGTTGGAGGTGAATACAAACTCAGGAGACGGGCTGACTTTGAGCAACCGAAAGGTATAAGAACACATTTCAAACAAGGGAGCGTGGAGCCGGTATATAACCCACAAGTGACTGTGCATCCATAGAAGAGCGGGTAAAAGAGACTGTTTTGAAACTTGTCAGGAGTATGGAGGGACACGGAGATGACAGAGGGAAGGCAGAGCGCGACTATAAACATCCAGTGGCGCTTTTGTGGGAAAAGTAAACACCGCTTTGTTGAAACCTGTCAGAAAAAAAAAAAGAAGCTCTGTAGCCCATGTGCCTGTACTTCTTCCCCGCATGTCAAAGCAGGCGGGCGGGCTGTTTATCTGTTTACCGGGCCAGGCAATTGGGATCTATTACAAATGTGCTCGGATCATACATGAAAGCATTTGTTCAAGCACTTTGTATGCTCGGTAACTTGGCGCCATCATTAGAAAATGTCACTGTAAAAGATTTAGCAGAGCATGAAAGGGGAAAAAAAATAATAATAATAATCTTATGAGATCTGCTGAGATGATTGTTTCTTGAATTCCAAACACAGAGAGATGCGGACAATTCCATCGGCCTGATTCAACTATACTTTTGAAAAAAAGAGAGAAAAAAAACATGTTTACGTAAGTCCATCAAAGATATAGTAAAGATATGATGTGCTGCCAGTATTTTCCAGAGATATTATATTTTAATGAAGAAGAAGAAGAAGATGATGACAAAGAAGAGGATTGAAGAAGAAGAAGGAATGAAGAATGAGAAGAAGAAGGGAAGAAGATGAAAAGGAAGAAGAAGAAGAAGAAGAAGAAGAAGAAGATGAAAAGGAAGATGATGATGATGAAGAAGAAGAAAATAAGAAGAAGAAAGAGAAGAAGAAGGAAAATAATAAATTAAATTAATAATAATAATTAATAATAATAATAATAATAATAATTTTATTTATATTGCACTTTACATTTCAAAGAAACCTCAAAGTGCTAAAGAAGAAGGAAAAGAAGAAGAAATGAACAAAGAGACGAGGAAGAACAAGAAGAACAGAAGAAGAAAGAAAAAAAGAAAGAAGTGGAAGAAGAGGAAGGGAAAGAAGATGCCAAGGAAGATGATGATGATGAAGAAAATAAGAAGAAAGAGATAAGAAGAAAGAGACGAGGAAACAGAAGAGGAAGGGGAAGAAGAGAAAAGGATGATGATGATGAAGAAAATAAGTAGAAGAAAGAATGAGGAAGAAGAAGAGGAAGAAGAAAGAGATTAAGAAAGAGGAGAAGAAGATAAAATAGGAAGATGATGATGATGGTGATGATGAAAATAAGAAGAAAGAGAAGAGGAAGAAGAAGAAAGAGAAGAGGAAGAAGAAGAAGAAAGAGGAGTAGAAGGTAAAAAGAAGAAGAAAGAGAAGAGGAAGAAGAATAGAAGAAGAGGAAAAAGAGAGAGGAAAAGCATAAGAGGAAAAGAAAGAAGAGGAAGAAAGAGAAGAAGAAAAACAGGAAGAAGAAACTAGTGTAATTTAGAGTCGGCGCGCCTTTCGTCTGGTGGGACAGCGCAGCATGGCACCTCTCCTGCTGTGTAGATTGAATCACCTACGTTTCCTTTGTCCCGTCAACAGTTTAAAAGTCTTGCCGTGTTGTCAGAGCCTCCCCCACCTCCCCCCACCCCACCGTCTGCATTATCTACAGAAGTCCATTTTAGCCCTTGTCCGGCACTCGCGCTTGTCTGGACATCCTTGTTGAAATGCAGTGGGCGTCTCTTGTTCCGTGATTGAGGACACATCCAGTCAAGTCAGGGGCTGAAACCAATTCGCCCACAGTAAATGCTACACCAAACACGGATTGACAAAAAGCACTGCTCGTCTCCTCCTCTGCCCATTTCTCTCCCTCTGTCCTCTTCTCGTCGGCCTTTTCGGTCACTGGAGATGTCAATATCAGGGTGGACCGGTTCAACGAAATGCGTTTGAACCATTAAGTGAGGAATGTATGGGCGCAGCTAATGAGATGGGAGCTTTGAGTGAAGCTATGGATTTCCTTTAGCTGGACTTCTTTGATTCAAGGTTGATTGCCACAATATAAACAGACTCGACACTTAGTTCTTCACACAGTTACAAGACGACAGGCTCTTTGGGTTCTGAATGAACTTTATTTAATGAGGTTAAAAGAAGTGACACATATTTGTAATAATATGACTCGTCTTATTAGAGACTAAAAGCAAAATCTATTTGTTCTAGTAGACGACAAAAGTACTTTCTATAACCAGCAAATTTCACGTTGATTTTCCCCTCTGTAAACAGTCATCATCTCACCATCTGCTAAGAGATAGGGTTGTCTAATTCTGCACGAGTATTAATGAAATCAGACAGGTGTGAAATGTCTGCCCGGTATGTGCAAAATTCATCAATTTTGAAAAGCTTTCCTTGTTTTATATTGTCAAATCATTATTTTCTCCTCATTGTGATTTACTTGGCAAATGAATAATCTTTATATGCATTGAAGCATTACTCCTCATCAGGTTAGACATTGAACTCAAAGAAACACAGCAGATTTTTGCGCCTTCATCAGTCTTAATTGATTTCCACCGCATGATAAAATGCCACAGTTCAATCAAAGGATTTTAAATGCCATTTAAAAGTCACAATGATGATGTTCACATGCAGGTTATATCTTTAGATGATTTTGTTCTACAACAAATGGCAGCCAGCAGATGTAAAATGCCATTCAAGAAGCTGGAAGACACGCAATAAATGTCAGCTAAAATGTTTAGAAGCAGACATCTTTATTCATGGCTACATCTAAAAAAAATACTAACTTAAGAATGGGTTTTCAAGGATGGCGCAAAACTACACGTAGGATTTCAACAAACATGAGGGTCAGACATATGGAGACTGTTCAGTGCCATCCATCCATCCATCCATTTTCTTCCACTTGTCCATTGCCAGGTCATGGGGGCAGTCGTTGGAGCTGCCCAAATCACATTGCACCAGCCCCTATGGCTCCTCCTGCAGGTGGTGGGTCCACAGAAGGACGGCCTCATGGTTCTAACCGGGCCTGTTGGTCTCTCATAAGGGGCTTCTGAACCGCTCTTTGTCTGACCCGTCACCTAGGACCTGTTTGCCATGGGAGACCCTACCAGGGGCACGGAGCCCCAGACAACAGAGCTCCCAGGATCATTCGGGCGCTCAAACCCCTCCACCACGTTAAGGTGGCGGTTCCAGGAGGGGCCGCCTCAGTGCCCATGACAAATGCGACTTTGTAAAAAAACATAAATAACAGGGGCAAAGAAAAATATATTTCAGACTTGAATTGGATTGCGGAATATGACAATCCTCTGAAATGAATGAGCAACAACAACAAAAAACAAGGGATGCTCATGATGTACGTATTGTCAAGAGTGGTCAGCTTGAAAGTAAAGAGTAAAAACTGTCTCGTCTGCCTCTGACAAGTTGTTCTGGTGCCACTGAAGGACGGATCAAAGGTATCACATGAAGTCAACAAATGACGCAACACAACACACGTTTAGAAGCTCAAAAATACATTCTTATTGGTATAACAGGTGATTGTACCCAGTGGAGCTGGAGAAACCAACGCTCACCTCGCCTGCACTTGCTCGCACTTGGCTGTTATTATCGTCTAAAAAGAGGCCAGCAGGTTGAAACAAGGAACTGGTTATACAAGTAACAATTTGGTTCCGCTGGATTCTGGTGAGGGAGAGAAATATAAATATATACAACGGAATTAAGTGTGGACTCTAATTCAGATTCCATAAAAAAAAAGGAAGACAGGGACGCTGTTGGATGAAAAAACTGACCAGCTGGGCCGTGGACAAAAGTTGGTGGGCATCCCTGACACCAGAAGAATAGGTAACCTTAACAAATGAAAGTAAAAGAGGCAATTGAGCTAATACTACCACATCCCGAATTGATAAAGCATATGTCTATCATTGTCCCGGTTCAGTCTGCTCTCTCTCTTTTATCCCACTCGGTGTCCTGCCAGTCAAGAGGAACACTCAGCACCAGATCCTAATCTTAGAGCCTTCAGGACACCTCAGATACTGCATATTCTACAACCGCAGGTTTCTGTGTGAGTCTTTTTTTGTTGTTATTTGATTCTCCACGCACGGCACAGACCTGCCGACAGCCATAACATTTCAAATATCAGTATTTCAATGTCAACCCGCCGTCACTCCCAAAATCTAAGTGGCCTTGTTATCTTTTAATTTTCGGAGATACTTTCTGACCTCCCTTGCTTTTGCCATATCACCCACTCTCGCCCTGAAATGATGTTTTCTCTTTCCAGTCCGCATTATTCAAATGGTTTAATAAATATTTATCGCGTGTCACCTGAGAGAGGGACGTAAGGGGAAACGTGACAGAGCCCAGGATACCTTTTTCACCATGGAGATTATTCAATACAACAGTGGAATGAAAAGTGTAAAAAAAAAAAAGAGGTTGCTGTATTCCGGACAATTTGGGGACTGTCAATTACTGTCAATAATTGTACCTCATAAAAAGTACCTTATAGTTCTGACATGTCTGGTTAGATAACAGATCATGTTGCGCATTATGAGGACCCAAGAGCTGGGTTTATGGTCAGAAGTAGCTGGCTGGAGAATGACTTTGTGCAGGCTCTAAGTAAAGAGCCTTACTTAATAACACTGATGATTCATGACGGACTACGGACAGCACAATGCGATGGGACCAGGTTGAACAGGATGAAAGGCAGACTGGCACACTGCTCTTGACACTGCAGCTCCTTTGTGCGCTAAAGAACACGTGAATTCGATGTTCGTTTTACAGCTAATGTCACAGCTCATTTCAAACCCTTTACCGTGTGCAACAGAATAAGTCACAGACAGGAATTTGAACTGCTTCAACGTATAAACCTTGGGCTCATGGTGCGCTGATAAAATTGAGCTCGACATTCTCGTCTGATCTGACTTTAGGTTTTATAATATGTTGCGATGTGAGCCAGCTTCTCAAAGAGCTCTATAATGGATCTGTGCATTCAGTGAATGTGCAGTGAGCATTGCAGCTACAACCTTGACGGAGTGGAAGTGAGATGAGGCATAGTAAACTAGCAAACTCATCCAAACTGACCGTCTATTGAAGATGGTGCACCACACCTGGGTCAGTTAATTGGGCTTCATCTCACACTGCCCTGTTTTTTATCCCTGATCAGCCATGCATGGAGACAGTCTGTCAGATATGTGAAAGCGGTCTCTCAGACTGAACAGTGTTGCTTTGTATTCTGTTAGGCACCCGCTTTTGTCTGGGATTTTAGCTGGCAGACATATTCCCTCGCTGCTATAGTAGTTTTCGCCGATATAAAGCTACCGGCACCTTTGGGAGATCGTTAATGTGATTCTTTGTGTTGTCCAGCGTAGACTTTTGAGCTATTAAATAAATGCACATACTAATACTATTAAATGGAGACTTAAGTGGCCATATTGGAAAAGGGGTCTCTCTACTCTTTTGACCCCGTCAAAATAGGGCAGTCCCGTGAGTACACTGATCGAGTTTGCTTTGCTTCATAAAACATTCAATAGGATTTTGAGGCCGTGCAGCCCACCCCAAAAAAATCTCATCACGTCCATTTACTGTCTCACAAAGGCTGACCCACAAAAGCAGTATACTCCTTTGTTTCATGTAAACATCAGAGATAAAAGCTACAGGATGGAAATACCATTAGGACTGATCATATTCCTCTCAAGCTGCACACAGGTGAATGCGGCCGTTGAACATAATGTTCTTTTATGCATCATTTCAAGACTAGATTAAGTTTAGATAAGAGCCCTCCAGGTAGGACAGACGTTCAGCAGTAATATTTCTACTGCGGAGTGTCAGTGCTACCTTGAGGGCTCTTATCTTATAGTAGTACTATTAGCATTAGTACTATTAGTTGTAGTATAGTTGTAGTGGTGGTGTCAAAATGAAGACATTCAATTGCTGAATTAAAAAACTTTAAGCCATGCTATTGCAAGAGCAAAACATTTTACAGAAAATGTAAATTTATTTATTTATTTTTTATTTATTTTAGATCATTTTAATTGACACTAACTCAAAAGCAACACAAATAACAAAAAGATAACAAAACAACCTTGATGAAAAGATGATAATTATTGTTCAGTGTATAGCAGCTATAAATTCAAAAGCTAAGCTTTTTATTATTTTCTAAAGAATTGCATCTATGTCTTTACATTCAAGTTTGGATTAATTCTCTACACATACTAGGTGTGTACACTATATCTGGCAGTTCTCCAACACCTTCGGAAAGTGCAAACTACTCCGGGGGGAAAGCATGAAAATTGGCTTAGAATAGAGCGACCCTGTTAGTCCATCCCTGCACTAATGCTTCTCCTGTGGTTTTCCCATTTCTCTTCTTGCTACCAGTCCCCAGTTGCTGCCACCTGTAGAGAGTAAAAAACAAATCTACTCAAAGCTGTCATGTCAGGAGGAAGCACTCTGTGCACAGGGCACCGTGTTTCCTGTTGTTCTTTCTGGAGGAGCGTGACGTGAATGTAAGATTTACGTTGATAAGGTCTTTATGGCTTACAAACCACCCTATTTTGACCTGTTGCGTCAATAAAACACACTAGTTCAAAAAAAATTCAACTGTTCAGTGCAACTATTGATTTACAAAGTGAGCTCTGTATAATGGTAAATCAACAATGTAAGCTGTTAATAATAATCACAAACCGTATCGCACTCCTTCACATTCACAAACCAAATTCATACACACGCAGACTTAATAAACCCATGTGAGCAGACATGTTCCAATGCAATTTTACAACAATTGAAATTAATTAATCACTTATGTCAATGCATCCTTTGTTCACAGATTTGTAAGCAATACATTTGTTTTATGTGACATTTTTAAGATCAGGAATGTCCCACTCAGAGTCCTGGCTTATAAGAACCCAGAAACATGAAGCTTGGCTGCACATTCGCTGCTCTTTCTAATAGACCTGCCTTTTACGCTGTTCTTGCAGATATATTTTCCAGAGATAATTGCGTGAACTGTGTCCTATTATTCAAAGTAAAACCCATTTAATGTTATAAAATGGCTGCTTTTCCCACCCGTTAATTCAAGTATTTTCTTAAATGAAATGATTGCCGCCTCAGTCTGAGCTTTGCAATGGCTTGGAATAGATTAAACGACAATCACAGACAAATGCCACTCGACTGAATCAGATCATATTTTACAGACAAGGAACAGAAGACTCAGGCACCCACTTTAGCTTGACCTCCATCAAGATGTACTGACATTTCAACAGGCATGAAATGCATTTTTATGTAACATTTACAGTGGCTTGTCTCCAAATGTCCTTCCATTGCTCCAGCAAGCCAGCCTTTCTATTACACCGCATAATCAAGCATATAAATGGAAAATCTAGCAGAAGGGGAACAGTCCTGGATGACTTCACTTTGCCGAATCAGCAAACGGTGGTAAAATGGTAAATTGGAGATATTTTAGCAACTCATTTTCAACTAATACATCTTTAAATGTAGAGTAACATCTTTGTCCCATTATTCTATATGGCCATACTTTGTCTTGCATGTTACTTGAACATGTTCAGTCTTGGACTCTTGCAACCTGGGGCAAAAAGCATTTATCAGACTGCATTCTCCATGACACATACAGCATATAAAGCATAGCATATTTTGCGTTTAAGATCTTTGTATTTTATGCAAATGATGATGATGAATGCTTCGTGCAGATTTGTATCTCAAACAAAAAGAGAGCGATTTCATGCCATAGTGAATATGTGCGTATTTCAGATTAGATGTTTTCTGTGGGAACTCTTTCAAAATATTATCTTTAAAAAAGTAGAAGACCTATGAGATTTGAGATCTTAGAGGGATGAAAACGCTTTATAAAATGTGAAGGGTGCATTCACAGTGTTTGATCTGCCAAAGTGGAAGGCCTGTAAGACTCTATTTTAGATTTACCTCAATGTTAAATCCATCGATGGCAAGTCATTTTACACCAAAATAATCCTCATAAATCCGATCGAGACAAGTCGCTTTTCGAGCAGCAAATTTATTCTATGAGTCCCATAATGTTCTGACAAAATACAGTTTATAGTGTTGTCGATGCTATATGCAACACATAAGATAGTTTATGAGTACTTTGATAAACCGAAAGCAGAGGTCTGCGAGTTGGAATGGTTTGCGTGTAAAGCCTTGGAGCTGATTCGCAGCAGTGGTCTCAGAGTTAACCCACTGCTGAAGAGGCACACTCACTCTCCAACAGTCTAAAGGGATTAAGCTCTCTGCTGCTTTGAATACTGATCTGGTTATCTGTCAGTGATGGAGACAGAGAGAGAGATGCTGAGAATAGCAATATTGCTTCACAAAAGATAGATTGTAATAATAGCCCTTCTTCAAACTAATGTATTCATGCCATCTCTAGTTTGACAGCTGGGTTTTTCTCATACAAAGGACTTGAACTTGAATCAGGCAGTGTGTAGCATTTGGCATATACTTTGGGGCAACACTTGATGGGTGATTGGATGAATTTGTGTCGCAGACTTGGGAAGCCCCACGGCTGGATGATATGTATTCTTATTTTTATGAATACAAAACGCAATAGCTTTCATTCCTTTTCGTAAACTTGGAGTGTCATTCTCCTTTGGGCATGAGGAACAGTGGTCATTTTATTGATTTGCGGTAAGTCTATACATTTCAAGAGGGTTTGATTAATACAGGGAGCTCTGCTCTGGGATGAGCCCATAGAGTCAAAATAACAGGTCAAAGCTGGAGGCGCGTTCAAAGCGTCCCAGTGGGGGGCACTGGGCAAATCTGTTGTTCTGCATAAATATAAGAGGATTACTGGAGTCGAGGGGAACTGGCTGTTTGTGGAATTCCTCCATGACTCTGGACATATGATGTATATTTATATATGAAAGACTTTTAACTTAGTTATTAGTACTAAGTAACTCATGCCCTAGAGGCCATAAGCGCCACTGCAGGTGTCGTAGCATGTTGCAGTTTTTTTCGTATTGAATGTCCGTGAGAGTAAATACTATGCTGACAGAAAAGACAAAGGGAGAGAGGGATATTGTACATCCAATTACACAATGGAAATATTTTTTTCACTCAAACTTGGCTGTAAATACTGTTTAAGTGGCACTAGCCCGCAGTTAGCTTTGCTTGTTAGCCTGTTAGCTTCTTCTCCGTGATCTATTAGTGTGTATTGTGCCTCCGACCTGGTGGCAGTCAAGTTGCAATTGTGGTTTTCTGGCCAGAGACACCAGGGGGAGATGAAAGACCCCCCAATCATCCCATTAACACTTGTATTACCCCAGAGGGCCTACGGAAAGGATTTATTAAGGTAAACAAGTTACTTAGTACTGCTTTAAACACTTTGGGCCAGATCTTGTGTTTCTAAATGCAGACAGGTGGTGTTAAGTGCCATCTTCAGCGTCATACCTAGCGCAGTAAGGGGGCAGGAAAGGGGGTGGACACATGATGCTACTGCAACGCCTGGATGACGGTGGGTTGCAGCAGTGCGGGGGGTGGAAGGACCGCAGGCTGCTCACTGCAAAGTCAAAGCTGAGATGAGCATGAGGTGGGCGGGGAGAGAGAGACCCCCTTCAGGCTGAACTGACGGAGCCAAAATTTACCAAATATAAATGATTTAATTGATCAGAAACTGTGACTCTAGCAGAGAAGTTGTAGAGTAACCACCGGCTCACATTAAATCTGGTTACGGTCCGGTACGGCGTCCGCAAACTTAGAAAGTCATTAAAACCAATGTTGCACACTCACACTGCTCCGTGAAGTCCGGGTCCGGCTACCGAGGCCATCCGGCGGCCTTCCGACGGCAACGGAAAGAATCCGCAAGAAGTCTATTTTTGCCGGAGACCGGAGCCCCAACAGATCAAGCTGACAGAAAATCACGAGCCAATCAGGAAGTCAGGTCTCGTGAGAAAAGAAGATCCGGTGTATTTCAAAATAAAATCTGTCAGCTTACTACTTATTTGGTCTCGTTTACCACCTGTACACGCGCGTAACGTCGGAAATATAAACATTTCTCCATTACCAGTGACACAGGGGCACTAGTGTGTTGCAAAGCATCCACTTCACTGGGGAGAGTTGTTGTACTGGCAAATACGGCTTTTGTTTACAAAAACTACCTATATATGGGACTACTTAACACGTGAACTCGCACCAAGAGAGAAACTCATGGGCACTTCTGTTCTCGCGAGGGCCGTTTCTGTGCCTGGCGCAGCATCTGGCGCCGGAGCTGGCCACAATCTCAGCCGGACTCACTGTGAGTGGTAGTTTGGGGCAAACCCGGACTGGATCAGGACCGAACCCGGACCGAACCCCGGACCGTAGTTAATGTGAGCCGGGGGTTACACAGTTGCAAGGAAATTAGCTGAGGCCTATTGGAACAGTTGCGCTACACTTGCAGGATTCTTGGAGGTGCTGAATGAATGAGCGTATGTTTGCTTTGCACCCTGTTTGTGACCTCCGCTGTAATCTTGGATTTTGGAATGAGCAGCGATGTAAAAAGGAAACACGAGGCTTATTACGATGACCTTGTCTCACTTTTTTACTGTGACAAATGCAGCTGCTCATATAACAGCTCCGTATCTGTGTACATCAGCAACAATAAAGATGTAACACTACCTGGACAGTATAATTCTATCAAAATGGTTAAAATGGTTGAAATGATTGAAATGTCTGAAAGAAGGTATTTGTTGCAGATGCCTTTTCCATTCTCTTAAAGCAATGATTTACTACTTCACAGTGTACTGAGAGAAAATGGAGAAAGAAATCAATTCTAGATTTGACCCTACGAGGTCAAGAAATTGATCCAGTCCAGAACAAAGAACAAACTTAGCTTTTTATCAAATGTTTATCTCAAGCAATTCTAAACTAAACTAAAGTGAATGGACTTAGGTTTACAAAGTCAAAACACACCACTTTCCACGTCCTACATCAAAGAATGTCTCAGCATGATGTTGACTACAAACAAAAGTAATAACAGGGGGAAAAATACAACATTGGCTGTCGGTGGATCACTGGGTTGCTATTTCAATATTTCATCATATCAATCAATCAATCAAACTTTATTTATAAAGCGCTTTTCATACCGAAAGGTATCACAAAGTGCTTAAAACAATACGCCCGGCATCATTATATATAATTAGGACTAAATGAATAGATGTCAGTTAAAAGCTAAGCTAAAAAGGTGGGTCTTGAGCCTGCTCTTAAAGACATGAACGTTCTCTGTGGTCCTGAGCTCCTCCAGCAGGTCGTTCCAGAGGCGAGGGCCATAATATTGGAAAGACGCCTCGCCGTGAGTCTTTATGTTGACTTTAGGAATGACTAGGAGACCCCTGCCGGAGGAGCGAAGGGGCCGTGAAGGTTTATAAGGTAAAAGCAGTTATGAAAGATAAGAAGGACAAAGACCATTAAGACATTTAAAAACCATTAAAAGAACTTTAAAGTCGATCCTGAAACACACAGGGAGCCAATGCAGTGACTCTAAAACTGGTGTAATGTGGTCCCGCCTCCTGGTCTTCGTCAGGACACGAGCTGCTGAATTTTGTAAAAGTTGTAAACCTGAGATACTCTTTTTGGGAAGACCAGAAAGCAGGGCATTACAGTAGTCGATACGACTGGTGATAAAAGCATTAGCGTCTCCGTGTTGGCCCGAGAGAGAATGGAGCAGACTCTGGCTATGTTCTTTAGATGGTAAAAACCTATCTTTGTGATATTCTTAATGTGTGGAATAAAAGTCAGCTCAGAGTCAAAAATCACGCCCAGGTTCTTCACCTGTGAGGAAGGATTAAAAGACAATGACTGGTTAAGCTGTAGAAAGTTTTCTGCCATTCAGGATTTGATATCTAAAATGCAGTTAAAAAGTGCATCCATTGGCCTGGTGTCATCAGGAGACATGGAGATGTACAACTGAGTATCATCAGCGTAACTATGAAAGTTGGTTAAAAAGCACCAGCCCTAAAATCGAACCCTGGAGCACACAGTATCATCATCATCATAAGCATCATCATAATTAATATTATTAGGAATAGCAGTGTACTAAAAAAATTGTTCATTACGTCACATTCAAAATACACCAAAATATGTTCAATGGATCGGCAGAATATAAACAGAACTTCTCTTGCACAAGGCTCTATACTGGAGCCTTTCCAGCTCGGTCACAGCAAATAACATCCTCCTTTTGTGATTAAGAGCCCGTTTTCAGGCTTTTTGAGCTATATCTGTCTTAACCATCCATCTTCCACTTTTAAAAATAATAGTTCAGTGCAGCATTCACAGACTGATGGATGCTTTCGGCTCCTTTCTTATGCTGTTTGCTTACATCAGTACATTTTCTTTGTGCAGTATTATCATATTTCCATCACAGAGGGAAGTAAAAAAAAAAGTACTGTGTAACCTACCAATGTTATTTGCAATGCCAATTTAGACTATTTGATTTACAAGAATCAAATAGTTCACAATATAAATTAAAGGAGCACGTACGTATATCGCTGCAAACAAAAGCAAGTTGCTTGAGGGTTTCACAAATAATCAAATCAAAACTGCGAATCACAAAGACTAACAAGGTAGGAAAAAAATCACAAAATATCTTGTGCCCATAGGATCTTATTAGGTTAAGGTGTTACGGTGTACTTTATTGTCCGTGTAGGAAAATGTGTCTTCTGCATTTGACCCATCCTTCGATGCCGCTGGGGAACCCATAAGGATTGCAGTGCCCAGGGACCCATCTCCAGATGTGGAGTAAACCTACACAAACGGGGAGAACATGCAAACTACACATATGTAGAAAACCCCGTCCAGGTGGGAATCAAACCCAGGACCTTCTTGCTGTGAAGCACGAGTGCTAACCGTGCGCCACCATAACCTTATAAACTGACACATCTAACACACTCTGCCAGTGATGCCAGCAGCGTACTACTTAATAATATTATTATTAAGTAGTACGCTACTGGCATCACTGTATATCATATTTCTGTTAAATTATTCTCTTCATTAAGGGCATACAGTACACAGCACACATCACAGAGGACCGCATCAGGCCTCTCTTACTTAGGCTTCATCTGTGGGAATAAACTGAAGCCAAATGAACATAACGGATTAATATCAAAGACAACATTAGCTGGCCTAGACAGTCTCAGAGCAACACAGGTCTTTAATGTGTCCACTGCTAGCAGCACTCTCCAAACTGTCCACCCACAGCAAACCCACAATTCATCTCCACATAGTTAAATAAAAGCCGTTTTCCAAGATCTGCAAGGCACTGAGATTTCAACCCATTTTGAAATGTTATTTAATTCAACTTTATACATATCTGTTTGATTTGATTGTGCCTTACTCCGCCTCTCACTCCCTGAGGTCGGCAGGCCAGACCTGCTTGTGGTTCTTAAGACCAAAACAAAGCTGAGAGGTGATCGTGCCTTTTCTGGAATCAGCTCCCACTGCCTGACCTGTTCTCTCCCTACTTTCAAATCTCTTTTAAAATAAAACAATGTCTTCTCCTTACATTTAACTCAGTTTAAGGGTCGGCCTTTAATGTACTTGTCATTTGTATTCTGCATTGTGCACTTAAGTCAATTGCGTCATTTTAAAGTGCTTCATGAATTAAGTTGAATTATCTCTAAATGGAGAGACCTGAAATGAAGCAGGTGCAAAAATAACAACCTACAGCAGGAAACCCTCCGGAGCTCTGGCCCAACACAAAAAGAATAAAAAAAAGAATAAAAGTTGTCCAGACTAACCGCCAGTGCCCCAGATTGTAACCTAAGCATATCCTCATCCAGTGTACCAAATGAATTCCCGCGGCTCTACGTAATAAGGAAGTTCAGCTCAATGCAAGGTATAGTGATCAGATGTGTTTGAGATTAATACTAAATGTCTGGGGGGGGGGGGGGGCCAATATTATTGATTTCAAAATGTGTGAATTGTGAGTTTTTTTTTTTGTCCTTGTAGTTATTTATTTATTTTGTCATTAGTGGAATTTGTGGATTAGTTTTTGTTTGTTTTTTGCAGCTGACAGTTTTGTATATAGCAGATCTTGGCAAACCATTTCTCTTAAAAAAAAGAAAAGAAAAAGAAAAACAGGCTTTGTGGATGAGCAAACTATTTGTTCATTTCTCTGTTCATTTATTTCCGTCCATCTGGTTTCAAACTGAACGCAAACAAACGATCTCAATGACAAATGCTCAGAAACCAGATGAAGATGCCCATTTATTTTTTTATTTTTTTTGCTGCTGCACATAATGATGATATGCAAAAATGAACAAAATATACCGTTCACTGTGAGAAAGTCTGTTATTTTCCTGTTCATCTTTGCGTCTGTGTCTTCTTCAGAACAATATGAAGGCAGCTCTATTTTGTTCCATTTTATAGTTGTTTCGTCACTCTCTGCAGAACCCTCAGACTATACTATGCATACTATCGGAAGCTCTCTATTATGAGCACGGGATTGTTGCATCAAAACCAGCAAGAAATTGGGATTACTTGCACATTCCTTATAAACCAATGGAGATAGAATTTAAAGTATTTGGACATTAGAGTGTGTTAGATGTGTCCGTCACTGTAGCAAAACAACATATGAATCTTTAAACTTTGCTGCCTGGTGTCAACAAACATGTAGGATTTGCTTATAACGGTCGGTTTATAAGGTTATGGTGGCACAGCGGTTAGCACTCGTGCTTCACAGCAAGAAGGTCCTGGGTTCGATTCCCACCTGGACGGTGCCTTTGTGGAGTTTGCATGTTCTCCCCGTGTCTGCGTAGGTTTGCTCTGGATTCCATATCACTAAAACATGTACAATATCCTCCAGCCAGGTGATTCTGACTGGCTCCACATCTGGAGATGGTGCAATCCTTATGGGTTCCCCCAGCGGCATCGAAGGATGGGTCAAATGCAGAAGACACATTTTCCTACACGGACAATAAAGTACACCTTAAAGGGGGGTATTATGTAAAATCGACTTTTTCAAGCTTTATATCATGTTATTATGTCATTCCCTCATTAAACACATGCCTGGAGTGTTGCCTTGGCTCATTCACATATTTTTGAGTAATCAGTAAAAACTTAGACGGCAGCCATTTTAGGTGTAGCTATGCCCAGTCCTCCTAGGAACGCCCCCACCTCCTGGAGACGCCTCTGGACCTTTCGTCACCAGCCAAGTCACCAACCACTGCTCCTCAGCAGAGCCCCTCTCCGCACAGTGTTGTTGTTTAGATGCCACAGCAGTGTGCTGAAGGGGGCGTGTCAGAAAGCTTCTTAAAGAGACAGAGGCCTATTTCAAGACGTTCAGTACAGCCATTTTGAGAGAGCAATTTTATTCAAGGCAGTTATTTTAATTTACTGCATATACAGACCAACATCATTGTAGTATGCTATAGACTGGTGCTATGTGATTGAAAAAAGCATAATACCCCCTCTTTAACCTAATAAGATCATATGGCACAAGATATTTTGTGATTTTTTTTCTACCTTGTTACCTCCTTGCACTGATGATATATACAATTTTGTTTTATGTCAAATAACCATTAAAATGCATAAAAAAGCGAGCTGTTAAGGCTACTTTGTCAAGTACTAACTATATCTTTCACTCTTACACAGGCAGGTTTGACAGATACACCAGTAGAACCTCTGGAGTGTTTGTTTATGACAGTGTGGTTATTGAACTGTGGAGGAGTGCCTATGGAGAGGTCTGACAGCTCAAATCATCTCCTCAGAGAGCTGCAGCAGTCCGCCGAAACCCAATCTACACCTACATCCTCTAATGATCCACACTGCAGTAGATAAACACATGCCTTTCAGATGATATTGAAAAGCACTACTCATTATGGGACTCAATAAATCTATCACAACAATAACAACATGTCTGGAGATGGCTGTGATTCTTCATTATTGCAAATAGCTGTTTTGACCGTCATTGACTTTGCTACACAAATCATTTCGACCAACTCATCAAGCAATGATAGATGTGTCGTTACAGAAAACAACTTCACCATATTGAATGAGAAAGAAGACAGCGAGTGGATAAGATGTATATATGTCACTTTGAATATTAGTAAAATGTGCCCCGTTGTTACACATTATAAAGCCTTAGATAGTGCCCGCAAGGACTCAACTACTGCATTGGGGGCAGACAACTTTTGGATCAGCAGGATATGGCTTTATCAGTTCAGCTGCTGCCATCCTGTTTTTCTTGATGTGTGTTTTTCTAGATATTTAAGAGACTACAGTCAAGGGAGAGTGAAGACTGCAGCTCAGTGGTGTTGAACAGAGCAGCTCTCAACATGAAAATGAGTGCGTAAACACTCGATTACTGCAGCCAGACCTGACACCGTGGAGGAACAGCTCCAGATCAATAGAGCAAAACATCTGTAACACAGACACAGCAACAGAAGAGAAACAAATGTACACAATGATAAAACACCGCACTTAGTATATTGATTTCTCTTTGGAGATGTCAGGTGTCACGTGTACTGTATTTCTGTATATTGTTTTACTTGTTGGTAACATCAAAAGGACAATACTTTTAGTGGACTTAACACAAAAGGAATGTGCAGCTGAGTTACTGACAAAAGCCCCATGTCTGTAATTAGAAGAAGCAATAAAAGGCACTAATTGGATTTTTAACTGGTGTCTTCGGAGGCTGTGTTCACATAATCCTACTCCACTTGGCACAGCTATCCAAGCTGTCATGCTATTCCTGGACAACGGGCTAGTGTCTTACCTCCAGTCAATGGTATGAAGGCACTGTTTGAACAATTTTCTGACAGCATAAATAGGTGTGACCTTGGGGATTGTGGTTAATGGTGCATTTCTAAAGTGACTCAATTAAATCAGGAATTTCTGCTTTAAAATCAAGACACAGTCACGAATATTGTCCTGCACTGCTGCGGGCTGTGGCGCGATGCTGCGGGCCATTGGAACTTGTCGCGTCCTGTCAGGAATGTGTTAAGAATATCAAGAATGTGGAACCTATAAATATAAATATACAGCGGGAACCATACGTTTACATGCACTTCATAAAAAGACACATTTGCATTTTTTTACCCAGTGTCTGACATGAAACCAAAATTAACTTTTCTCTTTTTTTTGGTCAATTATAATTTAAAAAAGATATATAATTCTATTTGTTAAATTCGAGAACAATGAGAGGTAGAATTTGCTGTATAACTTGGGTCAAACGTTTTGCATAGCCTTCCACAAGCTTCTCACAATAGTTGGGAGGAATTTTGGTCCATTTCTTCACACAGAACTGGCCATATTTGACATGCCTTTTCAGCTCTGCCTGTACATTTTCAATGGATTGAGATCAGGACGTTGTGATGACCACTTAAAAACATTGACTTTGTAATCAAAGCCACTTTGTAATCAGTATTGGCCATAAGGAAGTGACCCACTCACTGCCTGCTCTGAAACTTCAATGCCTTTTACTCTCCCGCAGAGTGCCACTTCTCGAAAAGGTGCAAACCAAATTGTTTAAAAGTGACTGACTGATTAGCCTTTTGGTTGGAGCCATGCTACACAGCTACATGCTGTGCTGTGCACTCTGTATCCATAGGGCAGCATGGGTTTCTATCAATCCACGAATGCTTTCACGCCCAATTACAAATCACCACTAATCATCCCGAAAGGAACGTTGCATTGCAAACTCCACGAATGGGGGCTAATCATGACATTTGTGAAAGCCGATTTGCTCTGTTAAGAACCCTCTAATAATACATTAAGTCATTTTACGAATCTCACGAATGACGGAAAAAACAGCATCTATAACGCATCTTGCCAATGTGTAAACCCAGTATTATTAAAATTACAGATTAGTTTGCACAGCACTTACCAGCAGCAGTATTTTAGAAATACGTAATTTCTAAGTGTGTACTTTTTTTTGTGCGCGCTTTCTGTCTGTGGTTTCTTCAGTATCTGAACTGCTGCAGGTAATGACAGGGCTTACTGAGTGTCTCATTAACCTGAACTAGTGCAGCAATGCGAAGGCTGCTCCACCGGGCTCCGAGTGATTCAGGCCACGGCTGAGTGAGTAGTCTCCTCACTTCACTGAACTGGACCTGTCCTTTTGCACAGATGCTCTAACATATTAAAGCAGCTGGCTTGTTTACCTCCTGCTTGTTTTGTTTTTTCCCACCATGTAGAGATTATAAAAACTAAAACAGGCTGAAGTTTAAATATCAACAAGATAAAAAATGATTTGACATTTCATCACGTGCAACGCTACTGTCATGACTGCAACATTCTACACTGAAATGCTGGGTTGATCTTGAATTAAGGATATACATATATCTTTGAAAATACAGTAGGTGAAGACAAAGGTTTAATGACCCACATGTTTGAATCCTGACAGAATGAAAGCAGGCTATATTGAGGCAGAAATGATCAAACTGGTTAGCTGCAAGGTTCTTCACGTACATGCTAAACAGCCTCACCTATAGTGTTCGAGCAGCAGCTGTATAACAGAAACTCTGGGTTACTTTTGATCGATACAATGTAGTAGCAATAAATATGCTCTCATACTTGCAGCTCATTCCCCCTCGAGGGACCCAGGCAGATATTGTAAGCCAACACTGTGGGGCACACAAAAGTAATAAAAAATGAGTACTCTTTTCTATTTTAGTTTTGCACGCTTCCTGTGACCTCTCTTAGGAATGAAGAAATAAATGGGCAGATGTCCCTACAGGGCCCCGTAACCTAGAATAGTCCCTCATAACCAGGGAAGACAGGGGTAGGGGGGCTTACGGATGACTTTGGTCTGCTGAGCTTTGAGCAAACCTTTGTATTTTCACTGTAACATGATGGATGTGTGAGGCACACAGAAGAAAATCAATCAGTATTAAACATAACGCCTCCATATCTTAGAACCAAAATCATGAGGAAAAAGTGTTACGAAGTCAGGTAAATGACCTGAAACATGCCAATGCTCTAATACAACAATATCCCATATCCCTGCATTGACACTCTCTCCCCATCAAAATAAATCATGCAAATGCGGCACTGTTTTGGTGCGACGCGAGAAGCAGACTCACTAGATTAAGGCCAGTGATCTAATTTGAACTCACAAGATGCTGTATCTGTTTGGGTGGAATGAGTAAATAAATCAGGTCTCTGCCTTCGAGACTTTCACTCAGCGAATGATTTAGCAGACCAAGAAATGACAGAATACTTCCTTGGGGGAACCAATATCAATAAAGCAGTTGTCGTACATTCAAGATGACCTGCTTGTTGTAGTAGTGCACGCCTCAGTGACCTAAATCTTTGTTTTCAGTATTCAATGTTCAATAAAGACTATCTGTAATGCTGCATGGTCATTCTTAAAATTGCTTTCAACGAGGACATTTGGAAGTGGGAAAAATCCAATATGGAATCATGCAGAATTTTAGAGCAGTGGTCCAGAGGCACTGTGCTCTCTTCTGTCCTGTTCAACCTGTACACCTCTAACTTTAGGTACAACTCTGAGCTGTGTCACCTACTGAAATACTCTGATGACACAGCTATTGTCGGGTGTATCAGGAGGGGGAGGAGGAGTACAGGCGCCTTATACAGGACTTTGTGGTGTGGTGCAGGGCTAACCACCTTCAGTTGAACACAACAAAAACAAAAGAAACGGTGGTGGACTTTAGGAAGAGTCGGCCACAGTTGCAACCGGTCTCCATCGAGGGAGACAGTGTGGAGGTTGTGGAGACCGATAAATACCTGGGCCTACAGCTGGACCACAGACTGGACAGGTTGCCAATATAGACATGCTCTGCCGTAAGGGGCAGAGCAGGCTCTAATTCTTCGGAGACTACAGTCCTTTAACATCTGTCAGAAGCTGCTGCAGATGTTTTACCAGACTGTCATCTGCAGTGTACTCTTCTATGCTGTGGTCTGCTGGGGAGGAAGCACAAGAAGAAGGACACCTCATGGCTCGACAGGCTGGTGAGGAAGGTGGGTTCTGAAGTGGGCGAAGAACTAGACTCATTCACTGCTGTGACAGAAAGGAGAGTTCTAGGAAAACTCTTGTCCATCATTGATAATCTCCACCACCCGATGCATGCCACCTTCACTAGACAGAGGAGCAGCTTCAGCGAGCGGCTGTTGTCTCTGTCCTGCTCCAAGGACCGGCTCAGGAAGTCATTTGTCCCTCAGGCCATTTGGCTATATCATTTGTTTGTAATAAGTAACAGAATGTACTCAATTTTACAGTTGATTACTTGTGTGTGTTTTTAGTGGATATTATTTTTATATTGCTTCTGCTGAAACATGAAATTCCCTTGGATCAATAAAGTATCTATCTATCTATCTATCTTCTCAAACTGTGGTACATTTTGTGCGTGGTATAATTAAACATGCCTTGGCTTGCCTCAGGGCCATCTGCAATGAGACCTTATTCATGTTAGATAACAATTTTAGATCCTGTTTAGTTCTGCTTTGGACTTGTGCAATTTTTCTTCCGTTTTTATTGGTAGAATACTCCAAAAAATAAGAATGGTCCTCCACAGATAAAGGAAAACATGCTTACCCAGTAAGTAAGTAAGTAATAACTAAGTGCTTTATTTGTCATTGTACAAGACAAAATAGTGTTCAGTCTTAGTCCTGAGCTGCTGCGATTGATAGATTTGAGGTCCTAATACAGCCAATAGCAAATGGTAATCAGGTGCAACACGGCAACAAAGTGTGCAGCTTTTTACAGCAGCAGAGGCGCTAAAAAGCTTCATTTCCTTTGCAATCGCTGCTGCTCCTCATGGGCAATGGGCTTAACTGAGAGGAGCACATTTGAAACTTGAGTCTCTCTAAAGGCTCATTTATGCTCTCTGTTCGAAACGCATACAGAGACGCGTGTAGCTTTCTGTCCGTCTCCTGCGTGATTCTGTCCATGCAGACGCCTTGTTTATGCAGTCATAGCAACAGAGAAGATCATGAGCTAACCACTGGGGACACTACTGCACACAGCTCAACAGGTGGAGCAGAACAAATGGCTAAACTTCAAAAAGTGATTTGAACCATTTCTAAACAAAACCATCACTGCTTTACCTCACTTTCTTGTGTCTTCAGTAAATATAATCTAAAAATAATTTGGGTGTTGCCATATTGTCAATATTTCATCTCTAGCACCCTCTGGTGGTAAGTTTCGACAACACAGGCTTGACATTAGGAGCGTGAGCATAAATGTGCCCCATCGTGGAATCCAGGGACATAAGTCGGCTGACTCAGTTTCACAAATCGAGAAAGAAGAGCATTTTTTTGAATATTGGTGATTTTCACTTTTTTGCTGAATCTTTTATCTTTTAGATTACAGTATTGGTATATTTAAAACCGTGAATTCTCAGGTGAAAAAGTCGGAGAAATAGCGCGCGCCGTGGGGGTTTGTCATTGTGTGTGTGTGTGTGTCTCATTATTATGCAACGCTTCCCCGTGTGTCTGACTGAGGCCGCTCCTGCTCCCGCGCTGATTAGCCGAATACTACTGCAGAGGTTTGTTTTTCTGCGTGAAACTTTTCCAGGCTAACTTTTCCAGTGCGACTGATGATGCCCTGGCTGTAAGCATGCACAGCGCCCTGCTGACCAATATGTTTCCTGAGCCAACTCCTTGCCTTCAGAGCGTGTTTTAAGACAGAAGGATGTAGCGCGGATTTGCCAAACTCTACATTGAAAATAACTGAGCGAGAAAATGGATTTACCACAATAGTGAACGGCAGAAGGCACACAAAGGTTACTTCAGACGGGTGAGTTGTCGCTTGTGTTCGCTGTGCCATTGTGTCTGTTTGCTTTTTGATGAGGCCATTGTTGTGCTGTAAGCTAACGTGGTGTGTTCAGTGGTTGATTTGTTTGCGTTTTGTTTTTGGTCGTAAGCTGTGTGTGCAAGTTACGGATAATATAACATAGTCATTGTCCCTGGCACTAATGACTCTGTGTGTTCTCCTTTCCCTCTGGTCAAATGTGCGTGTGTTGGGATAATGTTGCTAGTTGTCATTGTGTTGCTACTTGCTGTAGAGGTAGGCTCTATGGGAAGTAGATTTATGCAAAAGACATTTACAGTATTTATATATTACCTGTTTGCAAATCTATTTTTTATTTGATGGCACATTTTCCTTGCTTTTTGCCTTTTCTGCCCCCTGTGCTTTACGGGGGTGGGGAGAGGGTATGGCTTATCTAAATGAGATGTAAATGAGCCCTATTGTCATGCGCAGTAGCAGCAGAGAGGGGAAATCTCCGCAAACTTTAGAAGCTGATTACTCTGCTTAGAAATATTCTGGGACCTTAACTTCTCCAAATATGATCAGATTTCCAGATTTCATTGGAAAGCTTGGAGACTACATTTTCTGAAGCAATGTCTCACACAAAATGCCCCAAAACCAAGTTGTGACCCTGGATTCCACCACTGGGCACAAATGGAGTGACAGTGACTACACTTGGAACGCACATATTTATTTACGTACAGAATGGGAGCATGAATGAGCCTTAATCCTGCAAATGTCGCGCAACTGTTCCAATAAGCAGCCACTTCCTTGCACCCAAAGATACATTAAATCCTTTTATTGATAGGAGTTTGTCCATCCCCTGTCCTTACCTACTGCTCCAGGAATGAAGCTGAAGATTGCACAAAGCGCCACCCGACTGTGCAAACATCGAGTGTACTGTCCGTGTAGATGGGTAAAAAGCTGCTGCTGTTTAAGTTCAGGTCTGAGTCCATGACTGCTTCAATAGATTTCTAAACTGATTTTTAGGTTTTAGAAAGAGATACTTGAGGCGACTCATAGCACTTTCTCTTTATATCTGAGGGCTGAGGACAATGATTTAATTCATTTCTTTCTGAATTTAGCTGGATAAAGTTGTTTTGCATCCACTCACTCACCTGTTCAAGGCAGTGACAGATACCGTACACACCCATTCATTTAAACCATCTGCATATTTCTGTGCTGCTTAAGTTGTGCCGTGGATTCTAAAATATGTTGCACTGTATTGTTGATAATAGTTTTCAATCTATTCATCTCAAGCTTGCTTTGATAAGAGATACTTCTCACCTGAGCTTCTGAATAGGCCAGATGTGACATATTCATTCAATGCTGTTTCTCATTATTGTTGTGGAGGACACATTTTTAATATACTGACCAGTGTAAGATGTAGCAACATTGAGATTTTCCAATCGTGGTAAAGTGAATGTGTAAAATTTGACTTGTAATGTTCTGCTTGTAGTACACTTTCAATCCAGTATTTAGCCCAAAGCCTCCTCCAGAGAAAAGCTCAGTCTGTCGGCATCGCTAATGGCATCCTTAAGAATACAGGATGCATGCACTTATCTCTGGGCTGTTTGTAAGGAGATTTAGTGTTGAATTGCTGGGTTGCAGGTTCTAGAATGTGATGATGTCACCGGACCCAGCAGGGGACAGGTTTTCCTATTAACAGCATTACACTTTCACAAGTCATAGCTCAAAAGAATGTATGAATTACAAAAGTGATCATTACTATCAGTCACTGGGTCCAAGATCTCTCTGTACAAGACCAAAGATTTCCTCAAAAACAAAATAATGTTTCCTCCATATAATAGTATTGGCCTTTAGAATGCTGTGATGTAACCTGCAACCCAGCAATAGGTCATAAACAGTAGTACACTCTGCACTTTGCACATATGAAGAGGTTGTTGAAGAAGAGCTAGATGTACAGTGGTTTTGTCAAGTAATAGTTTATTAACTTCAGCACATCATTTAAGGCGACACTGCAGGTGAATAGGGGAAAAATGTAGAGATATTTATTTGAAACTTTTGCTGAACATTACTGATATAAATATGAGAAAAAATGTATTTTTATGTTAAAAATAAGGCATTGTGTGCATGAAAATGGCCAAAATTGCCTATATTGTGGGCAACAAAATCTGAAATAATGGATTGAGCCAGATTAAAATGTATGGTTTTATTTTATTGACATATTAGTAACTAAGATTTTTTTCAGGGGGGATTTTGGACATACTGTTTAGTTTGTCAATAAACTAATCATAAGTGAAAAAATCTATAAACTCACATTTTTGGGTTCAAAGCTGAATAACACAGGCTAGGAATTAGATATTAAAAAATCCATCTAAAAACACCTTCAAAATATTGTTAAGTCCAAGACTGGAAAGTTTGAAGTCTGTAGGAGCGACTATAAGGGCTTACCCACTGCCCAAGTAGGCCTTACCCTCATTCAAAGAAAACAAGCCCTGAACGTCTTATACCGAGTGCGCATGTGCGGCCCCTTCCGCCGCTCTTCCGTATTTTGCGGCTCCCAGAAGGAAAAATACCCATTTGGATTATAGCGTCGTCACGGGGACCCTTCCCAGGACACGTGGATGTAAAATCTGTACTGTAACTAATTATGCCCAGATATGATGTTTTTTTTGTTTTGTTTTTGGAATATCCTATACCAGTCTCAACATATATGTAAATGTACTGTAACTAAATATGCCCTTATATGACACTTTCTTGAAATAACTATATATTAGCCTCAACTATATGTAAAATGCATTGTAAGTCTATCTCAAAGGACACTACAGGAACCAAGTTTGTTTTATTTTAATTTTATCATATACAGTATTAACTGCATTACAAGATGTATTGTAAATGAAGTCAATACAATTTAAAAAAACATGGATGTATAATCTGTCAATATTTGTGAGTGAATACCCGTGTGAAAGACGGCTTTTTCTTGCGGCGGAGTTGCTACTTCCGGGTTATCTCCGCCTCACTCGCAGCAAAAACATCATAAAATAAACATCATACAGGGTAGGTTTTGTCATTTTTATACTCTGACATGAAAACTAAGATGTAAAGGGAGGAAACTAGATAAAAAATCTCCACTTCGACCATTGCGTGAAAAATCAATACTTTCACCTGCCGTGTCTCGCCTTAACAATCGTGACAGCGTTTGAGAACAAGTTTAATCATAAAATGGCACCATGAACAAATATGCTAAAACCCAATACCGCGCTATCCTTCACGCACATACAACTACGTTTGAAAATGGAGATGGAGGTCTTTATTCATCCTCTCTCTCTGTCAGCCTGATTCATGTGTATTTCCAAAGTTAAGCACCTGATAGGCTTATTATAATAAATATCTCTGAACTGCTCACCTAATGTACTATCTGTTCTGTAGTGTACTACAATCAGAACATAATTACAAGTCAAATTTTACACATTCACTTTACCACAATTGGACAATCTCAATGTTGCTCCATCTGGTCAGTATATTAAAAATGTGTCCTCCACAACAATATGAGAAACAGCATTGAATGAATATGGCACATCTGGGCCATTCAGACCACTTCAGAGAGCCACCAACAGTGTTGCTAAGATTTCAAAGCTCAAAGTGAGAATTATCTCTTATCAGAGCAAGCCTGAGATGAATAGACTGAAAACTATTATCAAAATAGCAAAAGTGCGCAAGACTTTGTATATGTAATGACCGGCAAAATGGATTCTGTTTCCATCAGCTGCTTTCCCATTACAGAGTCCTCAAAAATAGGACATAAGCATGGCGCCCTCTTTAGAATTCTACATGTGGAATGTTTGTTATGAGCTCAGAGGAGTTCTGTCACTGAGGCATACACTAAACGTATAATTTATAAATAATCATTTTAAACTTTTATTGCTTTGTAATGGTGCATGAAAGTACACTATCAAGCAGAATGATCAGAATGAAACAATGCTTTTTTAAGCGGTGTGAGAATAAGTAGAGACACTGAAAAGGCATATGCTGTGGAAGTAGCAACAGCTCTCCATGCATTTAACATGCCAGTGATTCTATTTATACCCACAGATATGGGATAACAATCTGGGTTACGCAAAATTCAGAATAACCTCGGGGTGTGTTGGCCTTATTCTATATTCTTTGTGGCCACATTTCACCTTAAGTGTTCAGCAGTCAGGCCAGTAGATGCTTTAACATCTTCAAAAACATAATTTGGTGTGGGCCAGTGCTGTAGCCACCATCACATCAGCCGCAGTTCAAAAGTATGTAGAAGATATGTAACAGCATGGAATTAAAGGCTCAGCACCTCATTTTTCAAAACAAAACTGTGATATTTGTTATTATAATTTGTTAGTTGTTTATTACTTATGACAAGCTTTCCTAACACATTTCAACATTCTGATTCTTTATGGGGATGAGTTTGAAACTGTGTCACACAGAGAACAGCGTGCTCTGGTAATGTTTACGATAAAAGCCACCGACAGACTAATTGTTCTTTTGCATTCACACAACACCCGGGTTTACAATCGCTCAAACTATACAGCCTAAATATACCTCCAGCCCCTTTACTGAAATACACAACAAGCTCTGCTCTTGAAGTTGGACATCTCAAATAATAAGTAAAAAAAACAACCTAATTTGACTTTAAGATTGCCCAAAGCAATAGGACTTGAAATGCATTAAAGAAACTAAAGAAATGTTAATTGGCGAATGCTAAAAACAATGATAACTCAGGCTATGCCAGCAGTAATTTTTTCCAGAAGGATCAATGCTTTCTCTTCTGATTCCTATAATCCCAAAAAGTGTTCTCTTCACTAATCCTGACAGCTGACAGGGCACACTGTAAACCTCCGATAAAGTCTCATTGAGCCAAACAGAACAAGTGTGAAGGTTTAGAAACAGGATTTGTCCCACTGGCAGCAACAACAAAAACAAGTTTATTTTACAGTAGTGCATTACAATTAACCGACAGGGACGTTCCATACATTCAGAATGTACAGTAATTACCGGAAAATACTTTCACACATACAGTTAACTGAGTATCCTTCATACAGTATATGGATTATATTCATTTTCTGAATGTACTAACAGGACTATTGGCAATAAAGTTGACTTTGAACTGTGAATTAAACTGAATGTCCTCTACTTCTGGCTAATTTGTCAGCTCATGGGCACCGGTACACGCTCCATCCTACTTTATTTGATCCTTGATTTGATTCATTTTCACATGCACAACGGACCGATTTCATGGCAGAAGGATGAAACAGAACAGATGCTTTGAGTGGACTGCATATGGAACGACTCCACTGATAATTGTTATAATTAGGCTTCATTATCAAGGAGAGGGGCTTTCCAAGGGAGACGAGGAGCTCTTCAAAACTATGGGGATCAAGGTTGAGTGTCCATCTAGAAAAGTACCCACTTTGAGGAGACTTTCTGAGGACTTCAGTTGTCATGATACGGGTGACATTATTCTGGTCTAAAACTTCCTATGTCAAAGTTATCACTCCTCATTGTGTGTATGTATTGTAAATGACAAGTATTAGGTATTCAACATCAACATTTCATCAACAGCGATTATTGATTCTTTTTTTTTCTTTTTCTTTTTTGCTCTGCCTACTCGATCAACTGCAGAGGTGGAGAACTGTGATTGATTTTGTGGAGTGACAAATTGTTTCTCACTGAACCTCAAAGTGGATTTTTATTTATTTTTTGTTACAATGTACGCAGTAACAAAAGAACATTGTATAATATAGCAAACGAGATGAGGTATTTTCAAACATGAAATTCTCATGATCTCTTTTGACCACAAAGCTGCAGTTTCCTTGCATATTGGATGCTCTCGGATTAATATACCCAATAATTAGAGTGGGCATGCTTTCTGTGGGTTGGTTAATTGCACTGAGACACACTTAGGCAAGGCAGTAAACATACTGATATAAATTGCCTGTCTGAACTCATAAAACTGGTCTTAAAGCACTAAAACCACAGAAAAAAGATAGATAAATGACACTGGGAGTGTGCAGTAACTGTCAAAGTACGTCTTAAAGAAACCTACAGATTAACTGTCCCAACTAAATCAATAAATACATTTCTGAAAAAAAATAAAGTATTAAGTATTGTTAACATTTTGCTATAGTAAAGAACCAAGAAGTAACAGGGATTCATCATATGGTGCGACGTCATGTCATATGGTGTGACATACTGTAAGGAAAAATTGCAAATTTGTCATAAAAAAACTATCAAAGAATAAAGAAAGTGGTCTCATCTATCAGATCCAAGATTTTTTATAACGTTTTCAGAAGCAATGACACAAATAATTAAAAATAACCATACTTTTTTTTTTTTAGTATACTTTGCCAAATGGGATGCATAAAATATACTGTGTTACATTTGCAAAGGAAAATATTGCTATTTCAAAGATTAAGGATAAAATAATATTTTATAATGATGCATTACATGATTTTGATAGAATTTGGGATTTGTTTTTAATGTAATCTTGCCGTCGAGCCATATGACATTTTTTTGGGATTGACTGAATGGTGATCTTAAAAATATTATTCAATTTAACAAAATCAAGCATGCATACATATTTGAATACCTATTAGTCTGCACAACCCAGATTTCTATATTTGATCTGAAATCATTTATGTTGCTACAAAAGATGTCATTGACCCCTGTACATACTAAATATTCCACTGTTAGGACAAGTGAAAAAGAGCAGTTGGTTACTATTGTTTAAGTTAGCCACTGGTGTAATCGCAGCAAAAAAAGCAGTTAAATAATTTAGACCCATGAGCGATTCTATTACAAGTCTTTTGCTACCTACAGTATTCCAATGACATTAGTCAATTGATGTATCTCCCTAACGTTAACCTTTTCTTTCCAGATTTGGTACATTGACTGCCTCTTGTTGTCTCAGTAAACCACCATCTCAGTGCTCTGCGGTACCACTGGGACAGATTATGTCTATTTGCTCTGAGTGCTCCTGTCCTCTCCTGCTGCAATAGCCCACTCCTGTGTCAGGGCTGAAGGCTGTTAATGTCAGTCAGTGTCCGCACCAGGGGATCTCTGCAGCCGCAGCTCAGTAACCTCTGGCAGTGCAATAGTTTGGAGGTGGGTTACTTTGTCAGTGGGTTATTTATGGGTCTCAGTCATCTCCTCCTCCTGCTGTGTCTCACTTCTCCTCACTCGGATACATACTCCTGGACTCAATGTACAAAAAGTCAACCTGATTTCCACTAAAGTTGGTGAGAGAAGACTGTTAGCATTACAGTTGACGGGTCACACAGCAACTGACCTTGGATAACCAGATGCAGGTTCTCTTTCAGAACAACTCGGTCTGGTCACACTGCACTGTGCTTTGCGTGTTCATGCAACGCGCAACATGCAATATCGACGTGGACATGCTATTAGGAGATCTCTTATTCAAAACGAGTTTTGTGAGTTTATCCATCTCTGTACTATTAAAAAATGTAGAAATAAACATGATCATGTATGCAGTAAAAGATGCAATTACTTGACTTTGCATTGGAAATGATACCACAAGAACTGAGGAACATTCCCTTTTATAATATCAGCAGCTTCAAAATGAAAATGTACTGTACATGTAAAAAGATTTAATAAGATCATATTGCTTCGAAAAGGCAGCACAAAGGAGGGATACAATTTAATTTTGAGGGTTGTGGCAAAAATCTCAAAGGTCTATGAATTTCTAGCAGTTGTAGAGAAATAGAACATAAAATCACACCTTTATGTAAACCTGCAATTGAGCCCAAAACAGTTTCCCTAAAAGTTTGACTCAACTCTTGTATGTTTTCACCACTTTTTGTGTAAGATCAGGTAATGCTGCTCCTGCCTCCTGCATTCAGTCCTGCTACGAGGAAGGAGACTTAATGTTGGATCCCAGGAAGAATAGCAACAGTTTTTTGTTTATCCTTTCAATAAACAAAAACAAAACTCCATCACTGTGCCCTTTTAGTCCTGCCATCAGGCAGCAGTCCGACTGCCACCTTCACTGTATTTATGTACTAGCTACAGCCTGGGAACATCAGCTGATGAGGTGTTGCTTCTGACGAAGGCGGAAACCGTCCGCTGAAACATGTCAAGGTACAGCTAACATCTACCTTTTCTCTTTTAACAAAAGAACGACAGAATAACTAACTATTGTTAAAATCGATCTTTACTTACTCAAAATGCCAAGTAAAATGCCAAGTAAAGGCCAGGCACGCATAGCAAGTGTTCTGCTGATTCCTTCTGAGTAAATAATCTAAACTTAAAATAAAAGCCGTTAAAATGACAGCAGCCAGTTGTGACCTTTGTATCTGTTTAAATCCAAAGTGCGCACAGAGTACGAGCGAATCAAAGATCAACTAAATGCAAATTAGTCCTTTTAACCTATCTCGCCTCACACATTTGTAAAAACAATTCTAGACGGATTGTGTGAGAAGAATTGGCTTTATTCTGTGAAGTAGCTGCGTACTATGAACATAGGACGGGTCAGCTGCTAATGATGGCATTGGTGGTGACTGGACTTCTTTGTGTAGCTATGCAGAGCAATATTGCAATTCTATCTTCAGAAGATGAACTAAAACAGTGTAAATGTATGTGACATTTGTTACAAAGTGCCCTCCATTTGACTATTATTGATAGAACTGTGTGCAAAGCACCTTCAGTCTCTGACGTGTCCATGAACATCAATCAGAAATGATTATTATTGAATAAATATCTTTCAAATCATTTCCTCCGTCTTAGACTGATCTCGTCATTGACCTCAATGAAGGGACAGTTCTGGGATGGTTTCTGTTTGCAATAAGGCAGCCTGTCTTTCTCTATTTAAAGTCTTTTATTTTATGTGTCCCACACAACTTTTTCTAAATGTTTCCTCTGCTTTATAAAGTAAATTAAAGACACAAAGAAGCAAGGATGACCACAGGAAACCACAGTTTCTGGCCCATGTCATACCTTTGACATTACTAACCAGATGGCACTGTGGCCTGAAGTCACTTTGAAGTCATGTGGGGCATCTCCACATTTGATGTTTTACCAGTTTGTATATTTGTTTAGTCACCAGATAACAGTTGAATCCCAAGAAAATTACATTTGAATTGAAACCCACATTTCTTGTTGCTTTTAAAGACACTGCAAGTGAAAATAAATACATTTACACATGACACTTTTCCTGTAGATTACTGACAAAATGATTAGAGAAAAAACAAGAGAAAACAGGTTCTAATTTACTTTTCAAAATAAGTATTATACGATTGAACAAACGAACACAGACGGAGTGAATGATGTTAGCTCACTTTAAATGTATTGTTCATGAGTAAAGAGTGTGTTGGTGAGGATTCCTCTCCATGGCAGTGTGTGCAAAGCTTGTGATAACCTAGAGGAGGGATTTTTCTAATCTCTTTTCCACACTTCATTTGCCCTCTTAATTAACACTTAATCTGCAGCACTCACAGTTACCGCCAACATTTACTGAGGTTCATTTGAAGGCCATTAGAACGGTGACTTGGCTACATCTAGGCACATACTCCCACACCTATGGAAATTAAGCTCTCGTGGTTTAAATGCCGTGTCAGTGCAGTTTGTAGAATGTGAAAAATGTCAGAATTCAGAATTAAGGCCTATTACATAATACTATATTGAGAGTAGAATTTGTGTTAGTTTTATTACCGTGAATAATATCTGTTTTTGTAACAGGCTTTGTTGTTGTTGCAACTAAATTTACTTTGTTTAGCAGTTTTGGTCAGTGTTGTAAAGGGCTCTGTACTGTTATTTGAAAAATGGAGTCACCATCTTGTTTTGTTCCATTTGGTATACATATTGCACAGGGATGACTTTCTAGACCGGTCTCGGTGCTTGCTTTGTTTTTTTGTACTCTTAATCTCTTAACCCCCATCTTAACCAAGCGTTATCTCCAGTTTGGCTTTACCCAAATCTAAACACATCATTTGAAAGCTAAGACCTACAAAACTGATCTACACAGATCTTTTTCTTCAGGTTGTTGCCGCGTGACTTTAACAACTGCTAACAAAATTAGCGAAATCGGGTTTCATATGTGCGAATGGGAGCCATTTTTGTTAAAAAAACGTAAAACTTAGAAAAGTAATTTGGATAACTTTTAAAGTTCTACTTCTCAAGATTATTTTCCACCCAAAATTAGCTTGTTCCGATAAATGCTCTAGGAGGAGATAGATTTTGTACGAAGTGAAAAATAAAGGCGTATTCCCGCTTCACGGGCTGTCATTCAAAATGGCCGACACCCAATATGGCGGACGGCGTTGCCGATTTTTTTAATGCTACGACAAACTTCATTTTTGGCCAAGTCCTATCTCACAATGTTAAAAAAAAAAACTGAGTTTTTTACGTTTTGTGCGCTCGTTGTGTGTGCTCCGCGCACTCTATACGATTACAAGAGCCCCTTCGCCAGCCTTGATGGCGCTCGGGCCTAAAAACACTAATTGTCTAATTTCAAATTTAGAAGCTCAGCAAATGTTTGGCCGATTGGAAACCTCTGTAAACTTAAACATGTGCAGATAGTTAATGTACAGTCTATTTTAAGGTTTATTATAGCAAACAATAAAAAGTTGCTAAACCATAATTGACTTAATAAAATAGGCTTTGTCTGTTGTGGCCCCCGACCAACACTGGGTTCGCATTTTTCGGCCCCCAGTCCAAATGAGTTTGAGACCCCTGCTCTACGCCTTTGTTGATTCCTCTCACTTCTAAACTCAACAAAGACAGCGAGTCAGCAACAATGGCAACGTCGACAAGCCAGGGTCACATTTTCGAACTGGAAGTACCATCACTACTTCTCCCTTGTTGAAATAAAAGGGAAGAATGTGTATAAATGTATATCATGACCTGGGAATAAAATTCTGACCGCGTCTGCCACAAGTAACTCCAATGAAGCACCTCGCACCGTCACATGCTTACACGCCTCTTGTTGCCACAAATCCAACCCTGAGCCCCGGTGCAGTTCGCGTGGGCTCTACTTACAATTCTGCCACTCCAACTAATGCACCTGTTGACAGACTATTCAGCCTTGGCAAGATAAACATTTGAAAAGCTTCTCCTCCTATACAACCTGTGGTTCAGTGGTTTGATGAGTGGAGTATTTTAGTAAATACATGCATGTACAGTAGGTTGTTCTTACTGAATGTTTCAGTTAGAGCTCTGTTATTGTGAACAAATACAAAGCTACAGATCATTTCACTACTTAATAGTTTGGTTTCCATATTTACATTAAATACAAAGTGTGTTATATCATTGATATTATTTATTTTTCAGTATTTTAAAGTTATATATTTTTTTATTTCCAGGCATATGGGCAGTTGCAATCTGTTGACTTTTACATGCTAAAAGTACTGTTTTAATTTTTCATTCAGTTACTATGAACATCTTTGACATTGTGACATGACGAGTGGTATGGGTATAATTAAATAAAATATAAATAAAGTCCAGTATGACTGGAAATAGATGTGCTTTAAGGCACACAGGTTCGACCCATAAGGACAGAGGCAGCATGTTCCTTTAACACAGTTTATTTCTATGTTTTACTTGTGTTGTATCTTTCTGTTGTACTTCATACTTTGACATTTCATTTCAGTTTTGGTAGCTCACATTAGCTTCAGTTAGCTTACATGTGATACACAATTCACATTTCATGTAACCACAGTTTGTACACTGTACTGTAGGTCGTCTTGAGTTTCTCCCAAATAGTGGAGCAAAACAACAACAAATAGGAAACAAAACAAGGAGAAGCATAGAAATAAACTAAACTGTGTTAAAGGAACATGCTGCCTCTGTCCTTATGGGTTGAACCTGTGTGCTTTAAAGCACATCTATTTCCAGTCATACTGGATGGCGTTGTCTGGCTTTTATTTATATTTTATTTAATTATACCCATACCACTCGTCATGTCACACTTGGCGTTGTCGGCAGGATTGGCCTTGCCTGGTGGTTAGCCTTTATTTTGTAACTGCTCCTCAGCTAACCTCTTTATTTACGTTCAGGTGGATCTAACTGCTGCTGTCTTTCCTCCTTACTTGTTTTGTACGAACTGAAAGCTATGTGAAACAAATGTTAACGCTGTGAAATGAACTGTCTAAAGTATGAAACGAAATACAATATAAAAAGAACAAACGTAAAACATAGAAATAAACTAAACTATATGTACAAGGAACATGCTGCCTCTGTCCTTATGGGTTGAACCTGTGTGCCTTAAAGCACATCTTTTTCCAGTTTTACTGGATGGCGTTGTCAGGCTTTTATTTATTTTATTTATTAGACCCATACCACTCGTCATGTCACAACATGATAGAACATAACATAAAATAATATCTCCATAATTACTTTGCAGAGTAACTAATAACTTTAACAGCATAGTAACTGAGTCACTAACTTAATTACTTTTTGGGAGAGGTAATTTGTAAACGTAACTAATTACGTTTTGAAAGTAAAATGCTTGACACTGATAAAGTGACCTATAGTGGCTGCATGAGTGGTCATTATGGCACCTTAACTTTCACATTTTTCCACATAAAAAATGAATAATCCACCTTTTAAACAATCTTTTCTGTCACTCTTTCATTGTTGTTACAGTAATAAGTTTACCAGCACATTGCGTGTCCTTGCATCATTTGACATTGCCCTCTCTACTGTGCTTTTTATATGATGCCCTTCACCTCGGTGTCTTACCTTTGCCACTTTCTTTCATGTGAAGCTGATAAAATAATAATTGCAACCTGTGCTGTGAGCCCTGCATCCATCATTCATACACCCTCACTGCTCTCTCCGGCTGACTGAGGACATGTAAGAGTAATGGAACTTGATTATATTCATCTGCAGGCTGGGTTCGGGAGTGAAGAGCACTAACCACTCTGCCACCATGCATGCATCCCCGCACTCAAGGCTGTTGAACGTATTATTCTTAAAACAAGCTCCCATCAGTATTGTAGCCCATTACTGGGTCCTTACATCAGCTGACATTACCCTCTCCTCAATTACGTCTTATTGTTGTCACGGCACTCTTTGTGTCTTTCAAATGTCATGCGTCTTTCATGTTCCATAATTGCGCTGTGGACAAGAAGACATCAGTCACTCCTTCAACCTCACAGCCTCCTTCTGCTGCTGACGAGATATTTGGCTTATGCAATGGTGGTACAAGGCACAGTAACAAAAGAACAAAAAAAACTGTATGTCCACAAACTTTTAATTGGTCTCTGCAAAAGATTATTAATAAACAGAACAGTGTATAGGATTGATACATTCTGTGTACCGCTATATCTACCTCACTAGTGTGGTACAAATGAAATTCACACAAAACATGCAGGAAATTGGATGGTGAATAAAAGGGAGGATTCAAGATTCTCAAGCAAGCAAAGAGTTATTTTCTTTTATGGCAGACTGCAGAGGGTGCTGTAATCCCACCACTCAAATACAGTGCTATATAGGTAATATTTAGCCTACAACCAAATCAGGATAAAACTTTGGCAATTTGGAAAGATGCAGTCCTTGGCACTCCTGGGCCTTTATGAATTATTATACAAGTTTGAGCATGTATTGATAACTATAGAGTAAAGTATAGTAGAAATGTGATGTAATGTGGGGAAACTCAATCGACATGCAAAAGGCACACCATAGTCATAGTCTATTGTATTCAAACCCATTGTAGGATCAAGGATCTCATTCACTACGTTTACAGGTGAAATCTAGTGCGACTAGACTTAAGAATCTACTCTGATCCGTTTTTCCTAAAGAACCAATCAAACTAGTCTCTGTTACATGACTGCCCCAATGTGAATGTCCAGGGAGCAGGAGGAGTGTGGTCTAACTCACCATTTCCAGTTGACCTATGTATTAGCAAACAGTTAGCCGTGATTAGCTCAAAGTGCGTTTAGACCGAACGGCTGTTTTGGGGTTAACTGCGATGTCCTACGAATCTTTAACAATACACCCAGGGTCTATGTCAGCGTCTCCTGACTAAGCTGGAGCTAACCTAAAACTTTTAAACGGAGGCTGCCGATTGGCTAGCGTCTAAAGGCTAACGTTATATGATACTATGCAACGATATGCTACGGCTCTTCTTTGATGAATGAATGAATTATGAATGAATTAAACTTGATTGTCCCTCATGGGTAATTTGTTCTGGGCACATAGTGCAGCTGACAACATGTAAGACAGAGACGGACAAAAACAACAATTAGTGCAAATTAGTATGACATTTGTAAAAAAAAAAGAACAAGAACATGAGAATTGTGTTATTAACAATAAATTCAACAAGTAACATTACAGCACAACTTCAAAAGCTATTTTAAATGTATGATGGTTTTAGTGGTTTTACTTTATTGTTGCTTATTTCTTGTTTTTACACGATTGATCAGAGCTAACGTTAGCTGTAGCTCCAATGGGAGTCTTCAGTATTTCTCATGGCCCAAGATATATTCTTGTGCTGACCTGAACTTGGCTGTACTAGTAGTGCGCGGCTTTGCTGAACAACGGCAGGAGCCCATTGGTAGTAGCTAATACGATGTTTTTTGACGAAGTGCGTTCCTTTCGGCAGCCTGACAGTTAGTATCTGGGGCAGGGACAGCCTGCGCAGTTACTTTGGGCCAATCCATTTTGCTTTGATTCGACAAGACTGTTACATGTAGGTCTAATCTGACTACAATCGGCTCACTGGGCAAGAGATCCGACTTTACCTTGGTTCATGTACCCACGGTATGACAGTTGGCTTGGACATTTTGTTATCGCTATGCAGGGGTTAAAGTGGGCGGGAACGGCGTTCCTGCACCTTTGCGTGACCAAAAAAATAAAAAAAGTTAATGATTGCCACTTTGTCATTTTGCACACATGCGAAGGTCTGCCTGTGAGATAAATCAATGCAATAAATACTAGGTTGGGTAGTTTTATTATTAACTTGCTGAAGCTGCGCTGGACAAAAGTCCGCTCTTCAGAATCTGGAGAAATAATCATAAGATCAGCAGCAGGTCAGTCCGCTCCTCATACGCGCGGGTTTAATGCGCCTCAATATAACAGCATTTATCACGAAATAATGAACTTTACGGACATAAACTAATCCATAAACGGAGTCTACTCTTCCAAAGCTTTAGCCCGCTTTTTATTTTGCATCAATCAGCCTCATATTTTCAGTTTTAGAGATCAATTTAGGAAGCATAATGAAGAGAAAAGGCGATAAACAGCGCTCGGTTACGGCGCAATGTCGGCCTTTCTCACAAAGTATTTCCTCTGATCAGGAGATAAAAATAATAAGTCTATTTGCAGCTATAAAAATCAGTGTTCTTTCTTTCTTTCTTTCTTTCTTTGAGGAAAGTAATCATAATGTAGACAGTTCTGATTCTCATCACTGTATAAGGCTAATCCAAAGAGCATATTGTTGCCTTAAATACACCAGGTTGCACTAAATTGTATCTGATTATTTAAAAAAAAAATCCCGGGTAGGACTGGCTGTTGCTCTAATTTTCTGGGAGTATCTCAAACAAGAGCACATATAACGAAATCTTATTCTGTGAAATGGTTTAAAACTTATTTTAAAATACATAAATTAAAAGTAATATAAAACACCTTCTGTTACATGTAATATAGACACAGCCTTTCATATATATCGACCTAATGTAGCGTTCGAGATTAGAGTTCCACCACCTCCCAAAATCCACTTTAACCACTGTTGCTACGTCAACTGGGGGTGAAGAGTGGGGAGAGAGCTTCTTACCCACTATGCTATTGGAACACAAACTGTTTTATCAGACTGAGAAAACTTTTTGTGTTGTGTCAGAAAGAAAGCAACAGCGCCTATTGCAAGGTAAGTTTCTTGATTCCCTTCAGTGCTTTTCTTGTTTTATGTTTGAACAATGCGCAGGACTGCTTGCCTCCTACACATTGCACACAACAACTTTAATGTAAAGGATTATACTATAGGAACAGCAGGGAGAGTTGAACAAGGCAGTACAACACTAAACAATGGTCTCACTTTCAGAATCGGTGTAATGAATCTTTTCTTTCAGCTTGTGCGGTGCCAATAGGGTCTCACCACATGATCTGTGTGCAGCAGCATTGATCAGCCAGGGTGAAGCCTGTATAAGTGTGTGAATGGCGGAATAAGTTGACCTTGATGTTCTCCACGCCGCTGAACAACTGATCTTGTTCTGGTACTGTGTAGGTGGTAGAGCCTATAGGTCTTTCATCCAAGGCATTGTTCACCATCAGTGAGTGTTAGGAGAACACATTACAAGTACTATAACAAAGAGTGCATTCATGTCATTCAATATGTGTTACATTCATTCCTACCTTGTATCTTCTCTTTTTCCCTTATGCGACAAATTGACGAATGAAGCAGTAACGATGACGTCGTGTAACAAGGACGTTTTAAATCCCGCAAAATTGGGTGGACTTCTCTCGCTGCGCCACCAGGAGTCGCCTCATCGTGATATCATGCACATGGACGTCGGGGGAATTTCGGCGTCGCCTGGGCTTTCGCCACCGTGGACTGATTTGATGTGTTTTAAATGTTGTCAGATCCTGTAGTCAGATCCTTGCAACGAACTGAGTGCGAGTGCCGCTGCCTCCTCCAATTACCACCTTGAGTCCTGTGAGTCCACATTCTGTACTCCTCCAGTTAACCACAACGCAGAGCCAACACCGCCGGTCACAAGTGCACTGCAGCTGCAGGTGTTTGGGGAGGTCTCAAATCAATGCGCTCCATTTAAAGACTGCACTGAGTGGAGCTGTGTGTCCAGAAGCCTGTTGTAACATTTTATGTACAAAGTCTCCACTCCCAGATGTGCCCCGCCATTTTTGATAGACCAAACACCTGCTGCTGTTTCCTTGTTACCTTTTCTGCTGTTGTCTTGTCCCTGCCGGCACATCATTAATCCTAGGTCTCCTTAGTGTCACAAAAGGGCCGTTACAAAATTAGCACTGTTCCAGTATATGTCAAAAACGGTTACCGACATATATCTAGTATCAATGTGTTTAATTAACAATTACGTATAATTTACACAACTAGAGAAAGAAAGGGGACTTTGATGAAATATGTAGCTGTGATTCTTAATTCTACACATAATCTCTATAGTTCTTAAATGTAATACATCGAAACTCCAGCCCAGACCCCAACTAACAAAAAGAAACAAAGAGTTTATTGGAGTGCGACACAAAGGGCGAAAGTCGATAGGCGTAGGCAAAGAACCAGAGTAAACATTGGAAAATGTTGAGAGAATCTCAATGACAAAAGACCCGCAGTTGGCATCGTTTTTGCTTGAAAGGTAAGAAATTATTACTAAATACGTGGGGAAAAAGTGTTTCACTGAAACAAGCCATAAAATAATCACATTTTGAAGTTACCCAACTAGTTGATCTAATAGTTTTATACCTACAGAGAAGTTGTGTAGTATTAGTAGCAGACTAGTAGTGTCAGTAATAACAGTAATTGTGCTGTACCTACAAAATATTTGAGTAGTAATAGTGGTAATGGTGCTGTATTTACAATGGCAAAAATAATGTTGCTAATGTTAGCTTTTCTTGGCTGCAAAATGAGAGTGACTGTTCACGGAAAGTGAAACGACTACAAAAAGTAAACACTGGACATGTGCCGTTTACAAGCTTAGTTTACAAGTTACGCTAACTTTATTGGGCCCAGGAATTTGAAGATATATTTTGGCTTTTTCTAGTAGCATTTCTACCAGTGGAATTATTTTAGTATTACAATTAGACCTACCTTTATGTACGAGTATTTTTTTTCCTCCTCCAAACGTCATTCATTCATTTATCTGTATTATTTGGCTTCTTCACTCGATTCACTTTGCTATGCATTTGCTCAAGTATCGCATTTTGGAAAATATTCAATCAAATTGATTTGCTCTGAATATCTTACAAAACAGAAACGTTTATTACCTCAGTTGAGGTCATGCCTGCAAATCTGTAAATTGACCAGGACGGGACTGTTATTTCTGGTGCTCGTAAAGCCTGAGCGCCTCATGCACGAGCTTATCATTGAGGCCGCAGTTACGCGTTTGGCCTGAGGGGCAATTGCGAGTACAAAGCGGCCAAACTCCACATAGCCCCTTTAAGTTCTTAAAGGAATAGGCCACCGTTTTTACATACTGAGATATGCTCTTACCTTAGCTTTGACGAGTTCATTTGTGCCTGTCTTGTCTTCACGTGTGCCCCCCCCCCCTCACGTAAACACAGCACAGACGGCGTTAGGATTTAGCCTCTCTCTTCTCCTCTATAGCTCCAAACGAGGTGAAGATAGAAGCTACCAAACTCAATTTAAATATGGTTACATGAAGTGTTACACTATAAAGTATAATTACACAAAATACAACAATGTGGATTTTCTAAGCGGATAAAAAGGGGAACTATATTCTAAGGCGTAATAATACCAGGAGTAATTCGGCATCCGCGCAGTGATATCTTCACTCCTGGTATTATTACGCCTTAGAATATAGTTCCCCTTTTTATCCGCTTAGAAAATCCACATTGTTGTATTTTGTGTAATTATACTTTATAGTGTAACACTTCACGTAACCATATTTAAATAGGGAAAACGTGGAAGAGTTTGGTAGCTTCTATCTTCATCTCGTTTGGAGCTATAGAGGAGAAGAGAGAGGCTAAATCCTAATGCCGTCTGTGCTGTGTTTACGTGAGGGGGGGGGGGGCACACGTGAAGACAAGACAGGTACAAATGAACTCGTCTAAGCTAAGGTAAGAACATATCTCAGTATGTAAAAACGGTGGCCTATTCCTTTAAGAACTTAAAGGGGCTATGTGGAGTTTTTCTCCACTTTGTACTCGCAATTGCCCCCTCAGGCCAAACGCATAACTGCAGCCTCAATGATAAACTCGTGCATGAGGCGCTCAGGCTTTACGAGCACCAGAAATAACAGTCCCGTCCTGGTCAATTTACAACAATGTGGATTTTCTAAGCGGATAAAAAGGGGAACTATATTCTAAGGCGTAATAATACCAGGAGTAATTCGGCATCCGCACAGTAAAGTGAAGATATCACTGCGCGGATGCCGAATTACTTCTGGTATTATTACACCTTACAATATAGACCCTTTAATTGTTTGTAAACATTCCGGGCTTAGCTGGAGGCAGGAAGCTCGATTCCTATCTATTTCCATTGTAGCTGTTGTCATAGTAACGATAAACAAATGTCTAACTGTTGTTGGAAATATCAGATAAACCTTATTTTATCGTCTCAAATGTCATTCAGCTTGTTCTGGCACCTTAAGCCACAACGGGACCACATTATTCAGTTGTAGTTTCACACTTAAAATCGCTAGTTTTAGTTTAATCTTATTTCTCTTGATCACTTCCTGCCTCCAGCCGATGTCACTGATGATGTCAGCAGTTAAAGGGTCTATAGTTCCCCTTTTTAGGGGGAGCTATAGAGGAGAAGAGAGAGGCTAAATGCTAACGCCTTCTGTGCTGTGTTTACGTTACAGAAGGCACACGTGATGACCAGACAGGTACAAATGAACTCGTCAAAGCTAAGGTAAGAACATATCTCAGTATGTAAAAATGGTGGCCTATTCCTTTAATGGCTGTGGCAGTCATAACTTAAGCTGCAAGCTGTACTGGACAAGATTTTTTTTTTTTTATGTTGACAGGTTAAAACTTCCCTTCCCCAGAAGAACCACCAGCCTCGTACTGAGCGCCACTGTCCGCATTATCACCCCCCAAAACATAATAGAGACAAAGAACTGATTGAGTTGTTCGGATGACACAGTGTGAATCGATGTGGACATTATTGCTTATTGTGATGCTACAAAATGGCGGGGGCCAATCAGTGCTGCTTCTGCTGAAATGCTTGTGGCTCGTACACATTCATCTTGTTTGTTTAATGGGTTATGAAAGGCAAACAGACCAAAGTCAATGGTGGTCAAAGCTGCTATTTGCAAATATGATGTACTGCAGACCTACTGGAATGACTGTGTTGCATAATCAATCCATGAATTTCTGAAGACCTCCATGTTTGTTCTGTTCAATATATGCATCAGTCATTCTCTCTAGAGCAGTGGGAATGAAGTCAATAACTGAATTTGAAAAATGACAGAAGAGGTCCATACAGTAGGCTATATTCTGGAGAAATGTTCATTTGTAAGACTGCCAATGAAACATAAATCAGAATGTAATTTTCTTTTGGGATAGCGGTATATTCAACGGGCACATTATTGCAATAAAAATATGACATTTTGTGTTGACTATATAGTAGTATTTTTGCACAAAAATAAAATAAAATAGTCTTAAAAAGTGCAAATTTCCTTCAGTCTGAAATATACTCCATGGAGTGAAAAATGAGAAAACAGCCTTATGTCTGAGTTTTAAGGGTCCCTGTCTCCTCGGAAAGGAAACCTGTATTATATGTGGTCGATGTTCTTGTTTTCCTTTTGTTACAGCTGTATTGCATCAACCACAGCCTCACAAGTGGGCTGAGTTTGCAAAATGAGTACATCTACACCTTTTTCAGCCACAAGCCATAGTTACATTCTTTGCTCAGATGCAGGGGAAATAAGGTGACAAAAACAAACTGTTTTCAATGTCTCACTGTCATTTTGAGACAGGTGTAAGTTTATGGGGCTTTTAGCTACCATATCGCTTTCCCATATCCTCATCATCAATTGTCATGCGATTATCCAGGGCCGCCTCCATAAGGCAGCAGTCTAAGAAGCAGAGACCCCCCCCCCCAGGCTTTGTTCATCCCAAAGACATTCTTCAGCTCCTCCGCAGGGACCTCGAGGCATTCCCACGCCAACTGAGACTTGGCCCTAGTTCTTTTCCTGGGTGTCCTCCCCACGGGTTGTGCCCAATACATCTTCCGAGGGAGGCATCCAGGACTCGGAGGCATCAAGAACAGACACACGAATGCCACAGTTAGAGCCAGGAGAGCAGAGACAATAATACAATCCCTCTGGTAGCGTTTCAATCCAACTAAGGTTACTTACTTTACACTACAACGCCTACTGTATATAGTGCTGGCCATTATAACACGATCAACAACAGAGAATGAATAAATACATTAGAAAATATGGTGTTTGTGGCGAAACACAATCGTCCATGGGCCAATATTCAGTGAAGCCGGTTTACTGGAGAAAAGTAAAAGTTGTCGGCTCAAACTATCTGTGATAACCTTCATCTCAGAGACAAATAATCTGTTCCATGTTAATGAGTGACTAATTGCTCTCCCACTTAACAGCACCCATTTACTTTAATTATACATGTAAATGCCAGCCAACATGTTGCAGTGTTGGTTTTCAGGCGGATAAAATGATAACAGCACGTCTCCAATTTATTCAGCGCGAGTGCTGAATAAATAGGACCTTCTGCTGTCCAAAACTCCACTCTGATATAATGGTTTGTCTGTTTTCTTTGCTCAATTATCAGAGGAGAAATACAGTACAGCAAAGGAGTCGGAAACCCCACACCATCCATTCTCTGATCTCTAATCTATACCTGAGCAACTTCAATTAAGCATCAACGCTATCAACATAACCTTCAGCATTTTCACAACATTTTTGTCGCCTGTCTTGCTGATTTTTCCGCCGCTTTTTCAAGAAGATGAAGATTTGAGTAAAAAGAAAATGCAGTGGCAGAGGTTAACTGTCCACACTATCCAGGACCAACCAGTCTGCCTTATATTCTATATATTGGAAAATCTCAATATTCTTTTTCTTTTTTTTTCTTTTTTTCTGTCACGAGTGGCCAATGAAAAAATACGGTGCCTCATATACTGTAGCTGGTTTGCTCTTCCTATCCAGTCATACAGTATTACAGTGTTGCTGCACCAAAGCCAGCATGCACTTCACTAATGTGTAGCTGCTCAGTGAACAGATATACATTACCATTTTACCGACATAAAAAAAAAAGCTTTGTAGGACTCATCAAATTGATAAGCCCATGCCGCCAACCTCAAGTCTCTACCACAGTTTCTCAGACCGTTTTTTTCCCCCCCTTCACAGCACTTAAGCACTTAAGCTACGACGAGCAACGAATATAGGCTTTCAATCTTCGCCTAAAAGCTAAAAACTAAATAACTCCCTGCCTCTTTCCTTAGGACTAATAATGAAAAGCGATCCTCCAGACAGTGAGCGACTCCAAGATTCCCTGTCTGACATCCCCCATGTAATGCGCAATATAAAGCCTCTTTCTTTAAACCGAGTGAAAGAGGTTTGGGATCACGTCGTACGTTTGCTTGTTGGAAGGAAAGATGAATAGACATGTTGGGGAACCTGCAGTAACATGTAAAAAAAATGTGTAGTAATTGAAGGCAGGGTAAAAGTGGGACACTATAGGTCACTGCAGTATATTATTTTAATGTAGTGCTATTGAAGATATGACCATATTAATCAGCATCTGCACTTAGTAGCATTAGTCTCCTCCTGCTGTCTGCCTGTCTCTGCGTCTCTCTCTATCAGCTAGTACACACAACACAACTCTCATTTACTTTACAAACTCTTATTTACACTAATTAATTGGATGACATTTGGGGAAAGGGCATACATGTTTTCTGATCAATGGTTGCAGTTTGCTGAAGAAAAAAAAAAATAACATACGAAGCAGATGAGAAGTGAGAAGTGCTTCATTAATACTTTGTGCATATATATAAGTTAAAAACGGAAGTTATTGTCAACCAGATGGAACCCTGAAGAAAGCTCACCTGAGAGAAATGTATTGATTCATTTCATTTCAATGGCTCCCAGTCACTTTTCGTTTTCATTTTAAATCCTGGCGCTGATTTTCTCAGGGTTGCTTGGTCAGGCTCCCGTCCTACATTAGAGACTTGTCCCTATAGCCCCTCTCGGAGGTTGATGCCTTTGGATCAGAACTTTCTTGTGGTCCCTCATACCAATTTAAGCACCAAAGGAGATACTCCTACCAGACTGTAGCACCAATGCTCTGGAATGATCTCCCGCCTTCCTTATGTTCACTTGATGCTGTTGATGTTTCGGGAAGCGTTGTAAATCCAGGAGATTAAGGGTTGTTTTATGACCATCGTGTTTTGTGACTGCAACTGTACTTTGTGTGTATTTCTATTGTCATTTTGTGAAGCCATTCATAACTTCTCTGAGCTACAGCTTATACTTACTACATATAGATTATCCTTATGATTTCTAAATTTGCTAAATTCATCTAACATCACATCCTGGTTATATGCGGCCTGATAGATGTCACATGAATTGGCACCTAAATGGCAAAAAGAGCGATAGTTTAGTGTTCTGTTTAGTAGCACTGTTCAGTTTGTTATTATAAATTTGTTTTTATTCATTTTGCCACTTGGTCTGGTTATTGGTCTGGAACAAAAGTGTTTCCATTTAGAATCAACATACTTCTACAGGAAAACCGTCGAAAAAAACATGTAGTTTTGTCTCCCATTCCGTCTAATTGACAATAAAGGGGGAGAATACATTATTGAGCATACTTTAACTTTGTTGTTACCTCTCAACAAAAACAAATCTAGAGTTGTATTTTGCTTCACTGACGCAGGTTTGAGTTATCACGTTTAATTTAATGTTAGTGTCCTCCGTGTGCCCGCATTTGTTATGTTCGTTGAGCTGAAAATGCTGGCTTGTATTTTGTTTTTATACCATGGTTAATGTTCCATCATTCTCACTGATAGCACTTCAAACGACACACAGAGGAGTCCTCAAGTTGTCCCGGCCTAGACATTCTTTTTATGTTATAAAACATTAAAAAAACACACACACGCACACACGCACTATAAAAAAATATATGTCCACTTTATATTTTTTCTTACTGTCTCATGGCCTGCACACCCCAAGATAGCAGCATAATTAACCAGACAAAAGTTGAACATTTATAAGAGGCCCAAGGATAAGCGGGACAATGTGAAGTCAAGAGGAGTCCATTTAGAGATACGAGTGGGCGTACGTGCTCAGCTAATGACGGAAAAATCTGTGAAACGAACCGCTTCATTTTTTTTTTTTTCTTGCTTAAGGCTAAGTAGTTGATCTCTCTCTGGAATTAATTCTCGAAGACAAAAAGCTGCACAGTTTGAACAGGAAAGTTAATGTTTCTACCAATGGTGGACAGGCACTGTAGGTAAGTTTGACCTTTCATTTAGTGTTTTCACTGTATTAAAGCTCTTCGTCTCAGGAATAATCTGAGCAAAATGCACACAATATTTTATTTACAGAGACATAGTGGTTGATCATAATGTATACTGTTTATAATTGCGTTGTTTTATGATGCTTTGCCGCCACAATCCCTTCCTTTATCATAAACGTAACGCGTCCGTTGCTGTAAAACACACACATAAACAACGACTTAACTGAACCCTGGGCAGACCGTACTGAAACAATGTTTTTGTGCGTCTGCATTCCCTGAGGGGATGCGCTGCTGTTGCGCTGACCTTTTATGTTGAGCAGCTCTGACGGCAGCTGTGGGAGTGGATGGCCTTTCATACATTTGTCACATATTTAGTTATACTTACTTATTTGCCTCCACTTCATTGTGAGCATTTTAGTAGCAGCATAAACAGGTTACATTGGGCGGGGTTGGTTTCCCAGAGTCGGCTTTAGCCCAGTTGAGCCTCGGTGAGACTGGGATTCTGTGCCCCCTCTTGTCGAAGTGTCAACAAAGAGGCAGCCGCTACAGGACATTTTGGGGTTTGTAGTTCTTTCTGTAAGAACACTGTCTATTAAACTGAAAAAAGAAGAATCAAACATGTAACTTGACTCTCTTAAGTAGGTCCGGGCCGTTTCCAGATGCCAGATCATGTTTTTAATTATGCAAACGTCTCTATTGGTGAGTTCTTCCTTTTCATCCACCCACACTCGGCTATTTCTCTGAGGAATATGTACAGTACTGCGCACTCGGATAAGATAAGATAAGAGATCTTTATTGTCTGTCCCAGTAGAGGCAGAAATGCATCATTGACACGGTTTAAAAGGCATTCAATCATGGTATAATTGACGACGATATAATTGACAACGGGCAAACTACTTCAAAAATCCAGCTTTACACCTATTGGGAAGATTAATGCAAATATATTTCATTCTTTGTTTTAGCGCCATACTAATTTATTTCCTCGCAAATATGATCTACATCCTTCATTTCATTTTACTTTTTAAGCACCTGTCCCTGTGTCCTCTACAGTCATTGTTTATGCTGCTCTGATGGAGCTGAGCGTAACATAAATTATATCGTGTCCACAACGATATAATTCACGATAACGATATGCAATACGATATGGCCCAACCCTACTACACACTGTTTATAATATACTAAACATACCATACATTTTTTATAGTTATTAGACCCCATCATAAACAATGAGTATGTTGGAGCAGTGACAACATAGAGTACATTTATTAAGCCATCATTTTTAAATAGTTTATTAAATCTTTACAAAATGATTAGTGAATGTAAGATATATTACTTCACCAGTCTGCTTTAAAGTTATTATCAAATGTGTGTCTACTTCAGGTGTAAAGGTGCATTTGAGTTGCAGACAGTTGTGTGTCTAATCCTCTTAAGCCCCTGCAGAGAGTGTCACACTGTATTTGTCACATTCGGTTCACAAAAAACCACAGCGTCAGTGTAGCACTGAAACTGAGGATGAACACTCGAGGGTTTTCGCTCTGAAGCTTGCCTGTGGGATTTTTCAAACACAATATCACAAAATGTGTAAATTTAAGTTGGAAACAATTGATGTGCGATTCAATGTAACTTTAATGACACATTCCCCATCACTGCAGCGTTGAAGGGTGCAGCATGAACATTAAACAAAATATGTGTGTGTTAAGTAAGTAAACAAATGATTTGATTCATAATATAATATCAGTAAAATGGTCAAATAAGAACAAAGCAGGATCAGCAGGAGACAGACAGAAGAGAGCATCTGATTCAGACAGAGCGGTCAAACTTTATGCTGTGGTATTGCAAAAGAAAAGAATGTTTATTACAGATCACATAATTAGTTCCTACTTCTACAGTACAGTATGTTACATAGTTGAGACCGAACAGCCGCTTATGAAAGTCTGTGCGGACCAAAACACCTCAGAGCATCTCAGTGAGATGGAACATAAACAGATCAACACACGATAAATGCTTATTAATTTTACACAGCTCTTGGAGACTCAATGTGGCATGACAAACACTGTCACTGAGAGAGACAGAGGGAAGCAGATAAGCACCAGCGGAGCCAGAGTTTTGCACTAATTAATTGACTGACCGTTGAAGTAAACATCTTATTTGAAGAAACATGTGTTAGGTAAATGCATAGCGCAAAAATTAACGGTACACAGGCTATTCAACCCTCAGCACGACTGGAGCACAACTTTCCTTATATATATTCGGAGCTGCCTAAAAAGGTAAATAAAACATAACGCCAGCGCCAGAATCACAAAGTAATTATTCAAATTCATGTACTATTCCCTCACGGACTAGAGAAAACTGGAAACTGCGGGGGCTAATATTTTTAATAAGCAGTATCCAGTCCATTTAACGTGTTATTTATTTATTTTCTATTTGTAATTATTCTTAAGTATGAAACAACAGTGACATAGAAAGATAATGAATCAAAATCATCATCTTGTTAGCAATAGTATGCACTTATTGGATATACCAGATAGCAGTGCTCTGTGCATATGTCAATATTATCCTCAACGGAATTTCCTGCACAGCTCATTGAAGATGTCTGAAACGGCCTACATCAGCTTTGAGAAGTGTCCTCACATCCTTCTTAAGTCTCAAGTGCCTCCTCCAGGCATAGGCTACAGCTGCATATGAGCAAGTAAAAGTATTCGAGAGAGAGAAAAAAAGATAAACAAAACGTTAATTCAAAAATATGAACAGCATAAAGGTCTTGTTTATTCATAATATATTTAGATGGAAAATGATGCATTCAATATGAACACAATTAAGGAACTGTGTTCTGGCTCTGGTCGAACTCGCGGCGATGGGGAGAGGGGAGAGTCCTTGCCATCACAGTTTTGCCTGAAGGTATCTACAGTCAGGTTCAAAACTGCTTTACTTGTTCCATTCAGGGACGTGTGAACAACAACAACAAAAAAGGTGTAGACACACTGCACACCCGACGCACAGCCGAGCGGCTTGAGGCGCGGCTGCCGCTCCCAAACTCAAACATAATATTCTAGTACATTGTTCTCGTCTCTGGCTTGCACAGTGAAGCAGATTTCAGCCAGACTATGTAGAAAATATTGATTTATTTAAGTATTTGGAAGTGTACATTACCTCAATCAATCATCAAGTTTGATGGATGGATGGATGGATTGAACATATAAAGGGACACTGGCTCGTTTTGAATAGGATTTGTGACTTTCAATTATACTATACTATGTAATAGGCTCACATTTGAACAAATCGAACTTTGAACAAAGGGGGTGAAGACGAACACTTTTGCCCCTGTAGATCAGCTCTATGGGCTGTGCTCCGACTTCCCTATTGAGAGACACAGTGGCAAGGCAGCACAGGGCTCTGGGATACGCGTGTGGTGTATTTTCAGCCTAACAGTCATGTTTGTGGCTCACCGGTCCCTCGCACTTGTGTGCATCGATCATACTGGTCTTGGTGTGTGTATAGCCAGTGCCACATGTGACCAAGACAATTTTGGAGTGGTGGGTCTCCGCGGGCTGCTCGGTTTGCTTGGGTGATCTTGTAGTAGCTGGCAATTGACATAATGGGCACCTCTGCCCTAAGCAATAATAAAATATACAATACATTTCTGACACGAATGCAAAATTACTATGCGAGACATTACAATAACAAGCCTTGACGCGAAAAGCAGTAATAATAACAGTGACTGTCCATCTGCTCTGCAATCTAAGTTTAGGCAATTTATGCGGAATGATTTTTCATCATTTTTACATGAATAACTTCACCACAATATTTAATTATAGAAAATGTATCTGGGAGGGACGAACTTTCACAATCATGAAGTTATAACTGCAGGGAACAAAGGTCCACCTCATTACATTTGGTCATTAAAGAGGAACTTTCCTTTATTATTTTTTTTAATTTTTGTTCTATTTTTTCAGTCCAAACATTTCTTAGGGATCCTCTGTACTTTTATGTCTAATTAAAATTTAAATATGGTGTAGTGTGCTGCATCCTCTTCTCAAATAATGATAGTGTTTGGTGATAAGGTACATTATGTGTGAGCTTGCCACCAACAGATCAGTTGCATAGAAGAAAAGCAGTTGGGAGCGCTAACACAGACAACAAACACAGAGGGCTCAGTATGATACTAATTAAGATGCAATGTTCAGTGTCTTCCCCAATAAAGACTTAGTGTATTATTATTGCTTGAACGTAAAATATTGTGAATATCAAAGCAACCAATGTGATAATTATTAAATATTTAGACAAATAAAGTACATAAACGTGGAACATTTACTTAAAAACTACAAACTAAAGACAAAAATGTGCACAGTTAAGACGTTTACAAATGTCAGTTACAGTTATGATATTTTCACTTGTCCACAAAACTGATCCCTCTGGTGGTTTAACATCTTCTATAGTCGTGAACTTAAAAATTCTGGATGGAATCACAGAAAATAATATGCAAAACCCAGGCAGCAGCAGGTAATTGCAATTTACATTTTATATGGCATACAAAAGTCAATGGGCCAGACAAACAGTGAAAGTATATTATAAATGTTTTGATTGCACTTTTAACTAAATACTATAAACATATGTTTGAACCTTACAGCTGCCATGCTGATGGTGGACGCCCAATAACTTTTCAGCTAGAGCCCAGTCACACAGAGTGCAGATTCCTATGACCTATGATGGCACATGGAGCAGCCCCTGGATGTGGCAGAGAGAACCAGGAGGAAACACTCTAGCAGCAGATGAAAAGACCTGAGAGGGCAGCCCAAGGACTGGACAGGGAGGGAAGGGAGTCTCTGGCTGTATGAAAGAAAACACAGACTTTAGCTCAACTGTACCTTTGAAAGGACTGACCATAGACATATTATTAATAGACCGTCATTACTCACTCCTCCCTGTTTACCACAATGACCAAGTTCGAGGGGGAAAGAACAGATTCCTCCTCCCCAGCTCTGACGAAGCATGTTCCTAAAAAGGGCATAAGGATGGGATCTTCACTGTAGACTCGGCCCTTGTGTGACGTGTAGCTCGGTCATAGCCGCGCACCTCGAATGCTAACAGTCCGGCCCTCATTAGTAGGGGATTTCTAAAATGTTTCTTACGAAAACCAGCCTGGTACCTTTAATTGTAACTAACCCAGCGTTATCACAGGAGGAATATCTAGCTGTAGACAGTTCAAAAAAATTAGGCACCGGGCTCTAAAGTTGTTTTTAACGTGTCTAAAGTGCAATGCATTCCAATGGGGGACTAGCAGCTATATGGAGGTACTACAGCAATGGCGGAACAATGGCGGCCCCTAGTGTCGTCGTCACAAAGCAGAGCAGCCAGTGTCCATTGGGACTGACACTGCAGGCACTGAGCAGCATGGTAGCGCAGTGGTTAGCACTCGTGCTTCACAGCTAAGGGTTCGATTCCCACCTGGACGGGGCCTTTCTGTGTGGAGTTTGGATGTTCTCCCCGTGTCTGTGTAGGTTTCCTCCAGGTACTCCAGTTTCCCCTACCACTAAAAACATGTACAATAGGTTAATCCTTCAGCCAGGTGTTTCTGACCATTAGCCTGACTTCGCATCTGGATAGGGGTCCCCTAGCGCCGGCCCACGCTGGCTGCCCACTGTTCTTACAGGTTGCCCTAGCGGTACTGAGGATGGGTCAACTGCAGAGAACCGATTGATTAACTTAACTTAACAAACTAACTTAACTAGAATTTACACATACAGACACATGCTAATTGAAATAATAAAATAACAAACTTTAAAGTTACAACAATAAAGCTTCAAATATGTCTTCGACAAACACTATAGTGAAAATGTTCTAAAGTGAAGACCATGTTTCAATTTTGTCTCCTCTGACCACAATAATCTGATCTCAGAATTCAATTTGTCCTGCCTTATGCTGATCGGACATTCGTTTCATGACTCAAGTTCACACATAAGGGAGCTGCTGATCATGGCGCTCCATCAAACTGAAAACACAAAGCCTCTGAAGTTGCTTATGTAGACCTTAACATGCACAAGTATCAATGGAAATGTCACACCTCCATCTTGATTTCAATAATTATTGAACTTGATCCAGAAAGTGCAGTAAACAAGAGAATTCTTGAATCTGCATACGATACAAGAGTCTAACGCCTACGATCTCAAGTGCTCTGTATTTTCTGTATTACAGTACTGTATGCTTTGTCTCCGAGAAATTTCAATGAGTGGAGGAATGGATGCATGTGTTTAAGTACTATTGACTCACATTACTGATTCAAATGATCCTGCATTTGTGCTTTCGCCATGACAACGCAATCTGCCGAAGGGCTCTCTTTATGGATAGAATCTACACTGTATTTGTGCAGAGAACAAGTCAAACAGACCTTCAAGAAATCTGCATTCATAGTAAGACAATCTGATATGTATTGTAAACATAAGGTAATGATGACACTTTATCTACAGCCTCATTAAACTGCAAACATGATGTAAAGTGGTAACGACTGAATCCAAGACTGTTTTCTTTGCTATTGTCATTTAACATTAAGTATGTACAAAGTACAGCATCTCCAGTTTAAAGGAAAACACAACCTATTGCTTATAGTATTTAAAGCAATTCAGACGTCAAGCATGTGAAATTAAAAAGGTGGTAATGTACAGTAAATGTAGCACTTGGTTTGATTATAAATTGGTGTTAATTGGAGTTTTGTTTTAGAAGACTTGAGAAAGCACTGGACAGCAGTGAAAATACATTTTAAATAATTATGCTGGGAAATGTGTAACTAGCCTACTGTATTTTTGCTCCTTTTGTCTTATTTTTTTCTCTCAATTCAGTTGTAGTTCCATATTCTTTAAATCTGTCCTGGTTTAAAAATAAAGAAAGTAAAAGTAATCAATGTGCTGGACAAACATTGATTGCCACAGTTTCCCACTTTGACATCCATCCAGTTCTGATTCATTTGGCTTTGCATTCACTAGATAGGTCAACACCAGGTATAATAGTTCGACTGAAATACATTTGGACATCAATAGAGACATGAAGGACAGGACATGGTGTCCCATGGACACTGTATCTGATTGCAGCAGAGTTCATTCTTTGCTGAATGATCAAGAGTAAATACACACAACAACTTGATAAGTATACACCAAGAACAGAGAGAAAAGCATGTCAAAAGTAAAGCTGAATGTACCGGTTATTTTCTAAAGAGCTGTTTCAAAACTCTAATGAGAAACCAGACCTCCATCGGTATCCATAGTATTTTGAGAATAAAAAGGTCATGTTTTTCCCTCAAACTGAAAACAAAAAATATAACTGCCCATTGCCCTCTTTTTTAGACTCAAACATGTGTTGGGGCGATATTATTATTCCAGCTGCAGGAGTCATTCATACAGGCTGGTTCTGATTGGAAATAGAAGTGTCTTACAGTACATCCGATGCACAGGGAATACAGAAATTGACAAGCTGGATTTGTTATGACCTAAAAGTGACATAGTATTTTTATAAAATGTTATATATTATGACAGTCACTCGGTGGGTTTGGTCAGTCAGGGCAGGCAAATACTGTGAAGCAGGCACAGCTTCACTGCTTACACTCAACATCTCTCCAAGTCCCATTACTAGCTCTGTTGGCCCTGCTGTTATGTTCATTTGAGGCTCTCGCTTCCTCTGAGAGAATGCACTAATAGCTGCTGAGTGTCCCAGTGGTGTGTTGACATCTCATTATGGAGTACACCAGGCCTGCAGATCACAGGCTGGACCGTCAGGAGAAGAGAGTCTTCCCTCGTGTTTCATCGGCGGATCGGACGTGCTAGGGCTTATTTCAAAGACGCACGATTTTCAGTTTCTCAAAAGTGACTGACAATTTGCAGGCGCAGTAGCATAAATTCACGTTTATATTGTATGCTGCCTGTGTTGGAGTAATTCAGAAGTTCAGGGAATTCAAGTTGTTTCATGCCGAAAATTCATCTACCTCTGAAGAAACCAGTCCTCCAAAAAACATAATACAATTCTCGTCTTCTTTAAATTGCATGTGTAACTGTTGGATTAGTCGTTTGCGGATGCTCTATTCTCTTTGGAGTAGATTAAGCGTAAAGGCACATAATAAGCTGCTCTAAACACATGTAATCCAGCACTGTCCAGGGAGCATTAGAGCACGAGAGAGGAAACTGTATCTCTCTACGAGTTGTGAATAAAGTGTAAAGATTGTATAGTTTGTTTTTAAATGTTCAGACACTTCACTTGGACTTTGTTTAACCTCTGTATCATTTTAATCATAGCATCCTATATTCTGCAAATGCCACTTAGCCTCATTGTTTTACCCATTTTATACTGCCAATAAAGATAAACATACAACAGTTCGTGATTTTACTATCAGTGAAAGCTTTTAAAAAATAAAGCCAATACCATCTAAACAAGACAAATAGACTTGAATTATTGTAGCTATCACCGTTATGCTGTGTATTCTGTTTGACTGTGTGAAACAACAGAGAAGAAAGATCTGCGTCTTCACAGAACCTCCTCGATCAAAGTTTCAACGAACAAAGCACTGGCTTGGTCTTCATTGTAGTAGAACAACGGAGAGCAGTGTGTTCGTCATTGTCCGAGAGTCCACCGTGCTGCCCTCCCCTGCTCCTCCAAACCTGACATTATGTCTCGTTGTTCTTTTCAAGGAGATTCACCGTTTCTGGCCAGCTGTGAGTTTTATGTCCTCTTATCAGCCTCGCCCTGCAGCAGGAGGCACACTATCTACAAACTGTGGCTTGTCCACATAATCCTAAAACAGACCAGCAGCCTGGGGGAAGAATGCCCCTCTTATGGCTCACAGAGCTGACATTTAAATGGCAAAGGAGTGATATTGCGATTCCTTCTCAGATGCAGCTTTGCGCTTTGTTAACAAGTTTTAACCAAAAATGTCAGAAAAGAAACCCACTGAGGATTATACAGGCCACAGAGGTCGCATGGGGAAATTGGGATTGAAGGGAATATTTAAGGATTTTTTTGCAGTGCCAAGCAATCACAAAAGTGCTCAAAATCCTGACAATGACTGCGAAGGTACATTATATTCTTCTAAACAAAAGGCCTCCAAAATACCTTTACTGCATGTATAATATTTTCTCCAAAACCTATGGCCATCTACACACGTGCTTCTTTACAACAAAACAACAAAAAAAAGTACATATCTTGCAACACTGAAAGCCAATTGATGATTGTTATGCACTGTATCTCTGTGTGAAGAGAGAACACAGCAGCTCCATCCAAAGCTGTTACCCAAAGAGCAAGAATTTTCTTCAGAGTGAGCCCTGATAATGACAGTGCGGCTCTAGCCATTAGAGATAAAAAGCAGGGACACAAAATTGAGGGCACTCAATAATGAACGTGTGGTTGTTTGCTGGCCCAACCGCACTGGGTTTTAGGGAGTAATGGGAGACTTGTGCTGCCAGGTTTGTCTTATCATGGGCGGACAATACAAGCTTTTGAGGAATTAAGTCTTTCACGCTCTTTCCATGTTTAGCAAATTATAACACTTTTTTTTTGGGTCAAATAAAGGCAATATTTTTAGCTTAATTGACCTGATTATTACATTAGCTTGTAATGATGAAGCATAATCATAGTCCTTTTGAGTTTGTGTGTCCCTTATGTGCATAAGCCCAACATCTACTGTATAAAAGTCCATTTCAACATCTGAATTTGAAAACTCAAACAACCACAATCACATTATACTGAAGGTGGCGGTATGTTTTGTCAGCTTACATTCTCCGTGTCAATTACATACAAGGAGGAGCGCACATGCAGACACAATAAATATAAACAGATGGATAACAGCCAGAGTATATCAGGATTGATTTATTTAGAGCGCCCATAAAATAAGTGTTAATACCATTCACTATTTTCACCAACCAAGTCCACAGGTGATCTCAGGGGAGCTAAAATCAATCTCTAGCAGTCAAAACAAAAAAAGCCAGAAACTAGTGTCATCATTAAATTATGAATATGATGATAAATAATTCATGAGCAAAGTGACACATTCACTGCATGTCACAACACTGTTGGGTCAGAAATAACACATTCACTAACAATGTGGATTTATAGTTTACTGAATTATATTGCATGGCTATTCTGACCAAAACTGAAATAGCACAGTAAAACCAACAGACACACCTGTGAGAGCTGCAATTATACTTGGTGCCCTGAAAGGACCCTGTGACCGCATTCCTCAAACATTTGTGAAGATGTACTGAATTAATCGTCTCCAAACATTTAAAGAACACTCAAGGAATTTGAAACAAACTAGTAGTAGAGAGTAGTTTGGAAAGTGCACCAGCAGTCACAGGCTTACAGAAACAAAAATACAAAGTCCAATTTGTGCTAAAGCAACAACTCCTAACAATTGGACAGGATTAGGATCAGTCTACACATAAGTATTTTAATCTCAATCAATTTGTTTCAAAGCCACCTTCAACTTCACACACAAATTCAAAACCAGTCATAACGTCTTATGCAGTAGTACCTACTTTGTCTCCTCAGTGCCCTCTTCCACTTGCAGATGACGGGAACATTGCACACACTGGCAACTATGAAAGAATGGAGCATGCTTACCTGTAAAGAAAGAAATATATATATATATATATATATATATATATATATATTAGTGTGAAAGGCAGCTCATAGACTGGCTCCTCTTCTGTAACTTTGCTTTTGGATAAAGTTCACAGTGTCTATCCACATCCCAGCTACCGCCTTTGACTGACCAGCTTACAACAAACAGTAAATCATACCTAAAGAAAATATTACACAACCATCCCTGCTGATGTGCAGAAAGGTGCTTTTGTACAAGGTAACCTGATAAAAGCATCAGAAGGTCAGAAATGCATATGAGGATTGTGTCATCATTGACATTGGTGGTACAGGTACATAGCAAGGCAAGGCAACTTTATTTATACCGCGCATTTCGTACACAAGGCAACTCAAGAAGATATGCGAAATTACAATCAGGTTAAGTTAAGGCAAAGCACATATAGACATCAAGACATGGGAAATACACAGCACACGAGGTCACGTGCAGAATTTTTTCTTGGGGAGCGGAAGGACGACTGGTCATTGACCAGGGGGCGGGGCTGAGGAAACGTGTTGAGGCAGGCGCAGAACGACGGGGGCGTGGTTAGGGAGGGGGTATGCGTGTGCGGTTATTTACAGTCTGAAAGTCAGTGTTATGCAAAATATGACCCAGAGCTCAGTCCTTATCTGGTTTAGCTCCGTGGTTTGGCCTTGAAGGGAAGTGCTGATCGTGTAGGTCTCACGTTGTGAAGAAAAAAAAACGTATCATTTGCGCTAAGATTCCAGTTAATCAATTCCATATTTTAGCGGTTCGGGAGGACAGCGATCAGGTGGTCCAAGAGGAAAAATAAAACTCAGACAAGACACTCGCAGAGGCAGGAAAAAAGCACGAAAGCCAGGAGAAGGAGCACACATTCCCATAATCCATTAAATACATTGTATAAACTGAAAGCAGATGCAGATGATTGTTCAGACTAAAACCTGAGCCCAATGTTTAAAAGCACCTGCTCATTCACAACCTGTGATTTATTTGGATCAGAAAAGCCCTAACGTCTCAGGATTGGATTATTTAAATGTTCAAGTGTGGTAAATACAGAGGGAAATGTAGTCAAATGGATTCCAAGAAGCACCAAAATATGAAAGTATCGATCTTATGCCACAGACATTGTTAAAGTGAATAACAGCACAGACAAAAAACAGAAGTAAATGAAATCCCCTATTAATTCCATATGCTCGTGTTCAGTATTTAGAATTTAGTTTTGATTAAAGGTGCATTATGCAAGTTATTATGCAAAAATAAAAAATAAAAAGTTGACATTTCCGCGTATTTAACCTTGTAGTGACCTGAGGGGTCAGCATGGCGCCTTTACTTTCAATCACAGTGGTCTCTACAACTCTCCAGGATCGATTCATTTGTAGGTTTTCTGGTGAGAGGGTCCGTCTTCAGTGAAAACCTTCCAAACAAATGATCCTGGAGCGTGCTAGGACCACTGTGATGGAAAGTAAAGGTGCCATGCTGACCACTCAGACAACCGCTGTGTGACTACAAGGTCAAATACGCACAAATATAAACTTTTTTTTTCCACATAAAAAGTTGCATAATGCACCTTTAAGTTAAAAACAGAATACAGAAAACGGACAATAATCCAAGAACAGTGCACGGAAATGCGCGGTTATTGCAGCAGTTTAATAATCAATAATTTTGTTACCTCACAAGTAGATTTCATAAAGTAACACATACATCTTTTGTGAGATCTAAATCTAATTTCAAACACATCCGCGCACTCCCTTTTTCATAACACACTCGATCACTTACTTTGTACCGGCTCATCCCTATAGTGTTGTATTCATTTTCTTTATTGTTTATTGCCTTTATGTTTGCCTAAATTAACCTGTATTCATTTTCCATTTAATTCTGACAGAAATGGAGCAAAAGAGATGGGAAAAACCTGGGCTTACTGCAGTAAAGCCATAAAGCCACCAAGGCACTCCAACTGCCCTGCTGTTATTTAAAAATAGCCGTGTTTATGATAGCAATGCATCAGCATAATCGCTGTGTTTTCTCCAAGGGGACAGGCGCTTACCCCAAAGCAGCAGTGTAAAACCAACAGAGCAAACATTAAAAGTAATCATAAAGTTTCTTTACAATATCTGACTTAATGTTCAGTGGCCAGTGGGCTCCATCTGACCATAAGGACTATGTGTTATGTGCCCACGCGTGCCATACACTGCTACAGGTACTAATATACTAATCATAAGGCAGAAAAAAAAAAGTTGAGTAGATCAACAACACAGCAGAGGCCCCTAAGGCTCTCTTAAACATGCCACACACGCGCCTTATTAAAAGGTTGTATCGACGTCTATGGGGAATGTGAGTCAGACTGTATGACTGAAGGCGCAGTGAGGTGAGGACACACACATCCAGGTTAATCCCTCTGTCAGGCGGTGTTTGTGTCCTATAGAGAAACGAGCTGTGACAGAAATGACTGCAGCATGCGCCGAATATGAATTGAGATTCAGGAACCCGCTCCAAGGTTACACTGCTAGTTGTTGTTATTTTATTTTTTACCTTCTCCAATTTAGGGGGATATGCATTCAAAGATTGACATGGTCTGACAGGATTTACACACACACACACAGAGAGAGAGAGTTACGTCCACTTTCAGTGACCATTTATTTCTGAGGAGGATTTACAAAAAACCAAGAGGAGGAAACAAATGAGCAAACAGGGCTTATTAACTTGGTATTTGTATAACATTAACTGTACTGGGTAAAGTCTTTACTGCCGAACCCAGAATACGAATACTATATTAGATAACAGGTCAAATACTGCAGTGTTTCCCAACCAGGGGTATGGGGACCCCATACAGTGACAAAGAGTAATGAAAAAAGTAATGAAAAAGCAACAAAAACATGACAAAAAAGGAATGAAAAAAGGGATGAAAAGCCACAAAAAGTGACAAAAAAGTGATGCAAAAAACGTGCCAAACACATGACAAAAAGAGAGGAAAACATGACAAAAATGCGACGAAAACGTGACTAAAACTCAGCAAAAAAAAGCTACACAAACACGACAAAAATGTTTCAAAAATGCACCGAAATCATGGCGACAACGTCACGATCACTTTTGTAGGTCTTAGCTTTCAAATGAGGCATTGCACTGTTGCTCCTCCAGTCGAGAAGCTTTTAGATTTGGGTGAAGCCAAACTGGAGAACATGAGCTCGGTTCAGGTGGGGCTTAAGAGGTTAAATGACACTTTGCAGTCATAGTTTAGCTTTATTTTGAACACCCAGCATTGTCTTTTTACTAATAAAGAGTCCCTTCGAAATAATCTGCAACATCCTTAGGGGAAGGAGTACTTGAACAACTGAACAAAAGGTTCTATAGGACCTTTTGGCCTGTTATTGTTTACTGTCGGTGATCCCGCACATGCGCACTACGCCGGAGGGCAAAAGGCTCGCCTCCACAATGCTCCACAATCAGCACAGCCCACTCAAAACCTCTTTAAAACATTTTAAAACATCCGCCGGCAATACAGTCGCTTGACAGACCATCTAACACATTTAAACTGAAAGAGTCAACTAAATTGGAGCAGCTCTGTGCCGAGGATCACGAGCTACTGCACTCATCGGACTGCTGCGAGCGAAAAGCCCATTTCATCCGTGCCAAATACTACAGACACAACATCATACGAAAACAAAAACGTCTGTACACCTAACATTAAACTATAGTCTAAAGTTATGCTTAAGTATACTTTTCGCCTAAACCAGAATTACATTTAGGCAATTAATTTATTATCATAATCAGCACTTAAATATCATTAAAATCACCAAGGAGCACCAAAAGAAGATGAAAGCCTCCCCACAATTTGGACAAAATGACCTGTTGTACATTTAGAAAGTGCTCATTTTAAAAGTCTGATATGTAACTGGACTGTCCTCACTTGTACAGCATGATAGGAACATCTACTGCGAGGCTTTAGAAGACACGACGTAGGCACTCGAAGGTAGTAACTTTTTTGTGCATGTGGAGTAGGTTTTTATTTTCTTACCTCTAATAACGTGAAGTGAGCAAATTCATTCAAGGCACCGACGCTGATTCAGTCTCCTCGTAATCACTGTTAGCTGTTGCTTTCTTCATGTTAGATCTGATCTTAAATCAATGAAATTTTACACTCCTCACCTTCCTCCGTTTGTTTGTGTCGCCTACAGGGGCGTGTGTGTTCACATTGGTTTTATTATATTTAGCCATATTTAGCACGATCTTTTGCCCGAAGTTTTCAGTTAATTTCTTATGGAGTACGAAGGCCTGTGCTTTCCTTCTGCCCTCCGGTGGGCGCCGCGGTTCAGAATCACGTGCGCGTGACATCATTCGTCAACGTGCGTATACAAAAGGACAAAAGGTCCTGAATCTCATAAAAAAATGACACTAAAGCTAATTCGAAATATGGTTTATTTGCAAAAGAAAAAATATTTTTGAATAATTGAACAAATGTACGAGCTTGCCTATTCACCGAATGTTTCCTGGCCTCACTTCTCTCCGGTTGTTCATTGACGTATGAGCCGACAGTAAGTGCATCCTGACTGTTGTTTTTTTTGCGCTGTGTCCCTGAGGAGACCCTTTGATGCCGAGCGCACACTCTGCCCCTGTGCGCAACAGCGGGTAGACAATAGAGCGTACTAGAGTAGGACTACACAGACAGAGAAGGAGCGATCGCTCTGACTGAATGTGCAAATTGTGAAGCAGCAGACTAAGCTCAAAGGCGAATCAATCAAAGTCACAAATTAAAGCAGTAGCCTGTCAACTATAGGGCCCGTTTTGATATGCATTTATAACTAGACGCCTGAAATAGTGGCCCATCACGGGAACTGATGCCATGAGATTTAGGGATTTTGAGAGTATGCGTTTCAGTCTAATGACACAAGACTGACAGACTGCGCAATGTGGTGAGGAGAAGAAGGCTATGCAGTAGCGCTCTAAATATGTCTGCGAGAAAGTACAGTACAGTGTGCGATTAACGGCGCCGTAAAATGTCAAGAGCCAAGAGTTTGCAGCAATAAATGCGCAAGAAGAAGACAAAAAAAATCAACCCTATCTTCACGTCAACTTTCCACCGTGTAAATTTGTGGGTCAAATTAAAATTACCAGCAGAAAATGGAAAGATTTCTCTCGATTCATTACTCGAATGTAGGCTGTGACCATACGCACGCAGATGTGGGAAACTTCTACGGTTCCACATTCTTCTTCAGCTCTTTGTCACACAGCGCTGCTTTAAATGATACTTTGAAACTTTCATTCCCAGGCCCAGGCTGCGGAGCTCAGTTTAAAACATAAAACTGGATTTTGAAGTTGAAATAACTGTGGGAGAGACATATGGGAACCTATATAGAAGTCTGAAGGAATAAATTAGGCAGACTCATCTCTGCACCAACCTCTCTGTCTTCTGGTTGCAATACTGAGGCTTTGGGCTTTAGGCGCATTGAGTTGCCTTGTGTATGAAATGCGCGGTATAAATAAAATTGCCTTGCCTTGCTTTGTCAGTGATCCAAAAGCGCACGACAAATGAGCTGAAAGTGAAAATATAATTATGCATAAATGAATGAGATAACAGGTGCAGAAAATGTTTTTTTTAATATATTTTTCAATAATGCTTTCACATGGATTTCCTGATATTGAGTATTTCCCTCTCAGCATTTTTAGAACCGTATAATTATAGCCGATTTTCATTGGGTGAACAAACCCGGCTTTGTAAATTCAACAACTACCAAAGTAACAACTAAAACCAGTGACGTGCGGTGAGGTTTGTTGCTGGTGAGGCACATGCTATTGACTCCAACAAAACTGTAGGGGGAAAAATGCAACTTGCTGTCTCTGGTAATTGTCTTACTTTTAAATAGCATTCAATAGCAACACATTTAAACATAAAATACATTCTCACGATATTGCAAATAAAAATTAATAGACAACATTATGAACGTGACCAGGACTCGTACCCCGCCCGTCAAAATTATGAGTTATTGACAAACCTGATGCTCCACGCGGGCAGTACGTGATAGTGTCGACATGTTCAGTATAAAGACTCGTCTACAGCATATCATCCATAAAATGTCAGTCTAATTAGTTTTTCCTTTTACTTACTCCTTTGCGTTTAAATTGCCTCTCCTAAACCGTGCAGAATAATAAAATAGACAGTTTTTTCACGTGTAGTCAACATGTTTGTAGAAATGTGTAGCACACAGCGCCCCCTCGTATCGTCAGGGCAGTGCATTGGAGGCGAGCCTCACTTCGGGACTATCAAAACGCGATTTAAAGTCAAATGAACAGATTAAACAAGTTGTTCTTATGTCTGATTCTTTATCCAGGTGATAGAAAACCAACGCGCCCAACAAAAACCCATTTACAAATGTATTTTACTTTTAGGGAGCGAAAAAAGCCCCGAATGGGAGAGAGCGCTGAGGGAATGAGCCGAGCTCAAGTGTGTGCAGGACGCTGGAGGCTCGCCGCAGCTCCGCCCTCTTTACACGATATCGACAACTGGTGAAACATTTGGGCATTTTTTAACCACGAGATTGATTAAAATCGTAGAAAATCCCTATCATCTTAAGAGAAGGGACTTGTTTTTATAAAGTTTATTGTATTTTTTAATTTTGATTTTTTCCATGATGACTGGTGAGGCCTGGCCTCACCTGCCTCTCCTGACCGCACGTCACTGACTAAAACATGATGAAAATTCAAACAAAAGAAAAAAAAAATAGAACACCAGCAAAAGTCTCATGAGTTTTAAACCAAACAAATAACTTTGGGGAAAGCTGTGTTGATTACAATAATAGCTTGAGGTCGGGGCCGAGCTTGAGCATAGACAATTCAGACGGCTGGACAGAGCGCCGTCTGTGGGATTGTGCACTGATTCTTCCCTTCTACCCTATGAGATCCATGCTCCTATGACCTTCAACATCGCAGACTTTTGCACGTAACTTTGGAACAGAAAGGGACAGAGTCTTTGGGTCTTTTGTGTAGGAGACTAGATATGTCAGGTTTTCAATGAGCCTATCCTGTCTACGACTCCAGGGAGCTGTGTAACATTGTGCTGAATATTATCAGAAGTGAAGGCTCCTCTGACATGTGAGCCAAAGTAGGAACTAACATAATAAAACTGAACTTTTCAATAATCAAAGACTGTTCAAATGGTGGAAAATGAATGGTAGGTAGGAAAAAACCTACAGAAAAAGCTTTCTTTTTGTGCCCTACTTGAGTGAGGTGTCAGTGTCAGGAGCAACCTCCAGCGGAGTACCCAGGAGTACATGGTTGAAAGTAGTTCATCAATTAGGGATATTTAGGTTAATAAGGGCAAAACCCACATGGTACATTTACTATGGTCTGGTTAACAAACCTTCTGATTGACAGTATTTTCATCTATGTGGAGGTATGGGGAAGAGAGTGGCGAGATGGTGAGAGGTCAATGGTAGGCATAAGAGGGATCAGCTTGAATAAACATTCATGGGGAACCAGCTGGTGTGAAATAATGATGGATTGTATTGCTCTATATCAATAACAATATCGTAGGTCTCACAAGTATAAACTGTTTTTGCCATTTTCCTAAGCTTTATAATCCTATTCCTGTTCCTGTCTGTCACCGCAGCTGTGTGATCTCTTCAGCAAGTGCCCGGTAACCTCTGCGTCGCATTGTGGCCTCCTGCGGTTGTAACTCCTTTCTCCTCACTGTGTCACATCCAACTCTCCGACTTTTAAATCAACCAAGTGACAAAGATATTGTAAAACACTTGATGTCCTGACTTGTGACATTGTTCCTCCTTCATGTCACAGAGCCGCAAGATTTGTAGACACGAGGCTGTGTGAGACAGGTGAGACTCTGCTCCTAAATCTGATTTGACAGAATGAAATTTCAGCCTGAGAGCGAGTCTCTGATAAATCTGAAAAAAGCGCTGATATTCAACGTTAGTTGCTACTCGACGCTGCAGACAAATACGAACTGCAAGTTGTATTTATTTGTCTGTTAACCAAAGCTCATAGCTTTTCTTTGTTTGTTCTCTTGCTGGTTGCATTTTAATTATAACTTGAGGCTCTCCACAGGGTTCCACTCACAAATGCTCATTAAGAATTTGAGGAGATCGCGTTTTGCACACAACATTTTGCTATTGATAAAACCCATTAAAGAGTATGGCTGTATTAACGCATGTGCCATATATATCTCTTGCAATGATATTTCCCCATGCATAGACTTTGCTAATGTAGATCAATAAACCACTTCCCCCAACGGTTTCTCTTTAAATGCACTAGACTGATGATATGTTCAGTGAGGCTTTTAAAAGGTCCAGATCAAACCAAGGTGGGAGACTTGGTGTTTTTTCAAAACCACTGAAGTGTATCATCATCGAAAAGATCGCAGACAGTTGGGTAATGGACAGACTGTCACTAGGAAAGCTGGTATACACAATTTTCAAATATGGGTAACACTTTACAATACGGCCCGGTAAGTCTATGTTGTTAGGTACCATGATAGGTACCATAAATGTACCACTGTAGTTGTGTAGGATGTACTATAGTAATTACACAGACTTACCGAGACGTATTGTAAAGTGTTAGTAACAATGGAAATACTTGTTTGTGTGTTTTTGTTTATATCTGACTTTTACATAACCACGGTAAGTAAAACAAAGTTGGATCAATATTTTCTGATACCCTTCCACGTATGAATAAACTAATAATGCAGTTTGTAATACATTAAGAACAAGTCCATTACTGTTGAGTGTCTATCTTTAGTCATGTACATCTCCACATAAATATGCATGCTTCGCTGAGGTGTTTTAACAGTTGATTTGATAATTATCATTAGCAGAAGGCATTTCTTCATTGACCTCATCCTGATTAGAGACTCGGGAGTTACTGATCAACAGCCTTGTTAAAGACTTTGTAAATCTATTTATGTACTTGTGGTGTTGTGCATTCACTGATCTCGCCTTATTAGGTACTTGTATTAATCTTGTATTAGTCTGAGTGCAAGTTTTAATGACTCGAAAGTTGAATCAGAAAAAAGGAAAACTCAAGTCACAAGTTCGGCCCTGGAGCCTTAAAGTATCTTTGAACTTAACAAAATAATAATTTCAAAGCCTGTTTGTAGAGGTCAGTAGTGACAGGGACTTGAGAGCGAAATCGTTCCAGTACAAGTCCTTGGTTCACAAACACTCAGACCTACGTTCAAGTCGAGTGCAGATTCCCAGATGTTACTTGGGAAACAAGTCAGACTCAAGGACAACGTCTCTGGTTTTCGGATTGATGGGGAAAGCCAGAGTAAACTGGAAAAAACAACAACAATAGTATAAATGTCTTGCTTGGACCTGATAATGGAACTGAATACTAAGCACTCATGATGTTGAAATGGAGGCAGAGTGAAAAGGTTTAAAAAAAAAAAGTCCCGCATCCACCTCCGTGCAAATGGATTTTCTGAAAATGGAGCAACAGGAGCTGACGCTTTCAATGCTTTTTCATACTGGTTTTCTAACAAGGTGAGACAAAAAATGAGTTTGGTAAAGTCACAGAACGATGTTTTAACTGCAAACTGTGGCATTGTCTCGGGCACTTAAGTGGACGTGGCAATTCATCATTTATTAATAGTTGAGCTTTTCTCATTTCTTCGGGACCAATTACTCGACTCCGTGGGGCGAGTGTGGATGTATTGCACGCCGGGGTCTCCATTACAAATGCCTTGGCACACCACCAACCCAACCGAACGAAACAATAGAGCAGTAACTGAGCATTAAAATACAGCTTGGCATTAAGCCGTGTGCAATTTCCGTGCAAACATGGACATAACGCAGCTCAAGTTTAGAGGCTCAAGTCCCATTCAAACCATACCGCTGCCGTGTACATAGGCCTCTTCACTTGAAGTTTGTCAAGTTTTGTTGAGCGCATAATGAATCTGAGTGCTTGAGTATGTAAAGTTGTTAACAGAGGAACAGAGACACTGATGTGATCTAAATACATAAACATACCACATAGACATTGTTGTATAAGGCAGTTTAATCAGAGAACCCCTTCTTCCACCTGCGCCCCTCAGCCTGTCACTGTGGCACCATTTGCAGATGCTGTGATGTTAATAAGCCGGTGACTCTGTCTGGTTTGTCTATTTGCGGGCCCTCCTCCTCCGGTGGCACTCTCACACAGAGAACATGATTATCTGGACCTCTGCCGCTGTAGGCTTTGATTTATGGCTGTTCTTTTTGCACTAATTTGCCCAAACTGGAGCTACAACTGAGAGGAGGAAGCTCACAGTTCTCCCCTAAAGACATGCGTTGGCCTTAATTAGTTTAAAGCTCCTGTTTCTACACAAACTTGAGAAAACGTGAATCAGAAAGGCATTTGTGACTCACCATGCGATACACATAATGCACATTTGCTGATGCAATAAGCAGGCTTAGAGATTACGGGTACATAATTTAGTTTGTCCAAAGGCTTGGCAGGTTTGTAAGAGACAATACTTGTTGTTCTAGAGACAGGAATCGAACTGCAATCAAATACTGTCTGTCCACGTTTGCTCAAGGGTTCCCAAAGTTTGAATAACTAGCCTAACTAGCGCACTTATACACCGGTATTTTCAATTCCCCTTCTGCTACAATCATGAATGGAATTTTCCTTGATATACTGCACCAGGGGCATGCTGGGACCTCATTTCAGGACGGGAGTTGTATGCTTTAACCCAGCCATCTTACCCCCGGATTTTAGTTCTTTGATAATTAGAGGTTATAGGATCAGTTTCAACACTTTCTCTTTCACATGGGCCGCTACACACATTATCTGGGCCTGAAACAACTCCACAGTTAGCTTTGAGTTATGCAAATGAAATATCATTTATGCACTTTTTATACATTGGTTGCTATTGCCTTTCTTTCTTTCTTCTTTTTCCTCACCTGCCTTTTTTTCTGTCCACTTATTTACTCAGTCTCTGCTGGACTGCACCAACTTAAACAAACCTGCAGGGGTGTTCAGCTTAACACCCCTGCTCTGACTCTGAGTCAGTTCAGCGTGCAATGTCATCTCCATACCCAGCGCAATGAATGCAAAGCGCAATGCCAAAGTTCTTTCTGAATTCAACACGACTTTGTATTTAGTTTTTAGCTGCACACTCCTATTTAGCACTCTGATAAATCTCGCCCAGTATTACAGTTTACACATGTAAAAACAAGGGAGATGTCGCTAGTGATCGGAAAGACTGCCCTCTGGATGTGGCAGAGAGGACCAGGAGGAGACACTCACACTTGTCCCATTTGGTTCAGCTCCAGCAGCAGATGAAAAGACCTGAGAGGACATTCCAAGGACTGGACACAGAGGGACAGACAGGAGCCTCTGGCTGAGTGAAAGAAGAAGCAGAGTTCAACTAGTGTGAGAACTGCTTTCAACAGGACAACCCTGCAGGCACTGGCCTACATACACTCATTCATTTACATAAAGCTGCAATGACTTGTTTAGAAATCTACAAAACATGGCAGTGCATATTTAGTTTCACATCTATCTATCTTAACCTTTAACCATTTTCACCAGTTCAGCTTTACCCAAATCTAAAAGCTTACAGGTGCTTACAGCCTCATTTGTAGTGCCTCATTTGAAAGCGAAGACCTGCAAAACTGATTGGAACTTTTTTGTTGCGTTGTCGCTACATTTTCATATTCATTTGAATTGTTTCGTGTTTTGTTTTTGTAGATTTTTGTCTTATTTTGCGGGGTTTTGTCTTATTATTTTGTCTTTCTTCATTGCTTTTTTCCTCGCATTTTCGCGCCTGTTTGTCATGTTTTGGTCGGGTTTTTGTCACATTTTTGTGGCTTTTTGTGGCTCTTTTTTCATCATGTTTTGTGGCTCTTTTTGGTCACTTTTTGTTGTATTTTCGTTGCTATTTTGACGCTTTGTTTTCAAAGCTTTTAGATTTTAGTAAAGCCAAACTGGAGAAAATGTGCTCGGTTTAGGTGGGGGTTATTTGATTTGCTTGAGCTAGGAAGACAATATCTGCTAGGAATGAAGTGCCACAATATAGAATTAGTTTAACCCAACAGTGGACGATATGTCAGCCTGTAAGTGCACCAGAATTCTTTAGCCATTTATGGTCAGCTCGGTCGTATACGATACATTTGTGAGAAATGTAAACACAATATTTCAATAATGTATCCCTGTGCTCAAAGTACAACAAATATCTGTGGAGTTTAATATGAATATCAAACTAAAGACAAAAAGGGCCTGCAATACCACAAAGTCCTGCCAAATCTTTTACACATTTGCTGCAATTAGCTGAAACCAAATAATCAATTTCTTCTTCAAGTCTCTCATTTTAAGTGGAGCCTATAGTGTCCACAAAACGTTGTGTATTGGTCACACCGGGGTCTGTTTCCGTGGATGGATCGTATGAGTGGATGCGATGAATGCGTGTGCTTCAGCGTTAGCAGTTGTTTGTATTTCAAATGATTTCAACGAACCCATGACTGTGCTTTCTTCTCTGTTTTATAGTCAGCCTGCAGTGCAGCGAACGAGCTAATATCCCAACACACAGGTTCCTAATTACAGGGTGATTCATGACGGTTTTAATAGTGTTTTATTTACTCAGCGGTGTGGGATATGGGGCAATAAACAAAAGCGTATAATCACACGCTTCGGGCGAAGGCAAATGAAATATCTAATTTTCACTCTTTGCATGCAGATGAAATGCTCAGAGCTGCATTAGCCTAATTACACTAAAGGCAATTTATTGTAACGACAACTATAGGGCTATAGTGTATCAACCCATACACTGGAATGGCTTACGTCGCCACAAACCTGCGCGCGTGGCCTTGCTTGTGTTTGCGGTTTACGATTCAAAATGTCCAAGATCATATCAACTGCGTGTCTTTGTGAAGCCATGGTACATTTATCTTTTTTACACTAAACTTCAACTTTCAACCCACCCGCTGTGTCCTGCCGACTGTCACACCTGCACCGCTCCGTCCGTCTGTCTCTGAAACGGCTTTACCGTTAAATCCACTGTTTACTCTGAGCTTCAGACTGATCCTCAGAAGAGACTATTTCAAAGCTCGGGATATGGAGTAAAAGTTGCAGAGGTTGCAGCAAAATACACAGTTTCAGCCTGTATAAAATAGGTATTCTGTGATGCATATTACTATGTGATATACTTTTATTAAAGCAGAACTAAGTAACTCATGCCCCTAGAGGCCATGAGCGCCACTGCATGTGTTGTATGTTGCGGTTCTTTACTCTTCAATTGTCCGTGAGAGTAAATACTACGGTGGCAGAAAAGACAAAGGGAGAGAGGGATGTTGTACATCCAACTACACAATGGAGATAGTGGCGCTAGCCCACAGTTAGCTTTGCCCGTTAGCCTGTTAGCTTCTTCTTTGTGATTCCATTAGTGTGTATTGGTGGCTCCAGCCCGGTGGCAGGAAAGTTGGAATTGTGGTTTTCTGGCCAGAGACACAAGGGGGAGATGAAAGACTCCTCCTGGTGTCCCATTAACACTTGTATTACCCCCGGAGGGACTATGAAAAGGATTTACTAAGGTAAAAAAGTTACTTCGAACTGTTTTAAAGGTTGACTGTTGGATGCGCTCTCAGTGTTTTTGTTATTTTAAAGGCACAACCACTGCATATGAGGACACACGCAAAAGTTTCATGATACGTGCACATACAATAAAAAATGCATAATAACCTACAGTATCACATTGACTTGTTTATAATTTCTTCTACATACACGTGGAGAGCATGGCTGAAGCGAAGCGGGTAAAGATGGGCTTGCATAACTACTGTATGCTTTGGTTGGTAACTATAAGACCTGGCGTAGACTTATTTTAGTATCGTCAAAGTCCATGACCAATTGCCACATAATGCACCTTGCATCCATTTCAAACAGTCTGGGAGGAAAGACAAAGTGATCAGAAAAATGGCAGCAAGACTAAAGCCATTAAATCTGAATTAGATGCAATTATACCAAGTGAAGGCACTGACTTCATTAGCAAATCGGCACTTTAGTACTCGTTTCTCAAAAAACTGTCACACGGACAGTAAAGAACATTCATTAAGAAAATAGATTGAGATGAGTGTTAATTATGTGGTAAGTTAAAGACAACAGACCATCAAATTCCGATTACATTAGCATAAATGGACAAATGCAAGTTGACCAGATTTTGCCCAGGGGCCACCACAGTCGAAAGTGTCTGTCACACTCTTGACTGCATGGGGCAATGTCAATCAACAGATCTCTTGTTACAAGTGAATACAACGTGACATTTTCAAACCATAAAAGGAGATACTGTAGTTGAGAACCGTTAACTGCAGCTCCAGCTCTCTATCTCTTGATTTAGATGCATAATGGTCAATAAGCATAATTCTACTCACAAATGTGTGTTCATAGCCAGAAGCAAAGTGTAAATATCAGGAGTTACATGAGTCGATGTGTCATTTGCAGGGTTTTTTCGTAATAATTTGAGGAACACCAGTCTAATTAGTTTTAGATCAAAGTGTGGGGGAGCAGCTTCATCCCACTAAACATCTGCTTTCATTAACTTTAAAGCAGCTCCTCTTGGTCTGTAGTCACTCCAAATTTGCTACTTTTGCAGGTTTTCATTCCAAGAGTCAGGAGAGTGTAAAGACATACCAGGGAATATCATTACCTTACCTTTATTTGCATTGAATTATTTATTTTATTTATGTGCCTAAATATAGTGTTCCTCTGGGAAATGAAATACATTGATTGAGCTCATATCCCTGTGACGAACCAAACCAGCTCTAAAAGGTGTCTTTAAACTACTGAAGTGGCTTACTGTACGATATTCACATGTTGCCATTGTGAGTTGTCCTTGACATCCCATACCAGTGCTTCCCAAAGTGGGGGTCGGACCCTCGCGGGTCGCAAGGCCTTGGGTGGGGGTCCCCAGATGATTTCAAGATGAAATAAAAAGAAAAATGCTACTGTTTTTAGAATATTTTTGAATGTAAAACACCATATAATTAGTGGAATCCATTCAAATAAACTGTTTAAATACATATTCACTTGATTTTAAAATGTTTTTTCTGCCCTAAAGTAGCATAAGAGGCAATAACTTTATACAATGGGGGTCCTGCGTTGCTTACGTGTCAGTTTTTGGGGTCCCAGCCATAAAAGTTCAGGAACCCGCCATAGACATCAATCAATCGATTTATGTAGTTTAGTTTAGTTTAGTTAGTTATTTATTTCAAGCACACAATGAAAAAGTGTACCGTATGTACAACATATAACAATAATAGCAAGGAACACTGATAGTCAAAGAAATTCACCGCGGCTTGAAAAGGAGTGGCTGAAGTTTAACACTTATCAATTCCCACCCCCTCTTCCACAAACTTAATACAATAGTTTACTTCCTTAGTTCTATTCATTTTCTTACAAAACACAAACACATATATCGTTTTTATACAATATGTTAACAAAATTCTCGGCTAAACCAACTCACTTTCCTTCATTCTTGTAACGTTCAAAAATAATTTCTTTAAATCTTTTCCTGAATTGTTTTATATTTGGACATTCCTTAAGCTGCTCATTTAAGCTGTTCCACAATTTTACCCCTTTTACAGAAACACAAACACTTTTCCTCCTACTGTTTACTATTGGTAGTATGAAATTCAGTTTTATTCTCAACACATACCCTCCTTCCCTTTGAGTAAACAATTTTTGTACGTTTTGAGGTAAATCATTTTGCTTTGCCCTATATGGAATTTGTACAGTCTGCAAATCCACAAGATCTTTATATTTTAATAATTTGGACTCCATAAAAAATATATTTGTATGTTCCCTATAACCTGCCCCATGGATGATCCTTAAAACTCTCTTCTGTAAAATGACAAGTGGTTGAACTGTTGTTGTATAATTGTTTCCCACCTCAGCACAATAAGTAAAATATGGCAAGACTAGTGAGCAATAAATAGAGCATTCGTAAGGATTTCTGATTTAAGACTTGACTTGCTCTACTAATTATTGCTATACTCCTAGAAACCTTGCTTCTAACATGACTAATGTGAGATTTCCAGTTCACTTTATTATCGATTATGACTCCTAAACATTTTATTTCATTAACCTTTTCAATATTCACTCCATCCAGCTTAATTTCAATTTGCACATTTTTTCGACCATTACCAAACATCATTAATTTTGTTTTCTTTAAATTTAGTGATAATTTGTTTGTATCAAACCATAATTTTATCTTCTCTAATTCCTTGTTTGTCTCCTGCACTAGTAACTGTAAATCACTGCCTGAACAAAAGATATTGGTGTCATCAGCAAACAACACTAATTTAAATACTTCTGACACTTGGCATAAATCATTAATATAAAGAATAAACAATTTCGGGCCCAACACTTCCCCTTGTGGGACACCACAAGAAATTTCCAGGCATTCAGAAAAGTAATCTCCCAGTTTCACAAACTGCTTTCGCTGAGTCAAATAACTTTTGATCCAGTCTACTGCCTTTCCTCGGATCCCATATCGCTCTAATTTTCCTAGTAAAATGTCATGATTGATCGTATCAAACGCCTTCTGAAGATCAATAAATATTCCAATAGTATGCCTTTGTCATCTACTGAACTTGATATTTCTTCTATAGAGTCTACCAATGCGAGTGATGTTGCCCTTTTTGCTCTAAATCCATACTGGCATTCATTAAGTATATTATTTTTTTCCAAAAAGTTGTCAAGACGAGTAATAAAAAGTTTTTCTAGAATTTTTGAGAATTGTGGAAGCAGAGAGACTGGTCTATAGTTTGTAAATTGATGTTTGTCTCCAGATTTATAGAGTGGAATGACCTTTGCTATTTTCATATGATTGGGAAATGTGCCAGATTGAAATGATGAGTTGCAAATATAGGTAAGAGGTTTTGAAATGGCGTCAATAACATTTCTCACCACAGTCATATCAATATTGTTATAGTAATTTGAAGTTTTATTCTTACATTTTAAAACAATTTGAATGATCTCGCTTTCCTCCACCGGAGAAAGGAACATTGAATTTAAATTTCTTTCAATAAAGCTATAACCATATTGATCATTTCTGGGGTCAGGAATATTTTCTGCCAGATCCTTTCCAATTGAAAATGTAATATTGAAAAATGTATTGAAACTATTCGCCACCTCTGTCATATTATAATTATCTTTCCCTCCCATATTAAAATATTTAGGATAGTTTAACTGGCCAGTTAAGATTTTTTATGACATTATTCAGTATTTTCCAAATTTCCCTCACATCAGATTTATTATAATAAATCTGATTATAATCAGATTTATTATAATAAATCTGATGTGAGGGAAATTTGGAAAATACTGAATAATGTCATAAAAAAATTTATTATAGTATCAATTTATTATAGTATTCCTTTATTATAGTTGTACGCATTTTCTTCAATGGGCAATTTTTATCATACAATTTCTGAAATATTATCATAAACTCATCGTAAGCATCATGCACATTGCTCTTATCATATACACCGTACCAATTTTGTGCATACAATTCATTCTTAAAGACATTTAAAGATTCTTCAGATCTTAATCTTCTGTATTTACTTAATGGTTGCTGATTAGGGCTATGGTTGCTGTCAAACACTGTAAATACGGGCAAATGGTCACTGATGTCACTTATCAATATTCCACTTATTGCATTATTAAATATTTCATTTGTAAGGATATTGTCAATTAGTGTGGCATTATGAGTCGTAATCCTCGTAGGTCTAGTGATTTTAGGGTACAAATTCAAACTATAGATTGTACTGATGAAGTTTTCTGTCATTTTATGCTTATTTGGATTGAGCATATCTATGTTAAAGTCTCCACACACAATGATTGTTTTACTTGCTTTTTTGGTATACATTTCCTCCATATATTCACTAAATTTTTCAACACATGAGCCTGGTTTCCTGTAAATACAACTTAGAATCACACTCTTCCTATATTCTCTGTGTACCTCAATTGTTAGACATTCAAATATATTTTCAACAGCGAGACTCATATCCTCCACAACACTAAATCTCAGGTTATTGTCCACAAATAATGCAACACCTCCTACTGTTGCGTGTTTTCGGTCCATGTGTATAAAATCATATCCATCCAACTCAAAATGATCTTTTTTTTCTTTATGCATCCATGTTTCAGATATAGCAATTATACTGAATGGTTGTGCCAACCCATGCAAATAGCTCGTAATATTTTCAAAATTTGCATATAGACTTCTACTGTTTATATGAATAACGGAGAGTCTACCATCTTTGATGATTTGATTGTGCATTTCATCTGTGTAATAGCCACAATCATTGTTTGCACAAGTAAAAAAGTTATTGTCTGGATCAATATCATGTTCCATATCAAGACTTATGTAGTATAATCAAATGTCTGTAACTCCAGACTGGTTGTATCTTCTACTGCAGATGAGTGCCTCATTTGAGTATGCGTGTCAGTCAGCTTACCTCGTATTCCAGTAGCTTGACAGCCTTGTTTACTCATACTCTGCTAGCTCATCCAAACTCCTCACCATCAATACTTTCGCTGCTTCTGGGCTTCCGTTTAGCTTTATAAACACTTTACAGTTGGCAGTCCATGTATGTTGTATTTTCTTTATTTTTCTCAGGTACCTGGCTTTCTTTGCGATGTCTGCATTGTGCTTCGTGAGATGCTCATTAATAAAACCACTTGTTCCTTTGAGCTTCTTTCCTTCCTTCAAGATCGCAATTTTATATTTTCTGTTTGCAAATCTCATGATAACAGTAGATTTATCTCCGGCGTTCCTCCTTGGCAACACATGGCAAGCCTCAACATTATTACAATCCAGTTCGATTCCTTTTGATTGTAGAAAAGTCGGCACTTGTTGCTCTGTCGAGCTGGTGTCAATCTCGGCAGCTGGATCCCTGCTGTTTGCGTCCACCGCTCGAGAATACGAACGGGGTTTCACCGTGAGCCCGGTTATTATGATGTCATTCATCCTCGAATATTGTTCGAATATGTAAATGTATATGTATTCTTATCTCTTAGGACCAGGTCTGCGAATTAGCTGTTAGCTATATGGCCAATGAATATGGCATTGGTTATTTGTAGCAATGTTTCTTGTTCTGTCCCTATCAAATAAACATATAAATAAAAATAAAACACTGTCAGATGAATGATGTTTTTGTTGAGCTGAAAATTGAATGCCAGCTGACACTGGGGTTAAACGGCTTTATAATGTTGACTTTGTACTCTAGTCTTTAAAGAATATAGATCCTAGTAGAGGAACAATGTGATATAGGGTCCTTGAAAGTTACAAAGTTAACTTGCCAAGGCAAAATATTTAAAAAGAGATGAAGCAAAAGGCTTTTCGGATATTGATTTTAGCACCTAAACAGAGCTTGAGAAGTCTGCATCTCTGTGTGTTATTAACAGGAATACTGAAATTGTTGTTAGGAAGAACAATTTATTCTTCTGAGACACTGAAGAGGCACCAAGAGACCCCCCACACCTGCAGCACAGTGGAGGCGTCACAAGAGGAGCTACAGGAAACAAAAAAGGGTCAATCCGGGCGAGACTCACGGCTAAGCCACACATGCCATCTATTGTTCCGGCTAATGGACGTTCACTGGAGAATAAAACAGATTAACTGCTAACCTCTTCCTAGAAGATGGTGAAAGACTATTGTGGAGCGGAGGCAGGACAAGGAAGGAGGAGGTGGAGCTGACCAGTGCAGGACACCACGCTCTGAAACAGGGAAAAACCCAGGAGGCGCTGCACCGTTTCAGAGGATCAGAGGAGCACTGAAGGCAGCCAGGTTTCCTCCAGGTGCTATGGTTTCCCTACCTCCAAAAACATGCAGGTGGCAGCGCGGCTCAGTCGCAGCAGCTCAGGACTAACACCTGCTAACACTTGTACAATGTCAAATAAAGCACTTACTTACTTACAGTTGTCACTGACTCTAAAGAGAGTGTAGCTCATTCAGTTACTGTAATTAGATGTGTGTATAGAAAGTGATATTGTTTACCAATGATAAATGATTTCTAACATACAGTAAGCCTCATTCATTTAGATGAGTATATAAGCAATAGACTTTAATAGTACAATTTCTGCTTTAAAGAATAGCTTTGCAAAGCTTGAAATAAGATGTGATTGATTGATGCGGCCAAAATCAATTACTCTTGACCTTGAGGTCAATGAATTAAAATAAAGTTGTTTTTAAGCAAGAAATACATTCCTAAAATCTCCTGCAGGTTGGTCCCAGTATGTAAAATAAGTGCATCCCTTAACTCCTCCATAAACATATTATGCATGAGCAGGTGTGCAGGCTCCTGATGGTGTGACTAAATGACAACAGAGAACATTTGTCAGACTAAAATGTGCATATTGAATGGATAATGATGCAGTGCTGATAGATATGCATCTCCACAGTCTATTTATGTTGTACACCACACTTTAAAGGGGTCTGTAATCACGACACAGGGCAGAATTATTCAAGCCTTTTAGGTTATGGGAGGAGGCAGTATATTTTCTTTGCTGGCCAGTGTGAGTAAAAGGTGGGCAAAACATTGAACCATTCTCTTTTGCATTAGATACACACATCAGGGACACTTGTGCAATACCAATGAGGTTGTTGTAAGAGCCTGTGCCACACAGAGAAACCCCATTGAGAACACTTGTCACTCTGGGTTACATCAGCCACACACTGACACATGAAGACAACATGCAGATAGCTGCCATGGCTCAGCACAGCGTGAATTTAGATAAAGAATGAAGGAACTGACCGAGAGCAGTTGATTTATAAAGTCAAAGGATGAGAAGCTCGGTATCAGTTACAATAAATATAACTTATATACTAATATAAGTGATGCCAAAACAGAAAAAAAGTTGTGTTTTTGAATCAAACTGTGTGATAACCATACTGTGAGCCAGACATTTCACTTGCCTTGTTTTTCAATGTCTACATGCTGTATACATTTAGCCCTGGGCTACAATTCATCATGATTTGATGCTTGGTTGGTCGTTAGTATCGCAGTCTTCAGCCCTATCCGCAGAGGAACACCTGCCTACAGGGACTGGACAACTATAACTGAAGCTCCAACAAGGACTGGACGTTCTTCCACAGTCTTGGCCCGTCTGCAAAGGGACTCCCATCGGCCCTGGGTCTCTATAGCCTGTCCGTCCATGGGAGTGGATCTCTCCTTCTGTGGTTCTCCCTGAGGTGTCTCTTTTCTCCCACTGGGTTTTTGAGTTTTGCGAGTCTAAGGACAGGGGAAGCCCACGCGACTCTTCACCACCTGCTGCCGACGCTTATTATGTTTGGCTGGATAATTCATTTGCCTGAACTTTACATTGTCTTGTTTTGTTTCATTGTCTCAATGTTTATGCAGTCCTATGAGACAACTCCTGTTGTGATAATGGGCTATACAAAACTATTGATTGATTGTTGATTGATCGATTGATTGATTGTCTCTCTGTGTCTTGGGTGTCTGTGTCTCTCTCCTTAAATTCACACATTTGCTCTCCTCAGAACAAATTCAGGACTCTTTCCAAAAAAACTACCCTGAGACCACACTGTGGCTCTTCTTTGAGGGCATAGGACTTGTGTTTAACTTTTCTCTGTATGGTTCAATCAGTTACATATGGTGAAAATATCAGTGTATACAATGACTGTAAATAGCGTTGCTAATTTCTCCAGCTTTTAGTTGTTAGCCGCAGCATTATTAAATCACTGTCCTTGCAACCCACACTTTTTGTAAAGCTTAGCCATTCCTGCTGCTTCTCTTGTTGAGCCGTGTGCAGTTGTGTCCCCAGCAGTTAAAACATGTAACTGCTAAGCATCCCACACGCTCTGGGTAAACACAGCCACTGATGGAGGAGACAGACAGATTTATGCAGGAGACAGACAGAAGGCTTCATGCATACGCGTTTAGAGCGGGAGAATAGCCATCAGACACAGTTCTGCCATGTGCATTGTTTGTACTGTATTCTTGACAGAAATCATGTATGAAACAAAAGCAGCCGTATGACTTTTGCTGTCATGTTTGTGTCCCAATTGACAACGGAGGGGAATGTACTCGACTTTGTAAGGGAAATCGGTCTCATCATCTGTCATTCACACACAAAGCTTTGGCACTTGGGGCCAAGATTTTAAAAGGAGCACTCGCAAGGTTATTCAGTGACAAAACGTGACTTCAACATTATGACCATATGGCTGTCATTGGGAAAGGAGAGGCGCGAAAACAAACTAGGCACAGATGGCAGTCTTGGAAAACAATACAAGCTGTTGCACTCAATGTTGCAATTCAGTAGGGAGAAAAAATGCTCACACAAGACTTGACGAATAGAAATCCTGGGGTTGGAAAGTGTATAAAATGAGCAATACAGCTAAGCTTGGACCTATTTCTAAACATGGTCATTAACAAAATAACTTTCTACATCTTCTACATCAGTAACATTTTTGAAAATCTGTACCAAATTCCCTGCACTTTTGTCAATCTCACAGAAGCAATGTTTGGCATTTGCCCAGGATTTGCCTGTAAATCAAAGGAACTTTCGGGTTCACCATTTCCTTTCCAAAAACAAAACAAAACAAACAAAAACAAAATAAGTGTCTTCAAATAAAACCAGAGCTATTAAATACTCACAGGTCACTAACATGGGTGTAATTGGTTTTGTTGAATAGTAGTTAGTCGAGTCTGTAAGGCAAAGAATGAATCCCCTATGCATTTAGTTGTGTAATTATTGTTCATTGCAATGCGTTAATTTAATGTATCTCATCAAGAAGAGGTAAGGACTAACTGCACTGCTCCAATAATGACATGTAACGCTCTACCGGTTTTTCTCCAGCCCATTATCATCAGAATCACATTCAAACAAGTATTATGTAACAAAATAATGGACTGAAATACAGTGCATGCAGTCACAAAGAGTGGATTTCAAAATCAGTTGGAGCCTGCGCCATCTTCACACTACACTCATATGGCTCTCTCAGTGAGGGGTAGGCACAGAAATCTGGAGTCTCCACAAATTGGAATCAGTCGGAGTCTGAGTAGCAATATGGTTTCGTGAGCCTCGTTTACGGATAAACAGGCTCGAGAGAGAACAATGTGCCATATGAAATTATCTGTACGCAATTACCTTATGGATATGTCTATAGATATACTGTAAGTATACATAGCACAGTGGTTCCCAACCTTTTTGCCTTGTGCACCCCTTGGACCTTCTATTTGTACTCCGTGTACCTCTACCTCAAGGGTGTTGGTGATTATTTATAAAATAGACAAAAGTACTAATTACTAGTAAAAAAAAAAACAAAAAACAAAAAAAAGGACAAGGTTTTGTGTCTCAAATTCATATATTTTATAGCATAATGTTATTTAACTAGCCTTCTTTTTTTAGTATAGCATTCAAGTTCACCTTCTTGTTAGTCCCCGAGTGCCGTAACCTGTTTGGGAAACACTGCACTAGCAATACAGAATCTGAGTACTGTGTGATCTGAGAAATGAATATTCATTCTAAAACATAAAACACTTTGCTCTTTGAATCTGGGATATATAATGTAAAATTATGTATTTTCACAATAAACTGGTGTAAGCATTAAACATACCTAAAGCATTTTAACATTATTTAAATAATTCTGAACCTTACAGTCAATTAAATGCAGTCAGTGATTTGTATTATATTTATAATAATTATACATATTATACTAAATATATCATATTAAAAGCAGCTGTAAGACAGTAAGCTGCTGCCATGTACAACCTCAGCATCACAGCTGACTGCCGTGACGAAGACTGAGAATTGAAACGCGTTGGCGTTTAATTTAAGACAATATAAGCTGATTTTGTGTGCCTCAGATTTCATTTTGCCATTGGTTTATTCTCAGCATCACAGGTTTGAGTCCAAGCACCAACAACTCTCTTCAATCTCCACCTCTTTTCACCCTGAGCTGTCCTGTCTTAAAAGGCCTTAAAAAATTTTTTACAAAGAAATCTAATTTTAAATAATTGCTTTATCATCCTGGGCTTAGGAGTGCATTATATTGATTTCTATGTCAAGTCTAGCTGCTGAAAGCTTCATGCCCTTTTGGTTCAGAGTAATTAGGTGAGCCAGGAGAGTCTAGTCTATGCCAAATACAGATAGTGTGTTTGCCAGCTCTCCCTGGCAGACTGGGTCTGTAGGTTGAACTCAAGGCTAATTAGTGTGAATAGGGCACAGACCAATCAATTGGAAAGTTGCAACAAAGAGCACTATATAACGGAAATGGTGAGCAAAAAGAAATATGTGCAATTAAGTACGATATTGGCAATAAAGTGAGGGTGTTTAAGGGTATTAGTTCATCTTTCAAATTCACATTCCAATCATCAATGATGAATATAAAGATTTAAAACTTGGCAAAGTGTGGTTCTTATATTTCATTAATTATAAATAAGTTCATAACAAACAGGGCAAAAAATGTAAACTAAAAGCCACTCTCATCTACTCTACTTGCCAGACCGGAGATGCAAGATGTGCCACCTTCGAAACAGTGAATTAACTTTGTCCGGCGAAGCAGCTGAGCCCTGCACCTCCCCCGCCTCACAGGACATCCCCAACATACCCCTCACTATGTAAACACATACACGTGTAGGGATCGCTATTGTTTAAAGCAGCAGACACCTCAATGGCTAACACAGTCAGAGTTTAGCATTATGACAGAAGATTACAAAGGAAACATCTGAGCGACCAGAGGGCTATTTCATAAAACTCGCTCAGTAAAGCTAGGCTTAGGCTTCAAATCCTGGCTTATGTGAGGCACAACAATTCAAGCTGTGATTACTAGGTTTCACCAAAGGGACACCGAGCTTGGGTAATCTCACTAATTCAAGACAGGTTCAACTAATTAGCACTTGCCGCGTACATAAGCAGACCACACTGACGATCACAGAGTTCATTGAGAAATCATGAGTGTGAACACGCAGCATACTTCATTGAGTTGCATTGAGTTGCCTTGTGTATGAAATGCGCGGTATAAATAAAATTGCCTTGCCTTGCCTTCATAGGCTGCCAGCTTTGTTCCGCTACGTTAGCTCCATAGGTAGAGCGCAGGTCTCCCATCCACGAGGCTGCGAGATTGATCTCAGCCATGGCTTATTATTTTTTTGGACTGGGCACCCACTGGGAAGAACAGAAATTGGCGCTTAGGAATTGAAACACTTTTCTTTTTTTCCCATGAATTTAAACACATGATTAAAAAAAGAAAACACTGTTGACACAGGACACCGGTCATGAGGGTGGGTCATGTGCAGTGCTTAATTTGATCCCCCGTTTGGGAGAACGCATTCCCCCAATTTTCAGTTTTGCATGGTAAAGGATCCGGCAAAGATTTGATCTGATATAATGGTGTTTAATGAGAGTGTTCCGGCAAATGTTTTGGCCTGTTCCCTGAATCTATCACATCAAACCAAAAGTGTTCCGAAACTACGAATTTACAAATTAAGCCTGTGGGCTAAGGTTCCTTTTATTGGACAAGCTTTTTGATGACACATAATGTCATTAATATGTCACGCAACTTTGTATTTCACAGATGAGAGACAAAGACAATATTGGTGTATATTTATAATTTATTGCATAAGTAATTGATTTTGTGATGTCACGTTTTCTTTTCACATTTTTTAGGCCAACATACATTTTGGCCAGATGATGGCGCTAATACCCTGCTTGTGTCATTAACATTGCCCAATGCCCATTGGTGTTGGATTCCACGAAGAAGAAACATAGCTCAGCCTGCTCTTAGCCTGGTCCGGACCAGGCTAAGTTCTCTGACTATATATCCATAGTAACTGAGCCAGACTCAGAGAGAGCCTTGTTTATAAACCGAAAAGACAACAAAATAAGACAGACTTGGCCAAATAAGCCTAGCTTACAGAGTACAGTAAGTCAGCTTTATGAAATAGCGCTCTGCTCTGATGCAGCTGAAATCCGCATGAAATGTCCGTATGTTTAATAATCCAACATCTACAGGGAGCTGTCAGGTCTTTTTCCTCCTTATGATTACAGCAGGCACCGGGAGGCTGTGAGGCATTCAAGGGTTGCAGAGGGAAAAAAGCACTGCACTGTAAACTTAGTTCTAAATGGAAGTAATATGTTCTAAATGCCAGATATCTTATTTATGCTCATAAATGTATGTTGTATCTCAGTGAATCCATAATCATAGCAGTGTGTGGAGGGGAGTGAGAAGCATGAAGTGGGTAAAGCCGGGTGAGGAGAGAGTACTGATTGGACAAAATAATGGAACATAACAGGACTTTAAGACAAGTATTCTGTACTTCGATACAACAATGATGTGAACGCAGACCTTTAGCGGTGACTCTGATCTCTCTGTCTGGGCCCAGTTTTTGAAGCCTCCTTTCCCCCATGGTCTCCTCCTTCAGTTCACTGGCTGTATTAAACAGGATTACACAGTGAATGTCCACCACTTGTCTTCAATTCTCCGCTCCATCTCCTTCACTGTAAATCACAAACACCTCCGGAGACAGGCTTGTTTAAATGCAGAGGATGTCTCTTGCTCTGCGATTTAGGATGCTGTCGGGGCTGAAACCAATTCGCCCACAGTAAATGCAACACAAAACACTGATTGACAAAAGCTCTATTCGTCTTTTCCACTTTTCGTCTGCTTTTCATCAGGCTTTCAGTCACCGGAAAGGTCAATACCAGGGTGGACAAGACATGGGCTCTGATACATTTACCATCCGGTGAGCGACAGGGACAGAACTCACGACAGTCATGGATTCCCCATTGTGAAGTCTGTATAGCCCTTTGGAGCGGGAGTCACTGTCACAGGAAAAGATACTCCGACTTGGCTGTGTAAAGGAAATATATTTTGAGAGGAAGTAGGAGGACCAGTAAGAAAAGAAAGAACATTTCAGATGCCCAGAAAGGGAAAAAGCCCTCATAATGTGCTGACTTTTGCATGATTATAATCCAGTTCCCCCAAAAGCCAAACTCGTTTCTATTAATAGCTGATTTGAGGTTCATTTTATCCATTATGAATTGCCATCATCTCGCCATCTGCTGGACCACAATGTGATTTAGCTCTGTACAAGTGTTAATGGGATCAGACAGGTGTGAAACTGTGTATAAGATGCAAACCAGCCGCATGTGCACACAGGATCCAGCTACGATAAATAAAGTGAATTACGTGGAGACCTTGCATGTACGTTGTGTGTATTATTTAGAAAAGTCAGTGTTCTCTGTCACCAGTCACATACGTGGCATAGTCCAACAAAGCCTTTCTAAAAATAATAATAATACAAATGACAATGATATTAACTTCCAGTATATAGGTAGTACACTGGAGACCTTGACAATCTGTTAAAAAAAAAAAAAATCCTGCTTTTAACTTCAACGTAGTTTTTAGCTCAGTGCACAGATTAAATGAGAGACAAAGCCTTAATTTCACAGTTCATGCTCCATATTGTCTTATCTTTTTGAAGCAGTGGGGGAAGAATTGCAGACGGAGCACTCTGGCAACCAAAGGTATTCTATTCGGAAGATAGGAATTTTGCTTATGTTGGTATGAAAATCCAGGTTGTGATTTGTTTGTTAACCATTTGTTTTTTCCTTTTATTTAGGCTACAAAAATACACATGTAAACAGGAAACAAGGGCTACTTTAAGTGCTATCTACGTTCTATCTGTATAACTATTAATGTACGTGGGTAAATGTACTCAATTGTGAAGGACTACATTTATACCACCAAGTTGTTTTTTCTCCAACCTTGAAATAATCATCAATTATGTGCCGAGGGTGAGCCCTATGTGTCCTTTAAGACACGAGACGACAATTTTGGAATACACATCTCCAATGCACATGCACTTATTTTGACCATTTCCATCAAAACACTGGTCCATGTCCAATGAAAATAATAATGTCACTTGCCAATTAAAAGCAGAATCACGAGTGGTCTCCAGATGGAGTACTCACTGTACTGTAGAGTGATCAGGTCTCGACTTGTTATTCTCAAACAAAGAAAACAATTGGATTTGAAACTAAGCTCCTTATTTGTCATTTAATTGTAGATTCATTAATTTCTTGTAAAGGACATGGTGAGAAGGCTCCATGACTAACAATAACTCGATGATTATGTGGTGAACAAAATCAAAACTGAAAATTGCACAGGATATTTCCCGGGCCTCAGTGCTTTATTATTATTATATATTATAGGTTATTCTTAAAGCTGCACATTTTTAGAATGTTTGAAGTGAGACACAGTGTGCTGTTTCTTTGGCACGCACAGTTAACAATAAGTTGAAAATTGAGCCGAAGACCGAGTCTTTCACTGAGAATAATAGATCCGTTTGGAAACAAATGCTGGCTGTGACTCGACTTCAGCCTCAACGCTTTGAATAAAAAAATCTAAAAATGCAGAACTATGTTTTGCAGACAGATTGATTGAACTCACATTGTATTTACTCTTCTTTTCTTTGTTTGAGATCCTTTGACTCAGACGAGAAAAACAAAAGCCGTGAATGAAGATAAAAGCCAGTCCACTAGACATCTACTACAATAGAAGATTCCTGGATGATTGAGAGTCTACACAAACTTCAGAGAGTATTAGCTTTCCTCTCAAATATTTATGTGTGGGATCTGAGCAAAGTGCCAATAACTGCTGTGTACCCAACAGGGACAGTGATTATTGCCCTCCCTTTCGTTTGCTGCTGTAGACTTTATTATCCCGTAGGGCGTTTAGTCCTCTGCATTTGACCCATTTCCAGATATCAAAGTAGAATGTTCACCAGGATTACATTATAGAGGTTTTCAGACAATTTTACATTTATTTTAGTGAAGGAGAACGGGCATGCCTGGAGGAAACCTACAGACACGGCAAAGACTTGTAAACTCCATACACAAAGGCCAAACAGATGATGGAATAAATCCTATGATGTTGTTACAATGAGGCTAGAGGAGTGGCTCTCAAATCTCTCGTGACCCGTTACCCATGACAACTTTAACACAAAGAGAGTGCAAAATCAGCGCCAGCAGTCGAGCTGAAGTTATCATTTTGATCTGCAGCCCAACGTTTTACGTCGTCACTGATTCATGGGACACTGTTCATAAATAACACAAACCTTTTTATCATCGTGGAGACTCCACTGACCTGTGCGTTTGAGATGGGAGAGTGAGAGGGCGAGACAGAGTGGTTGAGCGAAAAACACACATAACACGTGATTAAAATATAATGGCAAATCTTTCTTTTGCCATAGACGGATTGGGAGTTGGCGGTCCCCTGTCTGTCTCATGGTCAGTTCTGTTGCCTGAAAAATGTTGGAAAACCCCCGGCATCGGTAGAAATAAGGGGCCAGATCTTCCGCCTGGTGCAAGGACAGCGTTGCTCCAAACGCAACGGTCATCTTGCCTGTGCACAGCTGTTGCACTTAAGTACCTGCGCCACTAGCAAAAAAAATGACACCTTCTGAGAGCCTCATGTTATGCCTGTAGCATTATAGGCTTTTATGAGCTCTATCAGGTCAAACTAAAAACTTTATTCATCCCACCGTGAGTTAAACACGGTCTGTGTCCTGTGTTCCGAGAGAAAAAGATGTACAGGCTGTGGCGCGGGTTGGGGTCAGCTCTATGTTAGGGTTAAGGGTTAAGCTGCTTGATATATGCATGACGTTTCACTCTCATGACTTGTGATTGGTTGAAGTACCAACTCACCAACTGAAAAAAAAAAATCGCACCAAGGAAATGTCTGCTCTCGGCCGAAACATGAAAAACAAACAAAAGCAAGTGTTCACCCCCACTCCCCCACCACCATGGAAAGAGTCTGATTGGAGGAAAAAGGTTGTTCTACATAACATCGCCATTGGCCATGGGTGTTTGTCCAGCCCACTCAATGCACCAGGTCTGGAGCTGGGAGATCTCACGTTGTGCTCCTCCTAGGTGCAAAAGGTCATGCCATAGAGTGCATTTAGAAACACAAGATGGTTTCTACAAGACAACACGATTGACCAGAGCTGCCATATTGTCAGTCAAAAGCAGAGATTGTTAATGCAAGTCACAGGTGAATTATCGTTCAGCTAATTTCAGCGCCACATGCACACAGTAATATCCTCATCACAATAATCAGTCTTACTTAATTAGTCAAGCTTGCCATTCGAGTGTGCTCAGTCTTGGCAGCATCAACTGATGCTCATTTTCTTTCTGCCAAAATGATTAATCTAGCATCTGATACAATTGCAGTAATAGCTTTCAGACTTTGGGTGTTACTCTAGTCGTGATTATGGAAAAGATTTTGTCAGAAAATTGGCACAAAACTTGACTGGAAAACACACTGGGGATATTTTGAAGGATATTTTGAAACATGTTTTGAAATTATATTTTAAAAAAATCTCATTAAGTGAACTCATGCTTCAGCTTTGATATTTTCAGTTCAGTAACAATCCTGTGCAGTCTTTGTTGTCAGTTCTAAGCAGAGGTTGCATTAACGGAAAATTGTCTGTCATTTACGGAATATTTTTAGCTTTGATGGAAATTTTTTAAGACCGTCCGTCATTTTGATGGATTGAAAATCAAGCCGTAATGAAGGTCCCAACGCAGCACTGCTCTATGTCTGACCGCACGGCCTCTGGGCTCTAAGCATAACTGCATCACTGTGGAACGTCGCATGGTTGGACACATCGGAGATGACAACGCAATAACTTGAATAAATCTGCAAAGGAGAGAGAAGAGAGAAGAGGCGTGGTGCACCACGTGTAGTGCAGGCTTCAAAGACGCACAATGTGACTTAAACATTAAGTTGAATCAAGGAAATACAAATAATAAGCTCCAACTTGCATTTTTATTAATGTGATATGAGCCTTAATATTGACAAACAAATGCTGTCAAAGTCAACCTCCTTTGAACACATTTGTGTTTCAAAAGCCATGCTCAATGATTCTGTTCAGAAATCATGTTTAGTTTAGCTCAATTTATCCTGCAATCTCTTCCCTAACAAAAAAAGGTATTTATCTCATTAAACATGTACAAACAAGATTTATTAATGACAGATAAAAATATCTCATAACAGATTTTTACAACCCTGTCTGTCAAAAAGAGGGAGAGAAATTATCCCGAGCTAGACCACTGGTTCTAAGTGACCTTCACTGCATACTGGGCTGTCATTACACAATGTGACTCCCATTTGAGACAATCATGCTAGTCCGTTAGCCTGAATCTACTTTCATAATTCCTCGCTTTATCAGTTGTGGGCTTATACGCTGTTCATATAGGTCAGTAAAGTTGGTTAAGATGGTAATGGCTCACAAAGTTTCTTTTAGAGCAAAGCAGGTCAAAGATTGCAGGCTATCGGCTGCTACTGTTCATGTTTTTAAGAGCAGGCTCAAGACTCCCTGCCACCCATACTCTTTTTATAATTTTAGGCCATTATTTAACCATCAAAATGTACGTAAAAAGATTAAAATAAAGGCTATTATGTATTCATCATATTGCTATTATTAAATGTCTTTTTCGGTTAGTCCCAGACAGTTTCTCTCAAGAAATACCACAAACGGAATTCAAACCACTGATCTCACTGTACATTATTTATCACATAGTTAACATGTGGACAATTACACTAATGGACCAGGCAGAGTGATGTCTATCAGCAGTCAGCTGGAGGTACAGTGGGTTTAAAGCTCTGATCTTTTATACTGTGAGGCTGCACTGCTGTTCACTTAAACACCTTACACACTTTCCTCTGTAGACAGCCATAGGTAATAAGTGGCTCTCCATGTGACTGAAATACAAACAGTGTTCTCTGCATTCTGACTAATGGGCTGTTATCAGAGCTAAATGCTACAGCTGATGCTCATCTCCATGCTGCAGCACTCTGAAGCGATTAGTGGCATTGTAACTGTAGTGTGTTATGTCATTATGCTGTAAATTGCGTTTATTGACTTGCTGCACACATAAATGTATCCATTATACATTCAGAGCATGGGCTGTAACTCCCTTTGCTTTTTGAGTCTGCGTAGAGAAAGCAAACATTTCACCGCCGCTCTGTATTGAAGATTTATATGTAGCTTATAATAATAATATTTGATAGCAGAGTTTATAAAATCAGGGTCAATTATTCTGTCTTTGAACATTACTGATTAGATATTCTCCTCTCTTCTTGTATTTCTTTGGTTTTACCCTTATTATGTTGTGTACTGTACAGCATAGCTTTTATTACACTCTACACTCCGAGATATAACAACAGACAGTGCTGAGGAAAGAGGCCATAAAGAAGCTCATGTATAAGGAAGAAATTGCCTGTTCATGTAGATATATTAATGATGTTAATTCAGGTTGTGTATTCCCACAGCTGAAGCCCACAGAGATCAGGGATGGTAGCAGGTTTGTGCACAGTGTGTTTATGTAATGCAATATTACTAATGATCTGAATTAATGAGCACATACAGATATCTGGTTCAAAAGAAGTATTTCATCAGGACCAAAGAGCATTAGAAAAAAGATTATTCAGTGTGTGCAAACAGGTGTACAGACTAAAATACAGTTTTCATAGCAGTATCTCTTGTTATGTATTGTGTATTACAGGGACTGCAGATGTAAATTAGCCTCAAGCTAACTCTGGTACAATGCATCAAATGGCAACATTTACGTTATAATTGTTAATTGTTAAATAAATAAACTAAACTAAACCCTTTTGTTACAGTATTTAAGTTTGTGTATGTTTAACTCTTTACTGTGGAAAGATTGGGACAATTTACTATAAGTTATAGAAACAAGGGGGAAATCCATACAAGTTCACCAATGATCTGCAACAACACATATACTGGATATTCATATTCGGTAACACTGTAGAGTATAGGCCGCAAGTTCCATGTGTAGGTACAGGGAACAAGAAAGTACACATGTAACTACAGGTAATTACACATTAAAGTGCAAGGTTTAATAACGGTGTACATTGAGTAATAAAGGTGTACAAGGTGTAACAAAGGTGTACATAGTGTCATGTGTAGTTACACATTACAGGGTGGATCGTTAAAAAGCATTAAAAGTCATTACATTGTGCCAAAATCAAAGCCTTAAATGTCATCAGTTCTTTGAAAATACGAAAACTATGGACTTAAACCAATGGGTTTAAGATGGGCCAAAAGACGCTTGGTAAACAGGATTCCAATGGTGACTTTACACCTCCCTAGCACTGCTAAAAAGCCTGACCCCCTGTGACCCATGTGACAATGCTGGGATAAGTGTGTTTTTGTACAGCAGCAATAAAAAAGTGGATGCCTAAATCTCTGATTGACTGTGGATGCTCGTAGCCAGTCTGCCCACCCTGCGAGGGTGCGGCTTCCCGCCTTTTTGCCCTTTTAAGGAAAACGCTTTGTAGGAGGAGACTTGGCAACCATGTTAATTTCACAGACCACTCAGGACCATTACTTTGAATAGGGCTGACTGGAACACCCGTTATCTCTTCATTCTTGTATCTATGACTAAAACGTATTCAGGTAAAGTTTTGGTTGAAATTGACTTTTTTTTGGTGTTGCTTAAAAGGTTCTTGTTTTGTCCAATTATTTTTCTTCAGTTCGGTGAAATGTTTGCAAATCTTAAGAAATTAAATATGTGCCATTTTGTCTGCCTTTGCGGCATTAAAATTCACTCTTGGGCATTAAAAAAATGACAGACACCTTTGTCAAACTTACACATTGTATAAACTGGTTTCACTTTGGACACTTTCACTAAACCTTGCACTGTAATGTGTAATTACCTGTACTAACATGTGCAATTAATTTCTTACTCCCTGTACACATGGAAGTCGCAGGCTATAAGTGTTACCTGATATTCTATTTAGGTAAGGTAGAGTAAGTGCATACCAAGCATACAACTAATCACAAAAGCTAATTTTCGCGAGGAAACAGTTTGAAGAGGCAATACGCAGCTATAATTGGATTTTTAAGTCGAGCCCATAGAAAAGCATATTTAAGAACATTTAGTCTGTCCCATCATTGTAATCCACACGAGCTGAGCTTCAGTAATAATATTGTGGAACAGAGGCCCATTGTAATGAGACAAAACGTGGAGTAATATCTAAATAAGCTTCTGCCAAGACGCTTTTCTTAAAAGTATAGAGCTGTGTCATTATTCAACTCGGAAAGGGAGAAAAATAATTGCCCGTTCTCTTGTGGAATTTGGCCGACGTGCTGCTCAGGCATTGTCCTTGAAATGACCAACACTGAATACAGACAGATTTTTTGTTTTCAAAGACAAAAGCCATTTTATTATTGAACCGGCTTGTCATACAATAATGAAGATGAAGGGATTCTTTGCATTACTGAAACTTGAAACTCGCATTCTCAAACACACTCTCACTAATCCTGACCTATTGTAAATGTTTTGAGAGGTAGGGGAAACCGCAGCCCGTGTTCAATCCAAACAAAAGCATAAAGCCTATTATACAATATATTTCCTATTTGAGTCATACCCTCCATGTTACAGAATAATTCTCTAAAACTGCCTGTATATAATCAGACCATATTGCTACTAAGGGACTAAGCCCAGCCGTGTTCAGAAGGCAGTCCCAATGGTATGGATTCCATCAACTAAAACTTAAAAGCGCTCAGCTGTCTGGCATATTAAAAAAGGCTCCTCCACGCAGCTAGCTACCAATCCAATCCCTAAAGAAATTCAGCCTCTCTCTAGAAATGGAACTATAGTCGCTTTTTAAAATATGCAGCATTTCAAAGATTTACCCATCAGCTCTGCAGGCCTCTGTTTAACATCATTTCAAAGAGAACTGGGAGGGGAGAGGGAGAGTTAGTTTCAATAACAAAGTGCTCAATCTGAATAACTGTCCTTGATACATACGCTTTCAATCCATGACTCACTGCTGCAGCTTTCAGAGAGATACTGATAGTATGGAAAGATGGTGCAGAGCGGTTATGAAAAGGAAAGAAAAATGCGTATTTGATAGCTTTATAGAAACAGCACTAGCGAGCAGCTTCGCACACAATGGACAACCGCTTATTAATCTGACGGCGTAGACTGACTCCACCTGGTTCTCCGGCATGTGGGGGCACTGCAGCCGTGGTGTTCGCCTCTGAACATCTCTGTATGTCCTGTGTCTTGGCAGCACATCCACATTGCCTCCTCACTCCTCTCAGAGTGCTGTACGCTCATTACGCACTGTGCGTCTGCCTTCAAATGCTCCCACACTGAGGCGACTGTGACTGAATGGCATTAAATAGTATTTACGCCGCTGTTTTGTTAATGCAGTTGACAATAACGATGAGGAAGACCATGAGCAGGAGTAGCCTACTAAAAGAAACGTGCAAATATAAGTTCAGATGCCCTGACAGAAAGTTAGCCGGCTGTAGTGTTCTCTGGAGCCGGACACGACGGAGAGAGAACAAAGTCGTTGGGCTGAAAAATAAGTTTCCAATGCTACTGACCAATGATCAGCAGCATAGGTTGTGACTTATGGCACATCATGGCGCTCTGGGTGGGCAGAAGTTTTTATTTTTCTTCAATTCAAGTTTAGAAAAGGAAAAAACAAAAAAATGTTCCGGTGGAATATCCAATAATCGATGGCTACATGGATTAAAACAATTAGCATTTTCTTTTTACGTTTCTGTGATCATTTTAGTCAACGACATGATTAGCAACACGATTTCAAAATTTACGGTGTGGCTTAAACAGTCTAATTACAGCACACAAAACAGCATCAGCTGAAGGCTATAGTGGGATGGTTCCTATTGTATGACCTGCCATCCTAATAACAAATGGAGCATTTGGCCGTGTTCAAAGCCTGCTCATCATAAACTCTGCTGAATCATCTCCATACATCACAATCCCCCATATGGAGGCATCACTGAACAGTGAATTGTTTGCTTTGGCTATATGGCTTCAATCTGGGATCAGGGCCATTACACTTTATCATCGGTAACACTGATGTGTGGTGGTGGTGGTGGGGAAAAGAAATCTTACTTTCCCAGATTCTTAAACAAAATCAGTGAGTAAGTAAGAAAGTACAGAGAATATCCAATGTATGCAGTCAATAAGAACTGTTGTAAAATGCGGTAGCACTCACAGTCGAGAGGTTCCCAACATCCACCAAGCAGTATCAAGACTTTTTCTAAATGTCAAATGACTTCATTTGCAAAGACCTTAAAGCAGGGGTCTCGAACTCATTTGGACTGGGGTCCACAAATGCAAACCCAGTAGGGCTGAACGGTTTTGGAAAATAATCTAATTGCGATTTTTTTCTTCAATATTGCGATTGCGATTAAATATGCGATTATTGTTGCAAGATCCTCTTCTCATGTATTTTTCACCTAACACAAGCAATAAATCAGTCTGTTTCATAACAAACAATATTAGATTATTTTGAAGTGAAAATTGCAACAAAATTGTTGTTTGACCTATTCAAAATTTGTGAATATGTGGACTGCACTTCTTAAAAACTGTCTGAACTTAACAGTACAGTCTATAAATAAAAGATACATTATATATATATATATCGATATAAAAAAAAAAAAAAAAAGATAAAACTCACTGAGCCAGTCAGTAACCTCACCCATACTAAGGTGCAGGAAAAGTAAGAACAAACGCCTGCTTTAACAAGTTGGAAAAGTTTTAGGAAATCAAACTTGCATTTCCTCAGCAAAATAAGACATGACACGGACTCCTGCCTTGGATCGTAGTTTCCAAAACTTTTCATACAGCAGTTTAGTGTTTATATCTAGCGTCTGTACCTACGGAGCGCATATGCCGTAGATGCATAGGTAAATAAAGGCACATGGCACATCGCCTCCGCGGATACTTTATGGTCATGAACCGTCATTATGCTTTTGAGATAAGTTTTTATCCACAACATTCCCAAACATAAGCCTCCTAAACTGAGCCACAAACGACTCTTTACTCTTTACAAGCAACACAGGCTCACCTGTGGAGGCAGAGACGTAAGAATCTGGAGGTGAGGGAGTTTCTGTGATATGGCGTGATTAGCGCTGCGGCTAACGCAGTGCTAGCGGAGAAGAAAGCAATAGTCCTTCGCGGTGACTGCATGATAAACGCTGATATTTTCACTGTACATCCACAATCTACCGCGCACCTTAACTAGACTGAGACGTAAACAAAAGCACGTGGCGGAGCGGACTTTGCTGCCATATCTCGCTGCTTCATTCACTTCCAAAATCGCGTGCCCTGCGATTACGAAATCGCGTTGTGTCATATCGCGATAAAATTGCAAATGCAATTAATCGTTCAGCCCTAAAACCCAGTGTTGGTCGGGGGCCGCAACAGACGAAGCCTTTTTTATTGAGTCAATTATGATTTAGCAACTTTTTATTGTTTGCTATAATATACCTTTAAATAGACTGTATATTAACTATCTGCACATTTTTAAGCTTCCAGAGGTTTCCAATCGGCCAAACATTTGCTGAGCTTCTAAATTAGAAATAATACAGACTTAGACAATTAGTGTTTTTGTAATTAATCTCATTTTGATTCAGGTAAATTGGTTCAGGGCATCAGCGAATGATCTTTCAGGAGTCAGGTCCAGTTTCTGTCTGTTAGCCTATTTAGAAAGAAATGCAAAATGTACAACAAATGTCATTTTAATTTAGTGTAGAAAGGCCCAACCAGGGACTGGAGCTGATAATGAGCACTAGCAATAAGCTTCACCTCATGTAAATAATGTGGAGTCAGTGGCCTCATGCCTTTATGTGACCTACAGTTAGATAATGGATGGTGCTTATATTTTTTACCATCAATGTTGCTGTAATTATTTGCAGTATTTTTATACATTTCCATATTCTTTATTTTTAATGTAACTATGGATCATGTGTTCACATATGTGTCCCAAATAAAGATTAAATTAATTGACATGATAATGTTGCTCTGAGAGAGAGATGGAGAGATAAGGCTCCTCACTTTACAGTTGTGACGCTTTTAAACACTAATTACGATGTGTTCACTTTGCAAAGTCATAAAGGTCACGATGGTAAAGGTGCTTATTGTCATGCTGCAGTGCTGTAACTTTTCCAGCACATGTTTAGCTGTAAAGTAAAGTTTCTCCCTCGCATTCTGACAGTCTCCACCTGTTTCAGAAGCTCCTCTCACAGTCCGCTGCTTTTAGTCCATTTCTTTGTTGAAAAAAGTTGATAAGTCGTCAGAAGTGCCGCATCTCCTTCCTGTCTGATGTTGTGGTCATTCTCGCGTCCGCAGCGGCATTGGCGCTTAGTGTTTAATGCAATTTACCAGCGGGCCGCATGTAATATAAATAAGAAATCATATCGCGGGCCGCATTTGGCCCCCGGGCCGCGTGTCTGAGACGCCTGCCTTAAAGGAAATGATAAGCACACTGACTTAATGCATCTGTACCTTTAGAGTTTGTGCTCTCTGACCGTGGTTTCTGCAGGAGCTGAACCACAGCAGGTAATGACAGGGCTTACTGAGTGTCTCATTACCCTGAACTAGTGCAGCGATGCCAAGGCTGCTCCACTGGGCTTCGAGTCATTTAAGCCACGGCTGAGTGAGTATTCTCCTCACTTCACTGAACTGGACCATACTGAAGTCTTCTGCTTGTTTATCCACTGCTACATCCCTCATCAGGATGTATACAACATCTGGCTCAGCTGTGAAGTCACTGCGCTGGAGCTTTAGGAAAAGACTCAAAGAAAAAAAAAGAAAAACTAACATAACAACTGAAGTTTTCTTATGAGATAGAATAGAACTGTCACAGTTCGGACAAGCTTTATAAGTTGCACTCCACTTTACATCACAGTAATAATAACATGGGAAAAAGCCAGAAATTGCACGATAACCTGGAATGAAAATGAGGGACGAATGCCATTTGCAATCCTGTTTTAACTGTATTCCCAATAACATGCATCATCTACAGTCTGCATAATGAGTTAGGGTTGTGGTTATTTTTATTTCCATGAATAATGCAGAATCGCTGTCTTGTTCCTTGGCCATATAAACAGGAGATAAATAGTGGCCATTTTGCCCCATTCATGGTAATGGGCCCATGTGGTGTGTGAAATTTACACATCGGACTTCACACACAACACAGACAGCTGTCATCTGCAGAAGTTCCAGCCATTCTGCCATTGTGGGCTGTGTGTCTGAGGGGAACGACCTGGAGTACCGGTCGGTGATCATAGACTTTGTGGACTGGTGTGAGCGCAACCATCTGTGCTTGAACACCAGCAAGACGAAGGAGATGGTGATCGACTTCAGGAGAAAGTCACTACAGCACACACCGCTGAACATCCAGGGGAGGACATCGAGGTGGTGGACAGTTTCAAGTCCCTGGGTGTTCACCTCAACAATAAACTGGACTGGTCCCACAACACCAACGCCCTGTACAAGAAGGGCCAACGTCGCCTCCACCTTCTGAGGAGACTGAAGTCCTTCGGAGTGAGCAGGCCTCTGCTCAGGACTTTTTATGACTCTGTGTAGCCTCTGCTATCCACTACGCTGCCGTGTGCTGGCCCCGGGCAGCACGAGCGGGACAAGAACAGACTGAACAAGCTGGTCAGGAGGGCCAGCTCCGTCCTGAGCTGCCCCCTGGACTCTGTGGACAAGGTGAGGGACAGGAGGTTATTAGCCAAGCTCACCTCCATCATGGACAACGCCTCCCACTCACTACACGGGACTGTAGAGGAGCTGAGCAGCTCTTTCAGTGGTAGACTGAGACACCCTCAGTGCAAGAAGGAGCGCTACCACAAGGCCTTCATCCCCACTGCTGTCAGACTGTACAACAAGACTGTAAAGTAACATGTGCAATAAGCCACCTTGCAAAACTACGTGCAATAATCTCCATCAGTGCCACTTTATTCCCTGTACCAGCGTCACTTATTGACAACCTGCACTAGGACTGTAAACTTTGCACCTAATTCTAGTATAGTCTGTTAACTTTATCTATTTTTATTTATCTTAATTGTTATAACTCCACCCCTTAAGATTTTTGCTTTTACTTATTGTAAGTAAAAGCAAAAATGTACGTATTGTACTTATTGTACATAAGATACCTCTTTTTTTACTATTTAACTGTCTGCACATTTCCTGTCTATTTTGCACACCCTGTGATCTTACTGAATGCCGATGTAACAAGTGAATTTCTCCGTTGTGAGATCAATAAAGGATTATCTTATCTTATTTAGATGGCACATCTTGCTCCTCCTACAGAGCATGTTTCTAAAAAGGGCATAAAGGTGGGAAGTGACAATAAGCCTTACAGCTCTCCAGGTCCTGTCAATCAAAGAAAAAAATCCAAACAACAAAAATCAGTGTGGTTAGAAATATGATACCCCCTCAGAGATGTGACAGGAGGAAACTATCTTTGTGAAGTGTGCATTAGATTCCATACTACAGCGTTCCTTCTGGAGTCGGCCCTAGCCACTATAGTAGGGTCCCCAATTGGCGGATCTGGGTCCAGATCCGGACCTCTCAATATACTTAATTTCTAAGGCTGAATTAAAAATGATCTAAACAATTTGAATAACATTGAAATAAAATGGCAACATTATTGATTCATTGATCAGCTCTGCTATGTAAACAGACACAATGTGCTCATGTTTTAACATTTTCCAGAGCATTGACTGCATATGTCCGGACCCTGAACATACAGTATGTTGAGAGTTACGAAAGAAACGTTTGTGGACCTCGAGTAGATTTAGTTGGGGACCCTGCATTAGGGGGTTGTATCGCAGCAAAGCATCAACATCATTATTATGCTTAAGGCGAGACACGGCAGGTGAAAGTATTGTTTTTGGTTTTTTACGCAGTGGTCGAAGTGGACATTTTTTAGCTATACCCTTAACATCTTAGTTTTCATGTCAGACTAGAAAAATGACAAAACTTACCCGCACAATGCTTATTTTATGACATTTTGTCATGAGGCTGAGATATCCCGGAAGTAGCTACGACCTCGTTTCGCAAAGCCGTCTTTCCCTCGCACATTCATTCGAGGGAAAGACGGCTCACATGAACATATTACATGAAACATAAAATGACAGAAAACTTACAATACATTTTTTCTCATATTTATGTCAGTAATGTTCAGCAAAAGTTTCAAATTGATATCTCTACATTTATTTCCCCCCCATACATCTTCAGTGTCTAACCTTAAAGGTCCTATATCATGCAAAATCGACATTTTCTAATGCTATTTCCTTATCAAAAACACCCCTCTCCTGGTAAACGACTGACTTGTGACACTATGGCGTATTTTACGTCATAGTGTCAAACCAGAAGTGCCCGACGTCTGTAATGTAATGCCTTACGGCCTGATTTTAATTTATAGAAACAGCTTTTCATTATTTCTGTTGAAAAAAATAAAAAAAAGGAAAAAGGAAGTGTCCGACATCTGTTCAGACGCTCAGGGGGTGCATTTGTTTTAAACGCAGGGGCTGCGTGGAGTAAACAAACGCACCCCCTGAGCGTCTGAACAGATGTCATGTTTGCACTGAAAGTTGTGAAGAAGGAGCTCTTTCTAACCTACTCTGGACATCTTTTTTCTTACCTAACGATAATGTCACGGCGAAAAGTGTGTTTGGCTGCGAGAGGTGCAGGATTTTATTCAATCTTCCTAAAGAAATACACTCGCCAGGATTCAGCGACTATTAGAGTGCGGATCGGGCCGTTTCTTTCTGTCCGAGCCTGGCTCTCGTCCGACAGAGCAGTGATCGAATCCAAACCGAGCCCAATAGGCATTAAGAGATTTGTGTCCGAGTCCGACCGAGCCCTACACAATTAAAATCAGGGGCGTGCATGTTTCACGCTTTGAAACACAGTTTCACCACATTTCTGTGATGCGCGCTCTTCACAGAACCTATTAACCTGCTAAAAAGAGCCACGTTTCCCCTCTCTCTTCTTACGACACGGACTTACGTGTTTTATTTATATTAGATAAATGGATAAATCATGTGTGTAAAGCGCGGCACAGTTTGAGTAAAGCCTTTGAAGTGGAGTTACGCAGCATGTAATGTTGGCATGGCACATGGCGCACTGCGTTCTGCACCGCCACAGAGTTTACATTTTAAGACAGTACCAGACTTGTTGAGCTTGGTGCGTAAAAGCAGTGGTGCGCTAATGCCCCCAGCCATGTGTGGGGCGGCCAACATCGTGCACCGCGTTTTCCCACAAAAACGAATGCTAAGTTGCGTCAACTAAACAGGCCCATTTTAATTTTACACCAGTTTCAGTTGTTCTAACGCGCTGATGTGTCTGAGTCCAACCCGAGCCCGAAAATAAGTTCTAAATATTTGTCTGAGTCGGTCGGATTGCAGCACTGTAGCGACTATCAGCCAAAATCGTGTTTGTCTGTGACTGCCACTTGATGGATGCTTGGTGAACCTTGTCCAGAATCAAAGTGGATTAACTTTATAACCAACACGAGTGCCATAATGTAAACAGCCGATGGAGAGGCAGAGCTGTGAGTAAATCAAAACGGGTGTTAGCGTGTGTGTTAGCTGTGTTGCAACATGTCAACTCCTTATAACTTATATTTCTTTTACTGCTAATGTTGCATGGGCGTATTAACACGGAGAGAGGGGGCGGAGTTAACTGAATCGAAGAATCCTGTCTTCCGGGTTTGCAAAATACTCCCAGAAAATACTTTTTTATTTCTCACAAAAAATAGTGCTCCATAGTGGTAGAGGTACAATATATAAATGCATATAGTTTACTTTGGAATGGCTAAAATAGCATGATACAGATCCTTTAAAGTTACCATGATATTCTCCAGTTACCATGGTGTTACTATGCTGCTAACTGCCACCCTTTAATTTGGTAACCCTCACATAATCCGGTATTTACGATGACTTTATATTCATCAAGTCCTGGTCTGTGCCCACATAGAGTCTATACTGTATGTCTGAGCAGCCGACATTAATCCCGCCCTGCTCTGTATGCACAAACCGACTGGGAGTGTATCTCGTTCATCCAATCAGGTGAAAGCATTCACAGTTAGGAAGTAAACAGCAATAAACAAACGCAGCACCCGGGCTTCTCCGCTCTGACCGGAGGCTTTTGGAGCGGTCTCATAATTACATCCATCAGAGAGACAGCACAGGCAGTGACTGGTTCATTTATTATCATGGCTGTAGCCTGTTCACTTCAGGCTGGTGGAATTTTAGCCATGTGTCGGCCCGAGGCTTTCGGCGTAAATGTGTTTCTAACGTCACAAGAAGACGACACACTGACAGAAAATAAAAACTACACATAGTCAGCAGCAACATGTTTCTGTCCTAGTTTGGTTTACAGTTCGTTTCCCAACTTCCCATATGTATCTTAACTGTCAGATGTCTATTCTGAATTTGACGCAAGAAATAACATTATGATAAAATATGCCCTTGGTGGAGAGGTTTTGCGACAAGTACAAACATAATATTGAAAGAGTTGCATCACTGGGAGAAATCTTTTTTTTTTTTTTTTTTTTTTTACTGCAGTTGCTTTATGTGCTCATTTTCCTTCTGTTGGAAGCTGTTCTCAGACAGTTGGTGGTAATGACGGGAAGCACACGCGAAGGACAAACTCCCTGGTGATGCCATGTGTTAAAGCCAATTGATGTTGTCAATAGTACCACCGGGACAGAAGCAATTTGTACATCGGGAATGCTGCGTATGACCTTGTTCTTAAGTACAATCAAAAGTATTCACGTTTGCTTAGGCTTTTGATACAGATTGAAAAGAAAGAAAGACAAAAGCGCTGGAGAAATTGCATGAAGAAAAATAAATTATAATTTAAATCACAGACTTACCAAGGTGGTCTAAGTAAGTGCTTTATAGATGGCAGAGGACTAAAATAACTACGATAGCTTTGTGTATTTTCAGTCATATTCTTTTGTAAGTCGGTGTGCAGCTTATGACACTGACTCCTGAAAGAGGGCACTTCAAGATTCCAAACAGTATCCTACTAGAGTCTTGCTGTATTTATCACTAATGGCCTTGGTCCTTGTACAAAACACTTACAACCGGACAGAAATATGCTCAGGTAGCTTTTCTAACTGAAAGACTGACTGCCTCACTTCCACAAGTCTTCAGCCAGGCAGCAGACGTACCTACTGCAGACGTACCTTACCACTACAGAGTGTGGAATGAAGAACGGCATTAGCGTCAGAAACTGATGAAATGTTGTGCGAATGTCAGTTTGACATTATTGGCATCAGACGGATTCAGTTACTGCTGTTTTAAATATTCCATCCACTTTGCCTCCAGCGCATTTTCATCATGACAGACGTTACGGAAGAGTTAAAGTGCACCGAGTTCATATTTAAGAGCCAGTCAGTCCCTTCGATGTCTGCTCCTCTTCTCCTGATCACAAAGACAGAAGCCAATTTACATTTAGAGTACAGCTCGGGGGGTTATCTTTTAGGCCTCATTAAAAAAAACACATTTACATGGACAGATGAAGAGGAGCCAGAGACAAAAGTTCATGGTCTGTGTGGCGCGTCCATTAAAGGGGACACCTGCCTGTATAAATGTGTGACTCACTGATTAATGAAGGTAGAACAAATGTAGGGAAAAAAAATTAAAAAACACAATACAGATGTAATTCATTCATTCTCCCCATTCATTCTCTTCAAAATTACTGGAAGTAAAAAAATGTTGTGTGTTGTGTTTTCACCCCCCCCTTCATGAGCGTCTGTTTCCTTCTCTCATCAGCAGTTTTGGCTTCAGCTCAGTGACCCCTGACTGTGCTGCACTGGAGGTGTTGGGTGGTGTTGTGGGCCTTACTCCTGACTCCTGCTGTGTCACTGTGGGAGACTGCAGCTCTGTCTGAAACTGAGAGCGACACACAGCATTGCACCGACCTCAGTGCCACTAAACTTGGGAGGAAATATTTACATCACTTTGCTCATCACGAGTTTGTCTTGCCAAAGTGCATCATTTACACCGATTCTACACTTTAAAAAGAAAAAAAACTTAACAAGAAAGTTACAGAGACGAATGCACAAAAACAATCCATTCAAAATAAAATGGAATATTAAAACCACAGACTGCATTCATATTACAGAATTATAATAACTCCTTTTGCTACTGCCAGGTTATAACACACATGTTCTACGGTTGATGGTCGCCATAAAAAGGACTTCAGTTCAATGAGACACTCACGGGTCATTTGTGCCCATTGTTCTCCTAAGTATCTCCACTATGGTCGCCCTCCTGCTCCTGCTCGCATATAGAATGAACGGGAGCTGGACGCTTCAGTAATTTGCTGTCGCCGCAGATGTGAGTGTGTGACGTACAATATTATTGCTAATTCTGGTCATTAGTGGCTGGTCAATTCAGTTAGACTGCATACAGGGGGAGTATTCTGTACGCTCCCAGTACACAATCAGATCCATCATAACTATTGATTCAACTGCGTAAATGACCTGCAGTTGACCCTGAGAATCAGATGTGTTCATGAACGTGAATCAGAGATGATTATTATTGAATAAAGCCCTGGCCCAGAACATTATTTTCTCTCAGACTGATCTTCCCACTATTGACTTCAGTAAATGAATAAATGCTGCTCTGTCAGCAGCATCTGTTTGCCTGTCTGACTTGTAGTCTTAGTCTGTGCACTGATTCACTTCTGACTTATTTCATATCAAATACCTGTTTTATGATTGGGTCAAATGTCTTAAAGGTCCTATATCATGCAAAATCGACTTTTTTGAGTTTTTAGCCATGTTGTTATGCTATTTCCTTATCAAAAACACCCCAGAGCGGTTTTTGGCTTCATTCACGCAGTTCTAAGTAATCCTCCTGAATCCTGCTCTCTGAGCAGCTGCTCCACCCTCTCCTGGTAAACGACTGAGCTGTTCAGTTGTGTCGTCACAGCGGAACGGAAGTGCTCTACGTCTGTAATGTAATGCCTTACGGCCTGATTTTTATTTATAAAACTTTTTTTTTTTTTTTTTTCAAAAAAAATAAAATAAAATAAAATAAAAAAAAAATTAAAAAAAAACAGCAACTCTCCGACGCGTCTGTGCTGTCCCACGGCGCTAATCAAGCGCACCCACGGCTGGAGGAGCCATGGATCCGAGCATAAGTGTTGTTTTTGAAGACTGAGCTCTTTCTAACCTACTCTGGACACCGCCTGTTCTTTTTTCTTACCGATAATGCCACGGATGCGCGTTTGGCTACGAGAGGAACAGGACTATTCAACCTTCCTAAAGAAGAGTGCACTCGCCAGAAGTTGGAATTTCTTTCCGGGATTAAGCTAGCTACTATATCAACCAACCTGATGGATGCTTGGTGAACCTTGGCCAGAATCAAAGTGGATTAACTTTTATAACCAACACGAGGGCCATAACGTAAACACCCGACGATGGGGAGGCCATGCTGAGCGGTGAGTCAATCAAAACGCGTGTTAGCGTGTGTGTTAGCCATTTATGAAACTGTGTTGCACATGTCAACTCCTTATAACTGCATTATGTGAAGTAACTTCACTTTTTGCAGCAATATTTATATTTATAATACTGCAAATGTGGAATGAGCGGAGAGAGGGGCGGAGTTAACTGAATCGAAGCGTCTTGTCTTCCGGGTAGGGAAAATACCCCCAAAAATACTTATATTTCTCTCAAAAATGAGTACTCCATAGTGATAGAGGTACAATATATCATATATATGCCTATACTTTACTTTGGAATGGCTAAAATAGCATGATACAGATCCTTTAAATGTCTGGAGAATTTTAGAGTGGCAGTCACAAAACATGGGGATGTAAATAGAGCATCAAAATACCTGGTCCATTACCCAAACACTTTCAAAAGTCTAACATTAAAGAGTGGGTACTAATGGGTTTCGCTTCCTGATTTTCAAGCAATCTCACGTGAGACGCTCCTACCGCCCACCCTTTGCTCCCCTTTGCTGCACAGCTGTTTTATAAAAATAAGAAAAAAGAGGGGGGAAATAACACTGTGCGGCCTGTGTGGAGCTATGGTGAGTGTTTTTTTACTTTGTGATGACAGAAATGGATAGGTGAAGAAAGCATTGTCTGGCCACGCAGGACCTCTTTTCTTTTTGAGAGCTATCGCCATGACATTAGACGCCAGTGATGATCTAGAGATTACTCAAAGATGCACAAATTGGTCGAAACACGGCTCCTGGTATGTTTTTGATGAGACAACAACATTGTAACATGGTAACAAGCTCTTAAAAGTCGATGTTGATACGTCTCAGAACGATAAAAACAGAAATGGGACAAATGGGACCATGAGTGGCAAGTCTGTTCTATTATCATCTTCCCATGATCAATCATTACACGCTTGTTTCTTCACTTTAAGCCAAAGATAGATCTGTTCACTTGTACAAAAATACAGTATAATAGTCCTGAATTAGGATTACTTATTTTACGCAACAGCAAATATAGTCACCTTGCCTGTAAATGAATACACGTGAGCTTTACATTATGAAAGAATGCCTTATTGTTGCATGTTTGGAGCTGCCAGGAGTATCGAGGTCAATGGTGCCGCGCTCAGTGATTGCATCTAAGGTAGGGATGCATCGTTAATGGATTCTGTGCTGCTTTGTGGTTTTATGTCGATGTATATAAAAGTTCTGTAAAATGTTCTGCAGTAGTGTCACACTTCATAATATTGTGCGTGCAAAATAGCATGCCGGGGCAATAACCAATTCCCCATGACAGCAGCTGACTCTCCTAATGGTGAAAGATGACTGACAGTTTGGAGAGTGAGCTCACAAACACATGACAGTTCTGTTGTGAGCTGACAGCTAAAATGGAGCAGCCACAGTCCACTGAGCCCTGCCTCAATATGGACCACAACAGCTAATGATCTACATCCAGAGAACAGCAGCAACATGGAGGCCCCTTATAAGTGCAAAGCCACTCTGTTCATCATGGAACACAATCTCCATAAGTGTACTGCGAAGCGTCATGTGAACAAACAGCAGCTCTGACCGCAATTGACTTTGCTGTGTTTGCCTTTCATAACCCATTAGACAAACAAGGATAAAACCGCGGCCATCAGAGCGAGCCTTTACATAGTTCAGAGGAGCAATTCACCACAATCTGCGCCGATTGACCTCTGTCACTTTGCAGAATCCTCTCTAATCTGCATAATGTCCACTTGATGTTTGAGGGCAAAAGTGAACCTGACATTTTTATCAATCTAGTCTTGGCAAAATGACTCAGAGAAGCTATGAAGCAAGAGGAAATAATGGCTTTGACCTTTGCGTGTATCATCAAAATTACTTCTAAGACAGCCTGTGTCAAAGTAAGAGAAATCTAAGAGCAAAAAACAACAGCAATGTAGTCAGTGGAGAACAGTGACATTTAACAAACAGTGCCCCCAGGTTAAGACATGTAGCTGTCTATTCATAAGTCAAACATATCCACTACTAATATCAGAGATTACTGCTACCTCTAGCCTCACTCTAGCAGAGTGGATTTGGCAAGCTGAAAAATGTACAGAATTTTGAGTACAATCTGCTCCTCACTACATGTCGGGACAGTAGTTAATAAAGTGTTACATTGAAAAATCCAAGCCAACACACAAAAGGAAAGCGTAAGCAGATGACAGAGGGGAATAACACAGACTGTGTGAGACCAGCTGAAGTCACCAGCTCAAATGAAGTTAAATGAATAAATGTGACCATGGAGGTCCATAATACAATGTTTTATAACATGTTTGATCATTCAGAACCTTGGACACACATTTGTACAGGCAAGAGCATTATAAAATTTACCATGGTCATTATTGTCAGAGAAACATCCATAGAATACTGTTATGGAGTATTAGGTACTTGCACATTATGTATAACTCAAAGTGATCTTTTGTAATTCAGTACCAGGAACAAAGACACACCGTAAATGCTGAACTATCGAGTGCACCTGAATATAAGCCGCACCAACAAAATGTATAAAGAAATGTGTTTTTGTGCATATACTATAGGCCACACTGGTCTATAAGCCACAGCTGTCCACGCTGTTACAGGAGCATTTGAAGCGCATTTGAAGTGCTGGAAATACTGGACTTTTCTCTTCGCGCACAGTCAGATATTTTAAGAGAACGGTGGCCTACATTTACTTGTATTAAAGTATGTAAAGAACTTTGATTAATTTAACCCATGCTCCATAATAATTCAGCGAGAATTAAATGCATTTATTTTGCACCCGAAGCCACGTTAGCTATAGTGCGGAAGGGCGTCCTGCTACCCCCGCTCCGGTGTGCAGTAAACACCGCAGACAGAGGTAGAGGAAGACAACAATAGGGTTTGCCACCTGTTGGAGTTATTGTCCAGATGAGTGGGGTACGTCCGAAAGGAACCGTGTGAGCTCTCCAGCGTCTCCGCAACTTTATGTTTTGGAGCTTTTATTGCTCAGTATGACCATAAAAATCTATAAATTAGCCGCACCGTTGAATAAGCCACAAGGTTCAAACCGTATGAAAAAAAGTGTTGGCTTATAAAATTAGTTTGGATATTACAGTACATGTAGAACACTTTAGCACAATGACTAAGCAGACACAAACATGCTCCAGTCTGTCTCTCTGTTGGCCTGTGTCCTAAATATAGAGTTCTTTATCGCGCCTTGATCCCACTGGTTTCCACTGCACGCAGCCCCAGCTGATTATGAGGGCCTCCGAGAGCCTCTGATTTATGACTGTTTTGTTCATCACATTCGGCTTTGGACCCGGCATAAATGTAGCGTGTGAATCAAGGCCTTTATTCCACTGTGAGATGGGTCTAATTACCAACACAGGGAAACAGACTTCAGACGTCCGTGATAGTAGTAATAATGAAAAAATCAATTGAGGTGCCGCAATTAGGAGGGTTGCTTTTTGCGGCGGCTTTAAAATTGAACAATCTGAACAGGAGCACTGACACACCTTTTATCCATCGCCTCAGGGAAAGATGGCAAGCGAGGACAACCAGCATTGAGCTTCTGTTTAAAATATTGTGTTCTGCCACTACAATTTGTTTTCCCCTTTTCTGTAAAAAAAAACAAAAAAAACTGCGAAACAAACAATTGCACTTTTCCTGCTCCTACTCACACTACAACGGCATCGAAAATGTATGTTTTGGTGAGGGGTGAGAGGGGTGGCCAAAATATATGAAGAACAAAAAGATATAAAAAATGGCCAAAGGTGAACATTCTGTTAAGTTCGCACATGGAACAACAGCTGAGGTGTAATCAACATCCTAATTTTGCACGAAGGACTTGTTAAATATGTGGGAGGCTGGTGTTTAAGGAGTCGGAGCTGTTAACGTAAACAGGAAAATACATTAAAGGAAGGGAATATGTAGGAGGCGCTCTTTGGTGAAAATCTGCTTTACAACCTTAACTAAACCTACACATCAAGAGATGTTAGGCTTAATTTTTTTATGTTCAAGCAGGGATTAAACCAGAGACATTCTTGCTATGAAGGAACCAATGAGCAAATGTATAGACTGGAGTTTGAAACGGCACACAGTAAATACCCGTCGTCTTTTGGAATACCGTATTACAGTATCTGCATGACACTAATCTCCCTGAACGGAAGCGTCCTCTCGGGATGACCGGGCGATTCCGTTGAAAGCAGGTGGCGCACGGCAGAGTGGAGCTCTCAGCGGGGACAGGGAAACACCGTCACAGAGCATTAGTCCCGGGATCATTAAGGTGGTGAAGTTTATTGTCCGGTCGGAGATATGCGCAGAGGTGGGTAGAGTGGCCAAAACATTCACTCACGCTAGAGTAATGTTACTTTACAATTGTTTTACTCTAAACCAGAGTAAAACAAACATACAAGTAATCATTCAAATAATTCCTCAAGTAAAAACAAAGTCATCAGTGTTAGTATAGTCATAATACTACTTGAGTACTGAGTAACTGCTTCAGCGTAAAAGTCTGGTGAACATGATATATTATTATACAAATATAAAAATAATGTACACTGTCTGATATTTCCAAAGAATGTGTAATAAAAATAGATACAATAAGTAACTATTGAGATACAAGAAATTTAAATTAATTTCAATTTGATTAATTTTCATACTGCATTTCACTTGAAGCTTTTGCCACTAACAGATTTACTCGCATTGGAAAAAGTAACCAAATAAGTAAGAGTACTGTCTGTGTAGGCTCTCAGTTGTACAGGAGTTGTTCATCTTCAATGAAGGTCTCGAGTCATCTTCTGTACTCTGTAGTTGAAGTGTAGGACGTTTCACCTCTCATCAAAAGGCTTCGTCAGCGACACTAAAGTTTAAGCTCAGCCCGCAGACTATATATAGACCACGGGGAGGAGTTTAGCTTGGTTAAGTCCCTCCCCTCTATTAACAGCTACTTTCACCTGTGGGTAAACGTCGTTGTACAGTAGTTCTAAGTCTTTGTAGTTCTCTTTGTACTCCCGTCCAAGACCTGGAGAGCTCTATCATGCTAATGAGGCTAAAACTCAGCCCAGGACAAATCAATAGACAGGTAATTGGCAGTGATCAGTAGGGCCGTTCAGACTGAAACTCAGGTGTGAGTAAGGTCATTTGGACTTAGAACTACAAAGATGTTTGCCCACAGGTGAGAATAGCCGTTATTAGAGGGGAGGGACTGAGACAAGCTAAACTCCTCCCATTGGTCAATCTAGTCTGTGGGCTGAGCTGAATCTTTAGTGTCACTGACGACGCCTTTTAGATGAGAGGCGAAACGTCCTACACTTCAACTACAGAGTACAGAAGACGACTCAAGAACCTTCATTGAAGAAGTAAAAGTACTGTTATCACAAACAATGTTATTTTAGCAGAAGTAAAAATTGAAGTAGCGTTACTTAAAAAGTGATTCAAATCCTTTTAATGCAACACCTCAATGTGGGTCTATGTTGTCTGACTGAAGGCTACTATCTGCTTTGTTCTTTGAAGTAAAACCGAAACAAAAAAAGACTATTATCATTTTTAGTCTTGCAGTCACAGTATCACATTTTGTTGATTTCTTTGGTTCTTTATAAGTGGGGTGTTTTCTCTTTTACCCCCTCCCCCCTTCATTCGGGCCCCCACGACTGTGACCTTCTGGTGTCCGAAATGACCAGCCAACTTTACAGGGAGCAGATGGCTCGCCGTGAGACTCTTGTCCTTTTACACTGCACCAGTTCACACGAGCGCTCCCACCAAATGGTCACAAGGGCCTTTTTTACAATTACAAAAGAAGAAAAAGAAAAGTCAAGTCTGATAAACATGTTGATGAATAAAAAAGTACAAAAAGAATATGATAACTGTTAGCTGACAAGTGAAATGCTGTTCCTATATTAACATTGAGCATTGTACTGGAAAAATCAAAGTCAGTCTATTTTTGTGATACGACTCCAGTTCACAGTAAGAGGCAACAACAAAAAGACGATGAATAAAGAGCCGACTCGGGAGAGGTTGTGTTTTTTTTGCTTTCTAATAATGAGAGCTGTTTTACAAGACAATTTCAGTGACACATCAGCGACACCTGGCACCAATAAATACAACCAAGACTGAATCCCTGACTGCAAACAAATCCAAATATCACGTCTCCATCCAGCCCTCAACCTGCAAAGCCATTCCGCCATCTTCCCCAGGCTAAGACTAAGAAAACAACAAACATGTAAACAACATAATATCTTGTCTTCATGAGGGCATTAAAAACCTTTCAGACCACTCCAAACAAGTTCTGAAAAGCGTGTGATTGTGTGTTTAAAATGGGCTCTTCCTAATTCATACTACAGTATATTCAACATATCTTTTGAACAATACAGTTCTCTGCCTGCTTTTCTCAGGAAACGTTGGCTTCCGTCTTCCACTGCAGACTAGCTGTGAAACAAGACATTGATGTACTATTTATTAGGTGCTCGGACAGAAATATTGATAATCGCTACATGTCTGACTAACAGGCCAAGGCTGATTCTGCAGAGTCAATGCTGAGTTTGCAGCAAAAGCAATTTCCTGATTAAACGTGACTGCGCACGATGGATATCACTTTGGCTTTATTACCTCTCTTTACCAATCACGCCACCATCGCTGTTAGATAAACCACAATTAATGATGGCATGCTGTTGAGGAATAAATCAGCCATTTCATTGTATTGACATGTTTTTTTTGCCTCGACCATTTCCTTTTCCGTTCGTAAATTGTCCGTCTACCTCTGAAGACGCTCTCACATCAATACTTCTGTCGATGCCTCTGTACACAGAGAAACACAATAGGGCAGAAAACCACATCTGGGTTCGGCGAAGAAAGCTGCGCTGACGATACCTTTCACTCAAGATTGATCCTGTTCAGCCTTGAGAGCCACCAGCTCTCAGACAAGCTCGCTCTGTGTAGACTTTGTACAGTCCAATTGTGAGTAAGCATTTTGGTATTGCCCTAGCAACTGTCACAGTGCATTTTGCAGAAAGTACCAGGTAATTGGACGGCAATGGCATAGTCACAACAGAGGATAAAGCATTTGGCAAGAAGATACAAAGTCAAGTAATTTACCATCTTGATGCTCAGTTAGGGTTTGTTTAATCCAGGGACTATCATCATATTCCCATGGAATAGATCATGCGTGTGTAGTAGCTTACCAACACCGAGTATGGAGTGAATGACTAATGCAATGTAAAGCTTTGAGTGTCTTATATTAAACTGCATTATTCCGTAATTACCATAATTAGCAAGTTCACACACTTTGTTATGCCATTCCAAAACCACTTTCTCGTGTGCTTCTTTTTGTTCTGATCATGTTTTTAATAAAAACTGCAATGCTTTGGGTAATATTGGAAAAGTACATAAAGAGGAAACTCAAGTCATTTTAAGCTGAAATATCACCGTCAATATTATCCATATCATGTTACATAAAAGTAGCTCGCAGGGGGAAGTGTTGGAGACCCTTGTTGTGAAGTAAAGTGCTATCAGTTACTTAATCCCTTTTTCTCCTCTCACTAAACATCACATACAGCGTTGGCCATTGTTTATTTTGGTCTGAGTATGTAAAGAATATATAATTGTCGTTACATTTCTGTCAATGGCACATTTCTATGTTAGCAGCACTCACGCCGGACCAACAAGCTCCAGTAAGAAATGAGTGTACATTAGCATTTCACGGTATGGTATTGACTGCATGTTTTCAGTCAAATGGTGGAGTGGCTGCACCTGTGTAGCCGCCTAACATCTGCCTTCACTGAGTCACAGTGCCGAATGCTTAGAGGGAACTTACGTGATACTGTTCTGAACTCAAGTCATGTTCAATACAAATTATCAAAAGCAGTAGATAATCATTCTCTGCCTTGTGGTAAGTCAGTTGTGTGTGTGTGTGTGTGTGTGTATGTATGTGTGTGTGTTTTTTACAAGATAGTTAGTCTCAGCATATCTTTAGTGCAGTGGCAAAGATGTCCTCTTGAAAGGAGGTGTGAGCCTCAAACACAAAGCAGTGGCTCAATTTATCTTCACAGTGTTTCTATGGACACGAAAAGGATTAATGTCCAAACCAAAAACCCCAGCTAAAACACAGCCGCTTGTCTGCTAAAGCCTTGTTTTCACACAATAAAGCAACTTCAGCCAATTAGACATGAACTACAAGTACAGCTTTCAAGTTGATATTGATAATACTGTAGGATCATTTTTGGGGATAACAATACCACAAATGTACTGTATATTGTGCACTAACAACCTCAACAAGCTCATAGGCATCACATTGACAACCAAACATTGCATGGTGGTAATCATTTCCCAACTTACTGAAAAGACGTCTCTTCACCACCATTTTGAACACACTGAAAGGCAGGAAAAAAATGTCCACCTTACCTGTAAAAGAAAGAAAGACATGTTTGGTTAGATCCCGGGGATTTAATACATGTAGACAATTTAACTGAATAGAAAAGGGTAGAAAAGTGCTTTTAGTTGTTTCAAATTTGTCTCAGTTTAAATAATGAAATGGGGAAAAAACAGTTGTCCGAGTGTGACTAGGGCAGCGCTCAGCGAGTCTTGCTCCTTATACCATTCTGCAGTTAAGAAATTCCAAGCACCCAGTGGGGAGGAAATCGAAGCAGACACATCACTAAGAGCTTGCTCGCTCGCTCACGAGACTCCTGGTTTGAACAGGATAAGTCTCGCCAGCATTTCGCTAATACACGTTGGAAATATTAGGCTAAAAGTAAGTAATATGAATGTCATAATAATGTTGAATATATTACGAAGATGACCATCAATATCAATAAAATCAATACATCAATACAATACAATATCACCATGAAAGGAGAACCAACCCTGATAAACACTAACATTCACTCGAGTGGAGACTTTCGATCTTACACCTAACTAAAAGTAAAAATGTTTAAAATAAAGGGATAAGTTACAGAATACCATAATTTAATGCAATATTTTATCATTTTTAACATTTTGCGAATTTGTGGATTATTGGCCAATGCCGATATGCAAGGCCAATATGTTTATAGTACAGTATATAAGAAATATATTTTTCCAAATGTCTTGTCTATAATCCTATGTATGATGTTTACACTGTAAAATGTGTCTGCACTTTATCAGGGGCATAAGGCTGATTTATTCAAGACAGTTTAGTAGATACTTCAGAAGGAGCTCTTTTTAAAGACAAAAATCAGCAGATTCCAGAACAAACAAACGGTAAGTCTCTGGGCCAGATCTTGTGCCTGGCGCACGATAATGCGCTACTCGCCTCCGCCACTTTTGAGAGGGCGTTGGAAGAGAACGTGACTGCTCTGATGGGAGCACCGCTGACATTCATTTCCGACATTCATTACTAAACACTTCCCAATCGTGAGCTAAACAATGTTCATGTCTCGAGAGAGAAAGAGCTACAGCCGTCCGGTGTGGCGCGGACCGGCCCGCACTTGGCTGTAAACGCGAAACAAAACAAATGCACATGTTCACCCCCACTCCTCCACAACCCCTCTCCCTCCCCTTCCCGCTGCGGAGTCGATCTGGTTGGAGAAAAACGCATGTCTCCACCCCAGTACTTCCTAATTAAATGCTTAATACTTAAAAGTCTGGAGGTGCGCTCCTACTTGTTACGCTACAGCTGCGTTTTGACACACAAGATCGGGCCCTCTGTCTCTAACGGTTCTGAAATTATAAGCAAAGGTCCGCAAAATAAAATATATAAAACACGATCAGAAGTGTACAAACTTGAAACCAATTTTCATTGCGATGTTTCTCATTTCCCTGAGGCCAAGGACGTTATTCAGGAGGGCTCATTTTTAAGCTCTGACTGATCTCTTTCCAACACAGTCTCTAACACAGATATCAGCTTTTATCTGCATTAGATTGGCCGATAGCCGATATTGTAAAATACCCAAATACTGGCCCGATAAACTATGTGATGCCTAAACTATACACACAGTATAAAGATGTCCGTCTTGTCTCGACAGATCAGATTGATGAAAAGATTTGTTTTTAAAAGTCCCTCAACTATAAGTGGGTGGTTCACAGGGCTCTCCTTGACCTCCACACAGTTCTATATTCTATATTCAGACAGCTCGTGTGTCAGTAAGAGCTGGAAGTTCACACTGAGGCCTGTGCCTGAGCTGGTGCTGCTGCATTCGACTCTCACTCCAATCATTTCTTTAACACTTGAGAATGTCTGCGGCCATATATCGACTGACAGGGCTTTTTTATTGCTTCTCTGCAATGGGAGTCGAATCACATTTCCCAGATCTGGGGCTGTTTGTCTCTCAAGAGAGCCTATAACCACACGCAATGCAGTCGTACAGTCAGATTAAACTTTGGCTGGAGGGCATCGGACAATGAAGAAAATCTCAAGGCTCTTGGATTAAGTAACAGGATATAGTGTAGTTGTAAGCAGTGCCAAAACCAGTTGTTTAGTTTTTAGTTTAGTTTATTTGAGCAGTAAACATTCTGCTCAGAAGGAGTGGGCTGAAGCAAGAGCTTATAAGCGTCCAGTTGCAGATACTTTATTTAACCAATGCTGCTTTCATCTCATTTCAGAAATACACATGATTGGAACCACTTCCCGCGTTACATTCTGTAGGTGCCAATAAAAAAGCTTGGGAAATGTGTCACGGTGGGAGGGAAATCACAGCCTAACACACTCATCATAGCTGTCAGGAAGGGGGATGTTTTACTGCGGATTGGAGTCAACAAAGCATGCGCATTCATAGCCACTGAACATAAAGTGGCAGCACTACCGCACATTACTGAGCTCTGAGGAGGAGGAAAGGCAGGAAGTATAGCCATGAGTGAGGTCAGATAAGAAGAGCACTCACTGAAACCATTGAAGGAAATCATTGAGATGGAGAAGATTGGCGCGTCAGTCAACCTTGACATCTCTGACCAGCCCAAGTATACGAGCAATGTTCTCAGTGCTCAAAGTCACTTTTACAAAGGATTATTCAGTCACTCTCCACGGTGGTGAGCCTTGGCGCTGGTTGACGGGAACACGGCAGCTTATTTGGCCTTCCCAACCATTCACTGTCCATTCATCACTAGTAATAGTTTCTGTAAACCTGCATGAAAGTCGCGGTTACTGGCAGAAGCACATAGAACATGGAATGAAAGTTAGACAGGTTGGCAGCGGTTGATGGCGATATCATTTCTCGTCAGATGTCAGACTTTCCTTGAAATAAATATTTAACAAACTCCTGTGCATTTAACATGTGTGATTGTCTGAGTCATCCATGTCAAATGCACAGGTTCAGATCAGGCCTTTGCCGCTGTTAACACCCAGAATGTAGAAGCGTAACACGCGGTCAATGGAAATTCTTCACAGCCAAGGGTCAATGAGGTACGTACTGTATCTCTTAGAACTGGCATTAACCCAAAAACAGTTCAACTTGCACTCCTAATGTTTAAGCTGTTAACCTGCATGATTGGCACATTTAAAGGTTTTGGACGGAAAATAAAATAATAATCTAATAACTAATCGTGAGAAAGTTAAGTACGGTCACTGGTTTGCGCTGTACTGTAATGTCACAAGGTCCATATCAATGAACATTAAAGAAGAACTAACTACCTTAATAAATCCTTTTCATAGTCCCTCTGGGGGTAATACAAGTGTTAATGGAATGATTGGGGGTTTTCATCTCCCCTGGTGTCTCTGGCCAGAAAACCACACTTGCAACTTGCCTGCACTAGGTTGGAGGTGCAATACACACTAATGGAATCACGAAGAAGAAGCTAACACCACTTTAGCAGTAGCAGGAGCTCTTTCTAACGTCGCATGGTCTTTTTTGGATAATGTCAAAGCGCATTTGAGGTGGAGAGGACTTTATTCAACCTTCCTAAAGAAGAGGCCACTCACCAGAAGTTGGAATTTATTTGCGGGGTTCAGCGACTACTAGCCAAAATAGTGTTTGTCTGTGACCGTCCCTTGATGGATGCTTGGTGAACCAACGCGAGTCCCATAATGTAAACACCCGATGGAGAGGCAGAGCGGTGAGTAAATCAGAACGCGTGTTAGCGTGTGTGTTAGCCATTTATGAAGCTGTGTTGCACATGTCAGCTCCTTATAACTGCGAAGTTACTTCACTTTTAGCTGGGATATTTATATTTCTTTTACTGCTAATGTTGCATGGGCAGAGAGATGGGGCAGAGTTAACTGAATTGAAGCGTCTTGTCTTCCGGATTTGAAAAATACCCCCAGAAAATACTTATATTTCTCACAATAGTGCTCCATAGCGGTAGAGGTACAATATATCATAAATGCCTATAGTTTACTTTGGAATGGCTAAATAGCATGATATAGATCCTTTAAGTCTAAAACCTCAAAGTCTAAGTAGAAAGGGTTGAATAAAGGTTTGGCTACTATCAGTCACATATATTTGTTATATGGCAGTGTTGCGTGACCGTTATAATCAGCTGCTGTGACTTTGGTTAGCATGAACATTTTTGTTGTTTGTAACACAGACACGGGAAGAACATGAATCCTCTACACAGAAATACCCCTGTGAGGCGAGAGCACCAACTGCTGTGCCACGGTGCCATAACCTCAAAGCGAATCCAGACAAGGTTGTGTTTCCTATCAATCACAGAATAAAGTCATTGTATGATGTTTCCATAAAAGTGACTAGCTCGATAGACAGTGCAAAAAGACGAATAAATTACCACGTTAGCCACATCTCAATGCCAGAAAATTATGCAAATTAATAATGATAGAAATTCACACAGGCTCCAGCAACTGCAGTGGATTTGTTTTGAGCAAACAATGCTTTTGTTTTGTTCCAGTTGAGTTGGCAAACACCCAACCACAAAATACAAATGCACGTTATAAACTACGAGAAAGTTTTCCTTTTGTTCTGGTTTGTGAAGAGACAGTAACCACCAACTGCTTCTGCCCAATCTAGAGTAATAATACATAGTAAATTATATATTTCTGTTTATATTAATGGACTAAGATGAACCATATATTGTCACAGCATATTGCAATTACTGTACTTCCGCAATGGGAGTTTAAAATGAACCTCTTGTGTTCAAATGTATGACGACCATTAATGGAATGTGAACATGGTCGCATCTGCCAGGTGCCAATTCCCTTTTGGACTGGAAATGGCCGGTGACAACCATTACTGCTGCCCACACTCTCAGGATATTGAAGGGGTCTGTATTTCACCTGGAAATAGTTCAAGATCTCAAGGAAAGGAAGAGGAGGAATGGGCTCCACATGGGGGGGGGGGGGGGGGGAATACACGCTGCAGATATTTGGCCATTTACATGTGTAGTATAAAAGAAATGCTGTATTGTGGACGGTTCCCCTCGGACTAGTCTCCTTTGAGAACACCCAGTCCTCTTGTATCATTATTTAGCAACCAGCCTTCAGGTTCAAACCACAGGGAAAAAAAGAAGAAAAAAAGAGAGAAAGAAAGATTCTACTGTAAAAAACAAGGTCTGCTTTTCTCTCTTTAGAAAGATACAGCGAGAATCTAAACTCAAAAACATGCGTCACAAAAATGACCTTTGTTTGAGCTTAAATCGCAAATTTATGCTAATCTTTTCCTGAAGTAAGCTGGTTTACCAAACTAGAATATTCAGATTCATGGACTTCAGGTAAAAAATAAAAATGGCTGATAAACAGTTGAACTTATATCAACATAATATCAAAGATTTATTTCAGGCCCAAATTAATTGGGTTATTTTGGTGAGCTGAAGAGGGTTTAGACAGACACGCACATCCCAGGTCAGTTAAGTAGCGTGTAGGAGTTCAATAGTACGTGAAATCAAAGAATAAAAACTCTGCACCGCTATTGCGCTCCCAAGAAATGTATTTTAGGCACGACAAAGTAACGTTTCGGGCGTCGCTTAGCCCTTCGTCTTTTATTTTGGTGAGCTGACAAGAGAAAATAAAGCTTCCTGCCTTATTTACAAAGAGCTGCCCTTACTTGAACAAATCAGGGCCGGGAAAATAGGCGACCCAGGCGAAGAGGCGCCGAATTGCTCTTTAATTTTTGAACCCCATGAGGTCCATGCTCCCGACATCTACAATATCACAGCTTTTCAAACAGAAAGTGACAGAGACTTGTGGTCTTTTGTGCTGGAAACTAGAAATGTCAAGCTTTGCAACTACCCCTCCATGGTCCTTCTATGCCGCCGAGAAATTCAGAAGTCGCCTACAGGTTCCTCCTCCATTATACATGTTGTGTGCACGTTTCATGATTGCACATGTTCTGATTTGTATTTATTTTTTAGGAATAGATAATCATAAGATAACAATGACAATCATAAAACCATAAACATTAAAAAATAAAACTATAGTCTTTTCCATATACACATTTTTTTGGGTGTGGCACAAACGTTCAATCTTGCCCAGGGCGCCAAATTGGCTTGGGCCCTGGCACAGATTCTGTGAACATAAAGGAAACAGTTGCTACTTTCTTGCTGTATATTTAAACATGTATCTAACTCGGGGCAGAAATTGACCAGCACAATAGCAAAGTAATGGATTCACGAAGCTCGGGTCGCCTTCAATACAGGGAACCTTAAAGATGGAGCAATTTCATATTGTATTTCGAACCTTTACGGCTGCGACGCTAATAACTCCTGGAGCTCTACTTTCTCCTGACCTGAATAAAGAGACTGCGTGTACATAGTGACTGGTTCAGGGAGGTTTCCATCACAGTGAACCCCAGCTGAGTGTCACGCTGCTATTACGATTTGATTTATGGTCCTACAGCCCCGTTTTCTAGGCGATTCACTCCAGCATTTTATATGTATCACTATTGAGGTCAGCCTTAATGACTGCATGCTCTACAGGTAATGCCCTTGTTTAAGTGAACGAAAGTGAAAATATATCGCGGTGACCTTGTTAGATAATACATAGTCTAAAGTTGGAGAATAGAAGAAGATGAATAGGGTTAAGGTATGATTGTTTTTTTTGTTTTTGTTTTAAATGAAGTCAAATAGAACTCACATGCACTCAAGCAAAGAAGAAACCGGGATGAAGAAATCAGTGGTTTTGGCACACGGTTTAGATTTGTTTGTCCATTGTAGCATGTTACAAATGTAGCCTGGCCCTGCTAACACTCAGATTGGATTAAACGATGATAGAAACACACGGCCTGTGTCGTATCAAAACCATACGGCTGCTTAAGTATGAATGGGTTGCAGGAGGACAAATCAAAATAACATAAAGATCTGAGATAATGACCGTTTTAATTTTCCGTTTTATAGACAGCCAGCTGAGTACAGAACTGTCCGGACACTGTACTTTTCAATTCATTGGATTGTGGCCTGAGTCAGTGTGATATCTCCACATAGGAAAGGTCCCGTAACAATTTCGGCCCGGTGGTTTCATGATTTAGACTGGCCCACATGCCCACGGAGTTTAAGCTCAACCCGTAGAGAGCTCACTTTTAAGTCGTACGTTTCTAGGATCGGTCCCTGCTGATGACACTCTCCCTTTTCACATGGGCTTTCACATAACCACGTTACTGTATGTAGATGAAAAATATATGATGTATGTATTAGGTTTGCCGCACCCGACACCTTTCTGTTCCATCTTTAGTCACACAGACACTTCTTTGTCTCTGCTGGATTGGACTACACCAACTTGGAACTAAGGCGCCCTTAAACACCCCTCTGAGTTAGTTCAAGATCTAATGGTACCTTCCTGACACAATTAATTATTTTGGCACCTCAAAGAAGAAGCTTGTGTTATCCCAGCCCCCCAAAATCATTTACAGCAAGTCATGGCTTAAGGGTCAAATTCTTCAAAATGTGCAGAATAATAAAAAAGCAAAACTAAAGTCAGCACCATAAAGCACAGGGTAATAATATGAGATTTATCTATTCAGTTTGTATCCGTGTTTGTTTACACAGTTTTGACAGTTTAAGTCATTTTATAGTCAGCCAACATCCTATCAGATACAGGTGCAATAACCTGAGAGTAATGATAAGCTCTTTCCCTGAAATTAGACTTAATTTGGTAGCAACGTGCATCAAGTGAAGTGTCAAAGCAAGGCAATATGCATAAATATGGATCATATGGATTTATTAGCGCGACAGTAGAAAGGAGGAGCAGTTAAGTAAGAGTTATGGAGTGAATGGTGGGTTTATTCTGACTGTTTTACATGTAAATGGTCTGTTTACTAGTTTGTCTCTGCATTCATCATTGTTATCAGAAAAAACAGATAAGCAAACTGGAATTCGATGCAGATATATAAAAAATAATTTGAATATATGCTAATGCTATAGCTTTGGAGTAAATGTAACACTACTGAATTTATGAGATTTTACTTGCATGAAGCTTGAAACTGAAACTCATCATCAGTAGCATCAGGTACACACATTGCCAATATAATATAGCGGTGAGTGGCAATGCAACACAGGGAGAATATGAAGAAGTGCACCTGTTTTATATGAGAGGGAAAGAGAGATAAGTTCTAAAACTGGAAATGAGTGGTGCTGCTGCGTCTGAAGCCTATGGGACAGGTTTGCAGACTGGGGTGCGGCGTGCGCTCTAGCTCTCTCTTAAACAATAATAACCAGCCTTAACAGATGCGTTTGGTGTGTGTTGGTCTTTAATCATCTGCTGCTGAGCCGGGACGAGGATCCCTTTCGGGACAATCTTTCGTGATTCGTGACTAAAGCCTAGATTTTGGACTGTCCTAAATGTTTTCGGACATATGGTCAGCCTAAATGGGAGCCACTTAGGAAAGTCAATAATATTTTCATGCTATTGAACTATGAAAGGAATCACTTCGCAGGACTCCACCTGACTCTCAACCTTTGCACTTATGAACTTAGTTATTACGCACCAGCACTATTCAGTCCCACTTTAAAGGATGGATCGATGCTGGGTTGTGTGAGGTCTTGAGAGAACGGCCAGACCTTTGATATGTAGAGGTGCCAGAGGAGATGAGTAGCAAAGCAATGAACCTGACAAATACAGACATACAGGATATCATATCCTGTGTAGACTGTGTGTAGATATACTTTGATATAAGTTTTGTCTTTAAAATAAAAAAATATCGCTCACTGAGGACAATGGACAATCTTCAGTGGAGGGACTGAATATTTATTCCAGCACATAATCTGTATCACAACAAAATCGATATTTCCAGACTGGATTTTCTTTTAAAACAATAATATGTGATTCCCATCTATGTCAAAAGTTACTTATCAAATAGTCCTCACGGAACAAATACTGATAATTGTAGGATTTACTCGAGAAAGGAATCAATACTTAGTAGTAAAAATACAGATATCAAACCTGGCAGCAGAGTCAAAAGCCTGGCCTCAGCTCAGCTCAACATGTAATTGGTAAATAGAGCCTAAGCGACCCTGAGTACGTATCGATCCACCAAATTAGACCATTTTCTCAATGTGCCATTTGCTGTGATTCAGTGACAGAAGGAGCTACTTTCTGGTCCATTTAGTTCACAATTGCAAAAATAATAGGACACGTATAGAGTACACAGTGAGGCTAATGAGAGAAAGCAATCTTTTTTTTTTTTAGCTCTGCACCATGTATTGTACTGCTGTATTTGAAATAAAGACCAGCAGCCGATCAAACCTTTCTGCGGTCATAGCCACGTTCCATTGCCCCTTTCTATCCAACATGCCTCTCTGGACGGTGTCAGAGCAGATTCACTGTCACCACGCAGCAGTTTCATTGCCTCTTATTATCGGAGTACAGTAGCTCCGGCACATAACGTACACTCTTCAAATGGGCCAAAGCCAACACTTGAGCCTTATCCAAAGCTGTATCTAAAAGAGAAAACTAAACATGGGCTTAAAATGACAGCCGGGGTCCAAGTCAGCGCTATTTCAAGCAAAATAAAAGGTCTCATCTTCAAAACAAGAAGGTCAGGTGTTCAATCCTCAACACCGAGCCAAAAAAAAGTCTGACTGCAGAAAAAAAAAACAAAAAAAACCTAATGCCAAGGTGAACGTTTCGCTGTGGCGGTCTTGGGAGAAATAGACGATGTTTTAACTCTGCATGGTAAAGGTAGAATGTTCGATGTTATTTGTAGAGCCATATGGAGAAGGATGAAAACCCCGAGAGAGGACGCTTCACAGGGAGCTTTGTTATACTCTGTTCCCCTGTAGAGGAGACGGAGAATAAAGGCAAGAGCAGGGGTGAGGAAGAAGGGAAAGTCAGACTAAAAACAGACTAGAGAGGAGCTTTTGTGTTTACAGTCGAGACACGAAGAAGTAAACAAGGTCGTGATCATGTAGAGTAGTAGGGCACCGGAAAGAGGCAGTGCACTAACCAAACATTCAAGACAGATTCAGTCAAATAAATACTAAATGTGAATGTAAATGAAAGATTGTCAAAGAGATCATGTCTTTGTGCTGTAAGCAATCGCGGTAATCTGAACAGACGCAGATATAGACCCCAAGATCTGGGATTTCTGAGAATTTCATGGCACCAGGAAACTTTTATCAACTCTGCACGGAGAAATAAAATGGTACTGCACGGTGTTTAAACTTGTCAGAATCAGAAAGACATTAATGTTAAAGAGGGGGTATTATGCTTTTTTCAATCACATAGCACCAGTCTATAGCATACTACAATGATGACGTAACCTTCTGTTGGTCTGTATATGCAGTAAATTAAAATAACTGCCTTGAATAAAATTGCTCTCTCAAAATGGCTGTACTGAACGTCTTGAAATAGGCCTCTGTCTCTTTAAGAAGCTTTCCGACACGCCCCCTTCAGCACACTGCTGTGGCATCTAAACAACACTACTGTGCGGGGAGGGGGCTCTGCTGAGCTGAGGAGCAGTGGTTGGTGGCTTGGCTGGTGACAAAAGGTCCTGAGGCGTCTCCAGGAGGTGGGGGCGTTTCTAGGAGGACTGAGGCACAGCTACACCTAAAATGGCTGCCGTCTAAGTTTTTACTGATTACTCAAAAATATGTGAATGAGCCAAGGCAACACTCCAGGCATGTGTTTAATGAGGGAATGACATAATAACATGATATAAAGCTTGAAAACGTCGATTTTACATAATACCCCCCCTTTAAGAGAAATGCACATTATTTTCAATATCTGGGAATGATAGCAAAGTGAATACTACATATGCTATGTTGCCTGAGTTCGAATGTAGAAATGTTCCACAGTCTGCAAACAACTGGTGCCAAAGATATGCGACTTTCCCACGGACTCTAAAGTTACGAGGTCAAGTACGGTCACCTCTGATAGTAAAAGTGTGTGGTGTAGTCTCGTACTGACTCTTGATGCAGCGTCTCTCCTCGTCACCCCTCCGTAGGTCACAACCACTCACCCAGGCTCCGACACTATCTACTACATTGCTCCAGTGACAGTAAAACACCTTTAATATCTCAACCCAGTTCTTGTAAGAAAGCCACGTAATTTGTCGATACAAAGATGAGTGCGATAGGTGAGGAGTCTTCTCCTAAATCTGCTATGACAGATTTATATTTCACTCTGAGAGCCTAGGCCCCTGCCGGATCTGAAATCGGTGTCACACACAGAATCGCAGCCCCGCAGACTTCAGTTGTTTGTTGTTTAAGTAATACCACATTGACGCCCTGAGGCAGCAACGAAATCAGAGTCGTATGTTGGGTTTGTTTCTCACAGAATGTATTCCTTTTTTTACAGAGGAAACAACAGCGGTGTGCTTGTTTTTGATGTAATGGTTCTGGGATAGGAGAACTGTTACTCATCTTAAAAAGCAACAAAGCGAACAAAAAAATGTGTTGTATTCATTTTTTACTTTTTAATGTCCCTAATAAACATGAAAGTAAATGTCTGGACACATTACATGCTATTTGCTGTGAGGCTGAACTTTCCATCTTCAGTCCTTGTTTCGAGCTCGTTCGCTTTCATTTAGGCAGCTGCAGCTCTCAACAGAACCCTTTCTCTGCTGTCCTGAGGAGCGTCTTGATGTTTCTCTGCAGAGTTGTTCGGTCAGAGTCTTCCTTACAACCTCATTGCAGCTGTCAAATATTTGAGACGATTTGTTGTGGAGTGTCTGTCTCCTACGGTAGTTTTAAACCAATGGAGCGCAGTGTTAGTGAGAAGACCAGATGGAGACAGACTCAACACGTCCCACTTCAGAACAGCTCCAGCAGCAGATGAGAGGACAATCCAAGGGCCGGACACAGGGACAGACCAGTGAAAGAATGAAAGATGACACATGTGAGCTCATGTGAGAACTGCCTTCGAAATGACAACAGTGTAGGCCGACTTACACATTAATGTAGCTAACTAAAAAGGACATGTTGACTGAATGTGATATCTGTGAATTAATCTGTGTTTAATTCAAGAGTCTGATCGATCCAAAACAATATTACAAAGCAGATCTAGACATTGTAGGCATTTTTAAAACAGACTGATCAAGGCATTTATGACCATACAATGTTCAGCCCAATCTATGAGCCTCAAGTGATCAAACATTAATGAAATGATAAAAATAATAACATCTTCTAAATTGTGTCCATAACAGGAAAAGGTGAGGCTGAATATGTGTACGTACAAGTGTAATCAACTGCATTATAACAGCATGAAAACTGCATTAAAACTATTCTTAAAATGCTGTTTCAAATTCATTGATTGTTAACTCAATAGCAAGCCAGAACATAGCATAGTTATGTTACTTGTTACTTGCTACTTTGTGCCAGTTTTCCTGTGTGGTACTAAATAATAGCGAATATCGGCTCCATTTCAATCAACTTTACAAAATGACACACTTTTGAAACAATTGACCCGAGTCATAGGCTGTTCCCAATCAGATGCAAATTCCTTCAGTTTTGTTTTAGTTATTGCTGACTATACACCAATGGAAATATTAAATTACTGGATCTGGGCATTGCTTTGCTTACAGTATACTGTACCTTTCCTTAACCGGTCTGGAGAAAACAAATGCGTCACTTGACAAAGGAGACTTTATTTGTCGGACATTGCTTGGCGCGAAGCCTGAGGTGTGTCTTAGTGGCTGCTGATTATAAAGCTGCATCAAATTCAAAAGACAGTGCTGCACAAGTGGTTACCATGGAGACTATTGACAACTTTTAAAACAGGAAAGCCGTATCTCTGACACGTTTGCCGTCATTTGGCGAATAATAAATGAGTAAACAACACATGGGCCTTCGTAGTCCTCCTAAGGTTTATCTCAACTCCCGTCCAACCATCGCAAGTGCTTTGTGTATTTGTCACACCGTACGTATCTCCAGGGAGACTTCAATGAGTTAGACACAAGGAATGAATTAGAGCGTCTAAGTACAAGAGCCACATCACTAATTAAAATTACTCTTAATACCGTTATCTGCCCTTTTCCCTTGACAACGCTATCTGCCAAACTGCTGTCTTTATTACACAAAATTATGCAGAGTGTACTTGTGCAGAGTTGGCAGAAAAGAAAACAAGCACTGGCAAGAGACCTGAAGGAATGTGCATGCAATAATGAATGTTAATTTAATTAGCTCGCCGTATTTTCATTAGTTATTAGCATCATTATCTGGAAGAAACTACTACATCTGAACTAGGGCTGCACGATTTGGGGGGAAAACGGGGAATGCTTTGTTTTCTCGTAAGTATTGTGATCAGACATAACTGAATGATTGGTTTGTGGCGAATATCCTTCCAATTAATGGGCCAATCCACGTGGAAGAAGCTGGCACAAGGTTCAGTGTCTTCAGGGTCATTGTTATTCCCTCATAATGACCTCCAAATGTATTGGCAATATTCAAAAACCCTTTTGAGTGGTGTTGGTCAGAGAACATTGGCTGAACATTTCTGGATTTTCTGTTTGGAGATTTCTTTGAAAAATAGAGCTATTTTGGTATTATCAAAAGCAGCAATATTTTCATTCATTGCTTTAATTCTTATTTTTGTCGAAACCCTAATTCAAGTGTGTGGCTATATTCATATCACACTGTGTATTCTACGACTTCATAATGAGAGCGTAACATGAAGCGGTGTTTATCCGTAGATTCAACTGTTTTATAGTCCGTCTGCGGTGTGCTCGAAATGTGCCAAATCAACAAACTAATCGGAAATTAACTATCTCCCAAACTGGAAATGGAAATGTGGCGCATAATTACAGCCTAAGGAATAAAGTTAGAAGACTAATGAATAATAGATTTATGAGTTCAAATGTAGGCATAAATAATTATTTTTCGTTTTTCTGTCATTATATTAAGTTGTTACTGTGTTAAGTTATGGGATTTATTCATTTCTCACTTAGCAAGTGAAGAACTAAAAATGATATAACTGAAGAATGATTTCCTATCACATAAAGTAGTGATAGACTCTTGAACAATGTCCTTTCGACATTAAAGGTGCACTATGGAACTTTTTATGCAAGAAGAAGAAAAAGAGATATTTGTGCGTATTTGAACTTGTTGTGACCCAGTGGCTGTATGGGTGGTTACTTTTGATCACGGTAGCCTCTGCAACACTCCAGGATCAATTGTTTTGTAGGTTTTCTGGCGAGAGGGTTTGTCAACCGTGGAAATCTCCCAAACAATTTATCCGGAAGAATCGTAGAGACCACTCATACAGCCGCCAGGTCATTACAAAGTCAAATAAACACAGATTATACTCAATTTTTTTTTTTTTTAGCATCAAAAAGTTACATAATGCACCTTTAATACCTCTATGTTTCGTCCTATGAATATATAATGACAAAACGCTAATCACTTTCTATCTTCATTAGGACACGGGCTCTCTTCCAGAGTCTTAGCTCCAATTTTTATTCCTCCCACTCTCCTCACCAGCAGGACCTGTGCCCTCTGACAGTCGGGGGAAGGGGGGGCAGGCTGTTTGTGTGCGGAGCCGTAGGGGTCTGTGTTGTGGTCACTTCCCCTTCACTTCAGTTCCAGCTGTGTCTCCCTCACCTCTGGCGAGATCACGGAGGCTCCTGACCTTACCAGCATGAGGCTTGCCTTGGAGCATCCCTCCCCGGTCAGTAATGTCATGAAGAAAGTGCTATTCGCCGTGTCTCGCTGTTGGCACTTACTCATCCGCCTGTCTGAGGCTCTGCAAAGGTTCTATTAAATCCAGGCTTTAACGCTTAGAATGTATCACTTTGCTCAGCTATACCTGTTTTTCTTTTTCTTTTGGGGGGTTTACAAACAATGAAAGAGGGAGCCAGTAGATGTTGTTATTTCCAACTTCCCTAACGCATTTCTAACACCCCTTTTCTCAACAGGGATCAGTCATGTTTCACAAACTTGACTTGACTGAGCAAGCCTGAAATGCTTTTCAAACAGATGCACAACATACAAAGTTCCTTTTTCCACAAATGCAATACACTGAAGGACAAAACTCATTTCTCATACTCGGCCAGTTGTTTCCATGATTACTCCATGATTACTCACATGTTCAGTGTTCGTACACTTTGTTAAATTAGTTAAAAGACTTTGTTCATCATCGCTCATAAATTGGTCTGACAGGGAAACACTGCGCTATTAGCAAATTGGCATCAAGTCCAAGCCATTATTGAAATCTGAATTAGAGCGAGATCCAATTATCAGATGTGGAGAAGCTCGGAGCTCATTAGCATTCACGGAGGATTGTGCTACTGCCTGCCTTCGTTTTTCTTTTTTCTTTTACTTTGAATGGCGAAAAGACGCGGGAAACTATAACTGGTGTCAAGTATACAGCTCTGATACCTCCCACACAAACCTCTCCGGCTGTCCGCACTTATTGGGCTAAATGTCCACTCCAAGTACCTTGTTAAAGTAAATGTGCCTGCTCAGAGTGAGCTCCACTCTATACTCTATAGTACGGTGCTCCTCTGGGAGACCAAAAAACACTCATCGATTCAGCTCGTCTGCCATGGACCGAACCAGCTCTGTGTAAGTGCAGAGGGGAAGAAAACCTGGGCCGTCCAACAGTACAAATAAATGAAGATGAACTCCGGCAGAAATTAAACTAGCGGACCTAATACGAGGGGAGAATAGACATCATTCTTTGAGTCGGGTTACTGACAGATGATAGGTGTGTAGAAATATGTACAGGACAAATGTATTTACTATTTTAAACATTTCTAAATAGGTACCCGTAGGTACATTTCTGAGGAAAAACTAGTCAGACATTAAAACACATTATACAAAGATCACAAACATGTTTAAATATAAAACTTGTAAGTGCTCCAGATACCGACAGGATGTGCCTTTGCTCAAGACACCACAGAAATTTAAGCCGCTAGGCGATAACAAAAACAAAAAAGCAGTGTCAGGGACGATTAGATCCCAACTTATTCATCAAGGAAATGGCAGCAAAGCTTTTCTTAAAACAGTTCGTATGGCTCATTGGCATTAAAAACCTACGCCCAGATGGAAGCAAACAAAACACAATCCAATACAATACAATACAAAGGGTGCTCAGTGTCTTTTAGGGTGCTTCGTGCCATCCTCTCTGTCTATTGTACAGAAAGTCCAAACGGGTCTGAGGCTGGCCGATGACTTTACTTGACCAGCTGATTCAGGGCGTTTTTGTTTCTAACAGTGGAGCTTCCATACCATGTGACCAAGGAGAAAGTCGGTTGCATATATGGGACCAATGGGACATTCATCACAGTGATAAACATTAACCAACAAATGAATATGCTGTCCTTTATGTTAAGCAGGCCAAAACATTAATCAAATGACTCCTTCACGTTATAGTGAGACAGGTTAAAGCCACCCTCAGCTACTCCATTTTGCCTGACCGGAATGGTTGCATTCCCACAATGCTTCGCTAGATGCGCCACCTTCAAGACAGTGCGCTAACTTTGTCCCGCAGAGGCCGACGAGCACCGCACCTCCGTCGCCTCACAGTGCAGAGCAGGGTTCACTACTCCACCTACTGACAAACATAATTGAAAAAGACATAGCTGAGGGAGCTTTAAGTCTATTTTGGCCTAATAATACCCTGCCCAAAATGACCCTATGTTTTAGAAAAGCCCCAAAATACAGTGATTTACAGTGATTTTTGACCGTTTGCTTTTTATAGAACCCACAGAGCATTCCTGCAACATTTTGAGCTATACAGTCAATGCCATTTTGTTTTGTCGTCCTCATTCCCGCTTTCCGTGTGTCACGCAGTTGCGTGAAATATAATACATCTTATCGCCACAAGGTGGCAGGTGAAGTCCACTTCAGCTCTGCCGGCGCCGTAAACTGAGCTATAAAACTGCTTGTAAACTTTGCCTGGTCAGTGTGAGTATGCTGGCGTAATGGTGAGTGCAACAGACTGGCACGCTGTAGACCGGGGTTCGACTCCCGTCTGAGGCACTTTTGCTCCGTGCCTTTTTTTTCTTTTTTTTTTTTTTTTTACATTTTTATTGTTTCATATACTGTATGTATTCATGTAAATATCTTGTATAATCTGTGACAAAATAAATATCCTTGCATTGATTTCATATTCCTTTTTTAAACACTGCTATTTTGGTTGTGCAACAATATCACTGTTAATAATATAGTTGTCAATGACAATCGACTGAACAGGTAAGGTTTTGTAAATGAAATCAAACATCTCTGTCCAATTAATCCCACAATTAACAGTGGTGTGAAAGTATGCCCGCACTGTCTGCTACTGCTGTATTCAAACGCACTCACTGGCTGCATCACGTTATGAATGGGCACTAATCCCAGTTTATGTATGTTATGTTATCTAATCGCCCCAAAAATGTAATTTTTTGTGAGCACCCCCAATGTTGTGCTTTATTTTCATAATCTTTATTCAGTGAACACCAGTTTATAACCTAAAATAAAATATGACTACCCTGTGGCTTAATAGCTCAGTCATAACGCGCAAGTTTCTGGTGCAGAATGAGCAGGGTTCAACTCCCACCTGAACCAAACATATACTCCAGTGTTGAAAGCTTTTACTAAATTATTAATAAATGATTAAATTTTTTGACATTTACATTTTTTTACAATACTTAGTAACCCGTGAGTATTTTTATTTTTTTTAAGTTTACATGTTTATCAAGCTCCACGTGTACCGGTCTCCGCAACACTCACCTCAGTGATAGGCTATTAAAAATGTCTTGTCCTAAATAAAGGACGCACAGGCTCCTTTCACTTTATGACAGATAGCAAAGAAATTGCAACCAGATCAAATGTCGGCGCGGTTCATGCTAAACGCCCCACCAACACCTCTTAACTCCCACCTGAACCGAGCCCATTTTCTATACTGAAAATGTCAAAGTAATCAAACACCGCCTCTGTGGCGAAACGGGATTATGAATGACTCTCACATCAGCGACCGGGGTAACGAATCCCGCTCAGGCCAAACTCTTAAACTTTTATGTTTTTATTTATGTTTAAACGTGTTAGTATTGAATGCTATTTCTAAGTAATAGAATACCAAGAAGTTTAACTATTTTACTCTGATAAAAATCAAAAGTATTTCAACAAATGTATATTTTATTGATTTTAAACAATATTGTACTGCATAACTGCTGTATTTGCCAAAATTTGCCCACACTGAACATTTATTTGTTTGTTCTAAATCTAATAGTTCCTATATTAAGGTAAATAATAAAAGGCCATAGTTCAGTGGAATACAATGTAATCCATAGGTACAAAAGCAACAGCTGCACATGTACGGCCTGCACACTTATTGAATTGCGAACATGGCAGTAATGATTTTGCATGGGTCGCGCCACGTGCTGCCATACGCTTTTAGATTTGGGTGAAGCTGAACTGGAGAAAATGCCCTCAGTTAAGGTGGGGGTTAGGAGGTTAATTTATGTCATTAGACCTACTGCATGACCCCCTCCCCCCAGAGGTGTGAAAACGCAGGGTCTATTCATTTGTAAATAGGCCTGAGAAATCAGGGCGGCGGGTGGAGCGTAGATGTCTCCTTTAAACACACTCAACTTACGTGTAAAGTAGTGAAAAGGAGTAATGACATACTGTAGTAGTGATAAAAAAAAAACGTACTATACTGAATAAGGGCATAATAGATGTAATAATAGATATTGGATATATATATATGAACCAGGTATGCATAATAAAGGACTAATTTCACTTTATTTAAAAGGTCAGTTTACTATATAAACATATAAACATATACACAAGACAAACATTTTTTGGCTTCTTTAGCTCAGGGGCTGGCTGCTGCTTCTCCATGATGTCTAGCACAATCTTCTCAATGGCGTGTGAGTGAGAGATGAGGCGACTGAAAGAGCGGGGGGGGGGGATTCACAGTGGCAGGCGGCATGGTGACAGGCACCGTTGTGCTACCTGCTGTGAGAGACTGCCACAGTGTCTGTGTTTCCTCAAGTTTTTCCGGACTGGTGTTCAGTGATGAGGATGTGTTTAGTTGTTTGCAGGTGTGTTTGATGTATTGTGATATGTCTAATCTGGTGGTTGGGTGCAGCAGGCTGTTGGGATCAGAGCTGGAGTTGTGGACAAGTGTGGCATACTCCTGATCCACAATTTCAGCATGTCCTTCTGTCCGCGGTGTTTATTGAGACGACCATCAATAACTGCCTTCATGGGAGCAGGCCAGCGCTTGTGGTCCAACACAAAAACCCTCCCTCCTGTCTTCACTGGTCCGGTACGGGCTGCGGATGGAGAAGGCTTGATGGGCAGCGGGAGCAGCAGAGGTGTGGGCTCTAGGCACAAAGAGAAATAGAATACGAGTGTCATCTATTTTATATTTGATTAAACTATTGCTATACATTGTTTGACATAGCTAGTGGGCTGTTACCTAACTTGGATGTGGAGCCTGGTTTTGCGTCAGCGTCTACAGAGGAAGCCAGAGCAGCAGCGGCTGTGGAGCTGTCGCAGCAGTAGTAGTACATGGCACAGGATTAAGAGAAGAGAAGCTGAAGAGCCTGGTGGAGCAGTTCCACTCGCTGAGCTCCTGCTCAGTGGGAAGCAGCGGAGGAGGTGGCCTATTGACTGCAGCTGTGGGCTGGACTGGACGCTGGATGGCTGGACGGGCTAAATGATGAAAAAAAAAAAAAAGCTTTATTCAATTTATACTCGTCTGAGCACTTATACCATTTTCCCACTCCTCCACCTTATAGATAAGGCCACACATGAACAACAGCAGAAAGCAATGTGTCTCTTGCAATAATCTACTTCATGTTTAACTTGGGTTTGTTATTAAATGTGTCATTAATTATATCAATAATATGGTGCTTTGTTTGTGCACAGCACAGCTTTGGTTGTGAAGCACTTTAGAAATAAATCTGATTGATTGATGTACTGTAATCGTTGAGGGGGAAACCTGAAATGACATTCTCACTTTGCTGTCTTTCTTCATTGGAAGGCTCTGAGTCGGGCTGAATGAGCGCTGTAGGAGGAGTATCAGAAGGGGAAAGAGTTTCTGGGAGTAAACATTAAAAAATTAAATACAGAAGGTGCATCGTGGTATGTAAGAAATGTATCACAAAAACAGACCTGGAACTGAGGTGTTTCTGGCCTCAGGAAGCAGAAACTTAAGCTCTTGTGGAAGAGGCAGAGGGGACTTCAGAGGCACCGCAGCTGGAACAGCTGGAGAGAGGAGAGAGGTTAAGTATCCACTGTAAAGGCTGAGCTGTAGTTATACACTGAGTTATTGTAAAGTGTTTTGGGTGTACCATCTCCTGATTCCTCCAGGGCAATGGGCACGGACTAAGCAGCTATAGAGAAGAAACTGCAATTAGTTTTTATTTTTGTTAAATCATTTACAGTTTAACCAAATGTTAGTAAAATGAACACACAGCATTCAGCTGTTACTTCTCCTGCTCGTTTGCTGACTTGTCATGTTTTGAGATTATTTAACGTTTCACATTATCCAGAATAAACATAATTTGAGGAGGGAAGCACTCACATCAAATGTTAAAATACAAAACAGCACTCACCACTTCACACATATTCACAACCATGCATAATAAAAAAGTCACTTACCCTCATCGCAGATGGTATCAATTCATAGTCACTTGGACTTTGGCAGAACACACATGAGAGGAACAAAGCAGAAAGTGACCGGAACGTGGTCGTTGGGCCCTTGCGGAAAACCACATTGACTCGGCCAGGGGAAACAACTGTCTTCTTCATTTTCTCTGAAATGACACAAGAAATTGTAATCAGAAACCATGAAATATTAATTTAAAAAAAACAACAACTAAAAGAACATAGTGTGCAATCATTCACCAATCAAACTACTATAATTACATCATTATAAGATGTTAAATGTTGAAGTACAAGTAATATATCTAATTCCATTAGATTAGTTGTTTATCATGATACCACTCAACCAAATATTACAAAGCATTATAAAAAAATACAAAATATATGCCTCAATTTAATTAGTACACAAACAAAACAATCAGGATAACAACGTGAATGAAATAACTTGATTTGTGAGTAGCTTGTATTTTATTACTCTAACTCATAACGTTACAGTACATGACAGCAATAAATCAAAATATAAACGTAGCACAAAAAGCTTTTAATCCAAGTTGCAGTCGAGTGAACAACAATAAAAAAAAACTCCGACTTTGGGTCTACTGTAACATTGTTTACGCACATACTTATTGATTTGAGCCCTAAAACTAAAGGATGATAAACAAAAGTACCATATTAACCAAAATCATAAAAAACCCTGACAAATCCAGGAATAAATGTTAGCTTTAGCGTAGAATTACTACATGTGACTGATCGAGTCAATACATCGCAACCGCGTTACTGTAAACAATTAAACACACTCAACTTACGTGTAAAGTAGTGAAAAGGGTAATAATGAAATAGTAGTGATAAAAAAAAGTGTTCTACACTGAGTAAGGGCATCAAACATAATGAAAAATAAAGCTACGTTGAAACAGCATGACAGTAACTTAACCATAAAAACTACTCAAATGTCTGTTCTAAAAGACAATCTATCAGAGTGTTTTGCAAACTTAAATGACTAAACAGTGAAAAGATTACCCAATCTGGGAAGAAAAGTTGCTTACCGTTTTGTTACTCACGGGACGGGACGCCAATGCCAGAACTGGAAAATTACTAGCAAAAACGGAGCCGCCGGGACAGCGACGCCGCAGGCCAAACGTGTAATTGCAAGGAGGGCAGTGGTTTAGCACTACCATTGAAAATGAATGGGGCCGGTTTAGGGCTGTTTAGCAAAAGAATCATTTGTATATTTAATCATTTCTCTCCATGTTTTGTGTCTCATGAAATAGAGCATGTCGCTGCATTATCTGCCACTTTTTGCTATATGTATCCACGTTGAAGAGAAAAAGGCAAAATAAACAGCATTCAGTGCCCGGGGTTCGAACCCACGAAAAGAACACTAAGATTATTTAGAGCCAGGTACTCTACCCATGAGGCCACCGTATTCTCACTGTCAAAATACTGTTTCCATGCGGACTTATACCTCATTACCTGAGCGAGTAATTCACCGACACAGTTACAGCACAAACATGTAGGCTATTACAATGCGCGATATACAAGGCTTATAATATGTTATAAAAGAGTAGGGTTATGAGTGAAACCATTATCTCTGCTGTGCTCCATTATCCGCGTGTACCAGGCGGTGAAGAGAGAAGAAAGAGCTCACAAGTGCCACCTGGTGGTTGTTTGGGTCATTGCAGCCACTGGGGAAAAAAAAAAAAAAAGACGCGTGATTCACACGTGACACCACGTGTGTTTCACGCGCGGGAGGCGACAAAAAAAAGTGGCACCCACTGTAGTATCCACCTCGCTATTATGGGCAGCAGCGATTTAATAATTTATACTATCCATACACAATGAAGCCATTAGAGGCATGAGTGGAAGTGTATGGGGTCTGACGGTGTGGTCTAAACGACAACACAGAACGTCATTCCGACAATAAAACGAGCACTGAATACATATGATGGCGCCGCTAGAAAAGCATCTCCGTTGTCTTGTTTGTATGCCTGCCACTCCGGCATAAGAAAATCAATGATTGTCAAATGCCTTTACAATATGAAGAGCACGAGTGTAGGTGTAGAAGAAAGGCGGTTTGTGTTCAAAGAATAGGTAAGAAAAAGGCCAATGCGATATCAACGGGTAAGGTGATCTGCAGAGGCTTGCATTCCTCTCTCCAATAACAGCAGCTGTTTAGATAAAACCATTGCTTTTCTGAAAGAAGAAGAAGAAGAAAAAAAAAAAAGAAGCCGCAAACCAATAACAGCGAGAGCCTCTAATGCTGCTGTATTGATTTCAGCAGTGTTGGATTTTGCACAAAGCCCAAGCAAACAGCCACTTTCCTGATTTATTGTGGATACAAAGACGATTTATCTCATCATTGCATTAAGGCTCCACAGATACTATATTTTATGTTTTGACAGAAAGGAAAGGCTTAGTTTATCCCATGCAATTCAAATATTTGTACCTGTAATTTGTAAAGCCAAAAGAGAACCGAGGTCCATGGAAAGTGGAAAAGGGGAAAACGTGGAAAATCCATCAGACGTCGAGCAGGTTTTTCCTCGCTTTTCAGTAATTAGCACATGGATTGAGGTGTGCTGGCTGCGTATTGCAAGACTGATTTCTGTCACACACAAAAAAACAAAACATCGACAGAACGGATACACAATGTTTCAAAATTTGCATGCGACTCTGTATCCAAAAAAAAGGTGCACACGTTTGCATTTTTGTCATGTTGTGACCGCTATAGCCGCACTACTATAAACATCCACGGGTGCTTTGGTACGAGAAGTAAACGGCGCTGCTTTGAAACCTGTCATCGCAATCCTCTACAGCCTGAGAGACTTTAATTCCTCCCTCCAGCTCGCGTCGGAGCAGGTGGTGTGTTTAAAGTTTGCCTCGGTGCATCTGCATGTCGGCAATTGGGAACGATTAGGAGTCAAGTTCCAGCATTTAAAAAGCTAAGGTGCAATAAACATAGTGTGTGAGGCGGTTTATCACAGTGTGCACGAGAGGGAAAAAATTCACGCATAGCCAGAACTGTCGACAACACTCTCCTATTATGTTTAAACATAAATAAAAAATCTTTCACTATAATGGGAATTATTTAGGGGTGGACCGAGATACAAAGCTCACGAGATGAGACACGAGATTGAGTCCACGAGAATGAGACGAGACGAGATTTTGACATAATTTGTATTAATAAATCATATTTTGTTCTTATGCTTCCTTGGAGCAATTGTGTTGTTTGTAACATAAGGATGGGAATTAAAGATTTTACCAAAATCATGCCGGCTCTATTTGTGTGCATAGTTTAATATTAGACCAAGGCAATACATTTGGCTCATTTGGCAGAAAGTGCAAATTTCCTATTGTAATTATGAATAATTAAACAGAATTTGAAGCTTAAAATATCAGATTTCAGGAGGAGACAGGCTTTAGTATCTAAGCAGTCTGTGTCAGACACTGAAGCACAGGAGGCTTTAAACAGAGAGTGAGTCTTACACTGCTTTTTATTGCATTTTTATTGAAGCCCCTCCTGCGCATGCTGCAGTCAGGCCTCTCAGTCCAATTGTGTTTGGGTGTCTGGTGCTGCTGTGAGGCACATTGAGTTGTACATGTACATGAAATGTGCCATATAAATAAACTTGCCTTGCCTTGCCTTAGACTGACCTCTTTCTTCCTCAAATGGCCCACTGTTAACTTTCCTTCATATTCTGCGTGCTGTGCTCTCAGCCTCTCCCTTGCTGTCCGCGTGAGATCCGCGTTGTTTTGCTTCTTCCGTTCTTCGGTACAATCACACAATAGAAGACGGATCGATCCGGACTCGCCGCGCCGTGACCGGAATCGTAGCTTCTAACAGCGCAGACTTAAAGGGACAGAGTTTAAAAATGTTTAAAAAATATGTATTTTCCTCCCCCTACATGTTCCAGCCATGTCCTAATGTGTAGAATGAGCCCAGACCTATTCACCACAACTGCCTACAATAGAGACTGCAGTTACGCGTAAGACCTACCTGAGGTGGTAGTAACGAGTATAAAAAGACCAACTTGCATCTAGTCCCTTTAAGTACAAAATGAAAGAGAAAGTAACGAGGTGCGGGTGTGTATCTGCGGACGTGAATCTGCAGCATCTCCAGTCTGCAGGTTTGAACACTGAGGCGGCGGTCCCCAGCGCCTGAACATGAAAACTTAGCAAAGTTATCGTTAAAGTGCATACTGTCAGAGAACTATTGCGTACATATTCCCTTAAGCCCTATAAGCAGTCTATAGGAAGTAGGTTTATATCTAAATTGCAGCCTATTAAAAAAAAAAAAAAAAAAGAAATCACGGTGTGATTACTTCACACCGTGACGAGAAATCTCATGGCAATTTTATCTCACCAGATCTTGTGCCACGAGATCTCGGCCCATCCCTATAGAATTATTTATACGTTTTAGTATATTGGATTATATTTTCTGTTATTCAGGAATAGCTAAATAAAAGTCAATATGATAGAAAGGAAACCCTCAAGGCCAGTGTTTCTCTCTTGAAGTTTAATTATGTTATCCTCCTCGAAACCACACCCACTTCTTTTCTGTGTGACAGAAGGTGGGTCTGGACACACACGGTAAACAAGTGACTGATTGGCGGCTAAGGCTGAACCAATCTCGACCGTCACAGAGAATTGACAAGGTTACGTCACTCGCTGCGCCGCTATGTTGTAGTTTAATCAACAGTGACACAAGCAGAAGTTATTAGCCAAAACTAATCACTGATGAAGTTTACTCAGTTCAATCGAAAACATACCTGGAGTTGTAAGAATAAAAGAGAGATGGCATGCTGCAATGGTCCATGCCTGAAAATGTGCAATAAAAAAATCCACAGGCTCTCAATTGGAGAAGCCGAGATGCTTCTTTAGGCTATTACGGGAAAAAAGATTAGTCCTTTTGGGATGCTTCAAAAAGATAAAACAGTCTTCTGCGTCACTCTGCAACTGTCCCCGAAGACGACAAAATCCAAGGCACACAAACATGAAAACAAGCAGCGAACAGTGTTGTCTTTGGGGAGAGTTTCACGGTGACGTTAAAGTCTGTTTTGCCTTCTTTGAACCCTCCCAAAGGACTTACCTGGAGTGATGTTTTGTTTCGTCCGCGCACACGCCGGTAATCCTGCATTTTCAAGTTGGTCTCCTTCGTCCTCACAATGTACTGTATGTCACGCAGAGATTTGTAGGCATTGTTTTGGGGCACACAAACAATCCAGCAGCAACCCCACTGTAAAAATGAATTAATAATATTGACAGCATTAACCTCTTAACCCTCGCCTTAAAGGAACAGGCCACCGTTTTTCACATACTGAGATATGTTCTTACCTGAGCTTAGACGAGTTGAAACGTACCTGTCTGGTCTTTGTGCGTGTGCTCAGTCACGCAAAATTATCAAAGATGTTGTTAGCATTTGGCCTCTCCCAGCATATTCCTATGGCTCCAAACGGGGCTGAAGTTGGAAGCTACCACGCTCTTCCACGGGCACGTACAAAGACCAGACAGGTACGTATCAACTCGTCTAAGCTCAGGTAAGAACATATCTCAGTACAGTGGCCTGTTCCTTTAACCGAGTGCATTTTCTCCTCATTTGAAAGCTAAGACCTACAAAACTAATCTAAGCTTCTTCCTTGTCACGATTTTGTCCCTTTTTTTGCGCTTTCATCACGTTTTTATTGCTTTTGGTCATATTTGTGTGTCTTGATCACAATTAGGCTACATTACACGCCAAAAAAGGCTGCCAAGACGCAACAAAAAAAGCAGTGAAAACATAACGTGACCAAAAAGTGACAAAAATATGACGTAAACATGACAAAAATGCTACAACAAAGCAAAACTGTGTCGGATTGTTTATTGGTATTTGACCTCAAATCTTTTCAATTAAGAATAATTTAAAAAAAAAAAGTATATTCTTGAAATCAACTTTAGGGGCTACTGTTTTAAGCTATTCTAACAAAAAAACAAAAAAAGACTAACAAGTTGAAATGTTCTTCCATTTTATGATTGCGTTACCCTTCACCGTTTTTCTTTTATTTATTTAATATATTTATTTATAATTCCGCTTGCACTTCTAATCGCTGTCTCTCCCTTCCCTACGCTCAACATGATTAAACCTCATAAAGAGTCTGACGGCTCCCATGGCACGGCTAAACTCCAAAGTAATTTCTATTAACAGGTGATTTAACGTTCATTTTCTCCATCACGGACGGTCATCATCTTAGCATCTGTTCTGCTCAGGAGCGCGATCCAATGGAGTCGGACAGGTGTGGGAAAGGCAAAAAACATAAAAACACTTTGACGGAGAGAAAGCAGGGGTCACGTGATGGAACAAGAGACGTATTATCGATTGTGCAAAGGGAGAATTTTGCTTAGGAATCCCACCGAAAATACGTTTTTATTAATGAGAAACGTATCAAACCGTGCACGATTCTACAACAGGTCAGTCCTTTTGATAAGCAGCAGAAGAGTGCCATTTGTTGACAGAAGCCGCTCCACGTCAAACTAGTTTCCAAACTCGGGCGTGAAGCTCTGCACCACTTAAACACTTGCCCCTAAAAACATTCGGTTCAAATGAGTTATTCTATTATGGGTGATAGACACTTGATTTGAAAAAGCCATCTTCAACCGCAAGCCAGCAGATAAACACTCATGTGCAAACCTCTTCAACTCCGTTCGATAAAGACGCCAGTTCAGGCCTGTTTACGAGACAGTAGAGTAAATCGGACGAATGAATGACTGGAAATCAGGGGCGGACTGGACTGAAAAACCGCCCTGGACTCTGACCAGCCTGGGCCCAAATAAGCTTAAAAGCACACTTCCACAAGGACATTATTTTAATGTCTTACAACCCGCCTTAACCCCGCACATATTCTTGTCATGTTTTTGTTGCTTTTTCATTAGGCCATATTTGAACCTAAAAGGCATTTGGAAATTTGATGAATTTTCTAGCTCAAGTGATATCTTTATTTGCTTATGATAGGAAATGACAAACAAAACATTGCTCTGTAGCTCAAAATGGCTTGAAAAGTGCTTGAATTAAGACATTTGATGCTGATTTTGAGCAGTTTTGGACTGTCCTGTCCAAGCATTAAGTCGCCTAAATTAAGAGACATGGACTTGGACACTTAAAGGGGGGGTATTATGTAAAATCGACTTTTTCAAGCTTTATATAATGTTATTATGTCATTCCCTCATTAAACACATGCCTGGAGTGTTGCCTTGGCTCATTCACATATTTTTGAGTAATCAGTAAAAACGTAGACGGCAGCCATTTTAGGTGTAGCTATGCCTCAGTCCTCCTAGGAACGCCCCCACCTCCTGGAGACCCCTCTGGACCTTTTGTCACCAGCCAAGCCACCAACCACTGCTCCTCAGCTCAGCAGAGCCCCCTCCCCGCACAGTGTTGTTGTTTAGATGCCACAGCAGTGTGCTGAAGGGGGCGTGTCGGAAAGCTTCTTAAAGAGACAGAGGCCTATTTCAAGACGTTCAGTACAGCCATTTTGAGAGAGCAATTTTATTCAAGGCAGTTATTTTAATTTACTGCATATACAGACCAACAGAAGGTTACGTCATCATTGTAGTATGCTATAGACTGGTGCTATGTGATTGAAAAAAGCATAATACCCCCTCTTTAAAATAAGACAAAAACACTTGAAATGAGACCCAATGACCCAATCCAATCCAGTCCAAAACAAAGAAAAGATGGCATTTTTTCCAGTGCAAGTATTTACCCAATTATTATTATTATTATTATCATTTACATTTCTACATAATTTTGATTTTTTTTTTTGTTCAACATAAAGTTATAAACAAGTAAATTGCAAACATTATTTTTTGGGGGGGTGTTGAAATTTAATTCACGTGTGCATTGTCAAGTCACATACCTTCCGAAGCCTCATAATTAGCTCCTTTTTCCCCTTTTGGTGATGAACAAAATATGTGTCTGTACCATTTACTTTTTTTTTTTTTTTTTTTTGCGAGGCCCTCACCCCCCGCCCCACAGCCCTACAGCCCCGCGTGAATCGTAAAAATGTGTTATTTCGCATGTGTCACTACCTGTAAGAGAAATCCGCCTTTTGAACAAAACCGCCCACACAGCCGCCCAGTCTCCGTGCTCTCAGTGGAGCATCAATGTCAGACCACAGCAACACATGAAAGACCTGCATTTGCATTTAGAGAGTGCTGCGGCTGATTTCTTTGGAGGACAGGGGGAGAGAAAAAAAAGAAAAGAAAAAAAAGAAGAAAAAAAAGTTCTGACACCAGGTGAAGAGAGTGCAACTGAGCGCGCCCAGTGGAGCTAATGTCAGACCAGGACAATTTGCAGCTCACCTCGCATGCACTTTATAATTGGACATTATTAACATGGACAGAGCGAGGAATTGCAGTGGAGAGTGTTACCATTTTGCTGCCTGAAAGTTGTTTGATGTGTTTAGAAAGTGGTCCCTGGGAAGAATTGGGATGGGAAACGTGTGTTATTGTTACCATTTTACAATCTCGTGTCCAAAGGCTGCTCTACAAATGAAAGTGGTTTGGATCAGAAAAGACTATGTATCCTGTTCCTCCGGGTAATTTCCGATCACTACCATGTACTGACCTTGTGCGACATTCTAGAGCGCAGTTCTCTCCGTGCGTCAGACTATTTTGTTATATCAGGTCTCAAACATGTTTCTATTCATTGTAATCATTGGAGAAAGGCGGTTTTCCCCTGAGATCCCAATGTTTTGTTGAATAAATTACACTTGTTCAAAATCAATTTCCACCACCATGTTTCCCCTTTACTGTTCATTCAGGTCTTTTCTTCTCTGCTCATTGTTTCGCGCTCACGGCGATAAGGGAAATAGATTCAGCTACTTTCTACAGATTGAAAAGAGGGCGTCTTCTCTGCGATGGGATCTTCATAGTGTGATGCGCACAGCGTTTTGGTGTTTTCAGAAAGCAAATGGAGGAGAAACAGCGGGGAAAAGAAAGCATTGCTAATGTGTTTTTTCTTCATCTACCGTTACTAACAATTTTACTTATATTTTATCCATACCGTGCAGCGAAACATTGGACGGGAATGGAGGTGATCATACACGGAATTGGAGACTTGCTCAATTTAAGGTGCCTTTCATGGTGAAAGTGTATAGAGCTCTGAGAAGGATATCGGAGCTCCTCCCCATTCCGTTCAAGACATTAATATTCCACCCGTCGCAGGTGATTCAACGCACTCTTCACAAAGTCTCCTCAATGTGTTGCCTTAGTCTTCTATAGCCTTTATTTTTTAGGTTTCCTTTCCTAGAAGAATTGCAAAGCAGACTATGACCTTTGACTTGTGATATATACTGCCTGAAGTTAGAATTGGACGAAGAATGTAATCCATTTGCTGCCCGTGTTGCCAATCGTTTGGCAAGATTACAAAAAACATCACCACTTTCCCATCACAAGAACAAAACAAAAAGAGGGTAGAGTCAGAAAATATGCTTCTTGATTAAAAAAAAAGTTGAATGTATGAATATCTATGCTTTGCCCTTTGAACACGACACACTTTAGAACACAACTCCAGAAAAGTACACGCTCAAATCTTCCGTTGGACTGCGTTTAGCTTCGATTACAGCACACATTCGCTTTGGCATTGTTTCAATAAGCTACTGCACTCTCGAAAGGTCCAGTATTGCATTCATCCCTCACCAGGATCTTGTATTGTTGATGGGAGAATGTGACCACTGCTCAAAGCCTTCTCCAGCGCATCCCAAAGATGCTCAGTGGGGTTAAAGATCTGGGCTCTGTGGAGGACAATCCATGTGTGAAAATGATGTCTCATGCTCTTTCACAATGTGAGCCTTGGAATATGCCCGTTCCATCAGAGAAGACGAAATCCACTGATGGAATAACCTGGTCATACAGGATGTTTAAGTGGTCAACTGATCTCATTCTTTGAGCACATTATCATTGTTGAACCAGACCTGACGGCAGCGACAGCAACCCAGATCAGAACAGTTAGTTAGATAAACAGATCGTGTTGCAATTGTGATCCAGACTACGTACGTTTTTGTGTTGCTGTGTAAAATTCAAGTTATTTCAGGGGAGCTTATACATCTTGCTAAGATTCCAAGTGTTTAACTGGAGTACACTGTGCTTCGGGCAATGTCTGAATGTTAACCTACCATCCTTCCAAGCACACGTTACCACCATGGTGCTTACTCTTGTTTTTGACCTCCAAGAATACTAGAATAAGTTCCTTTGTTTTGGCGAAGTGTGATCAAGTGTTTCCGCGCTCTCATCATCGCAGAATGACAGAGAAGGTCAGCAGACCGGCAGACTGACATAGTGCTAGATGACATCAAAGTCTCCATTTACAAGAAGGGTATCAGTCACTCTTCATTCAAAGTCAAATGGGCACAATCACAGTCATATTTAATTTAACAGAGTGATATTTATAGAGCCGGAAGCCTCCTCGTTTCCTACTGCTCTCACCTCCCAGGAATTTCTGCTCGCAGCTTTGCAAAATGATGTTTTGTCATTTCAATTCACATTATTCAAATACCCCCATAAATATTTATAGCGTGGTCTGAGATGGGAAGGTGAGAGAAACGTGAGGTAGAGGCCAGAGGAGGCTTCTCTCCCACCCTTTTCTCTGGTCACGCTTTTTATTATTCCGCGTAATATTGGAAAGTAGTGATTTATTACACTGCCCAAATGAATGATCGCAGACAGTATAACGTGCAAAACAACATGCATTAAGTTCAGTCTAATGAAACACAGATCAAGTATGCCGACGCCTCTGATCTATTCTGGTCCCAGAAGTTTAAAACAAGTACAAAATAGATTTAAAAAAAGTGCTATTTTTGCAATGGCTTACCAACATAAAGCTGAAGCATCTCCATAGAGACGAGCTGATGAAATCCCAGCAAAGGTCTGAGGTGAGGCCAACATGCCCACAGTAAAGACACATGTTTGTGGAGGTATTTCTCACCTACAAATACACCCATTGGGGAGAGTAATGCTCGTAACACCTTTATTGCCAACTGTTTAGATTTCTCTACCCAGGACTCTGGAGGTGGTTGTGCCTTTACCGAGGCTGCTCCAAAACTTTGGAATGAGTTCCCTCTACTAATATCGGCCTGACCGATACACCATGTTTATTTATGTCTCTATTTTTAAATCAGTTTGTGGCTAGACGTTTTCTACATACCATTGCCAGAGCCGCCACAATGGGGGAGGCAAACCAGCTTTCATCGACTTTGCATGAAACAGTAATTATGTTATATAGAAGGGCAACAGAATACCTATTGTCAACACATTTCAATGTTGCTTGTACACATGTTTGTTTTCTTTAGTTTAATTTTGAATGTGCCCTACAGTGTCTAAAAACGGTTGCGTTAAGGAGATTGTGGAGAAATTATTTAAACAGAGAAGCCAATCCATCCTAATCATAAAAAAAACAAAACAAACGGGTCCCGTCTGTGTCCTATAATAAACTTGACCTGATTTATTTCTCTCTGCTGCAGCTTCAGAGAAAATCTTTTAAAAGGTAAAGGTTGGCCCGGGCTAAATGCCAACTTCATAAATGATCCACGTAGCAAACAGTGACTCGAATCATCTATGGTTGAAAAGGTCATTTTCACTGAGCCTCACCCTCCACTCTACACTGAACTCCCATGTTCTCAAAATATAACAGAGTGAGGATTTCAGTAGTGGCTCAGAAGGTAGAGCGGGTCGCCTCATTCGACAGTCCTTTACCGGGTGTTTGTGCTGTGAATTGGAGTTTGGCCGACCTGACGCTATATGAGTGTGATTGGGCATGTGATTGGGCACTGCCGCTGTGCCACTTCTGCCAGTCTACCCCAGGGCATATGTGGCTACAGTAGTATCTTACCAGCACTGAGAATGGAGTGAACGAATCGTGACCTGACCCCTTTTCGCAGAGCTTTTGATTCCTCCAAGTATGCTGATGGAAACTTCTACAGACTACAACTATACATTTCTGTCTGGAAATATTTGCTTGAAAGTATCAGTGCATATCGAATTATTGAACCTAGCTCTATCCACTTCAGTTATTAGAGCTCATCAAAGTGAATTAAGGGCTAGTAATGCTATAATTTCAGCCAATCAAAGAATTACAGCTGCTCTTGTACTCTTGTAAAAGTCGGGTTTGAAAATGGTCTCCGATTTAGCTGTCTAATTAATGCAGTCTCAAACACACATAGTGATTTTGACATCGCATTAGTCAGTCTTCCATTTATCCAAATTGACACTTTCGGTCTTGGCAAACTCAACTGGCGCCGTCCAAATTGGAACGCGCGCAAAAGACACCAGCGCCTCGATAGCTGTCACAACACGTAGGCCCGTGATGCGACTGAGCCACAGCAAAGCAGCACATTCACGTCCAGTGACCTACCTATGGATCGAACAATGCACGGGAAGCTTTTCATATAGGCACGAATGCAAGAGACTGTCATTCTGCATCCAATCATTTCACTCTACACGGAGATTAAAGAGCCCTGTGAGCAGTGAGTTGTGAAATGCACAGGCAAAAATGGTAAAAGCGTTCCCCCTGCAGTGCAAGATCAAGATAAATAGGTATTGGTGTAATGTAAATGCAAATGAAAGTCATCTCCGGTTTGACTAATGGGGTGAGGCTTATCTTCATTCAAAATCACACTGTGAAGATTATTGGGTGTGTAATTGTGGATGCCGTATGTTACACTGCATTGATCGGACGCATAGATATAGTTAATGCTATATTAGGCGATGTATTCTGAAAGTAAAATATCAAAAATGATGAATAGATTCTCTCAAAGCCAAGGCATTTTGTGACAGTCCTAAAAATACTACTACTATGTATAGGACTACAGAAATTAAACACAGCTTAACAGCAATAGCACAAGTCACGGTAAATCCCTGTATTTATTTTTGAATGAGGTTTTTAGCCAGCACAATATGCTTTTAGTCACCCCATTTGGAGCGTCCCATGCTGAGCTCAACAGCTTGGGTTTCTTTCACTTTTTACTAGAATTATATCCATATTCATAATCAAACAGATGAAGCTGAAATCAAATCAAAGCCAACAGCATGCTGTGTAGAGGGAAAAAATGAGTCAACAGGAAAACGGCTCGAACAAGCTGGGCGCACGCCACTTGGTATATTCAGTTACAAATCCCCAAAAAGCGTAATTGATGCATCACACGCTCTATATAAAGACAAAATGGTAATTGCTTTTCGCTTTTCATCTGTTAGTGACACCTGACAGCTGCATAAAAACACTTTATTTTATTCATTTCTGAAGATAAATAGTTCAAGCTGGTGTTTTAAAATGGCACTGGGATATTGTAAAATGAAACAAAGCGACCTTGATGAGATTAAGTTAAAATGGCAAATGTTGGGACCCTGGGAATGTATTCAACCCTGTTTAATACATTCACGGGACACGGGAATCCTAGACCAAAAAAAAGAAAAAAAAATATCAAGAGTTATTTAATTGTGAGTAAATAATAAAATTAAATAATCTGGATTCTGACATGTATGACTTCGTAGCTCTCCATTCACTGCAGGAAGGGCCTGTGTGCGTGTCTATTAGGCAGAGGCAAAGGCAGCACTGAAAATACTGTGTTCCTCTCTACTGCATGGACTGAGGCACTTCTGTCTGTAAATGAACTACAGGTACGTATATACATGTACAGTGGGAGGAAAATGTACTGTATGTGAACGCTTTGGAATTTCTCACATTTCTCCCTAAATTGGTCATAAAATTTGGTCTGATCTTCTGTCTGGAGAGAGGGACTCTTCACGTCTGTTGTTTGAACTGCCTTTCCTGAGCCCAGGCATTCGGATCAGAGGAATCATGCGCTTCAATAAACTTGGGCGAAATAAAGGATGCCCTGGATTACAAACATGTTTTAAAGGGGTTTTTATCGTGACATGATCGCTGGATAGACAGGTACTACACACTCCAAACCACACATATTTAAATAATATCCAGGAGAGGGAGAGAGGAAAGTGGCGAGGTTTGCCTCAAGTGTAAGAGAAATGTATGGCTGGTAAAACTATTCCAGTGTCACCAAAGTACAGACAAAGAATCAGGAAACCATTTTCATTCATATCTTAATGCTTAGCAGCAAAAGCACAGAGTTTTTTTTTTCCTTCTACAGAATCGCCCAGCAGTGGCTCCGCCTGAAGTGAACACATACGAGCGTCTGATTGCAAGCCTTTCAAGCGTCCAAATAGAAGCAGCAGCGCGGCCCGTGCAGTCAGGTGTGTAGGCACCATAATACCATCTCAACAACTACATGTTGTCATATTTTTAAAGGCCATACCATGTAAACATTCACAGGACAGGGAGGAAAAAGTAAGTGAACCCAGGAATCTCGGTGAACTACAGCAGTTTTGTAAAGAGGAATAGTCCGAGGTTCATCCTGATCGTTGTGAGCGTCTAATTTGCAACTACACAAAAGCAGTTATTGCTGCAAAAGAAGGATCAGCCAGCTATTCAATACAAGGGATCACTTACTTATTCCACGCTGTTGTGAATGTCTCAGGTTTTTCTGCAAAATATCTTGATTAACTTGTGAATTAAGTCTAGGGATGATGATAGCACGTTCTCCAGGCCCTGAGGCAACAAAACAACCTCACACCATGATTCTCCCTGCTCCATACTTCACAGTGAGGATAGGGTTTTGATGATGGCGGGCTGTTCCATTTTTCCTCCACACATGACATTGTGTGTTCCTCCCAGACAATTCAACTTTGGGTTAATCAGTCCACAGAATATTTTGCCAGTAGTGCTGTAGTGCATCCAAGTGCTCTTTCGCAAACCAAAGCTGTCTTTTGAGTTGTACCACCACAAAACCACGAAAATCCATTTTCCATTTGAATGCACATGGACTAATTTATTACAAATGTATCTATAGTACTGAAGGCTTTATCACCACTCCTATTTTTTTTTCTATTGTATTCTTTATTTTTTTGTCAAATGGCTTCAAGATAAAAGCACACAGAATAAAAGGCAGCCAGATATGCCATTTAGATAATACCTAATGGCTTAAGATTTCAAACAGAGTTAATTAGAAACAAAGTTATATTATGATGATGGCGTGTGCTAGTGCTGATACATCACAGATAGAGCTGATTGGGACACTGCTGTGATGTCATAATAGAAAATGACAATTAAAGTAAAGTCTGCCTTAAGAGCCTATAAGAAGAAGAAGAAGTTGATAAAGTTCAGACAGCCGGACTGGATCCCATTCTGCACAACGTAGCTGTTACTGTACCTCTTTGTCAATAGTGATTCTGTCTTGAACTTGTTCATGGTCAGTCCTGTAATCGGACCGTCTGACGCCGTCATACAACATCTTCAAAGTGTACCATTCAAAAGACCGGTTTCATACACTTGTAGATCAATCACTTAAAGTCGGTCTCTCGGTGAGCCAAGCGTCTGGCATATTAATCAGCCTGCACTCCAGTGGCTCAGATTCCAATCTCTGAAGGAGGCAACAGTCTCTGCACTTGAAGCACATCTCTTTCGTTTTGCCATTGTGCATCAAATCTCTGTGTCCCTTTCACGGCATTATGTTTGCAAACACGCCATGAGGAGGTTAAATAGAGAGCCGCTTATGGCGAACCCACAGATTGTCCCCAGTATGTTTCAATAACACCCGCTCTCAGTAAAGAAACTGTCCTTGATGCCGGAGATTTCAATCACGGCTCTGCTGTCGAGTTTCTGAAGTACAGCAATATTATGGAAATGTACCGCAGCGGGGAGAGAGGAGTTCTTTGCAAAATAAGAGATTTTCAAATATTCCAATTTCACGTATGGACAACATAGATTTCTACCCCATGGAACCAGATTACCCACGGAGGAATGAAAAAGGCATCTGCATTGGCCCTTCTTAGTGAATAAACCCTTTTCATCTTGTTTCTAGCCTAAAGCTGCCTCCGGAGGAAAGCTCTGTCTAGGGGCATTGCTAACGGCTGAGTTATGTATAAGACCTGAACTTCCCCTAAAGTTGGTTATTCTTAGGATACACTATATACTGTAGACGCATGTGTGCAATATCTATGTGTGAGATAGTTTATCCCATATTTCAGTCCCGTACTTTGATTTATAAAGTCAAATTGTTGGCTTTATTGTAAATGCATTTTGTCCAGTGAGTTCATCCGTCCATCCATCCATTTTCTTCCACTTTTCCGTTGCCGGGTCGCGGTAGCATAGCACATAGCACATAGCACCAGCCCCTATGGCTTCTCCTGCATGTGGTGGGTCCACAGAAGGACGGCCTCATGGTTCTAACCGGGCCTGTTGGTTGTCTTTGTCTGTTTGTCTGACCTCGTCAACTATAGGAGCTGTTTGCCATGGGAGACCCTACACTGTAAACCCGAATGCTATTTGAGGTCATAATTTAAGATGTGAAAGAACTCAAAACTAGCCAAAATCTTCATTCATCTAAAAAATGTTAAGTCCAAAGGGGTGTTTTTTTAAGTTCAGTAAAGTTTTATTGCCATTCAGATTAAAACTGTCACGTTTAGAAAGTTTAAATTATAAGTTTTGAGGCGGGTCTTTTGCGTCATGACATCATGACGCCTGCGTGCCTTGGCTGGAGTGACGTATTTGGTTCTGCACAGCCGCAGTGCGCTGCTGTGGGAGTGTCCGTCATTTAACTGAAGAGGAGCTTCTACGGCCTGAATAAGGTAAATGCTTTATTAATATCCAGTGAAATTACATGTCTGATTTCAGTTTGCAGGTAGTTAAAACCAGGAGAATTGTTTATGCTTCAGATTGTACTGTTTAATCGATAAAGCGTAGTGTGAGATTTTTCCCGCTCCTTTTTTTAAAACTGCAACAGCGACGCACTTCCGCCCGAGTCCGGGGCCAAGTCCGAGTCGTGTGTTCTTTAAAACTCTATAACTAACTGTGAGGACCTAATTAAATATGCACGCAGGCTATTATCGACCGTGAAGTGCAAGTAACGTTAATATCGCTGTTTTCAGCGCTGTCTCCGCACCTCCGTCTGTGTAGCAGCAGCAGCAGCAGCAGCGCGGCAGACAGAGGCACAGAGCTTTGAGAACTAACTCCGTAACAAGTGTGTTAACTTAAAGAGCAAGTTATATTTCTTTGGGCTAATAGACGAAATTACAATCATTGTAAAATTAATCTTTAAGTAAAAGGGCTAAGCCAAAATAAACTGTAGTTTTTATTTATTGGCCAAATTGCCCAACCCTTGCCCAACTTGTTTTTGTAACGCAGGTTAACAAGTACCAGACAAGAAGGGAAATTGTAGCAGAAAATAAAGGTGAGCCCATACACTTACTGATTATATGATCCTATTTTACACTTTTTGTTAATTGGTTTATTGCGTTTTTTGTTGTGTTTTTTATCCTGGATTTTGTGCCAGCCAGACAACACACTTTTCCAATTCTTTACAAAAATGTATTGTACAGCTCTCTGGATCAGAGAAACGCTTAAACCTAGAAAATGCCGATCCACCCCACTACAAAAACACTAAACATAACAAATATTGCACTCTGTCAAATCAAAAGGCAAATCACTTGACTATTTTAATTACAGGTAACCGAAATTATAAAGTTTGTTCTGAATGAGATGTGATTTGAGACTCTTCTTCATTTACAAATATGCATCTGTGATTGGAACTATATGAAATGTGATGAATGATTGGCTGTGAGAAAAGTCCCCGACGCTCCTGTCTTTGGGCAGAAAGTAGGCGTAGCTGTTTAGTGTGCATTTGTTACATTTGTGTGAGACATTTATGTTTGACATTTTTTTTAATGAGAACAAAGTTTAATTAAACAGAAAGAACAGTTTCTTTTGGTGTTTGATTTGTCACTATCACAACTGGGAATTGGGGCAATTCTTTACTGTGTCCTTTTCACTTAGATGATCCCAGCTCCCACAGGTGCATGCTGCTGTTGTGCCCTTGAGCAAGACACTTCCCCCACCTTGTCTCCAGTGTCGTCTGCACACACTGGAGTATGAATCAGAGTGTAAATGAGTGCCTCATGTAGGTTGAACAGCGCAATCAAGACCATTTACCATGGTTTATGATCTTTTAATTCTGTCATGGATACCTATAGAGTACTAACAAATGTTTCTTTTTATCTAGAGAATCAACTCTACAAATTCCGTCTTACTAACTTGGAATTCTTTGATATGCACAAAGAAGAAGGTAAAGTCAGTAACTATTGCCATTGTTGTGTTAAGGTGAAGTGTCCTGACTTCAGTATCCTGTTTGTCCATTTTACAAATACAGGAGGAGGTGCTGTGACCTAGAGGCCTGTGAGGATGAAGACATGAAGGCTTTCCAGTGTCCACCAGTATGTCGTACAGTATGTGGAAATGAAGAATGCAGGGAAAAGAGGCACACACAAGGACTCAGCTAATCAGCCAGAATGTAAGTAGATTTGAGTCAGGTTTCACTTTGTACCTCTCATCTATTACTGAAGTATTTACAAATGTTTATGTTCTTAAATGTTTTTGTTTCAGTAGACCTGAGGCCGATGGGATCTCGTGCACTGACATTAGAAGCTCTGCGCGAATTAGGATGAGAAGCACTCGCTGAAAGACTCTCAGCTCTTCGCTTTAAAAGTGAGTAAATGTAATCCACTTGCGAAAGTACATTTTTCATCTTTACTGAAGCATGTACAGGTGAAACTCGGGGAAATTAGAATATCGTTCAAAGCTAATTTATTTCTGTAATTCAACTTAAACTGTGAAACTAATATATGATATAGACTCATCATGCAAAGTGACATATGTCAAGCCTTTGTTATTACTTTGATGATTATGGCTTACAGTCCATTTTCAAAAGATTCCAATTTTCTGAGATTTTTAATTTAGTTACATTAGTTTTTATAAGCTGAGCCATAATAATCAAAATTATAACAAACAAAGGCTATACATATCTATCTTTGAATGATGAGTCTATCATATATTAGTTTCAGTTTAAGTTGAATTACAGAAATAAATGCACATTGAACGATATCCTAATTTTCCGAGTTTCACTTGTCAAATTTAAATGGTTTTTTTTGGGCTCATAGTGGGGCAACCTTTATTTTGTGTGTCTTTTTTTTCTCTATGTGGTCGCATTTCCATGCACATTTGTACAAATTTGTTTCAGAAAATGTTTGAGTGTGCAACTAGACAAGCTTAATTAAATGTAGGAAGCACAAACTGTCGCCTAAAGCAGTGGTTCCCAACCTGGAGAGGGGTGCCTGGGATTGCAGGGGGGCCCAGGGTCAGATCATAAATTATATTATTTGAGCAAATGATATGGTAAAAATCATCAAATATGATGAGAACGGACTACAGGTGCAACACTCCAATTCCAGTTTATTTGTTTGAAACTTACTTACTTATTAGCAACTATTTGGATGTTTTGATAACATTTGTGCACATAATGCTACCATTAAAAAACATCGCTTTTACTCTGTTAATGTAAAAGTCTAGAGCTTTGTGTTCATTGTTCATCTGTTTGCTCATATCATTTTACAGAATGGCTTAGAAAGTGTTGGAGCAATATTGGACTATACGTGGTAAAGCTAATAATTTCTGACATTTGATGTTTGTTCTATTATTATACTTACAGACTTGTACAAGCCAAGTGGTATATCGCAGAATGTGAAGAGGAGAAAGAGTGTGCTCTAGAAGACAAACAGTAAGTTTAAACACAGTCACATGACATTGAACTTGGTTTGATTTCTTGCTTTGTACTGACAGACTTTCTCCATATTTTTCAGATGTTGGAGCCAGTTGAGCCAGGAAGCAATGTCCAGTGAATCTGCTTGAATCAATAAGGACTAACACACAAATATTGTGCATCTTTACTACATTCTGAATTCTGTTGTGAATAACTCAGCCTACATGTTACAACATAAGGTATGTAAACTATTATTTTATGAAATAAATAAAAAAAACTGTAATTTGCCATTTTGTAATTGTTTTTTGGGTTTGCTTGTAATGTTTGAAATATTTGTTAAAAGAAGCCGATTGGACTTACAAGTTTTGATGTAATCTGTTTCAACAAAACTTTAAAGTTGATGAACTGAAAACTTTAAAGTTGAACTTGGCTTAAAACTATCAGGAGTTTTTAAGCCAAGTTGAACTTTAAAGTTTTCAGTTTATGTTGGCAAACATTTTTTAAGTTAAGTTGAACTTGAGATTTTTCAGTTCATAAAAACTTAAAAAACGTTTGCCAAGATAACTGAAAACTTTAAAGTTCAACTTAGCTTAAAAACTCCTGATAGTTTTAAGCCAAGTTCATCAACTTAAAAGTTTTGTTGAAACAGATTACATCAAAAATTTTAAGTCCAATCGGCATGTTAGGGTTTACAGTGTACCAGGGGCACGAAGCCCCCGACAACAGAGCTCCCAGGATCATTCGGGCGCTCAAACCCCTCCACCACGTTAAGGTGGCGGTTCCAGGAGGGGCCAGTGAGTTCAATCATTTGTAATAATATACAATTTCCTCTTGAAGTCCCGTGACATGCTATTGCCGCGAGATGAATAACACCTTGAAGTGCTTTCAGTAACGTGATGGGAACCATTACTTGCTGCAAACATATTGCCACCAAAATGTAATGCCTTTTCGGATAATAGGGTCTCGTTTTAAAGAAAATGAACCACTCACCAAAATTGCAAGAGCCATTACCCAATTCAAATGACACTCAGCCCAATTATTTTGTCACATTATGAAATTGAAATAAAAAAGCAGCTTTAACCCTTTATAGGGCAAGTGACTAATTTTTAGTCATTTCTGCACACCTTACATAAATATGGCCCCCCTGCTGCACATCAGTGAGGTAAAAACGCACAAAGTCCTCACTCAACCAATAGGAAGAGATCACCCTACTTTACAGATCCCACCTCTGTGGCATTTGACCAATCAGCAGAGACCGGTCATGCTCTAAACTTCCTGTTTTCTCTGAAGTCTGAAAAAGACCCAAGTCTGGCTAAATTCATGATACATTTCTTTACATAACTTGAAAACTAACCATGGTAAGTTGATGAAACTCACACATTTTATTGGTGAATAATTGTGCTAAGTGGTGATATACTATGTGTTGGTTTCGGAGGACATAGTAAAATAACTAAAATTACAGCATGAAAAAGGCAGGCACCATATTTGATCACTTAAACCTAAAGTTAATTTGTTTTGTTCATATTTTGGACATGCCCGTATGTTCTTGACAAAAGAACCAGGGACTATGTTTTTATGTTGCCATAACTAAATATGGTAACTTCATTTCCAGTAATTTTTTTTAACCAATTTAGCGCAAAGAACCATAACTACCCATAACTTCACTTACATTGATTTTCTGCATGACAATGAAAATGAAATGACAATGAAAATGTTTACAACAGAACTTAACGTGTGTTATGTCCCCAAATAACACCCTTGAGTTTAAATTATTCAATGAGTGCCCTATAAAGAGTTAAATATCTGTGACGTTACTCTACAAAACATCTCTGTACTGAATAAAATCCTTAACAAGTAATCCCTCTGCCCTTTTTTTCTCTCTCTTGCAGCAGAGAGACACGTCGCATTCTCGGCCAGTTTTCTACTTTGGCTGCTAATCGAATGGGCACTGCCAAAAGCACCCGACCGTGCGTCCATGTGCTATAATGTGAAATGAAATGCATTATATCCTTTTTCACACTTTCTGTTTGCCAGACTATGTGAGATCTTTTGTATCTGCGAGGAACAAAGGCTAAATAATAAAGCTGAGGAGACCGGTCTTTGTAATAAAAACGAGCCAACAATGCAGCAGACACTAAAGTAGAACGCAAATGAATAATGCACTCTCTCTAGCATCCTTTAGATCCATTAATACCGTCTACTTCTGTAAAAAAAAAAAAAAAGAAGAAGAAGAAAACTAGATATGCCTGCGGGAGGAATCTGTCAGAGCCAAGGAGTCATTTAAATATGGAATGTGCAGTTATTACATCTCGAAGGCCTGTCTCTTTGTTGAATGCACAAACACTGCGGATGATGGATGCCACTGCCATAAAAGCACACTTTTCCCCTCGCTGTACATGCCACTCTACCTTTATATGCTTTTCTAGCAATGTATTTAAAATGCGTAATTCATTGAAGCAATCACGAGCTAACCGATTCTCTGAAGTGTGTGTATTCTAGGAAAAGGGGTACATTGCATAATAAACCAATATAGATTTTATTATTTAAAATACTGGAGGTCACATCACATTATGTCTGCACTGCATTGTTAGATATGATTGTACTAACCGGTGAAGGAAGCTCTCTCTACTTTTCGCAATGTTGACAAATCAGCAAATTATGTTCAGGATGCATTGGAAACATAAAGCGATAATCTTTGAAAATGTTGGCTCAGACTAGCTTTATATAACACGATACCTAGACAATTGCAATTTGGTGTTCGGTGTACTTGGTCTTTACTTGCAACCGGTGCAATACATACAGTAATCCACTTTATGCACACTGATAAGCTGTACAACTATTTTAAAGGGGGGGTATTATGTAAAATCGACTTTTTCAAGCTTTATATCATGTTATTATGTCATTCCCTCATTAAACACATGCCTGGAGTGTTGCCTTGGCTCATTCACATATTTTTTAGTAATCAGTAAAAACCTAGCCGGCAGCCATTTTAGGTGTAGCTATGCCTCAGTCCTCCTAGGAACGCCCTCACCTCCTGGAGACGCCTCTGGACCTTTTGTCACCAGCCAAGCCACCAACCACTGCTCCTCAGCTCAGCAGAGCCCCCTCCCCGCACAGTAGTGTTGTTTAGATGCCACAGCAGTGTGCTGAAGGGGGCGTGTCGGAAAGCTTCTTAAAGAGACAGAGGCCTATTTCAAGACGTTCAGTACAGCCATTTTGAGAGAGCAATTTTATTCAAGGCAGTTATTTTAATTTACTGCGTATACAGACCAACAGAAGGTTACGTCATCATTGTAGTATGCTATAGACTGGTGCTATGTGATTGAAAAAAAGCATAATACCCCCTCTTTAAAAGACAAAAAAAACATTTCTCATTCAACCAGTAGTCCCTAACTCTAGCGCAGGAATAAACTGCGTCAAAACCAAAACAATCCCAGAGCACTGACTGGGAGGTCCCATCCCAACACAGAGTATCGAAAAACAAAAACACAAGTCCTTTTTTGGTATTCTAACAATCAAATTTGCATTAAAGTCTTCAGTATGAGCTCGTTTGACGGCTCCGCCTGACCGATGTGACCAATTAGCTCACACTTTCAGGCTACACATACTACTGTACATCTGTTTTCAACACACAAGAACAAAGTACAAACAAGCCGCGGCTGGTCACGCTCAAACGTACCTTCTCTCATCGAGGAGAGACAATAAAATAACATATGCCTCTATTACGCTGTACAGGCGGGGGTATCACTTTATATAACAACCTGTACCACAAAGAAATAGTCCTTGATGAATGGCAGCAGCACTTTGAAGTGTAAAGAGGACTTTTCTTCTTTTTTTTTCTTTCACTGAAGCAAACCTTTGGGCCTGGGATGTATTAGGTTTTGATCAAAAGGGGCAGGAAGTGTAAGAATCCAGTTCTGGAGGAAGAAAACCCTTATTGAATAGTAAGCACACAAAACCAACTCACTTTGATGTTTAATTGAGCCTATGGGCTAGCACCGGCATGGGAGTCAATCCAAGTGAGGTAAAGGCATTTACTACATCTAGGACTAAAGGGAAATGCATGTAACACAGATATATAATCACATTTACTGATTAGGGCTGGATGTTTTAGGGGACAACATATTAACTTGCACATTTTGATTGCTTTTGATTTCTGTTTTAAAATAAGGTTTTGTATTTCCAACAACAGCATTTGCCAATTGTGAGCTGGGAAATCGATTGTATTCATTCATTTTGTATTCTTTGAAGTCATCTTGCAGCCCTAAAAATAACAGCACCTGATTTCACTTTGGAGAACGTACAGATAGAAACAATTCTCTCTGATGCAGTCACTACAGGCCTGTACGTCTGTTCATCAGCGTTTGTTATATTGTTTATTGTAGATAGCTTCCTGCCTCCTCCTGACAGGTGATGGGGCACATTGTTTCTTTATAATATCTCACTGTGTCAAACAGAAGTCTGAAATTGGAAACAAACAGGATTTGTCCCTATGGCAGCAACGACAAAAAACGTGTTTAATTTGCATTGGGCAATGGAATTAACTGTCAGCAATCGGTAACATTACATAATTGCGAACTATTTCTTTGCTGAAGTGAATTGATTTACTTGTCTCCTCCAGTTTGTCTGTCTGCTCCAGGCACCTGTAGGAAGTGGAAGAGCTCTACCCACTGGGTTCAATTTAGAGGATTTCAACAGTTTTGGTCTAGAGAAGCACTAAAAAGGCCCACATAGAGACTTGAAGAGTAGAGGGTTGTAAAGCACGCAATGAACTGTCAAACCATTATTCGGACCTTCTCCTTTGCCTCTCGGGACACTGTGCCTTGAGTCCTGTCACAGGCTAAACTCAGAAGTGTATCTCTGTTAGTCATGAAACCAGCTTTATCCACTCACAGGAAGGACTTTATCAAGGACTGTCTCAGTTTGGCAAGGAGTTTTAGCGTGTTTATTTATGTCTGCCTAAAAGTATTTTTCGAGTTATAAGATCGGGCGGCACGGTAGTACAGCGGTTAGCGCTCGTGCTTCACAGCTAGAAGGTCCAGGGTTCGATTCCCACCAGAGACCAGGCCTTTCTGTGTGGAGTTTGCATGTTCTCCCCGTGTCTGCGTAGGTTTCCTCCGGGTACTCCGGTTTCCCCTACCACTAAAAACATGTACAATAGGTCAGGATGTATGAGAGTGTGTTTGAGAGTGCGAATGGGGGACGACGGATGGAAATTAGCCCAAGGCTACAATCCGGTGTGGCTTGTTCATTAACTTGCACTGTCCCTACCAAATAAACCAATAAATAAACCAATAAATAAAAATAAGATCAACAGCTAGTGCTTTAACATCACAGTCGATACTGAGACTTGTTTGTGATGATCTGGAATAATAACCAATCATCTATATCAGTCTATACCATATATTTGCTACTATCATAAACGCGAACACATGCTTCATAAAACTTGCTTCTCCTTGAAAGTTGAGCCAAAGGAAATCCATCAAGCCATACAGTAAGTCTTCAGGTGAAAGAGATGAAGTTACAGGAAATTAGAACATTATGTAAAATATGCCTAGGCCTCTTTATATCAAAGGGCAGATGTTCTTATTACACAGTCTTGTATAACCACATTTGGCTTGATGTTTTCAGTGCAGTTTTAAAGCAGCACTTTAGTGAATAGCTGTAAATGATGGTGGTAATGTAACATTGGAAACACGTGACACATTTTCAGGTGATATCATGTGGTTATTTTCCATTAACGTTTAGTACTCCATCACACAGGGACACTGAAGCTTTAGAAATAAGTTTTAGAGACATAATTACCATCATTAACACTTGTTTGACATTGACGATTTGGGTTTGATTCTTGTTGATGAATAAAAAACAAATTAGTATTTGAAATCTGCAATTTTGTCCCCCAGTTTAAAAAGAAAACTAAAAAAAAGTGGAACACATTTTGTCCAGGTGGCTGATGTGATCTTATAATAAAGTTGAGAAAAAGAAAACAGCACACACAGGCGTGAGCACAGCCAAGTCAGTGGAACCCTCCCAATGTCACTGGTCCAATCAATGCTTCTTTGTGACATAGAATGAACATATAAATAAATAAAAAACGGTGGTGTTGAACATTTCTATTTGCAAGCAGACTTGTGAGCTTTGACGGCACGAGATATGAAAAGCTTGGCCCATAGGGTTTTAACAAAAGTCAAATGCACAAGTCAAGCCACACTTGAATCTAATTAAACCACCTGAGAGAGCTTTCATGCGGACAGATAAGAGCTTGTCAAACCAAGTGGTCATAGAGAAAAAGATTGGGGGTCTTTGATGCCACATAGTCCACTTTAGAATCGGAAGATGAGGACATTAATAACAATAATGGTGCAGAAGTGGCTCTATTTCATTGATGTACTTTCAGAGTGGTTGGGCATAATCCATCCTTTTTGTTTTGTTTACCTATTAAATGCACTCTCCATTGGGATACTTGGATACAGCCGCTGAGTGAGCATTTACATTATAGCATCCCTGGGACAGCAACCTCTCCCAGACATAATCAAATGCAAGGTTAAATAATAGAAGCCATGCTGATTTGGCACAAGTTAGTAAATACGTATATACTCAGTTTAGTGTATTTGAGGGAGAGACTGTGAGGTAACGACACAAAAATGTGGTCCATGTTCTTTCTTTGACTTTTTTCACGTGAAATTGTTGTCTTTGTGCAAACTGTGTTTCTTTGCTTCAAACGGGACAATGTTAGCATGCAGTTTCGAAGGTGTCATTTTATTTATTGGTTTATTTGGTCAGGACAGTGCATGTTAATGAACATACATGGGTCTCATGCATGTAAACAAGCCACAGCGGATTGTAGCCTTGGGCTAATTTCCATCAGTCGTCCCCCATGCGCACTCTCATTCATCCTGGCCTATTGTACATGTTTTTATACGTTCTATTGGCAATAGAACAAGCTTAAGGGCAAGTGATATATTTGCTGAATAGAGCTAGCTATTGTCTTTTTGCACCAAAGGTGTGAGAGTAACATCATTATCACTATATGCCTACATTTGAATAAATTAACATTAAAACCAACTAAACTGAAATCTTTGGGGAAAAAATAAGTGCAAAATATTAATGGTAATGGTAATATAATTAATGATAATCTAATTGTGGAGGAAGCAGAATCCCTGCTATCTATGACTTGAACGGGAACGATCTGATCCAGCGGACAGAGGTGGATATTGTTGGCTTGGAAGTCTCTGTCCTGCTGTGTCCCTCTTCACCTCACTGTGGGAGGCTAGATTAAAGTCTGACACTGCCAGCATGACACACAGCTTTACAGCCATCCTGAGTGCCACTAAACCTGGAGGAAGGAGACATCTGACTGTCACAGTGGACATGAGTGGACATTTTATACGGTTTTACTCATTATGTCAAATTCTTCTCATTCAACGATACATATTGTCAATTATTAGAACTTATAACAAGGCACAGAGAAAGTGCTGAAATAACTATGTCCAAGGTAAATCTCAGTCATGGCGAATACAATTCAACATGGACAACAATAATGTAATTTCCCCTCACTTTTAAGGCATACTGTAGGGTTAAAATCAATAGTTCAAAATATAACTGTAACCCCATAAATTGCGATGTCAAATCAGTAGCTCAGTACAGTGCTCCAAGCTTAGTGGATTGATCTATTGGTGTTTCTTGGGCGAGACACTTAACTCATCTTTCCCCAATTGTCTGCGCACACCGATGTGTGAACGGAGGAATAGTTCTCAATATATAGTGCTTTGAGTGTTCAGTGGTGAAGTAGTGCAATATAAAATGCGCTTCATTTGGTCTTCAATGTGTTCCTTTATAGAAATAATGGTTTTGATGTTGTCATCTGTGCTGGTTTAGATTTGTATTGAGGAATCTTTCTCCTCTTCTCCAAAAAAAGTTTTGCCCGCTCAACCACTGAACATTAAGTTCCTCCAGGTGGAGGATATTGTAGCCACATCTGCCCTGGGGAAGACTCTGCCAATCACACAACACAAACCACTCACTCATTCACAGCATTTACACTGCCAAGGTTAGTGAAGTGTCTTGCTCAGTGACACAACTGCCAACCCTAACATAATACTGACCACTATCTACCAACTGCACACTTGCGAGCTTACACAAACATTGTTTCGTTAGTGATAAACATGACATAATTTCAAACCCTACAGCTGATAAGAGGTTATGAGCCTGGCTATACATTTCTTTCATTATCTTCCATCCATGTGTTGTTCAAGTGGGTCTATCTCCTTCAACACCTCTCGCCTCCTTGCTCTTTGCATTAGGGAGCTTAGGATCAGGCCCTGCTCCTGACTCATTTCCTGTGGGGATCGATGGCCACATTCAGTCAAACGAAGTAAAACTAATGGCTTTAGCGGGGGTTGGGGGCGGGGACAGAGTGCAGAGTGGAGGTCAGGATCAGACAGATAAGTGCACATGTTCCCTAGTGTAGACACTTTAAGGACATCTGCACAGAGATAATGTCCAGGGTGGCAACACACAAAGAGATGCCTTCCTATGATTGGCAAAACCTTAATTCCGAGCATTTCTGTTTGGTGATTTGCTTCATCTGCAAAAAGAAAGTGATGTTCGAACTTTAATTCACTGGGTCTTTTTATTGAGCTAATATGAGTAATTTCAGAGTAATTGCGCTTGATCCTAAAACAAAGCGTAATGAAAAGAAGTTTTGTGGCTTTGATCAATAACTCTTGAATGGAAGTATCGATTGCTGGTGCAGGTGAAGTCTGCAAAAAGGTGGCAGCTCAAATGAATTAGAGTCCCAGATCCATGGGGCATTAAGAAGGAGCGGTCTGCAACTGACCATGGTCTGCTATGGTTCACCCGGTTTCACATTTACAGTAGATGTAATCAAATCTGTCAAGTCAATACACGTATATACAGAAGTAGAATAAATATAGCAGCATAAAACATCATAATGTCATGGTGTGTCAGATGTGCCCACAATAAAATGATCAAACTGTTTATTTTATTTCAGTATAATTTATAAGCTATAAGAATATTTTCACAATAATTCATTATGAAGCATAGCTGTTCTGGTCTGGACTGAATTCCCCATATAACAATAAAGCAAGCACGATGTAATAAGTACTGTATAGCATTGACAATGAATCATGTTGCCCCAGAAAAGATTATGATCCAGCTATCATCATTATTGATAAAGCACAATGTAAATGACCTGCAGTTAACCTTGAATCTATATGATGTGTCTCTGAACATGACTCCGAGATGATCATTATTGAACAAAGGCTCAGCTCTGTCAGACTGATCTCGCTCTATCGACTCCAGTGAATGAGAAAGAGCTGCTCTATCAGCAGCTTCTGTTTGTCTGTCATATTCTCTCCATTCACACCACTCTGATGAATCCCTCCATATTGCTGAGTTGCAGGTGACATCACAGCATTCTAAAGGCAATACTATTATATGGAGGAAAAATATTTTTTGTTTTGAGGACATTTTTGGTATTGTACAGAGAGTCATGGACCCAGTGACTGATATTAATGATCATTTTTGTAATTCATACATTTTCTTTTGAGCTATGACTGTGAAAGTGTAATGCTGTTAATAGGAAAAACTGACTCCTGCCCCCTGCTAAGTCCGGTGACATCATCACATTATGGATCCTTCAACCCAGCAATACTGACTGTTTATTACACAGTGCTCCAAATCCAAAGCAAGGCGACTATATGTCTTCACAAAACAAGAAGTAAATAAAACAACAAAAATCACTGAAATAAACGATATGGAGACATATTGAACCACATGAGGCTGCACTGTGATTTTACTGCCCATCCCCACATGTACTGTATATCTGATGGGTGCGCCTGTCAAAACTAACATGAGTAAGCTCTCCAGCTAGAGAGTGAAACATTGACATCTGTCAAAAACATTTAGGTCCAGTCGTATGGTTTTGATTTTACAAGACTGAATGAACTACCTGGATGACTGATCTGGATTTTACTGAATAAATCAATTTGTAGTCTGTTCAGCCTCTTCAGAGTCAATCAAATGTGTTGCATGCTACTTGCTACTATCATATAAGTAGTGATTATTCATCATAGGATCTGAATGTAAAACAGCCTTGTCTTTATAAGAGCCCTTATTTCAAGTATGTCCTCACTCTGCAAGGAAAGGGTGAAGGTGTTACTTTGGATTGCAGACAGCATAGAAAAGTACTCATCATGTCTTGTATACACAATCTCAGGTGAAAATGGCTAAATGTCAAAGGGCCAATGGGGATTTGCACATAGAGAGGAATGCTCCATACGGCGTAAAGGCATATGGCATTTAGATAAGGCACCCCACCTGTTTTCAATACCATTATTAATAATGGAATATGGGAACTGGGACGGCAAAGAAACCAATACATGAGGGAATGCATGGCAGCAATATTTTCACAGGAAGAGGCACAGTCAGAGATGCTTTTGTTTCTTTGCAGTAATACAGCAGCATTAAGTCAAGAGCATGATCGGAAGGTCAGGTTCGAATCCTGCCTCCTGAATGTGCACACTGTCGTCGTGTCCTTGGGCAAGACACTTCACTCACCTTGCCTCCAGTGTCTGTGTACATTGGTGCATGAATGAGAGTGTGAATGGGTGACTGGTTCCTTTCCTGTAAAGCGCATTGAGTGCCTAATGTAGGTGGAAAAGCGCTATATAAGTTGAGACCATTTACCAATTATTGATTAGACTAGTAGGACTGCCAGTCTTTACTAAAAGTGTTTCAAATGGATACAAGGAAAGCCACTTTATATAATTTGGCTTGGCAATTAGTACAATATGACAACAGAAGGTCAAAAGGAACAAACTGTCAAATACACAATGCACTCCAAAGGAAATGATGGGAATCTGCACTTTATGGTACCAACAAATAAATAAAAAAAACAACAACAAAAAAACAACTGTCCTCTAGCCTTGCATAGACTCTTCAACAGATGAAGTAGCATACATAGAAGATGGTTGTTTGTATTGAATGCTATTTTAGTGGAGGGGGAAATTGTTTGCATGGATTTTTGATATGCCAGTGTGTGGGTTTGCAATAACCTGGAGGAGCTAATTTTTTTCTAATCTCTTGCCTCACTTCATTTCGCCTCTTAATTAACAGCTAATCTACAGACTTTAAAATTACATGCAGCATTTTTCAAGGGCCATTACGATGGTAACTTTGTGCCAAATACACATGCGTGATGTTATTTAGGGGAAAATCTACGGATTACAAATATTAAAGGTCCTGTAACTGATTCTTTTTCCTAACAGTGAAAGGAAAATAAGAGCATCTTAATGTAAAGCAGTTTCACAGTAGTTGCTGTTAGGCAGAGACAGTAAAGCCTATCTTTGCTCGCACTTACAACTCAAGGAAAAATGGAGATGTTAGAAGTGTGTTATAGGAATCAGGAATTTCATATGTGAATCGGGATGTAACGATTGACCCAAGCTGCAATTCGATTTGATTCCCGATTTTAAATTCCCGATTTCGATTTTAACCTTTTTTTGAACAACGTGACCCTTTCAGAGGACTCAAGACACAGGGTGAGAAAAAGCATGAAGAATCTGGACAACATTTCTCTTCCAATCCAAGGCATGTGCTTGAACATTATTTGTAAAGCTTTTGAGATCCCTATAGTCCAGTAATTCTTAAAGGGTGGTCCACCATCGCCCCCTAGTGGTTCATAAACCCCTTTTTTCCCCCGACCTCTCCACAGCGCACGTCGCACAGGGAGTTGGGCCGTTTTGGCCAACTCTTATCATTTGATCAAACTTTAAGAGTAACCACCATAGTGTGACCAGGGCGTCTTTCCTTTTTTAGGGACAGAGCTGGAAGTGTTGTGGATGGACATGGACGCGCACGGCGGGCACTTCTCAGAACCGAATCAGAACCGTGCGTAATGTTTCCTCATCCTGTTTGTCAATAAAACGCTCAGGATTTCACACGTGGCTGGGGCATTAGCACACGGGATGCGCGGGTTGCAGGTTCCCCTGCGGTCTCCGCAGCCATGCCCAGCCGTGGATCGGGTCATAAAATTCTCCTTTGATCGCGGGTCGTGTTGTAGCGGGTCGCCGTACGCGCGTCCACTGTATTCAGCCACGTCTCATTCTACCATCTTTACAGCAGGTGTTTGACGTCAATATGCGGCGGACTTTCATAGAATAAGCAGCGTTTTGTTGCTTGTGATCCAGAGAACGCTTTTGTGGAGCCAAATGTCTCCTATTTTCCACAGCATGTGCGTCTGTGCATAACTTTGCGTTACCTAACATCCAAAGCTTGCAGAGTCTGCCCTCATGCCCTTCCCAATACTGTATAACGGTGAAGTTGGCTTTTCCAGTGTGAGACTGAAACTCTCCTCGTTAGAGACATTCCGAAACTGATGCGTGATAAGCAGCACAACTCGTCTCAACATTCACGTTGAGTTTTTGATGAAAAATGTAAAATCCACAGATCTATTAGTTTTGTAATGTATAGTTTTTGTTTCATGTGTAAAATCCCAGTAGTCTCAGTGATATTGGACATTAAGGGGAACATTTTTTCCCCAGCATTTTATTGTTACCATAGTTACAACCATAGACTTCCTAAAACTCAGTTTTAAACTATTGGCTCTTTAGAATGACTTTAGGTGAGACCTATAGACTGTTACAGCTGTGTTACAGTGGTCCTCAGAAAAAGAATGGAAGATAAAGTGGTCCTTGGGCTGAAAAGTTTGAGAAACACTGCTATAGTCCAAGGAATGCCACAGTAAGATGTAAGATGCACTTACAGAAATGTTTGGTGACCCAGCAGGTCATCTACAATGGAAAACTTTATTAACGTCAAAAAATGTTTCATATTTGGTAAAAGTTTCGACATTCACTATTGGATTAAGACATGAGCTTTGAATATAAAAGAATTTCTGCACCTTCTATGTAAAGAAAATAATAAAATCAAGGTTAATACATGGTGTGCCAAGCATAATCGGCACATTAGTCAGACATTTGGCCTTTTCAACATTTTAGATTAAATTTGACAGTGAATAAAAGTGTTATATTTTTGTGTTCATGTAACAGTGCTGTGGATTACTCCCCATGGTAGGTGGCCCGAGGGCAGATCCAGGACAGAGCTGAAGGACACTCCACAGGCTGCGCCTTAGTGATTCTCTGTCAAAGGTCGGATGACTGCATCTTCATACCTGTGTTGATTTTATTAACAGTCTTAGCAGCCAAAACTCATTCCTAATACATACTTTTGCAACCAAGGACTAAAAGGTGAAATGTCTTTTGCATTATTCAATTTAAAGTGAGCCTGGAGTGCGACTGCAGACAATGCAGGTGAATAGGAAAAATAAATACATTTAGAGATATCAATTTGATACTTCTCCTGTAGATTACTGACATAAATATGAGAAGATTATGTTTTCATATAAAAAATAAGATGTTTTATGCACACAAATGGCTAAAATTGCCGATGTTTTCAGCGACAAAATCTAAATAATGGATAGATTCCCGATTTTAAGTTCCCGATTTAGATTTTTTTCAGATTTTATTAACCTTTTTTTAAGAAAATAAGTATGACTCATTCATACAAATAGATGTTTCTTTGTTTAACATCTGCATTTTTTGTCCTTGATAAACTTTAACTGTCTCAGTAAGAGAACTTTACATAACAAAAAAAAGACATGAAAATGAACTATAATCATTTTGACATGTGCATTTGTACATGTTTTCAGCATAAATAAGATATGTAGCAAAGCAAACATTTTGAGACTTATATTTATTTGTCAAACTTTATTTATTTTCTTTTTTTGTTGCAGTTTGAACATAATACTACCATTTAGAACACATTTTACAGTGACGTTTTTTTTCTTCACAACCCTCGTACACCTCACAGCCTCCCGGTGCAGCCTTTGTAATCATAAAGAGGAAAAAGACATGACAGCTCTCTGTAGATACTGGATTATTTGACAAGCAGACATTTGATTTGGATTTCAGCAGAATCCGAGCAGGTCGGTCAGATATTTGTCAGTTTACGATCTTTGGTAAACTTCGTTCATGATGCTAAACTCTGCGTTAGCCGCTAACGCTAATCTCTTACTGTGTAGCCGCTAACTTTTGCTGCCCTGCTGCTTCGATGCCTACATGTGTTTGTGTTTACATGGTGTGGTGTGTGTTGGGGGGAGGTGTAGCGCTTGTGTGGAGCTTGTCTTGAGAAAAAGTTAGCTCGCTGTTTCTAGCGATGCAATGTGAGAATACAACTATTCCGGTTGGGCAAAATGGAGTAGCTGAGGGTGGCTTTAACATCGATTCTTTTATTTTTTACATCAATTCCATTTTAAGCAGTTAAAATCGATTTGAATCGTTACATCCCTATATGGGGATGGGCTTTCATTTGACACCTCCAAGAAATGATCTGTAATTAATGTAAGTCTCTTATTAACTTACTTAATCTCCAGTGGGACATAGTGCGGCGATGGGTTGTCTCCATGTTGTTCTTGGGGCCATGTTTCCTCTTTCCAGGTGAACTCCATCTGGGATTACAAGCCTAGTCCATTCTCATGACATGTCCCAGCCACTTTAATCTCCTGTACCACACTCTGGTTTCTTGTTCTTTTATAGAGGCCCTTGTTAGAGATTTTATTGGGCCAAAAGAAGCGGCAGATATTCCCGAGGCAACCACTGTAGGAGCCATCAATCTTTTTCATCTTGCGTTGAACCACCCCGCCTGCCATCTCTGATTAAGGGATTATTGCAACTAAAGGGATAACACATCACAGATACAGTAGGCTAGACTGTTTACTCCGATATATAAGACAGTGTTCTTGAATCTCACTACAATGCATACAGGAAAAGTACATCTCTTTGTGGTTTGTTTGAGGATATTGAAGAGAAAGGTATCAAATAAACAGAGGCCAAGTGGAGCAGCAGGCCGTAAAACAGCTTGCAACGAAATAGGACATCACTCTCCGGTATAACAGCGCAGTGGAGACAGATGGAGTTTCAGCGTGAGAAATCAGTCATAGAGGTACATTTGGTCAAAAATGATGTAGATACGCATGTTCACTATGCTTTATGATACACTGATGGCAAGACGGTGTTAAAATATTAGGACTACAGCACATTTTCTCCAGTTTGGCATCTCCCAAATCTAAAGGCTTACATAAAAAAAAAAGCAAAAGAGAAATGAGAATGAAAACGCAACAAAAAGTGTGATAAAAAAGTGATTAAAATGCGACAAAAAAATTACAAAAACGTGCCGGAAAAGCAACAAAAAAAGCCACAAAAATGCAAAATGACAAAAGAGCCGCAAAAATGCGCCGGAAAAGCAATGAAAATGCATCAAAAATACGAAAACGTGATGAAAGCACTTCAAAAACGTGGCGCTAACATGCCAAAAAAAGTTACGATCACTTTGTAGATCTTTGCTTTCAAATGAGGCCTTTTAGCTTTTTGATTTGGGTAAAGCTGAGCTGGAGAAAATGCCCTTGGTTCAGGCGGGTGGTAAGAGGTTAAATAATTGTTTCCATTGTTTTGTGGATCTTTTTATGAGCCACAGTGTGCACAGAGAGAGTCCTTAGCTGACCTTCTGCACCACATTACCATGACAATAAATCATTAATGGGCTAGAGTAGAGACATTTTTAAATTATGCTTGCTGGTCTTGTACAGTAGTACAGTGCCATTTCCTTTAACCACAGTATCACACAATCCCAAAATGTTTCTTGCCAAGAAAGTTTGACATCAGGCGTGCTTCTTCTATACAGACATCAGCTGTCATCCTTGATACTGTCCTGTGACAAACTCCTCAAGCCGTAACTCCGTTCACTGTTCATATCAGTCTAGGCCTACCCTATAAAACTGAATGCACCAACATGTCATTTCAAAACACACAAAACAATCCGAACACTACAAAATAAATAAAGTTGTACAGAAGTAAAACCGTCGGACATCCGAAGATGAACGCGATAGTTATCCATTCATTGTGTATCCATTAAGTGAAGCATAAATCCTTGAATCTTTAAGTCCTGTGTCAGTCAGAAACGTTTGGGATTTTTAGCAACCCGTATTGAAATGTGTACCCATTCAGCATGCGAGTGGTGTGTGAGTAAACCACGTGAGCGTGTCTGAGGAGCTTAGCATGAATAAAGGGGGTCTTCTTTGCGCAGGACATTATATTTAGAGCTGCCTCAGCGATTAGTAAATCCACAAATTCAAGTGATGTCACTGATGGCGCATTAGGGAATTTCTAAAAGCCAGCCGTCTCTGTATCAATGTACAGTATGTTCTGTTCTCATTACTGTCTTATTATCAGCAAGTGACTGTTTCCAAATATTGCACTTATTTCTAATCCATGTTTGTATATATTTATGTCATATATTTTATGACAGGAAAAAAGCACAGAAGAGGATTATTGGGATCATCAAACTCCTACATGTTATTGTAAAGATAGTAGCTGCTCTTTTTTCAGTCTGCTTTCCTTTTAGTCTCTATCTGTAGAGCTTAGAGAGCTTATGGCAGAGGTGGGCTGAGTGGGCTGAATATTTACATCTACACCTGTTTCAGCCGCATGTCGTTTGTGTATTTTAGCTCAGAAGAAGAAGCAGCGATAACAAAACAGTGAGGACAAAAGTCAAACTTCATACTTAATACAGCAGCTCCTTATATAGGCTCCTCTAAAGTCGGCTGCTTTAGAATGACCCTTGAACCAAGATAACAAATCACAGGACTGCGTTATAATGACAGCTTACCGAAGTCTGCTTTAAATCTACTCACAGTGTTGAGCATGGGCTGATGGTACTGAATTGTGAGACTTTTCAATTCATTTTTAACAGACTTTCACTCAATCCATTAAAAAAAGTAATGATCCAGGGCAACTAATGATTATGTCATCATTATCATCATTCTTACCATAATCCTGCTTTTGATGGTATTATCAAGCACAATGGACAAAGACATAACAAAAATCGTACACATTTATAAAGCAGTACTAACTCATGCCTCCAGAGGCCATAAGCGCCACTGCAGTTGTCGTAGCATGTTGCGTTTTTTTTTTTTTAACTCATTAATTCTCCGTGAGAGTAAATACTAGACTGACAGAAAATACAAAGGGAGAGAGGGATATTGTACCTTGTGCCACAACCCAATTACACAATGGAGATAACTGTCACTCAAACTTTGCTGTAAATACTGCTAAAGTAGCGCTAGCCCACAGTTAGCTTTGCCCGTTCGCCTGCTAGCTTCTTCTTCGTGATTCCATTAGTGTGTATTGCGCCTCTGGGTCGGAGGCAGGGAAAGTTGTAAGCATGGTTTTCTGACCAGAGACACCAGGGGGAGATGAAAGATCCCCAATCATCCAATCAACACTTGCATTACCCCAGAGGGACTATGAAAATGATTTATTAAGGTAAACAAATTACTTTGGACTTCCTTTAATAAATCATATAACAGTTTTGTGTAGTGACCTCCTTTATGCATAAAGTGTGAGGTTGTGTTGTATATTGACCCTAATGACAGATACAGCTCCTCTTTGTCTCTCTGTCGGTCTGTGTCCTGATTATAGAGCTCTGTCTATTTGTAGTTCTTTTATCCCAGGGGTTTCCATTACACGCAACATGCCTGTTCTCATTTTGTTTTAATTCACTCCTGTTCTTATTTCGTTCTTCTTCCGAGAGATATTAACCAACAGTGGGAGGTGAGAAAAAAACAAAATAAAATACATAAAAAAATAATCATAAGAGTAAAACTACTTTCACTAAATCGACTATCTGTATCATAAAACATTCACAGACAATTATGATTTTCTCAATTTCTCCCCTTCAGACGCTAACCAGACCCGCCCCCTCACAGTTTCTGAGATCAGATGAGAGCGGACGTTGACAAGGTGCTGTGGTGGCGAGTGCAGCTCTGAGCCCAGACTCATATTAAAGAAGAGAGATTTACACAGTGAGCCTGGAAGCCACACCACCTGTAATATTAGATACACAACATATTCTCCCTGCACTGTCTGTCTGCCTGAGCATCACCACACAAGGTTTTATTAAAAGACTGTTGGCAACCAAGTTCTGCCAAGACCATGCCTCCCAAAAAAAAAAAAAGAGATGAAAAGATTTACTATTTTACTTCAACGTATTCTCATTTAATGCGCTGTGTCTACTCTGATCCTGCTTTAAATCCTGCCAAAGGTTGCAACCAGAAGGAATAAAGGCATGCAATGTGTACAACCAACAACAAATAAAAAGAAAGAAAGAAAAAACTAAACTAAACACTGCTGGTATGTTCGTTGTAAGGCGCCTGCTGATGGTACTGGCATCGACCAACCCACATTACAACAGGACCCTTTCAGAGGACTCAAAACACAGGGTGAGAAAAAGCGTGAAGAATCTGGACAACATATTTCTCTTCCAATCCAAGGCATGTGCTTGAACATTATTTGTAAAGCTATTGAGATCCCTATAGTCCAAGGAATGCCACAGTAAGATGTACAGTTGTGGTCAAAATAATAGCAGTGTGTTCAAAAACGCTAGTTAAGCACAACATTTTCGTGATAGATTTTATTTCAGTGCATTGGGAGCATTGCCCATGGTTTTCTAAATGAAAACATGAAGACAAATGTTTAATTTCTTCAAGCACTTTACAGAAAATTACAAAAAATGACCATTGGGCTGTTCAGAAAAATAGCAGTGTCTGCATTTGTCTTTACACGCTCAGTATGTACTACATAAATAAATATTTATTTATTAGGATCTAGCTTTCCAGTGAATCAATAAACTAATATTTAGTTGTATGACCACAGTTTATTAGAACTGCTTCACATCTGTGTTGCATAGAGTCAACCAACTTCTGGCACCAGTCAAAACCAGCCCAAGATGCTTTGACAACATTCCACAATTCCTTGGTTTTGCATCAGAAATTGAATTTTTGATGTCACCCTATGTCACCTTCCGGGGATTGGGCAGGCCACTCCATCACATAAATTTTCTTGGTCTTGAGCCAAGATTTAGCTTGATTACTGGCGTGTTTGGGGTCATTGTTTTGTTGAAACACTGACTTAAAAGACATTTCCTCTTCAGCATAAGGCAGCATGACCTTTTCAAGTATTTTGATGTATCCAAACTAACCCATGATCCCTGGTATGTGATAAATAGGCCCCACACCATAGTTAGAGAAACATGCCCATAATATTATCATAATGCTTGTCCCACTATGCTTCACTGTCTTCAGAGTGGACTGTGGCATAAATTCAGAGTTTGTGGGTCATCTGTCCGCGGCCATTGGAGCCAAAAAGAGCAATCTTACTTTCATCAGTCCACAAAATGTTGCTCCATTTCTCCTTAGGCCAGTTGATGTGTTCTTTTGAAATTTGTATGCTTTTAAGCACACGTCTTTTTTATAACAGTGAGACTTTGCGGGGGCTTCTTGCAAATAAATTAGCTTCACACAGGCGTCTTCTAACTGTCACAGTACTCACAGGTAACTTCAGACTGTCTTGGCTGAGCCTTTGGAGTTCTGGCTATTGTTCGATCCATTCAAATGGTAGTTTTCCATTTTCTGGCTATTGTTCAATCCATTTGAATGGTTGTCTACCATTTTCTTCCACGTCTCTCTATTTTTGCTATCCAACGTGCTGGAGATCATTTTAGCAGTTTTAACCCTTCCAATCAAAATTTTAACCAAAGAACGTTGTGCTTCTGAACAAGGTCTTGAACAACTAATTTTTCTTCAGGATTTCAAAGTGAAATGCATGTATAACATGTGCCGACTTCCTAAAATAAGGCCCACCTGATTCAAACCTGTTTTTTTCCACAGAACGATTGACCTTACCAATTCAACTCCCCACTGCTATTACTTTGAACACACCCTTTTCAATTGAGTATTCAACTACACAGAAGTAAGAGCATGCATACCATGAATGCTGGGTCTGTCTGTGTTTCTAAGGATCTACTGCACCTACGGGTAAATTGTTGGCCATGTAGTTCTATGATTTATACCAAAAACTGTGAATAATCTGGTTAGTCATGTTGGACTGCTATTATTTTGAACACTACTGTAAGATGCACTTACAGAAATGTTAGGTGACCCATCAGGTCATCTACAATGCAATGCTTTATTAACGTCAAAAAATGTTTCATATTTGGTAAGAGTTTCGACATTCACTATTTAAGACATGAGCTTTGAATATAAAAGAATTTCTGCACCTTCTATGAAAAGAAAATAATAAAATCAAGTTTAATACATGATGTGCCAAACATAATCGGCAGATTAGTCAGGCATTTGGCCTTTTCAACTTTTTAAATTAAATTTGACAGTGAATAAAAGTGATGTTATATATTTGTGTTCATGTAACAGTGCTGTGGATTACTCCCCATGGTAGGTGGCCCGAGGGCAGATCCAGGACAGAGCTGAAGGACGCTCCACAGGCTTGCGCCTTAGTGATTGTCTGTCAAAGGTCGGATGACTGCATCTTCATACCTGCGTTGATTTTATTAACAGTCTTAGCAGCCAAAATTCATTCCTAACACATACTTTTGCAACCAAGGACTAAAGGTGAAATGTCTTTTGCATTATTCAATTTAAAGTGAGCCTGGAATGCAGACAATGCAGGTGAATAGGAAAAATAAATACATTTAGAGATATCAATTTGATACTTCTGCTGTAGATTATTATTAAGCTATTCATAAGTGAAAAAGATTGTAAACAATCTAATTACGCCTTGTTTTTTTTTGGTGCTCAATAAATCAGGTTAGGAATTAGATATAAAAACCTTCATGTGCATGTATTTTTCTGCTATATTTTGCCCATGGTGTTCTCCCAGAAAGGAAATGACTATATATGGATTGTAGCGTCATCTCGGGCACCCTTTGAAGGACACGTGGAGATTATGCCAATCTTTGTGAATGAATGCGCGAGGGAAAGCCAGCTTTGCGAAGCGATGTTGTAGCTACTTCCTGGATATCTCCGCCTCGCACGCGGACAAAACATCATAAAATAAGCATCGTAAGTTTTATACACTATAATATACTCTGGCATGAAAACTAAGATGTTAAGGGAGAATACTAGCTAAAACTCTCCACATTGACCACTGTGTGAAAAATCATTATTGTTACCTGCCGTGTCTCGCCTTAAAGGAACAGGCCACGGTTTTTCCATACTGAGATATGTTCTTACCTGAGATATGTTCTTACCTGAGATATGTTCTTACCTGAGATATGTTCTTACCTGAGCTTAGACGAGTTGAGGCGTAACTGTCTGGTCTTTGTGCGTGCGCTCAGTCACGCTCTTCCACGTTTTCCCTATTTAAATATGGTTACGTGAGCAGTTACACGATCCAAGTATAGCTACACAAAATTAAACATGTCGATTTTCTAAGCGGCTAAAACGTGGTACTGTATTGTAAGGCGTAATAACACCTTAGGAGCACTTTGACGTCCGCGCAGTAAAGTCAAAGTGCTCTTAAGGCGTTAACACCTTACAATACAGTAGTACCCGTTTATATCCGCTTAGAAAATCGACATGTTGAATTTTGTGTAACTACACTTGGATCGTGGAACTTGGAACTACTCATGTAACCGTATTTAAATAAGCAAAACATGGAAGAGCTTGGTCGCTTTGATTGATTTCGTGACCCCCTGAAGCACCAGAGACATTGTGTGAAGGATTTTTTTTGTCATGAAAAAGATCACATTTTGCAGTCTACTTAAATAAAAAAAAATGGAAAGGTTACAATCTGAAAACACTAGATACCACTCACATTCCAAGCCCAAAGTGAACTCCAGGGTCATTATTACAGTCGTTCACTAAATTTGATCAATGAGCTGAAGTTATAAAGTCAGACACTGCTCCTCTGGCTCTCAACACACATCAGAGGTAATTATTGTGCACTTTTGATATAGCGACGTGAGCGCGCCTGAACCTAAAGCACAAGAACAGAGCGAGTCCTCCAGCAGCGAGACAGTTTGGATGAGGAAATTACGCACAACAGCGGAAAATAGTTGACTTAAGTCATGAGCGTGTTGCCCTTCTCTCAAGTCGTGGGCATCTGTCTGATAATCAGCTCAACTTTAACATTAACTGTGTAATAGCGTTCAAGGTAGAAGCGGCTCTAGGATGCAGAGTGTGAGGGGAGATCACGACGTGAGAGCAGAGCCACACATGCACGAGGACCTGCTCCTCTAGCCTCACGTCCTGCCGTTGTTGACATAAAACCATCTCACGGAGGCTCCTCGGTGCCGCTGGAGTTAAAGGCAGGTCCACGACGCCTTTGCAGCCCAAACACTGCTGTTCCGTTCGCTCGGACGCATTTCTGGGTGCACGCGTGTTTATTATGTGTGTTATGTTGTCTAAACACCCCAAAAATGTAATTTTGAGAGCACCCCCAAGAAAGACCTCAGCACCCCTAAGCACCCCGTGGGACAAATGTCTGGCGCCGCCGCTACCTCTAACACCTTCTCCCGGTGCGTGGTCGGGGTCAGAATAAGTCACTTTAAAAATCATTAAGGGTCATGACACCGGTTAGCTGTTTGGCAGAGTTTGACACCTCCGAAAAATATAAATTGCTGTTGATGATACGGGCCTCTCACCCCTGAATAGAAATTAAAATGTATTGGGCTCCGAGATGGCTGACATTTCCCCGACAGACTGTGGACCATAAAATATGCAGCATCCAGAAATGCATGTCTGGGTCAAACGTTCCCGTCAATCTGCTGTTAGTGGAAAACGGAACAGATCGCTGTCTGCAAGGCTGGCACAAATAAACGGGGCCACCGCAGGCTGCAATTTGAGGATCCACGAAAACTTCGAAAACTAAGAACTTGTTGTTTTATTTTAAATGATCTGCTTTGTTCTGGTTGAGTTATTCTTATCTCGTCGTCAGCAGACTCCAAATGGATATGACGCCGATGGGGATACATCACCGCGGTTATTGTTCTACACAAACCAAAGCCGAGTTTTAACAAGGCAAAACAGAGCATAAAGAACAAGGTTAGACTCGCTTTAACCGTCCACGATAAAGCCTTCCATTTCCACAGCACCAGTATTGACGCTTTATAGGCCGATACAGCCCACTCTTCAATAAACCCAGTTAATGTAGTGGATAACACCATCTCATCTGAAAGTCATCACTAAATACCTGCTTAGCCCCTACTCAGTGGGAGTTTATTAGCCATAGAAAAAAAAAGGGACATTAAACTGTTGACTGGAAATCGAAAGCCTCTCTTGTTTTGGACGATTACCCTATGAGCCATTACGGCACTTTCTGCGTGAGGTTGGCAAATGTGACACTGCGCACACACACAGCATTGTTCTCGCTGAAGATTTTGTTCTCTTTTTTTCTCATACAGATTTGCAGTGTCACACCGATTTGTTGTACAACATTTAGGGCAAGAAAGACCAAATATCAGCGGATTACAGCTATAATAGTATTAGTGTTTCCCAGAGGTGGCAGTATGTCACTAAATGCAAGTCTCGAGTCAAGTCCAAGTCGATTGGTCATGGGGTCAAGTCAACTCAAGTCAAGTCAAGTCAAGTCAAGTCTTTCTATAGCCGGCAAGTCACCTCAAGTCGCAAACGTCAGCGTTAAGCCTAATTCTTCTTTTCAAAATGTGTTTAATCTGCTTTAAAATATAAAGTGCTTTCTTGAGATTTAGCGATTTTGAAAATGTAGGCTAAAATCAAACTTTTTAAAATCTAATGGATTTGGATTTAAAGTCTAATTAATATTTAATCGCCACAAAATGTAAAATATATATATATATTTTGAATGCTCCAGTCTATGTACAAAATTACTGGGACAGCATATTAAGGAAGGGGGCCCAGGGGGCTACTTAAAAAAACAAATTGAAACAAAGTCTTTTAAACATGAGCTGCTTTTCCCTGCAGTCTGAAAGATAAATATAAAATAATATTTTTATTTTTGTTAGTTTCTGGCAGTTTTTCTGTCAGTGGTTCCCCTGTAATGCCTCAGCCCCTGTATACTCGGATTCGCCCCTGCTCAAAGTAGATTCCGCACCGCCTTCAGTCCCGCTGTCACTGAGCTCTGTGTGGCTGCGGAAAATAGCCTCTAAATGCAGTAACTTACGTGAGAACGCCTTAAAACACCAAAAAGCCCCCAAGATTCCTGTGTACCTCTCACGCATCGTCATTCTGGAGGCCGCCTGTCTGCGCTGTAAGTACAGTCCATGCTTCGAACGTTTTCCTGTCCTTAATAAATGTCTATGAATCTTCACCTCTTCACTCACTGCCTTTTCGCGCTGTATCGATTAAACGCGTCCGTCGGAAGCAGAAAAAGCATGTGGCCAATTACCATATGTAAACATAGATGTGCCGCTTTTACACAATGAATCCTGTTCTTTCAACAGTTTCACTCAAATAAATAATAACTATAAAGTCACAGCAAGTCATTGAGAGTCATTGGCCTCAAGTCATTTGACTCGAGTCTCCCACCTATGGTGTTTCCTATTAGCATGTTTGTTTTGCAACTTAGATAATATAATGAACTGAATTTGGAAATGGACAAACTTAGAAATGAATAACGGGAAGAAAGACGTATTATTCTGATTGTTTTTGTTTTGTTGTTCATTTTTGGGTCCGGCTCTGGAGAATTGAAATGACTAGCGTTCTATTGTGCCCAGTTTTTGGGACCATTGGTGTTCATAATTGCGTCTCTCGCAGATGAACCGTTTGACCCTCGATAAAGCATAGTATTAGCCAGACAAAGCTTAAACGTTTTAAAAGAATGTTTCAGTGTGACATGGTAAGAAAGGAGGCTCTATTAAGTGATAGTGTGGGTTGTAAAACTAATGAGTAACATAAAATTGCCAGCTTTAGTTCTTTTGTTCTCTTCAGGCAAATAGATAACCTGCTCGACACCATTACAAGAACATTCTTGTTGTTTTTTTTAATTGAAACGAGTCATTTCACTATGACAACGGAAAGTAGTTGATCTGCACTCTTCACTTTTACTTTTAGTGTATAATAATGATTCATGTCATTGATTTTCTTTTCTTCTAGGTGTAATATTATATAGCCTATAACTTTAATGCCTCCCTGTTCTGTAAAACCCTTTGAATGACTCTGTGTACAAACTGTGCTTTCCTTATAATCAAAAGCTGTTTGTTGCTGTATGCAATGTTTGCTACTGGTTTTAATTCACATACTATTTTTATGAATTTTTTTTTTTTTCAAGGTCATTGTCATAATTATGATCAATTAGGATCACACCATCTGCTACCCCGGTGATTATCTGCCTATGTGTTTTTGCTTCTAGTTTCACAGGCACATGCTAATGGGACTAAGGTTTATCACCCTACTCCAATTATTGCATGCAATATGGTTTTATTACAATTACTTTAAGTATGAACAGTGTTGGAGAGTAACTGAACACTCATTTTGAGTAACTGTACTCTTTCATTTGAGAGTATTTAGAATACAGTTACTTTCCTAAAATCAAAGACATTGCAGTCGTCAATCATTACATTTCAGCTTCATATGGCACATTAATAATAAAGAAATGATCAAAACGATCAGAGAAATGTTAAACTCTTTGAGGCCTCACTTTTAATAATCAATGATATCCTCCAAAACATAAATAAAGATTTGAAAAAATGTCATACAAACACATGTGCGTCATGTGATCTGCTGCACCAGGTGTATTTGCAAAGCTCTTTTATACGTCCCTAATAAATGGTTGACATGTTTTTTATTATACGCCACATTTATACACAAATATAATGTAAATCAACGTGAAGGTAATCTTAGAGAATACTTGACTTGGAATGTATTTTGGAACGTATTCCATTACTTCTGAATACTATCTAAATACAATTTCAAGGTATTTTCCCTAACATTGAATTGAAGCAGGGCCGGTGACTATGGAAAACTACAGACATTGTAATTTTAAACAGTCGCTACCTCCAGCCTTTATTTGTCAATTCAACACCTTAGCAGTTTGCTACCGCCTATAGGCATTGCATTTTTTTTTAACCAGAGCTCTCAAGTTTTGATCAGTGCTTGGCATCAGACAACAGTGGGAGTGAAGCAAAAGTGCGGTAAAAACATGGAAGAGATAGTCCCTCAATAAAGGCACTCAACATTTGACACTGTTTGAAACTGTGCGGTGCACTTCTCCAGCAGGCATCAAGCTTCCTTATAGAATTATAATATAACTCCTGTTTAATCCTGTGTGTGGGTCACTGGAAGCTAAAAAGTCAGTGAGTAAAAGCTATTCGCTGAAAACATAATAACTTCTTCACATTTGCCACAATAATGCAGTTCAAAACTCAAATCTTAGAGCAGGGTTTTCAGAGTGAGAAATGTGAAGTGTGTGGGAGCGTGTGCTAGAGGTGAGATGCGTGTGTCACGCGGCCAATGCATGGCACTTGAGAGCTCCATTCATGACATAATATATGTAACCAGTCTGCTTTTAGGCAACAAGTTACATTTGATATTTGAATGTTTCTCCTTCAGGTGTGAAGGTGCATTTGAGTTTGTGCGTCTAATCCTCTTTAGCTCCTGCAGAGGCAGTCACACTGTATTTGTCACATTTGGTTCACACACACCACAGAGTCAATGCTACACTGGAGCTGAGAATGAGGGCTCTATATACTGTAAATACTACCATTTAGTATTAACAATGGATGACACACAGATGCTAAACGGGATAATATGATATTTAAATCTGTGTAGATTTGTCACATTGGAAGTTCAAATAATCACTGTGAAAAAGCTTACAAAAAAGAAAAACACATAACCAATTGTGTTTTTGAAGTGGGAACAACAACTATCCATGTCGCATGTTTGGTAAAAAGAGACACTGAGCACCAAACATTGATAACACTGGCAACGAAGTAACCATAGACTTTGGCATTGGCATCGAAATCAAAAAATGAAGCGTGACCAAAGATTCCAAATAAAACTACAGTCCCGACAGCCTCTGATAAAGTTATTTGCTGCGTGTACCCTTCTAAAAGCGCACTTCATCTGCAAAATCACCACTAACCCGGTGTCATCAGAGTAAATCAACCACTGAAGCAGATGTTCTTGCTCCGACAACCGCGGGACAGCGATGAGCAAACAGCTTGTATTTACTTGAGATTATGCCGAAGTAAAACGTGGAGCACAGTCATCTCAAATCTAAAGTAGCCGTTTCGCTGAGCTCAAAGCAATGGTCCATGATAACGCAGGGAGCGGCTAAAAAAAACATGCAAAAATGTTCACTGGATTTAGAGAGAACGTTTGCATTGGCTTTTATCCACGGTCTCTCAAACTCACACAAAGTCTCATTTGACAGCGGATTCAGTTACTCCCACACGCAGGGTTGAACTATCACTCTTCACACGTTGCACACACACAGGAATACTTTATGCGGCGTGTTGAATATTTAGGTTTGCGTAGCCCAAAGCACATTCGGTTTTTTTTTCTTTTTTCAAAACATTTGGAAATAAAAACTAACTCGACAACTTATTCTGTGACCTCTGTTTCATCAATATTCAGTTCGGGTCAGTGCCAGTCAGAGTCCAACATGCAGGGTCCTGGGTTAGAGCTGCTGTATCTGCCCAACACAAGAACAGAATTATCAACCGTAGACACAAGCGTTTTTTGTATTGTATCTCCAATCTTGGCGCTCTCTCGCTCTTAAAGAGGGGGTATTATGCTTTTTTCAATCACATAGCACCAGTCTATAGCATACTACAATGATGACGTAACCTTCTGTTGGTCTGTATATGCAGTAAATTAAAATAACTGCCTTGAATAAAATTGCTCTCTCAAAATGGCTGTACTGAACGTCTTGAAATAGGCCTCTGTCTCTTTAAGAAGCTTTCCGACACGCCCCCTTCAGCACACTGCTGTGGCATCTAAACAACACTACTGTGCGGGGAGGGGCCTCTGCTGAGCTGAGGAGCAGTGGTTGGTGGCTTGGCTGGTGACGAAAGGTCCAGAGGCGTCTCCAGGAGGTGGGGGCGTTCCTAGGAGGACTGAGGCATAGCTACACCTAAAATGGCTGCCGTCTAAGTTTTTACTGATTACTCAAAAATATGTGAATGAGCCAAGGCAACACTCCAGGCATGTGTTTAATGAGGGAATGACATAATAACATGATATAAAGCTTGAAAAAGTCGATTTTACATAATACCCCCCCTTTAAAAAACAAAAATTAAAAAAATATTATTTTAACCTCTTGACCCCCACCTGAACCAAGCACATTTTCTCCTGTTTGGCTTTACACAAAAAATCTAAAAGCTTCTTGAAAAAACGTGTCAAAATAGCAACAAAAGCCGATGAAAACTGAGCACAGGAAGAGCAACAGAAAAGTGACAGAACAGTGACAAAAAAGCGACGAAGACGAGGATGGAAACGCAACAAAAGAGCGACAAAAACGTGGCAAAAAGGCGACGAAAGAGTGAAAAATTGCGTCGAAAAAGTGGCCAAAAAGTGACAAAGACCAGGATGGAAATGCAACAGAAGAGTGACGAGAAAGTGACCAAACGTGATGAAAACGTGATGAAAAAGTGACAAAAAAGTGCCAAGAACCCAACAGAAAAGCAATGGGAAATAAAATGTCCAAAAAGTGTCGACAACCTGAGGAAAAAGCTCCATTTAGGTGAGTTAGCTTTCAACTGAGGCGTTACACTGGCCTATACCCTTACGGATTGGGGTAAAGCTGAACTGGAGAAAATGCACTTGGTTAAGACGGGCTAAACTGACGACAATAGGAAAATGATTGAATGTTTTGTATAAAGGTAATGCGATATTTCAATCAACAGAGGTCAAGAGGTAACGGGGAAGCATTCATATTAAAGGGCTTCAGTTGAAAGTGTTTTTCTTATTAGTATTCAGAATAGAGCAAAGGTGCTTTCTACAAACTTTATGAACGACAGTTAAAATTGTCTGAGTGGGCAATGAATTAGATATTATATAAGACTGCAGCACTTGGACCCACTTTACAAGGCGATAATAGAGTCGAGTCGTGTCACTGTGGGAGGGGAATCACACACACACTACATCAGGGCTGTCAGGAAGAGGGACGGCTTGCTCTTACTGCGAGCAGCCATGTTGGGTAAGTGTCAATAAACATGCGCATCCATATAGTGGCTGCACATGAAGTAGAGGAGCTATTCTTCACCGACTCTCAGTGTAACTTCTCCTCTCAGTCTGGCTCTGAGTGGCTCTGAAGAAGAGCAGGACGAGGACAGGGGGTGAGGTCGTATGGAACAGCACTAGCGGTTTTGCTGAAACCATCCAAGTGAAATGCTGAGATGGAGGAGATTGGAGCGTCACTCGACCTTGACAAGAAACTCGCAAAAGAGCCGTCCTTTAAACTTTGAACAGTGTCTGGGAAAATGGGACTGAATGAAAATGACGAGAATGATGGGATATCGGAATAGAATCAATGATATCCAAATTAAGAGAGGAATGTGAGATTTTATGTTTTCAGAGCAGTGTGTGTCTACGAGTGAAAATATGACCGCAAATGTGCAGGAAAAACACACACAAAAAAACACACACACACATTAAACAGGACATTACATGCCTAATTGAGACTTAAAGAGACTAGATTGAAGTTTGACATTTTTATACTCGCTACTGCCACATCAGGTCTTACCAGGTCTATAGAAACTGCAGTTTCTATATTAAGCTTGTGCATGACGGTACTTTGGACCCAAATTAACTTTTTGAGTAACAGTGCAGGATTTTAGTGGCAGTTGTGGTGAATAGGTACGGGCTCATTCTACACATTAGGACATTGCTGGAGCAAGTAAGGGGTAGAAAATTAATAATTTTAACGTTTTTAAACTCCATCTAGTAACTTTAGTAGGATGCATATCGTCAGATTTTTGCATCGTGGCACGGTGCATAATTACACCCCAGTAATGAATTGTTATTTTTACTTTTAGCTAACGGCATAGTACTACCAAATCAATGGAGCTGTGGTGAGCATACAGAAAACTGCTCAGAATGGGACGAGTGACATATTGGCTTTAGAATGTGAAGGTTTTGAGTCATTTACATTTTACATTTTATAACATGGTTGTTGCAAAAATGTGGGTTGCAAGACATGTCTCCTTTAAAGCAAACTTTCAGTAGAACAAAGGATAACTACTGTACGACTGCCAGCTAACACAAACAACTACAGTCATGTACGCATCAAAGTCTAATCGTCCTTTCTCCTGCTTCAAATATTACATTACACACAGCTTTAGTTTCACGGATAAAGCTTTTTGTTACAGCCAACATTTCTTTGAGTGCGGCAGATTCACAAAGAGCCTCATTGCACCATGCAGTGCATGTTTACAGCATTTTATCACAGAGACTATGAAAGGAACAAAGAACTTTTTACACTTTATACAGAAAAGCAACAGTATATCTGACCGTAAGATTTTCTATTGTAATTTAGTGAATATTACGCAGCAAACTAATATTTATGGACAAATAGTCCCATTGCGTTGTCTGTGTGTAATAAAGGGTTAACCCTCACACAAAACAGTAAATAATCTATGCGTTGAGCTCAAGTAGGTTGTGGTTGTATGAGTACACTTGTCCTTATTCCGCACTAATGACTTTTGTATATGCACAACATGTACAGTAAGGCCTGCATTGTTTGTGGTAAACCCACTCATTACAGTCCCATTATCTGAAAACCCAAGGCCAGAGTCAGCTTTTATACACACTTCATAAATTATTAAAACATAGGAGGAAAAAAAATATCATTATAGCCAGCTGAATACAATTATTTCCATTCTTCTACTGCCTCCACGGATGCAAAGACTTCTGCTCCAAATAAAGTGTGTTAAATTGCTCTGTGAACAAAAGGCTCCTGCTTAATTCAAAGAAAACTACCTTCATGCAGCCGAGGCACATGGAACATAAACCACTATAGTCTTGGCACATGTGCTACTGTAACAATATACCAAGAGATCCATGATGCTGATTTGACACACAATAAACCAATCAAGTTATTCAGAAAATGTGTCTTTTGGAGATGTACTTTCATGTATTAGAATATGACATGCAATTGTTTTGACAAAATCTTCAGTGTTATGAAAATGAATAAACGACACTTGAATTACTACTTCCCCTTTTCCTTTTTTCAAATAGTTTGACATATAGACTATTCTCTCAAATGCTATGGGGAGAACAAAAGGACGCTGAACGTAGATTAGTCTTTGTGTGAATAAGGCAAGGCAAGGCAAGGCAAGTTTATTTGTAGAGCACAATTCATACACAAGGCAATTCAAAGTGCTTCACAGTTGCAGAAAGAGAAATTACAAGAAAACAGATAAAATCAATCAATAAAACATCAACATAAAGTTAATCAATGACAGTAAAAGGCAAGAGTGCAGATAAAATACTTTCAGTTTTCATATGCACGGGTAAAAAGAGCTGTTTTCAGCCTGGATTTGAACATTGTCAGAGTTGAGGCCTGTCTCACATCCTCATGAAGACTGTTCCAGACTTTAGCTGCATGAAACTGAAACGCAGCCTCACCGTGTTTATTATTGACTCTGGGAACCACCAGGAGACCCCTCCCTGAAGTTCTCAGGGCCCGAGATGGTTCATACGGCTCTAACATGTCAGAGATGTACTTTGGTGCTAAACCATGAAAAGACTTGTACACAAGCAGAGCTGTTTTAAATTCTATTCTCTGAGTGACAGGAAGCCAGTGCAGAGACCGGAGCACTGGACTAATGTGGTCGTATTTCCTGGTTCTTGTCAGGACTCGAGCAGCAGCGTTCTGGATGTTCTGCAGCTGTCTAACAGCTCGTTTAGAAAGGCCAGTGAGCAGGCCGTTACAGTAGTCTAACCTGCTGGAGACAAATGCATGGATGAGTCTCTCTAAGTCTGGTTTTGACACTATTCCTCTGATCTTAGCAATGTTTTTCAGATGGTAAAAAGCTGATGACGTTATTGCTTTGATGTGGCTGTTTAAGTTCAGGTCTGAGTCCATGATTACTCCTAGATTTCTAACCTGATTTTTTGGTTTCAGAGCGAGAGACTCAAGGTGACTGATAACACTTTGTCTTTGTGTCTGTGGGCCAAAGACAATGATCTCAGTTTTGTCTGAGTTTAGTTGGAGAAAGTTATAAAACTATACTTTTAATAAGCACATTACGCCTTAAAACACTGCATCTGTGAATCTGACATCTCACCCACAACTGCATTACAGATGCATAACGAGAACAATTCTCACTTCTCAAATGCATCTGGCCTGTATTTCAATGAGATAACGAGAGATACCTGAAGTTTATGATGTGGGTTAGGGTTGATTCCAATACTGCACATTATAAAGACATTCTAATATGCGCAGGTCAAAGCTGATGTAAAACAGTCAAAAGTCAAATTCAGGAGTGTTCTATACCACAAGGACAAATGCCTTTTGACAGAGTCACTCCTAAACACACTGCCACGGGGAGAGCTTGTATTAAAGTCTGTTGACTGTGTTCTGAGGTGAGACACAGGTGAATCCCAGGCCTGTGTCAGATGGCATTTTCCAGTGTGAAGAAAAACGAGCGGTGACAGGCAGTAGTGCATACGCTGAATACGAATGGAGACTCAAGGTTACAATGCACTGTAGGGTTCATTTCCAACAACACTGGACAAATACGGGAATAGTATAGTAAAAGAGGCAGAGTAGTCACAGTAATAGCAGCAGTAGTAGTAGTAGTAGATTTTCTGTATTTTTTTTTTTAAAGGTGCAGCCATTCAGTGATCTTTAGGCTAGCTCCTGCAGTACTGGTTCATGATAGGGTTGCCTCCTTCTAATCAACCTGGACACAAACTGCACACAAGCTTGCATCTGTGTGCAGGTAAGCGAGGTGGGATTCTCTGGCAAACAACAGCCTGCTGGAGTCAGCTGTGAGGCTAAGCTTTGTTTTTCCTCAATGGTACACACTAGGATAGGGTCCTATAAAATAAATGTAGTAGCATTTAGTTGTAGCTAGCTGTAGAAGTGACAGTAGCAGTATTAGCTGTAGCAGTTTGTATGAGTGGGATTAGAAAGCAGTAGCCTTCAGATGAAAAGGTCAGGTTTTGTCTAAATATTTATTTGTATCTTTCTTTTCTTTAGACATTGTTAAATGCTTACAACACGTATCTATTTTCTTATCCCTTTAATGGTTTTCTCAAGGAACACCTCCCGAGAGGGGCGACCAGGAGGCATCTGAAACATGCTTGAGCCACCTCTCGACCTAAAGGAGCAGCAGCTCTAATCCGAGCTCCTCCGGGGTGACTGAGCTCCTCATCACCTTTTTCCGGTGGAGAACCCCGGGCCTCGGATTTGGAGGTGCTGATTTTCATCCCAGTCGCAAACTGTGCACGCTGAATGTCCTGATATGATGAAGCAACAGAAAATCATCTGCAAACAGCAGAGATGAGACCCTGTGGTTCCCAAACCGGATCCCTTTAAATCCTGTGAATAAAAGTAATGAACAGAACCGGTGACAAAACGCAGCCCTGATGGAGACCAACATTCACTGAACCGTGTGAACCGTTTGTTTTTTTGCTTCCCAATAACATAACAAATATCAAACGCAAAAACAAATAAATACAATAAAAATTACAAAGTCTCTTTCAAGGTGTGACCATTAAAGGGTTAAGAAAAGAGAGCTAAAAGCAAATAAAAATGTCCCGGTCCCAGAGTGCCAATGGATCAATGGTCCGTTCCCCTGCTACGCTGCCAAGAGCTTGACAGGCTTTTTTTTCCACACATTGAAAGTGATTTAACTTTTTTCTGTTCTCCCAAACTGTTCTGGTGGGATGTAGTCAGAGTTCACATTTCACTGACACATTAGCGCTGAGGGAATAGCGGCATTTCCACCTACTGCAATTTCTGTCAAGCCTGGCTGCTTCATTGCCAGACATTTGCCCTTTCTGAATGGTTGCTTCTTAAAACACCTTGGATATAGAGCTGTTGAAAGACATGCCTTAGCCTGGTCCTGGTCAATATTAATAATGTCAGAAGGCGAGCCCAAGGACGGGGAAATCCTTTGGGATATTTATTCATGTATGTTTATTATTTTTTTTTCAGTTTGATCAAAATAAAATGGTCTATGAAACCCTGAATCCTATTCCCATTGCTGCTGTTTATCCAAAATGGCAAAGCAACCTAATCTGTTTCTTTGTAAATTTGCTTTTTCAATGTGCTCATAGTATCTATACCTCCACATTAAAGATAGGAACCACAGCTCTGATTCTAAACCGATCTCCCCTGGCCTCTCGTCTCTCTTCCTCTGGTGGTTTAGTGATGTATGAGTGGAGAGCTAACTGCATCCTCCAGGGCATACAGAGTGTGGAACTGCACCATCAAAAACCATGATCAAGGAGCGGAAGGACTATATCCGTAGGTGTTGCCTGAAATCATGAGGAGCTTGATAACTAAAAATAGAAAAAAAAAAAGCAATAAAATATGAACCATTGTCACAGCTGAAAAACACATTGTGGGCCATCATTTTAAATTGGCGTCACCAGGTGTTTGTTAGTGTCTAGTATATCAAACTAATGGTGTATATTTGACAGAGTGTACCAGGCTCTCAGAAGAAGGGAGGGCATTGACTGTAGAGCATTTGAAAAACAGCTGAATGATTAATCCACAGGAAAGACAAACTCTTCTCTTTGCACATTTAAAACCACTGTTTCAGTCTACATGAAACAATGAAGTCCCCCCTCTCTCTATTCAGTATCTGCTGAGAAACGAGTCCCGACTTCTATACGGTGCCATATTCTTTATCGTCGCACTGTTTTATATTAGGCTTAAATGTGTTCCCGGGACCACCTTGAAATGTATAGCTAGATTTGCACTTTCAAAAATCTTTCTCTCCAAAACTCAATGGCGCATGGATATCATTTGTTTGAAGAAAGTTCAGCCGAGAGAGTGAATCTACAACTTACTTTCTTAACAAACTTGGAGTAAAATGTAAGTCCTAAGCAAAGTGAAAGGATTGGATTTAAATGAATAAATGCATGGTCTGTAGTGAAGGCAAATTGAATGCCAAAATGATGTCAGCTGTTTGAATCTTATAAACGCACAGTATTTTGAGTCAAAACAAAACAACTGGGGTGGTGAACAACTGGGGTTATTTTTGAGAGACTCCGTCATTTCACTCCCCCATCTAGGGAGCTTCCTCATGGCAGCTGTTGGTGATTTCCCACGCCCGCCAGTTATAGTTGTGGGCGATGGTGGTGAACTTCCAGTGACGTCCGATGACATCCAGGTGGCCGTGGCTGATTTTCTATTGTAACATATGCCCTTTAATAAACCTGCTGCTGAAATGAGTGCAAGAGGGGCAGCTCTTTAACCTCTTAACTGAGCACATTTTCTTCAGTTTGGCTTTACCCAAATCTACAAGCTTCTTGACTGGGGACGGTCCATAGGCCAGTGTAACCCCCTCATATGAAAGCAAAAACTGAGCTAAACTGTTGCCTCTTTTTTTTGTCATGTTTTTGTAACTTTTTTGGTTCCGTTTTTGTTGCTTTTTCATCACTTTTTGTTGCCATTTTTGTCACATTTTGTATCTTTTTTGTGGCTTTTACTCACTTTTTTGTTCCCTGGAAGTGAGTATGGCTGGCCAGGCTAGGAGACACCAGCACACATTATTATTTTATAAGACTTTAAAATGACAAGCTTCCCTCCTGGAATCGCCACCTTAACATGGTGGAGGGGTTTGAGCACCTGAATGATCCTGGGAGCTCTGTTGTCGGGGGCTTCGTGCCCCTGGTAGGGTCCTGGGTGACGGGTCAGACAAAGAGCGGTTCAGAAGCCCCTTATGAGAGACCAACAAGCCCGGTTAGAACCATGAGGCCGTCCTTCTGTGGACCCACCACCTGCAGGAGGAGCCATGGGGGCTGGTGCTATGTGACTTGGGCAGCTCCAAAAGCTGCCCCCATGACATGGCAATGGAAAAGGGGAAGAAAATGGATGGATGGATAAAATGACAAGCTCGTCAACTTTATTTTATTTTTCAAAGTAAATATAAATAGAGAATCACACAGGAAGAGTGCCTTGGATTTTTTATTTTTCTCGCTAACATTTTTGTAAAGTAATGTAAAAAGTGTGGTGTAATCATTTCAGTTCAGTTCATGCCCAAGGTTGAGCCCAAGATTTCTAATGATTATGATATTATGATGTAACTCTTGGCTCGGCACATCCTTTGTCCTTTTAAGTAAATCTACAAGTCAAAATGTATTATGCAGTTTTCTAGTAGCTTAACCTACAGATAGCAAACGTAACTGTCAAGGACAAAGCACTATTTTACAAGTAAAATGACGCAAGGATTAGTAAGTGGGAGGCCGGTATAAAACACAATTTGTATTCACAAGCAGACAGCGTTGTTGAACTTTTTAAGAAGCTTGTACAAAAAGTTGCACGAATGTAGTATTAAAAGACAATTGCATAATATTTTCATCATCATTTAGAGCCGGAGAAGAAATCTTTGTGAGAAGCATTTGAAAAAGAGAGAAAAAATAGACAGATGTCATGCAAACTTTGTCAACAAACTTGTGGTGTTTGTTATATTCCGATCATTAAAATTTCAACACGGCACACCAAAGGGAATCAGGTATAATGCAGACAGTGATGTAAGTGAGTGAAATGCAAATTCTAGTCTTTAAAAAGCTTAAGAATCACCGCGCTGCAAAGTCAATCACCACTCATCTCTCTTCTCATAAATTATTCTAGTTTCATACAATTTATGAGGAGCATTTAAATTTAAGGGGCCTCAGCTGAGAGGTTTTGAAGTCAGTGACCAAATCTTAACATGGGTTTATCAGTGAGTAATTGAGAGTGTTTTATTACCAGTATATATTTTGTGGTAGACAATAATGTGTTTCTATTCTATTCTATTCTATTCTATTCTATCCTAGTGCAGCTTTTCAGAGCATGAAAGTATGTTTTATAATCGTAATAGAGGTTCCAGATTATGTCAACACTGAATTATTGGCGGTGGCAGCTCCTCATCAAGAGAAGCTTCCCCAAAAAATGTACCAAAAAATAAAAATAAATAAAAAGTGAGAATCAGGTGTTTCAGAGCCTGTCTTCCCTGTAGTCTTCCTGTCCCCTCAGAAATGCCGAAGCTCTATGGACAATCCTATTGGAGCGCCACGCTTGGAAAGCAGCCTGTGATTGGCTAACTGTGCTAACTATGATGCTCGGCTTTAAAGCAGCTGAATAGTGAGTGGCTGCCTTCTGCAAAAAGGGGACCTGTTTTTTTAGTCCTACTTTGGACATAGTTTAATTCTGGTTTAATCACAGATTTTCTCTGGTTAGTCCAAGTTTTACTTTGTTCCAGATTAAACCTTGTCAGCGTTGTAGCTTGGACTTGATTTAGTTTCTGATAAAGAATTACTACATTTCCCCCTAAATATTAGGCCTAACTCAATCGTTGCTTGTAACATTTAGTCAACAGTCTTAATAAATATAGATAATATAGTTTGCTTGCACTAACAGTAACATGACAGTTGAACAAGTTGCCAGAAAGCTATACTTTTTACACTGTGATGGCAAATGCTGTGGCAAAATGAGCTGACTTGTGCTGTTGTCAAGTCCTGACACCTGTAAGTTGCTAAAAAGCAAATGTTCTTGATTTTGCCATACAATGACAATAAAAGCATTGAAAAAATAAATACATATCTTGAAGTTATATGGAGAACATGGAGGGTTTTCTGTTTAAAACATTCCATTGCATACTATGCTGTATACACAGGTTCATAGGAAAGCTCCATAGCAACAGTCTCCTGGCTCTACTATATTGTTGCATTCTTTCTAGGACTGGCCTTTCCCACTGAGACATAATTGCCCCTTGCTCTACAGTAAATCCAGCAGCGTTGTCTCTATAGGAGCAGCTGTAACCTCACTCTTTCACTTTGTATTCTTAGCAGCAGATTGCGTTGGTCTCCTCACCCCTTGCGCAGGTCGCATCCATGCTCACAGCCTTTGACACCCACACTCTGTGACTCCTGCCCCCACATGCGTTTCTCTGAACCTTTCAGTGCTTTAGTCCCGACCCAATAAGTCCTCACGCTGAACCTTACAGGGATCCTATCGCCACAACAGCAGCAGCAGCGCGACCTTTGAAACGCGCTGCTCTGCGGCTGGTTACAAAGGCTTGATGGAGTTCAATTAAAGTTAGATAAAGTGCAGGGCTCTTGCAAGCGCAGTGGGGAAAGCGTTCACCAAAAGAAATGGAGAAAACTATTTTGGTAAGTCAAGTTTTGAAGACCCTTGAATCAAAATAAATCATAAATCAATTTTGTTTTGTAATTACTATTACTTTATGGGTTTTTTGTGCTGCTTATAATAGAGGGCCTGCTTTCAGGACAACAAAAGCTATAAAAGGGGATATGTTTTTATTTATTTAAAACAAAAGGGTTTTCTTATTTCTGTGGGACCAATTACTATGTGTTGTATTGTACACTGGTGTCACCATTAAAACTGCATGTGCAAACCCTGAACCCAATGAGAGGAAAGGCAGGACTAAAGAATAAAACATGGAACCATCACAATGGACCTCCCTTATATGCACTGCTCACTGCTTTGTGCTGACTGAAACGTGCACTCGAGACAAAGGGACCCGTGTTCAGTATAGAGCACTTACCGTCACTGGCTCAATCGAACATGGGACCAGGGGTTAAAGTGGGCGGGAACGGGCAGGAAAAAAAGTTAATGATTGCGACTTTGTCATTTTCACATACATACGAAAGTCTGCCTGGTAAGAAAACATTCGTGTCTGACAGACAATCACCAACACCACATAAACACCAAATAAGAAGAAGAGCGTATGGCAATTATTGTTCATTTGCTGAAATTGCACTGGACAGAAGTCCACTCTTCAGAGAGAAACTGAGGAATAATCACAAGATCAGCAGCAGCTCAGTCTGCTCCTCATACGCGCGGGTTTAACGCGCCTCTATATAACAACATCATGAACTTTACGGACATACACTAATTCATAAACGGAGTCTACTCTTCCCAAGCTTTAGCCCATTTTTTATTTCATATCAATCAGCCTCATATTTTCAGTTTTAGAGAGTTTTTAGGAAGCATAATGAAGAAAAAAGGCGATAAACAGTGTGCGGTTATGGCACGATATTGGCCTTTTTCACAAAGTATTTGCTCTGATCAGATCCTCTGAATCTGTCCGCAATTTAAAAGTAACACTAGAGTCAGGAATCCTGGCTAAAGTTGAGTCTTTAGACTCGTCTGGAGCCTGTGTCCTCACTGAACAGGGGCGGAGCTGGCAGTAGAGGGACTTGGGCCCCACAGCAGAGGGGCCCCACAGGGAAACACTTAGACAGGATTTTGACAGTACATAAAAACAATATATAAATAGATTAAATAATAAAAGTAGTCTAATTGCAGGTATAAAAATCAGTGTTGCAATTTCCTTTTTTTAGGAATGTAATCATAATGTAGACAGTTCTGATTTCATCACTATATAAGGCTAATTTGAACAGCATATTTTTGCCTAAAATACACCAGATTGCACTAAATTGTATATGATTATTTAAAACATTTCCCAGTGAGGACTGGCTGTTGCTCTAACTTTCTGAGAGTATCTCAAACAAGAGAACATATAAAGAAATCTTATTCTTTGAAATGGTTTAAAACTTATTTTTAAAATAAATACATTAAAAGTATTATAAAACACCTTCTGTTACATGTAATCTATACACAGCCTGTCATATATCGACCTAATGTAGCGTTCTGAGTCTTTGAGATTAGAGTTCCACCACCTCCCAAAATCCACTTTAACCACTGCATGGGACAATATAACAACGCTCACACATGGCTTTATCCACAGGACGTCTTTCTCACTTTACGCCTCACCACTTTACACGTGTCATGTAAAGAGCAAGAAGTGAAAAAAGTTTCGACTGAATGGAAATGATTTGCCGATGGTTTTAAGTATGCCACAGGTGCCGAAAACAATAGACTTTTGCTTCATAGTGCTTCAAGTCACTATTAATTGAGACAAGCAATGTAAAACCGCTAAGATCACACCCGCAAAACTTTCCCTGCTTGAGTCTTGTTAAATGTATAATTTATGCCCAAGCACACTCGGAGTAGTTCTTTGGTTTCTGCAATCCCCAAGTCCCGCAAGTCTGCCAGAACTGTTGGTGGAGCAAGATTAAAACTGGATAAAGGTCAACTGTTAACCTTTTAAAGATACATGCGACGAGAAGCTGTAAAAGCACTGAAGCCTGAAGTATTAACCTAGGGTAGCTAAATAACTTGTGAACTCTTTTATTTTTTGTCCGTCAGAGAAAAAAGATGTGGGATTAGGCATTATGTAGTTGATTTATTCCAGGTTAGTTTACGTGGTACACACCCTGAGGATTGAGCTCTCTCCTTCAGTGAGATACAGCTCTTGCCAGTGTTTCTCAACAGATAGTAAGAGCCTTCTGGTAAGAGGGTTAGCTCATAAGAGATACAGCATAATATGAGGAGATTAAATTACATATATATATATTTAAAAAAAAACTCATCACATATAACTGAGAAACACTCTAATATATGTTTATTATATTGACCCTCATTCCAGCCTGGGAATTAACTGCCTTTCTTGCATTTTCGGTCCATGTGAACTCTTCAGTCGCTGCTTATTTATCATTATACTAGTTACAACGATTTTTTCAGAGGATTTTGGATATTGGTTTTTGAATAATCTATTTATGAAAAAATCTGTAAAATTTCTTTTTTTGGGGGGGGTTCAAACCATAGACTGTTAAAAAGAATAGACAGCTCCTCCTCACTCCTCCCCGTTTACCATAATGACCACTTTCGAGGGGAAATCATGGCGGATTTACAGACTCCTCCTCCCCAGCTCTGACGAAGCATGTTCCTAATAAGGGCAAAAGGGCGGGATCTCACTGTAAACTCGGCCCTTGCGTGACGTGTAGCTCGCGCAGCTCCAATGCCAACAGTCCGACCTCCGTTAAGTAGGAGATTAAAAAAATATATTTCGAAAACCAGCCTGGTTTCAATTTTTTTGACTAACCCAGCGTTATCTCAGGAGGAATATGTAGCCATATTAAGTGTTGAAAAAATTGAAACCAGGCATTAAAGTTGTTTTTAACGTGTCTAAAGTCCAATGCTTTTCAATGGGGGCCTAGCGGCCAAATGGAGGTACTACAGCAATGGAAGAGCAATGGCGGCCTCCAGTGTTTGCGGTCAGAAAGCGGAGCAGCCAGCGGCCATTGGTTCAAACCTCTCCAGTTGAAGAATTGACACACTTCTTCTTTTGCAATTAATTGGGCCTCACTCACAAACGTTCACAACCCGTTCTTATGTACAAATTTGTTCTTAAAGCCTTCTTAGGAAGATTTTTGGCATTCACAAAGCTTGAACAAATCCTAAGAACAATCTGGAAGCACAAAACAAAAAAATTCTCCAGTTCTGTAGAAGTTCATCCTCCTGACATTCTGAGTCACATATACTGTATTTGTACATATTAAATCATGAATTAATTAATTCCAGACTGTAAATATCATCATAAATTACAGATGCCTTTATATAGAAATAAGTTGGTAATATCACTTGTATCCTACTTTTATTAATGGCAAGTAAAGCACCAATGCATTATTACTGCTAAAACGTTTGAATGCTGGCGTTCACAAATAATGCAGCATTAAATGCGCTGCATAAACGTTATTTGATAAAGACGAACATGGTCCTCGATCCTGTGACCTTGCGTTCCCGAGGCGTGCGCTCTACTCGGTGTACTAATAGGGCGGAGTGGTGAGTTGCCGCCGCATCTATTTAACGACTGCCCCGCGGGAAGAGGAGGAAAACCCTTCCGTGATGTACAGGATATATCTATTTAAATATTTCGTAATGAGAGCTAATTCGCGTGCCCAAAGGTTTAGGAGGGTCCTTGAGCATGTGGCGCCGATGGCTGGAGATTTTTTTCTTTTGGGGTTTTGTTGGTTATTAGTTTTGGATTCGTGTTTGGTCATTCATATCCTCCTCTGGGTGTCTTTTGCTCGCTGCACTTTTTTGTCCTTATATGGTGACTCATAGGCGGTGACATATGCTAATTAGTCCTCACGCACGCGCTTAAGTTGGCATTCACAAAACTCAGACCACACTTGCGAAGTTTTTTCCCTACTTGAGAACGTGGCGTGAATCTAGCACAGTTTCCTGACACTGCCTTCGTAAGAACGGATGTTTGTGAATGAGGCCCATTGTTTTTAGTTGGGAAATGTTACAATTTGATCTGAGATTGCTCGTGAATATTCCCAATATCATGACATTCAGTTCCAATGGAATTTTAACACCTTAACACTATTTGATTTCACTTTGTATGTCTTATTAATTAATACAGTTTGGACATTCCCAAAATATGTGAGTGTGGTCTTCCACCTGACCACAGGGACAAAGGGACTTCTAAAATTTTTTTTAAAAAAATCTAATTTTAGTTTTCCACTTTAACTCTCAAAGGACTGGACTATTTGTTATTTCATGTCTATGTGTGGTTTTGTTTATGATATTGGGCAAGTTTGAACCCTTCAGCAAACACAGAATCTCGCTTTAAGGCACAACAGGAGCACTAAAACACGCCCAGAGCAAATAAAAGCTCCTCAAATCACATGGCTGGAACAGACACACACAGCTGTGTTGGTGCAGGGTGCTGAAGGCAAGATATCAAGCCGTCATTTCCAACTGAACAGATTTTAATAAAAGGGTCTCTTTGTTTGGTTATTGTTCAAAAGTTACGGTTATATACAGACTATAACTCCCGCAGTATGTTCTTCATATATTTAAAGCAAGTGCGTAGCTACGACTGTAAATGGCACACACGTGAAACATCAATAAACCTCACTGTTCTGGTTATAATCAGAAAGCTATTTTCAAACCTTCTTAACGCCTTATTTCATTTCCATCTTCACTGAGTGGATGTAATGAACAAGCCATTTCTGTGCAGGCTTTGCAGGAACCCAAAAGAAGAAATGTCTATGTCCAATTAATGAACACAAGTGTGCAAATGGTACTAATGAATCAATAAACTTGACTACCAGCTAATGATATTGTGAAATACACTCACCTAAAGGATTATTAGGAACACCTGTTCAATTTCACATTAATGCAGTTATCTAAACAACCAATCACACGGCAGTTGCTTCAATGCATTTAGGGTGTGGTCCTGGTCAAGACAATCTCCTGAACTCCAAACTGAATGTCAGAATGGGAAAGAAAGGTGATTTAAGCAATTTTGAGCATGGCATGGTTGTTGGTGCCAGACGGGCCGGTCTGAGTATTTCACAATCTGCTCAGTTACTGGGATTTTCACACACAACAATTTCTAGGGTTTACAAAGAATGGTGTGAAAAGGGAAAAACATCCAGTATGCGGCAGTCCTGTGGGCGAAAATGCCTTGTTGATGCTAGAGGTCAGAGGAGAATGGGCCGACTGATTCAAGCTGATAGAAGAGCAACTTTGACTGAAATAACCACTCGTTACAACCGAGGTATGGAGCAAAGCATTTGTGAAGCCACAACACGCACAACCTTGAGGCGGATGGGCTACAACAGCAGAAGACCCACCGGGTACCACTCATCTCCACTACAAATAGGAAAAAGAGGCTACAATTTGCACGAGCTCACCAAAATTGGACAGTTGGAGATTGGAAAAATGTTGCCTGGTCTGATGAGTCTCGATTTCTGTTGAGACATTCAGATGGTGGAGTCAGAATTTGGCGTAAACAGAATGAGAACATGGATCCATCATGCCTTGTTACCACTGTGCAGGCTGGTGGTGGTGGTGTAATGGTGTGGGGGATGTTTTCTTGGCACACTTTAGGCCCCTTAGTGCCAATTGGGCATCGTTTAAATGCCACGGACTACCTGAGCATTGTTTCTGACCATGTCCATCCCTTTATGACCACCATGTACCCATCCTCTAGATAGATGGCTACTTCCAGCAGGATAATGCACCATGTCACAAAGCTCCAATCATTTCAAATTGGTTTCTTGAACATGACAATGAGTTTACTGTACTACAACGCCCCCACAGTCACCAGATCTCAACTCAATAGAGCATCTTTGGGATGTGGTGGAACGGGAGCTTCGTGCCCTGGATGTGCATCCCACAAATCTCCATCACCTGCAAGATGCTATCCTATCAATATGGGCCAACATTTCTAAAGAATGCTTTCAGCACCTTGTTTAATCAATGCCACGTAGAATTAAGGCAGTTCTGAAGGCGAAAGGGGGTCAAACACAGTATTACTGTAGTATGGTGTTCCTAATAATCCTTTAGGTGAGTGTATAAAATCCATGTGTTATAACCTGCAGTTCGCGGACCACTTAGTGTCTCTCTACAAATGAATTTTAAACAAAATAATGCCACAACTGTGACTTCATACTGTGGTGATATCGTCTTAGTCTATCATGGACACACACATGCAACTTGCACAGTATAGGTTTTGTACTGTGTTGCAAATAACCCTAAATGACCCCAGATTATATTTTCACATGGTCAGAGCCGACAGAGGCCGACCACCCACACGTCAAATATCTCATTTCCCTCCTCTTAACACAGAGAACCCTGATTTCTAATGTGTTGCTTTGGTGAATTTCCATATAAATAACAGTCTCTGCTTATCTAGTTGTCTTTAAAAACCCAAAGGGAGAGAGAGACAGACTTTACTGAGGCTATTTTATATGTAGAGAGAGAGAGAGATAATCTTATTCTGTCCCTTTCTGTCTCATTATACTCCATGCACTGTTTATCATCTTCTTTTTTTTAACCCCCAGACAAATGTTTCTTTCATTGAAATGTCTAAGCTCTTAGTCAATTTTGTTCCACACCAGACTCTAAAGCAACAATTATTAAGCTGCATTAGGCATCCTTTCAACACGATTAACAAATGGAACCAATGCTGTTTTTTTTAATACTGGTTCATCCATTGTATGATTGGTAGTCAAAAGAAGGTGTGCCTCTTTTTATATGAAATGAAATGGAAAAGAACAGCGCACACAGTGTGATAAGATACACACAAGATCTTTATAAAACAAGCAAAACATAACCTTTCATCTTTGTTCAACTGGCTTCAAAGAGTTGCTAACATAAGGGCCTTTGGCAAAATACATGAATTATTGCCTTTTATTTCACATTTCCAAAAAAAACTTGCAACATTTTGTCCTGTTGATTTACACACACATGGGTTCTTGGTTTATAATTGAAAGTTAAATGTGAAAGAAAAGCCTCGCGTAAAGGAACTATATGTGCTATATGTGATGTCAAGAATCATCTTTGATCCTCAATTTCCCACTCGGTGTTTTTATGGGTGTGGTGTCGAATCCGTTACCAATATGTATCGAGTTTAAGTATTATCACATTGTGGCCTTGATTAACATAAGTTGCTATTAGAGCTGCCAAACTGGCTCATGTTGTTGGCTCCACGCCTCTCTCTCAGCGCCGAGGAGACAGCGCAGGTGAGAGGAGAGACAGTGTCTAATCTGCAGCAGCTTCCTCCAACCCACTGGACTGGATCACTGCGCCCACACAGCGCCCACAGACAGACATACGCACACACTCCAGGTGCATGGGAAGTGTTTCATGTTCCCCTTAATCTCTCTTTCTCTGAATATTGTCTGGCGTATGATCGATGAGATGTTCCATATGCTGGGAACCACTTGAGCACAACAAATCAAGCCGTCAAGATGAGTGAAGGAAAGCAGCAACTACAGTGGAAGTGAATTCCTAAAGAAACAATGGCCAACAGCTTTCGGTGTGTCAGGCCTCCAAAATAATCAAGACAGTCAAGAGTTTAAAAGCACGACAAAGGCTAATTAGCTATTTGCTAACTACTGACTATAGAAAAAAGAAAATACCAAGTTCTTGAAAAGGCAGCAAAATGTTTTTATAACTTTTTGGTTGAGACAATTTGGGCTAAATCTTCAGTTCAAAATGTTTTTATGTCCATGAGCTACCACATAGCTGATTAGCTGTTAGTGTTCTTAAAAACTCTAAATGAGATTCATATTTTTGGAGTCTATGTGGACTTTTACGGCACCATGCAGGGAGGAGCCCGGGCCTGCTGAGCCCCACAGAGCTGGAAAGGCCTTTAGACGCCAATAGGGCTACTTCCTATCTGCTGCTACTCCCTATGTTTTTTAAAGGGGCTTAATTATATATAATATATATATATATATATATATATATATATACACACAGGGGTTAAAGTGGGCGGGAACGGTCGGGAACGGCGTTCCCCCACCTTCGCATGGCAAAAAAAAAAAGGAAAAAAAAGTTCATGATTGCAACTTTGTCATTTTCACGCACATACGAAATTCTGCCTGTGAGATAAATCAATGCAATAAAAGTACTAGGTTGGGCCTACTCAATATGCGTCCCGGGGGCCAAACAATAAAATCTGACCATTTTCCATAAAAATGATATTTCTTCCGGCATTATCCGCGCCGCATTCGCGTCGCTCCACAGCAAGTTCGCGGCACTTTGCGTAGCAGTGTGCCTCCGGCTCCGGACCATCATCTCCTAGCGCGGGCTCAAATGAAAACATGGCTCTGTTAAACGGTGTAAGACGCTAAACTGAGAAAACAGGACGGACTGACAGATTTTATCAAACCGAAGCACAAGGACAGTGTGAATCATGTTTTTTGCTCGGAGAAGCAGGACTCTTCACGGTCCGCAGCAGGTGCAGCGTGTGTTCCTGCCTTCACCGGTGCAAAGGGCTTAACCAGCGACTTTCAGGTAAGGAACACCAGTTCAGCTGTGGATGTTTGTAAAGCGGACGATAAAGCTGATGGGACGCGAGTTTTGGAAAACTGCTCTGCACCACCAGCACTCGTGTTTAACCGCTCAACACGCTAAACCTCGCTCTCTGGGCGCTAACTTTACTAAATAACATCTGAATCATTCATTTGACAGGTGCATTTTTCTTCCTTTCTGCTCTGACTTCATTCAATACGTGTTTGTGGGAAATGTACAAGCGCAGAGATGCTCTTTGCAAAGTTAACATGGTAAACGAGGCTGAAGCTGAATATGTGGATGAGCTCCAAGGAGCGCTTCATTTACTGAGTTTTTTCATGAAGCGCGAGGTCTGGACAGAACAGCTGAGCAGGAGTTAGTCATGTTGTTTGAAATGTACTGGTGTGGCTGTAATAATGTAGCTCTCTCATTCTGTATTAGGCCTTTGGCCTGGCTGGTTTAGATGTGATTTAGTCCTGGCTTAATCCTGGTTTAGTTCTGAGTAGTCCTAGTTTATTATTAGGCTCTTTATTATTCTGTATTAATCTATTGCTGTGTTTTTTTCGTGTTTTTTCCTCCAAAGCCTTAAAATACTGGAATATAATATAACTTTTATGTTTAGACCCAATTCTATTCTGTTCAAGCAGTGATGAATACGTTTGGTGGTGGGTGGGTCACCCCTGACCAGCCCAGTGGCCAATGGTAAACGACAAATTTCCCCCAGTGAAAAAGTAATGCAAGAGCCCTGCTGTAAGCACCACTGACTGTGAAAGAGGATTTTTTAAATAACAATAACAAGCCAAAATTGTTAATAAGTAATGTTTCAGCACACATGTTCATTTCTTTGGTTGGGCCTTCTTTGAATAAGTGGATCCTGACATTTTATTTGTTTCTATAATCTATTAAGCTCCTCTCTGGGCAGGCATGGTGCTCTGCAGTCCTATCTAAGAAGAACCCAAAAGAGTGGATCTGGCAAAAGCAGAATTTGTTCATTTAGTAAATCACATAGACCTCCAATCATTTATGATTGTTAAAACCTACTAAAGGATATCTAAATATAATTCAAGGTATTAAAATATATTGAAAAATAAAATAATTACAGTATCAAATACCTTGTATTGTGCAGTATCTGTTCAGAACCCATGACTACATGTCAGTACCTAAGTACATAAAAAAATATAAAATGTAGCGCAAGTGTACTGCTTGTTAAAGGTTAGAGTTCCCCCACCTCCCAAATCCCACTTTAACCCCTGTATACACATACATATACACACAACAAAAAACACAGGGAGAAGCAGCAGATAGGAAGTAGCAGTAGATACAGTTTGAATATTTCCCAAAATATGAATACATCTGGTGGTAAGAAGAGTTGTTGACCTTTTAATGTTTTACAAATGTCGACTGTTATACTGGGCACAGCCTCCTCATCTTTAATAAACTGCACAACCAAGAGAACACAATGTGTTTTTAACCTTGAGCTTAAACATAGACACTTACAGGAACTACTTGATTATGTAAAACATATTTCATTTACAAGCTATTGAAAAGAGAATGCATAAATGTTACTTATTTTTTTCATACTTAAAGCAGTACTAAGTAACTCATGCCCCTAGAGGCCATAAGCGCCAATGCAGGTTTTGTAGCATGTTGCATTTTTTTACTTATTAAATGTCCGTGAGAGTAAATACTACACTGACAGAAGAGACAAAGGGAGAGAGGGATATTGTACATCCAAATACACAATGGAAATATTTTTTTCACTCAAACTTGGCTGTAAATACTGTTTAAGTGGCGCTAGCCCGGAGTTAGCTTTGCCCGTTAGCCTGTTAGCTTCTTCTTCGTGATTCCATTAGTGTGTAGGTAAACAAGTTACTTAGTACTGCTTTAACATTCAAAACTCATTTCTAACATCCCAGCTCTTCACAGGAATACGTTTCTATAAGCACATTTACAACTTTCAACTTACTAATTTCACGAATGTCTGCAATTACTACAGTGAAGGACAAAACAAATGTAATTCCTTTACTAGAAAAATATATACAGTAGTATATGGTATGCGGCCTTTCAATCTGTCATTAAATATCAAAACTGAACATCTTTCAGGACACTGATTAAAAATACCTCCTGTGACCTCCTGATCGCTTTCATGTGTGGGTAAACATGCAGTCTGTTAGTGTTTGTGATATGAAATATGCAGCAACTTGAAGATTAAAGGTCGCCATCCCACTGGGTTTCTCCTCTAAAGAGGGACAGATGGCTGCATTACAGGTTTGACATTGGAAACACTGCAGCTAAAGTCAGATTTTTCAAATATCAAATATAGCTCATAATGAAAGGTGACCCAACAGTAGGTGACCCAACAGTAAAGCTGGAAAACAACTGGATCAAAGTTGAAATTAAATGTCTGTCTTTCAGTTTACTTAACAGACATTTCTTTAAAGGTGCATTACATAACTATTGCCATGTTACATATACTTTCCATCCAGAAAACCAACCAGAAACCGAAAAAATAATAATAATAATATCTGAAATAAAATTGATCCTGGATGGAAAGCAAAGGTTTCAAGCTACCAACCCATAAGTCACCAGGTCATTGAAAGTTACTGAAAGGCACGGAAATACGCATATTAAGTTTTTGTTTTTCTGTATAAAAGGTATTGCACCTTTTAGATAACAGCATTAAAAATGGCTGAGAATTATTGATCAAGCCTCTGAGTTTAATTGGCAAAGTCATATCTCAAGGTCTTCGGCAAAATAAAAATAAATTAATTAATTAAAAAAACACTGTGGAATCTGTTTCTTTGGTTGTAAATTGACCGGCTGAGGACAGAGCCACTGACACCTATAGATGCAACCGAAAGTAGAATCAATTAGACCAATAATGGGCAAAGTGCCTATAAGAAAGTCCTGATAAATGCTCTTCAGACCTAACAATAATGATGGTGCTGTGGTCAACGAGATTCAGGATTGCTTTGTGTTGAGATCTCGCAACGTGGTCTTCCCCCCCCCCCCCCGCTTTTTTCCCTTCCGCAGGTGAATGACAAATGGCATTGCTCGCAGCCTGAGTATGTGGATGAGCCGCTGAGCTGTGGAAGACGGAGTAGATTTTCGAAATGCAACCGGAGGGAACATTAAGCAGCTGGGTTTTTACAGGTACATCAGAAACCCAATCTCCGTCATTATTTTTACACGGACTTACAGGGGAAAAAACAACTCTCAGTTTGATAAGTAGAGATGGTATTTACCTGTAATTTCAGTGAGAAGCTATTCTGTGCTGTGATAATTTCAGTTTGGGTCACATAAGTGCCTCACTCGTTATTATGGTTGAGTAATCCAAGCTTGGACAAGAAAACATACTGTACATACAAGAATATACGTCTAGATTAGTGTTATCTCGCACATGTCTATCATTTTCTGTACTGGCCAAGATTCATGATTGAACACATTTCCTATCCTCACAACAACAACAAAAAGAATCCTCATAAAGATGTTTTTCCTACTACTTTCTTTGCTCTTTCGAGATATGGGTTCATATCTTCTGACAGGGTCCAATGACGGTTCAGGCAATAAGAGAGTAAAGCCAGGAGTCGTAAAGTCATACTCCCAATAAAAGGTTCTGACAGAGTCTGAGGCAGCTCATGACAAACACTGCCTCAAGAATTAGACCAAACATGGGTATCAAGTGTTCTTAAGACTGATGCATAATGGCAATGTTGTGCTAATAAAGTGCTCTCAGCGTCCCAGGCAGTAATTACGCTGTCACTGATCCTAAAGAGCATTGAGGCCGTGCACTTCAGGGCGTTAGGGAAAAACGGAATTCATTGAAATCCTTATTATGTGGTCAAAGTAAAAGACAATACTTTCCAGCTCAAACAGACGGGTGCAATAACATTGATAAGAAAAAACAAAACAGTAGACAGACATTGAGAAAATATCTGGTGACTGTGTGTGTACATTTGAAATTAGAAGTGTATCATACTAAACTGTATTCATATTTTTTTGGTTTAAAAAAAATACAAACACTTTATTTTCCATCGAGAAACATCAGCATCCTGCATCAAACCACATGATATGACACTGCACTACTGTATTTATATATCCCTAATCAAAGTCCGTCCATAAATAACATAAGCACACTCACACTTGACATCACTCACACAAACCGTGCCGACCTCCGGCTCGTTTGAGGAAATGTTCTGGATGCCCCGGAGGCCCGCAATCACACGTACAACCGAACTGAGCCACATGCCGATTACATCATCATAAGGAGGTAAGCGCAGCATGTGTAATGCGGAGGAGAAGAAAACACAAGCCCCAAAGCATGAAGCAGGGAAAGTCTACTTTAATAATAACTGAGCTGGACCTCAGCCGGTTTGATTGCACTCACACTACTTTACACAAATAAACCGCGCTAAAGGAGCTTTCCGCGCTGAGGCATGGTTCGGATGGACAAGTGTGAGTGCACCCAAAGTGTCCTTTGCTTACTGCAGGTCTAAAAAAACAAGCTAAAGGTAATGTACGACTGTGCTTGCGTACTAATTCAGCTTAAGGCATCCAAAGTTTTACAATACATGTGAGCATGTCATTCTTCATTTGAAAGCTAAGTCTACAGGATGGTTGTCCTAACACTGCTCCGGGACAATTCAGCAAGAAGTAAAAGACAGTTCCTTTTGTGTTCATTTACAAACTAGTTGAGTGTGGGGCTTAAACCCATATAAACTTTATTGTTTTATGCAAATGTGACTGTTATAAATGTAACCATGGAGACCGCATGTGATTCCACTGATATTCAGCTCTGGTGTAATGCGTGTACATGACCCCCTGTCAAAACAAACATTATCTACATCAATGAAGTCAATCAATCACTCTAATCTTCCCTTCAAGCCTGAGGGAAAGTCAACATTAATGTCATGTTTATGCAGAACATTAATGTAGAGCCCTTTTTTTTTCTTCATAAATGAATGTTTCTCCTCTCGGGGGAACCTCTTATACATGAGCAGGTTTGTATGTTGGGTATGGTGTGACTAAATGACAACACAGAACATTAGTCAGACTGAACTGTGCATAGATGAATAGATAGTAATGCAGTCCGGATAGAAATGCATCGCCACAAACACGTGTCTGTTTGTAGAGCTCTACACAAGAAGCTTTCTGCGATCAATAAACGCTCATTATAACAAGTGGAAAACAAAGTAATTACATACAAAATACTGTATATTTAGTATCCCATGTCTTAGTGGCAAAAATATGCAGCAAACATTACTCAGTTCAGAACAGATTGTGACCGTGACCCTGCAATAACTGACTTCCATTATGAAAACCAGCGAGCTTAATCCATTATAAAGCCAGACTTTGTTACCCTCATTCTGTAGCGAGAGAGTTGTAAGTAAAGGCACCACTCACAGCTGACTGATCACTTGATAGACAACTCTTCCACTTCCTTGTCAAGTGAAATATGTCAAGTGAAAGATGGTCACGACTCACAGACACAGGCTCTGGACATGTCCTGTCACAAGTGAACAATGGCGGGCTAGGGAAGGTGTCTTGTCTCCTGTCACTCATACAAAACGTGGGGGAACCTGACTTTTCTCAGATTGAACAGAGACAGCGCTTGTATCCGGTTACAAAAGAGGTGACTACTGACCACATGACAATATGCCAAAACGGGAACACACTAGCATTGATAGAAAACACACATCACGTCTTATTTGTGATCGAAGGCAACATTTGCATAACACGCTACTGCATTACATCCAACCTGTATTATCATGGGGTAAGCAGACTTGAAACAGTAACATTGAAATACATGTAAAACACTGTTGCTGATACAGTATGTAATAGCTTCGCACACTGCAGCAAGCGAAATTTCATCGCACAATGACAAAAAGAGTGGTGGTTTTACCTGTTTTAGTGGATTGCACAGGGATAAAAGGCAGATCACATCCAGGAAGAGCAACCGCAAGAAAGAAAGAAAGAGGGAAAATGGTTAGCACTCAAGCAATAAATGGATGTAAACTTGTAATCATACAGCAATAATACAAAAAGAACGTGCTATCAGTCGAGTCTCTCTAAAACCCGAAAAATCATGTTAGAAATCTAGAAGTTATCATGGACGCAGACCTGAACTTAAACAGCCACATCAAAGCAATAACAACAGCAGTTTTTACCATTGCCAAGATCAGAAGTCTAGTGTCAAAACCAGACTTAGAGAGACTTATCCATGCATTGGTCTCCAGCAGGTTAGACTTATAATGGCTGCTCACTGTTACACAGCTGCAGTACATCCAAAATGTGCTGCTCGAGTCCTGACCAGAACCAGGAAATACGACCATATTAGTCCAGTGCTCCGGTCTCTGCACTGGCTTCCTGTCACTCAGAGAATTGAATTTAAAACAGCTCTGCTTGTGTACAAGTCTTTTCATGGTTTAGCACCAAAGTACATCTCTGACATGTTAGAGCCGTATGAACCATCTCGGGCCCTGAGAACTTCAGGGAAGGGTCTCCTGGTGATTCCCAGAGTCAGGAATAAACATAGTGACGCTGTGTTTCAGTTTCATGCAGCTAAAATCTGGAACAGTCTTGATGAGGATGTGAGACAGGCCTCAACTCTGACAATGTTCAAATCCAGGCTGAAAACAGTTATTTTTACCAGTTCATAAGTGAAAGTATTTTATCTGCACTCTTGCTTTTTACTGTAATATATTTTTATGCCAATGTTTTATGGATTGATTTTATCTGCTTTCTTATAATTTTATGCAACTGTGAAGAACTTTGAATTTCCCCGTGCTCTACAAATGAACTTTCCTTGCCACACAAGAATCTGAACAATAAACCACTCCAACAGAGTGTTGATAGACATGTGCCACTTTAGTTTGGCGAATGGTCCAGTTCTCTAAGGCAGTGGTTCTCAACTGGTGGGTCGGGACTCAAAAGTGGGCCGTGGAATCCTTTTCAGTGGGTCGCGAGCCTTTCCTTTTATTATTGTAATCATGATTTCAGCTTAGGCTTATGTACGGCTTAATCAACAATACTTTGTAAGGAAATTACACTATTTTACATTTTGTTTAACTAAATCAATTCTGTTATGGGTCGTTGCTTGAGATTTTATGGTGATGGTGGATCCCAGCACAATACCAGTTGAGAACCACTGCTCTATGGGGTTTTTAGTATCAGGGAAAGATGTATTGATGGGTCAGTGGAAAGATTAATATTCACCCTAGACATTTATTTTGGTTTGTGAGCCACCCGCATATAGGGCTTCTTTCGTTTGCATCCCATGTAGCTTTATCTCTCATGTACTGTGCACACAGGGGAGAAAAAAAAAAGCTACAAAAAGCTTTCTTTGAGTTTGAAGAGGTGTACAGACGCAGAGACATCACAAAGCAATGCAGAGGGAAACCTGACTTTGATTCACACATTTGAAAGTAAAAGAGACACACACAAAAAAGAACAACAAATCTGGAAGCGTGGCTACAGGCTAGACATTGGTGGAGGTGAAGATGAAGAGTAGAGTGCAATTATTAACATCTCCTGGCATCTTTGTGTGAATATTAAACACTACCCTGCTGAATCCCGTCAAGAGAAGTCACTGCCGGCTGTCTTGCTAATACGTGTGTGTTACTTTTTGAAGAGTGTATGGTTAAACAGATAGCACTGGGAAACATTTTTTTCACAGACAGAAGGGAAACAGCCCAACAACAAGCAGATGAGTTTGCAGCTTATGACCACATTTGGAGGGATCTCTGGTTTTAATATCAACTGGGCAAAAAGTGAATTAATGTTTCTTGGTGAGGATAGAATATTGTCCAACTGTCCACTCAAGATTTCACAAAATTACATTACATATTTGGGTCTGAAAATATCTAAAGATATGGAGTCTTTGTTCAAATTAAATTTTGTAGAAAGTGTGGAAAAGTTAAAATGCAATATAGAATACTGGAGGACTCTACCGCTCTCAATGATTGGAAGAACAAATGCTATAAAGATGATAGCCCTACCCAAACTGTTGTATCTATTCCAAAACCTACCAATATTTATTGCACAGGGTTTCTTCAAGAAATTACAGGGTATAATTTTAGATTTCATATGGGGTTATAAAAACATAGAATTTCCAAGCAACATTTGTATAGATCAACTCGTGAAGGTGGTTTGGGTCTTCCAGTATTCCAACATTATTATTGGGCTGCCAACATCAGAGCATTGCTCTACTGGCAGGAGGGCTCTCCTGAGAATGAATCACTTCATACTGCTCCTCTGTGGCTGCAGCTTGAACAGGGATCTTTATTGAAACCCCATACATCGCTGGCCTCTTTATTATTTACAGGTACAACTCCAAAAACACATTTAATTAGTCATAGCTTAGTAGTCCAAAATTCATTGAAAATTTTAATCAAAATTAAACAATACTTAAAAATTCCTGATATTTCAATTTACACCTCAATATGCCATAATTCCAACTTTGTTCCAGCAATACAGGATAAACGTACATAATCTGGCATAATAAAGGAATTAAAAATATTAAAGATCTATATATTGATGGCAAATTTCCCACATTTGATGAATTTTCATTGACATATGACCTGCCTAACTCTCATTTTTTCCGTTACCTCCAAATAAGAAATTTTGTCAGGAGTAATATGAATAACTTTGAAAGTATGGGTGACAGCATCCCTCTGTTTGATGTGTTGTGCTTACCAATAACTTGTAAAAGCTCATCAGTAAATGTGTCAAGCTCTTTACACTTGAAGATAAAGCATTAAATAATTGTAAAGAGGCATGGGAAAAAGAGATTGGAAGTGCCTTGCCCAATAACATTTGGAGCACCGCTCTCACTCGTATTCACACGTGCTCAATCAATAGTTCACACAGATTAACTCAGTTTAAGGTGATTCATCGATTCCACTACTCTAAAGTTAAGCTCCATAAGTTCTATCAATCGGTGTCTCCTATATGTGACAAGTGTAACAAAGCTGAAGGCACTTTGTTGCATCTGCTCTGGGGTTGCCCTTTGATACAAACCTTTTGGTTAAGTGTGTTTTCTTTTTTTTCTGAAGTATTTGAAAGGACAATCATCTCAGATAGAGACTTTGCGCTTTTTGGAGCTTCATTGAACTTTATGGACATCCCTACTGACATTCAAAATGTTATCTTATTGGGGACAGTCATTGCAAAAAAACGGATTCTCAAAAACTGGAAGGGATGTGCCACACCTTCTTTCCAGAACTGGCTCAACGAATTTATCTCCATAATACATCTGGAAAATATTCGCATTGGAAATAAAGCTTTGGGCCACTGGGAACAGGTTTGGGGACCTGTACTAATGTATTTATCTAAATCATAATTATGAATGATGATTATTTATAGACATATTGTAAAGTACTAATGACGAAAATGTTGTCTGTTATCTATGCTATGGTTAGTGGTGTTATGCCAAGACCACGACTGTTCATGCTTTGTTTGTTTGCCTTTTGTTTTTGTACATCTGTCCGTTTGTCTTTTTTTTTCTAATTTTTTTTATTTATTTTTATATAGCAAACCAGTGGTTGCTGTGCACATCTGACCGAGTGTTTGAGTGTGACGGTGAATGGAATATGTATGGATGAATAATGGTATGCTGGTAGGTATAAAAGAGGGGATTATTATTATTCTTTTTTTTTTTTTTTTTCCGTATATTTAATATCTGCACTGATTTATTATTGTAAATTCAACTTAATAAAATTAATAAAAAAAAAAAAAAGAAAAAAAAGAAAAAAAAAGAAAAAAAAAACAAGCAGATGAGTAAATATACAGCATGTTGGAATTATTTTTTTCAACATGCATTGCTGACGTTCATAAATAAATTAATAAATTGCGGTGACTGATGGTTTAGCATTACAGCCTCACATGTAAAAGGTTCTGGACCGGATTCCCTGCTCATTGGGAGACGTTGTCTGTCAAATTTGCATGCACAATAGGCTAATCCAACAGCTGACTATTCCTGATGATAAATCCAGATGCTACGCCCCAACAGCCTTAAAGGATGGTTCACATTCAGTAGACTTAACACGTTTTTAAGCTGCACCCCAAGCCATTGCACTGGCTATTCAGAAATTGCACCATCTCTTCTGCTTGGTTTATCATTCTGTATTCTGTATAACATTCAAAATCTTTTCGTGTGTGTCACCTCGCTTTACATTTCTTCTGGACAGTGGACATCCCTGTTCCAAACCAGGGGCTGGCTCTTGTTAGACCACAGGAATATACGTCAAAGCTAATTCAGCCACATAAAACTGAAAAATCCTCTCTCGCCTCCGTGTCTTGTTTTTCACGGTAAAGTCATAATGTATGAACTTTATGGACTTGCTCAGAGAGGCAAAGGAGTGGCTGATATACAGAGAGACCGTCGAGATTGGGGGAAATGTTAGAGCGACTGTATGGATTTCCTATGAGAATCATGTATTTCACTCTACTACGAGTATAAAAACAGGTACAGTACCTTAAAGAGACGGGAGACGTGAAAAAAACACAGTCATCTGCCACAAATGTCTAGTGTGTGCAGAATCAAACCGTTTCCTTGACAAATCTTTGACAACGTCCATAAAAAGAAGTCATCTCACCATCTTCTGATAAATGCTTCATGTGGAATAGTTCTCTGCACAAATAGAGGTTGTGGAAACATGCAGGATGGATAAGACTTCAAAACATCAGACTATGGATGTCAAAGAACCAGCTCAACACAAAAACAGGTGAGCCCATATCCAACCTGTTCTCGAGTACTTTCCAGTTCAGTACAGCCTGCCTCTCTGATGCTGCATGTCTCCTGCAGCTTGAGAGCAGAGCTGAGCCTCTCTGCTTTGAAGTCTAAAGTCTGTAAATCTCATTTCGACTGTCACTGGTGAAAACATGCAGGGGTCTGCTTGTGGGAACTTACAACTTTCATGGAAATGTAAGCTTTGGAATTGATCTAAACCACATCGGGAATGGACTACATGATTCAGACACGAACATCCACCTAAAGAAAACGTGAAAAGTTTAACAGCAAATCATTATGACATAGGCCATGTCTTTTTTTTAAAGCAAATATTCATCAAGAATCTACCACTGCCAAATGATTGTTTCTAACTAAGTTGTTTAAATCAGAAGCTACAAGGGAAACAATCATTGCGATTTGCAGCCCTTGTAAAGTTATACAAGTAAATCAATCTGGATTCACTTCATTCACTTCATTGACCATTTAGAATTAATGTAATAATCTATTCCATTGTTATTGAATGTGGGAGTGTCAGGGTTTCTCCTCACAGCAATGCATTGCAAATGTAGGGGAAAACGGTTATCATTCAGAGCAAACTTTATAACTGTGCTTATCACTTTACTATAGTTGAAGCAATACTTCTCTGCTCCTCAGCCTTCTGGGTGATTTTTATTCTTTCTTTTTTCACGTACAGGTATTTATTTCATACTGAGGTTTAATGTGTGTTCATGGGTCATCCACCTGTCAATCACACACCACACATTTGAACTAGACAAGACCAGGTTCCAAAGTAGAAAAAAGTCTGCAGTCCTGGCTGACCAGGATACAGTAGATGTTTGGAGCAACAGCTTCCACTTAATAATACAAATATCGAGATTTTTTTTTTTTCGAAAAAATGATTGAATAGGAAAGTAACGGAAGCCCAATGTTAATTAGCAGAACTTGGACATAACAACCCTGACACAGAACAATCAGGGCTCACCTCACATGCACTCACTGATAATTGCACTCCATTAACAAGCTACATAGCAGAACAGAAAGAGGTCACTGGCCAATTTGGGAGCACTGCTGAAGGTCGGGCAGTTGGCAGGCACACAACACTCTTCTGGATTTGGACCAATTCCAACATTTAACTAAGAATTACCAAAAGACATGTGGACTTTAATTAAGATTTAGCCGAAGCATGAAATTACAAGGCAAGGTTAAAGTAGATTAAAACGCTAGCTTATTTCATTTTCTACAAGTCTGTGTTTTCATTTTGTTTTATAAAATGCTTTGGGGGGAGAAAAAAAAATACATGATACAAAAACAGAGCTACAGTGCTTTCTCATTTATTCACACTTGTCTTTGAAATTTGTTGTTGTCCTCACATAACATTTTTTTCCGTCTGTCTCACCATGGAGCCTCAGTCCTGACTGTCAGCAGCAGCAGCTCCTAATCTTGTTTCCATCATGGCGCCTTGTGGACATATTATATTCAAGTCAGTATGTGTTGTATGTATGTAATGCAGCACAGTTCAGGGGGTTGGGTGTTTGTGCTATGTCATTGTCTCAGTATGACAGGGCGCTGGCCTAAGCATGCAACAAGAAGAACCAACAAGACTCATATCTCCATTTACAGGAAGAATATCACTCAGCCCTTGCTGTCAAAGTCACGGAGGCAGAAGTCATGAAATAACCCATATATTACCATGACATTGTGGGCTCTCTCCTGTTTGCTATAGTCCTTACCGTCGTGCAGCCATTGCCACAGCCTGCTTTTCAAAATTATGCTTTGTCATTTCTGTTCACATTATTCAAATAGAGTCATAAATATTTATAGCACAGTCTGAGATGAGGAGGTGAGAGGAAATGTGATGGAGACAGGGGGAAGCCTTTATTGTCGACATGGCTGGTCATGGAGATTATTCACCCTGATATTAAAATGCTCACAGATCATGTGCTACAGGCAACAGTCCGCCACAGACAGAGAGAAGTGTTGCCAAAGTAATAAATGTTTCACATTAATCTTTACTTGCTCCCAAGCCCTAAGTGTAAAGTTTCAGTATAAAATGTATTGCAATGCACATTTCTGAATATGTGTGCATTACATTATTCATTTATTTTTTTAATGGAAAAAACAACATTTGTAGATCACACTTTTTGGATGTATTGGTTTTATTTTGTATTTGTTAATTTGCCGTACACTCAGGCATATACCTCTATAGGTAACTTTGGTATTTTTTCATAAGTCAAGTTATGGTTTAAATCCAACGGACCAAAGTGGCTATAGTGGGACATAATTTTGGGGGAAGTGTAATATCTACACCCAGGAAATGATTATTTAAATGACAAATGGTCTGTCAACTTTAGCTAAACCACTAGCTGCCAAAGCTTCTATTAGTTCCTCAAGAAAGTATTATAGAAACAGTTTGACATTTGAACAGCGATAACATGTCATTCTCTGATATACAGTATGTCTGTGGGAAAATAAACTGTCTTAGAAAGACTCTTATGTGAACCAAACTTTAAGAGCTGACAAGAAAATGAGAGCAGCGCTCTGGCAGTTATCCCGTTCAAGCGGGATAGAGAAGCTTTGTGTTAAATCCACCCATCACCTGTTGAAAACCCTGGGAATGAGAATACAAAAGAAGGCACATAAAGAGCTGGGCTAATCTGAGAATCTGAGGGTGGTGAGGTGAAAGAATTACAGTCCTGAAGGTTGGCCATATGAGAGATATCAAAATCACACCAACATCTTACAAGGTTGCTCTCAGTCTCAACTGAAGATGCATTTAATAGTCCTGAATACATTTGGACACCTTATCATTGGACCCATTCTCAGCTGGCACATATGGTATTAAAAGTGTAATACATAAAACAAACAAATCACTAGATATTAACAAGACATGCTTTATAGTGGGGACAATCCGGATGCTGAAATGATCAGAACAAGCACAGTGAAGATGAAATGAGGTTAAAGCAATCAATAATAGCTGCTGATGGAAAATATATTTGTGTTAGTGTATCAGCCATCTCTGCTAATAAAGTAACCATGGATGATATTTGGTTGTATTTTTTTTTTAATCTTGCGTCTGAAGCTCAAATCAAACCGTACTTATCTACTGTATCAGACTCAGTTCATCTGACTGTCACAACAGACTGTAATGAATCAGTGATCTGACTCTGTGTCAGTGCCTCAGAGCAGATCAATATTCCTTTAAAAACTCTTTCTGAGTGTGTTGGTCTGGGCTAAATGCCAGCTCCATAACTGAGCCGTGTAGCAAAGAGATACTGACACCGGCCACACTATTATCGGCATGTTCATATCCACTGAATGCCACCCACTGCAGCGACCTCCCAAGTTCACATGCAGACAAACAAAACTGAACTAGCCTGTTTAGCTATTTTTATGGGCGTTATAGTTTGCCACATGGCTTTCTAGACATGTTTAAACAAATTGAAAATGAATAGCCCTGCTAAAAATAAGTACTAAATGGGGAACAATACAGCCCTAAAATAGAGGTGGTGTTGCTTAACTACCTCTGTCTCACAAGCTTACAGCCACAAGACACACAGGCAAACATTAACATAGAAAATAGATCATTTCTGAGAGTGGATATGTATGTCTTGTCATACACTGACACAGTCAAAGGACAATGTGAATTTGCTCTCACTTCAATTCAACAAAATGGAGTAGAAGGAGCTCCTTTAACTGCTTTATCTTCTTTCATTTATCTGCATGGAGCTATGGGATTTTATTGAATATTTGACATAATGGTTTTGCAGAAGTGATACTGCATTTTGCTCTTGAGAAAATTCAGCACATTATGATTCTGGTAAACGCATGATTGGCAATAGAAACCACAAAAAGGTTTTGGTTATCTTGCCCATTATAGCAAGATGCACTTTAGATTAGAAATCCAGCCTCTCCCCAAAGGACACTGGCAGCAGAAACAATGGTAACCTGCCATGAGAAGCAGAAATACAACAGAGCAGGACAGTTAGCTATGCCCGAAATGATTATAATTAAAAAACAAAAGTGGCTTTGAACAATTAGGAGTCCTTTTTTACAGGTACAGCAGTGCGACATATGGGATGCACACTCAGAAAATTACAGAGCCGCTGTTCTGTTTCAGTGCATAACACAGGCTAATTGCATTACGACATGTTAATGAATGACTCTCGACTTGATGTAAATGCAAACAAACTCATTTGCATTCTGACTAATGGGCTGTTATCACTCGGCGCGATGTTGAGATTAGATTAGCAGCGCTGTGCATATTGAGAAAAGAACAATCAAGCTGTAAATCATGCACATACAGACTTAATGCACATATACTGTAGTAAATAGAGTATGTTCCATGCAAGGCTTGAGGCTTTGGTGTTGAAACTAATAAAACGAAAGAAAGAATGTTGATGTTCGCCATTGTGTAAATCCTTTGGTGATGCTTTTTCTCTTGACTGTACAAAATGCTTATCTCTCAAATGTGCAAGTGTGTATGTCAGTGTGTAGTATATAAATCTATCTCCTTTTCAACACAGACAACAGTTATTTGAACAATATAAAAATAGTCTGACCATTGACCATCTGTCTATGTCTTCATTAGTCCCACAAACAAAGGCAGCACTGCTGGGCTGTACTGCAGACTGGGGACACAGAGGATCAATGGACTCTTTTTTCTTGTGAATGCAGGTCCTTATGAAGATGCTGCACAAGAAGTCACTGAACACACAGGTGAGTGTTGAAGGAACCAACTCTGTAGCTTCAAACGGGGGATATTTAGAGGGATATAAACCCACACTTATGACCGTCAGGATGCTCATAATTGTGCACTGTAAACCAAGGGGGACTTCACACATTTCAAAAAAATGAAAATGTAAAAAATGTCAGAGTTTCCAAAGCTAGACAGTCCTCCTGCGATAACTCTGGGGAGGGTACATTTTATGAAACCACGCGGGTTTTCATTGTATGCATTTTTCTTTTTTAAGTTTTAGCGTTTGGCTTGGATTGACAGGCCCTCGAGACCCGCGGAGGCTCGATACCGCAGTTTTCCGCCTTTTTTATCCTGTGTTGGAACGCGCTCTGTAGGAGACATTGACCTGCCATCATGGATTCTGCTATTAATGTAAAGGGGAGGAGTGAGGCATGATAATAATGTCAATGTTGGGGACCCATCTGTAGATTTTGAGCGATAGGTTTGGTCTGAATTACCCATAAATGAAAGATAAGGTTCTTGTACATGTTTAAGCTTGTTTCTGATGTAAGTAAAGGAACAGGCCACCATTTTCCATACTGACATATGATCTTACCTGAGCTTAGACGAACTGATGTGCACTTGTGTGGTCTTTACGCGTGCGCTCAGTCACGCACAAAGACTGAAGATGTTGTTAGCATTTAGCCTCTCCTCCTCTCCTCTATGGGGCCAAACGGGCCTGAAGTTAGAAGCGACCAAGCTCTTCCACGTTTTCCCTATTTAAATATTTAAATAATTCCGTCTATTGCTAAAATACGAAACATCCTACCTAAGAGTGATGCAGAAAAACTTATTCATGCATTTGTTTCATCAAGGCTGGACTACTGTAACTGCCTGCTAGCAGCTTGTCCTAAAAGTTCCCTAAAAGGTTTTCAATTAGTTAAAAATGCAGCTGCAAGATTGTTAACACGAACTGTTGAGTTTAGAATCAAATTTAAAATCCTGCTCCTCACATTTAAAGCCATAAAGGGTATGGCTCCGCTCTATCTCCAAGACACTATCGTTCCATATCGGCCAACCAGAGCACTCCGCTCTCAAAACTCAGGGCTACTAGTGATTCCTCGGGTCTCCAAAATCACTGTAGGAGGAAGAGCCTTTAACTACCAAGCTCCGATTTTATGGAATAAACTCCCAGCTCACGTTAAAGAAGCAGACACAGTCCCTACATTTAAGACTAGGCTCAAAACGTACCTCTTCGAATTAGCTTATGATCAGGTCAGTTTATGATCAGGTAAAGCTCTAACCCACAGCCTGAAGTAAAGCTGCCTTAGGAGAAACACTGCTGTGGGAAGTACGGTACACTGAGCGCTATCCTCTTGTTCTTCTTACTGCCAACTTTGTCTTATTATGATACAACATTTATTTTATCTGTAGTCTGTTCATTACTATTCACATGGTGTCTCCTGTCCCACTTACCCCTCGGGAGTGCCTGTCTAGATCGAATGGAGGAACCCTGCCTTCTGGATTGACAGCAAGGACTGGACGGTCTGCGATCTTGGCCCATCTGCTGAGGGACTCCCATCGGCCCTGGGTCTTTATAGCCTGTCTGTCCATGGGAGTGGATCTCTCCTTCTGTGGTTCTCCCCAAGGTTTCTCATTTCTCCCACCGAGTTTTTCCTTGCCGTGCTGGAGAGTCTAAGGACAGGGGACACCGGCGCCGCTCGTCGCCACCTACTGCTGACGCTTATTTGGACATTATGTTTGCATGGATACTTGATTCGCCTGAACTTTACATTGTCTTATTTACTGCTCTGTTTTATTGCTTTAATGTTCGGTGCAGCCCTATGAGGCAACTCCTGTTGTGATATTGGGCTATACAAAACCACTGATTGATTGATTGATTGATTGTGTGACTCTACTTGGATTGTGTAACCGCTCATGTAACTGTATTTAAATAGGGGAAAAGGAGGAGGAGCTTGGTCGCTGTTCTAACTTCACCCCCGTTTGGCCCCATAGAGGAGAGGAGGAGAGGCTAAATGCTAACAACATCTTTGGTCTTTTTGCGTGACAGAGCGCACGCGTAAATACCAGACAGGTACGCATCAACTCGTCTAAGCTCAGGAACATACAGTATCTCAGTATGGAAAAACGGTGGCCTGTTCTTTTAAAGGAACAAACTCCCCACGGAGACGGGATTGAACTCCCGACATTCTTGCTGTGGACAGAGTGCCATTGTGCGGCATTCAGCTGGAACCAAACAAAACTAATAGGTACTCGACTATTGTGTTGGGAAGACCATACAATAGAGATAATAATGGGAACTGCACAGTGCTACATGGGTGATGTCACAGCACTGAAATGGAGAAAACACCAAAAGAGCTGACTACTTGGAGTGCCAGACCAGCACTTCCACAGATCCCTGAGTCAACCCTCTTTAAAACGAGAGCGGATTTAGCGCGCGGGGGGAGAAAATCCAGAGATGAATAAGCAACAGAGAGCGCTCACTGTGAATGTTATTAGTGAAACGGCTGGAAGTTTGGCCAGGAAAAATAATCCCAGCCCATGATAAATGAGTGCGTGTAATGCCTTTGTCTAGTTTCCCCCGAATACAAATCACCTCGGTTTGGTCATTTGTGGAAGACAAATAACTCGGGCCGAGCAGATGCGGTTTGTACTTTCGTGCATGGATTCCTGCTCTCTTTTACCTCTTATTATCCATATCAGTGCCTTCTAGAATGTATCACTGTCTCCATCTGTTTGTCGAGAGTAACAGTTGGATTCATCATTTGATCGAAAAGATCATCGAAAGCGAGGAGGCAATCACCATCTGCTATTTTGTACAGTAATGTTTGGGTGATAATTTCTGTTTTGACATTTTCTTTTCACATGGGTGCACCATTATTATGGACATTTTCTTAAGGGTAATTGACATATAACGCTATGAAAAAGTAATAGAAAATAGCAACAAAATGACAAAAAAGTGACAAAAACGCAACAAAAAGCGCCAAAAGGCAAAAAGCAATGAAAAACAACAATTAACGTGGCAAAAACACGACAAAAAAGCGATGAAAAAAGCAACAAAACAGCCACAAAAAGTGACAAAAAATATATGAAAAAGCAACAAAAAAGCTATGAGAAAGTAACAGAAAATAACATGACAAAAAAACGTGACAAAAAAGTTGCGATCACTTTTGAAGGTCTTAGCTTTCAAATGTGGCATTACACTGTTGCCCTACAGTCAAGAAGCTTTGAGATTTTGGTAACGCCGAACTGGAGAAAAATGCGCTTGGTTGGTTCAGTAAAGCCGTTGTTCCACATAGCGCGAACCGGCCGCGCACGCCACGATCTACGTGCACGTATTGACACTAGCCCGCAGACCTTTCTGTTTCCACCACACACACACACATGCATTTGTTGTAGGCGGAGCCGCGAGAGGAGCACACTGTACAGATCGTCATTAAAAGTTTTGTAAGCCGCGATGAGAACAAATGTGGACAAATGCTGTCATTTGGTGGGAGTTATGGAATCATTCAGGTGCCAAGGTGTATTAAAACAGAAAATAAACCAATAAATACAACTATGAAGGTAAGCTACAAGCAAATGTTATGCTAACACCAGCTAAAGCTGCGCTAACAGCGGCTAAATGCTATTATCAGCAAAAAAACTTTTAGCACAGCGGTATGATGTTGTGAAATATTAAATCCGTATGACCTGCGTGTCAATAGTGAGGGCTGTCCACTCTCTCGTTGCCAATCAGAGCAGTGCCAGCAGTCTGTTCACGTCACATCAGACACGGGTTAGCGCGCTTTGGCCACAGCCAGAGGTCGGTCCCAAAACCTATACCTGGTCAGACCGGTTTGGCCCTGGCCTTTATTATGGAAAAGCTCGACAAAGCGGGTGAAAGAGCCTGACACGCACCTGCATGTGGAAAAGAGCCTTAACAGCTGCATATGGAGACACAAGCACGTGTTTGCCTATAAATGAAGCATGCCATTCCTAATTTGAAAGCGAAGAACCTCTAGAATTCAGTCACAAGAGCTGGAATTGTGAATGTATGAAAGAAGTGAATATGCCTTCACTTAGTTTTACATCCCTTGCGTACGCACACACCTGCACGACTGTAATCATTTTGAGCCGTCTCAGGCTGGTGTTTAAAGTAGTTTTCCCATTTCCATGCAGAATAAATTAGCCAAACGGAAATGATTTAAACAGTGTGTACTTGAGAGTATTTTCAAACAGTTACAATCTGGGGCACACCGGGGGTTGATCCGACCAACTGTTCCTGTTTTCTCCTCTTTTTGTGTTGTTGGGCCAGAGCTCTGGAGGGTTTTCCATGTGTGGAAAAATTTGATTATTTTTCTTTTCTTTTTTTTGCACCTACTTCTTCCTCTGCTTTAAAACTGCCAACTTTAAAATTGCCAACTTTATTTTTGTCAGAGATGGAGTTGCTAGATTTGAGCAAATCTGAAAGTTTTCGTCGAAGAGACGTCCCTGTGGATTTCGAGTCGTGATTTCTTTTCCCCAAAAGATTACCCAAGGAGAGAGCTGTGTGGAAGTGTCGGCATGGAGAGAACACATTTGAAAAGCAAACAGTGAGTCCAGGTGTTAACTCCCTTAACTCCCACATTTCTCCAGTTTTACCCAAATCTAAAAGCTTCTCGACTGGTGCTTTACAGCCTATAAGCCAGTGCCACGCCTCATTTGAAAGCAAAGGCCTGCAGAACTCATCTAAGCTTCTTCCTGGTTTGTGTTATCGCGTTTTTTACAGTATTTTTTACATGTACAGGTTTTTGTTTCCATTGTTTTTATTGTCACTTTTGCCACATTTTTTCACATATTTGTTGCTTTTTGTCGCCTTTTTTATCACGTTTTAATTGCTGTTTTGTCATGTTTTTGCCACAGTTTCATCACGTTTCATTGCTTTTTTTTGTAGTTGCATTTCTTTTTTTCTTTGTGTGTGTAATGTAACTGATCAAGCCACAAAAATGTGACCAAACCATGTAAAAAACAAAAACGTGACAATCATAACGAGGAAGAAGCTTAGATGAGTTCTGCATTCCTTAGCTTTCAAATGAGGTGTTACACTGGCCTAATAGCTTTTAGATTTGGGTAAAGATGCGCTCGGTAAAGGTGGGGGTTTTAATGGTGAAACAGAGTTAGCCTTTCAACGGCTTTTCAACGTATCTTTACTACTTTTCCGTCTTTTTTTTTTTCATTTTAGAATGAGAGAAAAGTTTGCAGCAGTGTATACAACTTTGATTATCATCATTATCAAATCATGTTTGATACTGTGCGGTCAGTTATGCCAACAGGCTGGGGCTCTAAGCATGTTTTGGTCCGGCGGTGTGCTCCCTTTTAATTCATTATGTTAATTTAGGAGCATGTATCCCCGCAGATGAAGCCCAAGTGAGAAGGCCAATATCAGGCCCGTGGGCTTGTGCAGCAGAACAGTTTTAATGAGAGACTGTAAGTCTGCTCAAAGAAAGCATTTCATTAGGATCAAACAATGTGTCTTCCGGAATTTCCATTCGCCTAATTAATCCTGCCACAATTATGCACGCAGGTTGAAGGATAGGGCAACAACCAAGAATGCACAAAGGAGGATAACCTAAAATATGTAAGTTATGTATCCCTGATCAAGGTTCTTTTTTTTTTTTTTTTCCTTCTTCATTCTCCAGTCCCAGAGTGTGCTGAGCAAATACCAAACATGACATAAACAATCGGCTGGCAACTAATTTTCCAGAGGAGAGACAGGACAGTGCTCTGAAACAGGCGGATCATAGTTTAATACTTAAAGGGGGCGGTATTATGTAAAAATCACTTTTTTTAAAGCTTTTAATCATGTTAGTGTTAGTGCGTCATTCCCGCTTGAAAAACATACTGTACCTCCAGTGTTGCTCAGATTGATTCACGTATTTTTGAGTAATCTTTGAATCTCCTGCCAGCAGCCATTTTCCTGCTGTTTTGCTGGAGGGGACGAGGCTCCGCCCCGCACATGTTCTCTTCCTCAGTTCAGCCCACAGCACCTGGCCCTGCAGACTTAGCTTTTAATTTACCTATTTTAAATACTTTTGTAAGAAACCCTTATGGCTTATGTTGTCTGTCCTCATTTATTTATGCATAAAAAAAAACAAAGACATTAAAAAAAAAAACAACGTACAGAAGGGGGAGTGCTCACGGGCGTGTCAGACAATCTATACATGCATTTGCAATGACATCACGCATAGTTCCAGCCGCCATTTTGAATACCAAAGTAGAATTATGCAGTACTACAACATGTAACAATATCTCTACTCAGGGTATAAATGAAAGACAACTGATTGAAAGTGGCATTTTCATGTACTCGGAATCATTGCTCAAGAAGATAACAGTTAAAACACGGCCCCAGAGACGCACGTTTATGTGATATAACCAGCAAATGTAGCCGCACTATCTGTCGAGCTACAGCAGGATTTACTAAAGATCTGCTTCACTCCTCAGACTGAATTAACACATCAAAGAGTTCTCTGTGATTTTTACAGTTTGTCATGTCTACAGAGTCTCCGTCTGACTCAGTGTTTAAGCTGCTCAAGACATTAGCATGCTACCAGTTAGCAACTGTCAACCATTGACAGTTGATTCAATCAACTGTCAATGTTTGGAGTGTGGTTCAGATTTTTTTTTTTTTTTTTGGAGAGCTCAGAGCTGAGCTGTTGAATTTAAATGCTAACCGGTAGCATGCTAACATCTTGAGCAGCTTAAACACTAACTCACTGGTTTCTTCACATAAACATGCGTCTCTGGGGCCATGTATCACTGTTATCTTTTTGAGCAATGATTACGAGTAGTTTTCATCATTTTCATCTTTCATACTTGTAGTAATGCATAATTCTACTTTTGTATTCGAAATGGCCACCATAACAACAAAAGTCACATGACTGAAAGGCATGTATAAATCTAAAGGCTTCTTGACTGGAGAGCAGCAGCATAATGCCTCTTTGTTGTCACTTTGTCACCCCGGTTTTGTCACCCCGTTTTGTCACAGTTTCGAAGCATTTTTGTTGATTTTTTGTAGTTTTTTTTTTTTTGTAGTTTTTCATCGCTCTTTTTATTGCTTTTCCGGCACTTTTTGTTGTCGCTCTTTTGTCATGTTGTTTTATGTTGTTTTTCATTGCTTTTGCAGTGCTATGTGGAAATAAGGTTTTATTGAGGTGCCTTAAATTCAGGACACAACCTTTTTGTGGCATATTAAGTATTGCTGGTTGTGTGCTTATGTCCTTTGGTTAATTCCTAGTATGTGTCAAGAAAAGAAATAGAAATAATAGAAGAAAAAAGAAGAAGAAGAAGAATAGAATAGTGCAGTTGTGTTGAGAGCAACCCCTAACTTGAAAATGAGTTTGTAAACACAGGATTACTGCAGCTAGACATGACACTGTGGAAGCGCAGCTTTACATCAATGAAGCAGAAACATCCTTTAACTCATAAACAGCAACAAATCTCTCTCGAGGTATTTATAATATGATGGCACACTCCGCTTTGTATTGACTTTTGTGTCCGGAAGACATTACCATTTAAATTATATTTGGACAAAGAAAACAAATGGGAATTTTGTATCTATTTACTTGTGATTCTATTTACAATTGTATTGTATTCATACTAAAGACAGGCCCATTATTTTTTGAGCGGCTCGTTCAAAATCTTGTTGCTATTTGAATTTTTAATTGGTGTTAGCCATTAGCTTCAAGACAAAAACACCTACTGTGATGAGCATGGAGGTTTTCCTCTGCCATGGAATCTAGAGACTTTTTTTTTTTTTTGTCAAGACGCTGCTACTAACTCATAGGGAAATGACAGGGAGAGCAGCTCTCCTAGGATCCATCGAGTCTCGTGACGCTCGTGTGCATATATAGCCTGGTAAATGCATTTGCTTCGTATGCAGCGACCTTATTATACTATCCTATGTATAGGCCTACATACCTTTTGAACTGCTACAAAAGAGGATTCAAAACAGAAGTGTAATCGGTCTCCATTTGACAAATTCTATTAGCATTCAAATACTTTCAATCACTACCAATCAAAAAGACAAATGCCAGTTAATGAACTATTTTAGGTGCATTTTCAGCCCTGGATCAAGGTCAATTATTCAGCAGAAAATTATAAAGTTCACCACTGCCTTAATGAACCAACTTCACAGAGGACCACATTGGAAAGAATGTTTAATTCATGGGTAAAATTGGCATGCTAAAACTGTAAATACTTAATTCAAGACACAACTACTCCTCTGCGCTTCTTTTGTAGAAGAGCAGATGGTGCAAATGGTGCAAACGGTGCCCACTTGCAGGAAAAAGTCGAGCAGTAAGTACACACAATAATCCCCCACAATGTGAGACATCGGTGTGATCTTTTAGAGTTTGCGCTGTCTGTCTGTGGTTTCTGCACGAGCTGAACCACAGAAGGTAATGGAGGGCTTAGCTCATTACCCTAAACTAGCGCACCAATGCCGAGGCTGCTCCACTGAGCTCCAAGTCATTTAGGCCACGGCTCAGCGAGTATTTTCCTCACTTCAATGAACTGGACATTCCCCTGTGCTCAAATGCTCTCCACCGCTGGCATCCTGTTTGTTTATCTGTTGCTTGTTTTATGAGAGGGTGGATGTTCGAATAACTGGCAAAAAGCAGATGTGTGAAAAGCTGGTGTTGCATGAGAGACTAAAACTACCAGAGATCAAATACCTTTAATTCCTTATGTGTGGAAGATACTTTAAAGGGAAATGACATTGTGACAGTCATGATTGCAGCGTACCCTCTGAATTAGAAATGCGTCAGGGTTACTAAGCACAGCCGAGGGACGACACACGCTCCCAGGGATCCGAGCATGTTAATACGGTTGTGTAGTGCTTTTTGGGCAATTTTGGGGCCTAAAGTAGTTTGTTATTCCGTAAGGGACACCGGCAGCTTCAACACAATCACCAGAAAGGCCAGCCATTTTGTGGGAGAGGAGCTCTGACTGTGGTGTCGTAGGAGGATGCTCTCAAAAATCAGGGCTATTCTGGACTTTTACACCCACCTGCTACACCAATGCGCAGGTCAGCTGGAAGGGCTCACTCAACAACAGAGCGGTCCTGTCACGCTGCTCTACTCAGAGGCTCAGGAAATCCATCATCAAACTGCCGAACTGCGCTTTTGAAATGCATATGGGATGAGGTTTACTTTAATAAGTCCTGGGTTAGGTTCTTTTTTTTTTTTTTTTGCTTTTATGATACATTTTTAAATTGAAACATTTTCAATTCTGACTCAAAAGTGTCGAGTATCTGTAACAAATGTACACATCAACAGTCATCAGAAATAAAAGAAAGCTGACGTGGCTCTTCACTGTTCAGCTGCAGCGGATGACAGTTGGGCCGCAGTGGAATTGTTGCAGATGTTTTCACACCGTTATGTCATGATTGTAACAGTTTTGGGCGATTCACGGTCAATTGCGCGGAAATACGGAGCACGTCCCTGGAGAGCAATTTCACCTGCAGAAACACCACTGTACTGTCTGCCCTCTGACACTGGAAACCCTGATGGTTACTTCAAGCCTACGGCACAGGAAGACCTACTTATTTACTTATGGTGATGGACAGAAGGGCGTACGTGTTGTTGCTGTAAGTGCTGTGTTTGTATTAATGCGATAGAATTATGAATACCTGCAACTTCACCCCAGCTCTTCAGGGAGCACACCATTCACTAACAGAACACTTATAGCATGAATATGAGGCCATAACCAGACAAGTGTAGAGCATATAAATGATAAGAGATGGGCTAATATGAAATAAATTGACTGGTCACTTACAATAGACGCAGAGCAAGCCAAATTTCCTTTTGGCCTTGAGTCATTTAGAGACATAATCGTTCCATGTACATCCAATAAGAAGCCTGACGTACTAAACTCCTGATGACGGTCTATGCCATTGTGTGAAAATATATTTTAAGTTGGTCATTTTTATAATCGCTATACTGCCACCTCAGGTCTCACGCGTAACTGAAGTTTCTATATTAAGCTCGTGCATGACGGCAATTCAGACCCGAATTAACAACCTTTTGAGTGACAGTGCCGGAGTTTAGAGGCAGTTGTGGCGAAAAGGTCTGGGCTCATTCTACACATTAGGACATGGCTGGAACATGTAGGGCAGGGGTAGGCAAGTTTGCTCGATGGAGGGCCGATTTTCTTCATCGTCAAAAGAACAAGGGCCAGACCTTCCAATTGTAGTCAGAAGTAAAGCATCACTTTCTACAAATGCCAGTGTTGTACATCATATATGGCCTAAATGGGTGTTCTGCTAATACATTTTAAAGGAATTGACAGCATTATACATTTCTAGAGTACTTTAACAAGCATTTGATCTATGATATGTGTAATTATGTTCCTCAAAATCATCTCGAGGGTCAGAGTTTCTATAATGATAAGATAATCCTTTATTGATCTCACAACGGAGAAATTCACTTGTTACATTTGGCATTCAGTAAGATCACCAGAGTGTGCAAAATAGACCAGAAATGTGCAGACAGTTAAATAGCAAAAAGAGGTATCTTATGTACAATAAGTAAAAGCAAAAATCTTAAGGGGTGGAGTTATAACAATTAGGAAATAGGCATAAATAAAAATAGAATAAAAGTTAGAACAGACTATACAAAATGGAGGCCCGGTTTTGGCCCCCGGGCCTGACGTTGCTTACCCAGATGTAGGGGGAGGAAAAAAACGTAATTTTAAAGCAGTACTAAGTAACTCTTGCAGTTGCGCCATAAGCGCAACTGCAGGTGTCTTAGCAAGTTACGATTTTTTTAACTTATTAAATGTCTTGGAGAGTAAATACTACGCTGACAGAAAAGGTGAAGGGAGAGAGGGGTGTTGTACATCCAGTTATACAATGGAATATTTTTTTCACTCAAACTTGGCTGTAAATACTGTTTAATGTGGCGCTAGCCCGCAGTTAGCTTTGCCCGTTAGCCTGTTAGCTTCTTCTGCGTGATTCTATTAGTGTATATTGGTTGCTCCGCCCCGGTGGCAGTCAAGTTGCAAGCATGGTTTTCTGGCCAGAGACACCAGGGGGAGATGAAAGACCCCCCCAATCATCCCATTAACACTTGTATTACCCCCACAGGGACTACGGAAAGGATTTATTAAGGTAAACGCGGTACTTAGTACTGCTTTAACATTTCTAAACTCTGTATAGTCCCTTATGTTTGTGCAATTATATTTAATTTCAATTTGACAAACAATAAAATAAGGCGCATACACATTTTAATTATCACTTTATTGCATTTCTAATCTCCCAATTCTTCACAGGTATGAGTTTATGAGAATGTTTCTCAACTTCCAAGGAGCAATGCAGTCACCACTAGCATGCAGGTCCATTGATACTGAAGGATAAAAAAATAAATAATAATAATTCCACTACTAGAAAGGTATTCATACCTCTTACCTCTGGCCTTAACTGAGTGCATTGTTTTCAGTTCGACTTAACCAAATCTAAGAGCTTCTGGACTGGAGAGCTACAGTGTAATGCCTCATTTGAAAGAAAACTGATTGTAACTTTTTTTTTGTTGCGTTGTTGGCGCGGTTTTTGTCACATTTTTGACGTGTTTTTGTTGCGTTTTCGTCTGTTTTTTGTTGTTGTTGCTTTTTTGTCATGTTTTCACCACATTTTTGCCACTTTTTTCTTGTGTTATTGTTGCTTTTCTGGCACGTTTTTGTCCCTCTTTTGTTGCTGCTTTGTTGTTGTTTTTGTCACGGCATGTTTATGTCGCTCTTTTGTCACTTTTATTATTGCATTGTTGTCACCTTTTTTTGTGCCTTTTTTGTCACAGGTTTGTTGCATTTTTTTGTTGCGCTTTTAGATTTGGGTAAAGCCAAACTGGAGAAAATGTGCTCGGTAATTTTTTCCCCCCACCCATTTGTTGAGGAATTTAATATGAATTCCGACATGAAGGGTAGGATTTCCAATGACAGTTTGCCACTAAAACGCAGTCCTCTGTTTTCATTCAATTTACGTCTCCAGTGGATTCAATAGAAACCTCCTCTCTCCCTCTGAATTGGCCTTTTGTAGTCTATACACCCTCTTCAAATGGAATGTATTTCCGATCTGTGTGCTTCGCCGACGCAAGGGCAGTCTATAAACATACCGCAGAACCAAGCCACACAGTGTTGCTAGGCTCATTTAGCTCCTCACAAATGTCCCAACAGCGCAGTGTCCACAGGGGCAGACGTGAGGCAGGCAGACTGCAGATGAGTCAGAGGCTCAAAGGGTGAGAATAGCCCATCTGAATTCAAACCTGAGCAACAAACAGAAATGTGAATATAGAGCACACCCAGAATGCTATACTTTTGCTTTCACCCGGCACTGTGATATATCTGCATATGAATGTCAAACTGAATGTCAAAACAAACGAAATAACACAAATTCTCTTAAATGGATCAGTATCAGCTGGAGCACCCTCTTTGCTCAGAGTGGACATTTTGTAAACAAAGCCATGTGGATTACCCTGTGTGGTGCCTGGGGTCTACTTTCATTTCTAAAATCGCTCAATTCAACACCTGTGCACTGTGAACATTATGGCCCACGAAGAAGACAATTGGATGATTTTTGAAACATAGGCCGTCTAAGTCTAAAAGTTTGGTTGATTTAGTGTTTAATGTTATCTTTTGTGTGTCTTTGTGGGCTCTCAAGGTTCTTGAGTCGTCTTCTGTACTCTGTAGGTGAAGTGTAGAACGTTTCGTCTCTCATCCAAAAGTGTTCTGTACACTTCAACTACAGAGTAGAGAAGACGACTCAAGAACCTCCATTGGGGTTACTGTATCTTTTGTGATTACTTTTTTTCTGTCATATGTTCCGACAAATTGAAGAGATTCCCTTGGCCCAAAAAACTCACCAGACAATCACAAAGATTCTGCAAACTAGTAATAAACTGCTTACAATATGGCGATGACATTACAGGTAGTCTAGCCAAGGCTGACCTAAAAAAACACACAACTCGTCAACATCTGATGTGCAGTGCGTCATTATTCTAAAAAAACATTCATCTAATAAAATAGTCCAACAGAATTCTCCAGAGAACCTTGCTTCCTAAATCTATCCCAACTACTAAACATTTTTTTGGAAAGATCCCCCAAGCTCAGTCCACATCATTCTAAACTAGGATGAGATGATATTAAATAATAATAAACAGCGAACCTCGGTCCGGATCCAGGCCCATGCGTCAGCCCATCCGGAATCGAACCTTGGATCTGAACTTTGGACCCCACCCTGAATCCCCTCAGATAAGCGGCTGTGTCTGCGCTCTCTGTCTCTCTCTCTCTCCCTCTGGCTCCACCAGAGTTGTAAACTACAGCCCAGATGAACAGAAAGAGAAGGTACAACATCTTAGCCCCATTATACTTTTACATTTTTAGAAATGGTTTCGGAATTACTGAAATACGGCTCGCTAAAAAAAAAAAGAGGACGCCCTAATTAAATATGCAAGCGTGATCGTAATGCGTAAATAGCGCGGCTGTTTCCCGATCAGCAGTGAGCAAGTCAGAACCAGGAATAAACCTGGACTAAGCCAGGACTAAACCAGGTCTAATCCTGGACTAAACCTGGACTAAGCAGGACACAGTGTGTTGAACTGAGCAAAGAGGAGAAACACATCACTGTCATATATTATGTGCACCTTGTGTATAACAGAGGCTACAGTAGCCTATGCACTCTGCTATTTAGCAGCCAAAAGTTATTTTTAGGGCAAAAAAAACCAAAACAATAACAGGATTCAGTTGATTGCATTATTTTCAATATGTTCCGGACCTTTGCTTGACCTTTTTTTTTTTTTTCATTTCGGACCTTGGTGAAATTTAATTTGTGACCCCTGCAATAGATCAAAAAAAAAAAAAAGTCTTGTCATTATCTTAATGTGGAATGTGAAGTTATAGCATCTCAAAAGCCTGTCTCTTTGAAGAACACCCAAATGCTGCAGATGATGGATGCCATCGTCACATGAGAGACATTTTATTAGACACACATGCCGTTGAGCATTTATGGCTTTATAGTGTGTTGGTGATAAAGTATTGTTCACAGACGCAATATAATTTGCTGTCCATTAACAGTGCAGACTTCATGTACTATATACTGGAGTAACCTTAGAGCTCTGCAAATAATGAATCTAAGCCCAAGAGAGCAAATGGAAGAAGACACCACTAATCGGAGACACTGAACTAGCACTCAGGGAAGTTAGCATTTTGTTGAATGATGACAATTGTCTAAAGAAATTCAATTCCCAATAAATAATGGAGCTAATGTCAATGTGTGATTGTACTATTCTTCACCTGAGTTTAAGGGTTTTAAGGGGAAGTTTAAGTTTGCTTTATTCACAGAATGACTTTGCATCTTACGAGAAATTAAATTTTAAGAAAATAGTATTTACAACAATGCTTATGTTTGTTCTTTTCTAAATTCTCTTTTCTAAATCTTGCTTTGCTTTTATCTCATGATCAGCGTGTTCTTCTTTTGTATCATCTTTCTGAAATCTGACAGGTGATGGAGTACATTGTAAATCTAAAAAAGCCAAAAAATACGATACTGTAATGTCTGCCGCCTCGAACTGTCCCACGCTCATTGCTGCATTTTCCAGTATTTGAGCGTGTTCAATTGAATGACCCTATTTTACCGCTGTGGAAAGCTGATACCAATAGCAGTCGGTGGTAATGACATTGGAAACACCCTCGAAGGGCGAATTCCCCGGTGATGCCAGATGGATATTAGCAATCCAATTTGATTATTGCACCACAGGGATTGGGACTAATTTGTACAATAGAAAATAAGCTTTTATGTGGATAGATTGTGGCCCAAACAAGCGCTGTACTGATGAATATTTGTAAAAAGCTTAAGTGGCCTCATGGACAACAGTGACATATGAAGTGAACTGCTGGAGATGGTACAGGCTGCTAACAATGGGTTCAGTCTCTGTATTGGCAAAAGTGACTATTTCAGCTGGACTTGTACGCAAACTGCACTCCAGGTTTGGTAAAATGAGTCAGAACTCAAAAATATGCGGTGAATCAGTCAATAATATAGAGGGAGTACGGTGAATCATGCAGCCTTAGCACATTCACAACCAAACCCAAAGACTGCTCCATGTAATACCTTTAACCGATTGAAAAATGTAATCTGTAAAATCATGAACCAATAAACTACCTGTCCGTTCATTTCAACCTACAACAAATATATAATGAGGAAGTAACAACACCTTAAAAAGATCCATCCATCCATCCATCTTCTTCCACTTGTCCGTTGCCGGGTCGTGGGGGCAGCTGTTGGAGTTGCCCAAAACACATTGCACCTGCCCCTATGGCTCCTCCTGCAGGTGGTGGGTCCACAGAAGGACGGCCTCACGGTTCTAACCGGGCCTGTTGGTCTTTCATAAGGGGCTCCTGAACCGCTCTTTGTCTGACCCGTCACCTAGGACCTGTTTGCCATGGGAGACCCTACCAGGGGCACGAAGCCCCCGACAACAGAGCTCCCAGGATCATTCGGGTGATCAAACCCCTCCACCACGTTAAGGTGGAGGTTCCAGGAAAAGATTTAAAAAAAATAATAATTAGATTAGAATGCTGCACTAAATTCAGAGAAAGTTTATTCGGATGATTTGCCCCATCCCTGCACAGCAGCTTGCAATTTCTCTCCCCTCTCTATTCTCCCTCACTTGGACACTCTCGCACTCCTGAGACGCGCCTCGTCCCAAAATGTTCATAAACATGAACATCTTGGGATGTTCATGTTTATCAGGATCCTAAGATGTTCATAAACATCTTTTGTCCCGTTGTCCCATGGATCAATGACAGCCTAAAACATTTTTTAAGGTATGCTGTTTTTGTACAGAACAGATCAAATGCTAACGTTAGCTGCACGCGCAAATGCCTAAAGCTGTTATTGCATTAGCCTACTTGTTTATTCGTGCATCTTTCTAATTATTAAAGTGCTTTTCAGGCCATTTATCCTTCAAACTCCACTCTGTTTATCCTGCTCATGCTACAACAAGTGGAAACCACAAACAAACATTCTCCTCTGGCTCTGAAAAGGCGTGTCCTTATTGTAAAAATGTTGCAAGCTTAGCTTTTCACTATTATTTTACTGAAGTCGCCAAAGAACCACAGAGCGGACGATGTGTCTCATTAGCATTACACTGACACATAAAATGTGCGCATTTAATCATATTTTTCATGTAAGTGCCTGCTGGACCTGAACCAGAAATGACAGTGCGGGTTGTCGAGTTACTGTTAGTTTGAAACGTATGCACGTAGTCAATTCTATTGCTATTTTAATTCAGTTCCAGACAGCAGGTGGCACCCTCTCAAATAACCGAGGCCCTATATCTGCAGTTCTGCATGTCCTGTGCTCTGGTCTGCAGATTCATATATTTGTATGGAGGATACTCACTCACATATTCATCCATTAGGCCTCAAAAGCACTTTCACCTTTCCAAGTTACTGAAGGAGTCCATTGACCTTAGAAATCATATTTAAAAACCCTTTCAGTATGTTATTTCAGAGAGGAGACATTTATAGAGGACAGTCCACTGTGGGTTCGTTTGAGCTTTGATGGCAACAGAAGATGAAAGTATGGCCCTGAGGGCAATAGTGAGGAGTGGCATATTCACTTTGAGTCTAATTAAACTTCAATATCAAAAAGAGCTTTTAAAGGTGGAATGATGCAGTAAAGTAGATAGTAAAGTTGAAGGCTTCTACTCTGTGATAAGTCTGTCTTTAAATGTAGAGCTATAGGAACTTGTTCAGGATTACCTAGTTGTGGGATTTTAGGTGAAGTATGTTTCATGTGTCAGTTTCTAGAGTGATAACGGAACTGGAACCCACACATACAGTGAGGAAAATAAGTATTTGAACACCCTGCTATTTTGCAAGTTCTCCCACTTAGAAATCATGGAGGGGTCTGAAATTGTCATCGTAGGTGCATGTCCACTGTGAGAGACATAATCTAAAAAAAAAAATCCAGAAATCGCAATGTATGATTTTTTAACTATTTATTTGTATGATACAGCTGCAAATAAGTATTTGAACACCTGTCTATCAGCTAGAATTCTGACCCTCAAAGACCTGTTAGTCTGCCTTTAAAATGTCCACCTCCACTCCATTTATTATCCTAAATTTAGATGCACCTGTTGAGGTGGTTAGCTGCATAAAGACACCTGTCCACCCCATACAATCAGTAAGAATCCAACTACTAACATGGCCAAGACCAAAGAGCTGTCCAAAGACACTAGAGACAAAATTGTACACCTCCACAAGGTTGGAAAGGGCTACGGGGAAATTGCCAAGCAGCTTGGTGAAAAAAGGTCCACTGTTGGAGCAATCATTAGAAAATGGAAGAAGCTAACTTGACTGTCAATCTCCCTCGGACTGGGCTCCATGCAAGATCTCACCTCGTGGGGTCTCAATGATCCTAAGAAAGGTGAGAAATCAGCCCAGAACTACACGGGGGGAGCTGGTCAATGACCTGAAAAGAGCTGGGACCACCGTTTCCAAGGTTACTGTTGGTAATACACTAAGACGTCATGGTTTGAAATCATGCATGGCACGGAAGTTCCCCTGCTTAAACCAGCACATGTCAAGGCCCGTCTTAAGTTTGCCAATGACCATTTGGATGATCCAGAGGAGTCATGGGAGAAAGTCATGTGGTCAGATGAGACCAAAATGGAACGTTTTGGTCATAATTCCACTAAACGTGTTGGAGGAAGAAGAATGATGAGTACCATCCCAAGAACACCATCCCTACTGTGAAGCATGGGGTGGTAGCATCATGCTTGGGGTGTTTTTCTGCACATGGACAGGGCGACTGCACTGTATTAAGGAGAGGATGACCGGGGCCATGTATTGCGAGATTTTGGGGAACAACCTCCTTCCCTCAGTTAGAGCATTGAAGATGGGTCGAGGCTGGGTCTTCCAACATGACAATGACCCGAAGCACACAGCCAGGATAACCAAGGAGTGGCTCTGTAAGAAGCATATCAAGGTTCTGGCGTGGCCTAGCCAGTCTCCAGACCTAAACCCAATAGAGAATCTTTGGAGGGAGCTCAAACTCCGTGTTTCTCAGCGACAGCCCAGAAACCTGACTGATCTAGAGAAGATCTGTGTGGAGGAGTGGGCCAAAATCCCTCCTGCAGTGTGTGCAAACCTGGTGAAAAACTACAGGAAAAGTTTGACCTCTGTAATTGCAAACAAAGGCTACTGTACCAAATATTAACATTGATTTTCTCAGGTGTTCAAATACTTATTTGCAGCTGTATCATACAAATAAATAGTTAAAAAATCATACATTGTGATTTCTGGATTTTTTTTTTAGATTATGTCTCTCACAGTGGACATGCACCTACGATGACAATTTCAGACCCCTCCATGATTTCTAAGTGGGAGAACTTGCAAAATAGCAGGGTGTTCAAATACTTATTTTCCTCACTGTATATGGGAGGACCATGCAAACTCTATGCAGAAATGCTCCAAAATTTAGAAATGATATTCTCAGTGTGAGAATGCCATTCACTCAGCCTTTGTACAACCAGGCCGTGGCCAATCATCATGTATTTACTTATTAAGTATGTATGTATTCATCTTTTCATTATTAGGGTTTTTGGGCCATAGAGGCTTTATTGGATAGGACAGTTAAGGGTAAACGAGGATACAGATTGGTAAGAGACTTACAGCAAATTACTGGAGCCAGGGCTCACATCGTTGAGGTCATAGCAGTGTTCTGTCTACATGGCAGCAGCCTTATCCACTAGACTACCAGCTGTGCCACTCATGTATTTTTGCTTTTACTTAATTTCCTTTATTTAAATCTATTTCCCCAACCAAGATTCCTTAACAGGGTACACCAAGGACAAAGGCACCTTTAGTAATGAGACTAATACGAAGACATTTTGCCATTATGCTAAGAGTCTCTGTTTTTACTTATTCATGCACCTCTGGGCACTCTTAGATGTGTTTTGACATGCTGATGGGGCATTTACACTTTAGGATCTTGGGGACGACCAAGTCTCCCAGATCTCATCAAATGCACACAGCAACTCTGCAGAGTGGAAGTACAGTATCATGATGCTATAGCATCATATAGGGAATATTTTGGAGGTAACACAGTACATAGTTCACTCTGTCAGATTTTATTTCCCACTCCAACCTACAGGAGGCAACGAAGTGATGATTGGTATTGATTAAAACAACTCCCCATGCACTGGACCAAAACGAGAGCTACTTTCTACTGTAAGTAACAGGGTGGTTATACCTTCAGGCAGATGAAATAGATGGAGCAGATGAAAAATGAATTTCAGACCGCAACACTGAATGTAAAAAAACAGGTCTTGGTTTCCTCTGAGAAACATTGCTCACCAAGGAAACATTCAAGCACCATGCTGTATAAAATCAATACAAAAGACTTCCAATCACTGCTGCAGTCTTTGTCTGCAGAACAGTCAAGTTAGGAGCAAGTCTGAACACTTTACGTCACCGTGAAGTGTTAGATAAAGACTCAAAAATGACAACTAGCCAAAACATTGCATTACTATTGTTATTTCAGATTATATTATGACCCTGAATTCTGGTGTGGTGTCTTATTATTTATTTGACAAACTAAGCTCCCCAATGACTGATAAATAAACATAAATGGATTATTACGGTTAAGTGTGATGAGTGCTTCTTAAGTGTTACCAAGTCTTCAACATGATTGTAAAAATCAGAATGTGTGCGAGGGACGGCCTCATGTGACTCTTGTGTATGGATTATTTTAAGGGCCTAACAGTTACGGCTGTACATCTCTCCAGCCAAGTGACTGTTTTCATCTCCTTCTGTCGGTCATCACGGGACTCTATCTCCTACAATGCCTTTGGTGTCTGCCCTTGTTGGTGCAGCTGCTCTTGACTCATTGCCTTTGGGGATCGATGGTCACATTCTGTCAAATGGACTAAAACTAATGGCTTTAGTGGGGCTCAGAGGCGGGGCCAAAGTGCAGAGCTGAGGTCAGAAACAGACAGATAAATGCATGTTCCCTGGAGACACTTTAACCCTCATCCTACCAAGTGGGGACAAAACGGCTGCATATTTTCACAATGTGTTTATCACACTGCGCTGAAGCTGCTAACCACACAGTCATTTGAAACTGAAAGTTACTGTTTTAGTAAGTTATTCCCACACTGCCACCATGCAAAGTCATCAGCCCTAGTGCCTGAAATCCATTGTTAAAATCTTGTTCTTACAGAAAGACAAATTTCTGCTCTTCTGAACAGACAATAAAGTTATATTCTATTCTGTTATAGATAGATAGATAGATAGATAGATAGATAGATAGATAGATAGATATAGATAGATAGATAGATAAATGCTTTATTGTCAGATACAAGGATCCGAAATTTGTTTTACAGTTCAGCAGCTCCATAAAAATACAAACAAGACATACAGATATAAGACAATTCACAAAGACATTATAAACAATTGTCCGCTCGCCATAACACACTTTGATTTTATGACTTAAGATCCTCGTTTAGTTTCAGGATGGACTGATGGACAAAAGAGTTCCTCAATCTGACTTTATTAAAGTGTGGCACACGGTACCGCCGCCCTGATGGTAACAGCGCATATTCGAGGTTCAGAACATGGCCGGGGTCTGAAGTGATGTTCTTAGCCAGTCGCAGTGTGTTGTTATGGTATGCAGCCTCGTACAGTCCATCCAGGGGCTGTCCTACAATCTTTGAGCAGATTTTGAGCAGTTATTTCAACTATCAAAGCTGAGGCACCCAAAGTAATACTTTTAAAGTCTGCTTTTGAGCTCCATAGGCACGGATGTCCACTGTGTTCAGTGTGTTCATCATTAACAGTGCGCACTGAATAGTAACAACAGCTGGGATGAATTGTGTTTAGCCTGTGCCTGTTTTACTAAAATAATCACACAAAAACTAGAGTTTTACTTCACATGATAGGAGACATCATTAATGACAATCATTTAGTTGTTTTGATGCTTTTTCTTTGCATGGTCCGTTCTTACCCCACTTGGTTGTTTATCCAAGTAAATGGTATAATGATGGTTAAAGACATCTGCACGTTGATAATATCCGGACTGGAAATTACACATTGCCCTCTGCCTTTTTGGCCAGCTTGATCAAAATCTAATCTAATCATGATTATCCATAGGCAATTTACATATAGAATAATGTGAGAGAAAGCTAACTGGACAAAAAATTAACTATCCTCTCTCCTTGCAGGGTTTATATCTGTGACTGCACTTGATAAGCCTTAACGCACTGTAGATAGATTACAGTTTTATGTTCTCCTTGGCTTTTAAGCTCAAATTGGCAGCAAGAAAAGGATCCCCACAAAGACTGAAATACCGACTAAATGTCATCTTGTTTTCCTTTTTTGAAACTGTCACATAATGCCCTGACGCACCATATTCCTCCCACATCGCATTTCTGTAGTTACACTTCTAAACAAAGGCTTAATGTGACTGAGGAGCGCACATTACCTCCAAAGCGCAAAGGATCTTAATTAAAGTGTACATTAGTGAAGAGAGCGGATGCTAGCCGTTTGGGCTAAATGGACATCCCATTGATTCTGCTAAATGTGGCATACTTATTTCAACAGTCAGTGTGGCGTTTTAGTCAAAAAGAAAATAGGAGATGCAGATATATGTTTTGTTTCATAAATGTCAGCGAATGAGGTTTGCAAATGTTGTCGGGCGAGTTAGAATTAGTTTCAATGCATCGCTCCTCTCTAAACCCTCATTGTCCATAAATTTCCTTGTGCTCATACCGTCTTTTGTTACAAATCAAACACATTGTAAAAGCACAGTGGGGAATGAGGAAGAGATAATGTGCTCATTAATGTCCCGTCACTTCAGGGATCTTTTTCAGGAGCTGACATCCAGATCACAAAGGTCTTGGACGCATTTCTTCTGGAGCAAGATGTCAAACTGTCAGCTGACTGAGCGATGTCAAATGCTTCGATAAGAAATGACAGGCTAACCGTAAATAGAGTTCCAAGGGGTGCCAGAGTGAATAACTTAAAAATAGCTTCCCGTTGGTATTTTGGGGGAGTTATATTTTCCCAAAGATGGACTTAGACATCTGCACTACAATTGTATTGCATCCGATGGTTCGTTTTAAAGCTCCAATATTATGGTTTATTCAGACTTTTACAGCTATTTTACACTTTAACCTTAGCCCTTTTTTGTATTACAGCTTTTAAACAATGTCTAGAAAATGCCTGTAGTTCACACTAAATTCGATCATTTAGTTACACAGAACACCAGCAGTGGGTGCCCTTCTTCCTCTGTTGCGACGGCGACCAATTACTGAAACATGTGGAACAAAACACCAGGTTTTGTTGTGAATTAATGAAACGATTTATGATGCAAGTCGTGGAGACCTTTAAGTTCAACAGGTGTACTAAAGTGTTTGCGACCAGGTTTAACAGGAAGTCCACAGGAATTAATGATCTACGACCGGACAAGAGCACAAACACGGTGAGGTCTTTAGGTACAAAGTGACTCATCCCATTAGACAACCCAATAACACAAACAACATCTGTAATAGCTGCTTTGACCGCCATTGACTTTGCTCTGTCTTTCAGAACCCATTAGACGAACGGGGGAAACGGCAGCCACCGGGGCAAGACTTTTGTTCAGAGGAGCCGTTCAACACGGTCCGCAGTGCTTTGACCTGTGTCATAATCTAGTAATGGCAAAGAACAAATAAGGATCGTTTCATAAATACATTTAATTCTGTCCTATATAAGTCAAATCTATGTAAATCGGTTAGACTAAATAATAAAGCGCTTTTTGAAAACAGAATGTTACAAAGTGCAATACATATTGTGACATTGGGCAAATAAATAAGGTGTTGATTATAAAAAAAATGTGGATGTCTGAAAAACAGAACAAAATGCAAGACTAGTGTTTTACCTTTGTTCATAGACCTAAAGGCACAGCGTGATATAAAACCAACTCGCTCTGCTGATATAAAACTGAATCATTTCTTTCATTAAAATGCTTGAGGATGTAGATATGTGAAACACAGTCTTGCAAAGAAGAAATAGGCTACAATTATTTGAATATTGAGAGAAATATGAAATATGAAACTTGCAGATAAAACAGTACTATATTCATGTTAATTAATTACATTTCCTTTCGATTTCAGACATTGCTAGATTTTTTTTTTCTGAAAAAAACCCAAAAACATTTAATTGCAAGCAGGTTAGCGTCTTCTTCACAAAACTACAGAAGTGTCATGTGTCATGTTTTCCTGCTCGGCAGACGCTGTGGATCTGTTCTGACAGGATCCAGATACAAGTCAGACAAGAAACAAGACACTTCAGACACACCGTTTTTTTACTCCTGTGAGTTTGATTCAGTCCACTGCGCCGCGGCCAGAACTTTTGTTTTTTTCTTTTCAAGCATCTCTCCCTTTCCTCTAAATCTATACTGAGGCCTGTCTGTAATGATGTGGTTCAGAAGGACAGCAATACAGGCTGTTGAAGTCAGTCAGTGTTTTTAAGACTAATGCCTTTTGATCAAGTAAGAAGAAAGATAAGAAGACTACATTTTTATGACCTTGCACAGGAGACAAGATTTTCTTTTCTCCAAACATCATAATTATAAAAATAAATCACAATCAAATGTGTATCAGATTGAAAAGTAAAACCCCACAGTGAAGACATGCCAAAAGCTGAATGAGATTCTTTGAATGAGTAAACACTGCCTGGACACAATTAGAGATTAGCCTCTGAATTGAGGATTAATACCAATGTTTTCACTTGTGCATGTTCTAAAAACATAATCAAGGCCAAGATAATCCCTAATTGTGTTTCACTTGGGCATCTGAACAAATGGCTTACAAAACACCGAGCTCTCAGACAAAAGATAATGTCATGTTAATAAGATGAAACAATTACCGCTATTGTTTACCAGACAATTGTCCTTTGTGCAAAATATCAGAAAAAGAAGCAGTGCTGTCATAACGCTGTACCTACGGGTGTAAACAAAGTTATCTGGATGCACTTACATAACCAGAAGTATGTCCATTGTGTGGACATACTTCAAGGAAAGTTTTATGAAGATTGTAAATAAACATGCTCCAATCCGGAAATTCAGAATTAAGGGACGAGATAACCAGAATTGTCAGAGTCCATCCATCAACGCAATGTGGCATGGGCCAAAGCCAGGAAAGGTGATTCTCCATCTGACTGGTCTAATTTTAGGCATTTAAGAAATAAATGTACTTCTCTTATCAAAAAGGCTAAATCAGAATATTACTTATCTGTCACAACAAAAAACCTCAACAACCCACAGAAATTTTGGAAAGTGATAAAGTCTCTATCTGTAAACAGAAGACCTTAGGCTCTTCCAAAATGTGTTTTAAAAGACTCTGTCCCTGTGTACAATAGGACTGAGGTCTTAAATAGCTTTAACACCCATTTTGTAGCTTCTGGTTCTTTGTTTGACTACTCAGGACCCAGTGTATTAAATGTGACGGTCTGTGTTCTGAATTTTTGAATGTACACAAGGGGGTGCCACAGGGTTCAATATTAGGACCCCTTCTGTTCATCATGTATATTAATGAATTAGGACAAAATGCGTCTGACGCCAATATGCATTTTTACACTGATGACACAATAATGTACTGTTTTGGATTGAACCCTGTTAAAGCTGTAGAATCTCTGCAGAACGCTTTTGATGTGGTCCAGCACGCACGTCTGCAGCTAAAACTGGTCCTCAACGCTGAAAAGACCAAACTAATGTTGTTTTCAAACACTAAGAAGGTTCCTCAAACGATCCCCTTAGTGTCCACTCTTGAGGGAAATGTCATAGAGATGGTTCACACTTACAAATACCTCGGTATATTGCTTGATGACTCCCTGACTTTCAAGCCCCACATAGACAATCTTGTGAAAAAACTTAAACTCAAATTGGGCTTTTTCTTTCAAAATTAATGTTGTTTTTCTTTTAAGGGAAAAAAGCGCCTTGTCACTGCAACATTTGTATCTATTTTAGACTATGGAGACCTGTTGTACATGAATGCGTCTGCTCAATGTCTACACAAGATTGACACGGTATATCATGCTTCTCTGAGGTTCATTTATAACTGTAGGGCCTTGACCCATCATTGTGAGCTGTATTCTCAAGTGGGATGGCCTTCTTTGTCCTCCAGGAGGCTGGGTAATTGGTATACTTTTATTTATAACACCATGCTTGGTCTACTGCTCTCTTACATCTGTAACCTAATCTCACGGAGGAGTGTTGGCTCTTACAGTTTGCATTCAAATGATAATTTGTTGCTCACTGTTCCATTTGCCCGTTCAGAACTGGGAAAAAGGGCATTTGTTCACTCTGCTCCTTCTACGTGGAACACGTTGCAAAAAGACTGGAAAATAACTGATCTTATTCCATTGAACGAATTTAAGTCCAGATTGAGAGCACTTGAGTCGACCTCTTGTAAATGTTTTTTTTTATAATGAGTATGTAATGTATAGGCCTATGTAATTCTGTAACTGTATCTTTTGTTGCCTCTTGGCCAGGACTCCCTTGAAAAAGAGGTTTTTAATCTCAATTGGACTTTCCTATTTAAATAAAGGTTAAATCAAAAAATAAAAACTGTTACTTTAGAACAAGTTGCGTTTATGTGACGTCACAATATTCTTAAGAGCCTATAGTTTGAAATTTAAATGGGCAGCCAAGGTGAAGGTAACTATGGTAACTGTATTTATTTTATTTTTTTTCATGTGGTTTATAGATAATATCTGTAGTATTCCTGGGCTTATCCACCTGAAATGATAAAAAAAAAAAAAAACTGGCATAAAGTTCAAGCTCCTGAGACGATTGAGATCCTACACAAACAAATGCTGAGTGTTATTGTACTATGCTAAATAAGTGAAAAGAATGAACGATTGGATGCCTCTATGAATCTGTTGGTGCCAATGTCAATAGAATACTCCAGTGAGAAAACCTGATGTCTATAGCTTTCGCCTTATCACACATTTCTATTTTTATGGCAGAATGATTATTGACAATGCAGTGATTCAGTAAATAGACTGCCTAGCGGTGTGTAAATGCCAGGTCTATATCAGTGAGTCTGAGGTATAAGGTCTATTGAGCAGCAGCCCGCTCTGAGTGCGGAGCCTCTGAGCTTATCTCAAGGGGGTTTTCAACATAATTCCGAGCTCACCACTGGCCTGGGAGACTTTATTTACCTGCAATATCTGTATGAAACTGTTTGGATTGAATTAGGCAGGTCACATGTGATCTATCCAATCTGAGGATTGAGTTAATGTTTTCATAATACTTATTTTTTTCTTTTAGATACTTTTTTCCTTCCTTTAGAAATGTTGAATTGGTTTATCTATGTCTATGTGAGCTATAGTAAACCTGAGTGACAGTGATGGCTGCGTGTCAAGCCTTGCCGACATTTGACGGACAGACCCTTCAGGTGAGTGGAGATGTGCTTATCATCCAAACCTGGTCAATATGAGTTACTCCCACTGAAATAATCCCACTCTTCTGGATCATAAAACATGAATGCAATATGGAATGGAAACGTATTTGAATAGCGCTTTTCACATGACACAAGTCACCCAAAGCGCATCACACAGTTTTAGGTGGTAGTAAGCTGCGACTGCACACATCTGGGCCAACAGTTTCTCTGACCACCACCATTCATTCACCCTGGCCTACTGAAACCGGAGTATCTGGAAGAAACCTACAGAGGCATGGGGAGAACATGCAAACTACACACATAAAAGCAACAGAAAAGAACAAGCACAAACCACTGGACCACATACAGTATATATTCTGAATCCAAGATGTTAATAAAAGTGCAGTCATCTTTCAAGATGAGTAAGAGTACATGGAAATTCAAATATTTCTGTTTGTCACATGTTGTCAAGTGCAAGAAATGTTAGACCTGAAACTACTTGCAGTACTGTATAGAGGTAGCAAGATGAAAATGAGATACCGCAAAGCGAGGCTTAGGAATCATAATTAATGTCACTCATAATCCTTCAAGGAGATAATACAATAATCCTTTCTGTAAACAGTACCAAACAAAGCCCTCTTCAGACAACACTAAAACCTTCAATGAATTATGGGCTTTTGAACCAATACAAAAAGTCACTTTATTCCTACAAGTGTATATTTTAACCTGACAAGCGAAATGTGTTTCATTTGATTCAGCATTGATGTTGGTAAATATCAAAATCATGAAGTCAAAGTGAGAACTCATAGCGAGATGCGCTTGTACTGCAAAACAAAGACAATGAACAAAACCCTCTCTCCCTCTCTGAGATTGGGTGGAAAAGATAAGTGCATTTATGTGTCCAAACAAATATGCATTTTTCAATCAACATTTGCCACCTATTTGATAAAGAAAGATGGCAAGCATGCTGCAAGCAGAGGATTAGCTCTGACAGACACCTCAAAAACGAGCATCTGTCTATTCTCGGTACAAAATGCATAAAATAAAAAAAAAGCAGTGTTAACTGACTTGAAAACATTTGCAAAACACTACACTTTCCCCTTTAGGGCCTCAACACTTTGTACTTGTAAAATAAATCGAACAGCAGGATGAAAAGTCACTCCTCAAACCACACGGTTAATGTTATGGATCATCTCAACATCCCCTCATCTGAAAGTCATTACTTCAAACCTGCTTAGCCTCTACTCAGTGGGAGTCAAAGACAATTAGCCATAAAAAAGAGACATTAAACCGTTAGCCCTGTTTTAGACAATTAAGCTCTGACCCATTATAGCACTTTACACTCAAGGGTGACAAATTCAATTTCTTTTCCACGTGTCCATGTTGTACCATGTTCTTCCATTCCTCACCTCAAATTAACAAAAAGGAGAAGAAAAAGATAGTTTTTGCTTTCAATAGTAAATTCCATCACCCTGAGCCGGATGTGAAATTCGGAAAAGGTGATTATCGTTATACAATGTAGGATCTGGTGTTTGAGGTTCCACCCGTATTATGTAACTAAACTGTAGAGGATTTTGATGTACGGTGAATTAATTCCAAGCCAATTCCTACGCATGGCATCTGCATAATGGAAGTGACGCTAATCCTAGGATTGAACAATTGCAATGAGAAGGTCACGTGCACTGAACACAGTTTTTGGGTGACCCTACTTAAAAATTAAAAAATAAAAAATACTTCAATTGGTAACACACAATTAAAATAAGTATATTCAACTTATCTTTTAAGGTTGCACAGATTGACGTTTTAAAGTCAAATTCAATTTAAATAATTATTTTATTTAATACAATTAGCTACTTTAACTTAGAAAGGAACAGAAAAGTAACTTAATATTTAGATACTGGCTACTTTACTCTAACTTAAAAAGGAACAGAAAAGTAACTTAATATTTAGATACTGGCAACTTTACTCTAACTTAAAAAGGAACAGAAAACTAACTTACTGTAATATTTAGATACTGGCTACTTTACTCTAACTTAAAAAGGAACAGAAAACTAACTTAATATTTAGATAATGGCTGCTTTAGTCTAACTTAAAAAGGAATAGAAAACTAACTTAATATCTAGCCTTTTTTAAATTCAAAATATTGCTATTATCTAATGTAAAATTCACTGTTAAATTAAATTGAATTAAATTTATTGAGTGTTACCAATTCAAGTAAAAAATAAATAAAAAATCTGTCGTAAATGAATGTTGGCAGGCACCAGAAGGCCTCTTAGAAAAGTAATCTGATTGCTGAATTCTCCTTTACGGATTACCTGATTCTAAGTGATATAGATATGACACTAGTTAAACAAATTATACATAGTATCGTGAAACCATTAACCTACATATGCAACTTATCGTTTCAAACAGGAACAGTTCCAAATAAAATGAAAATTGCAAAAGTTATACCTATACATAAAAATGGGAACAAACACATCTTCACTAACTACAGACCTGTCTCTCTGCTCCCCCAGTTCTCCAAAATCTTAGAGAAACTTTATAACAGTAGAATGGATAATTTCATAGATAAGCACAAACTAATTAATGAAGGTCAGTACGGGTTTCGAGCAGCAAGGTCAACTTCAATGGCCATCATTGATGCAATAGAAGAGATTACTAATAGCTTAGAGGGCAAGAAACATGCAGCTGGAATATTCATTGACTTGAAAAAAGCATTTGATACACTAAATCATTCTATATTATTAAAAAAATTAGACAGATATGGCATAAGGGAGTGGCTTTGAGCTGGATTCAAAGCTATTTAACTGGGAGACAACAGTATGTGAAGATGGGGGAGTTTACATCAGGTTATTTGGACATTGGCTGTGGGGTCCCACAGGGATCTGTCTTAGGCCCAAAGTTGTTTAATTTATATATTAATGACATTTTTAATGTGTCTAAATTATTAAAATTAGTGATTTTCGCAGATGACACAAACGTCTTCTATTCCAATGACAATTATAGTAATTTAGTAACTAACATAAACTGTGAACTAAGTAAATTAAAAACATGGATGGACATTAATAAATTGTCCCTCAACCTAAATAAAACAAAAGTAATGTTTTCGGTAATTATAATGGAAAACCAGACTCAGTAAACATAGAAGGTGTAGTCTTAGATACAGTATCAGAAATTAAATTCTTATGAGTCATCATTGACAGTAAATTAAGCTGGAAACCACACATAAGACACATACAAGGTAAAGTCTCCAAAAGTATCTCAATCATTAACAAAGCAAAGTTTTTCTTAAATTACAATGCATTATTTTTGTTATATAGTTCATTAGTTTTGCCATATCTAAACTACTGTGTAGAAGTCTGGGGCAATAACTATAAAAGCTCATTACACCCCCTTGTTATACTCCAAAAACGGGCTGTAAGAATTATATATAAAGTAGGATATTATGATCACACTAATATATTATTTCTGCAGTCTAAACTGTTAAAAATGCATGATTTAGTTGATTTCTCTACTGCCCAACTTCTGTTTAAAGCCAACAAAAATGTGCTACCTGCAAGGATACAAATGCTTTTTGCACGCACAGAAGGGGATATAACCTGAGGGGGTGTGATAACTTTAAGACTCAAGCAGTGTCTTCCACTAGGAAAAGTATGTTTGTGTCTGTATGTGGAGTTAAACTCTGGAACAAATTGGGGGCAGAATATAAACAATGTCCAAATATTCATCATTTCAAATCAAGATATAAAAAAATGGTATGGTCAAAGTACCAGAAGGAGGAAATGGGTACTTGATTTACTAATGGGTGTCACAAAGTGCTGTATACTTTAAAGGTCAGATCTAACTAATAATGAAGTATATTGTGGTTGTTACTATTACACTATTGCAGTTGTTATTGCCATTGTTATTGCTATTGCTGTTGTGTTGTTATCATCACTATTTAAACTTTAAATGTAACAGTCTAGGATTAATACCTAACAATCTGTGGATTATTCTTAGAATCCAACTCAATCGATTCAGACAACAGTACTGCTATTGATGCTGATGGTAATATAAAGGAAATAAACTCTTAGAAGTAAAACATGCACATATCTATGTACTCCGCATTCAACATAACCCATAGTATAGGGCAGACATGTGGGGGCCGGCAGCTCGAGGAAACTCTCTTCTGGCAGCAGACTCCTAAAATTTGTCTCTTTTAATGCATAATATAGGACACTTAACAAATGATGGTCCGGTTGCTCGGGGGCTGCTCCCCTCTGGCAGCTGGTCCAGTCACAGAAAAGAAGAAAAAGAAAGAAAAGCCCCGAATCCCTTTTAACACATATCAGTAAGACCATTCTTGTTATCATGAACATCAATCAGTCTGCGATTACTGTACCTTTCATGAATAAATGTGGAGTATTTTATGTACCATTCAAACACTTTGATACAGAGTAATGCTATATGGGTTGTAATGGTGATGGTGAACAACGATAATGCCAACATGGTAATGAATTCTGTATGGGAGACAGAAATAATACACTGGTTGTAGCGTGTGAGATACTGTGAATGTTGAGCGTGTGAGATACTGTGAATGTTGACCTGGTATAATGCAGTGTCGCATTTGTTAATATGTAACCAACTCGGTTGATAGTTGTTTGTAAAATGGTAAGAAATATGCACTGTTGTCAGTCATTGTTATAGTTATTGTTATTGAAGTTTATGAACAGGGGTGGGAGTCAATAAGCTTGTCTTCTTCCCACTCCTTTTCGAGCTGTAATGTAAATTATTTTTTCTTTTTTCTTTTATTATGTATATATATATTTCTGTTTTTTCTTTCTTCTTTAGCTCGAAATAAAATATTCAAATCAAATCAAATCAAGTTTGATTTAAAGTTTCTATATTATTTACATTCAGCTGCCAATAATAACGGCGCCACGTCCACGTGAAAATCATTTACCATTTACCATTTACCATTTACCTCTCTTATCTTGCTACAAAATGGCTCCAAACTGACAACACACACCTCAAAGTCTTCTGCCTGGACTGTTGGATGGAGGTGTTGTTCTCCCACCCTTGATTAACAGGTTCAGACAAGTTGCTGATGAACCGTCCTCGGCAATTTCTGACCCATCACGGAAACCAGGGACACAACTCGGTTTTGGGGCATTTTGGGATGGGCATACATTATGAGAGTGCAGTCTCCAAGCTTTCCGATGATATGTAACACATGGAAATCTGATAATCATTGGAGACGTAGCGGCGATTTGAAGTTAACAATTCCCAAAAGGCCAAAGGGCTGAAAAAGCTCTCCAAAGATTTGGGCAGTTCTCACCTCTCTGTGCTGCTCGAGTGACAATAGGGCTCATTTACATCTCATTTAGATAAGACAAACCCGCTCCCCCCGTAAAGATGTAAAGCATAGGGGGAGATAAGGCAAAAAGCAAGAAAAATGTGCCATCAAAGAAAAAAAAAAGATTTGCATACAGGTAATATACAAATAAATATGATCTGTAACAGTGCTGCCTGCCTTTACGTTTCACTGCACAAACCCAGCAGCGTAACTGTATCTGACCATAAAACCGAAAATATGAAGCGGATCTCTCTCAAAAACAGCTAGGGATGCGCTGACTACATTTATGGAGTAGTTTAAGTTTTTAGCGATCTTGATTTGGTGTAAATAGCAGGTTCAAAACTTGGCTTTGTCTGTGTTCTTTTAATGTGAGTGTTTATCTCATAAACATGGATGCATAGTTTCAATAAGAAAAAACACTATGTAAAATTTAAACAACAGAATGAAACTTAATTCAAAGTCAGGTCATTTATATTGTATGCAGGCTTGTTTAAATCTTTGCACAACTTTTACTTTTATTATTATTAACAACAAGAAAATGCTGTTTTCCTTTGCGTTTAAATATACTGCTGGGTCCTTAAGTAACACCAGCTGAGAACCGCCGGTCTACATTGATAGCCAATGTACTGACAGCTAATAAAGTACAGGACAGACTACTGACAAAGTGTGCTGCTTTTAGACATGATTTAGTGTCTCAGATATCTGTTCCGGTGAGGAAACGGACGAAAGAATATCAATCTGAATTCCAGCTTTTGAAGAGCTGCAATAAATCTTTGCTCAGTGCTGTTCGCCTGGTCCAACAGAATGTTTTTAATTAGCCACTTTTGCACTTTCTACATATTTTTCATACCATTTAATTTTTAGATGCGTATTAAATTGAAAGGAGTGGGGAAATGGCTTGCCTTTTTTTAGTGTGCTGTACAAATATTTTCAAAGTTTGCCAGTAGTTGGTCTAGTAATGACTCATTATACGGCAGGTTTTATAACAGTTTTTAAGATTTAAATTGTAAATGAAGCAGAATTAAACAGTTGGGTAATTATCTCCACTTACATGTACTTTTATTGCTGATTCATATTCATGGTCACACCTGCAGATGGAGAGCTAAGCTGAGAGTCTAATCTCTCTGACACTCTTCGTTTGGTCTGTAATTAACTGAATCCAACAGGCAAATGAACATCTTAAAGGTGGGGGATCATTTCTGCCAAAAGAACGCTATTTATAAATTATGAGTTATTATGCAATCTACCTATTGGTGTGTTTAGATTCTTAACCCTGTGGCACTTCAGACTTTCTATAATAACTTTGCTTTTTGTTGAGAGAAAGCTATCATCAAAGAATAAAATACAAAATTGCAAGTTCCTCTTAAGTGAACTTGAACTGGTCATTACAAAGCAAAACATTGGCATAAAACACCACAATTACTGCTCAATGGCCACTAAAAATGTTCAAGCAGGTCTGGGCAAATCCGGCAAAATCAAACATGTATCATTTAACCTCTTAACCCGCACCTGAACCAACCACATTTTCTCCAGTTCGGCTTTACCCAAATCTAAAAGCTTCTTGAAAAACAGCGTAAACAATGAGACAGACACGCGGATCAAAATGCAACAAAAAGTGACAAACAAGTGGCAAAAACGTGATACAAAAGCACGGTAAAATGACATAAAGCGATGGAAAAAGTGTCAAAGTGTGACGAAAACACAATCAAAAAGAAACAAAAGAGCAACAAAGAAGTGACGGAAAAAGGCAACAACATGAGGAAAATATTAGTTTATATCAGTTTTGATAGCTTTCAAATGAGGCGTTATACTGGACTATAGCTGTACCCTTTCAGAGTTGGGTAAAGTAAACTGGAGAAAATGTGTTCAGTTAAGGTGGGGGCTAAGAGGTTAAGTCTAAAGGCAATCATCAACGCAAAACAAGCAATGATCTCCCAACTTACAGAAACAAGGCACTCTATCCAGCAGGGAGCACACAAAGGGAAGTTGAAACGGTCATCTTACCTGAAAAACAAGAACGACAGTCTATGGTGAGGAAAAATCATAGACCGTTAAAAAGAATAGACAACTCCTCCTCACTCCTCCCCGTTTACCATAATGACCACGTTCGAGGGGGAAATCATGGCGGATTTACAGACTCCTCCTCCCCAGCTCTGACGAAGCTTGTTCCTAATAAGGGCGGGATCTTCACTGTAGACTCGGCCCTTGCGTGACGTGTAGCTCGCGCAGCTCCAATGCTAACAGTCCGACCTCCGTTAAGTAGGAGATTAAAAAAAAAATTCTTTCGAAAACCAGCCTGGTTTATTTTTTGTGACTAACCAGCATTATCTCAGGAGGAATATGTAGCCATAGAAAGTGTTAAAAAAATTGAAACCAGGCGTTAAAGTTGTTTTTAGCGTGTCTAAAGTCCAATGCTTTTCAATGGGGGCCTAGCGATGATATGGAGGTACTACAGCAATGGCGGCCTCCAGTGTTGCGGTCATAAAGCAGAGCAGCTAGCGGCCATTGGGAAAAACAAAAAAAAGAGTGAGTCTGTTTCTGTGTGGCCCTAATGTTTTCAGAGGGAACTACAAAGCGGTGAGGGGAGGAGGATATGAAGTAGACAATCGCTAATTGGAGATGTTCATTCACCGCTGTGTATCGTAGCAGCTACAACATTACAAGTCGTATAAATAGATACACTGAATTCTAAGTCCTGAGATAACGCCAATCATGCCTCTTTAAATTTCTCTCTGAAATGTGTACCACCTTTGTACTTCCAACTTCAACTCTGACCTGACTGCACTATAATGTAAAAGCCAGCTCTCACCTTTAATCATCTTTTGAACCGCCTAATACCCGGTTGCTTGGGGCCCCTGGGGACCCTTGCTACGCCACTGTGTGGAGCTACGTTTAAAGAGAGAACGGACATGAGGCTAAAGCAGAGAAAGTAACACAGGGAGAATAATTAGTTTCTGCTTCAGTACTTCTATATTAAAGATATGAAAGTGAACAGCTGCAGTGAGTTGCTGTGTAAATAAGAGTGAAATAAATTAAGCTCTGGGAGACAACAGAGTCTCAGTGTTCATCCGGATGGAAAATAAACAGATCAACGCAAGATAAATGCTTATTAACTTTGCACAGCACTCCGGGGGATCAATGTGGCATGGCAAACATCGCCACACTGTACACAGACAGAAATTAAGGACATACTCGGGAGAAATCAAACCATAGTCTTTCTGCTCAGATATAGTGCAACATAGACAATTATTCCATTTCATCCGTAGCTTTTTTTGCTTTGTATGACGCACACCTTTTGTTTGTGGGAACATTCATAACCTCTTCACCTCAATCAGAGCACGGCTTGGACTTAAAATGGCCTTCGATTAGAATCGCCATGACAACAGGACTGCAGTCAGAATGAAAACACAATATTTTCATTACCTGTTTTGAATTGCATAAATTTGTCAACAGCACCACTCCAACAGAAGACGAAAAGCAGCTGCAATTAAAAATATGTTTTTATTTTCTTACTAAATAGCGAAATCATTTTTTCACAATCAAAATGAGTCAACACAGGACATAGATCCAAACCGTTGAGTAAATCAAAGATATGTCAGTCTGAGTGCTGATCCTACTGCTGTGTCTTACTCAAATCAATCCAAATGTATAAATGTATTTCTCTTGAACTCTTGAACGGGTTCACAACCGCAGAAAGACACATGTTTGAATAGCTACTCTATGCAGTTTCTTCACTTCCAGCAACAGAATATGTTAATGGATTTCATTCTTTAATGTCAGAAAGGAATGTTAGTTAAAAAATTGTAATATGGAGATGACCTCTCGAGATTTTGCTAATCATATGGGAGATGATGGTATCCCCCATGATCCTCTTCAAATGACAATGTATACTTTTATTGCGCCTGTGTTGACAAGTTTCCAAAGACCCTACACCGGGGTCCCCAACCGAATTTGCTTAGAGCCTAGAAACCAGTCGGAGCCCCTTGCTTCATACTTGGTGGTGGTAGGCTGTAGATTCCCTGAGCTAGACCTACGGACGCCAATCTGCGACATCAGGTCCTCCGACCACAATGTATCACTCAGTCACACGCTGTGTTCATGCAGGCGGTGGGAGAACTGTCTTTCCAAGGACAAAGCGACAATCTGCACCACCAGCCTCTCGTTTATTTGGAATACGGAATAGTGTTGCTCGACTCACCCCACATAGACACCAAAACCGAAACTGTCAAAGTAATTAAAAAGCACGCTGTCACATAATACATTACAACAAATTGGACTATACTGCAACCATAACATTTATGTAAATCACACACAAAATAATACAAACAGAAATATACACTGGTGAAATGTTTTTTTTTTTCAATACATGTACAGTTAGTTTTGCCCCTAATCCTGGCAGACATCTTCATGAATCTACTCTGGGGCAGATAAATCAGTACAAGATAAGTGTCACTGTGGGAGGGGAAATCGCAGCAAAAACACTCACATATATCAGAGCTGTCAGAAAGAGGGATGGCTTTTTAAAGCTGCATTGTTTAGCGAATAATAAATAAACTTGTACATCCACAGACAGTGGACATCATGTAGCGATTTCACCCTCCACCATCCACTGTCACTTCTCAGCCCAAGCAGTTGTTTGAAACATGAAAAGAACAAAGGATGCCTTGCTGCTATTGTGCAATTTTGCATGAGGAAAACAAGCGGCAAGTGGCACAATAGAGCATTCCCTATAATTTAGAGAGCAATTGAGTCCTATTCAATGAAGCGCCATTATTCATAATAAACAGTGTCTAGATGTTTTATAGAAAAACATGCATTATTCAATAACATCCATACAAATGTGACAATCACAAGTATTAGTGATTTACTGATTCTGACATATGAATACCCTTTAGATATGAATTATTCAGACAATCCTCACAGTCCTCTGCCCGTTGCTCCTAAAGTCTACTTACCAGCTGTGCATGGCATGCTGTTACTTTCATTTGAGGCACTAGTTTCCTCTGAGACACTGGACTATTGCTGCTGAGGTCGCAGTAGTGTGTTGTTGTGCCATGTCATTACGGAGTACACCAGGCCCGCTGAGCGACAAACCACTTTACAGGAACATTCATAGTCAATCTTGAATCTTGGCCTGAGGCATACAGAGCTGTTTGAACTGCATTTTGAATAGTATATTGGAACACTACATATGTTTGTTATTCAGCGGTGGTTACATCTCCACCAGTTGAGACCTCTTTATTCAAAATCTAATATCTAATTGTTTATCCCGTTTTGTGCGTGGGTAAGTTAGAACCAGTCAGACACTGATCCCGCGCTGGTTAGGCCCCAAACCTTAGCCGTCAGTGGCTCCTCTCGCTCTCTCCCCGCACGATCGAGGAACACTGGGAGGAGAGTGAGGTGAGAATTGAGTCACTGAGTCAAAATTCTTCATGTTTACCAGATCAAAAGTCAAATCTTAGAGCAGGCTTTTTTTAGCATGCCGAATATGAAGTGTGAGGCGTGTGATAGAAGTGAAATGCGCGTATCAGTGTGTGAAACTTGAGAGCCCTGGTGAATATTCATTCTGGAGTTTTCTGTGGGTTTATTGTTATACTAACTGAGCTTGCGGCGGTGCAAAGTCAAACTCTGTTGCCCTGCAAAGGGCCATTTTATGTAATGCATGTCCATAACTTATTCATATAGAACAGATGATGCACGGTGGAAACTGCAAACTCCAGGTAGAGCAAATAGATATTTTAAATCATAAAATATGATTTAAAATATTTTTAAAATTGGCTGTTCTTTGGCTGTAATAGATATTTTAAATCATATTACACCAAGCAATTAGTGTCTGGGATTTCACAGCTTTCCATTTGTGACAGTGAAGTATCATCGAGCAGCTTCAGTAATTACATTTATTCAAATCACTTAAATTTACATCTGCACTTTTCCCCTAGATATCCAACATGTTATCTTTAATACATAAATTATACACATTAGACAATTTGATGGTAAAAAAAATAAAAAGTTGGTAGAACATTAACTAATTGGAGCATGAGACTTCTAGATCCAATTTGAACTTCATTTCATCGTGCAGATGAGTTTTGAGGATTGGCTACACCAACTATTGGATTAACAGTGAGTTCAGTGCGCACTCTCTCTCTCTCCATGGACAAACTTGAGCGTAAATGCTTATTGAGCTACACTGAACACATGTAATCCTGTACTGTCCAGGGAGCAACTATAGAGCTGGAAAGATTAAACTTCCGTGTGCAGAAAGACGTGTGATTTGGGAAAAGTGTGTAAAAAGAGCTCCTCTCGAGGAGTGGCTTCGGAAAGGAAACTGTAGAGGGTGAAATAATCATGTGTTTTGCAAGTTCGAAATAAAAAACAGAGGCTGGCAAAAAGGGGGGAAAAAGTAGGCAATAGCTCAAGTGTGGTATTATTTTTCTCCAGTCTGTCAGGCTGATAAAAGTTGTCCTTTCGCTCCTTGGATATGAATGTTTCAGAGACATGGGAAGGACTTTTCTCTGAGTCATCCATTTTAAATACACAGTTTCAACTCTGAATCTCATTTCACTCATGCATATGTATCTAGTTTGAATAGAGTTACCCAGCAATGTCAATTTCAAAAGGCCATGGGGGAGGGGGAAATAAAGCAGCAGATATTTAAAAAAGAAAGAAAAAGAAAGATAATGTGAAGCCAGGGAAACTATATCCTCCATGTAATGTTAGTCACTGTGCTGGGGTCACACGGTCCCATCTGTTCATGCTCTGGTGAACCGGTGGACCTTGCCCCGAGGAAAGACCACTCAACCTCAGTGTAGCCCTTAACAGTGGCACAAAAGGTTAGACATAGATCACTGTTTTTTTAGGGTTTTTTTTTTTGGGAGAAGTCCAAAGAGCGGGACCCACAGTTCATTGGACCGTGTACAGCGGAGTTAGCAATTCCGAAGAGTTCATGCTGAAAAGGTCCAGGGTACTTAAGAGCCCGAAGACGGGAAACAAAAGGCCAGTAATGGTAGTGCTCGGAATGGGTGCTGGCAGTTGTGATGTGTCCGATTTGAATGCAGAATGAAAGATGAAGGGATTTCACCATTGTGGATTAAAACATTGGCTGTCCTTAGACACATGGAACACATTCTTAGGGGAAAGTCATGAACTGGGAGACCACGGGTTTGGCTGTTCTATTGGTTTAAAGACACTAAATGTATCCTTAATGACACACACATTGCAGTTTTGGTACACATTTCTCTTGGCAAGTTTTCATTGTATAAAATCGTAGCTGCTGTGTCCAAATAGTTTGTGCTCTTTGCGGATAACACTTGTATGCTCAGTTTTGTGTGAAGGTATGCTGCTGTAGTCCGTTTTGCTCGAGGTTATGAAGTTATCAGGCTGTTATTTGTTAAGGTCTCCAAGTTCCCCTTTGTGTTTGTCCCTCCGTGGCTTGGGATGTCAGACTTTGCCAAACACATCTGTAGTGACGACCTTGACTGAGGGGTTTCTTGGACACACGTGTGCAGAGTCCTCCCTCAAAGCATTTCAGCGCGAGTACAATACGTACAAGAGGTCCACAGCTGCAATGGCGGCTTCTGTCCTCGACTCACTCCCCCATCAGGCTCAGCATAGGCAACACTACAGTCAACTATGTGAGGTAGTAGCACCAGGGCAGTCATTCGTTCAACATGAATGAATCAAACCTGCTACTAACCCCAAATATAAAGCAAGAGTGGCCCCCTGCAACTACCAACAATCTTTCCGATATGCTCTTATTGTGACATTGATAAAGCACTCTCGAACACTTTCATTATTGTCTCGTTCGGCTTCTAGTTCGTCAGAGAGTCAGTGGCCAGTGAACACGTCGCTTTATTTTAATTTCCCATAGAGGTAATACATCACTCTTTGGTCGGTCTTGTTTTGGCACAACTCCATATATCCTTACTGTGACTTTTTTTTTTTTTTTATCTCGAGAACATCAACCCAGCTGTGTCTAATCTCTGAAATATTGTGGGTGCAACGAGGGCGCCCCAGTCACCGCTTACACCGCTCTCATATTCATTACTAAAAACGACATGACATAGAACAATTCTCTCAGGCAGAAGAAGACGAGCAGAACACACAAAAAAAAACAGCATCAGTATCAGGGGATAAAAAGCCAACAAGTGACCTCTGGGTTTTACAAGGCACATTGCTCTAATAAGGCGCATTCCTCTGCAGACAGTGACTTGGGCAGACGGCAGTATAAAATAGATCACCGTGTGGCGGATTCCCGAATGGTTTATGCTTCAGTGATAAAAAATGACAGGTTGCAGCAACACCACAGGCTTTACCCCTCTGAAGTGGCAGCAATGAACACTTATTGGAAGTAACATCTAAGGCAGTGGTGTCAGACTGATTACGTTTTATCGGGCAAACTGCATGCGTTCAGGTTTCTATAGGATTTACTAGACTAATATTACAACGGCTTAGTCACCAATATAAATAATTACACATTCCCAGCATGACCTTTTTCTTTACGACAGCTTTTAGACCATACGCAACACAAATGATTGTCCTCAGATCAACTGTGTTATTTAGATGCGAGACATATAGTCAGAGGATGGTTTAAAGCCCCATACGTCGGCATCTTTCAGACAAAACATAAAAGGGAAAGTGCCAGACATAACAGACGGGGATAAACAATGGTGGACACGGGCTGAAGCCTCTCACTGCTGTTTTATCTAGTTCTTATAAAGACTTTGTGCTGTGTTTGAAAGCTTCTTTAACAAGCCTCTCTAAAAATGACTGCTGCATAACTCCAAATTCTGAAGCTTCTGAAGGATAAAGCCTGTTTCTTTATTAATCTTAATGAGAAAACGTTGTTAATTTGAAGAATGTTAACCTCTTGACCCTCGCCTTAGTGAGCACATTTTCTCCAGTTAGGCTTTATCTAGCCTGGCATAAAGCCAGACAAACTTTATTTATGTATTTATAAATACATATAAAGACAGTTTGGAATTGTGGTGATAGGACATTATTTCCAAGTTTCCTGTTTGTTTGTTCAAACAGACAAACGCATCTTGACTGTTTTGGTTACGGCCCGGAGGAGCATTGGTGTTTGATGGGAAATCTAGCGCGGAAGATGTCTTAACCCGCCTCCCGTGCTATGAATGGCTCGTCTTGGTTTTCCTGGAGTCAGCGAGATTCAAATCGCACAATTCCATCCCCATGTATCTCTGAACATGGAGGATCAGTCTGTGTCATGCCAGGCTAGGCTTTACCCACATCTAAAAGCTTGCTGCCTTTACAGCTTACAGCCTATAGGCCAGTGTAATGCCTCATTTGAATGCTAAGACATACAAAACTGATCTTAATTTTGTGTGTGTTTTGGTCACTTTTTCATAGCATTTTGAACGAGAGTGAACCATGGTGCTGTCTCATCACTCTTCCGATATATTTTTGTCTGTGTTTATAATTGTGTTATTGTTGCTTTTCCAGAATGTTTTTGCCACTCTTTTGCGGCGTTTCTGTCACATACTGGAAGTCACGTTTTTGTCACTTTTATTCTGTTTTTTTTGGTGCGTTTTATCACTCTTCGGTCATGTTTTTTTGTCGGCTTTTTTTTTTACTGTGTTATTGTTGCTTTTCGGCACATTTTTGTCGTCTTTTACCACTTTTTTGCTTTTAGATTTGGGTAATGCCAAACTGGAGAAAATGTGGTCAGTTGAGGCGGGGTTAAGGGGTTAGATTGTAAAACATGTGTTAGTGTTTTCTAGTTTTCTCACATTACAAAGGTTACTACTTGCCAAGGCCGTCCATACAGGCACACGCTCGCTCATTTTGCAACAGTGTTTCTACCATTTGTTTACAGAAAGATGGATGTTGTTCCTGAGAGTTGTGAACAAAATGGCTTGTCGCAGTGGTTTTTTTTTTTTTGGTCTGGATATGTGCTGGCAATTCCCACCAAATGGTTCCATCAGGGAAAGCTATTAAAATAGAAACAGGAATTACCCGAACAAGGCACACAGACTTGGAAAAAGCACTAATATGAGTAGTTATTTATTCTCTTTGAATATCTGAAAAATCAATGATGGAAGAGCTCTGAGTCTTCAAAGGACTTTGTTGATCAAAGATTGAAAAAACAGAACCACTGCTAGAAAGTGGTTGCATATTAATCTGTAAAACAAAAGGGAACCTGTTATGGATAAATGATGTATATATAAAGCAAAGCAGAGATCACAAATGAGAGAGAGAGAGACAGAGAGGGGGAAAAAAGCACAACACAAAAGCTGTCATTCCACATAGCACGACCCGACCGTGCACGCCATGATCTACGTGCACAAATCGACTCTACCCAGTACACCTTTATGTTTCCACCACACACATTGTTGTTGTGGGCAGCGCCCCATTCATTTCATTCATTTATTCATTTATTTCAGGCAATGGGCAACAAAAAAAAGAATATACAGTATATAAGCATAACGATCCATTTATACCTGAAAGGGAGTGGGAAGAATTGATAACTTAATTTAATCCCACCCCCAGTTCCCCATTTAGAAATTAATACAGTCAGCTTCACTGTTACTTTGTTCAAGGATTATTTTACAAATGTTATATCATGGTGGCATTACCACAGGTAACAATAATTATTACATTGTAACAAAATGACACAGAGGAGCATGCTGTACAAATCGTCATTAAAAGTTTTTAGAGCCGCGATGAGAACAAATGTGGACAAATGCTGTCATCTGGTGGGAGTTATGGAATCATTCAGAGGTGCCAAGCTGTATTAAAACAGAAAAGAAACCGTAAATTACAACTATGAAGGTAAGCTACATGCAAATGTTATACTAACACCAGCTAAAGCTGCGCTAACAGCGGCTAAATGCTATATTGGCAAAATCCCCTTTTAGCACAGCGGTATGATGTTGTGAAATATTAAATCCGTATGACCTGCGTGTCAATAGTGAGGGCTGTCCACTCTCTCGTTGCCAATCAGAGGCCAGCAGTCTGTTCACGTCACATCAGACACGGGTTAGCGCGCTTTGGCCACAGCCAGAGGTCGGTCCCAAAACCTATACCTGGTCAGACCCGTTTGGCCCGGGCCTTTGTTATGGAAAAGTTAAACAAGCCACAGCCCATTTTCCTCTGGACCCTTTGGAAACTGTTAGTTGACATAAGAAATGGAGTGAAGCAAGGTTTGGTGAATCCCAGGTCCTTGTCTGAGAAACCAACTGTGACACACTGCAGCAAGCACTTCTTGGATGTGAATGGGGTCTCAAAGTTACATCGCACTTGTGACAAAAATGCAATTCGAGTAATACATCCAAAAGTATTCATAAAGCAGTAGTTTCTGGAGAAGTAGTGAGGCTCTTTGATGGCATAATCCACATTCATTCAGACTGACTGACAGATTTGAAGGAATAAGCCAGAGGGTTGGTTAAAGGTTTTCCCCGTCACACTGCCAAGAGCCTGACACATTTTTCACACAAATTCTAAGTGATTTATGTTCACTTTCTCCAACTCCACACTGGGGCACATCGAGCCGGTGGATAGTCATAGTTCAGAGTGAAGCCACACATTGATACCACGGGAATAGTAGCGTTTGCACCACCTGCATTTGCTGTCAAACACTGTAGCGTTAACAAACACGTTTGTCACACTCCACTTAGTGCTTCAGGTGTGATGCCAAAAGTAAAAACAGAATTCACCTCACACCGTTTACTAGGGGTGTAACGGTTCAGATGTCTCGCGGTTCGGTTCGATTCGATTCATAGTGCAGGACCCAACGATTCAGTGCATCATGGTGCAAGGGTGATATGAATAACAAGTTGGTTTTGAAAGCCTAAATAGTCATTATTAGGCAGTATTTATAATCTCAGAATAAAATTGGCAATGCTTTCTATTTTTCAAAGCTGCTTTATAATAAGAACCCATGACAAAGACACGCAGATTGCATGTGTTTTTGGATGATGTAACTCTGCAGGTCTTGAGCGACAGGAGGAGTAGGACTTTACATTGACAAAATAGTAAACAGTAGTGGTGTAACAATGCATGGATCATACCAAAGTGATGGTGCAAGTTTTAGCCTATATTTGTTTTATTTATAAGCTCTGTGGCGCGTGTCACGGGTGTGTGGTGCATGTGTGTCATCATCACTTACACACCTGAAAACAAAACAAATATAGGCTAAAACTTCACTTTGGTATGATCCATACATTGGCACGGTGCATTGTTACATCACTACTATTTTGTCAATGTAAAGTCGTACTCCTACCCACCCATTCAATGCACAACCCAAGGCCTTGACAAGGTAACTCAAACATGCTACGATTTTGTATCTTGTTTAACTAATTTAATGCTCATCTGGTCTTTCCAAACTGAGAACAGAACTGAACCAACTCACTGTACCCATGGAAGCACCTTGAGTATTTTGTGTAAGGAATCTCGTCAAATAGCCTGTCCGCTTCAATGTGATGCATCAATGCAAATATACAAACACGATAGCTTGGTTCCATTTGATCTGCAGCTCCGTAACCAAAAGCCACGTACAGGCGGGAGGACCACACTCTATCGAGAATTCTCTGGATAAAATAGAAAGAGAACTTGTGCCTTGGTCATATCGGGATAACCTCCACCAGCCTCGTGCACAAGCGCTCTCTCTCTGGTGGTTCAGTGATGTATGAGCCAACAGTAAGTGCATCCTCTAGACACACAGGCTGTTATTTGTGCTGTGTCCCAGAGGAGTCCCTCTGATGCAGAGCACACACACTGCTCCTGAACGCAAGACTGTGGACTGTGCTCAACAGAAACCACCGGGCATTGACCACACAGACCTGATTCGGGGCATAGTTTTCTAAAATGGAAACAGTAAAATTAATCATCAGAAAAATCCACAATGATCTATATAAAAAAAAAGCAAAATACTAGGTGACCATTTTAAAGGAGCTGTATCATGCTATTTTAGCCATTCCAAAGTAAAGTATAGGCATATATATGATATATTGTACCTCTATCACTATGGAGTACTCATTTTTGAGAGAAATATAAGTATTTTTGGGGGGTATTTTCCCTACCCGGAAGACAAGACGCTTCGATTCAGTTAACTCCGCCCCTCTTTCCACTCATTCCACATTTGCAGTATTATAAATATAAATATTGCTGCAAAAAGTGAAGTTACTTCACATAATGCAGTTATAAGGAGTTGACATGTGCAACACAGTTTCATAAATGGTTAACACACATGCTAACACACACGCTAACACACACGCTAACACGCGTTTTGATTGACTCACTGCTCAGTCTGGACTCCCCATGAGATCGCGTTGGTTATAAAAGTTAATCCACTTTAATTCTGGCCAAGGTTCACCAAGCATCCATCAGATTGGTTGATATAGTAGCTGAATCCCGGAAAGAAATTCCAACTTCTGGCGAGTGCACTCTTCTTTAGGAAGGTTGAATAGTCCTGTTCCTCTCGTAGCCAAACGCGCATCCGTGACATTATCATTCGGTAAGAAAAAAGAACAGGCGTGTCCAGAGTATGTTAGAAAGAGCTCAGTCTTCAAAAACAACACTTCTGCTGGGATCCATCACTCCTCCAGCCGTGGGTGCGCTTGATTAGCGTCGCGGGACAGCACAGACGCGTCGGAGAGTTGCTGCTTTCTTTCTTCTTTTTTTTTAAAAAAAAAAAAAAAACATTTTTTTAAATTTAACGCTGTTTATAAATAAAATCAGGCCGTAAGGCATTACATTACAGACGTAGAGCACTTCCGTTCCTTTGTGGCGACACAACTGAACAGCTCAGTCGTTTACCAGGAGAGGGCAGAACAGCTGCTCAGAGAGCAGGATTCAGGAGGATTGCTTAGAACTGCGTGAATGAAGCCAAACACCTTGGGGGTGTTTTTGATAAGGAAATAGCATAACAACATGGCTAAAAACTCCAAAAAGTCGATTTTGCATGATATAGGAAACACACGAAACAGACACACATATGGGCACATGGGCCATTATGAATCCACTATAAAGACACTCTCCGTTCTGCACTTAGACCACTGATTTTCAGTCTATGAGGAATAATGAAGAGACTCTCTCTTTCTTTATGAACTATCTGCTTGGAAAAGATGCACAGAGGCTCCACTTTACCCAGCTCTTTGTCATGTCAGTTTCCAAGAAAAGCGATAAAAGTCACTTTTCTCTGAAGATTTAAAGCTGTGGGATGAGAGAAATTATTTCTGTTATTTCTTCGAAATGCATTGAAGTTCAGAACGTATCCTCTCCATAACCTCAAGGAGAAACCTATCATTAAGCTGCTCATGATAAGGAATAAGTCTGTGCATCTGGGAGTGATGCAAAATGCTGAATTTTAGTATTTTGGTGAACTTGAATTTTAGACCATGTAAATACCAACGCAATGTGACGCCAAGACCCTTATTTATCACCAAAAACATGAATTCTACAGACATAGCTTCAGGCAAAAATCAAGGGTGAAGAAAAAAAACAAAACATATTTTGTAAAGTCATTCTCAAGTCTGTGCTTTGAAATGAGGGGTGACAGAATTCATCTTTCCTAACGATCACCAGAATGGCTAGACCAAAGAAAGAAAATTGTCAAATCTCAATGATCTAAAATGACATTGGAAGTAGGGTTATTATTTAGTCCAGTGCTCACGGAAAATGACACTTTAAGTCATTTTACAGCTCACAAATATCCCACTTTTCTCTCTGCTAGACCAGAAATCAGATACCCACCCATTTGCAAATCAAAAATGGACTACAACTCCAGCGTGTAATCAAGAAGCTTGGGGGGAATGGCGTAAAATTAATGGCTTGTTACGCATCATGCCGTGGAACCATTATCTAACATATTGTATTTCGTCTTCCCAGAATCGGAGGTGGCTTTCCCATTGGGAGAAACTGACACCCCTACAAGTTAATAGCCCCATCATTTCAGACACAGGAGCTCTCACCTCAGTCAAATCGTCCATTAGCTGATGTGCTCCTCTTTTTAGAGCTCCATTCTTCCCACAGCCCTAGCATCATCGAAACATTAACATCTACTCAGAGGGTCTCATTTTCTCTCTCTTTCCCTCAGTGTTCTTTTACAAACCGGATGAAGATTCCCTCCATCTTTTATCAGACAAACTCCAGTCCCTCCACAGATTGTTGGCCATCTCAACATGCAGTACATCCCATGCTTTGATGTTTATAGACATGATATTAAGGTGGAAAAGTAATTTGTCTGCATAAAAAAAAAGCTGGTGAAAGAGCGTGATTTAAAGATGTTCAGGCCCATCTTTCCTTGCATATTCTTTATCTAATCTGGCATGCGTGTTTAGGCTCATTGTAAATTGCAGTCCATTGTTTTCTGAACAAAAAAGACGCGGACATTTCAGGTGCCAAATGATTATTGTGGCGATTCCTGCCAACTGTGAACTGAAGAAACCCCTGGGCTCAGAGGGGATTGAAACAGATGCATTGAGTGCCTATCAGAATAGAACAAACCACCTTTTTCTTTTTCACACATGCAGACAACCAGCTAACATATATATTTTTCTTGTCTATCATGGTAAAGAATAACACTACACAACACAAATACATTATTGTTACAGATTTTAAAAGGGCTGTATGATATGAGAATATTACAAAAGCAGTTGCCTTGAACATTGTGATAATCCTACTTATATTCTTTGGAATTTAATCAGAGTTTGGCAATCCACAACACATGTGCGCTTGAAGTATGTCACCACACCCAATCTAACATCTGATGGGACGTAACGTCTTTGACCCTTTGAAGAAGAGAAATGGATGGTTCTCGAAACGTCGGGCAACTATGTTTGTAAAAATGTCCAGTTGAAATGTTTATAACTTTCAATGTTTGTATCTACCTGGATGAGATCAATCGTCTTTGGAATTGTGATAATGATATTATACGTACAGTTTGATTATCTATGTCACCGGCCTGAAGACTAGTTGGAGACTAGATGGAGACTCGAGTTGCCGCAGTTCACGGAGATTTCTCATGTCCCCTGGAGATAAGACGAGTCTCCGGTAGTCTTGGTGAAATGGAACAGGTTCAATTTCAGCGGAGAAACTCTCCATGTGGTCTCCGCATGGTCTCCGAAAGGTCTCCACGGTCTCAAGCAGTTGTGCCACTAATACTATTTCAATCAATCAGATTTAATTTGTATAGCGCCTTACAACAGCAGAAGGTGCACAAGGCGCTTTCCAGTAAAAACATCAATAGACAACAGTAAAAATAGCAGTCGAGTCAGAGGCTACGTGTTAAAAGCTTGTCTGAATAGATGTGTTTCAACTGCGATTTAAAAATACTCAACTCGATGATGCTTCGTAGGTGTGCTGGAAGTGCGTTCCACAGCTTTGAGCCTTGGACGGCAAATAACCGGCCACCAAACTTTTTATATTTGTTGTCCTCAACCTGTGCAACCTGTCCCTGCAATGTCTCCGAGACCTAGAACACCAAGGAGATCTCAAATAGACTCCATACGACTCTTTGAGACCTCCTTGGTGTCCAAATTGGTATCCAGGTCTCGGAGACGTTGCAGGGGGCTGGACTGGCCATCGGGAGCACCGGGAGTTTTCCCGGTGGGCCGACGTACTTTTGGGCCGGTCGGGCCAGTCAGATCGAGAGATAAGCCCCGTAATACATTACACCGGCCCACAATAAGCGCCAAGAGCTATGGGGATTCCATAATTATATAGATGCAATTACACAATTCTTCCACTAGAGGGATGTGTGGCAGGCTTTCTTGAGTTATGATTCCCAGATAATCTCGTATAATGAGCAATGGGCCTCTCGGACGTAACACTCATGCCCCTCACATCATATTTGCCAATATATTAGGAAATAGTTTATTGTAACACCCTCCAGGACCCACAGAACCCTCGGTTCTCTATTTTTTATATATTTTAGACAAATGTTTGCAAAGAAGTGCATGTTGGGAGTTGTCAGGTGACTCGCACTCCTGCCCCTCGTGGACAGTGCACGGAGTTTGGAAATAGCTTCTAGTTTCCATTCAAAGGATTTACAATGTTTTGGCCTTTTTGGAACTTCTATTTTCACTACACACTAGGGCTGGAAAAAAATTTGGCAGGTCAAATCGATTCATATTTTTAAAAAATCGATTTTTTAGATTTCTTTTTTAAATGGTTTTGAGAAGTGTATTTGTGTTGCAGTCGCGAGAGGAACCTCATGAACGCAATGCACATTTTAAGACGGTTTAATAATTTTTAAAAGTTCCATCAAGTTGTAAATGATTAAAGTGTTGAGTGCTATGAGGTGCTTCGGCAGAAACCAAAAATTCAGCTATTGTCCTCGATTCGTAGCTTATACTGTTTTAGTTCAAGCCAAGGGCTTATTGTTTTGCTCTTCACCTCGACTATTGCATTGAATATGACTGACCCAAAAGTCAAGGGCCGATTTTTTCTGCCAGTCCAGCCCTGCAGGGACGTCACAGAAATGTCTCACAAGTTGAGGACAACAAATAGTGTTGCCAACATTGCCACCGCTCCTTGAGACCACGGAGACCTCTCAGAGACCATGTGGAGACTCAGCTTAAATCGAACCTGTTCGTTTTCACCGAGACTACCTGGAGACTCGCCTTATCTCCATGGGAATTCTCAAGAGACATCTTCGTGACCAGCGGCGACTCTAGTCTCAAACTAGTCTCGAGGCCGGAGAGATAGGCCATTTGTATGCGCGCAATCAGTCCGAGTTGTGGAGACGTTGCGAAGACTGCCAGTCATTGACTATTGCGTTACCCAATAATGCAATAACAGAAATTGGCGATACATTGTGCAGCTGTTATGTGCTAGTGTTTTATTTATAGCATTAAATCCACTGTATTGATATTAAGTTGATGAATGAAATTTTAATTGTGAAGCGGAGCTGTAAAACATGAACCTGAATAATCTATACTTTACTTGGCATTTTCTGCATTTCCAGCCCTCTGCCCCTACGCTACTCTTCTGATCCCGCCCCTGCCCTCAGTCTGTGTCCAACATCATCAATGTGAGCGTTATCTTCACAGCAGCAGAAGCCCTGGCTGCAGCTATAGATACTGTACATGATGGCGTTCTGTCTAAGTGTGATTAAGTGAAGTGTTCTTACACAAGTGAAAAGCTCTCAGTGGGAGACGGGGGGAATAAACAATGAGCTGTTGCATAAATACATCTGGGCTCTGATGATAATCTGTTTTGCATACAACTATTTGTAATCGCTTTGTTCTCTTTATTAGTCGTTTGTTATGTTATTTTATTTATAAGGGCTTTTATGGTTTGGGGAGGATAATAGAGTGAGAACTCTTGCCTCAAAAGGTAGTGGATTTGATCATATATTTCTATCATTGTTGTTCTCCACATGTTTGGATATATTTTCTCCATATGCCCTAGATCGGGGGTCTACGGCTCTTTAAATAGATAGATGTGTGTGCAATGTAAAATTAAGACTGAAGACCTGCTCGTGTGGCTCTTTGGTTGTTAACAGAAGGTCTAAACCATGGCTAATTCAGTTCTAGACCAGGGCCAAGTCTAAAACAGGACTAAGACTACCAGAACTAAATTAGAACCAAACTAGGTCTAAATCGCAAACTAGAATAGGTCTAAACAAGATGAAACCAAGTCTAGACCAGAACTGAACGAGATCTAAATCAGGATCAAAAAATAGTCTAAACAAAACTAAATCAGAACAAAACCAGGTCTAGATTCAGGACTAAACCAGATCTGAGAAAAAGGTCTGTCTTCGGACTACACCAGATCTGAACCAGGATCAAGTCGGGACAACATGGTCTGAACAGAACTAAGAGATTATGCATTTTGACCTGACAAACACTTTTTTTTTGAATAACCATAAACTCTCACACACACAACACTCCCCTTAGCAAGTGTAAACACCGAATATGCTCTTGTGAAAAAAGGTTTGGTCATAATTGCCACAGATTAACCCTCCATCTCCACACTTAAGATCTTAAAGGTTACCAAGATGCTGCACTATTCAGATGGGTATAAGCTTTTAAAAGGCAGACTCAGCAAAGCAGTGATTCAAGTACAAGTAACATGATAACGTGATATTTATTATTCCAAAGCAGAAGCCCATCCAAATGTGCTGATGGCTGAGTGCCATTAGGTAAATCTGTAATAATGTACCATACTTAAGTCTAATATTTTGTTCCCGGGGAAGCTTCTTTTTATGGGTCTTTTTAAGCTGAGGTGAGCAGTTTGCACAGCTTGTTTTCTAACCGGGCACTCGCAGCAGGTTTATAAGCTGTAACACAGGTATTAAACTGGCACAGGCTGATGAAACCTGCAGACGACAAATGAGTGCCAAACAAGAGTGCCGCCATGAACCAAAGTGCCCCATATGTTCACGACAATAACCCCGGTGTTCCGCGGCAACAGGAAAACACTCGTAAATAAACCGCATGCACTTTATACTTTTAGATCGACACAGCAATGACTGTAAAAGCTGTAAAGAAAATCACATCTGCCAGCACGTTTGCTTTTGTTCAATCTCGTCAAGTCTCTGAAGCTATTACCTGTATGGGGTGAGCCACGCTTCTGTAAGTCTACCCCAACGGGCATCGTGTATGGAGTGAATGCAAATGTGTTCGTTGAAAAGCGCTTTGTGACCATGTTTGTGAAAGAAACAAGTAACTCTCCCCCTCTCCTTAACCTCTCTCCTTAACCGTCCACATTTTCTCCTGTTTGCCATTAGCTAAATCTAAAAGCTTCTTGGAAATAGCGTCAAATTACAAAAAAGCAAAGAAAAATACAAAAAGCAACAAAAGTGAAACAAAAACAACAAAAAGCAACAAAAACACAACAAAAACAAAAAAGCGACAAAAACATAAAAAAGAAAGCAACAAATAAGTGACAAAAGCGTAACAAAACAACTAAAAAGCTGCAAAAACACAACAAAAAAGCCACAAAAAAAGTGACGACAAGATGACAGATTTGAGGAGCTGGAAAAACCTGCAGACTCGGTTTCTGTTGATTGATAAAGAAGACATAACTTTGAACAGAATTTCTTATTATTCCTGTTCCTAAACGACCTTAATCTAACCCTAATCCTAATGACCCTAACCTGACCCTAACCTAACCCTAACCTAGCAACCGTAAACTAACCCTAACAATATAATTGTAAATATTGACAAATAATACCTTTATGGATCTGCTCCTACCAGCAGAGGGCGCACTATCACGGCAAATCGGCCTCACCGTCATGGATCTGCCTCGGCTCCAGGCCTGCAGCTTTCTATTACTGGATTTGAGTAATGCCGAACTGGAGAACATTTTTTAAGAGATTAAAGAAGAACCAAGTAACTTGTTTACCTTAATAAATCTGTTTCGTAGTCCCTCTGGGGGTATACAAGTGTTAATGGGATGATTGGAGGGGGGTCTTTCATCTCCCCTGGTGTCTAGCCAGAAAACCAAAATTGCAACTTTCCCTGCTCCGGGTCAGAGTCACCAATACACACTAATGGAATCACGAAGAAGCTAACAGGCTAACGGGCAAAGCTAACTGCGGACTAGAGCTACTTTAGCAGTATTTACAGCCAAGTTTGAGTGATCTCCATTGTGTAATTGGATGTACAATATCCCTCTGTCCCTTCGTCTTTTCTGTCAGCGTAGTATTTACTCTCACGGACAATTAATGAGTAAAAATCGCAACATGCTTACGACACTTGAGGTGGCATTTTTGGCCTTGAGGAGCATGAGTTACTTAGTTCTGCTTTAAAACTACTCTAAATTTACTACAATAACCATTTAAACCTGGACTCCTTTCAAAATATATATTTTTGGTAATATCCCCACTGCTTGTAAGTATGGAGGATAAATTAAAGCTCAGTTTTGAAGCAGGTGCAAAGTTGAACAAAGTATAATGCATTTGTCTATGTCTTCATCTAAGATGCAGACATTTTAAAACCTATAATGTTTGCTCAATTAAGTTTGACATTAAGAGAAAATGTGTGAAGATTTATGCTAGAAGCAGATGGGGACTCAATAAATAAAGCAAATGGAGAAAGCCAGAGCATGCAACAAAACTCAAACAGCCACTTGGCTGATTGGATTAAAACTTTTCTCATCTTTAGAAAATCAGGCCGCACATTCACAGCTGCTTCTTCTGCAAATCTGGAACAAGTTGCATCTGTGAACAACGATTTAAAATGGGTTTTCACTGATTTTAATCATTGGTGTCAAAATGTGCATCTTCCATTTGAGTAAATTAGAATCAAATCTTCCATTGAACATTCCCTATATAGCCTAGTAATTGTCTATGATTTAACCAAATAAAAATGCTCAACAGTGCTCAACAGAAACCCTGGATATTAAGACAATATCCAATTCTTTACTCTCTGATCATTTATTAGGCTTGAAAAGATAAGACTGAGCAAAAGTTTAGTTCTTCATTTTGCAGTTTGTCAAAAGTTGTAATTAAAACGTGTGAGGCGGTTTGATTCATAACAACCAATGTGTCAATCACAGACTGATTACTAATGTTCAGGCAGAAAAACATGTTTACTCCAGATGAGCTCTGAACATGTCAATCTACCCTCCCATAAGAAAACAGAAGACCTGATCGTGGAGAGTAAAAAAAAAAATCAAAATAAAAAAATACATCTTTGCATTGTAAATTATTAATTCCTTCAGCTGTTTGTTTAACCGGTGCCTCGGCTTTCATGTCTTCCAAAATAACAGAGAAAAAGGAGTTCCCTAGCCCCTCCAAACCTATAAAGAGTAAGCTGAACTTTCCAACTAAATATTGTTAAAGTTTGAAACCCCCTTGAGCAAACGTGTAATCCCGTTGTAAGGCATAACAGGTGCACCTAAACAACTCCAGACCCAAGAAAGCCCCTACAATCTATTCCAATTCGAGAAGTAGAAGTACAAACACAGCCGTAACCAAAGGCTCGGGAGAGAAGCCGGAATTTGGTGATTTAAGCACATTGGAGGAAAATAAAACTCTCTATATACAAGAATCATACAACAATCTGTCAAAAGTGAATTTAATGGATGATGTACAGTATGAGGTTCAAAAAGCTTTATAGGGGGCATTGCTCTTTGAAAACTGTGGAGCAATAGAAAATATACTATGAATACTTATGAGTAATAACAAGAATGAGAGTGTATGGCCAGCAGGATCAAACACCCCGTTCAATCCCATATTGTTGGCACAAGGTCACCGTGGAATACCCAAACATTTATACAAAGAGGCCAACCACCCACAGATAAAATGTCTCATTTCGTTCCTCTTAACTCTGGGAGTCCTACTGTCTGATGTGTTTCTTTGCTGCATTACCATATAAATAACTGTGTCTGCTTATCTGGCGTTATTTCCAAAAAACCCTGTGGTCAAACAGGAGAGGGAGAGACGGTGAGAAAGAAGGGGCACATTTTTAAGTAACGTCTAATGCCCGTCTCCAACCTCACATTCACACACTCCCAATGAGACTGGAAACATCGCCAGAGTGTAGCATTAATGTCTTTAATCATTTGGTGTAATGTATATCTGTCTTATCTTGATAGTTACGTAGAAATATGATGTCATTAAAAGTACGGTATTGTGTGTGTGTGTGTGTGTGAACTAGCTTGGCAGATAGCTAACAGTCTCCAGGACCAGGAAGCGGCTTGCTGTTCATTTCTTTCTTTCTTTCTGTTTATTTGATTTAGGCACAGATACAGAAACATAGACAAACTGCGACATAAGTCTGATGTATCATAGTGCTTATAGCAGAAGCTATAAACCCTCTAACACCTCAAAAAACGATTGCATTAGCGAGCGGTTAGCACGACGCTAATATACATAGGAAATGCCATACGGTAGATACGGTATTAGCACCAAATATTTTCTAATGAATGACTAAATTTGGTATCTAATGGAAGCTAAGATCACTATCAAACAAATACAGATATTTTTGTAGGGTCAAAATAAATTGTTACAGGCTGATTTGCTGTGGGACTGTTAGGAACATAACGGAACTACGCTAGACTTCCACTGCGTCCACTGCGTGGACAAACACAAGAAACTCAAACAACAAATAACCTTTCCCACAAGGTGGCAGTACATACAGCGTGGCATTTTTTGTTTGTCTTTACAAACTGCAGCCTTTGAAACTTTGTCTCATATCTAAAAGTTGAGTTTCTTCCTTGTACTTTTGTTGCTCTTTGTATAAAAATCCTGTGGTCCGATTGCGGCACTACCCCGCGTCAGCCTTTTTTCTTTATTTCTAAGTTTGACACATTTTTAAGGCGCGGTTTTCATTCAGCCCTGGGAACATTTCTCTTTAAGATATGTAAAATAAAGCTGCGCATAATGTTTTTGTATTGGCCAAACAACTCCTCAGGGCTCTGCGGAGGCATCCATTCGGAATAACACAACCTTGTTTCCATCGACATCTTTGTTATTGAGGGGTTGTCCATTGTTTTGCTAAATGCAATGCACCGTTGCGTACGTTGCGACTATGGCTGCGCTCTAAAACAAACACATTTCAGATTTAGTAGAAAAATATTTATAGCCCCCACTTTGATTCACAGTGCCACTTGTCAGTCTGTCTCTTTCCACAATTATCCAGTCTGGTCTAATTGAGGCATTATCATAATATTGCATACAGCCTTCATTACCATGCAATGCCAGAGAGGCTGCCAGACTGGCTGATGAGTTTGGCTCTGTGCCTCTCCCTCTCTCTCTCTCTCTACGCCACACAGGGAGACGACAAAGCAAGGTGAGAGGAGAAACAGTAGTGTCTAATCTGCAGCCGCTTCCTTCAAACCACTGGACCGGATCAGTGCGGCCAACACGCAGCCCACCGAGAGACACGCTCTCCAGGTGAATTATGGGGAGGGTTTCATATTCCCCTTAATCTTTATTTCTCTGTGAACATTCTCAAGTGTCTAGCGCTGGATTTGATCTATATCTAAAGTCGGATATAAATAGCATAAGCTTTGCTCGGCCCACAAATCAAATAGGACTGTCAAAATGGTGCAAGAGAAGAGGCAAAGATAAAGCGCGGAGAAATAAGGACAGAAGTGTTTCACGGGCAAAGGAGGAGTGATAGCCGTCCTAACGATATTTGATGTGCTGTGAAATCACCACCAACAACTACGCTGAATATTCATTTGTTTAAAGATATCTGTGAAAATCCATTAATTCTAGATGGAAAAGTGGAGAAGAGTGACTAGCACGCACACATTTCTGTACAAACTTTGCAAAGAAGCCTGAATGAACTTATACCAAACAGGATGTGCAGATGGGCAGCACTGGTCCTGAATGGCTGCCCCACCGGCACTTACGGATGGGGCAATTTTATTTGATTATTTCTGCACTTTGCAACGACACCAAGGAGGACCAAAGTGCTTCACAGAAAGACAATTCAGAAACACAAAACTACTGCATCCCAGACATAATTCGGTGAGTTCTCAATGTTAAAAGTCAGCTTGACGAGATGAGTCTTTAACCTGGACTTAAAAAGGGACAGGTCCGTGAGAACAAGCCATTTTTGTAAAGAAGGAGAACCCCTCCATGAATAGGAATGGAAGACTTCGATTTCATCTTACTCCAGTGTACAGAATCTCTAGGGCTCTGTCATGTTAATGAGGCTAAAACTCAGCCCAGGACAGATCAATAGGCGGGTAATTAACAGTGATCAGATGAGATTAGGGCCGTTCAGACTGAAACTTAGGTGTGAGTTAGGTCGTTAGGACATAGAATTACAAAGACTTAAATAACAAAGATGTTTACCTTCAGATGAGAATAACTTAATAGAGGGGAGGGACTAAACTAAGCTGAACTCCTCCCTGAACCTTAGTGCACTGACGAAGCCTTTTGGATGAGAGGCTTGAGACAGTTTAGCCACTGCAACGGCAAAGGAACGATCACCCCACTGTTTGGAATGGGACCTGGGCACGTCCAGAACCATTTGATCGGTGGACCTTAGAGCTCTGATGGATGTGATAGTTCAAAACTCTGTTAAATATAAAAGAGCCAGGCCGTGAAATGCTTTAAAAACAAACATTAAAATTAAAAAATCTAGAGAGTGTTACAATTGTCCAACTGAGAACGGATAAAAGCATGAGTCGCCTTCTCCAGTTTGTCACGTATACAAGAGATAGGGCTTAACCCTGGTTAAGAGGTGCAGCTGGAAAAATAAGCTTTGACAACAGCATTTATTTGGTTGGATGAACTTCAGTTCTCGGTCAAAAACAACTCGCAGTTTCCTTGACTGCCTCGCCGACTGAGCCCATGACCCTGGATCGATTCTGAGGGACGGAGCCAAACATAGCAAACTCAGCTAACTTTAAAGTGATAGTCTGTAAGTTTGCAAAGTGAGGAGAGATAGAGTGAACGTGAGTCAACGTGAAACGGATAAACAATACTGCTCTTTTGCTAGCATCTTAATCAATGGTTAAACATAAAATATGAAACTACTAGTGCTGAATTATCACTGTATTCACAACAATTCTAACAAATACATTATACTATTTTATAATATTACAATGAAGTTTCTCTGTAAACTGATTATGATGCTCGAACATGAGCAACACAGTTGTAATTTTATGGACGTGCCTCCCTCCAATGTTTCCCACCTGGACAACTGGAACGCTACAACTCGGGGAAAACATTTGATCCTGGTTGGATTTTCCGACTTCCGTTCGCAACATGAGGAGAGCAGGAACAGAATTTCAAAAGTAAACAATCAAGCTCCTTCCCCTCACCTCCAGATTGTACGTGACAGGCGGTTCACAGGAAAAGCTCATCTCATTGGTCAACGCGGGAGGATACTCTGATTACTGAGTAAGGACAAAAAAATTATATATATATTACTTACTGTTACATCAAAATGCACATTTTATAAAATGTGTAATACAGTTAGACTTTCATCAGTTTAAGTAATAGTCTGTTTTGCCAAACATCTTAATGGTAAAAAAATAAATAAAATGAACGTTCCAAATGTGTCAAATGTTCACTGAGACAGACTCTTAATGGACCCGATTTATAATCCCACTCAAATAAAAAAAGAAAAGACTGAGCTATTGGCAAATTGGCAGCAAGACTAACTCATTAATTAAATCTGATTAAGTGTCACAAAAATGTGATTATTTCACTGTGATTTGGCGGAGGCTTTTGTGCTTGGATCTCCCAAGTTTGCAAAAATGATTATAGGATAAAAATGTTCATGTCAATCATCTGGGGGAAAAATAAAGTCTTATCTTAATACTATGCTATAGGGTACTAATGCTGCAGTATCGTGTAGTATGTGCCATTAGGTTTACAGAGACCTCACAGCATTAAGGGCATTTTCTTTAGATTAGGACGATTTACGAAACCCACTCCAAGCCATACTGAAATGAAACAGGAGAGTGGAGCCTATCTTGAAATTAGCCCCTAAAGAGCAGCCAGACTAAATGTTAAGTCTGAATGGCAGTGTGAATCTTCCTAATCTTAAACCAAACCATTTTCCTGACATATCATCCAATTACATTCTGTCACTCTCCCCCAAAATCTTATCGAGAGAAAATGAAATGCCATTGCCGGTCCTTACCAAGTATCTGTGTTTGCTGTATCAAAGCAAAACACATCAGAAACTTTGAAAATGTAACAGTCCTAGATGCTGTTGCTCTTCAGGTCATTCTTTTGTTTATGAGATGAAATGTAGGCTTTAGGTCTCAGTGATTCTCTTGTAATGCATTATTAGATGTGTCTTCTGATGTGTTGCCATGATGGGTTAAACCTCACAGTAAAACAACCAAACACATTTATTGCATGATGTAAAAGTTGCTTTTGTGATTTTTTTATGCTCACCTAAATAAGGAGTAACAGTTTACAAGTTTACATACAACGCCATGTCTTTAAAATCTGCCCTAGAAATGTACGCTACAACTGTAAAGCATACTAATCCTGTTTCCTTTGCATGCTGTATCACTCTAAACACATTCTATTCATATGTAAACACGAGTCAAAAGACTTTTATTGCACATTGTGTAAATCCTTTTGCTCTCAAGTCCCAATTCTACATTGGGAGCTTTTGATATCCCCTAAATCCTCCTCAGAGCATTTTCTTCCATTTATATATCCTCATCCCTTTCTTAAAATATGCACGATGCAAAATTGAATAAGCAGTTAGCCCCCCAGTCAAATCTGTCATGATAAGTGTCATGCACCAGTGGATTTTAATCCAGTAGACACACAATTCTAGGTCAAACTGTTGAGATGGGGCTATAAATTATTGAATCACCATTGTTATTGTCATCCATCTCTTCTCCTCGTTTATATTGAAGTTTTTGCAAAGCATGGAGAAGAGGAAATGAGCGAGCGTCTCAATCCCCCATGTCGACCCTTGGTGTGATCCTCAGAAAGCCTGTGCAGTCATAGAAATGTGAAGCAGCTCGGCTCAGGGAGGATGTGGCAGATTGCATTTGTTCACATGAGTGACACTGTGAATGTGTAACAGACTGAATGAGAGGAGAGGGAGCAAATGTCAGAACAAATTGATTCGAACAGGTTACAGCGTTAGATCGGGTGGGGATTTTTAGTGGAAACTTCATGGACAAAACAATTATAAAAACTGTTTGCAAACTTATATTACTGCAGGACATTTATTTCGCCCTCAACACGAAGGGTGATCCCACGCAACCAACACAGTCTCTTTAGTGCCAGCTGCCGTCAGGGAGAAGACTGCGGTGTCTACATGGTCCAGCTGACTAAAGCACAGCTCAGGACGCTGAACTCTGTCCCCACAGCCAAACACTGAAGCGCTTGATATGGTTCGAGAGCTGTGGGACTGTTGGATTGTTTCAGAAACACACAAATAAATGTTTTCAACTTAATGTTTTAAAGCCTTTCAGTTGTTTCAGTCGTCAGTGCCTTTGAGCACCTTTGATTCTAACACATCATTAATCAGTAGTCTTCTCAGTTTTTGTGTTACCAAGCTCATAAGCAATGCATAACCATCGTGTAGCAGCTTGTGCTTACATTTCCATGTCATATATTATATGATGCCAAGATGCATTGTTCATGATAAACAGGAGATTATTCGAAGAAAAGCTTGGATAAATGGTCTCTGCTGGAAAATAAAGATTGAGACTGATCAATGGCACTTGGAATGTCTTCATGCTAATCTTGCAATTAGCTCCAGGATTGTTATTGGACTTGTCTAACATAACCATATGGATTTGTTTCCCCATCCTACACCGCCTGTTTGTGCCGTGGATGTTTGATAAATATCCTGTGCTCGCAGCCTGTATGTGGATGAGCTGCTGAGCCGAGGAAGATGGAGTAGACTCTCTAAACGCAGCTAAAGGGAACATTCAGAGGCAGCTGGCAGATGGATTTTCCTCCAAAATGACTCCCAGCACGAGGCTGGTGATTGCACACAGCCCTCACCTGTTGTTTCCCTTTTAAAATGTAGCTCTAACAATTTGTGAATCTCGTTGGAATGTGGCCAGAACCAAAATGGAATCAATTATGAGATTTGGATTTTGATGGAAAGCTGGAGGAGCGCGGAATAATCATAAAAAAAAAATTAAAAAAATGGCAGGGTTATTAAAGTTATCTAAAAAATACATGGGGGAATGGTCCCAGGCTACTTAAAATTCAAAAAGCAGGACAGGCCGAGATGGAGAGTAATAATGAACCCGGTAGAAAAGATCAAAAAAGGAATTTGTCATTTGGAGAAGATAATTAGTTCACAGTAGCCGCTTGATTTGTTTCTCCTCTTTATTTTTAAATACATTGATGCCCCTAGACTCCTTTACTTTTGCCCAATCCTTCAACTAATGCCTGTCAGGAGCAGTGGGGACTCATCTCCAGAGTTTAAGCAAGGACTCATTGAGTTTTGACCATCCACTAACCATCGTTCCTCTTTAAAATCAAAAGCAAGACTTAGTGCTGTTTTGTCAAGACACATACGCAACAATTCAAGGACATCTCCCTCGATCCTTGATGAACCAAACCAGATCTGTTGACAGTCACAAGCAATAAAGGAAATTGAAGAAGACAATTGATTTGCATTCACAACTCTCCCTTTTTTTACTTTTTTTTTTCTTCCACCAATTTGACTGACAGCTGAATCAATACAGGTCGCTCCAGATACAAGCGGGAGCAACTTATTAATTCCTGCCGCATATTGTTGGTTGTCTTTGTGCGAAGGTTATAGAAATCCTTTCCCTTCAAGAGTTTTGCTTCTTAGGAAATTGAAAACGCACTTAAAATACAATAAACAAAGCGTTGACCCCCTCAATGATTACTTGACATTGGCTTTGGAGAGTGGACTTATAACTGCACTGAGGGTCAGGGAAAGGTCATGTAATAAGAAAGTGCCATCATAAATCATGAAACTCCTACTCTCCTATATGTGGCGCAGTGTGCAGAAGTGGGAAGTCAGTCACATTTACTTTCGAAGATTTCTTTTTCCTTTAAGTAAGCTTTATGTAGTACTAGTAGAAATAGTGATGGATGATACATTTTTTTTTTTTCAATCGAAACAAACCAATATTTCTGGGGTCATATTAATCCATATTGATACCAACACTGGTCACTTTGTATGGGTGAATGTATTTCAATCAATAAATATACCCAAATCTAAAGCTTCTTGAACAAAGCGCCAAAATAGCATTAAAACAAGGATGAAAATGCAGCAAAAAAAGGGACAGAAAAAGCAACAAAAAAACAACAAAAAGTGAGAAAAGCATAAAAAACAACAAAAAAAAAGCAAAAAAATGTGCCGGAAAAGCAGCAATAACACAATAAAGAAGTGACAAAAATGTGACGAAAGCACGACAAAAAGCAAGGAAAAAGTGATCAAGAAGGCAACAAAAAAAACAAGACCAAAAAATGTGACAAAAACACGGTGACAGCGCAACCAAAAAGTCACAATCAGTTTTGTAGGTCTTAGCTTTCAAATGAGGCGTTAAACTGGCCTAACTCTCCAGTCGAGAGGCTTTTAGATTTGGGTAAAGCTGAACTGGAGTAAAGGCGGGAAGAGGTTAAATGACAAACCGAACATGAACTTGCAGTTCCAGTTTCCTGATATGGATGGCCAGTTCAATACTCTTCTGCAGTGAGGTGTTTTGGCACAGAGCAATGAGTAAGTTCCTCTTTTGTGTCAAATTATTGCTGCCAGTTGTTCTATTTTACATATGCAATATAGTATTGATACTTTTACCTGATATCGACACTCAAACTAGTCATTTGGTATTGATATATTGACACTACGGTATCGATGTGCCCACCCCTATCATCAATTATCATTTAATGACTCAAGCCAAAGTGCGTGAACTGTAAATGAATTCAAGTTTGTTTTGTTAAGGTATCTTCATCTACCCTCAGTATATTTTTGATTTGACGGTCTGCCGCAGTTAGTGGCAAACAGTGTGTCTGCAGACTGCCCATTAATGTAAAAACAGTCAGGATTCTTAACGCGTTGTTAATGCTGATGCACAATGGCAGTGCTGTTTGTTTTAAATCTACTCCACATCAAAGCTGTAATTACACTGTCACCGATCCTAAAGAGGCTGCTTTCAGTTCAGTGCGTGGAGAGTGACAATACTTACACAAAAGATGACACACCCTTCATATTTCCACAGAGAGTGGCGAGTTTAGGCATAATTAAGGTAAGAAGAAAATAATGAGATCTAACGCCAAAAAGGAAAACAAATAGTGTGAGATGTCATTTGCTGTATATGCACACTGAGTAAAAAAAAAACACCAACTCAGTGTCAACGCCAATGGAAAAAAAGCAAGCGCATTCATTCTGCTGCAGCTAATGGTTGGTCTGAATTGAGGACAAACAAAAATGCTATTTGCTATGGCAATAAAACACAATAATTTATCTTTGGTCAAGAGTCCCAAATGATACATAATACAGATTTAAATGTCCTAAAGGGGACATGCTTGATTGAGTTGAAAACATTTCGCTTCTATCTTCATTTCGCTCAATCAGCATGGCTTTGATTTTGTGGTTTCTTCATTAAACTAAACTTCCCTTTTATGCCATAGTTCGTAATGCTATGGGGTAACAAAGCAAAACAAACCTCCTCTGTTCATAAACAAGAATATTATGAGCATGAGAAGAGTGCCTGATGGGGTGACGAAATGACAACAGACAACATTTGCCAGATTGAAATGTGCAACTAAGGAAATGGCAGTTTTGCAGCATCCCCACTGTCCGTTTATGGTGTAACCTATACTAGATTTCAAATAGTTACTCAACATAATGCTCACAATATCATATCCTTCACAGTGGACACATGTGATGAACCTATCAAAGAATGTGCTGGGGTCAGAGCTAAATGCAGTGTTCATCCAAACTATTGAAGTATATCTACAGCACCTCGATCAGTCACACACCACACACCACACGCACCCCCATCCAGAAGCCAGCTTTGTAATACATAGTGAGCAGGAACCCCGTTGAGAACACTGTCACACTGGGTTACATCAGCCGCTCGCTGACACGTGAGGACACCATGCAGTTAGCTGTCATGCTTTAGCACAGTTTGAATCCATGCAGGGATGAAGAAATGCAATGTGAGAAGTCTGTTTCCATGCGGTCAAAGGATCTGAACAAAATCTGTTTAAATGATACCTTCATCTTTCCGCTGAGCCGTTTGGTGCCAGCTCAAGTCATTGCATAATTGTGTGCATAGTTGACTTGCTGTATTGGTTCACCTAGAAGTAGTGGTTTATTGTTCTTCATCCATTATGCACATTAGAATACATATCACATATTTTCAATGTTCTGGAACGTTATACTATTGGAATACTTGTAGTGTATTTGTGTGTGCTTAGTTATGCATGACTGAAATGGTTTAGGCTGATGTCAAAACGTATTATGCTTATACTTATATATTGTGAAACTAACTATGGGACATAATATGAGCGTTACAGACCTACACTAACAGTACAAAATCTGACAAAATCAGTTTGAGCATCACTATTCTAGGCTTTTCCAAAGAGTTGACATGTTTTCAGGCCAATAGTTTTAAAGGAAAGACACGCACATCCACAAAAAAAACCAGTACAGTGAAAAATGATAGCTCCGCACACTGTTATGCTCACCAATTATTTATTGCTCTCACTGGCAGTAGTAACGTTTCAGGACTTATCCCTCATCAGACTGATGTCTTGACTGATGAAGGGCTAAAGCATGGTTCACACAGGAAGATTTTAAAATTGTCGGCAGATTTTCCAAACCTCAGAGACCCCACACATCGGATAAAAAAACACGAATTTAACAGTTTTGGTCATACAGTGTGTGTTGTGCAGCCACACGGCAAAATCAACACATCACATATGAACCGATTTCATTCATGAACATTCCCAGGTCAGACAGCAAATTTCACAAAACCTCTCGAGATCAAACATGACTTCAGAGTAAACAAACATGGCGGACAAAGAACAGGCTGTGGCCATAGTTTGTGGTTTGTTTTTAACTGAAAAAACCCCCCGTCTCTGACGTCCACCTGACTTTCTGGTGCCAAAACAGCTGTTTTAATTTTCAATTCCCCGTGCTTTCTGATGCTTCCTCACTGCCTCGTCACCTCGCTTTGTGATTGGCTACACATCACAGTTAAGACGAGAGCAGTTTTAACACACCACACATGGCAGGAATATCTGATAAGATTATCATATGATAATCGGAGCGTCCTTAAGCTTGTCAGAAGGAGAGAATCGGGGCTAAAATGGGCCTAATTATCCTGCCAGGTGACCCAGGCTTGAGGCCTGAAACGTTACTAGTGCCGGTGAGGTTAAGGTTAAAGCAAACTAAGTAACTCATGCCCCTAGAGGCCATAAGCGTCACTGCAGGTGTCGTAGCATGTTGTGTTTTTTTACTCCTTAATTGTCCGTGAGAGTAAATACTACGCTGACAGAAAAGACAAAGGGAGAGAGGGATATTGTACCAATTAAACAATGGAGATACTTTTTTTTCACTCAAATTTGGCTGTAAATACTGTTTAAGTGGCGCTAGCCCGTTAGCCTGTTAAGCTTCTTCTTTGTGATTCTATTTGTGTGTATTGCGCCTCCGACCCATAGGCAGCGAAGTTGCACTTGTGGTTTTCTACGTAGGGACTATGAAAAGGATTTATTAAGGTAAACAAGTTACTTAGTACTGCTTTAAGGTTAAGGTGTACTTTATTGTCCCCGTAGAGAAATTTGTCCTCTGCATGTAACCCATCCTTTCGATGCCGCTGGGGCAACCTGTAAGAAGCAGTGTGCGACCGCAGTGCCGTGCCTAGGGACCCATCTCTACATGTGGAGCCTGGCTGATGGTCAGAATCACCTGGCTGGAGGATTAACTTATTGTACATGTTTTTAGTGGCAGGGGAAACCGGAGTACCCGGAGGAAACCTACAGAGACACGGGGAGAACGTGCAAACTCCACACAGAAAAAGCCCTGTCCAGATGGGAATCGAACCTGGGACCTTCTTGCAAGCGCTAACCGCTGTGCTACCGTGCCAACTCAATAAATAACAAATAGCAATACATAATTGGTGAGCATTTTGTGCGGATCTATAATTTTTTCAGTTTTGTTAGGCCAGGCCATTGCTTTTCTGAGCTGTAAACCAATAGCAGAGAAAAGCCTTTAATGCCTGTGTATTGATTTCAAAAGTGCTGGATTTGGTGTACAGCCTGTCAACATTGTTTACTGTGGGCCCCGAAAATCAGACACTTTATCTCATCATTGCATTAAGCTCTCATATAATTACAGTTGTGGAGCCTATTGATTTCATGCACTGCTGCGAGAGGAGATAGGAGACACTTACAGTGCAAAGATGTGATTATAAATAGCCAATAATCGTGATAGAGAGTGTGGTGGAATACATTACGGAGATTAATTTGAAAGCAAAAATAGCCTCTTTGATATTGTCAGCACTTCACTTGGATATCTCATTTCGGGGCATACGGACAGTGTGGATTCTCTGTTCGCCTGCCAGACTGAAAAAAGAGAATAGTGTCTCAACCCGGCTGGGGTTGTAGAGTATAGCAGCACTGAATCACAAATTCATTCATTTGAGAAAGGTGTCCAGCAGTGAAAGGACTTTATGGATTTAGATGGGCCTGCTGGGTACATGTGAAGTGTGGCTAGTATTGGATGAGATGTGACCATTGTTAAAGGCAGTGTATGAAAGATTTTTGTTCGTAAATAATTTATAAACATGGCCTTTTTGTGTCTTCAGATGCGAGGTAAACGTGTTCGAATTAAAGGTCGGTTCAATTGAAGTTGCACATAAAAGCACATCTTACAATGTTTAACTAATTCACATCAATTACAAAAGCAAACCACTGAAGGCCTTTAGATTAGGAATACCTCAGATTATGGAAATTGCAACCGCCTGTGCCTCGGATTATTATTGTCTGAGTGGTTCGTAAGGATAACTTGGCATTGAAGCTAGTCACAATGTGTCTGTGTGCCAGCTCTTCCTGGTTCAGCGAGTGTGGGTTGTGCAGTGGGCTAAATAGTTGGAATGGACCATGGGCATATTACCCAGTCAATGAGAAGGTAAATATCAACATTAGACAGCATGATATCCATATTATGTAAATGGTAAAACTGGCAAAGCATAATAAACAGCGTGCGCAATGAAATAAATGAGCCATTCATAGACAACGGGGACTGAGAGAATGCCAATGTGCAGTCAGTGAAAAACACCAACCCCGAGTACTTGTGTGGAAATGCAGGGGGAGATCCAAGCTCTGAGGAAGGCATATCATTGAGCTGGAAACGGGAAGACGATATGTGAGAAAGGAACAAAATAAAGATATAGAGCGCATGTCAAAAAAGCTGGACATGTGAAGTTAGAGGAACATGTGCACCAGTCTGAATACAGGATGAAAATGTTACTTCAGACTTTTAAAATGTGAAATATTTAAAGTTAATAGTTCAATCGCAAAGCAAAAGAATGAGCAAAATACAAATACCTACCACTTGTTTAACAGAGTAGCTGTGAATTTGTATTTGTAGACAAGTTGTCTCCGTAGGGAAATTTGTCCGCTGCATTTGACCCTTCCTTCAATCAGTGCCTCAGGGATCTTGGTTTAAACCGGAAGCTTATACCGGAAGGTTACACCAGGAGCTGAGATTCCAACAGCAGGGGGAATCCCGGCTCCCATGTGGTGCAGGTACCACACGGGAGAACCATCGCACCTCTGAACACAAAGAAAGCTGCAAAATTGTTGGACATCTACAGAGAGACGGAAAAGAATCCGAATGATGCAGCGCCTTTCAGATCAAGGGAGAGAATCACTCGGACAAACAAAGAGGAAGCCGGACACAACAGCAAGAGAGGAAGATCTGGTGAATTTAACAATAGAATCAGCAATTGTTAAATAGCTTGTCTAATGGGCAAAACAGAGACGCGCGAGGAGCCGTCAGATGATCACAGAGAATATTTGGATCGCAGTAGCTGAACGAAGCAGCATGGAGTGGATTAGCTGGACTTTTATACTTATAAATGCTCTGTTTACTATACTATTTCTTTATGTACATATTACGTTGCTAGCGTGCTAAACTCCGTGAAGTCGTGGCCTCCGTGCCACACACAAACTCTTGCTGTCTGCATCTGACATTCATTCAAACATTTCCACTTTGTGTGTTTGCGTGGTGTGATGGGGACATTGTACGGAGAAGCTTAGAGGTGTCCAGCTGTTCTTTTCCTCTGCAGCAGAACAGCGTTGGCACGAGTCCGACCACAGCATCTGTTTACTTATTGGTGCAGGAAAGGCCACATTTATTGTTTTTATCATCAAAACAAACAAAAAGATAAGCGCCACTTAAGCAGTATTTACAGCCAAGTTTGAGCGGGGAAAAACATCTCCATTGTATAATTGGGTTATGGCGCAATGTAAATATCCCTCTCTCCCTTTGTCTTTTCTCAGCGTAGTATTTACTCTCAATTAATGATTCGAGAGCTGCAGGGGCGCTTGTGGCCTCTAGGGGCAAAAGTTACTTAGTTCTGCTTTAAGCCAACTCATTCAAACTTGTAGCACGTCATTGCAAAAAGAGTTTCGAGGTATAATGATTGACTTAAATCTTGATATTTTGAATCAATTAATTTGAGGTGTTACGGTTGTGATGGGCATCATTCGACGACGCACGATAGACTGACAAGCCGCTGTCAGAGCAAAGTATTAAAATTCTCCCCTGCTCATCACAGTTAGCCAGACAAATAACCTTTACACAAATCACTGTCAGCAATAATGAACTGAGAAAGTCTCCCAACATGAGCGACAAGGCACACATGCTTTCATCAGTCAAGTTTAATTCGGGGGCTGTCAGGAACTAAAATGCGCCACTTTCATCAAAACTTATTAAATGTCATTTGGAAATCAATTTTTTATAATTGAGTCTGATCGTTCACATGTGCATCTCACATGCTTAAATGAAAGTGCCTGTCAGATAGAAATTGAAATAGATTTCAAAATAAATTTATAAAGTTGTCCATCATTGGCAGATTAAAAAAAAAAAACTATTTGTGTATTGACAAAATAAAGTTGGTGGAGGAACTGGTGAGGGAAGTTGGTGGAGGAAGAGAGTAGAATTTAGTTGGATATAGTTGTATATACAGTGCATCCGGAAAGTATTCACAGCGCTTCACTTTTTTCACATTTTGTTATGTTACAGCCTTATTCCAAAATTGATTCAATCCATTTTTTCCCTCAAAATTCTACACATAACACCCCATAATGACAACGTGAAAAAAAGTTTTTTGGAGATTTTTGCAAATGTATTACAATTAAAACACAAAAAATCACATGTACATAAGTATTCACAGCCTTTGCCATGAAGCTCAAACTTGAGCTCAGGTGCATCCTATTTCCACTGATCATCCTTGAGATGGTTCTACAGCTTCATTGGAGTCCATCTGTGGTAAATGAAGTTGATTGGACATGATTTGGAAAGGCACACACCTGTCTATATAAGGTCCCACAGTTGACAGTGCATGTCAGAGCACGAACCAAGCATGAAGTCAAAGGAATTGTCTGTAGACCTCCGAAACAGGATTGTCTCGAGGCACAAGTCTGGGGAAGGCTACAGAAAAATGTCTGCTGCTTTGAAGGTCCCAATGAACACAGTGGCCTCCATCATCCGTAAATGGAAGAAGTTTGGAACCACCAGGACTCTTCCTAGAGCTGGCCGGCCATCTAAACTGAGCGATCGGGGGAGAAGGGCCTTAGTCAGGGAGGTGACTAAGAACCCGATGGTCACTCTGTCAGAGCTCCAGCGTTCCTCTGTGGAGAGAGGAGAACCTTCCAGAAGGACAACCATCTCTGCAGCAATCCACAAATCAGGCCTGTATGGTAGAGTGGCCAGACGGAAGCCGCTCCTTAGTAAAAGGCACATGGCAGCCCGTCTGGAGTTTGCCAAAAGGCACCTGAAAGACTCTCAGACCATGAGTAAGAAAATTATCTGGTCTGATGAGACAAAGATTGTACTCTTTGGCGTGAATGCCAGGCGTTATGCTTGGAGGAAACCAGGCACTGCTCATCACCTGGCCAATACCATCCCTACAGTGAAGCATGGTGGTGGCAGCATCATGCTGTGGGGATGTTTTTCAGCAGCAGGAACTGGGAGACTAGTCAGGATAGAGGGAAAGATGAATGCAGCAATGTATAGAGACATCCTGGATGAAAACCTGTTCCAGAGCGCTCTTGACCTCAGACTGGGGCGACGGTTCATCTTTCAGCAGGACAACGACCCTAAGCACACAGCCAAGATAACAAAGAAGTGGCTTCAGGACAACTCTGAATGTCCTTGAGTGGCCCAGCCAGAGCCCAGACTTGAATCCGATTGAACATCTCTGGAGAGATCTGAAAATGGCTGTGCACCGACGCTCCCCACCCAACTTGATGGAGCTTGAGAGGTGCTGCAAAGAGGAATGGGCAAAACTGCCCAAAGATGGGTGTGCCAAGCTTGTGGCATCATATTCAAAAAGACTTGAGGCTGTAATCGCTGCCAAAGGAGCCTCAACAAAGTATTGAGAAAAGGCTGTGAATACTTATGTACATGTGATTTTTTTTGTTTTTTATTTGTAATAAATTTGCAAAAATCTCAAACTGTTTTTCACGTTGTCATTATGGGGTGTTATGTGTAGAATTTTTGAGGGAAAAAATGGATTGAATCAATTTTGGAATAAGGCTGTAACATAACAAAATGTGAAAAAAGTGAAGCGCTGTGAATACTTTCCTGATGCACTGTACAAATCAAAGCACATTACAATGAAGTTTTCTAAGATAAATATTTTCAAGGAGGATTGCCCACATATATTGAACACACCCCTTGTTTCCGACAGAAGAGTAGCACAGGTGAAGTGATGGGAAAATGTGTGACTGTGGCTGTATCTAAAAAGTGGCAAAATAGCTCCTTCCTCCGTTTCCTTCCTTCTGTTCCTTAACCTTTGAGGCCAACGTCATGATGTCGACCTTGAGCAAACCTTTGCAGTTAGGAACAGGAGCTTCAGCTGCTCCTTCTGCCTGTCAGGACAGTCTGAACCTTTCAAACCCAGTGAAGGAAACAACCAAAAAGTTATGTCGGCAACAGCTGATTCGGAAAAAAACAACGGAACACAATATACAGTAGGCTCCATATCGTCCAGGACTGCAACGAATTTAATGACAATTATCAACCGGACAAATATGACCTGACCACCTGCACAAATTTTCAAAATGATGTATTCAGTAAACAACTCTTTATAAACAGCCCTGTTCAATTATAATTGACTCTGAAGGTTTCCAACATGAACCACTGCGATATGAAACTACACAGACTGATGATGAAAATACTGTTTCATCCTCACCTCTGCTGCGACAGCTCTGCCACAGAATTACAATTTTCCCAAATACGCCACCAAACCTTGTCCTTTACTGTAGTTCACTCCAGACAGCTGCTTGTTCTCTTGGACTTAATGCAAATGAGCCATGTGGGCTTAAGTTTTGTTCTTGTAAAATGTAAACAAAAGTGTGTAACATTTCCATAAGTTCATAGATTTCCGATAATAAAACTTCCAGGTGCTGCTGTGGCTCTAACGCTGCATGACCTGCTTTCTACTTTCATATATTTAGGACATAGCTATATATTTTCATCGAATAAATGTCACGCAGCAAAACTGTCAATCATTTCACACTTGAACGGCCGAGTTCAAGCTTCGAGCGACAGTGCAATTGCTTGTGGGATTTTTCTTAGCTCCGAGGTTCCTAAGCTACAGAAGGAAGTGCTTTATTTGTTATTGTACAACAAAATTGTGTTCAGGTGTTAGTCCTGAGCCGCTGCGACTGAGCACCACTGTGGGCCAACCTCACCAGCATGTTTTTGGAGGTCGGGGAAACAGTTAGCACACGGAAGAAACCTGGCTGGCTGCTTTCAGTGCTACTCTGATCCTCTGAAACGGTGCACCGTCTCCTGGATTTGTCCCTGTTTCAGAGCGTGGTGTCCGGCACTGTTCAGCTCCTCCACCTCCTCCTTCCTCTTCCTCCTGCGCAGCTCCCTCCGCACCACAACAGTCTTTCACCATCTTCTGGGAAAAGCTTATTTGTTTTATTCTCCAGTGAACGTACATTATCCAGAACAATAGTAAGGATAGAAGGCAGGTGTGGCTTAGATGTGAGTCTTGCCCGGATACCTCCTCGTTTGTCTCTCTTGTGAAAACTCCACTGTGCTGCAGGTGTAAGGGGCTCCTGGTGCCTCTTCAGGGTTTCAGAAGAAGAGATTTGTAGATCTCAAATATCTTTAGCTCATAAGCTAGCTGTTTGTTTATTAATCATACATCTCCTTTCCTAACTACCTCCTAACTACACTGACACTTTTGGATGCTCCTTGTCATGGCTGACGATGACGCACATACGGGTGAACAATGAGGTGAAGGAGGTCCCAAGGCTTATTTACACTTTTTAGATGCAGCCTGAGTGTGCCCAGTGGAGCTTACGTTCCCTTGATACAGAGAAATCACTGCTCACCTGCACCACTGATAACCGCACGCTCTTAACAACTGACACAGTACTTATGTGTCGGAATATATGAGGACACGCCGCGAAAGGGAAGAAAGAGAAAAGCTGAAAGGTGCTTGAGGTCAGACTGTTTTTACTTAGGAGACAAAATGGCCCGCACTGAAAGAGATTGAATTCACGGGAAAATACAACCTTTTTCCTACCAATTATACAAAGGACTGAGGTGGAATTCGTATTTGGTGAACCATGAAATTACAGGGTTAAAGTAGATTATGGAGAAACATTCGGAGTGGCATTGCTCATGAAATTTTAACACATTGCAATCAACCATTAACCATGAAAGAAAATGAATGGCTCATTTTGCTAAACGCATCACAGCTATTAAAGGCCCGATACTGTACCTGATTGTTGATTACAAACAATGAAGTAAGCCGCTAAATTACAATACTAGCTGTGATCCAAACTCATTTGATCCTTATTTGTAGCATCCCAATTTTCCGTAGGGATGAGTTTATTAGATTCATCCTGATCGTGGTGAGCGTCTTATCTGCAACTACAAAAAAGCAGTTATTTCTGCAAAAGAAGGGTCAGCCAGCTATTTACAGTAATACAGGGGATCACTTACTTATTCCACGCTGTTGTAAATGTCTCAGGTTCTTTCTGCAAAATATCTAGATAAACATGTGAATTCATATTTCCATTGATGATAGCATGTTGTCCAGGTCCCGATGCTACAAAACAGCTATTCAAACTATTCAACTTTGGTTTGCGAAAGAGCACTTGGATACTCCACAGCACTACTGGCAAAATATACTGTTGACTGATTAACCCAAAGTTGAGTTTTTTGGGAGGAACATACAAAGTCATACACAGTCATGTGTGGAGGAAAAATGAAACACACCATCATCAAAACCCTATCCTCACTCTGTATGGTGCAGGGAGAATCATGGTGTGGGGCTGTTTTTGTTTTTGTTTTTTTTGCCTCAGGGCCTGGACAATGTGCTATGATCAATAGAAACATTAATTCACAAGCTTTCAAGATATTTTACAGAAAGACCTGGGACATTCACAACAGCATGTGAATAAGTAAGTGAACCCCTGTATTAAATAGCTGGCTGACCCTTTGTTTGCAGCAATAACTGCTTTTCTGTAGTTGCAGATTAGACGCTCAAAACGATCAGGATGAATCTTGGACCACTCTTTACAAAACTGTTGGAGTTCAGTGAGATTCAGGCGGTGTACTTACTTATTCCACGCTCTCCTGTGAATGTTTACATGTTATGGCCAATAAAAATATGATTAAATGTTTGTGTGGTATTGTTTAAGCAGACACTGTTTAAGCATTCCTGTCATTTTAATAAATATTGGACCACATTTTATGACCAATTTAGGCAGAAATGTGAGAAATTCCAAACAGTGTACATTTCATTTAGGTTTTATAATCTTTATTTTCTTTTAAAGAATGCTAATGTAAACAGGAGGCGGTCATAAACAGAGCCCATACAAATCAATATCGAAATATCACATTTATAAAAAGGAATGGACTAAAGTGTTGCTTAGTTTTGGCTGTTGCCATTAATACGCAAGGACAGTTGAAAATGTTTAAATACAAAAATATGTACATGCCTCTACTGCATTTTAATCAACTGCTGGCAGCTCTTAAAGGGAAATGAAATGTGAATTGAAAGAGAAATCACAGACAAGGACAAAACCTAAAATTGTCGCTGCAAAAGTGGACTCGGTACACTTTAATGTATTCCAATGAGACACAGTTCAACAGCCCACACTATTCTGTATTATATTGAATTGTATTGAACAGGTTGTCAGACTGCCCTCATTTATGCCTTATTTACACTGTGTACGTTATGTCCACGGCCTGTTTTACGCACGTCTGCCATAACAATAGAATTTATGTAAAATCAATCTGGTGGTTTACACCGCTGCGTCATGTCTTCGGCTCTACGGCAAGACACACAACATGCAGCGGTTGTATTTTTGATGGACACCGCAGCGTCATCAATGGCTGAGGTAAAGTGTTTCAATGCTTAGGTCCCAACTATCGGAATATTATTGGCCCGTACGCTTTATTTGACAGTACAGGTCCGTGTGAGAGGGAGTGAAAAGCGGAGAAACATTCAGCACTTTGGAGTTGGGACTTGAACCTATGACACTAAGGAGGGAACAGTATTCTGCCATAATGTGCAGCAGCCTGCATCTCTATTGGCTACACGACTGGTGCATATCACAATAAATGCAGATACCCACAGCAGAAAACAGTGTTATGCTCAGCTCATGTGCTACATCTCCCACAGTCCCACTTTCTTTTGTATTCACATGCACTTACTTTAAGCACACATTTGATCCAAGAATGGCACGGAGGATTTACATAAAGCTTATGGTTTGAAGTTGAAGCAATCATACTGCAGTAGGCCTCCACACTGCTCTGTTCTACGCCCACAAATTATTCAAATCTTGTGTTTCAGATGTTCGTGCTATATGCAAATCCTTTGATTACAATTGCTTTGTGCAGATGGTAATCTCCGAAAATGAACAAGAGATTTTATGCCAGCGTGAATACAATTATGCATGGACACAAACAGGCTATATTCAACCTTTCTTTTTATCCCGAATCAAGAATTACAAAACAAGGTCGAGATATTGAGATCTAGTTTGGTTTGAGGAGCGTGATAATTTTTTGGAATGGAAGCTTATTTGTATAGCTCTTTTTCCATGACACAATTCACCCAAAGCGATTCGCAAAAGAGTGTGTTTACATGCGCTCGAGTAACCTGGTTATGTCACTATTCTGGATATGATGTTTACATGCGTCTGAGAAACCAGGACACTCATATCCCTGTTTACCTGAGCAACTGCAGTATCCTGGCTATGTAGGCTCCAGAGAGGGGTGGAGCTAATGACAAATATGGTAAGGAGCTAAATACTTCAGCAATGTTGCTAACACATGACTTTTTTCTGACATTTCTCGAGCACAGGGACAAGAACTATCCAAGGAAGCACAACAGTAGAGTTCTTTACCAGCTTCAGCGACAGACGTGAGAATTGAAGAACTTTTTTTTTTAAATTGATTTGATCCGAAAGCAGTGCTGACTTCCACTGGAAATACCAGAGCAAAAAAGTAGTTATTTTTAAGGTTGCTTCAGTGTTTTTCACAACTTTTAAAAGCCCAGGTACCAGCTAAAATGGCTGTAGGAAAGTTTTTGCTGTTTCAAAAGTTTGTACATGCTCAGTACGTCAGCAATGGTGAAAAAACAGGATACTGTGTTTACATGATACAGTATCATGGAATATCCCAATGAGAATCTCCTGGTTTCTAATAACCTGGATATTGTCTCATCCAGGAAACTGAAACCAGGATTCTGTGTTTACCTGAACCAGACAAAACCAGGAAACTTACAATCCCCGAGTGCATGTAAAACACCTATAGTGTCGGAGATTTGTTCTACATTTACTCCATACTTGACAGACATTCAAATAAATTGTTGAGCATCACTCTGAAGCAGATCATGATAAATGGAGACCCATCACAAAACATTCAAATGGCTGAAATGGCTATCATTAAAGGTCTGCGAACATGTTATCAGAATGACTGTATAGTCTCCTTTCATGACATTCTTTTAAATGCACTCTCTCCTCCATCTGCCGAGGATTCTATCCACACACCATCAAGCCCCACTATAGCAGTAGAGCCATCAGCCTCCTCAGCCTACCCCTCTTACCACTATCACTGTTTATGCCCCAGGAACAAAGACATTTTCCCACAAAGCTATTGCACTCTTCCATCATTACACTGCTGACATCTGCGCGCCTTACTTGTTTGTCTAAGTTTCTCCTTGTTGAAAGTGGATTGTGAACACTGTATCTTATCTTATCTTTTTTTTTTTTTTTTTTTAAAGGACAGGAGGTGGTGCAGTAAATGTCGGGTGTTGTTGTTGTTGTGATCAGCGGCTAAAAATGAATGTCTCGTCGGAGCCAAACTCATTGTTGTCCGTCCTCTTGCAGTACAAGGGACCTGTGTTTATCACTCTGCGGATCAAAGCGCTGATGGACGTCTGCCTTGACAGATATGACCAAGCTTAGAGCTAGATCTCTCTCCTGCAGTGATGTGGGAGAGTGGATCTGTGGGAAGCACTCTGTCGAAAGGTAGGGAGAACTGCAGCCCGATCTCAGCAGTGGGCGCTGTGGTTATTATTCCACTGAAGAGACACAACCCCTCCCCCCCAACCCTCTGAGGGGATTATTGACTCAGCTCTTTTGAATACTAATCTGGTTACATGTCATCGCAAAAAGGGGAGACGGTAAAAGGAAACAGTTTCGTTCAAAAGACACATTGCTTGATAGATGGTCAAGGGGAGGGTTTGTACAAGGAGAACATGAATACTACACTTTGGGAGGTCATAGTTGGCTGATCTGCAGTAAATAGAGAAAAATAAGAGTTATTATAGGTGTTGTTATTGGTTAATAATAAATTATCGAAAAACAGGGCTGGCCCCTCCTCAGTACTGTCTTTGTAACTTAGCATTTATAACAACTGAATATTTAAATGCACAATTTTGGATGGTTATGTTTTGCACAGCAGACACAGAGACAAACTAACAATTGCCAGACAATCTTCAAACAATTTTCATTTTTCGGTGGCATCCACCGAAATCAGCGGAGGGAAAACAATAGCCAAGGAAAGTGTGGGCAGAGCACCGAAAAGGGTGCCAAAAGAAACAGCATGGGCTTCCAAACAAACAAAAAACAATGCATTTTGAAAGTTTGAGTTAGTTGCCAGATACAATATGTTTTTGTGTTATGTTTAACCAACTCACAGAAAGGGTTTAGGACAGGGGTCTGCAACCTGTGACATCACCAGAGCCACTTCCACCCGTATCAAACCAAGTCTCCAAGACTGGGCAGTGGTGCTTTTTACCCCCAAACTATTCGACTTTGGGTACATCATTCCACTGAATATTTTTTCATTAGTGCAGTGGAGCATCCAAGTGTTCTTTCGCAAACCAAAGTTGAATAGTTTGGGAGGAACACACAACGTCATGTGTGGAGGAAAAATGGAACAGCACACCATCATCAAAACCCTAACCTCTCTGTGAAGTGTGGGGCAGGAGAATCATGGTGTGGGGCTGTTTTGTTGCCTCAGGGCCTGGACAACGTGATATCATCAATAGAAAAATTAATTCACAAGTTTATCAAAATCAAGATTTTGCAGAAAGACCTGGGACATTCACGACAGCATGTGAATAAGTGCGTACACCCTTGTATTAAATAGCTGGCTGATCCTTCTTTTGCAGCAATAACTGCTTTTCTGTAGTTGCAGATTAGACGCTCACAACGATCAGGATGAATCTTGGACCATTCCTTTTTACAAAACCGTGAGAGTTCAGTGAGATTCAGGCGGTGTACTGACTTATTCCACGCTCTCCTGTGAATGTTTACATGTTATTGCCATTATAAACATGATAAATTGTAAATCTTTGGGTGGTATTAGTTTAAGCAGAAACTGTTTAATCATTCTTGTGATTTTAACTGTATGTATCCCCTCAGTCAGGGAGTGATCAGTAGTTTGCTATTATCTGTAAAATGGGATAGACTGTATATATTATGTCAAAACAGAAATCAACATAACCTTGTCCCCTTCCTTAAGCTCAGCAGAGGTGACACGAGGATCACGATTCTAGCAGCGGTGAAAACCCTAACCACACAGAGAGCACAGGGCCGTGCTGTATACACTGCAGGCGATGTCCCGGCGCAAAGATGCATTGAATAGAAAAAGAGCTGACTTCATATTGTTCCCGAGCAGCACTTTCGCAGATCCCTGAGTCAAGCCTCTTTAAAATGAGACAGAAAAAACACACCCACAGTATTAACTAGAGTCATCATAACAGAGGACTGAGCAGAGCATAGGAACTGAGTATCCTTTCGCAGGGCAAATATTGTAAGGTTGCACGGTGGCTCGCACTCTTACCTCACCAATCAGAACAAGTAAAAAATAAATCAATAAATTCAAAGCTGCAAATTACAGTGGTGCAATCGCCATAATCAAATGTGAATATGTATGTTCTTCGTATCAAGTTTAAAGCATGTACATTTACTTATTATGGCAGATGGCGACAATCAACCTACATTATCCTACACGCCACACAGCACAAAGAAGACATCAGTGAAAACCCCTGAGTCCAGCTGAGCCCGGGCATGTTTATCTCATAAGCTCATCCTTATTCATTTGAAGTGGCAATAATACACTTTAATTGGATTCCTAAGTAGCACAAGAGAGAACATTTAGGAATATTTGGCCTCATAATCCTAATCCATATGACAAAGCAGAGTTAGTGGAGTAATACTCTGGGACAAAGAACTGTTGTCTTGAGATAACATTATTTAATTACTCGACTCTCAAAAGACTGTGTGTCGTGCTGTACTCATTCCTTATCTCTGACTGCATCTGTGTTGGCAAACTTTCTTTCCACAACTTTGGAGACCTACTCTCTTAAATTACCTGCGAATAATATGTAATTTCTTGGGCATCACCTTACCTTACACGCGCTGCTTTTTAAACCGCATTTGTATTCATCCGCCTCCGTAGTGTTTAAATCCTTCCTTTCTTGTCCTCAGCCCGAAGCCTTCTCCCGAGATAAGCTAAGTCTGTAGGCATTGCTAATGGCGTTCTCGAGTATACCGAGACATGCACTTCCTGTGTTCATGTTTTGTTTGTCAGTCATAGAATAAATCACAGTACTTTACTAATTTACTAAATCGGGGGATTTGTGGGATCAAGTTGCTGCCAGTCAAGAGGTTGTTCAGATAATTAACAAGTAAATACAGTCACAGAAAGCATACAATTTCCTGTTTATGACTTTATAGAAGCAATAGGCGACGCGGTGGCACAGCGGTTACTGCTTGTGCTTCACAGCTCGAAGGTCCCGGGTTTGATTCCCACCTGGAGTCTGTTTTTCTCCCCATGTCCGTAAGTTTTCTCTGGCTTCCCCTGCCACTAAAAACATGAATGCATTTAGTGAGTGAGTGGTTGGTGGCAGAGACCTGCACGGGAATGGATTTCAATCCCGTTCCCGCCCGTTCCCGACTCTCCCACGGGAGTGTCCTCCCCTGTCCGCCCGGGGAAATCTCCCGGGTCCCGGCAAGTCCCGAGTTTTTTTAAAGGCCAGCGCCGAGTACGCACTAGGACGCAGAGGGCCATGTGCCAAATGCCAACACACTGGAGCACGCTGCGTAACGGCAGTTCAACGGCTTTTCTCAAACCGTGCAGCGTTTTAAACACATTATCAAACACATTATCAAACATTAAATGCAAAGCGTAGGTCAGTGTTTTACCAGAGAGAGCAAACGTGGCTCTTTTTGCAGGTTAACAGCGAGTTGGCGACGGAAAACTTACCTTCCCAGAGTGGAGTTCTGACAATGGTTTGTCTTTTTCCGCTGCTGCTCTCGTAACTCCCAACAAAGTTTAGAGCAGTTTCCCTGTTTGTCACAGTCCATAGAGTCGTCTGTGTTGCTGCAGAAGAAAACCTGTGTTTTCCTCGACGGAGTGCATCACCTCTCTATAGAAATGTGATGAAACTGTGTTTCAAAGCGTCTCGGTGTGCATTGGCTTTAATGGCTTATCCAAAGCGCAGTGACCTGCGCCAGGAGATAACGGCGGGTTTGAGTGTAGTACTGCTGTAAGTCCGGTTGGTCAGTGTGGAGCAAATGCAGCCAGTGAAGGTGCTGTAGCGTGGGGATCGAGTCTGCATCATCCTGGTGTTCACTGGCAGTGATGCGTAAAAAGGCTGCGCTCGTGTCCATGTGTGTCTAACACGCTGTTGTTTTCTTATACGGGACTTGTCGGGACAATCGGGACCCGACGTGTTTTGGTCTGACCGCCCGCTCCCGCCCGGGGCAGTTTGAATCCCGCCTGCTCCCGCGAGATTTGTGTCTATAGTTGGTGGTGGTCGGATGGCCGATAACATAGACTGGTAGCCTCGCTTCCATCAGTCTACCCCAGGGCAGCTGTGGCTATAGTAGCTTACCACTACCGAGTATTGCATGAATGAATAATGACTACAGTGTAGCGCTTTATAAAAATAATAATAAACTTTATTTATAAAGCACATTTAAAACAGCCAAAGCTTACCAAAGAGCAAATAAATTAGCTTTAAGAAACTCAGCTTTTTCACCAGCTCGTTTTATTATTATAAAAATAGCTGGTAAATATGTAATTGAAACGTACAATTGTCCCAATTGAAAGGGGCCAGCATTTGTCTGGTGATTTGGCAAACTGTTTTTACATAGTACAGTATGTACCAGTAATAGCGACAGTGTCAAAATGGGAAACTCATAACTTTATGTCATCCAACACTTACAGCAGAAACCAACATTTGTCTGTATTAGTTCTCACTCTTACAGGAGCTTTCTATTGTTTAAAAATAAAAATGTTTTAAGTCGTCAAATGGGGACATTTGGCCTCTGACTTAAATGGCCTTGTCACCTTAACATAATATTATTCTGCAGGCAGGACTTGTATATGTTGCTTCAGTACAATGAACAGATACACAATATGTTGCCCATGACAAGTCTCCTCCAGTGACTGCAGCTACAATAATTCAGCTGAGCTGATGAAGCCTGTATTTCATCTTATTTTGTTGTGAGGCGAAACGTCTTGGCACAATGCTGCTACTAGTAAATACTTAAAAACTATATTTTGTGGCCTCACTTGCCATGGGATTTTAGCCCTTTTTCTCTTTTTCTACTCCCTCTTTCTTCTATCCATTATTGAACTGTGTTACATAAATAAGCCTTGCCCTTGTCTCGTTGGGTGTTTCTCTTGCTATCACACCTGCCTGCACCAGCACATTCTCTGCTCCACCTCTGCCTGCTGCTTGGTTGGGCCACCAACGTGTTCAAAATAGCACTGCTAACTGCCTGCTTTGCAGCTTGTTAAAGGGCCGCAAGACCCTGACAGCACCTCCAACTCTCTGCCTTTCGTCTCCCGTCTCTGTTCTGATCACTCTCCCCACGCAGTTTCTCTACTTCTTTCTACCCTGGCCAGAGGCCCTTCTGTGCTCTTCCAGAATGGACATATGGCCAGTTCGCCCCTGAATATTCCCCGCATGAGTCTACACTCCCATTCACCCTGTTATGTCCAATTAAACCTATAGGTAAAAAAAAAAAAAAAAAATACATTACAGTCACAGGTTAAAAAGTAGCCTATAATGAAGTGGCCATTGGTCGTGAGGGTGAAATGTAAATGATTTCTGTGTAAGTATGCACATCTTGTCCTCGCATACTGCATAATTCATAGAACTGGATAGACACATGTTCTTATTAAGCACTGAAGAGAGTATTAGAGATTGGAGCAGATGGAAAGATCCTGGTTTTGATGTTTGCTCAATGAATATTTAGCTAAACCCACATACCCGTATACAGTATTTCAAGCAGCACCATTTACATTTAATTAGCCTGTTACGTGGCAACACAGTAAGTTAAAAATATATATATTGGTGGATATGTGAGCAAGCAAACTAATCATGTGTCACGGTTGAGATTGGTTTCTTTCGCTCTCTCACTCCCTTTTCCCGCATCTATAGTGAGCAGCTCTGAAGTGTAAATATGAATCTCCATACTCAAAACCTTTTAACTTTATTAAACTGCCACACACCATTCTTTATGCCGCCCATAGATATTTGGTATAAAAAAGCAGAGAGACGGGAGCGCCGCTAAAGCTAAAGTGCTTTCATTTCACCTTGTCAGGGTTTATTGTGCCTCTCTCTCCTGTGGCTTGTAATCCTGATTGCCACTGTAATGCAGTTTTATGGGCTCTTGCAATGAGATTTTACCATCATTGTGTCTTTCAGAACAACTTTCCTCCAAATTGGCAAATGCAAAGGGTAACTGAGTGATTAAAGCAACTGCATTTTAACTGACATGTTAAATAAAATGAAAAGAAAACACTAAACTAGCTAAGAAGTACTAGTAACAATGGTTTAATGTAATAAAACTAAAACAACATAATGCTTTTGACACCGACATACTCAAGAATTGAAGTGAAGTTAGGAGTATTTCTAAAATTTCCGCAAATGCTCAAGTACAAGGGCAACATATAGAATAAAGTAATGGGAATTTGTCTGAGTCAGATACAACCTTCAACATTCTCTATGTATAGTTGCCTTGGAATAAAGTCAAGGGTTTTAGGTTTAAACATTACATAGCATGTCTTATCACATAAAAGTAATAACAGCATGGACACATGGACGACTTGCTGCAAATAAAAGGAACACAGACTCCTTTAGTATTGGAGTGAAATGTGGGTTTAAAGCCTCTATTATCCTCCCTGAGCAGTTCTGTCAGTGAGGCACTTCACCTGACCAATGTAATTCAGCTCACACTCTCTCACTAACCACACAGAACACACACACAGGCTGCCTGTGGTCCTCCGGTCCATATGAGCCACACATGCACTATAACAAGCTAATTGCAATATGTGTTACAGCCCACATGTTCATCCTCCAGCCAGGCTTAAGTGACCGAGTTCACTCTGAACAAACTGCGCTTGGCATTGAGTGAAACGCAAATTACAAGCATGTGTGTTAACCTATGTAGAGATAAAACATTACAATATGTGTTTATTTTCAACAACATTACTGCATTTACAAAGAGCCCTGTTATGGCGGTTTAGTAAGATTTCCCTTCGGCAAAACTGACAGCAGTGAGCGGCTGAATCTCCCAATAACTGAAAGGTGATTGACAGCTTGGGGAGTGAGCTACAAGCACATGACAGTTCTGCTGTGAGCTGACAGCTTAAATAAAGAGTCCACAGTCCACTGAGCCCTGCCTCCATGTGCTGCTGCTGCCTCTGCAACGACTAATGATGTGCAACCGGAGAACGGCGCCAACATGGAGGTCATTTAACTGGACGTGACTTAATTTCTTACACAACGCAACAGCACACACAACATCTGTAGTGCATCATGTCCGTACAGCAGCTTTGACCACCATTGACATTGCAGTGTTTGCCTTCCATAATCCAGCACACAAACAAGGATAAACTGCAGCCACCAAAGTAAGCATTTGGGGCAAACCTCCACCATCTACTCTCCATTCCCTGGACACACATACACACACAAAATAAAAGTCATTTGCAACCGATGGGAGGAACAACCTTTGCGTTCTGTCATGTGTTTCATTATATTATATGCTAACCATGCAAAACAGACTGTTATGCCTGAAGTAATACTATTGATACTAATAATTGGCAAGTGAAAAAGGTCAATGTTCAGAACAAACTGAAGCAGTTTGACTTTCTGTAAGCTTGTAAAGACTTTCTCTCACTGGGGCGGCTCAGTGTAGCTTTCTAAGGTCTTTCAGGCTTTCAGCAAAATTTGGGAACACTTAAATTTCAGTATTCAGGTGAACCTGTACACATTTGTGGTAATCCCTATCCATATCAGCATTCCTCTAATGTGTTGGCCAAATACAATTTGTTCATTTTAGATTTTTACTGACCCTCTAGAGGCAGATTTTGAGAAGTGGCTCGTGCTAGCCCTCTATCAATGATGCACTGACAAATAAAGAATGAAAATTTAACAATTATACTACGGCAAAAAACGTTTCTTTTTTTTTTTGTCCAAACAAATATAGACTGGCTCTCCCCACAGAGATCTATCTTTAAGAAAAGGAAGTCCTGGGCAGATAATAGTTTAATGATTCGCTTTCTAAATCATTTCATCCTAACAGCTATATGCGTTATTGACTCTGCTTGAGTGTGCAATACCGCCCGCCGAGAATAACAGCACATCGTATATCTGCAGTGACAAAGACAGCCATAGGAATCTCATCTCTCCGAACAGTGTGCGCGGAAATCAGCAGCTAAAATAAACACCGCAGGAGCAATGAAAATAAGACTCATTTTGTGCTAAAAGCCTAAATCGATTCTCTGCTGGGGCCATCTCAACAAATAACACTGAATCAGCCGAGTGTCTCCCTCTCCTGCTGAATCCACAGGCATTTTATCTCAACTCATATTCCATAGAGTAGCATTTAGGAATAAAAAACAAACGGGTCTGCTCAAAAAGTAGAGTTCACATCAGGTGACGGAATAATACTGCAACTACTGTTCACATTTGGTCCACTTGAAGCAAATCCTGGTGTCGTTGCTGGGTGTTTTTAGAAGCTATGTGCTTCTAAAAAAGGAACATGTCAAAAGTTGGATGAATGAAGCAGAGATATGTGTGCTGTCTCTAAATTCTGTGTTCAATCTCCACTCTCAGGCTCTAGTTACAGTAGGTCGACCAAAAGGGGCTCTCGACCCGAGAGCGGCCCTTTTGGGTCAGTGTGAATCCAACCGCAGCACTAAACAGCCGCTCCGAGTCTGGCTGAAACAGGTGGTCTCGGAGCGCCTGTGGTGTGAATGCAGCCGACCTCAGACAACTACTCTCGCTCTATTTTGCACGGAGAAAGAATGAATACGCGCTCCATGGAGACGTTTGGATTACTGCTTTGACGAGGCGAAATGTATCAACTTTAAATAATCAAGATACGTCTCTCTTTCCCGTCCTTCCCTTCCTGCTGCAGTTTAAAGTGCATTTCTCCTCGCTTCGTGTAGGCTATATCAGCCTCCCTGTATTTAACCACGAGGGAGAGGAATGAGCACCGAAAACTCCGGGGAAGTGTGCATGTACGTGCGTGCGTGTTAGTGCATCGACAGGTTGATGCCCGTTCTCACGGGAATAAGTTCAGCAAACAACTGATCGTTGTTACTTAGCTGATGGTGCGATGTCTGGTGAGGGCATGTGTGAACACGGACTAAACTAACTTTGGAGTAAATGCAGTTGGAACTAGGGTGGTCTCGGGACGACCTACAAGGTGCTCCAACATGTGTGAGAACGGCCTCACAGACATTGAAGAGAATGTTGTTTTAAATTGCAACGTAACCAAACAGTACAGCTCGCAGTACTCACACCAGCATGACATGTGGTACGGGGTCATTTTATTCAGATTAATGACATTGAAAAATTCAAGTGGCAGCAGCACAGTGAGTAGAGCACTACCATCTGTAATCCAAAGATAATGGGTTCAATTCATTGCTCTCTTACAGATGCTGAACAAAAGGCAATTTTAAAGTGTTTATTCAATAGTGTGAGTGGGGTTCCTGTCGCGGTTAAAGTAGTTCTTCCAGGTCCAGGCTGGAGGTGGCTTTATCTCAAGGAGTAGAGCCCTCAGTAAGAAGACTGGTGTGGCTGGTTATCTCAAGTGTCTGAGTTCAAATCTCAGTCAGTCTCCTCCACTCTGACCAAGGCTAGAGAAGGCACAGTGGCATACAGACACTGGATTCTCCATCAGAAGTGCATCCAAATGTGTTTCTCAGACAGTTTAGAAATTGGATGCTCACTAATGTCTAGACTGTCTTAAAAGAGAGTAGTGGAACCAACAGTACAATGACAGGACTCAAACCCACAACCACAGGCCAGTAAAGATGTGTCTTTGTCTTGTAACTTAACCACTCCACACCATTTCATCATACTGAAAGTCATTGACAGACTTTATTTTTTACTTACTTTGTAGATGGTCGCTGTTCATTTTTCTCAGATTAATGACATTTAAAGGCTATTAGTCAGAGACAGCAGTGACTCAGTGAATAGAGCCTTTGGATAAATGTGTGTCGTGTCTAAACCAAAGGTTGTGAGTTCAATTTCCACTCTCTCACAGACACTGAAGAGAATGTTGTTTTAAAGTGAAGCATTTTTCCATTGCAATACAAACAAACGCTACCCCTCCTAGAATTCTCATGCAGACAGAAGGCACACCGACATGACAGCAATACATGCGGGACTCCAACCCACAGACTCTGGTCAGGATACACTTTAATGTCATGCGCTATAACCGCTCGACCACATCCACATAGGATTCTCATGTTCTCATTTTGCTCAGATTAATGACCGTTAAAGTGAGTCGATTGCAGACGGCAGTGGCTCTGGGGGTAGAGCCTTTGGATAAATGTGTGCCGTCTGTAACCCAAAGATTGTGGGTTCAACTTCCACTCTCTCACAGACACTGAAGCAAATTACATTTTAAACTGAAGTGTATTTTTATTCACGTGCAATGCAAACAAACACTGTCGCTCCCAGAACTCTCATAAGATGCATTCAAAAGCTTGACATGAGATTTCCATCCACTTCAGCAGAATTTGATACTGTTCACCTGTATCAATTACACAGTGTAATTGGCCATATGCTCGACTACATCAATCTGAGCTGACAGGATATTGATACAAGGGCAGGCCTGACATGAGACAGAAATGACTTCACACACACACGCACACCCACAGCTTGTTACTGTAGTGGCACAGAGTACAGTCCGGAATCATCAATTTTCTCCTTGAGCACCATCCTCTTTCCTCTCAATCTACTGAGGGCCATACTGGACCTGTCTGCACTGATGTGAGGTTTGATGGATAGGACGGCTCTCCAGACGGGTCTCTCCCAGGTTCAACTATAAAGAAGAATGCAGCACGCACCAGGTGGAAGTTCAATATTATTGTATGATTGCTAGCTTCGGAGGCAAACTTTACAGAAGGTATTTCCGTCAAAATGAATGTTAGACACATATGGTAATGGAACAAATAGGTCAGCGTTTTTAGCCAAAAATGTAGCTCTAAAATGTCATTGTATATTACTTAGTGGCAACTTTTATTTGTATTATTAGACTGGGCACATTTAGGCCAATAGATTCAAACCATGCTCCATAACAATAAATAAGAGGAAATAATGTTTTCAGTGCTTTTCGGTACTACTTTAATATTACTATTACTACATTATATACGTACCTGTAGTAGCTGCTTAGACATGATGAACACGGGTTGAAACCAAAGCATGGAAAATCAGTATGCCTTTGTGTTTGTATTGTTATTGATTGAGCACCTTTTGCTGTGTTCATAAATACCACTTGATTTTCTACATTATACAGTATAAGATGATACTGTATGTATATTACTGGATTGCTGGACTACACACTGCTAAAATAACCAGTGAATTTAAACTCCACATAATCTAATGCTGCAGGTGAATTCGTGAAATTCCCACATCTGCACCTGTTTCTGCAACCCTCATTTGTGTTTTCATTTCCGCGGCGGTCGACAAATGTTGTTTCCCGTGTTAAACCAGGGCAGCCGCAGAAGACGCAAAGGTGAGACCTGAATTCTACAAAGGCAGCCTGCTAAAAAACGTTGCTGTTCTGTCAGAGGTCAGTGAAGTGTGATGGCAAGCAGACAGGTCAAGTCTTTTTCATGTTCAAACTGCAGGAGCCATCAATCACATGGGTAAAATGTAAATGTGCACTCCACACTCACTCCGGTCTCAATACATTATTCATAACACACACCGGAAATCAGCGCCACACGCACCAGTCTATGTCCACTATGTGTGGATCAAAGATCACACTCAGACATGCGACTTTATGAAGAACAAAGGCAGCAATAATGATACTGAAAGTAAGGTATTCAATTCCAAAAGATATGAAGAAGAATTAAAAGTGTAATTTTCTATCAAATTACACGTTCTTTCATTGCCTATTTAGATGCCAAAATGTACTCTTTTGTAGAGACCGAGTGGCATGATCTTCAGCGCTTGTTCATACTGTACCTGTTCGACTGAGTTTAGCTGTCTCCAGGGAAGAGGGAAACACCTTGAAATGTCCTCATTTGATGATTTGAATTACATCTTCAAAACGTTCTGAATTCTTTGTGCAGTGGAATCTCAAGTAAAAGTCTTGGCATACATTGGCGCTATCCCCCAACTGTTTTCAAGTTAAAAAGGAAACTGAGCATCATTTGATAGTTTGCCTGTTTTTAACTGAAAAGTATTCAGCACCATGGACAGAGGCATTACTGCAGCAACGTAAAAAATGGGAGCACAAAAGTCTAGCCTCTGAAAGTCCAAAAATAACAGTGACATTTCGAGCACATCAGCATAAAAAAAAAGCATTTTTATATTGGACATGACTGAAGCCATATAGTATACATTTTACAGCTCTCTCAGCAGTGACCTCCTAAAGAGATCTATTCCCAGAGCAGGCACATCATTAGCTCTGACTCTAATGAGAGCTCAGCTCCAGTTAGTCTCTGTTGGTCTGTGCCTTGAATATAGAGCTCTGTCTGTTTGTAGCACCTTGATCCCAGTGGTTTCCATCACACACAGCCCCCGCTGATTACCTGGACCTCTGAGAGCCTCTGATTTATGACTGTTTTGTTCTTATTAAACTTGAACTCCCTCTTCTACAGACCTGCTCTCAGCTGCTGTTAAACCTGTGGAAGACACAAACACAGTCTTTAGTTTCCCTAAAGACCGTGTTTGACAACACTTCCCACTGACAGAGTTACAGCAGCACTGTCTGCTTTGGATCCAGTTCAAGTACTGGGAATGACTTAATGCTAATATTCAAGCGGGATTAATTACAATAACTATAAGATTAGAAAGAAGCCTAAGAAAATACAAAATTATGAAATTCAGGGATATTGGGGTTTTGTTTCTTCTCTGATTTAAAATATTCTCAAGAAGAGCTACACTGACTGAATGTAATTCACCAGGGAAAAAATAATAAATCATATATTTTACAAACTCGCCACTGAGAGAGCTCACAGTGGAGTCATATTCATAATAAATTGTCAGCCACTTCCTGTAAACCTTCTTCTGGTCAATAACTCTGTGATGAATGACTGCCTCTTTCTCCATTGCTATGAGCATCAGGATACAGTGAAATAGACAATAGAAACCTATAGATGAATCCTCATATTTGTTCAGCTTCACGAGTACATGATACACATGTACTTGTGTGTATCACGAGTACATGTGATACACACGTGTATTCGTGTGTATCACAAGAGTACACATAAAACGGCCAGCGTTTGTCTCACACGCTGGCTGTGTGAGACAAAACTTTCCAAGTTTCTGTTTAGGTAGTAGCTTAATTAAAATCAGCCAGACAGGGCTTATTGAGAATCATTGTCGATGGAATAAGCCGTTCCTGATTTCCGCGATGCTGACTTTGCAACAACATTGATGTTCTGATTAAAAGCAGCTGCTGCACGTTGATCAATAGCTTTGTTACCTCTTCATTATCGAACACACCTTTGGGACTGTGCTAACTGCAGCCAAAACTGACAGGACCACAAGAAGATGGTGATTTAAAGCCTTGCACTTGGGCTAAATTCTGAGTCAATATTGAGTGGAGAGGGAAACAAACAAAGATATGACAATTACTTTATAAACAATGGCATAGCACCACAATGTCTGAGGGTAGAAGAGGTGTTCCGCTTGATATCCAAAGAATGCGTTAATTTATTGTGTACTTAAGTTCAAACCTAAGCTACACTTCCAGCTCGGTACCTCTGAAGTATCTCAACACCCGGCCCCCCTGCGTGGCACTGCACTCGCTCCTGTCCAGGTTGGCCCGGCTGCACTTGTTGATTTCCCTCCGGGGGACAATTAGCTCTACCTTAACATAAACCATACTGAGTCAGGGTGCAATTAGTGCGGTGGGGCTGTGGGCCTCATTAAAGGAGATGTGTCTGGATTATGGGAGGCACAAACAGACATCATTCTCCTCCTGCTGTCTGGCTGCCACCGTGTCTTTCACTAAGCCTGCAGACACAACAAGCCACTCATTAGCATCGCACGCTCTCATTTGTACTCATTAATTGAAGGATATTGTGAGGAAAGCGCCATACGTGTTCTGAGCATTAAGGCAGTTTTATGGTGATAATTCATTGTCCCTCACGCGCACCCACAAACATGCATCCATTCGTCCTGATTTTGGAAAGCTAACACCTTGTGACTTTTTTCACATTACTTTCAACGCTTTTTTGTCACATTTTCGTAACTTTTCTGTTGCTCTTTGACACTGTTCTCTGGCTCTTTCGTCGCTTTTTCATCACTTATTTTTTGGCCATTTTTCAGTGGCTCTTTTGTGGCTTTCTTTGTTGTGTTTTCATCACTTTTTCATGGCTTTTTTTGTCACGTTATTGTCACTTTTTTGTTGCATTTTCATCCTCGTTTTCCTTTACTCTTGTTGCTATTTTGACACTTCTTTTTCAAGAAGCTTTTACATTTGGGAAATGCCAAACTGGAGAAAATGCGCTCGGTTCAGGTGGGGGTGAAGAGGTTAACGGGACCATCTCTTCAACTCATAAACAACGGCATCCAGCTGACCAATCTTTCCTTTTTTATCTTGATATAAACTTCAAATAACAATTGTCTGTTAGTGTGAATAGTGTAAGGATGCCATAATTGCCGGCAAAACGATAGTCTGTCCCATTCTGGCTAAACAATTGTAATTCCTGACTCATCTTCGCTGTGGCTGCTCCGACCCAAGATAAGGAACGCTTTAACTAGACAATGCTGTTGCCCCTAAGATAAGTGAATGTGAAATTTCTACGGGAAGTCAAGCAGTCCATTTAGAGATATGAGTGGGCGTCTGTGTTCACCTAATGAGCAGAACCAGGGAAACTATGTAAATTTCGGCTGCTTCGTTTGTATCCCCCTTAGGCTTGAGATCTATCTGACACATTTCTGAAACAAGTAAAAGCCGCGCAGTTCAGCCGCAAAAGTTCAGTCTTCTGTCAATGAGAAAGACTGACAGTTGTGGGGGGGAAAAAAGGTCCTTCAAATTCACATTTCAGCTTATTTTCAACATTGATTAATTGTACTTATGTTCAACCATATAAACAGGTTACGAAAAAGAGCAATGGATTAATTAAAAAAAACTTCATCTCGAGGCCAGTGTTGTTCTCAGCGTAAGCAGCAAAGATTATATCAATAACTGTACAAAGAGGGAAATGTCAACAACATTTTGGTCATGCATTGATTATGATGGAGCATGATGGAGGAGGCAGTCAATAGTAATAGAAATATTGTCCACTTAGGTCAGTAACGCTGTTGTAAATCGGTATTGGTATAGTCACAAAACACATACAAGTGCAACACACGCCCCACTGAATTAACCTCTTAACCCCCCACCTGAACCGAGCACATTTTCTCTAGTTCAGCTTTACCCAAATCTCAAAGCTTCTTGAAAAAAGGCTTCAAAGTAGCGACAAGAACAAGAAAAAAACAAGGATGGAAATGCAACAAATAATGTGACAAAAAGGGGGAAAAAAAGTATCAAAGAGTGACCCTAAAAAGCCACAAAAATATGACAAAACCCCCAAAATAAAGCCACAAAGTCAAAAACACATAAAAAGCAAAAAAAGAGTCAAAAATACATTTAAAAAAGCAAAAGTCAAAAACACATAAAAAAGCAAAAAAAAGAGTCAAAAATACATTTAAAAAAGCAAAAGTCAAAAACACATAAAAAAGCAAAAAAAAGAGTCAAAAATACATTTAAAAAAAGCAAAAGTCAAAAATACATAAAAAAGCAAAAAAAAGAGTCAAAAATCCATTTAAAAAAACCAAAAGTCAAAAACACAATAAAAAGCAATAAAAAGAAGCAAAACACAATAAAAAAAAGCCCCCAAAAAGTCAAACACACAATAAAAAGCAAAACAATAATTCAAAAACACAATAAAAAAAGCCCCCAAAAAGTCAAAAACACAATAAAAAAGCAAATAAATGTCAAAAACACAATTAAAAAGCAAAACAAGTCAAAAACACAATTAAAAAACAACTAAAAAAGAGTCAAAAACACAATAAAAAAGCCAAAAAAAAAGAAGAATTCAAAACACAATAAAAAGCCCCCAAAAAAGTCAAAAACACAATAAAAAAGCCCCCAAAAAATTAAACAGAAACGCAACAAAAAAGTAACAAAGGTGTAACAAAAACGTGGCAAACGTGATGTGAAGCAACAATGCAAGGAAAAAGATCCGTTGAGATCAGCTTTGTAGATCTTAGCTTTCAAATGAGGCGTTACTCTAGCCTATAGTCTGTATGTAAGGTCCAGTCGAGAAGCTTTTAGTTTTGAGTAAAGTCCCTCGGTTAAGGCGGGTGGTGAGAGTTTAAAAGTACCCAGTGCGTCACTTTCAACAACGAAAAAAAAACAGTCTCACCACAGCACCATGGGTGCTACACACATACATCAGTGGGAATATTTTGTTTTTCAAAAGATGAGTTAACTTATTCTCCTTAATGATTTGAAAATCGCAGCCTTGGTCAGTGGAGTCTGGCTACAGGGCAAAATTCATCTACCGTACATTTTCGGTCCGAGTGGATTTCATATTTTAAGTTAGAGTAAGGCAATTCATTATTAAGTGTCTCTTGAGAACTTGTGCAATGGAACTATGTCTTGTTAATTAATTGGACAAGGCTCTGCATAATAGATTATACTGTCCAAGAAAAAAAGTTGGCCGCTTAAGTGCAAATTGGAAATCTTTATATGGCCCATTCGTTAGACTGGTGAGTGTATACATGTATTGTATTCCCTACTGCAATTGTAAGTGATGGAAGTGGTGCGTATTTCAGACTAGTCAATATTACTGCACACATCTTACCAACTATAGAGTATTTTAATGTAATATTAACCCCCACATGAACCGATTACACTTTCTCCAGTTTGGCGTCACCCGAATCTGGGAGCCTCTTGGAAAAAGCGTCAAAATAGCGACGAAAACGAGGATGAAAATGCAACCCAAAAGTGACAAAAGAGCGACGGCAAAAGCAATGGGGGAAAAAAACACACACACAAAAAAGCCACAAAAAAGTGACAAAAGAGCAACAAAAAACATGCCTGAAAAGCATTAAAAACACTACAAAAAAGAGACAAAAACATGACAAATAACCCCAGACAAAACGCTTAAAAAATGTGAAACGCGCTAACAACACAACACACAATCTTACGTTCAGTTGTTTACGCTTTAGCTTTCACATGAGGCGTTACACTGCCCTCCAGGCAAGAAGCTTTTAGATTTGGATTTGGATAAAGCCAAACAAATGTGCTGGCTTAAGAGGCTCACAAATAAAAGTAGACATACAGTAACATGCACTAGTGTAGCATTAGAAGAAGAAACAGGCATATTAAACAGGATTACTAAAACCTGTGTGAATGAAGTAAAATAATTCTTCAGGTATGGGTTTGATCTGGGAAACAAGGTGCAAAAAGCGGCACTGTTGAAAGAGTCCAGAGACATGAATCCCTTTACCCAGGGATCATTCAGGTGAAGTGCTAAACTTTGAGCCAAACAAACCTGAGCGGTCCATCCATCTATTTCTATATTTAGCGTCACTCTTTTGACAAAGGCCACGAACTCTGACAAAATGCCAAAGGGTTGGACGCCACAATAGACTATTTCATCTGAAGGCTCAATGCGCTGACCTTCTTTCTGTTATTCAGTACCTTTTCAAGTACTGCTGTGCCGGTTTGGGGGTATTCTGTATATCACGCATCCAACCGCTTCCTTTCTTTGCCTCCCCTTCCCCGGCGAGTGTCTTTGTAAGAGGCTTAAGTCACATTTCACAGCTCAGGTTATCCAGTGGGCGATGATTCAGATGCTTTTGTCAAGTAAAAAAGCCACAGGATAAATCCTTTTTTATGTCCCTTCTGTTCTCGACTGTCTTCTCCCATTCGTGGATTATGTCTGATATGGTACGGCTCTTAGGCAAAGTTGGCAAAGGGAAGTTATGTTGCTGTGGTTCAAATTTAGCCAGCGACCTGGAGTGTTGAGTCGTAATATGAATGTTATGTTATGGATCTGTGTCGATTTTAGCCAAAACAGGTGCCAACAAAAATAAGGAGTTAAACAATAAGTTATTTTCAGTGCAATGGTGGTGAAATGGAGAAACAATATGCAAACACAAATCACTTTTTTTTTTCCTTAAAGTGAATATGGAAACGTTTTAAATTCAGAGCTATCAATTTGAAACTTCTGCTGTAGATTACTGGCATACATATGAGGAAAAAATGTACTGAAAGTTTTTTGTCATTTTATGTTTTCATTTAAAAATAAGGCCTTTCATGCCTGAAAATGCACAATATTTCCTATTTCAGAATCAGAATCAACGTTATTGTCATTGCATTGCTACACAACGAAATTCGATTTGAGGCTCGATTAATTAGGTGCATTAAAAACACAGAATAAAAATTTTCGGCAACGAAACTGAATAATAGATTGAATTTAAATGTTTGTTTTTTTGTTGGCATTTTTGTTACAAAGACTTTTTCAGAGGGGATTTTGGATATCTTGTTTAGTTTAAAAATAAGCTTTTTTTTTGGTTGAAAAATCTGAAAAGAAAAAAAATTAGATATTAAAAAATCCCTCTGACATACCTTCAAAATATTGTTTAGTCCAAGAATGGAAAGTTTGAAGTCTGTAGGAGCTACTGATGTGGAGATGTTGTCACACCAATGAGAGAAAATGCATTTTCAGAAAATAGCTCTTGAAATTACAATTTCCCATATTAATCTATGGAGAAACATGGAATCAGTGAAATAATAATTACCTATTATACATATTATTGTGAAGATTCTTTTTTTTTCATAATGTTAAACAAGAACTAAGTAACTTGTTTACCTTAATAAATCCTTTTCGTAGTCCCTGTGGTACCCCACACTACAGGGACTACGAAAAGGAATACAAGTATTAATGGGATGATTGGAGGGGGGGGGGGAATCACGAAGAAAAAGCTAACAGGCTAACGGGCAAAGCTAACTGTGCGCTAGCTCCACTTTAGCAGTGTTTACAGCTAAGTCTGAGTGAAAAAAATGATCTCCATTGCGCCATTGAGTTGTGGCACAATGTACAATATCCCTCTCCCACTTTGTCTTTTCTGTCAGCGTAGTATTTACTGTCACGGACAATTAATGAGTAAAAAAAAAGCAACATGCTACAACACCTGCAGTGGCGCTTATGGCCTATAGGGGCATGAGTTACTTAGTTCTGCTTTAAGAGACCAATTTAGCTCAAAACCTGAAAATTTAAAACACTCAGTTTTGCCTGCATCGTCTTCCCTTAATTTGATGGAGTTGTGTTGAGCTCCTTTTCTAAATGACCATGTAAATAACTGCCAGCGTTTATCAGGCTTGATTTAAGAGGCACAAGGAGAAGGAGAACTAGAGGTGAAGATAAATGGAAAACAATGTTAGTGAGCTTCTTGACACTGCCTTTCCCAAAACGGTTACTATTTTGCCATTTAGAAAACTATACAATATATACACCATTGAATAGGCAATATATACGCCATTGAATAGCACTGTCATAGTATGACAATGCTAATTGTCATACTAAGGTAATCACGAGTTGCGCGGTTTTACAACACTCGCACGCTAACCACAATCCATTATGGCTAGCAAATGAAATAATGTCACACAATTTCTCAGGTAATTAGGTTCTCCATAAACAACGCTCCCCCTGCTATAGTGGCGGACTGACAGTAATTGCTTCCTGTAGAGAGAAAAAACAATCCAGCCTAAACTAAGGGAGCTGTTGTACAATTGCACCACAATAGCACCTTTCAAAAGCAGTAATTACACAGTCATTAGGCCTGATGTTACGGAACTATAAGCACCTTGTTGGAAAAAAAAAAATCTACATGAGAATTCACCCCGGCTAAATTCAGACAATGTGCGCAAGTGGAGCTATAAAATGATGCCATTTGTCTAACTATAAAACTTTTGGGGTTGCCAAAATACAGTATAAAAAACATAAGCATCCCACGGAAAAGGGAAAAAAAAATGCATTCTGAAAACACCTGACTGCATTCATTCCCAAAAAAAACAGCCTATTAAGTAATGGTGACGCACAAACTGCTCATTACGGCCCAAGAAAATGTGCCAACGTGTGAAAATGCACACCGTGCACAGCATTTCAGAATTGATCATTGTGAAGCAGCACAGTAGTATATTCACCATTGTTTACACCTACAGATAAGCAGTCTTCCCACCAGCACGGAAACGCTTAGGAGCAGAGGAGGAAAATGTCACCATCTTACCTGCAAGATAAGAAGAGAGACAGACAAAAGAAAAGATTAGTGATACTGATTAATTAAACAGTCAGAGCTTTTGTTCCGCTTCACGTGAACAAAATGACACCATGCATGTGTTTTGCATTTACTTTATGTGAACTTCCGCAGCAACTTGTTCACACAGTATGTTTAACAGAGTGTGACTTGCTAAGCAGGAACGCTCAGAGAAGCCAAACGGGGAGTGGCAGAGTGGAAGTGAAGAGGTGATGAGCCTCTGAGCAAAGATGGAAGAGGATATTACACGAGACACATGCAGCGGTAATGCCGTTGCCACTCACTAGACATTCACACTGTGCATCCAAGGCATTATGGTGTGACAATAAAAAATTAAAAAATAAAAAAATTTCATCAGGCTACACGATATGTCTCCAAAAATTAAAGTATTTATCCTTTTTTTATTTGCAAACTCCAAACTGGCTTTTTTCTGTTTCTTTTGGAGTAAGGGCTTCTTCCTCGCAGAGTACCCTCTCAGCCCATGTTGGTACAGTACGTGTTTCACTCTGGATGAGTCTTACCAATTTCAGCAGCATCTTCACCAAGTCTTTAGCATTTATTCTTTGGTTGATATTCACATTTCAGACCACATCACGTTCATCTCTGGGACACAGAACCCGCCTTCTTTCTGATATGAATGATGACTGGACATCACCATCTTTGTTTTAACCAATCAACGTAGCACCTCCAGGTATCTTGATATTGCACCCAAATTGCTTTCCCAAATTGTTTAAAGGTATAGTAATCTCCGTGTATGTAAACGTCTGATTTTGTAAAAAGAAACTAAAACATTTAAAAAAATATATCTCTGATTCTTGTGGAATTTGACAAATACAAATATTTTTTTTAAATTCTAATTGACCAAAAAAAACAAAACATTCTGGTTTCATGTCAGACAGTGAGAAAAAAATGCACATGTGTATATAAAGTGTATGTAAACATAGGGTTCCCGCTGTATCATATGAATGCCTATAGTTTACTTTGGAATGGCTAAAATAGCATGATATAGGCCCTTTAAAAAAGAAAGCCTAACAACCAACCAAGTGTCTCTGTAACACACACACACACACACACACACACACACACACACAAAACTACTTTGGCAACACTTGATATGCCACAGGAAAAGCAACCGACACAAAGGACATGACAGGACCTTAAACTCAAATGCAAAACAGTATCAACGGGTGCCCAAAAAAGGACAAATTTACATATTTCCAAATGTCAGAGTTGTTGTGTGTTTTACGCAGTGGTGGTTCTCAGCGGGAGGCTCTCAGTCAAAGTTATGAGCCGCGGTGTATGTGACGGAGTGAGTGGCGAAAGTAAAGTTCATTAAAGAAAAGAGATTAATTAGTTTCTACATCACCACTTCCACATTACAGATATAAGAGCGAGCAGCTGCAGAGTCGATTTAAAAAAAAAAAAAAAAAACAAGAGTCCACGGAGACTGCGGTGCCCTCACAGCATCTCAGAGCCCATTCAAACAGAACACACACAGGCCAACTGCTTCAAATGCTCATTAAGTTTAGGCTGCGCAACATTGTGGCAGGAAAAGCAATATGAAATACTAAAACGGAGCTCAATACAAACAATATGATGATTCAATTCAAGAAATTCCTTAAGCGGTTCAACTCTCTGTCCTGGACTGGACCAGTACCTTTACTGAACAGTGTTTACGTGTGTGGACAAGGCACACACAATTTAGTTTGGTCGTTTTTGTCACTTTTTTAGATGCTTTTTCATCACTCTTCAGTCGTGTGTTTCGGTCACTTTTTTATTGTATTTATTTACGTTTTTTGTCGCTCTTTTGCCACTTTGTTTTTGCTTTTAGATTTGAGTTATGACAAACTGGAGAAAATGTACTTGGTTATTAAACAGGTAACAGAAATGTAATGCCACAAAGGCAACAAAAGTCATTCCTAAAGATTTGTAATCTTTTTTTTTTTTATTGTTTTCCAATTCAACTTGTGTAAGACAGTAGAGCAATGCCACTATTTTTAAAGGCTTTAAATGCCCCGAGAAAACGCAGTGGAATATAAACAGAATCCTTGGCATTTTATAGAGCTTTTCACAGACACAAAGTCAAAGTGCTTCACAGTAAAGATAGAAAAATAGATAGAAAAACATCTTAAAACACAACAAATTCCGACAGTCATTGGCAGCGTGAGTCGATTGGACTAGAATGCTTTTGTAAACAAATGTGTTATTTTAAAGATGTCCACAGAGTTTAGAGAGCACAGGTCAAGTGGGAGTTCATTCCAAAGTCGCGACACGGCAACTCCCCGAGTTTTAAAACAGGTACGTGGAACCATCAATAATTCTGCCCAGACGATCTCAAGCTCCGGGTCGGGCTGGAGGGATTCATGAGGTCAACAATGTAAGAAGGAGCTTGACCATGTAGGGCTCGAAGCGTTAGCACCAAGATTTTAAATTGAACACAAAATTCAACAGGGAGCCAGTGAAGAGATTTTAACACAGGAGTGATATGGGACCTCCTGTTGGTGCTGGTCAAAAGTCTTGCGGCTGAGTTTTGGACTGACTGCAACTGAGGCAGCTCTTTTTTGTTGAGACACGTGAAGAGGCTGTTGCAGTAGTCCAGGCGTGAGGACATAAATGCATGAATAATCATTTCAAGCTCTTCTCTGGACATCATGGACCTGAGCTTGGCGATGTTACGCATCTGAAAAAAGCAGTTCTTTACCAGCTGTCTACAGTGTTTCTCCAGTGACATGGATTCGTCAAAAATCACCCCTGAGTTCCTCAGCTTTGCTTTGGCTGAAAGGCCCAGGTCACCCAAGTACTGTTTGATAGTGGGGGTAGCACTATCTGGGGCGATGATAAGTGTCTCAGTTTTGGCAGAGTTCAGTTGAAGGCTATTTTTACTTAACCACTGCTTCAATGTGTGAGACAGTTGAGTAAGGAGCTCAGTTTGTGAACCTCAGAAGTCTTAAAAGAATAATACAACTGAAGATCATCAGCAAATAGATGATAGGACACATCACTGAATTGCTGGATTATCCGACCGAGAGGAAGAATATACAACAAAAATAGGAGAGGCCCCAAAACAGAGCCCTGGTGCACACCGCACAGCAGATTGCTGGACTCGGACACTATATGATTGACAGACATAATGAAAGTTCTACCATTCGGGTATGAAGCGAACCATTGAAGCACTGGGCCCGACATCCCAATAAATGTGCTATTGGGAAACATGTCCAGTTCTTTTCTCTCTTAGCTATGGAAAATAAATTAATAAATAAAAAAAAACAAAGGCTGAAAACACGGGCTGTCCAGTGTCAGGATAATAACACTAGTGAATTAAACATATGAAATTCAAAGGATGACTTGTTGTTGTCTATTGGAAATCAGAACAAAACATTCTCCAATTTCGTTTTTCAAGGATCAATATGAAAAAAAGAGTGGAGCATTTTGCAACTTGACAAACAAAGTGAAATTAAAAGACTCACATCACTAAACAGTGGTAAGATAAGAAAGTAAGTCGAGTGAATAACCCAGATTCAATCCCAGTGCTCTGTAAAATCTGAGACTCAGAACACATTTCCCTTTTTGCCGCCGCAGCTTGTGATTCAGGACACACTCGCAGACTAATTGATCATAATCATTCACAACCCGTCGTGAAATTGGGTGGCCAGCCTTTTGAGCTTTTTGATTACCAGAGTTATCTGATTACCCACAATCCCCCCGTTTCATCAAGGAAGCAATTATCTCTTATTGTCAGTGATCTGTAACGGTCATGGAACATCGGTTGATTTGAAGTTTTGAAACTGGGAACAAAAAAGTTGCAAGATTCTATTTATTTTACTCGTAGCAGAATAAAAGAGCCAAAAGCAACATGTGACAATATGTTTGCAAAGGACGGGGGAAGTCATGGATTATATTGAAGATTTGAAATGTGGTAAGAGGAGCTTTGAGTCGATATACTGGTACCTATAAAACTAAATTTGACATGCAACACGTTTCTGAGGGAATTTCATGAATGGATGTCTGAGCTGTGAGTATAATCCAGCAGCTTTGGTAATTACAATAATTCAAATCACTGGAATTAGTAAAGACTATGAAGACTGGAGATCCCAAGGGGGTCTTCAGTAATACATCATTTGATAGCATACGCACAAAGCTGACATTGCATGACCATTGGAGACCAAGAACAACAGGTAAATAACAAATCTGTTTCATGGGCTTCCAGCACTGTCCTGGGAGCACAGTAAAGACATGATTATATGCAGTTCAGTGTTATACCTTGTGACAAATACAAGGGTTTTTCAAGCAGATGCTCAATACGCCATTTATACGGAAACTCATGCAAGCCATTTCCTGGTAAAAGTTGAAATTACAAAGTTAAAAAAAAAAATCTCTTTCAACATTTCAATGCTTTTGCAGAGGTTGAATGGATTATTTGTCTCCAGCTGTCAGACTGATTAAAGTTGTCCTGTCTCTCCTTAAAAAACGAATGTTTCAGAGACAAAAGAAGGACTTTTCTGTGACTCATCCCTTTTGTCTCTTTTACCTCCGAATGTCATTATTTCACTCATACATTTGTAAAGCAGGAATAATAAGAAATTTCAGCTAACGCATCACCAAAGCCTTTGAACAATTACAACAAAAAGGACAAACGCTGTTGTCCAATTGCAATGCGTTAACCTTTCTCATGAGGCGTAATATAGAGTGTTGGCGTCTATAACAGGGTCGTGATACCATCTGTTCATGCTCTGGTGAAATGAATCACCTTGCCTCAAGGAGTTCATTTAACCCTCATGGACCTAACCCATGCCCAGTTGTATACGTCACTGTTATTTGTCCAAAGTCCTAACATCAGTAAGAGTAAAACAACATATCAATGTTCTGGTTCTTTTTTTCGGAGCAAGACCCCTCTGAGCATGTTTACGTCACAATAACATGTCTTTATCTTAAAAAATGAGGTTGAGTGCACATATTTTAGTGGCTCTGTGCCACACTGTGTGTTGTGCCTCTCTGTCAAGTAATGCAAATAACGTTCCTGCAAGTCATTCTGTCAAGCTCTCATTCTGACATATAGAGGATGTCCCTTATTTTTAGCAATACAGCTTGTTATCTTGCCAGATAGTCACATGTGGCTTACATAAATTATGTGAAACAAAGCTGTGATGGTTTAATACCCTGTGTTGGTATATCTCATCTTCAAATACTGTGTGAGCATTTACCTTGAATGTGACAGAGAAAGGTTAGCCATTCAGAACAACTTTAAGATGAGTCCTTCATATTGAAGTGGACTGCCCGAGCCTCTCTGATGTTTTAAAGGTCTCTTCAAGGTGTGTTTAGGCAGACGAGAGGGCTTCTCAAGTAACAGAGAAATAAGAAAATACTTGTCCCTTCATGGGAACTGTCCTGAAGTGCTTTATTGTGAGATTCAAGGTTTCAACCATCATGGAATAAAGTTGAAGTGGGAAAAACTTTACTCATCTTACAGATATGTTGATGTTCACACCATCTCCGCACAGGGAAATAATGTTATTTCAATCATGAATGGCTCCCTCCGTCGATTCATTATACTATGTACTTCATTTGACTGCGTCCAACCTGTAGCAGCTGGAAATGATCTCTGACATCATAAATATAGATTATTATTGAAATACAAACAATTAGGTGGCACGAGTGATAATAAAAGTGACAAAGAAACAATCACAGAGTGGATTCTGGGGAAACATATAAATTATACAATTATTTGAGTTAAAAAACCTTGTTATATACCTGCTGAAAAAGGATGTGATATACAGTGAGGAAAGAAAGTATTTAGCCAAAATCCAATAGAAAGTCTATGGGAAACTGACCAAATACTTTTTTTCCCCCACTGTATCAAGACACATTGTGGGCATGGATGTTCTCTTCAGTATACTTTTTTTTAATGATTTTATTCTAAATGATCATTTCATTCATTTGTTATTGTACATTATTATTGTATGTTCTGTATTTCCTTTTTTGTTCCCTTCTCGCGCTGCCTCTCTGAAAGGTTAAACGTATGCCTTTAGTTTTCATTAGCCTTTAGTTTAGATCCGTCTACTCTGCCCGCAGTAGTTCTTCTCTGACACCAATAAAGCCTGCACTGTCATAAGGGGCTCAGCTGAAATCCGTTCACAGCGGCGGTGCGATAAGAGAACAGAGACACGGGGCCTTGTGACAACGGAAGAGCAAGGACGGACGAGAGGGCGCACATCTGCAGGAGGTGGAGGCGTGCGCTGAATTTTAAATCTTTAAAACCACTGGAGTGCGCCCCAAGTGTCATCAAATAAATGCAGGAATCAGGCTATATTCACAGGCCTGGGCCCACCTTTGTGCTTTTTGACAGGGCCTATAAGCTTTAACAGTGTGTAAAGGCTATTGGACAATTTACCTTCATGTAGGGGGGAAATAAACACGCGATCTCCTCTTTCATTGATATGCTCCGGCCCCATTTGAGGAGGTAGATCAATGGCGGATTGTATAGCGAGGCCTGGGAGAGCAGTCTGAGCCCTTCCCTTTCAAGTAGAGAAGACAAAGGAGCTCGAGGAAAAGGAAGATCAAACACAAAGCGATGGGATGGAGTTTGCCCTAGACTTATAAATAGGCTCGAGGAAGCAAACATTGCCATCTGTAATGCTGTTCAAATCAGCAATTGCGTTACTTCCCGGGGCAATCGGCAAGTGAGATGAATGTTCACAAATAGGTTTCAACTTTTAAGATCTGCAGTGTGACTGGGGATTCTAACCAAAAGCTGCGATGGAGGTGATCTGAAAAAAACTTGAAGACAGTCTTGGATTGCACTCCCGTCCTATGTGAGGTCTTTGCATACTGTATGTGTTCTCTGTGTGTCCGGGGTTTTAAATAAATCAATAATTATTGTAGATTCAGAAAACTGTATTGATCCCAAAGGGCAATGGATTCGTAGCAAACCTCAGAGCATTTCACAAACACGTCATAGTCGGGTCAGTCCCAACAGTTCAGACGAAAGTAGAGGCTCACATTAAACAATATTTCAAGACATCCAGAGGCTACATCAGTGGAAAATGGCCTCAAACTTTATTTTCTATAATCGCAGAACGTTTTTTATTGTTTTAAAGAGCAAATCTCATCCATCACGTTTTATAAAATGCCTTTACGTCGGACAGCTTCCCCAACTACCCTATTTTCCGTGTGTACTAATGTGTTTCAATTTTCTCAATGAGGCCTGGCTCTCTGAAAGTTAATCACATTACCTTTCTCTTGTTATCTCATACCATTAAAGTAGACATTTATAAGGCACTTTAAGTAGATTTGGAGGAAAGTACATTAGCCTGTTAAGTAAATTAGAAAGGCAAATGTATTGGGCTGTGACAAATAAGTTTCTCGAACAGTAAAGCTGGTTTACTCCCAGAAGGGAGACTCACTTGTCGACTGGATGGAGCATGTTAGTGAGCAGCAGTCTGTGAAGTGAATAAAGTAAAGGCAGGGACAGATGTTTGTTCGGAATCACAGAGTGTAAAAATGTGAGTGTTCCGCAGCTCTTGTTCTCCATAGACTGAGAGAGAAGAGGCTCCACTCAGCTCTGTACTCCACCTGCTCACTCACAACTTGTGAGGACTGAAGTAGCGATGGCTAGGATGCCTTCAATTACTGCCAATTAAAAGGTGCTCCAAACTAAAGCAGACAAGATCCCCCCGAGGAAAAAGGAGATTACTAAGTTCTGAAGCAACACATCATGTTCACAAATCACAGCAATGCAGGTAAATCCCAGTCTATACAGCTGAAACATCAATCGATCAAAGTTTATTTCTAAAATACTTTACAACAACACTTGACAGACCAACGTGCTTTACATAGAAACACAAAAGAACAACATGTGAAACATGTCAACATAATTGTTTTTGATGAACACATCTATGACACACAAAATGGACACATTTGGACAAAAGAGAATCTGACATTGGTTGCTCCATTGCTACATCGACGGGCATCACCAAAACTGAAGAGCAGCAACACACTCTGGATAAAAATACAGACTCAAAAATACACAATTTTTACTGAAGTCAAGCTGGTTTAGTTTGAACATTGCTAAGGCTGAAATACTACCAAGATCCACAACATCCTACAGTCACACCCATTCTAAATGATTTATGTCCACTTTAAATAACTTTGTTTTCCTTCAAATTCACCTATTGAGCCATACTCACAGTTGTGAGAGGTGCCAAAAATCTCCGGGTACCATCTTGTTTTCAATTAGGGATCTCAGCCAATTAACATGTCTGCTTCGATAGAGCGCATCACCCAAACACACAAAGTATGTGTTACAGTAAATAAACAAACATGATTTGCACAGTTTCTGTTTGGCCAGAGCTGCAGTAGAATGATGGTGTGACCAGGCCGAGTAACTCAGAGAGAACTGGCATCAAGTTGTACCAGTGATACCAAAAATGTAAAGTTACACACTGTGGTCACTGTAGTACACAGTACGTGATATGCAAGTATACGTCGTATAACCACTAAAGCCTGCAGGATAGCCGTATGCCCACCTCAAATTGAGGAAAGATATGTAGCACTCATTTGTGCAGTGTTGTGTTTGCGTTTTCAGTCCGTTTAGAGACCAGCACAACCTTCCTAACTGTCTGCTGAACACGAGAGAAAGGTCCAGCAGGCATCTCTCCCCTCTCTTTCTCTCTCACTCGACACTGACATGCCGCACATGGGCCGAGCTGGGGCGCCGGTGAAACAGGATGAACAAAGTCATCCTACCAGTGCGCAATGTCTCACTGGTTAAATGTTATTGTAACAACATAGCCTAAATGAAGGCAGCTTTGTTTTCGCTAATAAACTAAACTTAAGTCCACATGGGTGATTAATGCAGCTGTCGCTAATGAACTAAACTTGTGTTAATCTCTCCCTGCATTGCCTCTCTCTTGCCCTCAGAGGTGGAAAGCAGATCTGGCCATGTAGTCAGCGTTTTCACTCTGCACAGTGCAGTTAAATTGAGAGGACTCATAGATTAAATTTGATAAATCTGAGAGCTGCAGAAGCGGAGTTGAGAGAGGAATCAAGAGACTGCGCCCCCCGAAAGAAAACCGGTCCGTTAGGCTACATAAAAAGCATAGTTATATAATTAGCCTAAAAAAAATTAAAAAGGTCACTCCCATCTTAACAGCACATACATCTCCACCAGCCTTTTGCATTTATCAGCCAATGTCTCCAAGCACTCACCTCTGGTCAAGTGATGTATGAGCCAACAGTAAGTTGGCTCATACATCCTCCAGACACAGGCTGTTGTTATTATTCACTGTGTCCCAGGGATCTGATGAAGAGCACGCGCCCTTGTACATAACAGCGTTCAATATCCTTAATGTATGAAAAGCTTGGAACACACCACATTACACAAACTATATTTCCTCATGTAGCTACATTTTATGACAGAACCTACTGTATTCAATGTAGTGTACAGGTCCTATACAGAAAAAAAACAAAAACAAACATATTCAGAACATACAATGTTAAATTATGCTTATTGTAAATGAATCAATCATGACCGTTCTAAAAAGCAATGATGTAAATTAGTGTGGCTCAGGTATCTTTTACCAACCAGGATGATGCCTCTTCTTGATATGAAAGAAATACAATATTCCATCTGAAGGTATATGTTCTATTGACAAATTTGGTCCAATAAATAAAGTCCATAAAGGACACTAATAGTAAAGCACAGAGGTGGGAGACTCCTCTGTTAAACCCATCCATCAAGTCACAGCACATTTACAGATAAATGTCTCCAGAGGCTAATGCACACAACTAAATGTGAACCTGCATAAATCCACAGTATAGCACACTCCTCTATATGCACATTGAAACCTCAATGAAGTCTCTGTGAAATAATGAAATCTCTTTCTATTCATTATGAACTATCTGCTGAGGAAAGATGCACCCAAATGTGAATAACCTCTGCAGCGGTACATATTCCTTAGCTCTTTGTGATGGCACCATTGCTCATATGTGTGTAAGATAAAAAACAAAAAATAAAACTCCCATAAACTAGAGAGTGAGAGCTAAGTTTTTCCATCACACAATGTGCCAGCTGGATTTACACTCTAAACAGCATTTTGTCAGAGAAAGCTTTGTCCGATCAAGTTAAGATAAAGGTTTTCAATACGCTCAAGGGAACAAATTTAAATCTTTTCAATCTGAGCGTGGGCTTAGCTAAATGAAAAGTTGGACTCTTAGGATTGACCAAATAATCAAAGTGAACACAAGGCTATGGCTATTGTTGCACACATTTTAGGCACAAAGTTTGCTGCGTTTCAAATTGGCCTGGCTTTAATATCCATGCGTATTAAAAACTTTGAGGCAATAAACTTGTGGCCCTTTCCATTCAATAAAATATTCATAGGCTGCTGACAGTGTATACAGTGGAATTTAAGGAAAGGCTGAAGCGGTGCCTACTGTGAAGTCCATTTACTTCCATTACCCCACTACATTATACTTTCTCATGGGCCATTGGACTGTAGTAATAACCGGAGCTGGAGGCCTCAGATCATTGTCTTGGTCAGGAGCCAGGGGCTGACAATAGGGTCTCTTATATGTTCGAAGCAAATCTTAACGACATCTAAGGGCCATTGGCAGAGGGACCTTATGGAAAGCTTATGGATAATATTCTCATGAGCTCTCTGCCAATATGAAAGGACGTGTAGATAGGGCCTTGGCGTACCACCATATTTTCTGGACAAAAAGTAGCACTTTATTCATAGTTTGGCTGGGTATGCGACTTACGTATACTCAGGTGCGACTTGTATATCAAAATATATAATTTCACATGTTTGTTATTTTCACACTGACAGCCGCTAGAGGGCGCTCTAGGCTTGTGTACCAGTATCTGCTACTCCTGTACCACTGAAGATTTAAGAAACAGTAATCGAGCAGCAAAAAGAGAGTTTGGAGTGAGCGAGAAACTTGTGAGGGACTGGAGAAAAGTGAAGGTTACTCTAACTACTATGAAGAAAAAAGAAAAAAAAAGCGAATTGCGGGCTAAAAGCTAGAGGAACAAGTTCGCAAATGTGTGATTGGACAACGTGCTGCCGGAAGAGGCTTGTCAACAGTGCACCAGGGTGGCCGGTACGACATATACTCCGGAGTGACATAATATATATCTTCTTTATGCATTTTTTGGCTGGTGCGACTTATGCTGTATTTTCCGGGCTATAAGTTGCTTCGGGGTATAAGTTATTCTCTATGATTTGTTTTCGTCGGTATGTGTCAGTAGTGAACTCTCATGGTGCGGGGCCATAAAATGTAAAATCTTCGCCAATTTCATCTAGGTTAATTTTATGTTGCAGCATTTCTCAAGAGACAAACTGATCAGAGTGTGTCTCTTCCATCGGTCTGTATTGGAGTTGGTGAAGCAGAAAGGGATATCGCTGTAGATGGAGTCGCACACGTCATGGACCAAACCACCTGGAAAATGGACTGCCGCTGTACAAGTGCGCGTTTGTGAAAAATATGTAATGGTTAAACACCAGGCAGAGGGTGTCAACAGGCCATCTGAGGCGGGTCAATATTTGTGCAGAAAACCTGAGCGCAACTGTGAGTGTACTTCAACTATGTATTCAAATATTGTCTTAGATTTGAACTGCAAAGACTTCAGAATGAACCTGTTTGCAACCTTACTGTACGTGAGGTAACAGAGGTATTGCATTTTTTAGTGCGCTATCCGTATGTCAAAAAAAAAACAAAGCATGCCTCAAATAGACACTGGCCATCAACTCTTCACAGCTTATCTTCATTTACAGAATTACGGTATGGAAATAAACACTCCCACAGGACTTTTAGCTATGTAGCTGTAGACATGTATCTTTTCCAGCAGGGTGTGCAGAAGCCGGGAATTTTAGTTTTGATTGATCCACATTTAACCAGGAAAGTCCCACTGAGGTTCAGAATCCCATTTACGAGAGGAGAATACTGGTTCCAAAGGGGACTCTTTTGTGCATGTTTTAAGAAATAAGGGAAAATGGAGAACCGGGGGGAAACCTACAAAGACACAAGAAGAACATGCAAACCCCAAAAGGAAAGGCTTCACGCAGTTTGGTAATGGAACCCAGGATATTGAAGATGTTCTTATGTATGTATCTTTAAAATAGTATGATCTGTACTTTAGCTCAGTTGTCTGGTTTTCTATGTTATAAACTCAGGCATGTGGCCTCCTGCTGGCGAGATAGTCATTGAGACTACTGACTCGGAGTGACAAGAGAGCTAAGCCAGACAGTTACAGTCGTATACTTATATGTATGTACTGGCACCTGTGCAGGATTGACATTTGGTGTCCATCTGGTACAAATGCTTTGATGTAGGGAAAAATTATATCGGTCCTTGTGCTATATAAGGTTGGCTGTTCTGTAAAATTGCAGACTCTCCTGCAGCATTGTTACCACTCGGTCTTCGGATCTAATAAAGGCTTCTCGAACTACTTTGCTCTCTAGCATTTTTTGTAGCTAAAACATCAACAATATTCTTAGAGAGCACCAAATCTAGCACAACTGTACAGCCATTAGCACATACCCAACCTTAGTTTAAAGTGCAGAACTGCTTCAGCGTTTTAATAAAAAAAATATATAAAGTGATGCAATGATGAGCAATAGTAAAGATAACTAGAAGGACATTTTGACTATTAATGTGCACACTCTTACGCTGTAGAAACCACAGATGAAAGAATTTCAAAGTAACATAAAATTGCAACAGTGAAAGTTTTAAATGGTTGTAGATATTTCCTCTAATGGCCTCTCTGCATGTGGTGGGTATATCGCCCTTCTATGGTACCTTTGGGGCATATGCTCATGCTGTGATTGGCTTTTTCTTCCTCCTGCTTTCAGCTAAATTCACCATTTAAATCCTCCACTCCCAGACTTGGACTTCAAAACACAACATTAAAACGCAGGGCTGTAAAACCAAAGTAAACCAGCTGTACTGTCATGACTTGTAAGATCATTTAAAGCATTTTGTAGGATCGCAATTTCTGGCAAGAGTCGAGAGATGAAACGAAATCAGCCTCGACAGGACCATTTTTCACTCGGAGAGCACAGGTGAGCACCGCTGAGTCTGAAACAAGAGCTTTTACGATTCTCCGGTTTCTTGTAAAGTGTCGCAAACAGAATCACAGCCCCATAGACTATACCGTTTGTTGTTTAAATAAAACCCCACTGATGCCCTAAGGCGCTGCTGGAAATCAGAACAGTGTGTTGCATTTTGTTTCCTGTCAGGATTCATCTTTCTATAGAGCTTTCATCTCATAAACCACAGCTTCTTCATATATAATCTCATACATGGAGATTTTAGACAGTAGCTTTATTCCTACAATCTCTAGTTATTTTAAATCTGGAAGATTTATACAATAACTCTGTGGTTATCATCAAATTCAATACAGACGGCACTGATAATAATGAAGACCAGAGATGCTTAGTAGAGAGTAGCTTGGTGAGAAAGAGTTTCGGTACTCTTCCTGTGAGTAAGCCTATAACTGGCAAAAGCATCATATTGGCCAATGATTAACGTAAAGCTTGTATTTTTTTGTACTTTATCCTACAGGTATTTGTTATCTTTTATTGTTTATGAACTGGAAATATCAGGATTTGGTACTTGATTTAGTGTTTAACAGTCAGATTTTATGCCTCCACACCAAAACCTAAATCAGTACTAAGAGTATTTCACCAAGTCATCTTTTTGTTCTTTTACAGGAGTAATTACGCGGGTCTTTTTGCTTCTACTTGAGTAAAGTAATGTCACTTTTTTCAAATTACAGCACGGTCATCTGTACTGCAATTCCAGCAAGGTGAAAACATAAATTTTTCACACAGCGGTGAATGTTGAGATTTTGAGCTAGTTCGCTCCCTCAACATCTCAGTTTAAATGTCAGCGTATGAAAAGAAAACTCTCTCTTTGCTCATGCTTATTTTATGACATGTCTACTAGGAGGAGGAGGAAGAGGAAGAGGAAGAGGAAGAGGAAGAGGAAGAGGAAGAGGAAGAAGAAGAAGAAGAAGAAGAAGAAGGTTATTTATATAGTAGGATTAAGGATTTTTTTTTTTTAAATCTAATTCCCAGCCTCATCTATTGTGCTTTGAACTGCAGAAAACACAGCAAAATTGTATGTTTTTTACTCAATCTTTTTCACTTATAAATAGCTTATTCAAAACCCAAGTTTCAGAGATTATTTTCGATTTTGAAATAAGGCTAAACAACATAAAAAAAAACAACCAATGGTCTGCCTGCATGGACAGAAGGAATGAGTATTGATATGGACGTGATGATGTCAGTCTGCGCACCTGGCATTTGCTTAGGTTCGTGTCAACCCTGTGATATTTACAATGGCTGAACTTTTGCGTCGCCTGTGTTTTATTACCGCCTGAATTAAACATGACAGGAGGAGGAGAGACGCAGCCCGGGCGACTGGAGCCGAGCCAGAGATGAGCGTCGAGCCAAGAGAACGGCGGAAATGTCTCCATCTCCTTCGCACCATCCCTGGCCTCCTGACACACGCAATCGATAGCAGCAATTCTATTACAATCACCGCCAGCATTTTCACACTTCTGCTGAGTATTCAATTTGGTTTAAAGATGGGATTGTAGGAGGACTTAAAGATTCATGCAAAAACGCGGACATGAGTAGGTGGGATTTGAAATACCACTTACCCAAGTGTAAATGTCCAGGTTATGAAGAGTTTTTTTTTTTTTTATTCTGCATTGAAATGGATGGTGAACACACTGACTGCCCAACTGCTTCCACACACAATCACACAGTTACATCCAAAAGATAGTGAGTGGTGCAATGTCCAGCCTTGAAGTCTTGAAGTGTAAAAAAACTTTATAAAACCATATTGCTGTTGGTACATTTTTGTTGTGCCTCTGAGCAAAGTACTCTCCCTAATTACTTCAGCCACATGCGCTCATTAATAACTTCAGTCATGCTGTGTTTATCAGCCTCAAGTCAGACCTTGAAATAAAGCACAGCATATTGCAACTAACAACAGATTACCACATACGTTTGGAGGGAAAAAAAGATGGTGTTTTGAAAGAACTGTTGTAGGATTATTGAGCTTGTGTACTATATAACAAAACTAAAAACCGACCTGCATACTGACAACAGACGAGTTAGTTTCAGAGTTCATTTCTCAATAGATGCACCAGTGACTTTTGTGGGACCAATTCCTCAACACACTGGATGAATCACACATCAGAGCTCCATTGAAACAGCAGTCCTGTTTCAGCAGTCACATTACACAGCGAGTTCAACAACTTTCCACAAAAACACCGCTTTTATGCTGCCTTCTGAGAACGGGCTTCTCGGGTCTCTGCAGACTTGTTAACTCAATTATTCTTCAAAAGATTTAAGAGCAGTCACAAACAAGAGAGAAACTTTACTCCTTTACTTACTTTTCAAAACTAAATTAAGTGTAGCCAAAAGGGTGAGATGAGCCATCTGTTGTAAAAGCATCATTTTAGTGTTGCCAAACCAAAAACCAGACGCTTGTAAAGCGGTGCTTATTTTGTAGGTGGAGCGCCAGAAAACTTTAGTGATCTGGGAACAGAGTCGTCTTTGAAGGACAATGTGTTTAGAGCTCAGTTCCTACGGTGCACACTGGAGCAGCCCTCTGGATCGGGCAAAGACCACCAGGAGGAGACACACTAGTACACATGTCCCACTTTAGATCAGCTCCAGCAGCAGATGAAAAGACCTGAAAGGACAGTCCAAGGACTGGACACAGAGTTACAGATAGGAGCCTCTGGCTGAGTGAAAGAAGACACAGAGTTCAGCTCATGTGAGAACTGCCTTCAATAGGACCACCGCAGGCACTGGCCTACATACACTCCTACATTTACATTTTACATTGCTTGGGTTTCAAGAAAATCAAACAACTTTGTTTGGTTCTTTTCCAACTCATGAAGAAAAAGCTTCAGTTAGATGGGAAAGTTTTTGATTCTGCCAACACTGAAGACCAGTTACCAATTACAACTACAGAAGTAAATAGAAAACAGTACATATATACACACAGAAGTGGTCTGAAGATGCCCAAACTATATAACAATGGAGAAATGATCAGATTATCAGTTGATCAAATAAAATGCTGGTGCATAAGCTTTGCAAAGGATGACTTTCTATTAATCTCAGCTAGAGGTTAGACCTGCAGAGTGGGCACTTCCAGGTGGGACGGGAGACTGGGCCTCTTTTATTAATTAAAGATATATACGCGGTGGAGCAGTCCCGGAGTGGTTGTTTTTGCTGACACCAGAGAGACCCCACAGTGAATTTACTGCACTCAACGCTCTTACAATCCACCTGGGAAAGGTCCATAATAACCTTTTAGAAAATGCATTCTATTAGTGAGTGGAAAACAAACAAGCATGTTTTCTCTCTCTCTCACACACACACTATCTCTCACTGTAGACCAAGAGGCAAACCCAATACAGGAGAAAAAAAACATTGGCTGTCTAGTGGTTTGGATACAGTATCATTAAAACACCATAGTAGAATGCATATTGGGGAAAATGAGCTTCTTTGAGTTGAACAGATTACATTAATGCAAAGCAGTGTTTCCCCGACCAGAGGTACAGGTAAACCCAGAAGTGGCGTACGATTATGTTTGACTAAGTATATAGATAATATCTCCAAACACTAGACCTATCCACATGAAACCAAAACTGTCAAAAAGTAAGATGTCTTATCTGTCAAACTGTCAACACAGTTGACAGTTACTGTATATAGGGAGCTTTGAATTTCTTCAGTCATTGTCCAGTCTGTAAAGCTGTTGGCAGGTTTACAGACTCAATCCCTGACACAAGTGACTAGATTTGACATTAGCCGATTCCTCTCAAAGACAGTGAAATTGCTGTGAAATTGCTGAGTTCCTATTGGCCTCTCTCTCACTGCTAAAATATGACATCAGGTGCTAAATTGTCAATGTCACTTATTGTGTTCCTTTGTACTCATAGCACCAAAGAAGACAGATGAGCCTCACATTAGTCCATTTTAACTATTGCTCACCCTGGCTGCATGGGCCCCAATCACGACGCAGCCTGTTTGTTATTCTCTGTGCATCTCTAACATCTGTCCGGCTCACATCTGAGGAGCTGCTGATTATAAAGCCTCATTGAGCAGAAGACAGGGCTGCATGTGCTCCAACTTTAACTGGAGACACCACATCACTGACATGATTGCTGTAATTAGCTGAAATACTGTATTAGATTGCAAATAGAGAGCCTTTGTCGTCCTCTTTCATAGCAGATCATGTCAAATGAGGCCGGCTGGAGCTTCACAACATTTCTCCTGCTGCCTAAAGTGCTCTGATATTGGTCTGTGTATTTTATTACTACATGCAATAAATGAGGGTGTGTGAGCCACAGAAAATTTCATAAACAATAAGAAAATAAAAATAAAATAAAGATTAGAATAGACTATAAAAAGTAGAATATCAAGCATTGGCAGTGCAAAGTTACAGTCCTAGTAGTGATGCAGAGAATATTGCACGTAGTTTTGCAAAGGGGTTATTGCACATGTTACTTTACAGTCTTGTTGTACAGTCTGACAGCAGTGGGGATGAAGGCCCTGTGGTAGCGCTCCTTCTTGCACTGAGGGTGTCTCAGTCTTCCACTGAAAGAGCTGCTCAGCTCCTCTACAGTCCCGTCCAGTGGGTGGGAGGTGTTGTCTAAAACATAGTGAACTGTAGTTCAGAGGTCCCCAACCTTTTTCCCCCTACAACCGGAGTAATAAAAATGTTTCGTTTGAACCTGCACCAACTAATGGATAATGTTGTGGTGTCCTTGGGAAACACTTACCACTCTGCCTAGTGTGCTGACTGAGTCATGGCTGCTACAGTTTGATTGTCGGTGAAATACACATCCAGACCACTGTCACATTTATTGCACCATATGTAGCGTTTATTTCAAACTGTAATTCATACATCTTTGAAGTAGACTGACCTATTGCATATGTTTAAGGAAAGGCCACATGGTTCACAAGGGTCTAAGAGTATTCACATGATGAAATGGATCAAAGAGATGAAGTGCAGCTGTGGTACCGCTCTATAAAGCATGAATTAAACATGTGGCTTGTCTAACACCTGTTGGTCTCTGCTCTTTGTCTCAGAGCCAGATCCCACCTCCCTCAGGGCCAGGACCCAGGCTCAGGTTTCCATCGCCAGTCTGAGGTGGGTCCTCTGGGACAGATCATGTCTTTTGGCGACTGCTGTCCCTGTCCTGTCCACTCATTCTGAGTCTGCTGCTGTCAGTTTCCTCAGTGGGAACTATACAGGGGCTATACACATAACAATATTACAGAATACGGTACTTTGTTATAAAAATTAATCTGTAATAGTATTGTCTGTTTTAGTACACATGATCCCTGTGTTACTTATTTGCTTTTATCACAAATATAAATTCTAAGGTGAATTTTGTTTTTGTGGCGCTGAAGTCATTGCCTGTGTTTTAATCCTCTCCTCCTGCTCTCCGCCCTCTGTCCTGCTAGACCTCTCTCACATTTGTGAGTGGGTCAAGTCCACTCCTGGCTCCTCCACAGCGAGGGGTCAACCTGAATGGTCGCTGATGGTGTACCGGTAGCAGAGAGCACTCTGTGTCAGAGCCTACACAGCTGCCAATGTTACTGTACTGATGTTGAGGCATAGATTTATGAGTTGAATAAGATTTGTGAATTTCTAAGGTGGCGCTTTAAGAATGTTCTATTTTATTATTTTGTAATTGCATTGTATTTTAATTTCAGTTTGCAAAGCCTTAGCTCTTTAAAATGCGTAATACAATTGAGTGCTAGATTGATATTCAAACACATCAAACCATGTTTTTGCATTAGCCAAATGATCAAGTGCCTTATATAGGATTATGTGTCATTATACAATTGTACAACAAAGATAAGATTGTACAAAATAGGAACAACTGAAGCCCAACATCCACATCTGATACAGCCACAAGCTAAGTGCCATGTTTCAGTGTGTCATGTTTAAAAAGGTTAGGGAGTCATGTCAAGAGCTGTTATTCATTTGAGTTTCCTCTTCGCTTCCTGTAACAATTGCATTGGCTAATATTTGCTTCGCCCACAGGAGACAGATGAAACAAAGCACTGATAAATGTTCCCCCGGCAAAACAGTGATGACTGAACTATTATCATCAATGCAATTTGAGTTTTAAATTTCAGCTAAAGCTGGAGTGTTATTGGACCGGCCTATGGATTTTGCTGCTCAATGTCCATACAGCAAATGTATAATAAATGGCTTTGTTCCCAGCCTGTGTGAGTGGATAAACAGCTACGCTGAGGAAGATTAAGTATCTTCTCTTCTTGCAGCTAAAAAGAACATGTTGAGGCAACCAGAATTCGAAAAAATCAAATTTAACACCTCCACACAATTTACTTTGTAGAGCAGAAAGTTGACGTTGCTCTTGGATTTATAATTTTACAGACTATAGAACAATTTGAGTATCCGCACCTTTTAATGCATCTTGGATCTAAATAGTTTCCACTTCCATGAGTGTCTGTGTTTATTTATTTGAAAGAAAGAAAAGTAAAAGAACACAACACATGAGCTAAAAAAATTGCTTTCATATTGCATTGTCACCCCTTACACTTCACATATTAGGGCTTGTTGCCAGCATCAGTCTGAGCAATACATCTGTGCCAGAATATAATTCATGATGTAATGTACATGTTTACCATAATAATAACATATTCTAAATTTGGCACAGCAATGTTCTTGGCAATAGCGATGTTTCTATCCAATAAACGAAAATGAAAGCAGCGCATGCAAAAACAGGCGTGCGTGTCCCTGATGGTGTGACTAAAAGACAACAGAGAGCATTTGTCAGACTGAGGGAAGTGAATAGATGAATACATAATAAATAATAATGTGCACTTCTGTGGTCTGTTTACACTGGCTCTGTGCGGTGAGTGTCATCCCGACATAAGGCAGCAATAAATGGAAATACATTTACAATATAAAAAAAAAAAGAGGAATGTTCTCTTATTGTCAAAATACAGGTGCTACAGAGGAATGAACAGAGTAACAACGCGTATAGTAGAATATATAGTCTAAGCTGTCCAGAGAAGCCCTTTTAATTGCTCTGCTATTCATTTTTTATAAGTTGAGACCTGTGAATAGAGAACTGTGGTCTGTGAAAACGAGGTCTCCTTACAAAAGTGTCCATGAAGGTCAGATGTCTATGAAAAATATAATGTAGTCCCTCTGTCAGGGGAGGCTGCACAGCACGGAACCTCCCACCGCTGTTCCAACCTCATATGATATTCTATTCTTCACATCCTCACTTGTACTTTTCCACCATTCAACAGTGCATATTGATGCTCAGCACTTAAATTCTCCGCAGTACACCACAGTTGCTTCCAACACACTGGAGAGGGACCCGACGCCGTGACTGACAACCCGTCCCATTAAGTCCGGGACAGAATCCAATTGGATCACGGTAAACGCTTCACAGAGCTCGTATTGACCCAAAACTCTCCTACATCTCCTACTATCGCCCGCTTCTCATGAGGCTTTTCACTCAGCAGAAATGTCAATAGTGGGGCGGACTGGCCAAATGCATTCCAACCATTAAGCAAGTAATATATAGACAGGGCTAAATGCCAGTGCAGGCTAAATGCTCGGATTCAAGGTCTTTTACGGCTGCAAAAAAGACTTATGGATTCAAAAACCGCTAATACTAAAAAAGATTCCACGTAATTTACAGGTTTTTATTTATTGGGTAAGGTTTGTGAGCAGAGAAGGGTCACTCTTTAGTCAATGCACTTGAGTCACTTTTTTGAGTTTAAGGAGTACTGACTGGAAAAACAGAGGATAATTGACATGTATTAACATTAATGTTGTCCGTGTTTCTGTAGGACAACAAACAGTGTTGCACCTGTCAAGACATTGGGAGCTTGCGGGGCAGGCGGACCGGGTACGAGCCTCCACAGAGCTCTAGAGCCTGTCAATCATACATTTGGCTTCAACTTTCTATTACTGCCGTACACAAAACAGCTTGGTTAAAATAATATGATACCTAGCACAGCATTGTCACATGGGTCATAGCATTTTTTAGAAAAAAAATAAACTCTATGGAGCCGGGCTCTGAAGCAGTTTAAATGAGGTCCAAACTACATAAGAATCCTGTTTGCAAAGTGTATTTTGGAGTCGCCCCTGGCCACCAGGGGGTGGTATTACAGCAATGTCAGCTCCCCGCCATGAGGACCTAAAAATATGTAGTTGTTAAAAAAAAATAGCTGTCAAAGCCTGACTAAAACTTAACTGTGCTGCAGTGGTGTCCCTTTATCAATGCTCAAAGGCATGTTTAAAACATTTGCACACTTTTTAAATAAATGAGCAGATTATGTGATTCGAAACAAGAAAAATTGGATGGTGTATTTTGTAAAACTGGAAGTCTTATTTATTGACCAGTGGAAAGACTTCAAAGTCATTTCCAACCAGATAAAAGTGAAAGTTTTTTTGAAGGCCCCAAGTAATCCAAGGTTTGTAGCTATTTAGAGCAAAATGGAAGGTCGGGTTGCTCATTTTCACAAGCAAAAATGTCCATACAAAGAAGGGAAAAAAGGAATTATGTGTTAAATCACCATTGTCTTTAGAAGTGCATACTGTAGCAATATCGGTGCCCAGTTAAGTACATATGTCTTAATGCCATTGTTCTTGGCACTGAATAACATTATGGTGCCATTTCAATAATTTCTTTTTCTATTGTAACCGAGTGCACAACGATAATGGCAGAAAAAGTATTCATTTCACAGTTCATACTCCATATAGTCTTATCTCTCTGAGGCAGTGCTGGATCATTTGCTGAGTAGGCACTTTGATGAGTGAAGATTTTTCTCGGTATCAAATCCCACTACACTAAACATGAAAATTGTAATTACTTGTTCATTAGTAGATAATATTTACCATAATGTGCATGCAAGTGCAAGGAGTCACTAATCTTAACATAAATTAGAAAATCGATTATTTCTTACACCTCTTTGGCAATGTATTATGCAGCTCTCATTCACACTGATTCCAAGAAAAGAAGCACAGAAATGGCTACAACAGCATTTTAGTTTGTTATACTTTGAGCAATGACAGTGAATAAATCCTTGTTCAATTACTTAACTTGGGCGGTGCTCATATTTTGAATCTCAATTTGAAGGAACCATTAGGAGCGGTAACAAATGATCTCAACAACAAAAACACAACAGCCTCCTTTCACTCCCAAGGTTAATAAATGACACTGAGATGACTAATGTCTGGCAACTGACTGGAGTAAGGAAAAAGTGGCGCGGTCGGTGGTTTGATCCCGTCCCTGTGTCTGTGGTCACTATATTTACTTAAGATTAGAGCAATTTTCAGGGTGACCTTGTAACGGCCTGTTAAAGGATGCTTGCTCCACCACTGACTCAGAGACATTCCTTAGAACTCATCGCATCCCTCATCATTTCTACCTGTTTATGCAGCAGTCTCCCTCTGCTGTGTGGCTTAGATTGTTCACATTATCTTACAACGGAGTAGAACATCCAACCTGCAAGACTGACTCACCTCATACATTCTGCAAATTAACATCAAAAACTGTCACTAGTTTGTTTTGTTTTTTTCTTGTCAAAATCAAACTAATGTCTAATACTATAGTCAAAGATCATGCGTGCCATATTAATATCTCCAGGAAGGGAAGGACCTAATCCTCACGTCCCCGCTATTTCTACTCCTGCTTTCAAATTTATGTTTTTTTCATTTGGATTCACATAATTAAAATCTGTCATAAATATTAATGCCCAGGTTTGAGGTAGGAAAGTGAGGCGGGGAGTGAGGTGGAAGCAGAAGAAACCGTATTCCTTGCTTATCCCTGTGGTCATGGAAATTATTCAAAACAACATCTGAATAGTAATTATTGGATGCAAATGAGATACAGAGAAACAAAGATAGAGAGAAACCAGCTGTCCCTTGCATAGATCAAGCAGGGTGCTACTATCAAGCAGGGTGCTGCTAACAAAGGCGTGGCAGTAATACTGTTGACCAAAACACACACACACACACACACACACAAAAATCACATGACTTTATTAAAACAGGAAAATTCCACTGAGGTTCGGAGTGTAATTTTTAGGGAAATCCTGGCCTTAGAGGGAACCCTATTGTATGTTTTAGTTGAGAAGTATACGGGAAACCAGAACACTCATAGGATATCTGAGCAGGCACAGGGAGAACACACAAACTGATCCTTGTCCTCATCTAAAACTTTGGTAGCTACGGATTAGCAACTCGGCGAAAAGCGTCTTTTTATAACAAATAATTATAACAATACATTATCTTTGTAACACACTTTTCAAACATCACATTTATTTAATCAAAAACATCGACAATTATAAGATTACTTTAAAATGTACGTTTTCAATTTAGCTTTAAAAGAGGCCAGGTCCTGTGTTTCTCTCGGCTCCACAGCGGGGGAGAGAGCTGTGTTATAGAAATCTGGGCCATTGACTGTCTATTCCTCTCATCATGTCACACATGCTTTATGGACATTTGACCTTTACATACAGTCACCTATATTCAGCGAGCACTACTTCATATGTTCCTTCTAGATAAGCAGCAATCTAATCTATGGAGATGTCCTTGTCCGTGGTGTCTTATGCACAGTGTATCTGCTGTATCTGTGCATTTCATCTTTGCATCTTGACGACTTTAGACTACTCTGACCTGTTACGCCATAGGTCCACTCTGATCGTATGACCTTATACAGTGTGTTTGCATAAATACGTTGTCCTGGCGACAGAGCATCTTTGTACAACCTGTGCACAATGTCTCTCCATATGCATATGTCAAATAAACCTGCACGCTTGATGCAAGACAACTTTCATTCTACTTAGACTAAACGAAACCACACAGTTTTTTTTCTCCATAACAGCAGAGGGCTATTTCCCCTTGGTACACAGTCCGGTGCTATGAACACGAAGGAGGAGGCTACTGGATGAATTTAACTTAACTTTAAAGCACTATACACCTATTCTATGTATGAAACTCATGTTTTTATTTTCTTTGTTGTGAATAGGCTTTGGGCTTTAAGTGTAGCTATTGGGACTTTAGTAAAAAAAAAAAAAAAAAAAGATTTTAAGCACATCATTCAATGGTGTTCAATGGAGAGGGCACATGGGGCACAGAGTTTCCTGTAACACCGGGCCCTTCTTGCTGCGAGGAGAGAGAACTAATTGCTCTGCCACTATGCCGTTCAAAAGCTGAAGTATAACACTGCTCGGAAACTGCTTATGTTCCCAGACATTAAAAACCTGACCTGGCCGGAACTGGAAACAGCAGGAAAAAAATACACAAAGCACCTTGCATTAAATATCATCATTAGGTAGAAATACTATAAGTACCGTTTGTGGACAACTGGAGTATAAGCTTGTCCCCATCCCTAGTTCTCTCTCAGAAATCCATACATACTATATTGGTTTTAATGCACCACTATAAAATGGCTACAGGAATGATTGTTTTCTGTTCCCGAAAAATCTCACCAGGAAAGGACTGCGTTTCAATATATCAAGCATCAACTATCTGTGTCCATCTTACTGTCACAACCGACTGTAATAAATCAGTGATCCATCTGTGTCACTGCCCCAGAGCAGATCAATATTCCTTTAAAAAAAAAAAAGAAAGAAAAAAAACTCTTTCAGTGTGTGTTGGCCTGGGCAAAATGCCAGCTCCATCACCGATCCGTGTAGCAAACAGACACCGACACTGATCATTGCACTATTACTGGCCTTCTCCTATTCACCGAGCGCCACCCACTGCACTGACCTCCCGCCTGCGATCCCAGCCGACGGAATTTCTTTCTCAAACCCATAACCTCGACAAAACAGGGACAACGAGGACGCAGTGTTACAGTTTGTTTTGCTTCATGGCGCACGACCCTAGAGCTGCGGGAACGACACTGTGCAATTAATTCACCCAAGTCCAAAGCCCAAATCAGAAACAGCGGCATAAAAGTATCAATAGGGTCAAGGATGCAGTGTATAAATAAAACAAACAAAAAATTCATTTACTCAGGTGAATTTGTGCTGTATGAATCGCTCCATTTTGGCTATAATTAAAATGTGGTAAAACGGTAAGTCGATGGGAAATAATGTAAACATGTAGAAAAATGTAGTTTTACTTCACAGCACAGTAGTTATACGAGAAAGTCTAATAAAATGGTCTAATTGCTTAAGTACAGGTCGTTGTACAGTTCATGATGACACATAAAGCAACAAACAAGTAAAAAGTCAAGTTACAAGCACATGATAAAACAAACAAACTCCACCCCAGTGAATCCTGGCTAAAAGTTGAAAATGTGGAGATGCTAAGCTTACGGCTATGGCGCTTCATCAACAGGCCGCTGCACTTGTTATTCCAGCTCATCTCGCACACACTGCACGGATGCGTTTCTCAGAATTGTACACATTACAGCGTCTCTTTCCCTGGATGGTGTGATTTATCACGGAGATACAAAAGGACCAGTGCATTGCCGGCCTGGCACAAGGCTCCTACGCGCTCCACAATGTATTATTCAGAGATATTGGAACAAAAGTTATTTTATTCACATTAGGAGATTTACTTTGAAGAATAAAATACCTTCTGGGCTTGTGGCTCTCATGATAACCGGCTCCTCTGTTAATAATAGGCACTTCTTCTAAATCAAAGCTGGGAATTTCGGAAGCGGAAAATACAAGAGGATTTTCTTTTCTTGATGTCAAAGATGAGCTGTAATCTTAGAAATTCACCAACGTACATTTTGAGAACCGCGACCGTGGATAGTGCTTTGACTGAAACACGCTTTTATAGTCCGGTATGAAAGAAAAAAAACACAATGCTTTTGATTCTACCTCAAATAGTGTAACCGTTTTAGTCAGTCTGAATATCCTTAATGTTGTGCGGCAAATTGAGGTCTGTTCCAAGTAATACGTATCAGTAAAATTAGAACAGGCTCGGTTATGGATGAATTATCTGATTCGATCAATTATTTGATTTAGCTGAGATTTCCCACACACAAGAGCGTCTTTAAAAAGGGACCGTGAAAAAAGATTTAAAAAAAAGATACATATATATGAGCTTCCTCCTGCACTGATATAAATGAAAGTGTGGCGCTGTTTTTTGGGGGGAAAGGCCTCGGTCTTTAAGTGAAGATCCGCTGAGCCTGATCTCGCTTCGGTTCTCAGAGCTCACCCTGTGTGAAGAAGAGGCACGCTCACAGGTTTGAGTCTGCCGCACTGAATACTGATGTGGCTCCCTGAAAAGGCCGGGCGATATGACGACAGCAAATAAGATCCCTGTGACGATCCCTCCTAATCGTCGTGACCTGAGCGGATGATTTTGACCAATGGCAAGCTCTCAGAAACGACAGCTATGGCTTTTGTTACATCTAAAATGGCAAGGCAAGGCAACTTTATTTATACTGCACATTTCAACATACACAAGGATACTCAATCCGCCTCTGAATACAATACTAGTGCACATCAGTGATGCGCGGGTTGATACCATAGACATATTATTAATAGACCGTCAATACTCACTCCACCATAATGACCACATTCGAGGGGAAATCATGGCGGATTTACAGACTCCTCCTCCCCAGCTCTGACTAAGCATGTTCCTAATAAGGGCATAAGGGCGGGATCTTCACTGTAGACTCGGCCCTTGCGTGACGTGTAGCTCGCGCAGCTCCAATGCTAACAGTCCGACCTCCTTAAGTAGGAGATTTAAAAAAAAAACATCAAAAATCTGGTTTCTTTTTTTGTGACTAATCCGCGTTATCTCAGGAGGAATATGTAGCCATAGAAAGTGTTCAAAAAATTGAAACCAGCCGTTAAAGTTGTTTTTAACGTGTCTAAAGTCCAATGCTTTCCAATGGGGGCCTAGCGACGATATGGAGGTACTACAGCAATGGCGGTCTCCAGTGTTGGGTCATAAAGCAGAGCAACCAGCGGCCATTGGTTGATACAGTCACCCGCGGTTACGAGTCACCCAAAAATATTTTAATGATATTCGGGTCGCGGTCGGTCGGGTCCTTTGAAATAAAGATGCCAGTTAAACCTACGATGATGCCAATGACGCTACGATGCGCATTTACTACTTAAAAAAAATGCGGGTCAGGAAGTGGGTCGGGTACAATATTTTCTTCTTAATTTTTTGCTGTCCGAGTTGCGGGCAGGTAAGTTGAAATCGTCGGTCGGTGCGGGACGTTTATACATTGACCCACGCGTCACTGGTGCGCATGGATAAAGTTGAAATCGTAAGCTGGGCTCTGATAAAAATCGTAGCTAGATTTGAACTAGATTTGAACACAGATGCCAAAAAGGAAACGGATTCTTCCTAAATGTAGCCTTAGGCAGATCAATACATGCATTAGCTAACCTTGAACTCGCCAAGTCTAATGTTATACGGTCAGAAATACGGACATCAACATGGTGCACAAAAGCCCAACCAAATCAAGTGGGGGCGTCTCCTGAGGTCCTGAACTCGCTCCCGGTGGTCAAGCAAAAATTCTTGTGTCATTTTGGGTAAATACAAATGTCACGTAAATTTCAATTCACCAGCAAGGACCACAGCCTCAAAATAGTGTGAATTAAGCATTTATTAAACAAGCAAAGATGACGATTGAATTAATTAATTCTTCTCCCAAGTGTCCCTCAGTCTCTAAAGTGTTGCCAGAAGCCTTTACTAAACTAGGTCAGGGTCTGCAGATGGCTCGGAGCTACTGTACTGTATCCGGAGCCAGAACTTACACGCAGCCGTCCAAAGTCAAATGAGTTCAAGTTTTTGAGCGCATATTTTTACAACCCACATCTTCAAACTTTCTTAGGCAAGTTAACACGTTATTGTCAAGGTGCCAGGAGTCTTCAGCACAACAACTGTCCAACACACACAGCAACAGAGTGAGTTCATGATACCTAGAAATAAACGATAAAACGGTCAGTTACATTTAAACAACGTGAGTTGAATCATATTAAGAAAGCAATACAAGTAATTAACCAATCATCTGTCATTCCAAACGGATAAGTCACATTTTACACAATATAAGTGCTATTGTGACGTCAAAACTGCTGTAGCATTCTCTAATAATAAGGCCAATGGAGAAAGAACATTACAAACAAACACTATATTTACCATTACCATTGCTCTTTTTACCCGTGCATATGAAAACTGAAAGTATTTTATCTGCACTCTTGCCTTTTACTGTAATTGATTAACTTTAGGTTGATGTTTTATTGATTGATTTTATCTGTTTTCTTGTAATTTTATGCAACTGTGAAGCACTTTGAATTGCCTCGTGTATGAATTGTGCTCTACAAATACACTTGCCTTGCCATTAGTAGCTAACAGAGTTGTCCCAAAATCTCACATTTTGATATGTTTTTGTTGTTGCTTATAATCCTCTATGTTTCACATTTAAAACCCAGACTTTACATCATGCTCAGTCCATAGGTTGAGTTCCTGATATTATGTGCTATGTTGACGTCAAATAAAAAAAATAAAAAAATTGAGTCTAAAGTCAGAGGCTCTGAAAACGTGACAGTCAAATGTCAAAATGCAAATGCTTTGACCTGGAATGTAGATTTTTCTCTTCTTTTTCGTGATCATTTCACATTTGATAGCTGTGTTTTGTCTAAGCTGAGTATTCATCGCAGACATTGTGACATTTTTCAGAGCAGAAACCTTGAGGGAGCGACGGCTTTGTCACTTCTTAATAAATGTCTCCCGGCGCCCACATTTCTGTGTGTACCCATTAGAAGGACCAGGAGTGGATTGTATTTTTTTGGGGAGATATTGAAACCAAAACACTTTTTCAATCTGTGTCAAAAACAAGAACAGAAATGTCATGGCAACCTGACACAAAGTGCTTCCTGTCTCTGTCCAGTGTGGACGTGTCTTCTCACTTCTCCTGGCTTTCGTGTTCTTTTCCTGCCTCTGCGAGTGTCTTGTCTGACTTTTATTTTTCCTCTTGGACCACCTGCTCGCTGTCCTCCCGAACCGCTAAAAACTATGGAATTGATTAACTGGAATCTCAGCGCAATTGATAAGGTTTTTTTTCACAAAGTGAGATCACGGAGGAGGTCGTCTTCCCTGACTGGATTTTCAGCTCGGTTTGCGATGGATGAAGACTGGAAAAACTGATACTTGCAACCTAAAGCTAAATGATACAGTAACGTTCCCAAAACTTATCGGACAACTTGGTGCCAGGCCAAAGCAAAGGCAAATAACCGCACACACATACCCCCCTCCCTAACCACGCCCCCATCGTTCTGCGTCTGCCTCAACACGTTTCCTCAATCCTGCCCCCCGGTCAATGGCCAGCCGTCCTTCCCCTCCCCAGAATAAATTCCGCACGTGACCTGTGTGCTGTGTCTTGTTTCTATATTGCTTTGCCTTAACTTAACCTCATTGTAATTTCGCATATCTTCTTTTGTAAGGCGCATTGAGTTGCCTTGTGTGCAAAATGCACGGTATAAATAAAGTTGCCTTGCCTTGCCTAGATTCCCTGTAGTGAAAAATGAACATGTGCCAAACACACAGTGTCCACAGTCTGTGAAATCAATTCTCAATTTGAACCGTAGAGGTTAATGCATTCACCCGGGCATGATCAGCTATGTGGCCCTTGTGTGCTTTTATTTGAACTTTTAGCAACTACTTATCATGCGATAATTAAAAAGTATAAGATATAATATTGTCCAAAGTCTCTTGATAGCTGTTTCTCTCGGGAAATAACCTATTTATAAGATATGGTTTGCTAGGATTTCATTGGGTTCTTATAATTACACAATTTCAGGACATAAGAGAAAATTGTGACATTCAATAACCGTCTAGAATATTATATAGTGATATTTTTCTAAACAATTCAACATGGAATTGTAATATATTAGGTAATTTTATTAGCCACATATTGTGTCAAGACAGGACTAAAAATATAATCTGAATCAAAAGGTTTAAATGCAAAGGTGTGGCTCGGGGATTTTCATAGTAAAAACAGTCCTTTTTGCACATTTAGAAAGTCACTAAAGTTATAAGTGTTGGCATCACATCGGCGAGAGGCATGCGCTCTTTCCATCTAAGCCTGGTACATCTCCATACAGACAGCAGACAGAGTTATACAAATTAAATATAAAGTGGATAATGTTTTTCTTTTTCAGCCCCACTTGGCTCTTTCAATCCATTATTCTTTTACTCTCACAGATACTTCTTTGTTGTGTGAAGCCACTTTGGACTCTCAACTTGAATTAATACTGACGTCAATTAGAATCTCAATATTACAGACCAATAAAAGAAAATGTCCGATATCTATCTAAGATTCTTAAGACTTTCGCATTGCGTGCAGACTTCAGACTTTCGCATAGTGTGCAGACTTAAGACTTTGGCATAGTGTGCAGAAACTTCTGTTTGGTTTAGGCTGTGTTAGAAAACAATGTGAAAACCGAGGGTCATTGCACAGGGCTGTGATTGGTGGAAATGCTGGTGCTTATGGAGACACTGTATAAGTCACTGAACAAAAAATGAGCTGAATAAACCCTGCAGTTCTGTCCAACTTTACACCTATGAATAACTTCACATTTTAAGTTCAAGTACGATTTTCCACATGTCATACTGTACATGTTTCAGTTGCAATGAGATACACATGAACATCCGCGGACAGTGATGGATGGTTTTAGCTCCTGCTTTCTGCTTACATCAGTGAAATCAGTATATCCTGTTTGCGCTGTATGACCATTTCTACATGAGAATGTTGGATACTCATTTCCCATTAAGATGGAGGGAAAAAAGCCCGTGCTGAAAGCACACACGGCATAAATTCTGTCAGTGATGGATATGGTGTTTGCTTCACATGAATAGCATTAAATTATAAACTCTGATGGGTAACAGGGATTCTGAATTGTTTAACCAACGTATCGGTAAGATTAGCTCAAATTCCAGTCACGTGAGTCAAGGGGAGAAGTCCAGCCTCCAAGCAAACGTGCCTACTCATGACTTGGCATTATTTTACCCGCAAACTGCAGTCAGCAGGTGAGCACTTAGAGTTATCATGACTGAATACAATAGAGGAATGGACAAAAGAAGCACGATACAGTGGGTAAAAAGAGCTGACTTCATGCTGTGCCAGCGAGGCACTCATAGATCCCCGAGTCAAGCCTTTAAACAATCAGACCCACTACACTGTATTAAAACAAGTCAACACAACAGTGCCAGTCCAAGCGCCAGCTAGCAAACACCATAACACAGGAACCGAGAGCTCTGTTTGCTCACTGTGAGTGACTTAAGTTTGGTAAAGTTGAACTAAATATCTTGCCAAAATAAAGTATTAATCGGCTGTTGTCTGCTTTACAGAAAAATAGCCTCTTTTGTTTAGCGATTTTAAAAACAACTGGTTTCATAGACAGACTGTTGCGCTTTGTAATCTTTTTTCTCTCATTATGCCTTGTTGTGCAGATGCGTCAATTTGTTTGGTGAAAACAGTATTTAGAGCAATCATCTTTCACAACTTGATCAGCCATTTGCATAATTTTGAAGCAAATAACAAACACAGATTAATATATATATAGGAAATAATATATATCAAGAAAGTAGAAAATAAATTACAGTATTTGCCAGAAAACACTTTGAACAAAAAGCACCGAGCTGCACAATGCCATCAACACTGACAAAATTGATATACTCATTTCAAACTGGCAATGTTGAATGATTTCAGTTTTTGTTTTTGTTTTAAGCTTGAGCCCCATTGCACAAAACCAAGTGGACAAAAAACATGAACAATCTACGGAATAGTGGAATAGAGTTTTTCTTTTGTTTTACCTTGAAGAAAAAAAAAAAAAACATGGGCCAGACCGGGGTTAGTCTGGCTTTTAGACCAACTGTTATTGTTTTTTTCTCAGTTTTTCTCATCTCGGGAGAGTTTCCAAATTCAGAATATGATTTCTGCACCAGTTTCCTCATGGACGATCCAACTATGATCCACATGAGGCCATATCTATAATGGAGAAATTAAACAAGATTTGGAAGTACTGTTTCAAAGTTGGCATTAAAAGTTATTGTGTGAAGCCAACAGAGCTAAATCATTTGCAACCTAATCATTTAAAGAATGAAGAGAGCCAGGTTTTTAGGCTATGGCCTACTGTGTTACAGTGCTAGCAACACGTTTTCCTTCTCACTCCCGTGTAACACTGAATAAATGACAATTGGAATGTATCAATGATGTGTCAATCGAATAAATGGTCATTCAGTCTTAAAAGACTTTCCAAAGGTTTAGTAGATTTAAGAGTGTGGGGTACTTTGCAGTCTCAAAGTACCCTTAATCAGGCAGAAATAGATGTAGTGAGGAATTGTGTTGTGCTATGATCAGTCATCTGTGCTAACACTGCTAACAAGGGGACACATTAAAGACCTTTGGTGCTCAGGGCCCGTTTTGTTTTTATATTCATTCATTATGCTAATTTAGTTGCAGCATTCCAGCAGTTGAAGCCTGACAGAGAGGGCTGATATCAGCCCAGTGCATGTGTCTAGTCCAGCGTCATAATGGTGTTCTACGGTGAAATTGGACACAAAGGAATTTCATTACGGTCACATCTTCATCCAAGCCTTATGTAATGGATGGTTAACAGAGAGGTGAGCACTTCTGACTCACAGAAAAAAGGTACAAAGTTTGATTCCTTGATCACATTTATCTGCTTCCTGTTTCTTATGATGCCTCCCACTTGTGCTGACAGCGGAGCGCGGCCCATGGCGCTGCCGGCAGCTGTAAGCACAATGCACCAGTGGCCAATATACAGCATGCTAATGCTTGTATTCTGACTCATTGCTCCCGGTGGTTCTAGTGTTTACGTCACGTGGTCTAGTCCAGTGGGTCATTCTTGCTAGTCAAAAGTGAAAGAGAGACAGATCACTATTTGGAAGGGCAGGACACTGCCTTTACAGTTATCCTGCTGTAAACATTGAAAACCCCTGGGTTAGGTAAATCCTTGTAAGTTTTCTGTAGAGTGAGGAGTAAAGCTCAGTGGTGTTGAACAGAGCAACTCTTGACATGAAAATGAGTTTGTAAACACAGGATTACCGCAGTCGGAGCCGACACTCGAGAGGAGCAGCTTCAGATCAATGGAGCAAAAACATCTGTAACTCAGAGACAGCGACAAATCTCAAAAGGTATAGAAGATTAAACACTACAGTTTGTTTTGAGTTGCATTGTTTATGGAAGATGATTACCATTTAGATTACTTTTCTGCCGCAAAAACCCAGATCGGTTTGATCCACCTGTCTTTTGTGACTCAAAGCTGTGAACCTATAGAACAAAAAAAAAAAGACCTGATGATGTTAGTTTAGCAGCACAGAAGTGATATCACACTGATACCACACATGTATAGAGCTGTGACTGGAAACTTGAAGAGTTAAACTCCAGCATGTTAAAGACGGGGTTTTAATGAAATACTCTGGAGTAATGAACCCCTGCCTGCAAATTCCCTTCCTTCCCAAGATGCTCACTCAAGTCGCCTAAGTGCTGTAGCTTAAAATTTACTTTGGATTTATTTGCTTTTGCTGACGTGACGATGTACTTACACTGTGTTACGAAATAGTGTAATGTAATTTTATTATTGCCAAATTATTATGAAACTCGGTGAAAAACAAGAAATTACCCATCTCACATATCGATTTTTATATATTTTAGTCAAAATCAAACAATTTACAAAACAACTTAAACATTAAACAAAAAAAATTGGACTTTACCCTAACTTTGGCCATGCAGTAGAGAAGTCTAATGCATGGCAGTACATTTGGAAGTTGACTTTGAGGTCCATCTTCAACCCGAAATTGTCCAACGGTCCAATCTTTAACGGCGCCAAATCAAAACAAGCTTCAACAAGGTTTTCTTGTACATATTTTCATACTTTTCAGAGTATGTTAGATCTCTTTTCTCTCCCTTTTTGATTGACAAAAATAAGCTGCATAATAATTTGCCACACCCGATATCGACTGTGGACCTCCTACGGGAAACACCTCGCCCTCATTTCACAGAAGCTCATCGCCTAAGATGTTTCAATGTAAAAGGCCTTCAAAATGCTTTTGGAAAATGTGAACAAAAACAACATCGCGGTCACAAAAAGCCACTTAGCAAATCATTCGGAATACGATGTATCAGTGTAAAGCAAGCAAATTATGCAGAATCTACTTTCACTTTATCTTTTGAAAAGTTGAGAGCACTTAAAGGTTTTCGTTTCTGCAGGAGATGGACCACAGCAGGTAATGACGGGGCTTTCGGAGTGTCTCATTACCCTGAACTAGTGCAGCGATGCCGAGGCAGCTCCACCGGGCTTCGAGTCATTTAAGCCACGGCTGAGTGAGTTTTCTCCTCACTTCACTGCTCAGTACCCTGCCTGTTTACACACAACATGTTTTTATATAGTGAAGGAATTGTATGGTGACATTATATGGGTTTAGGGCAATACAGCTGCACTGGGAGCTGGATGAAAAAGGAAAAAAAAGAAAGAAAAAGAAATCCACACCAGAGTGCATGGACACGTCTCAGAGTTAATCCCAGGTGTGTCAGCTGAATTTTCTGTTCCAGGGGGAAATGGTGTGTGACAGGCATTACAGCAGCACATGCTCAGAATAAAAAGTTACTTCCCTTCTCTGTTGTGGAGACATGCTCAAGGCGGCATTGAACTTTTATTACAAAGGACGGAACAAAAAGGGCAGGCAATTTCAGAGTATAGAATAGAATAAGAATGAGAAAAAAGAAATGTGTAGGTTTTGATTGTTGTTTGGGTCCAGTATTTAAACGGATTTTCACAGATTATCACAGATGTAATATAAAGATCTGGAAAGGGCACCACCAGCCTTTGGTCAGCCTGCAATTTGATTTGTGGCTGCTCCGCTGTACTGCAGCCTGGCCCAGAAAGAATTTCTCCATAGAAGCGTTATGGACATTATGCTGTAACAAATGGCGTGTTCGACTGAGAGTCCAGCTTTCAGAGAGATTGGACTTTATGATGAGTATTATCGATGGCGTGCCGTGCCCACGCGGCCTAGCCCTCCACGCACTCATACACTGATGCGTGAAAGATGCCCTTCTCTGCCTTCGGCCCTGAGTCAACCTGTAGAACGTGCAGACGGCAATTAGTACCAAGCTTGAAATTTCACTATTACACCCCCCATACGCTTAAACTAGCCAATGCCTCTCAGTACAGCAACTATACATTAAGGCGAGACACTGCAGGTGAATAGCGGGGGAGGCGCGGTTGCTGAACATTACTTAGAAAACTTGACATACATTTTTTTTCTCATATTTATATGTCTTATGTTTTCATATCCAAAATAACATAAGGTATTTTGTGAATAAAAATGGCCAAAATTGCCAATATTTTCAGCGACGAAATCTAAATAATGGATAGACCCGGATTTAAATGTATGGTTTTATTTTATTGACATATTAGTAACAAAGATTTTTTTCAGAGGGGATTTTGGAGTTTTTGAAGTGGAAAAACCGGGAATTAGATACCGGGTGTCTCGCAGAAAGAAAAATACCATATTTGGGTTATAGCGTCATCGCAGGACACATAGATGATAGTAAATCTGTCAATATTTGTGAATGAATACAGGTGGGAAAGCTGGCTTTACGAAGCCTCGCACGCGACAAACCGTCATAAAATAAGCAACGTACAGGGTAAGTGTTGTCCTTTTATACGCTGACATGAAACTGAGATGCAAAGGGAGAAACTAGCTAAAAATCTCCAATTTGACCACTGCGTGAAAAATCAATACTTTCACCTGCCTCACCTTAAATATAAGAAACATCGCTCAGTTATTCCACTTGTCACCGTCTGACTATATAGCACCGACATCGATGCAGTCCTCGCTGAGTCCTGCAAACTTCATTCATTCAATCCTCCTACGGTCTGTACAGTTTCCCGCCGTTCCAGTCCTTCAGTTTTTCAAAGCCGCATAATTATTCCAGAGTGGGTAAGCCCCAGGTGATGTGCGCGCTTCGTGGGCTGAAAGTCTTTACAAGCCCCTGTTCTTGATCTAAGCTCGATACCATTCCAGTTTTGAATATAAACAACAGCGATGGGGATGGCAAACATATCCAGTTCCTAGATTACACCAAAGTACAGCCTTTCAAGGATAAAATCAAAAGTTAGGTGCCACACAGCTCGCTGGCTCTCACTGTGTGATCGATTGAAAGCAACGCTAATGTCACCTTGAGCCTTCGAGCAGGCCTTGGGGACATGTAAACCCAGGCCCCTGATCGCCGGGAGGGTCTGCAGCTTACGTTATGTTGTTGTAGTTCTTTCATGGAGGAGAGCCTGCAGAAGTGGATTTGAATGCCGCTCTCAGTAACAAAGGCCGAAAAAATCTCATTGTATGAAAATATGGGGATGCTGGGTTATTGTAAAACTGTTTAGGCCAGCAGAGAACGCTTTGCAGGCCTAAAGTAGTATTATCTATTAGTTTATTGGTTTATTTGGTAGGGACAGTGCGTGCAAACTCCACACAGAAGAGGCCCTGTCCAGGTGGTTCTAGCTGTGAAGCACGAGCGCCAACCGCTGTACTCCCGTGCCGCCCTTATAAACTATTATCAACAAAGTATACCAATATTTTAAAGACCGAGAACTTTGTACAATGAGATAAGAAACTGTGCTACAATGCTTTGCGCTATAACTAAATTTACCTCTGCATTTTTCTAATATATTATAGTGAGTTAAAGTTATCTCCGCTATCGTTCGCTATAGTCCTGCCATTCCACCAAGCCACACTTTGTATTTGTTCTAGTTAAGAATAAAAGACAAACTAAACCATCAGTGCCAGCTCTTGTCTGTATTTTTGGCACGTGTAATCGCTCCACATTAGCAAAACGAGCATCTTGGATTGGAGAAGGGAGCTGCATTGCCAAATGACAACAAAAGAGAAACATTAGCGCCAGGTGTTAATTTCCTGTTGGCTCTGGGCGGTTTTAACAAATTGAGTGCTTTATTCATATGGCGCTGACATTGAAGAGCGTAATGACCTTATTTGTGAGCAGAATTAGGACTATTATGTGGTATTCGGTGATGCTTACAGGTGGGGCTCCTTAAGGAATCAGAAGCATTTAATGAAGGAGCACACTTGGTAATTAAAACAGCTTTTATTTCTATTCCTTATCCCTCCAAGGAAATGATAACGTAATGGAGGGTTATCCCAACAGGCTCCCCTTACGCCTTCTACACAAAAAAGCCACAGGAGGTTTTTTTTCAGCCAAGATGCTGATTCCTTAGTGATTTCAGTCGGTAAAACATTATAGCATTACTACAGCGCCAAATACAGGTGGACTACAGAATCACTGCACTGACAGTCTCGTTAGGAAACAAGAAGTGGGAAGTCTGGACTATTTTTGGTGTGAGATGAGAAACAGATTTGACTAGACTAGATTAAGGCCGGCGCGGATCTAATTTGAAGTCACAAGACGCCGTTTCGTTGGTAAAATGAGTAAATCAATCTGGACTCTCCCTCTGAGAAGAACACCGCTTTAATCAGACCGGCCCCGGCTCCAGACGGCTGTTAGGAAGAAAAAAAGAATATTTATAGAACTGACCTGAGACCAAATTCAAACTATCGAAAGGTACACGGATAACTAAAACCCGCGCATGCATGTGAAGAGTAGCATTTTGGGGCCATATGAAAGATTTGCCGTGACAGCCCATAAAAAGAATTAATGTTGCGTTCCAATGGGTTCAACACTTTTGCATGGTGGCTTCACCAAGTGTATGTATTTATTGATTTTCTTGTAGTTGTAGAATAAAATGTGTTTTGCCCCTTGATCTATTGTTAACCTCTTACCCCCACCTTAACCAAGCGTATTTTGTCTAGTTCAGCATTACTTGAATCTAAAAGCTGACACCCTCAAGGCCAGTGTAACGCCTCATTTGAAAGCTTAGTCCTACAAAACCTTTTGTAACTTTTTGTTTTTTGTCACAATAACACTTTTTTATTGTGTTATTGTTGCTTTTCCGGTATGTTTTAGATGCTCTTGTGTCACTTTTTGACGCTGTTTTCCAAGAAGGTTTTAGATTTGGATAAAGCCAAACTGGAGAAAATGTGCCCAGTTCAGACAGGGGTTAAGAGGTGAATGCAGAGGTTTGAATTAACTAGTAGGCTAGTTGTTGTTGTAGTTTACATTACTGTGTGAAATGTGCTCATAAACTCATCCCTGCGATGAATTGAGATGTTAGAAACGCTACAACACCACCATTTAAATTGTGCTCGATTCCTCGTTCATTGTTTGTTTGCCCCAGTGACCAGTCATTGCATTACCCATCATTCCCTTTGTTTCCTTATGTATACCCTTCTGATTACACCAGGTTTAATCAGTATGCTCAAAACGGGCCTGTACCACTTGGCCTGTAGCTCATTCATCCAATCAGCTAAAAGCATTCACAGTTTTGAAAGTAACAGCAATAAACAAAATGCAGCAGCCCCGGACCCTCTGCTCTGACCGGGGGCTTTAGGAGCAGTCTCATAATTACATCCATCACAAAGACAGCGCTGACAGTGATTGGTTCATTCTTTGCCATGACTGTGGGCTGTACATAATATCCAGACAATGTGTCCTACTTCTCCAAAACACAGCGGGGGGAAAACACTCGAATCGATGCAGATAAGGAAGCGTATAACAAGAAACCATTTCAGGAAATAAGACGATCCTTGTTTACTTCTGTGCAAATGCCCCTGAGGAAATTAGTGCCACTGATAATATAAACAACAGACTAATGAGAGCAAAACAACATCTGTGAATCCAGATTATTTTTCCACATTTCATTAGTTTTGGGTTTGAGATTTAACTTCTTCACATTCTTTACTCGTCTGCGCTTCACAATACAAAGAATAAAATGATTGTTAATGAAGCATAATGGAAAGTAAAACCGCTTTCATGATCACGGCTGCCATTTATACTTGAAAATATACAAGTGAACCATTCACATTTTTCTCACTGTCTGACATGAAACCAGAATTAACTTAAAGCAGACTTTTCTAGGCCTATTAGAATTTTCAAAAAATATTTGCTAAATGCCAGAAGAATGAGTTTTCGACACGGTTTTATATTACAAAACATACTAATGTATGTTTGTGTTTATAATATTGTCTTGGGCCAATATATAAGCTAAATGTTGCTTCAAGAGTGTCCCTTTTATGAATATGCATTATCATCTATGAATGAATGTTAAAATGCTTTTAATGTATATTTGTAATAAACTGAAACTTACTTTTTACAAAGCCAAAAGTTGACATATTTCATTAAAATTTGCAGCATTGCCTTTAAACTGTATAACTTAAGTTAAACATGTTGGATATCCTTCCACAAGCTTCTCACAATAGTTGGGAGGAGTTTGGGTCCATTCCAAAAAGAACTGGTGTAACTGAGCCAAATTTGTAGGCCACCCTGCATACACATTCATTCAGATTTTCAGCTCTGCCCATACATTTTCAACTGGCCTGAGATCGGGACTTTGTTATGGTCACTTCAAAACATTGCCTTTGTTATCCTTAAGTCAGCTTGGAGAATTGTCCATTTGGAAGACCCATCCGTGGACAAGCTTTAACTTCCTGGCTGATGTCTTGAGATGTTGCTACAACAGAGTTCTTTCTTCATGATGTCATCTATCTTGTGAAGTGCACCAGTCCCTCCCACAGCACAACAACCCCACAGCATGATGCTGCCACCCCCGTATTTCACAGTTGGGATGGTGTTCTTAGGCTTGCAAGATTCCTCCTTTTCGTCAAAACGCAATGATGGTCATTATGGCCAAAACAATCACCCCCTCCCTGTCAGACCACAGGATATGTTTCAAAAATGTATGTCTTTATCCTTTTTTATTTGCAAACTCCAAACTGGCTTTTTCATCTTTCTTTTGAAGTAAGAGCTTTTCCTGGCAGAGTTTCCTCTCAGCCCATGTTGGTACAGTATTTGTTTCACTCTGGATAATGACAAACTCTTACCAGTTGCAGCATCTTCAACAGGTCTTTTGCATTTGTTCTTGGGTTGATATTCACATTTCAGACCACAGCACATTCATCTCTGGGACACAGAACCCGCCTTCTTTCTGATTTGTATGATGGCAGGATATTTCCATCTTTTTTATACTTCAGTATAAGTGTTTGAACCAATGAACGTGGCACTTCAAGTGTCTTGAAATTGCACCCAAGGATGAACCAGACTTGTGCTTCCAAGGACATGACATCGTCAACTGAACTTTCCCAAATTGTTTGAAGGTACTGTATAGTAATCTTAGTGTATGTAAACTTCTGACTTTGTAAAATCGGATCTCTCATTCTTCTAGCATTTAACAAATAGAAATATATTTGTATTAATTCTAATTGACCAAAGTTCAGGCTGGTTTCATGTTAGACAGTGAGAAAAAAATGCAAATGTGTCTATTTATAAAGTGTACGTAAACATCTGGTTCCCACTTTATGATCCCACTCTCTGGATGGATTTGTTCATTTAGAAAAAAGTTTGAGGTGAAAGTGAACCAAACAAGTGCAGACCCAAGTTTCCGATTGCGCCATCATTAGAAGCGAACTTAGTTGAAGAGACAGTTCATCTTCAGACATCAAGGCCTTATCCCCTCGATCTGTTGCAAGGGACTTAACGCAAGAGTTAGAGCAGACAGGCTTTGAAAGAACTGTCTTTGACGACCATCTATCTCCCAGCTAAGGACATTTAATTAATGTTTAGGAAGGTTGTGTCCGACATGCAAACCGCTTTGAATGACATCCTGTTTTTGTTGCTCATTAAAAGACGGTTACTTTTATCAACTCTGTTGGCAACATTACTTTGACAATATACATGGTTAGAATATCATATGCAGCAAATGTCAAAGGAGAACATTGTTTTATATCTGATTGCCCCTCGCATTGATTTAACTGTAAAAAGAGGTAATGACAGAAACAAGTGCTAATGCTCTATAATAAATCTGTTCTTCATCCATCCTTATTTGTTCACACAGAGACGCCACGCACGCCCTGCATTGTTTATGGAGACAAATTGACTTGTCTTTTCATAAAAGGGTATTAGTCACTTGTTTGTCATATAATTAGTTTGGTCCGTAGGGGCTCGTCTGAAACACTTGTGTGTGTCAAATAATAATCCAGCCAATCGGTATTGAGTTCTGTCTGAATTATAGTTTGCAGTGCTTTAATGTATTGTTGTTGGTGTGTTCATTTTCAGACTACAATAAATTACACATTCATGAAAACAAGTGAGCTGAACATATAACAGGGGTGATTTGCACCAAAGCTCCCTGTAATAATACGCAGGTTGTCTTCTAAAGTCAGCACGGAACATTTAAGCTTCGTGAAAAACATAGTTGAAATGCATAAATCAAGCAATGTCACATAAGAGTTACAAACCAAACTATTCCTTTATGTAACATAAATAATGGCGAGCTGAGTTTTGCTTTAGACGTAGACGAGGAATCCCACATCCTGCATTTCTTCCAGAACCGAAACAACTTCAGACATTAGACACAGACAGAGTTCACAATTAACAAAATAACAATGTAAGAACAATCAGCGCAAAGCCGAACAATGCCTTTGCGCCGGGTCCAGGGGAATGTTTGGTTAACCAGTGAAATACAAATAATCACAGAAGAAATTCACTTTAGTTGTTAATTTCCTCGGAATATTTAAGTTGATTTTACAAACGTTATCTATGATCACTGTCAAAATCGCCACAAGCAGATTATTCATGTAGATTCATGAAACAACATGGCTTGTCCTCTCTCATAAGTTATGTATGCCTCCTTTTACCCCAAAACACTGAAAATCACAGAGCTCAGCTTCTCTATCATTCAGTCCCATGTTCTGTCCCTGTGGACTTGTTAGTCCATTCTAAACCACAGCCCATCAGACCAAATCCTCTTTCCTTTCTGATTAAGACCATGGACCATGTTCTTTATATCTGTCAACCAACTCTGATAGTGTATCTTGCAGTGTGTCTGACAGCTTTATGTGCTTGTTATCCCCCTTTAAATCAGCATAACCACAATATATAAAAGAAGGGGAACTGCAACGTCAAAATATATTGTTTCTCTCAAAGTTAAATATAAAGCCTGACACATATGTCCAGAAATCACTATAAAACATATATATATATATCCTTAAACTACTTAGTGACAGTCATTTAGTAATATATGTGATGTAGGTACATGGGTGGGTAACAGAGTGACTTTTAAATCCAATCAAAAGCTTGCGACATGCAACAGAGATATGTATGTAGTATATACTGTATCATGTTTCACAGACACATTCAATAAAGAATCCAGATGAAAAATCGAGCACCAGTCAGCATTAAGGAATGACAAAGAGCAAAAAAAAGAACATAATCATTAGTGTAGGAAAGAACAATGCATAATTCATCCTTTAAAATACAAACTCAAATCACGGCTGTTTCTACACAAACACTTGTGTTGTGTGCATTAATATTTATGGATAGAAGGCATCTGAACAAGGATTCAAAGACCACAACTAAGGTGGGTGGTTCAATCAATATGGACAGTGTGTGTAAGATTATCAGCAGCAGAAAAGAAAGGCCTTCTGTCAGCACAAACAACTCAATAACAACTATGTACTAGTAGGCGGTGTTTGTGGGAAATATAAAGGCAATGGGAACAGTGTAGAGAAATCCAATTACAGTGCACAGACCAGCGTTGGACCTATACTTCTTTTGTTTCTTATTTGTCCTTTTCATTTCTCTTTATGAAATCGTGTACACTTCTCACAGTGTTTTTCTTCAAGGCTGCAATTCTATATTTCTCTATTGTTGGGGCTGCAAAAGATGCAATACATCTATAATTTCATAAGGAAGAGGCACTGAGGCACACTTCCAACATCAGAAACAAAGGGACAGGCACGTATGTTCAATGTATGTATAAGTAAAAAGTAAATTATAAGTAAATAAGTAAATTATATTCATATTTATATTCAGAAATAAAACTAACAGTGACAGCTTGGACATACATAATTATGTAACCAGACACGCTTCTGCAAATAAATGCATCTTACCTAAAGTAGCGACAAATCACATAAAAATAACATTTGCTTACAGGGCAATGCAGGAATGGAATCTACTTCCCAAGCAAATAGTTTTGATGGAAAACCATTTCAGACTAAAAATTGTTTTGAAAAAGTTAATTCTGTTGCATAAATCGTTTGACAATACTTACGTAGTATTAATTTAAATTGTAAATGTTGTATTCAGCTGCTGCAGAGTGAAATCTGTACCTGAGAGATTTATTTTGTTTTTTGTTTTTATGCCTGAATTGCTTTGATTCTTATTTTATTCATGGGATTGTATTCTGTTAGAAACATCAGGCGATATTTTTACATTACTTACAATGTTGACTGTGTTATTTCTCGTGTAATTGTATAGTTTGTATTTTTCTACGGCCCCAAGGAAGAATAGCAGCAGCTTTCTCCAAAGCCACTAGTCACCACCCACATAAATAAATGCATAAACTTTAAACATTATTATTTAACAACAAAGCTTGATTCTCTGCCTGAGGCGTTCTGTACTGCCATAAAACAAAGGAATCAGTGGTAAACAGTGGTGACATTTATGACTAAAATGCTTACATTTTCAACATCCTCTTGTACTTTGAAGCCATCTTTAGTGGGAGGGCAATACAAACAGTTCACACCCGGTAATTCTGTCTCGCATTAACACACTTTTATGTGGTCGGTTGGTTGATACAAAATCCATACAGGTAAAAATATATTTATCAAGTTATAAATAAAAATAATGACAGAAAAAATCTGACTAGTCTTGCTGGAGGAAAAAAACACACCCACTGATAGTGAGTAATAAAACTGAATTAGGGAGACGTAACTGAGCCATACATCATAGATTATTTAAATCTAACATCATTATTAACAAGCAATTGTGTCATTACCTGCCATTTAAATGTAAGCACTTAATACTATGATCAACTGTATGCAAACTGAACATTAATTACATTGCATCCATTATGTTTGAACATTTACCAAGAGTGTATAAATATGCTTTTGAAATCTAGTGCCTTCACCTGGGTTTAATATCGTATTTCACACTGTTGCGTCAGCTGTCATCAGCTCTCTTTATTAAGTGTTGATTTTGTTTTCTGTGCGTCTTTGCTGTGTTTTTGTTTCCCTCTGAGGTGAAGATGAAAATCTCATGTAATAACAACATCACACAATCACAGTAAAAAGGGTACTCTACTTCTATTTTTTTTTTGTCCCCAAAGACAAATTTGTCCAGGGCATTAATCCACTGTCTCAGGAGCAGTGGGCGACCACAGTGATGCGCCCGGGGAACTATTTCCAGATCTTAAGTTAGGTTCATGGTTAGAAGTACCTATGATTTCAAATGATGGAGAAAGCTAGAGCATGAGAGTGAAACCCCCCCACACACACGCACAGGGAGAACTTGCAAACTCCACACAGACCTTACTTCCGGGTATCAAATTAATATATATGCATAAACTTGAAAGTGTGTTCTGAAGCATAGCTGCGTCTGGCCTGAAAAACAACTGCTGTTTTGGGGCTAACTAGTCCCTCTTTGTCCATGTCCTATGGATCTTTAACAATATATATATAGAGGGCGATTATTTGTGTTAGCGCTAGTGGTAAGTGGCTCGTCTAGGTTAGCATGTTACAATCGGCGACAGCTCATTGTTGATGAGTGTGCAATAAACTACAAATGCGACAAGCGTGTGATCCTTTCAAAGGCTGCTTTAGATAGTTGCCGGCTTTATTGATGTTATTAGTGCATAATTCTTGTTTTCACAGTAATAGCTGTACTACTTTCTCTGAAGGGAATCCAGAGTTGGCCAACTCCAGATTCTAATTGTTAGCATGCTGCGATCAGCATGCTAACCATCACCAATTGTTGATGAAAAGTGGGCAATAAACTACTAAATCAACAAGCCCAGCTCAGTGTGCGATCATTTTTAAAGGTTGCTGTGATCGATCGTATCTGTTGGTATTAGCTTTCTCCAAACGGGAATGCTCTGTTCATCATCAAGGACCAAACGCATTCCAAGCGCAGATCCAGCCACTATGTTCTCTTGACACCGCTTTTAATCCTGAGTGTTAAGGCAAAAGAAACACTGATGTGTGTCTTTATAAAGTCACAGAGCTGCTGTAGCTAATTCTCATCGTACAACAGGCTACTGGACTAGTTGACAACACTTCTTAGGTGAAAGCGAAATGTCTGCAACACTATAAAAACCTAATACAGATGACAGCTTCAGAACTGTAGTTTCTTTTCCCTCCTATGGCATTTTTTAAATGAGCCTACCCAAACATTACAGTCGAACATAAATGATGCATCACCAAATGTGCATCTGCTCCCTCCTCCATGACTGACAGTTTGGGGAGTTACAGGCACATGGCAGTTAAAATGAATGCTGTGGGGAAAGTCCAGTGAGACTAACACTCCACTGAGCTCTGCCTCAGTGTGCTGCTGAATCCCGATGACAACAGCTAGTGAACTAGAGCAGTGGTTTGCAAACTTTTCACACCAACTGCCACCTCATAAAATCCAGGCTGAAAACAGTTATATTGTGCTTTTAATTTAAATAATGAATTCTTTAAATCGCCTTGTTTTTAAACGGTGCACTATTAACAGCTTAATAGCGCCCGGTAGTACAGCGGTTAGCGTTCGTGCTTCACAGCTACAAGGTCCCGGGTTCGATAGATGCTATGATAGATGCTAGCTATAGTAATGAATCTTAACATCGGGGCAGAGTATTGTGTGTGGTCTGCGATCATGACCCATGTTTATTGGCTGCTGTCAAATGGACATGCATCAGTGGGCAGGAAACATCAGTCTGAGCTGAACAGGATGCTGATACAGGAGGTGGAAATAATATAGAGGTTCCCTCACACCCTCCACTCTGCACAGCGGCTTATTGTAGTAGCATACAGTAAGTGATTTTATCCAAATCATACACAAGATTGTCATTAGGACGGATGCTGCTTGTTGAGTGCATCACTAAAATAACTTTATGGTAACAGAATTTTGTCTGAGGTCTCTAACCACAACCAGCTGTGTGGTTAGAGAGTGAAGGATGTCAAAAATATCCACAAATGAATATTACCAGTGTGGTTTCACTTGAAAGTCATTTCCTTGTTTTTTGTTTTTGTTTTGTTTTAACCAATAAATTAGTGCTTGGATTTCCACCTTACCACATACAAACTGCACATATGGTGTATATTTGGATTTGTTTACTGTTGGTTTTGAAGTATCTCCATCTCCATAATGTGTGCTATACTCTGTGACCTCATAGCACAGGTTGGCTGGCTTTGTGAAAATATTTACAGAAACATCCACCAGCTGCTCGTTTTAGTGTCAGGCCACAATGTTTCACATACCATCAGCTATATTTCTACAGCGTTGGCTTCTAAGTTTGAACCAAGTTAAAACTAAGTTGAACCTAAGAAACATGTTTTGACTAGTTTTAACATATTAATCTCTCTTTTTCTGTCTCCACCGAAAATATTCATTGCTACGGTCAGCAGCACCCTGATAAAGAGAAATATCACTGTTAGTTCTGCCCTTCAGCACCACGGACAGCGACACTGTTCACTGTGGACACATGGTTCCAGTGAAGAAGAAAAACATCATGGAACAATGTGCTTGGCTCTGAAGCGGCTCACATTTTAATCTAGACTTTACATGACATGCATTCATATGCTCCCTATTCATTGTGCTCTCAGCAGTGACCTCATAAAGTGAACCATTTCCCAAGCAATTTCAGACTCTCAGCAGCATTTGCAGTGACTTTAATGAGAGCTCAGCTCCAGTTTGTCTCTGTTGGTCTGTGCCCTGAATATAGAGCTCTGTCTATTTGTAGTGCCTTGATCCCAGTGGTTCCCATCACACACAGCCCCAGCTGATCACCTGGGCCTCCGAGAACATCTGATTTATGACTGTTTTGTTGCTATTAAACTTGAACTCCTTGCTGCACAGTTGCTTTCAGGATGTGACTTTTTAAAACGCAAACAATACAAGTATGTTGTGAATGCGGCAACTAATAGATGAAACAAGCTGACAATTGCATGTAGACAACAGTGAAAGTAAAACAAAATAAACAAAATACCCAGAAATGTCTGTCCGTCTGCTTTACATTTGGATGCATACAGTCTCATAAAGCACCATATACACAAAAATCTGCAAGTTGTGAGATATTGTAAGACAAATGTTGGAAATGACAAAACATGTCCCACTCTATGTTTCCATTAGCAGGATGTCTACCTGACCTGCCAGTCTTCATTTCTGCAGGCTCAAAGCTGAGTTTGCACTTAAAGCAATTTCCTGATTACAGCTGCCTTCTGCTGTAGATCAATCAGTGTATCTTTTACAAATCCATTACTACCCACCTTCAGAGTTGAGCTATATCTGCCATTGACATTTTATAAATAAATCAGACTGTGCTGAGGTATAGTTTGTACAGTTTACTTTCCTGATCAATCCAACAACAGTCAGTCACTCCAAAATCTTCTGCTTTTCCAGTCTCTGTATCTCGATCTGATAACTGAAAAGCACAACAAACGTATTCAATTATATGTTTATTCCCTAATTAGTTCAATAATTAGATTCAATAATGATCAAAACAAACACATTCAAGCAAAAGAAAGGGCTCTATTCTGTGTGTGTGTAATAGTAGAGAAGTTGTCATGAACACGTGTTAATTGTGATTCATTTTTAAATGTTCATTTTTAAAATTTGAACCAAGGACAGAACACTCCAGAGACCAATTATGTTTGTGGTCTGAAACATTGGCGCATTTAAAGTGTGCAATACATGACCTGATTAATGCGAGGACATTTTGAAATAATGTCCAGTTATTGTTAATAACACCAGCACTATCCATCGGGACAATGTTGGTTGGCAGTTGTTTCATGTTAATTTTAGTATATAGCATTAATATACTGTACATAAGCAAATAATGGCACTGCATCGGATAACCAGCACACACATTACTTTGAAATAATATTGTTTTAAAGCAGTTTAGAACAATTACAATACCATCATAGTTACTACCAGATTTACTGTATGTATAGAGGTTCAAATTTGTAACATTTTAAGAGAGGAGAGAACAGGTACAGTATAGTCTATTATACAGTGCTATAGTAGTACCAGATCAATGAATCCCCCATTGAACTGGAACCACGTCATTGCATTCCGTTTGAAACGAAAAAGGTCCCACAGCATTCATGTCCTTTTGCACTGATTGAATACATTGCTCTCAGCAGAACAGAGCAAAACAATATTTACATTTTCATGTTATAGAGAAAGATTCAGTGGAGCAGAACCAGGCCTGAACCAATGCGAGTTCCATTTAATGCATTTCCTGAGGGCCTCTAGGAGAGATTGTTTTTTACCCATTTGGTCAGTGCATTAATGACCTTCATATTGTTTTACAAAACAGAAAGGTTGATTGTTTGACAGTGTTGGACAGCACTTTACCTCCCGGATTTCCTCACATACGCAAATCCTCACTCGCACTTGCTCACCCTCTCCAACGAGACAAGTCGACAGGTTATTAAAAGCCTTGTGTTGACTACAAATACACAAGTTATTAGGATAAAAAGTGGTTTCAGAGAAATGGTGAAGGCACAGAGAGACACGGACAACACACAAATCCACAAATCTCCTTCTGCTGAATTGGAGGAGAGTGTTTGGCGAATTACCATATAAATAACTGTCACTGTTTATCAGGCTTTACTTAGGAGGCACGACAGAGCACACACAGAGGGGGAAAGGGAAAACCAGGCAACAAAAGACTCATTTATGAATGCTGAATCAGTATGTTTTTAACATTCACATAATTGCACTTTACAAGCCCATTTGACAACCTATAACCCTATTATTCATTCACTCTTGGTCGTGGTAAGCGACTATTGCAGCCACAGTTGCCCTGGGATAGACAGATGAAAGCGAAGCTACCAGTTTAAAGGCTGTTGGATTGAAGCAGTGCTTTTGCTATTGATAATTTCTCCGCCATTTTGATGGACAGAGGCGCAAAATAAATCAGTCGTGACGCTTTTCCTGTACAGCGTCTCTGCTGCAGCCTTCTCACCTGCGCCTCAGTGACAGTCACTGTGGAGGTGGGAGTGGGAGGAGGCCTGTACCGAGGAGAGGAATGACACATACTTAAGATTTTAAGTGGCACTCCCAAAGTACCATACAGTGAACATTATACAGGCACAGTATTGTTATTTAGCAAAATGTAGGAAAGCAACTAAGCCTTGAAGAAGTGGGAAAAAGTAAAGCAAATAAAGTTTAGAGCAAAGTAAAGTCAATCATTTGCAAAACTCTTGTAGTATAGTAAAACTCTGGGGAAAGAAATGGAGTAAAGAAGAAATCATCTACTCAGTGGATATCAAATATTGTACACAATAATTCATATGGATGAGGGAAATTGTGTTCCTTATTTCCCACATCCAACACCATGTTTGACACTTGTTTTGTTAAAAGAAAGAACAGAGTGTTACTGTTAAGCATTCTTCTTATTCATCTCTCATATTACCGCTCTAGTCCAGGCTTTGGAGCAGCAGCATTTAATAATAGAAGAATAGTCTGAAACACTGTATTTATCTGTCCGTTCTGATCTTTTATTTTCTGTGTATGAAAACTGTGAAACTGATATAGAAAATATTGAATGTTTGCTTTGCAAAGCCATAGCACAGGGGCCTAAATTGTACTGTATATTATACTAAATGTATCTGGAGCGTTTTTTAGTTTTAGTTTATTAGTTTATTTGAGCAGTAAACATTCTGCTCAAAAGGAGTGGGCTGAAGCAAGAGCTTATAAGCGCCCACCACCAAAATCAATACAACATTTACAATATAGCATCTACATAAAGACATTACATGACAGAACTATAATAATAACTTTATGCTATTGCAATTACATTATCGATCATACAATTAGCAGCATCATCATTTTATAAACAAGTTTTGGAGTTAGGATAAAAGGCAACAAGGATCATAACACTCAATCAATGCAATGCAATCTACATTTCATTAAAGTTACAATGTATTGACATATAAAAGCAACAAGCCTACATGTGCATGTAGGAAAAGGCTGCAGGCTGGGTTGCATCAGCAATATTTAACCTAACCATAGACAAGTGCTAACCCCAACCCGTGGAGTTAAACCATGTTGATGCGTCACGCAAGCCAACTTTCTCTCACAGATACTAAACTGTCAAAATGGGATTTTTCTGAAGCTTTACAGTACGTCTTCAGATTGAAGTCAATCCTGGGAGCTCAAAATGAATATTTCATGCATCATAATGAATAATAATGAGACTTGAGCGAGTGGATCAGTGCCGCAGAAGAGGCTTCAGACTCGACTAGATCAAATACCTGCAGGTGATTTCCTTCAACTGCTAAGACAGGACCTACATCAAAGAACATACAGTATTTTCCAATGCACCCATGTATCCGGCAAATTTTATGTAAGATATTTATGAAATTAATCAGGGTGAAAAATGTGAACATTTCACACTACATACATTTTATTGAGCCGTTAACAGCAGCACTTAAAATACACCTTCATTAAACCGCGTAGTTTTAAAATCTTTCGGAAAAACCTGTTGCTTTGTGCTGTGTGTAAAACTTCTATGGGGTAATATGCTGCCCAATCCAGTACAACATGGACTGGGTTTGTCAAGTAAAAAGGTACTGAAAGCCAAACAATGGAAAACAATGGTTGTCTTTTTGTGTGTAGTAAATCTGTATTTATTTAATTTATCTCAATAAAAAACATATTTTCAATTGGAGCATTCAAATAAGAGAAGTACTTCAGGAAGCTTGGCCTTCGTACTGATGAATGTGCCACCAAGCTAATTATACACTAATGAGTTTGCGATGGCTTGTCTTTTTCCTGCGAGTCAATGAGAAAAACACTCAGTGATGCTAGAAAACTTTTGAAAATATGAGCCTGACCTTGGTTCATCTGCAAACTCAGCTTCATGAGAAAATGCAGTGTCAAAAAATGCAACTTCGCCAGTGCCATTACACTATATCAGCTAATGAAGCAGACGTTTTGCCCGGACAACCGTGAGACAGCAATGGGCAAACAGCTTGTATTACTTGACATGTGCTATATTGCAACTCGGCTGTGTAGCCAGAATACACGCTTTTCCTCTTCCAAAGACGTGTAGTCTATAATCTGTGCAGGAATGTCCATTTGGTGTCCTGGTAAAAATGCTTTGTTGTAGGGCTAATAATAAACAAGCCTCTGTGGTATATAAGTGGACTGTTCTGTGATTTCGGCAGACTCTCCTGCGACTGTCATCATGCTGTCCTTTTGGGTTAATAAAGGCTTTCAGAACTACTTTGCTCTTTAGTATTTTTGTTATCGCTATACAACCACCAGCTATATATAAAGCAGCCTTTTAAGCTGTGTTGGTGAATTTATAGTTCATAACACAATTCTCTTCCACAAAGAGCTGTAGCCTGTCGTTGCATAGTGTCCTAACGTTAGCTGCCGAGTGCTAACCAGCTTCTTTGTTAGTGTTTTAGGTGGATTTAAGCTTAATCACTGGGGGAAACCCTGGCGTAAACTTGGAGTGTTTACTTAAAGATCTGTAGGACATCACAGTTAACCCCAAACAGCAGTTTGAAAGTACCTAGGGCTAGATCTTTGCTAAAAACAACATAGCAGCCAAAGGTGAACCGGAAATAGTGCGCATAGCCATCAAGACTGGTTTGACAGGTTTTGGGTAAAGACGGAGAGGAGTGGAATCTTTAGCCTAGCCGGATTAAACTTCACATATAAAACGTAGTGATTGAGGAAGGCAGCTGTGATGGGCTGAGAATGCTAATGGTGTGTTAAGTCAGAGAAGGACTACTGGCAATGTCATTCGGGAAGGAGGATTTTGAGCAGATAAAGGGATACTCTTCTACGCGATCACATTCACTTATGCAAACTTAACACAAAGGATATTATCTATTCCTCAGTCATAGATATAATTGTCACTCTCCGTCCTCTTCATTCTCCATATCTAGGACAGGCACAATGAAAAGATTTCTCTTTTTGCAGCCCAAATTCAAATAAAAGTCATGTACAAAGCACAGGCACAAAGCAACCAAATATTAATATAAAATTCTCACTGTCTGAACATAATGATATCTAATTTCTCAAACCGATAATTTAACTATTTCTATTGTCAAAGATAACATGGCATTACAAAGTATGTTGCACAACAATTTCAGTATCTTACAATTTTTATTAAAATAATCATGCCATGTCAAAAAGGAAAAGGCTAATTACTAGGAAAAAGTCAAGGCCAAAAGTGCATAATTACCGTCTGACCCAAGCCATGTCTTGCTGCCTGGTAATTATATGGAAATGTAGCACAATTTGCATGAAAGCTGAGGAAAGTGGGTGTCATGAATAATGAAAATTGGCAATTGTTTTCTAAATCAGCACAAAAACTGGAAGTATGCGACACGATTCCATATAAATCTTTATTTTTACCACCCATAATATTACTTTGGACACAAAATCAGTCAAAATTGTTGAAAGCCAATCATGAATTCTGGACACATAGGACAAGCAGATGGGGCTGAGGCGGCGGAATGTGCTCCATATTTTCGGGTTGCTGAATGTGGATGGCTTTCCAGTCATGTAATAATGATTTAGATGGCGTTGGAGGGTCACAGTGTTAGGCGAAACAGTAGGGGGAGGCTGCAAATATAAGCTACAAAATCTTTCATAGTTGATTACATTTAATTGTGGACTTCCAATTCATTATCCAAGCATTCACCTTATGTGGCACCTTAAGAAAGAGATGGCATTGATGATAAGGAAGAGATTTAATGTTTATCACTTTTTTTTTTGGTCGGAGCATTGCACGTTAATGAACACACACAAGACGCCTGCAATGTCTCTTTAAAGCCATAAACTAATTTGCATCTGTTGTCCCACTTTCAGACACACACTCAAATACTATACCCGAGACAGAGGCAGCAAGGCGTGTAAAGTGCCCTGCCCAAGGACACAATCACAATGAGTCCTGGCCAAAAGGTTATTTGAACCAGTAGCATTAGCAGGGGGTACTAGGAATTACCTTCGTTTTTTTTTTTACAGCTTTGGCTCACTACTGAGAAGGATACACCTAATCTACATTGAAACATACTTCTGTGAACCAAGGACACCACCACTGCTTTTTTTTTCTTTTTTTTTATGACAAAAATATACAGGCTGAACAAATCTCGGGTTTTTTACAAGTCAGGCAGAAGGCCACTCTCACTACAAGAATAAGAAATCCAACAAGTGTCCTCTGGGTTTACGACTCACGTTTCTCTAACAAGGCAAGACAGGCGTCTGAAGGAAAATGGTGCTAACTGTAGACCAGGGTTGACAGCAATAACACGGGCAGAAAGGAGAGTAAAAGCTTTCAGTTTTCACTCAATGTGCTTATGCTTCAGTAAAGAAAAATTGTATGGTGTTGTAGGATATTGAGACATGGACATTTATAGGTGCAGGCCAGTTCGGGAAAGAGAAAGTGTGTTCATTGGTGGGTAAAATCAGAAATGACTACCCATCACTAGTGAGTGTCAGACATCCAAACCTTGCATTTCAATCTGACAAACAGTGCGTACAAAACAAAATCAAAATGAAACTCAATGCACAGTAAAGGTTGTTGGTCGTCATTGGTTAATGTTGGTCAGTGATGGTTGGTTTTGTTGGTTGTTATTGGTTGAAAAAGGCACTTTGAGTCCAAGATGTAACGCTCAAGGAATTCAATCTCACTATTAGCGCTGAAGTACAAGTTGATCTTTCAAGTCTCGATTGTTAAACAAGTGCCTGAATGTGCCCTGACAGTCCTGCTGCAGTAGGACCTCGCTGTGTGTGTCCTTTCTCATGTAATTATCAGCTCCCGCTACAGGAACAGAGGCTGTGATCTCCACTGGGCGCAGCTCCCACTGTCAGGACGGCACAAGTCCAAATTAACTCCAGAGACTCAACTGCCTGGAGCAACATGATACAGGACATTACATTTTGGACAAGGCCAGTTACATTGGAGTTGTGCTGTGCAGACAATTGTATTAAAGGAGATGTTAAGAGAGGAGGGAATGGTTTGGGAGCTTCCTTTCGAGGACTTTGCCTTATCATCAAACACTGTTGTTGGACGAACACTCTAACCAACAGAGCAACGATGTGTTTATTTTGCACCTACAAACTCACCGTGGGATCTGCTTTTATGCGCCTGTTTGTATCTGTACGAGTAAAAGCATTAAATAAAAGCCATCTCACAGCGACTGTATTCATCGTTGTCTGAATACAACAGAAATCATTTGTTAAACAGAAAGAAAAGGTCTAAGGTCAACTATTAGTATAAGGTCTCACTTTCAGCCATTTTTCCCATTCACTCTGTGCTCTTTCATCACATGCCGTATACTCCTAGCTGTCAATTCACCGTCACGGATTGTATCCTTTCCCAGAGAAAGCATAAAAGCAGCATCTTCAAGAGACGTCACAGAAAGGAAAAAAACTATAGTATAATAGTCAGGTCTTTTGTGACATGAGTCCTGTCATTTTCATTTGACAGAATTTCATTTGACATGATACAATGTGGTCAACCTAATATGTAACATTAGTCATGGGAGTGCCGACTGGAAAGAAGAAAGAAAGAAGACCAAGCAAGATCACACCAACCCGCACAGAAAGGTCCCGCACAGACAGCAAATTGAATCTGAAACCATAGCGTGATTAACCGCTGTGCATCTGTGGTGTGTTTCATACTTTGAGTCAAAAGCAACAAAGATGCTAACATTAATATGCAAGCGGCAGGGTAATCTATGTGTTTTTGTTCCATCAAAAGATAGATATTTTTCAACACAGCTTGTGATCGGTGCAGCCAGAAACAGGCTTCACTAGCTCACACTTTTTGGAAAGTGTGAGCTAAGTCCTAACATAACAGCTTACTGGACTAACATTTTTAAATTGATGTCTGATGTTTGTGGAACACAGTTACACCCTGACCCTGTGTCTGCACTTTTTAGAGTACCCCCAGTTAGAGCCCTGCACGGGCCTGATTTCTGGGCCCCCACGGCCCACGGGGAAGGAAGGTACATGTTTGTGTTGAGTTGGCGGGTCAAGACGGGGTGTGAGAGAGGAGGTGGGCAGGGAGAGAGGGAGTGAGGAGAGCGGGTGCTGTATTTAATGTCGCCATTTAAGTTGGTTAAAAAATAGCAGCACAACACATTGGCAGGGGAAAACAAAGCCCGAGCCCGGCCCGTGTCCGACGCAATGATGCGGTAACGGGGCCCGAAGCCCGGCCCGCAGAAAGGTATTTTCAAGACCAAAGGCAACTACTGCAGCTGCTTTTGTTTGTTCATGAAATTGTAGGGATACAAGATACAAAACCAAGGTTAGGGGTGTCCATGGTTAACCGATTAAAAACTGCGTAACCGAGTAAAAGCATTTTGCTCAGTTAACTGGCATGTATAATTTGCCGTGCCATTGAAAATACTTGTAATACATTTTTGCTCCACCAGAGACCGCCAGAGCGCTCCCAAACATTAGTTCACGAGAAGCCGTCGTCGCGCATAGCTAGTTTAACTTTTCAATATGAAGCGGGCCATAAACAGCACAGCACAAATTACTGTTGGTTAGTGCGCACACTAATGGTTAACTGAGTATTAACCGCTAAGGGCCTCGGTTAACGGCTAATGAAAAACTTGAAAATGTGCAGCCCTAACCCAGGTCAATGTGGTGGTGTCGAAACTGCCAAAAAATGGTGCTCTGAAGAGAGGGAAGGACACACACAGAGCAGGTTAATCCCATTGGTAGACGGTATTTTATTCTAAAGAGGAACAAGCCGTTGACATTACTGCAGCGCGGAATACGAATGGAGACTCAAGGTTACTGTGCACTTGTGGAAGAGTGAAAATTACGGTATAATTGAAATAAATCCTCCTAAACATGAGCAATTATGAATGTACTTGTCTAATTAGTTCTTGGTAAATGTTTTCAGTATAGATATTAAATTTAATGCTCAAAAGCGGTCCGGTCGTTGTTCTTCTAAATGCTGGGTTGGTCCCCCTGTCGCGCAGCCAAGAGCCTGACAGCTTTTCTCACACATATTTTGAATGATTTATGTTCACTTCCAATTCATTTACAGTTCAGCAGACTGTGCAGGGCTGCAACGGCTGGAGGTACCCACCGTTTATACTGTCTGAAATAGTCCACAACATTTACCAAGATGCCAAGTACAGAAGACCAGAGCTGCCGCTAGATACCCTGGGCCCTAAAAAGTCTTACTTACTATTTACTACTATATATATATATATATATATATATATATATAGTAAGTAAATAAGTAAGTAAGTAAGTAAGTAAGTAAGTAAGTGCTTTATTGTCATTGTACAAGCGTACAACGAAATAGTGTTCAGGTGTTAGTCCTGAGCTGCTGCAGCTGAGCCGCGCTGCCACTGTGTGTCAACCTGACCCGCATGACCTTGGAGGTCGGGGGAACTGTAGCACTTGGAAGAAACCTGGCTAGCTGCCCTCTCTCGCTGTCTCCTCTGATCCTCTGAAACGGTGCACCGCCTCCTGGGTTTGTTCCTGTTGCAGAGCGTGGTGTCCTGCACTGGTCAGCTGTTTCCTGTAGATCCTCTTGTGACGCCTCCACTGTGATGCAGCTGTGGGGGCTCTTGGTGCCTCTTCAGTGTCTCAAATGGGTTTAGCTGAAAAGCTAGCATTTTACAACATTTTACAGGTTTACAACTTTTACAAAATTCAGCAGCTCGTGTCCTGACAAAGACCAGGAGGCGGGACCACATTACACCGGTTTTAGAGCCGCTGCATTGGCTCCCCGTGTGTTTCAGGATCGATTTTAAAGTTCTCTTAATGGTTTTAAATGTCTTAATGGTCTTGGTCCTTCTTATCTTTCAGAACTGCTTTTACCCTATGAGCCTTCGCGGTCCCTGCGCTCCTCCGGCAGGGGTCTCCTAGTTATTCCTAAAGTCAACAGAAAGACTCACGGCGAGGCGTCTTTCCAGTATTACGGCCCTCGCCTCTGGAACGACCTGCCGGAGGAGCTCAGGACCGCAGAGAACGTTCATGTATTTAAGAGCAGGCTCAAGACCCACCTTTTTAGTTTAGCTTTTAACTAATATTTATTTATATTAACTTTATTTATCTGTTTTAGTTCTATACAATTATTCTTTAGTTCCACTCTTTTTATTTATTTATTTTATTTTATTTATTTATTTTTATCTTGTGCTATTCCACACTTTTAGCCGAGTTTTAATTTATCTTTTATTTTTATGTTCTCCCAGTGTTTCCTCTGAGGGAGCCCTCTGCCCGGGAGTGCTGGTTGGCTGTGGCCGATGGGCTGCTCCTGGTGCAGACGGCTCCTTGGATGGTGTTTCCTCTTTCGGTCCATCTGTACTCAGCCTTATGTACCCCACTTTATGTCCATTTTTACTAAAGACTTTTAACAACTGGGCTGTCAGTATGTATATGTGTCTGTGTGTCTGTGTGTGCGGGTGGGGTAGGGGTAGGTGGGGGTTGTCGTTATTTATGTATATTTGCTGGTGGGGACTATTTAATGATTTTTTAAGCACTGTAAAGCACTTTGTGTTACATTTTGTATGAAAAGCGCTTTATAAATAAAGTTTGATTTGATTTGATTTGATTTTGTTTACCTTTAAAAAGCTGCTTTCTGAAGGACCATTTTGGACTCTCAAAGTAAAAAAAATCCACCAAACCTCCACAAAAACTCAGCAAAGACGTACAAAAGTATCCAGAAAAACAATGTGGAACACACAAACCACAAATGCAGGTCGCAGAAAAAGGTGAAAAATGTTGTACCAGGAGAGAGGGAGGTTTTTCCTGTTTTCACATCGCCATGACAACACAACTGATAATATTGACAAAACACTGCTGCTTATAAATCTGCAAGACCCCAACCAGATCTGTGCTCCGTCCCTACTAATTTCAGACTGTGAGGTGCAGCCTCACACTGGTCTGTGAAGTGCAGACCCTGGCTCCAGTCAATGCAGCAGCCTGAAGCTTTAGTCAGGACACTATTTTAGTTTTATTTAGCTTTTGTAACAGTTTGACTGCACCGTGAGTCGGCTGTAGTAACTTGAATGACGCTTATTACAAACCTTTTAGCTGTTGGCATTCGGGGATAGATTGTCCGATACTGAACTGGGCCGAGGTCAGGGATCAAAGATCACACAGCGAGCTCTGAGTGGCCGACCTGATACTGCAGCCTCAGGGCAGTGATCGGTGTTTTGGTGAGTGTTTTTGAATGGCCTGGCTGTGGGCGGCTAGCATGAGCTTGGAGCTGTTGGAGAGCGCGAGGAGAGAACGCTCTGCTTTGGTGTCTCAACACTCAAAGACATGATAAAGATGAAATCAAACCTTGTGTTTAAAGCCTGCCAGGCCCTGCCTGACTTCTGACGTGTAAATGTTGTGAAGGAGCAGTGACAGAGGCCAAAACCTTGTGCGATGAGCTCCAGTTCTACCAAACTGGCAAAGGCCAGTCGGCACGCAGCAGTATGGAGGAGCGAACTATTATGAATGGACGGGGGTGTAAAATAAGTACATGTTTTTATTTGGCAAAAGAAGAGAATATTACATTAGAATTGGATATATTTAGGGCCCACAGTCTTACAGCATTTAAGCCTATTCAGGTCTACCTGCTGAAAAGTGTCCTGATCCTCATGGGCCCTTGTCAGTTGCGGGCCCATAGAACTCTTTCTAATCTTCCACCCCCTTGAGGCGCCTATGCAGATGACGACTTATGAACTTTCACCTACAATGTAAAACTCCCATAAAGCTTGCACAAAATGTGTCTGAAAGAAAGAAAAGGAAATTTATTAATTTCAAATATGTATTTTCTTTCCGTTATGATAAATCCCACATGAAAATACAGGGAGTCAAAAAAAAAGGTACAAAAACCATTAGTTGACACTAGGGACATTTGAAAACATGTATGTGCACAATAGGATGTACAGTAGCTGAGACATCCACCAAGAGAGTTCAGCTTCTTTCCACAGCCAGTGAATGAAACTTTAGTCAGTTGGACCTGGCACTGGTCCCACTGAGAAGAGCTGTGTAGGCCAATATGGTACGATAGCCTGTTATTGTTATGTATGTGTATTCTATAATTACTATATTATAGTCTGGAAGGATTAATCGAGTATGACATATAACATAGTTGTGTGTTTTGGGTGTAAGGAGCTGTAGGGGCAAACCTAAGAGAATTAGGAAACAAGACTGAACATTAAAGGAGAGAGCTGAGAGGTTGATAATAATATTCATATTCAGAACAGGCACTGCTTGAATCTTGAATATTGAGGTCTAAAATATATGACAAAAACTACTTTCCTACAATGGAAAATATCAAGCATCAGTGAAGCACCAAATATAGCATTTATGCAATTTGATGTGATTGTGCAGAGACCCAACACTACTGATGAAATCACAATGAGACCCTTTCCCAAAATCACGACTGTCATTATGGAGACATTCAAAATCAGTGGGGCAAATTGCAGAAAAATAACCTGGTGTAAACAGAACAATCAGTGTGTGCCTATTGCGCTCAATAGCGGTCAAAATAAAGCCAGACAGTAATAAGATGCACACACTGAATGGAAAGGAAGTATTTGAAAAAACAAATATGATCCTGTGATGTTGCATACAACTTGTCAGTTTTAGCCACACAAAACAACATTTAGAGTTGCCCGATTTTCCTGTAGTTGACCATAATGGATGTCTAAAGCTAAATGTATGTGGAATTGATTTTTTTTTGCCTGCATACCGCTATAAATTGCTAATCACCGAAATTATTAGGACCAAAGAAACTTTAGAGCACAATCTTATCACCACAGAGACCAACAGTTTATAGTGATAAGCGGGCAAGACATATTATCCTACTGTCTTAATCAATAAATATGCTATTCCCTATATCATATTTTTATTTACTTAGACACAATTCATTAAGGTAGTAGGCTCACATAGACTAACAGTACCACACCGGGTAATCCATCAAGTCCTACCACGTTCACATGTCTCTGCATGTCTCCAGAGAGAAATGCACATAACTAAATATGGATGGTCATAAATCCACAGTAAAGACACACTCTCTTATCTGCACATGAGACACCACTGTGCTTTACTCTGTGTGGAATAATGAAGAGCGTCTCGACATTCATTATGAACTATCTGCTGAAGAAAGAAGAACCCAATGAGAATAACTTCTGCAGAAAAAAGAAAAGAAAAATCTGTCTCTTTATCAATGTGATTTTCTATTACTCTACACTTTCCAAGTTCTTAGTATTTCATTATGAGCGACCCTGGGCCTTTTCACAGATCTTGGTCAGGTGATCTGAGGCCTTCAGCTTTGTCTTATTAATGTCCAATGGCCCATGTGGAAGAGTAATGTGGTGAGTAAAGATGGACTGCACAGTACGAGGCAGGTTAGCATCGCTCTAAATATTGCTGTTTGCAAATAGCGTACACTGTCAGCGAAAGCCAGGCACAAGGTGTGTAAAAGAAATGTCTAAAATCTGCACAGCATTGGTCCAGAGTCAGCTAAAAGTTTGGGAAACAAAGTGAGTAGTGTTTTATAGTAGAATCTAGACTAGGTTTGCAACATTAAGCACAGAATATACTTATTTATTATGTATGTTTATGTTTATGTATGTATGTGTTTAGTTTATTGGTTTATTGGTAGGGACAATGCATGTTAATGAACAAGCCACACCGGATTGTATCCTCGGGCTAATTTCCATCCATCGTCCCCCATGTGCATTCTCAAACACCCGTCCAACCTGGACCTTCTAGCAGTGAAGCATGAACGCTAACCGCTGTACTATCGTGCCGCCCCAACTGGGATGCTGTCAAGAGGACCCACCAAAATCCTACGGTGGCAAGCCACAACCCTAATAAGAATTTTATTTCTCATAATTAGAAAAATATTGTATTTTCCCAGATATTAATGTTGAATAAACATTAAATAAACCTATAAAGTTGAAGTTATGGCCAAAACAACAGCCCTTTTTTGCAGATGTTTCTCTTCGTTTATGGAAGATAAATATTGAAAGAAATGTTCCCTGGAATGGGTTTGTAACTAGGGATGGGTATCGTTAAGGATTTATCGATACTACTACTCTTATCGATACTCCTTATCGATCCGGTACTTTAACGGTACTGTTATCGGTACTTTAAAGGAAAAACATTTTTTAGATAGAGGCTACTGTATACTGTATAGGCATTAATCTTGGCTTATATTTATTGTTTATTACTCTACATTTATTTCCAATTTGTGCATACACTTAATATATGGGAGTTAAAATACTTCACTTACTTTACAATAGTTTTTTTATCATTATTATTATCTAGTAAATCAAGGCTGTTGGTTAGATTTGGCTGTAACTCTGGGGACTGACCCCAAATGAAAACTTAGGGCAGTAAAATAATGAACTGTTTTCTGCCTCTCAGCTTGTGTCCAGTGGGTCGACACTGGCTCGCGCTGACGTGCATGTGGGAGCGCGCACATGTGCACGTACACGCTGCCGTCTGCGCTGTTTATGTAAAAAAAAAAACTCAGCCCGAAACTCTTTAGTTTGGGTATTTGTGAATGAAGAAAACTGCGAGTGGCTCATCTGTTTGTTAAATACAAAGTCATTACGTTTCACTTACAGCAGGTTAGCGGCAGCAGCTCGGGGGACTTCTGAGTAAAATAAGCACGTTTTGAATGTTAACACCGCCTGTCTTTCCCGCACGCACCTGTCTCGCCGCACACGGCTGCAGAGGGGAGACAGGGCAGTGGCAGAGCGCGGGGATGGGCCTACACCGTGCGTTCTCGTGCGGGGTAGCGGGGATGAACAGATCCGATGCAGCGAACGCATCCATGAGAGAGCGGAGAGAGACTTTTTTTTGTGATTATTTGAGTGCGCGTGATCAGCAATGCAGCTGCCCCGTTAAGAAGACCGTTAAGGCTGGAGCTTATCGGTCCGGGTGGACCGGCACACGTGGGCCCCGGGTCCGCTATGATACCGGGGTTCGGTACCCATCCCTATTTGTAACCCACTGAAAATGGTCCCGCGACACACTTTTGGGTCCCGACCCTCCAGTTGAGAACCACTGGTTTACAACAAAGATGGGTTATTGGAAACTCTACTGCAGGGGTGCCCAAAGTGGGGCCTTTTGGCCCACCGGAACAATTCCATTGGCCCGCCAGAGAGTGACCTACTTTTGCACTGCATATGGTTAATACCAACTCTCTCCCATTTATTCACAATGGTAAATATGGATGCAGTACACTGTTTGGCCACCAGCGTCCTTTCGCAAAGTTAAGAAAACACTGTTGTGGTGTCTTGGTGTTTATCACAGAGCGTTGTAGCATCAACTCCCAGTTTTCCAATTTTTATTGCAAAGGTTTTTGACATCAACAAAGGTGCGTGTTAGAAATTGACTTATAAAAGAATTGATGCTGAATTGACAATTTCAAAATGATCTAATATTTTATTGATTGATTGATTTTATCTGTTTTCTTGTAATTTTTCTGCAACTGTGACGCACTTTGAATTGCCTTGTGTATGAATTGTGCTCTACAAATAAACTTGCCTTGCCTTGCCTAATATGGCATTTTCTTTGAATAACAAATGAATGAGGTAAAGTCACTGTGCTGTAGATACAGGTGTTGTTGTTGTTTACATTTTGCCATAGTTAACATTTGTTTTAATGTAGCATGCTATTTGCATAGATAGAATCATATGCAAATGTATAGGCTACCGAAAAATAAAATAAAGTAACTATTATTATTTGCAAATAATAATAGTTACTTTATTTTACACATGACATCGCCGTGTTTGGCCCGCAACCCACAGGCACTTTTTCATTTTGGGCCTTGGAGATAAAAAGTTTGGGCACCCCTGCACTACTGCTATGTCCTTTTTTGTTTGTTTTTACACTCCAGATCCTAACTCTGGCAAAAGGAATAGACAAAGGTGGGATAAAAGAGAACACAGGCAGTAATTTCACTCATGTAGGTATTTTCAGGTATTATCATTTTAAGCCTGTTTAAACTTCAAATGTGTGAGAACAAAATAAATATTTCCAGCACAAGCACATCTTTTGTACAAAAGAGCAGCCCGTGATGTTGCTATTTTCATATTACAGAACATCAAGGACATTTTGAGTCAATCTGTTGTTTAAAGTTTAAAACATTGCTCATATTTTCATCATCATTCAGGACTTGGATATATTTAGTATTTCAAGGTGTTACACGTAGATTGAATGTGATGTAAGTGAATGAAATTATTGGTTTTAAATCAGAGTCAAAGTTCCCTACACTCCATTAAAAGATTGCACAATATGCCAATAGAGAGGGAAAGGATACCAAGCGAATTTGAAGAGATTAAGAAACGAGTTAAACATAATTAGATACAGGGAATTGTAGCATGTTCAATTATAATGCGGATTCTGCAGAACATTCGTCTTTAGCAACTTCAGTATTATCACCTTTTTTTATCACGAAGAGGATGTCTTGCTAAACCTGTGAGATTTCTGTCAGGGCTGAGAAGAAGGCTCGGAAGAAGAATCATCAAGTCAAAGTGAAATAAATCTCGTGAAGAATGTTTCTCCTCTGCCACATATCAGGAAATTTATTTTTGCAAATTTAACAGGCACCATCAGTGGTACTGGTTCACTGTGAGGAGTTTGTGTTTCAGAGTTGCTACAGTTCACAAAATTATGGGCAGTAGATATTGTTTAATAAGCGGCTATAGCGAATGACACACTGCACTGCAGGTGAATAGGGAAAAAATAAATGTAGAGATATTGCTGAACATTACTGACATAAACATGAGAAAATAATGTATCGCAAGTTTTCTGTCATTTTATTTTTTCATATAAAATTAAGGCATTTCTGCATTAAAATTGCCGAAATTGCCTATATATTTTCAGCAATGAAATCTAAATAATGGATAGACCCAAATTTAAATGTATGGTTTTATGTTATTGACATATTAGTGACAGAGGGGATTTTGGATCTTGTTTAGTTTTTGAATTAAGTAATCCTAGGTGAAAAAATGAAAACTCAAAAACTCAAATTCTGCCTTGTTTCAAAGCTGAATAAATTAGGCTGGGAATTAGATATTATAACATCCCTCTGAAAATATCTTTAAAATCTTGTTAAGTCCAAGACTGGAAACTTTGGAGTCCGTAGGAGCTATCTATGGTGTTGCATGGGTGGAGCAAAAACCTAATTTTGAGAAAACCAGCGTCTCGCAGAAGGAAAAATACTATATTCAGATTATAGTGTTATCTCCGGCACCGTTCGCAGGACATGTGCATGTAAAATCTGTCAACACTTGTGAATATCCATGGGGAAAACGGCTTTGTGAAGCGATGTAGTTACTTCCGGGCTATTTCCGCTACACGGACAAATCATCATAAAATAAGCATCGTACGTGGAAAATGTTGTCATTTTAGACTCTGACATGAAAACTATGCAAAGGGAGGAAACAAACTAAAATTCTTCACTTTGACCACTGCGTGAAAAATCAATAATTTCACCTGTCTCGCATTAAGGTTGGAACAAAGGATAGGATTATGGTTAGAAAAAAAAGATACTCAGATACTACTCGATACTAAACCTTGTAACAAGATGCTCATTGGAGCAGGTACTGATGCTTTTTATGGCTGTACTTAAATATAACAAAATTACTATAAAAATGTTTTAATTAATAATGAAAATTGTATTATATGCTACACCAGGGATCTGCAGTATCATGAGCTACAGTACTTGTAGCTCTCCAGCCATTTGTAAGTAGTTCTTCAAAGGCTTTCTACGTTTCAGGGGCATTTTCTTTTTGTTATGAAAATGGTGATACTAGAGACAGACACTGCAGGACGCCTTCGTCAATCACTGCATCCGGTGTTGATTTTGAACAGTGGCTGTCAAACTGCGGGTCGTGTACACATTAAGGGTTTTAATCGGCTCCAAATCTGATTATCGAAACAATAGTTTCCTTTCACATCATCAAGCTTGGGGGTTATGCGTCCGCCAGTCACTTCAGAGGTGGATAATTTCTGCTCTACATCCTCACTGCGTGCCTTCATACATTATTCATGGTGCCACACTGTATCTGAGTCAAGCTATTAGAAATATCTTAACCTCCTGGGATTCATATCTTTACATAACACATGCAAACTGAATGGACAAATCTCCAAGCATGCATAAACTCCCCTTTTGTTTGGACTGATATGCAGCGCTTCCCGCCGACAACATCACACCACTGTTTGAGTAATCTGATTGCCGGCAGATTCATCCCACTTGTTTTGAGTATTTCCACCACATCCCTCTTTACCTACAGAAGTGATTTTTTTTTTCTTCATATTCTTTTAGTGGGATTTTCAATTAGCGCCAGCAGATGTGCTAACTAGAGATTTAAACCATGTAGTGGTGAAGAAAACAACGTGTGGATGGCGACAATTCATGATTTATTTAAGATAAAGATTTCCCCATTTCTGTGGGACCAATTACTCCTTACAGAGGGCTGAGTGTGGATGAATCATACACTGGAGCCTCCATTAAAACTGCATCTGCAAACCCAAGAGGGAAGCATGAAGGAACGAGAGAAGCGCTACACAGAAAAACATGCAGAGATTAAACTGAATTCACCCGGCTTTTGACATGAACATCAAAATCCACTTTGTTTCCTTTGAGCTGAGTTTTTATCTTAGGGCAGAACATAACAGACACAGAGGCAGCTGTGAGGGGAGCATCCGCGACTGTCACTGTCCCGTTAAAACATTCATAAAAGTGTGTTATCATAGCTAATAAAGAAACGGGGACACTTTGTAAAGAATGATTAATAATACGGGATGACTGCGGCCCAATCTAACTGTTCACTCTCTACACACATAAAGTGGAATTTGTCACTGCGTTGTTCCACATGTCTCACATTTATACTTATCATTCATTGCATCCATTTTTCTACAGAGTGAGGAGGTTGTATTTCAACAGATGGCTACGGCAACAGACAAAACCTTCAGGTTTGTCACATGGATGAATTTATAAAAATGTTATAACTTTATAACCGCAAAGACCAGTTCACCATCACATCCTCGTGGGACAATTTGTCCTCTGCATTTGACCCATTCTTCAATGCCACTGGGACAACCCATCAGAAGCAGTGGCAGGGGTGTTTCTGGATTTTTGGTTGGTTCTTACTACCAAACATTTCACCTCATAAATATGAATTGAAATGTGTTTCAAACTTTGTTGTGCTGGTTTTGCCCCCTTATTTATTTATTATTATTATTATTATTATTATTATTATTGTAATGCAGTACATACAATTAATTCAATTAGCCCTAAAGTTGTAATAAAACCTGGAATAGTTAATTTACTATTCCTCAGACTGTATGTTGTGCATCACTTAAAAAGTGATAAAAAGTGCCATCCCAGCTAAACCTAGTGCCACCCCACGCCAGGAAAAAAAGTCTGAACACACCACTGAGCAGTGGGCGACTGCAGTGTCTGGGGACCCATCGCCTGATGTGGAGCCAGGCTAATGGTCACAATTGCCTGGCTGGAGGATTGACCTATTGTGCATGTCTCTTGGCCCAGGGCACTCTTGTAAAAGAGAATGTTAATCTCATTGAGATTATTCCTGGTTAGATAAAGGTTTGAATGAATGAATGTTAATGGTAGATGGGAGAAACAGCACAAATTCGTTGTGGTATTGTTTCTGTAAACTTCCGATATGTCAAAAGACACAGCGTTGCATTATTTTTTCACCCAGATGTTGTATTGTTGATGGGAGAGTGTGACCACTGTGCAAAGCCTTCTCCAGCACATCCCAAAGTTTCTCAATGGGGTTAAGATCTGGTATCAGGCTCCCTGAACTGCTCTTTCAAAATGTGAATTCAAGCATTGTCATCTTGGAATATGCCCAGACATGGTGATGTTCATGCACTGTCACTGTGGCATCTACTATATCATGGGCTTATAAAAGCTTAACAATGGTTAGTCAAACATCACAAACTGCTAGTGTGTTGGAAATATTTTCTCCAAAATGAGTTGAATTCTTTCATGGTGAAGTTAATATTTGATTACGTTTTGAATAATTATTACATGATGCAGTGTTTTTACAAAACGTCTTACCCGGGGACCTTAATTAGAACCAAATATTCGCGAGATTTACATAAAGCTGTGATCATTGTTTCAGTGTTGTGAGGGGTGTTTGCAGGTGTATCCCAGGGAGAAATTTGTCTAAGCCCTTCTCCGTCACTGCGGCACACAGACTGGTGCTGGGATGTTAATGACTTTTACTGAGCTCTATGTTACTCTCTGCGGCTCTATTTTAGGCTCCTACTCCAGTGGATTCATCACACAGAGAACATGATTATCTGAAGGCCTACTGCGAAGGCTATGATTTATGACAACAGAAACACGTTGGTACTAATTTTAACCCTATGTATAAGTATAAGAACACAATAAATTGGCACAGAAAGAAAATCTTCAGCCTGTATTAATGATTGCAATTTCATTATATGACATATTCACTTGTAATGTATGTAGTTGTGGAGTTATTTAGCTTCATTTCACATCATCAAACTCTCCCATAGGGTTTTCTCAACTGAAGCAAGTGTAATATTTGATAAAGGTCAAAATCTAACCTTTTAAAGATACACAAACTGGAAAAACATGCCACAAGAAATAGTTCAGAGTTTGAGGCAATGTCAATAAGCTAATTATTTTGGGGGGGGTTTTGTCTATGTATGCAGGATTATATTGATGTTAGATGTGGAAGTTCTACAAAAGGAAGTCATAGTTATTATTTCTTTATGTATTGTCCACAGAACAGAAAAGCAAGGAGAGATATTTGCCGAAGTACGCTAAAACCCTTGTCCAAGCCCGGGCTGAGGTTGGAGGTGTAGCAGTCCCGCATCTTTCCATATCTGTTCCCATGTATTGAACCAAGCAATTACATTACAGGGTCATTTACCGACCACTTTTGACCTGGTAAAAAACAAACAATGTCGGCGCAAAAAAGTTTCCGCCAAACTTCAGCCATATAGCCCATCTGTGACCCGCGGAGTGCCTCTGCAGCTCACCGCTCTGTCTGTGAAAAAAGGTTTTACTGTTAAATCCAAGGTTTACTCCTGAGCTTTGGGGGCTGATCCTCTATTCTATTGTTAGAGTCTCAAACTGCAGAGCTAAGAGAATGTGGGAAAGTAGCTACGGCTGCTCCACAAGTGGCATACAACACATCTCACCCCTTGACTTGCATGACTGCTCTCTCTACGCCCAGTGTATTGATTGCAAACATTAAAAGTGGAGTGGCGCTAGAAGGGAAAGTACTGAAATGCCGCAGTCTTATACATACAAATACTATCTATGCCAACAGTATCACCTTGCACTAGAAGGACTTGGCATGGTGTGAGTGGACAATATTTCTTTTGTTCAAAAAGCACAACAAAAACGCTGCCAGCTGAATAGCAAACTTTAAGCCACGGTGACAAAGACAGAGTGCTTCAAAGTGCTCATGAAACCCACATACACTATGACTGCTGCTTATATGTACACATATACACATACTCAAGTGATCATGATTATTCCATTGATGTTGGCAGGTTCCGTAGCTGTCCTATTCATTCTGGGCTTCAGGCAGCGCATGGAGAGGACAGTCACGGAGATTAATGCGAGAAGTTAAAGATTGCTAACTCTTGCCACTGTGCCTCCCGTATTACACCATGATCGTAATTAGAATCTTGAAATATTCCTGAAATGTTCATATGACAACTAGAGATTTCCACCTCACTGTGTGAAGCTCGCAGACACAGACACACCAGGTGATTACGGAGAAATGTTTCTCATTCCGCTATTCAAGTGTTCAGGCATTACACCTGATCTGTGAAGAGTCCTATATATTTAGAAGCTGTGCGCGCTAGCCCATTTATCAAATCATGTTGTCTGAAAAGATTAAGGAAAGTAGCAAAGCTGAAGGGAACAAGAGCAATAGAACTCTGGACTAGGCAAGGCAAGTTTATTTGTAGAGCAGAATTTGTACACAAAGTACTGTGGTTCAAAGTGCTTCACAGAAGAGGATTGTAGAGGTTGTAGAGTCCTCCCACAACTTCCTAGGCCTCAAGGGAAGAGAGAAACATTGCGATGAAAAGTTTCACCGACTAAACCTCAGTGAATATGGACATGCTGCATCAGAACCTGGACAATTCAATCGCTGAGTTCACTAACCTCTGTTATGGTATTTTTGATTGCTGCGCAAAATGCCGCGGCTAGCAACAGTATTCTAATGCTAACTTCAGTATGCTAATGCTAACTGCAGCATGCTAATACTAACGGCAACTAATCAAAGCTGGGACAGAAACTATGATTGAATCAGCTAAAGTAATAAACTAAAATCTCCCACTGCTGGAGTGGCCAAGTATTTATGTGTTTACAAGATTTATGTGTTTACAAGACCAGACATTTGGAAAAATCAGCTGAAAATATTAGTTGAAGTGAGCATATCAGCATCGGTCAATAAAAATACCTAAAAAAAAACATATCGCTCGACCTATTCGATTGGATAGACCTGCACACAAACAGCGCCGTTTTAAAGTCTAATATCTGAACCACATTAGTCCAGTGCAGAGACCTGAGAACTGGACTAATGTGGTCATGTCTTCTGGTTCTAGTCAAGACCAAATGTACTTCACATCAGTCACAGCTAGGCCAGGACCTTTCCAAAGTGTAATGAAAAATACTGTCAGAGCCACTCAATGTGAACAACTATTTATACCGTCCAAGTGAGTGTTGGACATGAACTGGCAATACCATTAAATTAAATGTCCATCATGCAATATACGGGAGGGACCATAGGGGCCAGCACTCTATTGTTCATCAGAAAATGTGAACAGCAAAAGCAAGAGGAAGGGAACTACTTTTTATGCAAAAGGCTCTGTTCAAAAGATACGGAAGAGCAAAGGCATTTTGCATCGTAGTCGGCCTTAATCAGCCTCTAAACCTGATGTAACATTTTTGTGATCATCCCACCAGCACGTGTCCGGTGAGCCATGGACTGTTCACAGACTTAAAAAAGAAAAAAGAAAAAAAACAGCATTAGCATTGATCCATCCCTGCAGTTAAACATCAGTCAGCGAGAGGAAATGTCGAGCTATTAGCAAATTGGCAGCAACGACCCAGCCATTATTTAAAGCTGAATTAGTTGAAGCGCGATCAAACTGTCAGGCACGAGGAGACGGACTCCATTAGAGGGAACAGACTTCAGTATTTCTTAACTTTTTAAACCGAACACTATGAAGCAAGCAGCAGATTATAAGAAATAAAAAATTCTCCGAGACAAGCTTTAAAATGGCTCAATGAAAATGCACCCATTTTAATCCTTCAGAAATTAAAAATGGGGGGAAAAAGCATAGCCTGGTACTACATCGAACTCTTGGTAGCCTGATTTGGGTTTTGCTCAGGATTAAGTTGAAGTTTATAATCCTCCCGAGCTACGTTTACAGTATAATTGACTAGATAGGAAATTCTGCCTAAAGGAATAGCATAAATTAAGTACCCTTTTATTTTTTGATTGTCGCGCTCACCAAAACCCTTCTGTTGCAGTAACTGGCACTCTATTTTGATAACCGTTGACAGTTCCTTAGGCGTTTTGGTGATCATTTGCCAGTCATGAAAGAGTGAATGTCTACGTCCCGTCAGCGCAGTAGTAAAAGCTTAGTGTTAATGAGTATTCTTTGCCTTAAAAGACCTTACAATGTCACACTACATACCGTGGGGAATGTTAAGTCAGAAGCCGCCCCTTGCTCAAGCTGCGTGTGGAATGGTGCTGGTGGTGAATCGTGTCTGTGCGGACAAAATTTCAGGCTCTTGTTTACGCTGTGCTGCGTATTGTCCCAGTAAGTCTAATCCTCAAAGTCCTACAGTCAAGCACATGCCCTGTTATTGTACCCTCTCTCTCTCTCTCTCTCTCTCTTTCTCTTTCAAATCCACAGAAACCAGCCAAACACCTGCTTGAGAGCATTATTAATCCGAGCTGTTACTAAAAACATCTGCCGTACATTTTCTCTCCTACTTTATGCGTCTTCCCCTTTGTAGACAAATGCTAATTCGTGAATAAATACTCGTCACGCACATCACTCGAAAAACCATGTGGTGATTGTCAATAAATATCCAGCTGAATCAAAATCTATTAAATCCACTTTTCGCGTGAGCCCAGATCCCACCGAGTTTATCTTCTGTCAACTTCAGACAGCTCCAATTAAGTCTCAGAGAATAGATATATCCTTCCTCATCCCGCATCCTTCTCCGTTGCAGAATTCAAACACGTAATTCATTAGGTCCTTCACATCTAGATTATCATGACTTTGGCGTCTAACAGCTGAGCCCGGACGAAGCGTAATAGATTTCAGAGTCATCTCATTGAAACACGTCAGTCAGTGTCAATAATCACTGTCAGCGTTAAGCCAAGTCTGTGCATCTCATACTGTATCTGTATGTCATTCAAGGACAAGCGAATTCATTTCAGCCCAAAGTGCGGATGGCAAATACAAGCATTCTGTAAAACTCGCTGTATATAGCTTTTCCAGCAGTCATCCTATTTCCTGAATCAAACAGCGCGATGTTCAGATCTAAGCATCGCTTTTCTGAAAATCAAAGCCGTAAACCAATAACAGCGAAAGCCCTCAACAGGTGTATTGATTTGAAAAGTGCAGGATTTAGCAGAGAGCAGCTACAACTCCTCCTGATTTATTGTTGATCTAGACACTTAAATCTCATCATTGCATTGGCGTGGCATGAATACGGTTTTCTAAATGTATTGATTTGATGCGGGGGTGAAAAAATAGCTCTCACTATTTAAGAGAGATACTTTATGTTGTACTTAAATTAAAGCGCAACAACAACATGACAGGCAATTCGTTCAGTTTTAACAATATATAAAATGTCACACATGACTAATGGAGGTGTATGGAGTCATATATTTTGGTAAGCGAGGTTTTAAAAAAATCATTAGAACTTCAATGTAACACTGTTTATCACACCACATTCTGGGCATATGGTCCTCCCTGTGAGGGGTGGGCACAGAGATCCGGTGAAGCCACAAACTGGAATAAAACAGTGTGTGATTTCCTGTTGTCACATTATGGCTAACTCTGATTAATTGGACAATAAAACAGACTCTAGGGAGAGTGTGTTTTTCACTTACAGTTGCTTTTCAGCCCAAACCAAATGAGTAGACAAACGCTGGTTTTTGCTCACGCTCAGATAGTGACACATTTCACAAATGGCTATGGCCAGCAACAACCGATTGATTTATAGTCTAGCTCAGCCATTCCAAAAATCCAGAGCCATTTCACGTTTTTATACATTCAATCACAAATGGCAATACATTAAATTCAATCAGAAATTAGACTAAATCCTTTTGTGCTTTGAAGCAAAATGTAATGTGTAGACTAAATGTGGGGTTCCCCTCCAATTCGTGTATAGTTCGATCATTGGTTATTTCATTTTAAGTCCAAAATAAGAGTAAATTAAATCATGTGTCTGTAATTTAGTTTTAACAAAACCGAAATCCATAAATGAAAAACAATGTTGTTGTTTTTTTCATTTTTTTTCTCAGCTGATTGCATTTTGTCCATGTGTAACTTGTCCAGATCGACCCTCGCTCTCCTCTACGACGTCTCCGCCTTCAACTCGCGCTTTTGGACAGAACTCCATTAACAGCCAGAGACTGTCGCTGCAAACTGTCGCTGCACCTAGTTCGTGAAAGACACAAGGTTTTTGTTGAGGGCTGTTGTGCACCATACTTTGAGTGGGCAGCGTGATGTGGCCCATAGACAGGACACTGTTCACACTGTCCAGCTTTGGAGGCATGAGTCGCAGATCGCTGTAATCACCGAGTGGCCGGCACATACTTTGATAGAAGAAGTGTAACTCATGTTTAAGGAAAAGTTGACGGAAATCGGACAGTATCGACAGCACCATTCAGCGGTCACAGATGAGTGAGAATGAACCTACCCTTTACTGGTCTTGAGATGAGACGGCGGCTGATAATCCACCGAGATAATATAGTTTTTCAAAAACAACAACAACAAGGATTTATCGATACTACTACTCTTATCGATACTCCTTATCGATCCGGTACTTTAACGGTACTCTTATCGGTACTTCAACAGAAAAATATACTGTATATAGGTAGATTGAGACTACCGTATACGTAGGCATTAATCCTTGGTCTATATTATTTATTTATTACTCTACATTTCATTTCCACTTTGCGCATACACTTAATATATGGGAGTTAAAATACTTCACTTACGTCACTTTTTTTTTTTTTTTATCATTATTTTTATGTAGTAAATCAAGGCTGTTTGTTAGATTTGGCTGTAGCTCTGGGGACTGAGTCCAAATGAAAACTTAGTGCAGTAAAATAATGAACTGTTTTCTGGCTCTCAGCTTGTGTCCAGTGGGATCGACACCGGCTCGCGCTGACGTGCACGTGTGAGCGCGCACGCATGTTCACGTACATGCCACTGTGTACGCCGTTCGTGGAAAAATAGACTCCACCCGAAACTCTTTAGTTTGGGTATTTGTGAAAGAAGAAAAGTGCGAGTGGCTCGTCTGTCTGTTCAATACGAAGTCATTACGTTTCGCTTTTTTACCGCGGGTTAGCGGTAGCAGCTCGTAACACCGCGTGTCTTTCCCGCGCGCACCTGTCTCGCTGCACACGGCTGTGGAGGGGAGACAGGGCAGTGGCAGAGCGCAGGGGGGACACCCTGCACTTTCGTGTGGGGTAGTGGGGATGAACAGATCCGATGCAGCGAACGCATCCATGAGGGCGGAGTGATTATTTGAGCGCAGCAGCCCCGTTAAGAAGACCGTTAAGGCTGGAGCTTATCGGTCCGGGTGGACCGGCACACGTGGCCCCGGGGCCATAATGATACCGGGGTTCGGTACCCATCCCTACAGTATTTACCGCTACACCGGTAACTGTGACATCCCTAGATCGAAGCATACACAGATTCCCTCCAGTGCCCTGGACCCGACTTGAGGAACACACCCGGCCTAAATCTATTGTAAGGTTCCTATTTAGTTTCAGTTCAATCAAAGACTCAGGAAAAACGCAACAAAACACAATTTGCAAAACAAACTCTTTCACCAGCTCAGCAGCCTTGAGTTCATTCACTTTAAAAATAATAACATACCTTTATGTGAAGAATCCCACAGAGTTGATGGGTAGATCGGGTCAGGCAGACAGCACAGGGAAAGAAAAAAGAGAGACATGTTAAGATTCAAACAAAACAGTAATTGTAACAGAATTTAACAAAGCACAAAAAGGCCAGAGCAGTTCAATGGCAGGCCGTCTAATGACAGATTTTACAAAGAAAGACAAACTCACTTTTCAATTTGAAGGTGAACTCTGGAGACGAAGTGACGAGAGTGAAAGGAACAATATAAAAGCACAAGACAGTGGTAAAACCCACATTTGACTTTGTATATTTGGTTTTGAAGGCAAAGGACTTTTTAAACTTTCTGGTGTACAGTGACAACATATGACAGCACAATGGAGACTACAAACATCGAGACTACAAACATTTATTGGGGTCTTGGCGGGTGAAAAGTTAACAAAGCTCTTTTGAAACCTGTCAGGAAAAACCTCTGAAGCCTGGATAACCATAATTCCTCCCTGCGACTTTTGTACGGCAGGGATCTGTCCAAGAACAACTGGATCTGATTCAGTGCATACACAATTGAAAACATGGTATCACCAAAAGATTTCAAGAGATGGGACAAGATTTGACGGCTGGCCCTTTACACATTTGACAACCATCACAAAAGCACTACACTGTATTTAGTTTCAACAAAAGCTGAACGGTCCAAAGAATTGTCGCATGCACGGATGCAGATAGATGATGTTTTGCTCAGGCGGGACCGAAGCCCAGAGCACAAACATGATAAATATCTTCCTCCACCTGCTGAGGAGAGGTCATAGGGCACAGATATCCTTTGATAGAAACAGCAACAGTCTGTGGTCCTTCTCTGCCTGTTGAGGCTGCACAGCATGGCACCTTCCCTGCTGCTTGGATGTAATCTGTTCCATCTCTCTCCGAGCCGTGTTTCCGTCGAAGGCCAGTATATACTGTAAGTGCCTTTGTCCTCTATCCCTCTCCCCTCTATTTTATCTACAGAATCTACAAACACTGACAGCAGACACCCAGTTCTTGTCCGGACATCCTTGTGTGGTGTTTGGGAAACTGCCTACACTCAAAGCAATTCAGAGTAAACGCGAGCACAAAACTCGGATTGACAAAAGCGCCCTGTTTGTCTTTGTATATGTTCATTTTGGGGGTTTCTGTCATGGGAAATGCTTGTAGGGTATACATCTGACTACACATAAACCATCAAAGAAGGTTAGTAACACCCATACAGGTGATGCTGAAATGACAGCAGCATAAAAATAAAACTTGTAGGCACACAGATCAGGAAAATCATCATAAATTACCAGAGAACTGACCATTTAGAATGATTTACTTCTAAATGGATAGTAAAAAAATAATAAAACATCCTATTTTCTTTTGTATCTATACATTTAAGCTGGATCAGACTGTGCAAGTAAAGGTGCAGATGGCAGAATCAAATGTATAGCGCAGAGTTGTAAGAAAAAAGCTATTTGATAAAAGTATCAAGTAGAGAAATGTTCTTAGTTTAGTTTAGTTTATTTATTTGTTTGAGCAGTTAACCTGCTCAAAGGGAGTGGGCTGAAGCCAAAGGCTTATAAGCGCCCACCCCAAATAAAAATAATAACATTACATTTAATATTTACAAGGTATCAATCATAAACAAAGGAACATAGGGCAAAGTAACAATAAATGATGAACCAGAACAAAATAAAACAACAGCAAAATAAAGAACAAAAGAATGTGCTACTTTTATGTTATAAAGGTGCATTAATACATATTATATTCTGAGATCTTGCTACTTCCCAGTTGTCATTACCATCCTCAATATAATTTAATTTGGGTTTAATTATCATTATTATTATATTTGTTTAATTGAGTTATTTGTGAAGTGTGATGTATGTAAGTGTGTGTTCTCTTTTTCTCATCATCGACAGCTATATAACCTTTGGAACAATTAAAAAGTCATGACTTCCTTTTTTTATCAACTCAGGGTGCTAAGATTAGAAACCAGAAACTTTAGTTTTCATCAGTCAGTCTTAATCTAATTCTGTCAGGCAGTGAAGCGTCCCACTTACATCATAACGTATTATATGGCGATTCAACGTCACGTTCCATAATTATATGTGATTGTTCACATATAGTGCATGAAAATGTAATAGACATACGTGTACATACACGGGGATTGACCACGCATTGGCACAGAAACATTCAAAGATAACACAAATACACTCTGCAAAGTATTGGAAACTAACAACAGGTCATGGTTCTGAAATAAAGCGTCAACCATATTGCATTCACCAACATTTAAGAAGTGTCTACACTAATGCACGTTTGAAGTGGACGCACCATTATATCACATAAATGAATCGAATTTATGAAGCCACTTGAAACACAATAGTTCATAATCCATAGGCAATCCACTCGTGACAAGGCTGTGCTGGAGGTTGGAGAGGGCATCCATATTACTTTCACAGTTAAATTGTCCGTCCTTATAAACTCTAGACCACTTGAACACCAGTCCTCCACACAGGTCATTGTGTATTCAGAGACAATGATGAATGTATGAGGACTTCTCAGGCTGGACACATAAGACACTTAGAAATCAACGGAAGCGCTCTTCACAAAGACACACTGCTTGTTCGGTTTTGCAAGACTGAATTTTCTATCATAAATGACAGACCACTGGACCATTGTTGTCAAAATCAGCAATAGGATACCAGAAAACCCATCTCGCAACACTTGGAAGAAAAGTATAATGTGTCCCTAATGCCCCTTTTCCTGGTGCACACTCTCTGAACACAGGAACAAAATTGTCACAAAAATACAACAAAAATCTCTTTATTTCAAGTTTCATATCAAGCTCAGCCAAGGAAACACATTAAAACCCCCCAGACTATTCTCTAACTTGAGCAGCTGCACATCTGCCGCTGGTAAACGCTCTCTCTCTCCCCTCTCTCACACTGTCCTTGTTGATGTATTTCACCGAGATAATGGCGCGAACTCAGGCACATTATTCAAAGTAAAACCCATTTAAAGTTATCAAATCGCTCAACTCTGACATTTTTTTGGGGGTAATTTCACTTTTGCTTCAGATTTGGATGATAGCAGGCTACGTCTCATCTTAGCTGCAGCTCAGAATGGATTATACACCAACCCCAGATAAATGGCACCGCGCTGAATCGGACCTGAAATTTCAGAAAGATGGAACAGAAGACTGAACCACCATTTTAGGATGACCCCCATCAACATGGGCTGTCATCCGAGTGAGTATTTCTGTAAGTGAACATTATCTGTGATGGGACTCTGCCTCATCTCTGAATGTCACAGCCCGAGAGATTTCACCTGTTACGATTCGATGCATACTAAATAGGCAGACACATAGCATGGAGCTGCTTGATATAATGGCCCAAACTTTCTCAATATTAGCAAATACAATGTCCAAATAAGATGCAAATAGCTATATATAGTAAGACTAACATTTTCTTCCTCCTTACTCCAACTAAAACAATTGCAAATATGTTTCTGTTTCATTCTTATTTAGCCTGCTTTCCGTCCAATTTAAGTATTTGATACATTATTATTTAAGGGCCTATCTTATCTATCGCAACATCTCCGCAACTCAGACTGATTGCGTGCATACAAAGGGCCTATCGCAACGGCCTAGAGACTAGTTTAGTTTAGTTTATTTGTTTGTTTGAGCAGCAAACACTCTGCTCAAAAGGAGTGAGACTAGCTGGAGACTAGAGTCGCCACTGGTCACGGAGATGTCTCCAATACATCCCCTGGCAGTAAGGCGAGTCTCCAGGTAGTCTCGGTGAAAACGAACAGGTTTGATTTCAGCTGAGTCTCCGCATGGTCTCCGAGAGGTCTCCATGGTCTCAAGCAGCTGTGGTTGGATACCGAGGAGATCACAAAGAGTCGTATGGCGTCTCTTTGAGCTCTCCTTGGTATCCGACAGGTCTCAGAGACATCGCAGGGATGTTACAGAAACATTGCACAGGTTGAGGACAACAAATAGTATTCGCGACACAACTGCTTGAGGCTGCATAGACTTCTCGGAGACCATGCAGACACCGCATGGAAAAGTTGGAAAACCTGTTCGTTTTCTGTGACCAGCGGCAACTCGAGTCTCCAACTAGTCTCCAGGCCACTGAGATAGGCCCTTTAGACAGATTGACCAGGAATAAAAGACTAAAACGGAATAAGAACAACAACAAAACTTGAAATTGTTTGGTAAAATATTGTTATCGAAACACTTGTGTAGCCGAGGTATAGGGAATGAACTTGTGTGAATGAGCAATAAACAGCATTTGATTTTAATATTATTTTGGCACAACTAAATAATATTATGGCTGGTATAATATCTCCAAGCTTATTTGAAGTCAGAATGCAATAAATTTGAGCAAAGGTACTTGAGATTCCGCGGAGTCCAAGTCATCTGATTTCATTTTCATTTTCATTCATAAATTAATTTGTCTAAATTAATTTGTCAAGCCGACATCCGAAGGGTGACAAGGCGTTGATGAGCCACAACAATAGCAAATCACAACGACCCCAGTTATTTCAGCAACCAACACAATACCGGCTCATTTCCTATGAATAAAACCTCCTGACACTGTAGTTTAGACCTCTCCAAACAGGTTTCTATTAGTTTAGCAGTTCTCATTTCAGACTTCTTATACATTACTGGACGTGTTTCAAAATGTGCACAGTTAACTGAACAGACTTGAAATCTGGTCACAAATGCTGCAATGCGACAGAATAAAGATCTTATTTAGTTTTTTATTTTCCATAATGGTGAGTCAATTTCTGCAGAGTAACATAGTTGAAGAGCACAGGCCCTACTATTGAAGGAAGCAGTCATCTAAAAGCATTTCAGATCTTATGCTGATGTCTTATGCAAATCCTTTAATGCAAATGATCTTAGAAATGAACTTTTATGTATAACTTATGTGTGTTTAAATGTGACTTTATGAGAATATACCGACAACAACAATAGTTTTCCTCATTCAGCACAGCCAAGTCCTCACAATCCTCACAACATCGTTCCATATAAGCCCAATACCCATCTCGAATGTGCATGCGTGAGTCAATCGGGCTCCTAATTTCGGCTACCAAATAAACCACTCCAACATTGAAATGTGTGAGCGAGTTCCGGTAGCGGAGCGTGAACACTGAAGTATATTGAGCCATAACAGTGAACTATGAGGCTTACGGACATTGGTTTACAGACTACAAGTCTCAAGTGACATTTCTTGCAAATATTTAAGTTGTCAATATCTTGAAAGCGAGGGAAAAGTCAGGGCGGCGGCTCCGTAGGCAGGAGCGGACCATCGCGGACAGGGGAACGACAGGACCTGGGATCAGCCCGACACAGACACCCTCACTTTTTAAATCATTTTAATTCGTCTTGTAATCACAGGGAAAAGTTCCAAAATGGTGTTGATGTTAAATATAGTGGGTAAATTTCCGTTTGTCAAATTAGCGACCGATTAGCTATGTTTTACACCATCAGATCACTCATAAAACAATAAAAAATAAAGTGCATTTAAATGGCATAGCCTATGTGTGAATGTGGATCTGTCTGGTCACAATTAAGATAAAGACTTTGTTTACTGTCCACCTCCTTATTGACAAAAAAAGAGGGATTCTATGTTTTTATTTCTCATTTTAGTTTAAATGTTGTGAATATCGGCGACATGAGGCCACAGTTTCAGACTCTGGACTTTGTACAACAGCAAGGGTTAGAAATGTTTTTCTGACATAGTTATTCCAACTATATGAACAAGGACTGATCGTCACTTTTGACAGCATCTCTTCGTATGAATGGCAGTTCCGTTTCTGTCTATCTCCGTACGCAGCCCTGGTTGTAAAAATAGACTTTAAGCTAATATTGCAACAGGCTCCATGGCAACGACAAAAACGCTTTAAATCATCAACTTTCCAGCGGTTAAAACGGTCCAAATCATAGCTTTCATCGTTGCTTTACGCCAACTATCATTATTGTTTGGTAGCCAAAAGACATTCCATTACCCATAATGCAACGGGCGAGCCGAGATGGGCATCGGGCTTATACTCACACACATTGTCGTACAAGTGTAGTTTCAGTTTTTTATAACAGAGCTCTGGTATGTCAAACTCTGCTGCAGAAATTGCAAAATTCCTACATTTGGCACAACTTTGACTGTTTTAGAAATGCCTCATGGAGCCAACGGTAGCAACGAAAACAACAGTGTTCAGACAAACTTCAAGCGGCTTTTTTTTTGGTGCGAGGTGGTATCCACTGAAACCCACAGGAGGAAAAACACAACAGCATAGACACAAGAAAACAATGGAAGACTTGGCTGCCCTTTCAATCCAATATATTGGATGTTTTATATTAAACTCCAGACCATATTAATGACCAGTAGTATTACTGCAAGGTCACCAACACCCTTTCATAATTTACTGGCCCCTTTTGCTCGTTTTTAACTTCTTATTTCTACTATAAACGTGCCATCAGTCTCCAAATGAAGCTTGTGTCCATCAATGGCAATTTTGCATCTCAAAAACCTGTGATTTTGTTTTTCATTTTATGTCTGCACCCCTTTTATGCCACATCAGTCCAGCCGCAGTATCAAATATCAGGATTAAACCACAAACTGAACCTGGCTGTCCGACTGGTCATTACGTACCAACCAAACCATTTACAATGTAAATGCTATTCCTCCCATAGGCTTTGGCAGCCTCTTTGTCAAACAACACTTTCCCCCCCCCCATTCATCGCCACATCCCTTTCAGTTCAACACCAGCAGTCCTCATTTTCCTCACATCCCGCTGATTTAATTAACAATCATAATCAAAAGGAGCAGCCTGAAATGACACAGATGAAGCTGAAATCAAATCAAAGAGCCATCAGGATGTGTCTGACTGGAAAGATGAGTCGTCAGGAAACGGCTAACAAGCTGTGTGCTTCTGGCAGCGCATTTTGGCTGAAATTAGAACACTGACTAACAGCGTGATTATAATCAGGTTTTGTTCATATTACACCCTGCATAAGATATAACATAAAATTGATTACATTTGCATTAAAACCTTTTAAAAAAGACAGTAAGTTCAAGGTTTTATGTTCTGGCATGTCACAAGACCAACTAACTCTGGGCAGAATGAGAAGCATGTGGAGAGAGGAGGCACTGCTGCCTCTGTGTGTCTCTCACTCTAAACAGGGCATGAACTGAAGCGAGCTTTGCGACTGCTTGCACAGTAACTCGCTTGATATTTCACATCAAAAGCATGCGCAGTGTTTTGGTGGCCTTTGCGTGTGAAAATGTAATAAATAAACAAGGTATGGTTGACTGCTGTCAATGTATCAGCGGCCGCCTCCGGTCGTTTCACAGCGTCATGTGAAGATTGTGGGACGTGTGGAAATATTTTTATACAATGTGGACATATTTTTATACCTATTTTTATCATACTAGGTTTTATTGATTTTTTTATATATAACTGTGTTGATGTATTAATCATGTGCCTTGAGTTTCAGATGAAACTGGGTGGTTTAGGTCTTCGTACTTCACACGTTGCCGCGACATTCTTTGTCCTATTGTTCTACTGTGGAAAGTTACAGGGTACTGCGGAAAGTTACAGGGGTGAGTGGTGCTGACCTGGAGTCTTGGCAGCAGTCTGAAGACAATACCATATATGGAGTCAGATTGAGATGAAGAAGTGACAATGAATATGCATGACAGGGGCGTAGACCCAGGGGGCGCCTCTGGAATGTTCTTTAACTGTTTTTCTATATATTGTTCGAGCGCAGGGATTTCGGCGCATCCGGCCGGAGCCCCGCGTGAGCCACCCATGTTGTATGTTAGGGACAGATTTAGCGCTCAGATAACTTGTGTTCAGAATTGTATTGTTCAGGAAATAAAACTTTGATTGATTTTAATCGCTCGAGCCTCCGTCTTCTTTTCCTCCATAAACGAGTACGCCGACAGACGCAACCCTCAGTTTTCCAATGATTTACTGAGTGAGCTAAGCGGCCATAGTCTGTCAGTGGCTATAGGTGCTATATTTCGCCCAATATGATTGGTGTCACACTCCTCCCAAGTTTTCACCACAAAGATTAAGTAGTTCAGACAGTTTTCAAATCACTAACCTGAATAAATGAGATGAAATGGCTACTCTTCAAGCTTGAAAAAGTTTTAAAAAAAAACACTGGGCACACTGGGGGGTTTTCTGACCAACTGTTGTTTTTCTCCCGTTTGTGTTGTTGGACCAAAGCTCTGGAGGGTTTCCAAATGAGGAAATATGTGATTATTTCGGCACCTGTTTCATCCCCATCTCTTTCGAATTCTGCATACAAAAGTAGCCAACTTAATCAAAGAGGATCTGGTGAATAATGGTTCCCCATCGGGGTCAGCATTTTCAAACGTGTTTAGAAGAGAAGTGTAGTGATGCAGTTCTGGTGATTTATTTTATTTTAGAATTTTGAAATGGAAATCACACACTGTCACTGTTGCTTTTGGCAAATATTTATCGTTAGATGCCATATATCCCAGTTGTGGCTCCTAACTTCCCAAATGGATGGTCTTGGAATCTGGAATTCGGAAATCTGCTTAGCCCCTCCTTGGTGCCACTCCACTCAGATGATGATCGGGAGTCAGTCAGTAACATGCAGTGCCCATGGGACGTAGACTTTCACACACTCATGCAAAGATCTGTAAAAGACCCTAGGGTGACTTTTTCCTACCGCTCTGCCCGAGCCCACCAGTGGAGACACGCTGAAGGAGGGATGGACTGCACCAACCAAATATTCCGTGTTTAAACTTTCACTGTTTCTCTACTCATGAAGTTAAACTTGGCAATGCTTCACAGCACACCACGGGGCAAAAAAACATGTTAAAGAGTAAACATCACGCGTTCCTTCATTCTGCTCCTTCAAAATGTACTCATTAGAAACGCGTTCACATCCCTGTTCCAAAGCTTGAATTGTGTGCTGGCTCCCATTTTCGCTTTGGTTATGTTGTTTACAGGAATGCTATTAAGCACGGTTGTTCCCAGGGCTCGGTACAGAGTAAGCTCTAAACCTCAGTGATGTTAAACAGAGCATCTCTCGACATGAGAATGAGTTTGTAAACACAAGATTACTACAGTCAGAGCTGACACGGCGGAGGAGCAGCTTCAGATCAATGGAGCAAAAACTACTTGAAGCATTTCTCCAGAGATATACATACATCTATAGAGATGATGAAACACTACACGTTGTATTGACTTTGAAATGTATTCTTAGAAGAACACCATTACCATTTAGATTAGTTTTTATTATTGATTTTCATATCAAATGCTTTGTAATCAAATCTGAGACACAAGCCACTGATCTTTACAATGAGAGAATTACCTGGTTAAGAGGCGGCATGCATGTATTTACTTAGAAAAAAAAAGAAGATAAAAAAAGACAACTGAAGCGCTTTAGCAGCCACCAGAAGTCATACCACACAGACAGGACTTTGGACCCCAAGTCCCAGCGTATTATTAATCACATAAGCTTGTTCTCATAATGACACTCATTTGAAGAGGCAATAATAAGCACTAATTGGATTTTTAAGTAGGGCCCATCGAAAGGACGTTTAAGAATATTTAGTCGCATAATCCTACTCCACATGACAAAGCTATCTGCTGAGTTACTGTTGCAATAAAAGGCCCATTGTCACGAGGGAGCTCTGGAGTAATATTATGTAAATAGGCTTCTGACTGGGCCTTTTCACAGAGTCGGGCCTTTACTGAACGCAGTGAGGAGAATTTAATTGCTGTGCCTCTGATGTTGTGACCTTGTCCTGTCAGTGTCCTTACCTTTGAAATTGCTTTGGACAAAAAAATAAAAAATAAAAAAGACAGCTGAAGCATTTAAATGGGGCTTTTCATTCGACTTGAATACAAATTTAATTGCAGCGTGCCCGTCATGTTTTTATGTTGTTGTTTTTTTGTTTTTTTTTTACTGCCGACACTTTTGGAGTGCAATAAAGCGCAGGTTACTCTGTTTGAAGGTGATTTGTACACAAGGACTGCCAGCAACCAGAATGACATTTTTAAGTTTAAAGCCAACAAAGATGATAGAGATAATGCCAATAAGGGACCTTAGGGACCAGGTCTGCGAATTAGCTGTTAGCTATATGGCCTATGATCATGGCTTTGGTTATTTGTAACAATGCTTCTTGTTTTGTCCCCATCAAATAAACATATAAAAATAAAGATAAAAGAGATATATAGGCTTTTTGTGTATTTAGAAAACATAACAAAGTTGTTTCTATAGTATATCCCCTGATACGTATATCCCCACCTTGTTCAACTCAAGTCCCAACATTATACATTGATACTGTCAAAGAATGAGCCCACACTTTAAGCCACCAGATGCTATGTATCACTAAAGCCAATTTTTGTAATCACAACAAGATCTCCAACAAACAACAAAAATCCCAGCACCTACCCCAATCAAGTCATTGTAAAGACTGCATGCTAGGGCAGGGGAAGAGACATTCAACAGAGCTGCCTGAAAGCCAACTTAAACAAGTAAGTTTTAACTTTAGTTTCAACAACAGCAAGAGAGCTGGCTTCTCTGATATCAGAGGGCAGAGTATTCCATATAGGAGAATACATAGTGAAGGCAGCGTCGCCGATCTTTTCACCTCTGTTTCTTGGAATTTCAAGTAGACCTAACTTGAATGTCGAGTTGCCATTTAACAAAAAAGTGTACATTACACATCAAACCAATTAAAGCAAGACATTTTACCAATTGGGATATGTATAAACGTCTCCTTCTACATTTTATCACCTGAATCAGGTCTATGGCTATTACCACGGCATACAAATATGGTGTATGCCAGGTCACCGCTGAGCTATTCTGTGCAAGTCTGTGACCTTTCCCTGTTCATGAGGAGAAAGTCAAAGCCAGTGACAGCAGAGAGCAGAGAGAGAGAAGGGTGTGCGAGAGTGTGCATGTGTTGGGGGTAGGGCTGGGTGGATTTGAAGGACTCTCATACTCAGCATATCACTAAAATCCAGTAGTAGAATATGTGAGGTTTTTTAATCAAAATTCTTCAGCATATTTCATCCATGAAAAACATTTATGAAGGATGAATTTATAAACGGCAATTTACAGCAAAAACAACCATATAAGCTTGCCGTTTACTTATTTATCTTTATAAAAAGCAACTGGTGTATCCGGGCCAAATTGGTGAATACTTTTATTAAAATGATCTTTATTCCATTTCATATTCATGGTCAGCCTTACAACCACTACCACAGGACCACAATTCTAGAGCAACAGAAAATAAAAGGAAAATGAGAAAACAAAAGAAAAGAAAACTCCAGTGAAATAAAGATCACTGCAGGATGATGACTCTTTTTCCGCTGATGGCATATTCAATATTTCCCTGTGACATTACTATTTTGCACTTTGCAAAAAAGGACAAAAACAACAACCAGCTGAAATGGCGTCATAGCATGATATTTCACTTTGCGGGGCCTTATGCAATCATTCTTTTAGATCCCAGAACGCTGGGATTTGGATGGATGGTATAGGCCTCATCTGTTCTTATCTCCGTCACTTAAAGGAAAGCTCTCAGTAAGCCAAGTGTCTGGCATAATAATGAGCCTGCTCCACAAGGCAACCGTTTCCCTCTGAATCCAATCTCCAAAAGATCCACAGTCCGTTCTCCCGAGACAAATCTATCCACTTTTCAAATACACAGACTGCACTAGAGCCCTCTTTTTAATGTCTATAAAAAATTGAAGAAAATAAACAACTCTGTGACATAACTGTTGAGTTGCAACAGATTTCAATTGGAGAAATACACAAGGATATAAAACAAGCATCACTTTAGCTTTTGACTTTCCTTTTGCCCTAATCCGCAACAGGCTTTTTTTTTTTTTAAATCTGGGCATCTCTGCTCAGATTGCTGCCATGGTGACCAGACCAAAGGAAGAAGGAAGGAAGGAACGGTGGATGGACGGACAGACGGACAGATGGATGGATGGATGGATGGATGGATGGACGGACGGACGGACAGATGGTAGGCCTTAGTGTGAATTTAAGAGCTTGCAGTGGGTGCATTTCACTGTTTAACTCATGATTTTAAGATAGTAAGGATTACTTGGGCCATTGAGGGCTTAGTGAAACATACAGTAGACATCATCATCATCTACTTACAATGGGAACCCCCCGGATATGTGTGAACCTACAGCAAAGGGCATGGACACAGGTGTGCCAGCGGAATTTCTGCTCTGGGGGAAATTGTGTTTGACAGGCGTTACCGCGACACACGCTCAGAATAAAGAGTAACTTCCTCCTCTACACTAGAGACATGCTCAAGGTTGCTCTGCCGCGCTTTTATCACAAAGGACAAAATAATAAAATGGCATGAAAAGACAGGCTGAGGATTCATTGAAAAAAATATTGACAGACCAGCAGTGGGCTTGCAAATTTCAAGGGTAAGAAGTACTCACAAAATCTCAAATTATGTGCATATTATATAAAGACTAACTGGGTTTAGGCACCTTGTGTACTTTGCAAACAATTGTGCTTCAGATTGCCTTGCCTTCCCCTTGTTTTTTTTAATGGCATTCAGCAAATTGCAGGCTAGTGGGATGATAGCTTTTTCCCAATGGAATTGATGATGGTGTTCCAAACTTTGAAACCTGTGCATCCCCTAGTGTCACCTGCAGTGCATAAAGACCTACTTACATTTGCACTGCCTGGGGGAGAAGAGAAAGTGGTGGTATACATTGTAGAAACTTTAGACTTTTCTCTGGGGAAATACAGTAGCGAAAAATGCTGCGGCTATTTTGAGAGAAGGCACTTTAAGACCTCTCATTCAAAGTTAAAACAGATCTAAAGAAATTATAGCCATTGGTTGTATCTGAGAAAAAAGTTACCGTTAAGGTATGGTTTATTGTCCCCATAGAAAAGGGACTGCGTTGTTAAAACTGCTAAGACTTCAGAAATGTATGGCGTTTTCCATGATAATAAACCAATGGAGATTCTAAAATGCTAACAATGTGTATGACATTCCACAAATCCTATAGAGAAATTTGTCCACATCCTTCAATGCAGGATTTCATTCAATTTAGCCGGACAACTAAGGTGGAGGGTTATCCGGTTGTGCATGCCGCCAAGTAGTCACGTGAAAGCTGTAATTGCCAAAACATGTTTTGAAGAAGCTGTTTTTTAGTGTATCAAGGCAAACTCTGAAACCAACGCTTACACCATCCATCCATTTTCTTCCACTCTATCCGGGGCCGAGTCGCGGAGGCAGCAGTCTGAGCAGAGATGCCCAGACTTCCCGATACACGCACACCTAAATGTAAACTGCTCAAATAAACTAAACAAAAAAAATTACAGAAACAAAAATCTCCTCCAGCTGTTCTGGGGGGATCCAGAGGCGACACCAGGCCAGCTCAGAGACATGGTCCCTCCAGTGAGTCCTGGGACTGCCTGCTGGCCTCCTTCCAATGTGACATGCCTGGAACACCTCCCAAGGGAGGCGACCAGGAGGCATCCGAAACTGATGCCCAGGCTAGCTTCTCTCGATGTGAAGGAGCAGTGGCTCTACTCCGAGCTCCTCCCGGGTGACTGAGCTCCTCACCTTCTGTAAGGGTGCGCCCAGCCACCCTGCAAAAGAAACTCATTTCTCAAACTCAATGAGTGAGGCGCCTGATCTTGTCCTTTCGGTCATTACCCAGATCTCATGACCATAGGGTTAGGAATGTAGGTAGGTGAGGGTAGGAACGTCGATCGACCGGTAAATCGAGAGCTTTGCCATGCGTTCTATTCCATATTGTGAATCCCTGATCTTATGCGTGATTGTTATTTTGCCAATTAACAAAACAATAAACTAAGCATTACCTCCAGGTGTTAATTTCCTATCGCCACTGAAGTATTTGAACCAATCCAAGGTTTTGTCATTGACTGATTCAAACATCGCCAACAAAAACAACAACAAGCCTGAAGCCATAGTCCTTGTTAGATCTGGAGTCTCATTTTGTCTGGTTGCTTTGAGCTACAAACACACGCCATGAATAATTATTGGATGAGTATCAAGTGCACCAATGGGAGAGCTAATTACAGTAAAAACTAAAAAGAAAAAACACAAGGCAATCAAGCCTCGTTCTGCCGGCTGGGAAAACAATCCCACTGGTGGAGCACTGGTTGAAACTCCAACACCAAACACTGTTGAGCGGCAGCCAGGGGAGGAACAGGCAGGTGTGTCTCTATGGAAACGATTCTTAAAAGCACTTCCGATGACACACCACATTGCTCATATAACAAAGCACGAGAGTGAATAGCCTGAACCTCCAGCTGGTTTTGCCTAAAAAGGAATCTAGCTCAAATCCGGATGAGTTGATGAGTGCAGAATTGTCGTCACCCATTGCTCCAGATTGTCCCAGTCTCATTTCCAGTAAATTTTAAGCAATCATTTCGAAACCTTTTGCTCATGACACTTGAAACTACTGTGCAATTATTGTCAAGTTTAAACATTTTGTCGACACATTGCTCCTTTATAGTAATTAGCCACTACAGTATTTTGTTTCTTGGCTGATTGTGAATGTATCGTCACGCAGGAGAAGAAAAGCATTAATTAAAAATTTGCATAATGCACCTTTAAGGAGATTATCTGAGCACATATTTGTTCGATGCAAAGATAGGTCATTTATCACTGATCAAGATTATAAAACTATATATTCTTGATGAAACTGTGGCTAGAAATTGTGAGCATGCGGTCAATGTATGTATTTGCTTCAGTTATTACAAACAATAGATTGTGTGCCTCGTTTCTTCAGTTGCTTAGAAATACAGTAGATTCGCATTGAATATAAATAGAATCTTATGCTACACATTTCCTCAATTTGCTGTCCTTTATCTCATCGTTTTTATTCCTTTATAAATTACATTTTGTCTCATACCCACATAGTCTTTTTTTGGCATTTTGTTGTGTATATGCGCCTCTCTAAATAAAATGTATTTCTGCTTTTGATCCAATAGAAGTCTGCAGACGCCGCTCCCGTCTCTATAGAGCGGCTATTTCTGAGCTCAGTTCCCTCCTTACAAATATCCCTACAGTGCAGCGTCCCCCGGGGCAGATGTGAGGGTCTATATGCGGCTGAGGGGGAGAGAGACAGCGCCAATGGAGAAGTGACTGAAACGGTGAAGAAATCCTGTTTGAATTCAAGGCTTATAAATAACAAGTGACAGAAATCCCTCTCAAAAGCAGCAGTTTCAGTCATAGTGAGCTGCAAGAAAAGACAGTAGTGGTTATGGAAGAGACTATCACGCAAAGACTCAAATTAATCATATCATTATGCATATTATTCAAGGCAGTGTTGCTGTCCCACTCCCTGTCAGTACTACCAGAAGCAAACTGATCCGATTGTAGGCAGCTATAGTAAAAAAAAAAATCTCAAGTCTGGCCATGTAGAGAAATAAGGATATTTTGAATGGTGGCGTGGTCTAGGAAATTAAAGGATAAAGGTTGAAGAAAAACAAATAAGCATTGCATCGCATATTGAACAATTGAGCAAATACAGCGGTTATCCAAATTCCATTACAGCAGGGCAACAGCATAACAAAAGAACCCGAATCAGTGTCAGTGGTAATACATCTCAAATGGGTTAAAGCCGCCTTATTTTTTCCTTCATTCTAAAGTTGACTGATTGATTGACAGTTGTGTCCAAAACCTTTCTGATACATTTCTAACATCCCAGTTCTTCACAGGATGTGTTTATGAGCACGTTTCACAGCTTTCAGGTCACTGTCGCAACAATGTGAAAAACAACATAGGCTTTATAATTAGAGGCACAGTGTCTTTTCACAAATGTCTGTTTGTACAATTTACAGAAGGAAGAAAACAAATATTTAAAATATGAGGTACAGGGCCTTTAAGTATAAAATCAATATGAACTTTGGGACCGATTACATTGAACTGTATGTAACTTTTCATACAAGTTGCTTCAGAGGCTGTGGGATTGTCAAATGTGTTGCTTTCTTTATCTTCATAGCTGTAAGCTAGCTCTTCATAATGTTGGAGCAAACCAACGAGAAAAATAAATAAATAAAGAATTTCATGGCCAATGATTCTACACTCAATCATTGGAAAATATTACAAATGGAACACTTACACACCATGCATCAGGAAAAGTATGTCAAATAATAAAGGGTACATGCCATTTTCAACATTGGTGAAAATGTCTACTCTCCAGCACAGATTTTCACCATTGCCTGCCTCGGAGAAAAGAAGACAGCCCTCATCCTAGTCATTTGTATGAAGTTGGAGACGCTCAGTGAGTCGGAAAATCTTGAGCCTGCTTTGCTCCAGTTGGTTTCAGACTATGATCTGGTATCCAAACTGCGGCATGCCATTTTCTTCTCCAGTGCACCTGTTGTGTGCATTGTGCCTGCAGCTCCTCCTGTATATTCTGACAGCTCGAACAGGGAGTTGTGCTGTCAGCAAAAACACAACTAAAACATAGCAGAAGTAAAAGTACAAAAAAAATACAATCAAAATGACAGGCACCGCTTAAGGCCTGGATTGAAAAGTCGGTTCCCTTAAGATTAAATGAAAACTTTGCACACATGCTGCATTTGAGCCATCTGTCACAGTCCATATTTTCAAAGTCAAATTAGGACTAGTGTCAGCAGCAAGGAGTAAGTAAGAGATATGTCGACGGGATAAAAGAACAGACTGTAATTTCTCTGTCCAGTGTAGAGGCCAGTGAAGTGTTTTGGGGCTAACAAGGTCCCTACAAAGAGCAGATTTTTATGGTCCAATGTTCAACACGCCAGGAAAGTACAGACTATTTCCACTACTGCTCAATACACAATGGAGTATTTGAAGTAGGGCAGGGCGATATGGCCAAAAATCTGTATCACGATATAAAAAATAAATATCTCGATAACGATATATTTGACGATATAACTGACAATGGACAAATTACTTAAAAATCCCAGCCTTACGTCTATTAGGAAGATTAATTCAGTGATATTTTATTCTTTCTTTTTTTTTTAACGGCATAATAATTCTCGCAAATATAATCTACTCAAGCAGTTTACATCCTTCATTTCATTTCACTGTTTAAGCACCTGCTCCCGTGTTCTACAGTCAGTGTTTATGCTGCTCTGATGGAGCTGAGCGTAACATAAATTATATTGTGTCCACAACGATATCAAAAATGACAACGATATCAAAAATGACAACGATATCAAAAACGCATATCACGATAACGATATGCGATACGATATGGCCCACCCCTAATTTGAAGCAACAATTACAATTTACCATCAGTATATCTGGAACAGTACAGTGTTCCTAACCCGGCCCTGTTCAGAGACATAATATTCATCATCTGTCAGTCAGATAGACGTTTTAACGTAACACAGTTCAACATAGTATTTCTACCCTAGATCTACACAGTAAATTGGATTGGGAATAACTGCTGAAAACAAGTTGCATACAGATTGCACACATAACATGTCTACATAACAACAGACAAAATCTATTTCACAATAAGCCAGAATGTATTATACCATTCAAATGTTTTTTTGTTTTTTTTGGTCTGACTGAACAATATTAGATTTTACAATCGCGCCGATAAAAGCCGATATAAAACCAGAAGTGATAGACTTCCTGTTTTTTGCATTGGAAAGAATGAAGTCAGGGTTTTATAACGAACGAGTCCTCCCACCAGTGGCGGAGCTAGGGGTGGCTTTAGGGGCTTAAGCCTCGAATGTTTTTTCAAAAGCCCCGGATCTTTTTTGGACAGCTTGTTTTTTTTTTTTTTCACGCTGTAAAAGCATTCATATCCGTTCAATATGAGAACAACGAAACGAAAGCGGCAACGTAACGCCGTAATTATTACCCTTCCCTGAACTTCTCCTGTTTGTCTGTCAGTCGGACCTTAGCCGCGCGCGCACGCGTGTGTGTGTGTGTGTGTGTTGATCCCAGCCGCGCGCGCCCTGTCTGGAGCGGTAGCAGGGCTCGCAGACGCAGCGGCTTAGAGAGCAGAGGAGAGACGGAGGAGAGGAGCTCTGCACAATGATCATGATCTCATCAGATTCTGAAATCGTAGGTAGTGGTGGCCACGGGTCATTTGTGTGTAATCAATCATAAACCTGTCACGAACGATAACTGCGTGCCCCGAAAGCTACGAAGGCTAACTTTCCCCTCGTGACTAGTGTTTACATTCACTAGCATTAGCATTAGTCCTGATGCTGCGATCATAAGGTGCCACTACTTGTGTTTCGTTCTTGAGAAAAGTAATTAGCCTTGTTTTATGGACAATATGTGGAAACGTATGGGGCTTCACTTATCTATTGTAATTAATTACAATCTTGCTTAATTTTATAACATAATAATTAATGCATATTTTTAGTGACTTACCACCATGGACATCAGGTGCTTTTTCAAAAAATGACAGGAAGGCAACCCAGGTGAGAGAACAACAAAGTACAGTTTCACATATTTATAATACTACAGTATATGTCATAACTTTGGGTTTTTAATAATTGCTCTGGTGGATTTATAGCACAGAGAGGGAGAGATGGCAGGGAGAGGGACAGCACAGACATGGAGCAATTGTCCTCAGGTAAGGTAAGAAAATAGTTGAGAATGATAGTGATAATAATATTACCCGTATGCATAATTGAAGAAATTAGGCATTTTTTAAAACAAGGATTACAATATACTGTATATAATATAACTGTAAGAACTTTTTTTTAACTGAAACATAATAATTTACAATATGTATGTGATTCTGAATGATGTTTGCTCATTAGCACAAAGAGGGGGAGATGACACAGAGAGGGACAGAGACCACAATGAGTATAGTACAGAAATGGAGCAAGAACCAGGTAAGAAATAGTCAGACACGACCTGCCTGTTCAGTGTTTGTTTTTAGTTTGGATCGCTAACATGATACATTACACTGCAAAAAGTGCCTGCACTTCAATAGCCCTGCAGTTTGTTCAGTAACAGTGCAAAAGTGGGTTCAATTGTGAAAAGGGAAAGTGTCTATACATTGGTGCAAGACTACAGTAGACTTGACTGGTGTAGTCTTGGTTGGTTTTAGACTTTTTTTCTGTCTTAGTTTTGGAGTAAATATGTGCAACTTTAGCTTAGTCCATGTTCATATGAGCCATTTGTCCTGCCATTTGCTTTTTATTGATGGTTCTGATTCTGTTCTGAATTAATCCTGGTTTAATTTTGATTTATAACTGGCTTGATCTAATACTGTCCTGAGTGAGTCCTGGTTTAGTTCTGAGTGAGTCCTGGTTTAGCCCTGGTTAATAACTGGCTTGATCTAATACTGTCCTGAGTGAGTCCTGGTTGAAAATGACAGGTCTGTCATTGAATCTTAAAAAAACCATGTCTGTTTGCTTTGCCTCAAGATTCAAGTCCATATCTGAAGAACTAAATTTACAGATAAATGGTTTCAAGATCAAGCAGGTTTCAGAGGTCAAATACCTGGGCCTTGTACTTGACTCACAACTTAAATTTGACAGTCATATCAAAAAAATCTGTCGAGTGACCAAAGCAAATCTTTACACATTCAGACTGATCAGGGACTACCTACCGTTTCATGCTGCTCACACTTTCATGCACGCCATGATCTTCTCGCATATAAGTTACTGCATCTGCTCATGGTCGCAGGCCACTGGCACTACAGTCAAGCCACTACAAATGATTTATAACAGAGCGGTTAAAATCCTAGATAGGAAACCCATTAGGTCACATCATTGTATCAGTCTGAGGAATTTAAACATTTTATCTTTTGAAAACTTTATTAAATTTTCCCAGCTGAAGCTGATGCACAAATGTTTGAACCAGCAAGCCCCACAGGTCTTGAGTGAGTGTATAGTTCCTCTCAGGGCTGTGGGCTCAAGGACTAGAGGAGCTCAGAACGGGAACTGTCAGAACCCGAAACGAAATACTTCATTTGGACAATCAGCTTTTTCCGTACAAGGCACTAAAGCCTGGAACTGTTTACACACTGACTTGAAGGGAGAGTCAAACTGGGTCCCTTTCAAACACGAACTTAAAGACTCTTTAATCAGAAGTCAGAAATGTGACCACTGACCGTCTGCTCTGCTGTGTTTGTGTTGTACTGTATTATTATGATATGTGTTTTAATTATGTTTTAACCATGTATTGTTTAATTTTTATGTAAAGGGCCAACTAGGGACGGACATTGAGAATTAGCTTTGGCTAAAATGTTGTAGTATGTAACATTAGCTTATGTGACATACTTGTCCCTATTCAAATAAACTTAAAAAAAATAAAAAAATAAAAATAAAAAAATCCTTGTAATGAATTTTTGTTATTTTTCCTTTAGACTTAAGACTTTAGATTTACAGTAAATAAAGCAATAGATAAATAAATACAATAAATTAGTAAAAGTATTACCAGCTTAAAATTGGGAGTGTTTTAAAATGGTGTATTTTAAGAGTAAAGTAATAATAATGTAGCCTATGTTCTAATTGTCATCATTGTATAATAGGAGATTAAAATAGAATATGCTCATCTAAAATACACCAGATTGCACCAAATTACATCTGTGAAATTCAAAATTTCCTGGGGGAAGACTCCCAGACCCCCCCCCACATAAATATAATTTCACCTTATTACTTCTAAACCCCTGGCTGCGGACCTGCTTGCATAGACTTTTAAAAAGAAATGCAATTATTAGTCCATATGAATATTTATGAGGCTACTGTCCTTTAGGACTTATTATAAAAGTGCTCATTATTATTATTAATTTTATAGTATTTTCCTGTTTACAAAATATATGCACTGCACGACCTGCCATCGCAGGTAAATTTCAGCCCATGACCCAAAATGCTTTATGGGCTAAGCCCCTGATGATTGGAGTGTCTAGCTCCGCCCCTGCCTCCCACAGCTTCCTACGCCTCATGGGAACAGAGCAATATCGCAATGAAAATTGGTTAACTACAATTTGTTTCACCGACTAAACCTCAGTGAATATGGACATGCTGCATGTCATTTTGAAGCACAGAACCTGGAGTTAGCAGAGATAGTTTTAACCTCCACAATTGTATTTTTAATCACCGCGCAAAATTCCGTGGCTAGCAACAGTGTGCTAATGCTAACGGCATCTAATCAAAGCTGGGACAGAAACTATGATTTAATCACCTAAAGAAACAAAATAAAATTGCCCACCAGGTAGTTATGTTTTAACAGGACATTTGAAAAAAATCGCCCAAAAAATATTGTCCGCACATAATTCGGCATCAGCCAATAAAAATCCCGACCTCTATTTTAAAGTGTCTGACTGTAATGTATCTGACACCGACATATTTGCTGAGTAGTTGGTATTTAAACATCTCACATTTCAATCTCTTTCCCATATTTAAATATCCATAGTGACCCAACCCCAAACCACAATAGGCTATTCCTCCAACTAGTTACTCCTGACCATGAAGCTACTGTACTTGCTATTTGCTGTGCAGCATTCGCCCTCAGTTTCAGTGTATTTTGCAGTTTCATTTGCAGTATAAAACCACATTGGGAAAATTGTGCAAGTAGCTCAAGTGCACTGTCAAACATTCATTCATAAAACATAAAAGACAGTCTTTTAAACAAACAAGCCACATTGTTAAATAAGTTTAATAAAAAAAAGGTTACAATACAATTTTTTAAAATACATTTGTGAAACACCATTAAAATGTAAAAAAGCCTGGTGAGTGTGCACCATTCAAAGACATCACAGCTTGGCGATTTACCACATGGCGTGATAGCGCCTCCCAGAAGGGAGAAGTTCAAACAGGTCCCTGGCAGGATGAAGCGGGTCCTTAATGATAGCTACTGCCCGAGTCAGAAGTCTTTGTTTGTAAATGTGCTCAAGGACAGAAAGTTCCACACCGATGGTTCTACTGGCAGAGCGGACAACATGATTTAAAGCACTCTTTTCTTTTGCTCTTGACAAGTCGTCCTGACGCCCTGGTTGAAGAATGGGTCAAATAAGGAGTACAAATGTTCCTTGAGGTGCCATATATCTGCATATAGTTTCCCCTGTTTTTCAACAGTGTTATTCTTTGATTTTTATTGTTTCTATTTTAATTTAATTTATTGTTTAACAGAGCAACACCCAAACACTCTCACACTTCCTCCTTCTCACTTCCACATCCTGGCAGGGATCTCTCCAGACTGACTCAATCTATTGTTTTGAATTGTGCTGAAGGCAATCTCTCCCGCTCTGCTCTTCTGTATTCTTAATAAAACAAAAGCTTTTCACAACGGGAGCTCAGTTCCTCTTACTTCCTGGAGCTGTTTGTTTCAGAGCCCTGAGGTCACACATTGCCGTAGCACTAGGCTGCAGCTAGGGGCAGGCTTTAGGACATATGAACTCAAACTTTTGAGCTTTTGGAAAGTAAGCTGGTCAGGCTTGCAAACTTTGGGCACATCTGAAACAGGAGCACCAGAACTTAAAACTTACAAAATAGAGTAGAGACACAAATTGCCGTATACTTTTTATTTAAGAGTACATAATTTATTTATTTTTTTCCCAGGCTGTGCTTCTTGAATGTGAGGGAAAATCTTGTAACTAGGCAGAGTTCTTGTGTAAGACCTGGACAAACGCAGAGCACCTAAAGAAATGTATTATGCCGGATGACAATATGGAATCTATAGGTCCAAAGTCATAGAAAAATTTAATGTACAGGACGTTTCCATCGCGGTAGAGATTTTTAAATAATTGTAATAAGTTGTACATCGTTTACTTGAAGCACTTATAGGTTAGTAAAGATATACAATGGCGATATAATTTGACCAATATGAGATGAGAGAGTAAGATGGATTGATAGTGAACAGTAATACCGCTGTAGACCATTAGTTGGGCACCTTCATAGGTCTATCTCACCTGAAACGCAAAGCAAAGAGATTGTCAATGTGTATTATTGCATACTACCTGTTTGCCAGGCTATCTAGTTACTGACACACAAGAATTATGCACTATTTATGTATTCCTTAAAGTTGCAGTTTCAAAGTCAATCCTGTGGTGACGCACTGAGCCTTTATCGCCAAATTCCATCAACATCACTAAAAAAAGCAAGTGCAATCTTGACTAGTGTGCCATCAGAGGTAGGGGAGGACCGACGCACTGCAAAGAAGTTTAATTTAGCGACACAATCATGTTCTCATTAAAATTCAGTTCACTGCAACTCTGCTACTCCACCCTTATGACAGCCAATTACCGGCTCTGAAGAAGCGAACAGCGTAAACAGCGCGCGTGTGTGCGAAGAGACAGGAGAAATATGGCAGTGTTCGCTGTTGGCCATCAGACTTTGGAGCACGAGGTTGAGATGATCTGAATGTATGCATTATAATGTCTCTACAATGGCCCTTACACGCACACTGTCACTGTCAGGCAGGAGGCTCATTAACCAAATCTTATGGCGCAGTGTCTGGCTGAGAGGGGCTTGTTTGCTGCTCTCAGTCCAATTCTGCAGCTGTCTAAGCACCTTTTATCACCTTCCTATATGTTTTTATTTATGCACACAACTTTCTAGTTTCCTGCTAGACCCTTCAATATAGGCCTATGATGTTTCCAGTAGACATATCATACCTAATTGACGTATGATATGCAAATTGCATAACACTGCCAAAGGAAGAGTCCCAAAAGAACCAGGTGCGGCTACGTTTGCCTGGCCTGCCAGACACTCCTCCTTTCTGTTCAAAAGAAGAACCGTCTGGGCAGCTGCTCGCAGCCAATCATTTCACGATTTGACCCACATCGGTCCAATCACGCACCAAGAGACGGAAGCCGTCACCTGTCACCACCACGCACTCTTCCAAAACATTAAAGATGGCGACCGATACACTGTTTTCTTCGGCTCTTTCGTCTGTTTTAAATCATTTGGAAAATATGAAATCCCTAAAACCGGAGCAAGAAACAGCGTTCGAAGCGTTCCTCGTAAAAAAGGACGTTTTTGGAAAGGCTTTCTGCCGCTTGTTACTGCAACGTATCTAGCGTTGCTCTAATTGGTTGATGCCGTCTGTCAATCACGCCCACCGGGAAATTGTTGAGATCACGCTCGCTCCCAGACTATATGTCTTTGAAATATCTATGAAGAGGCATGTCGTTTGGCAGGCCAGGCAACGGCTACGTTTGTTATGTTATGGTAAAAATGAAAGTGAAACTGTGCAAGCGCATGGAAATTTGGTAATAGGTTCGCTCATTTGTTTAGGTGATTCTTTTGTAATTATAATGAATTCATGAAACAATAATAATCTATATTGTTTCATGAATTCATTATAATTATAAATAACTAGAATAACTTTTGAAAACATTAACTATAATCTATTGCCTATTTATCATTATTGTAACTATTATTTTATGTAAGGGAAAAGCATAAAAGATACTGTATGTCCAATAAGTTTTCCATTAAATATGAAAATGTACATGGCCGAGTGTGTATTCAGAAATTCATTTTGAGGAAAACAACCCTTGAAATGACAAGTTTGCAGATAAATCCATGGAGGAAAGTGATTCAGTGAAATAAGAAAAGTAGCTTCATGTGTTGGTTAGACATTTTTCAGGTGAGTGTTTACATGTTTGGAGAGAACATTAGAATGAAATGGGATTTTGCCCTGCAGTATTTCTTAGATTTGCTTCTAAATCATTGACATTTCGCAATGTTTGAGCATGGACTAAAAGGATAAAAAGGTCATTCATCGATAATATCACAAAGTTTAAGTGATCCTTTTCTGTTTTCTCCTCAGTCATATATCTGACTGTGATAGATTCAAGTGTAAATGCGACGCGCCAGAGTCAAAACCTTTTAACTTTATTAAACTGTCACACACCATTCTTCATGCTGTCCATAACACAACTGTTTTCTTTAACGGGCGAGGAGAAATGAGGCGACAGCAGAAGCACAATTTCCTGATCGCATTTCACCTCGGCTTAATTTGTTTTTATAAGGTTCTTTTATGTGGGTTGTAAAAAAAGTGTTGCTGCAATAAAGAAGATGCAGCAAACTTCCAAATTGGCAATTACAGGTATGTGACTACAATCTATTCTATTCACTACAAATTAAAAATGTGTCATTTCTCAATTTGGAGCACCTTTAAATGTTTGTTAAAATGGCAACACATTATAAATACTTTGTATTTGAATCACAGGATGAGTGATGTAGAAATAATGCTTTGAAGATCATCTAATGTAAAAAAAAATAGAAGCTTTTTGAAATATTGTTAGCAGATTGAAAATGTATTGGAGATCACATTCTACAGCCAACTGTAAAGGTCCTAACATACAACAATGACATGTTTGAGCTTTTAGCCATGTCAAAATATCTACTATATATCCTGTAAAGATCAGTATGGACGTTAATGTCAATTTGAACAGCCTGCCTTTTCACAGCATGTAGATAGAAGCAGCTTTGCATCCTTTGCTGGCATACTGTATAATGACATGTTATAGCATATAAAGTTCAAGGGATATTATCAAAGCACATCCAAACTATCAAGGCTAATGTGAGATTTACACATAACGACCACAAGTCACGAATGCAACAAGTCCACATTCGTGACTGAGGATCACGGATGATCACGAATATGGGTGGTATTTGATGATTCGGGGCAGAGGCTTCACGTGCCGTCACAAACTGTTGCAACTTGTTAGCACATGTTACGATTTATGGCACCAATTATTACGCACGGTCACGGATATGTGTCCCGCAATGACGCGTGCTGCTTTCTATAAGAGGTCCTAACATACAACACTGACATGTTTTAGCCATGTCAAAAACATACCACACACTCCGACATACATATAAACGTCTTCAGTTAAGTTTGTCTGCCTTCAAAGTTATTATTATTAGTTATTTGATATGGACATAACAACTGCATTGACAAACCAGATACATTGTTTTTTAGTGTTGTAGCAAAACTGCTAATTTGCAACACTTGTCCATAGGAGGCGACACATTTCACAAAACACAATACAATACAGTACACATTACAATATTTAAAAGGTAAACAATAAACAATTACACATCATCAGTATACATTTCATACAGTGTTACCATGTGAGCAGTTTTGACTTGACTTCAGCCATTGTTTCAGACCTCTGTCAAAACTGTTCATGTCAGTCTGCAAAGTCAGGTCAAACTATCTTTCCTGTGAAGATCAGGATGGACGTCACTGTCATTTTGAGCCTGCCTTTTCACAATATCAATATCACAATATCCTTAGTTTAATTATATAAAATGTTTACCTTAAAAACTATCTGAAAATAGTTGTTATGCTCTTTCCATTACTTAGTTTTATTGAGAAGTCAAGTGGGAGAGGAGAGCACAGCTGTGAGGGGAGAGAAAAGACAGTGAAGGCGTTTGACAAGTTTGTAGGCATTATTTTACCTTTTAGTCAAACAAAAAGCTATTTATCTTTGCGTGCTTCGAGGGATATTTTCAAAACACATCCAAAATATCAAGGCTAAGTGCGCCCTAGCAGCATCACTATTTCCGTGATACTAACTAACGCATTGGGAGAACAGGCTTTTTTGTATAACCTATTTAAAGCCACTTAGCGAGGGCGGATCTACTCTATCACATAGAGTAATGAAGACTGACATGAAACAAATCTGTCTCCTTCACCTACTTTCCCCAAAACCACAGAAACAGGACACAGGCCTCTTTGGTATTCTAAAAATGAAATCTAGTTTAAAGCCTTTTATTACGAGCTCTGAGCAGTTCTGACAGTGACAAAGTTTCACCTGACCGATGTAATTCAGCAGTCAGCACGAGAGGACAACACACGAGGTAGAAGCACTAATAAGATGGTGTGATTTGGAAAGGATTTTAATGGGGGTGGGGAGTATTATGCTGGTATATGGTGATAATTGCATCTAATTTTGAACACACAATAATGGTTCACTATCTTGCTATTTGTTTGGCAGAAACAGCCAATTTAAAGTAGGTAGACTTCACACCTCTGTCCCTGTAGCATCAGTCACCACAGAGCCAACCATGTTAGCCCTGTGAATCCTGGCGTTGTCATCTTTGAAAATGTCTGTACCATCAAGGAATAAATCAATCCATTTGTGGGATAACCTGGTCCTGCGGGTCCTTAGTGTTAAATATTCAGTGGACCTTGTATACATTTCAGCTCTTTCTTTTCTTCTCTTTTTCAAACCTCCAATGCAAACCTTTGGAGCTAACCTGCACGGCAGACTCCAGAAGACAGGATCCAGTCACCGTTCAAAAGTGAACATTAGAAAGACTTCAATAGTCCACCCTCAGGAGAAACCTCAGGCCATGGGTAAATTTATTTTTTTCATCAAAAGCCAAGAAGCTTCAGGGAATAGAAACCATTATTGAATAGTAAGCACAGAAATCCAATTCACTTTGATGTTTAATTGAGCCTATGGGCTGGAACTGGCAAGAATGTCAACGTGAGTGAGGTAACGCATGATTAGGACAAGAGAAGGCACTGAACTGAAACTAAGGAGGAGGACATTTTGTTGCATTAGGCGATTTTTCCGAAATGTTTTTTTTTTTTTTTAATAACTGGAACCACTGACAGCTCATAGACTATGCCTGTCTTCACTTGGGAGTTTAATAAAGGCTTAAATGTGAACTTATTGAAGAAGTTGTAATGAGCTTTCACCACGAAGATCAACTCCGTGCCACATGCAAAGCGAAGCCTTAGTTTATTAAGAAGTTTCTATTCTCTTTTATAGTTTTATAGTAACCGCTGATTTTGTTTGTATCTTCGTAGCTAATCGTGACAGCTACGGGCGCACTATAAATCTCTTGGTGAAGTCTTGTTGTGCAAAACAGAACAAAAGTGCTTTGGAAACAGGATCTGCCTCGCTGGGAGTAACAACTGAAATGGTCCAATTTTTTTTTTCCAATTTGAGACAAAGTAAACAAGGAAACTTTTATACTGTGAAATACCATTGGTTCAAAAAATGATTCCAAAATCTAGAGCCATTAGTAAGCTGAAAGGCAAACTAGCTCCTGCAGACACCCAGTCCAGTATTTGTCGGCAAAGCCACATTAAAGTGATATCAGTTCTAATGTGAGGTTAGACAACACAAACACACATTGTGGCTACAAACCTCTATGTTCTATTAGAGGAATTGGGTGCGCTAACATGATGCCACTCACCTACCCCAGTCTCTTGGGGCTCCTCGGGGTTACATTTTGTCTTACTGCGCTGTACCTATGCTAGTCTCTTCTACAGGCTGTTAATGTCAGTGTCTTCGCCAGTGGGATCGCTATAGCAGCGGCACAGTAACCTCTGGCAGCGCAGCAGTGTGGAGGTGGGCGATTTGGATCGTGTTCCCTGACCTCATTCCTTCCTCCTGCTGTCTTCCTCACCTCGCTGTGGGTGGCTTGAGCTGCCCGACAACGGCACAGCTTTAATATGACCTCACTGCCACTAATGCCCGGAGAAAGGAAGAAACCATCTCTGCCGCATAACTCCTGATCAGATAGAGTTCCTTCCTTGTTAACCACTGACTGTCAGTTGGTTTGTCTGTGAAATCCACAAACAGACTAGGTGTTCACAGTCATTCAGGTGTAGTAAATATACTGTATAAAACATAGATACAATGGATTCATGTTTAATTATATTTCTATCCTCATCCTTATGGTAGAAGTGATTGTCTATCATCTGATCTCGGCCCTCGACTCATTTCCTGTAGAGATCAATGGCCACATTCAGTGAAATGGAGTAAAACTAAAGTATTTAGTGGGGTCTGTGGGGCGGGGCCTGTGGCGCTGAGGTCAGTGTCAGACAGATAAGTGCACATGTTCCCTGGTGTCAACACTTTAGGGATATCTGCACTCAGATAATGTCCAGACTTTCAGTGTCTCTTAGCACATCCCCAAAGACAAGGCAAATCTTGGCACACCGTCTAAAGTGGACATTGTTTAAAGTTAGCCCATTCCCACATGTAACGGGTGAAGAAACTGATGTTGGTAATAAAGCCTGTTTCTGTACAGTTGAATAGACTGATTATACCATAAAGACAATCTCCAGAGTACAAAAAGTCAGACACTGAATTGAGGATTAGCACAGATTAAAAAGTCCTATGTAGACAGGAAGAGCATAACTTTCCAATAAGGGTAGAAAATACTGCACAGAGACAACAATGTACAATGGAGGAAATCAATCAACCAAGCATCACCATAAACTAGAAATGCAATTACATCGTATTCAGCCTGTGAGTCAAGAGAGAAGGACCTGTTCAAAAAACAAGTGTTTGATAAGTGTCAGAAGGAGAAAGATAATGTTCCCATTAATGTCACATGACTTTTTTATGGGTTTTATCCACGAGCTGCTCTCAAAGGTCAGATCAACCTAGTTACAAAGGGCTTGTAAATATTATGTATCAGGTACACAGCCAAACTTGGATTGTGTCTATTTCTATGGACATCACAGGACTCTCTCCGGTCTCCATGTGAAGTTAATTAGACTAACCTCTCTGTGGACGCATACAGAGCACATTTGAACTGGGCCCTGGCAGAGGGACATGTTGTCACCACCACAGTCCTTGGGAAATATCCACAGGTTTCACACAGCAGCTGAGAGCAGCTCTGCAGTAGAGCGAGTTCAAGTTTAATAAGAACAAAGCAGTCATAAATCAGAGACTCTCAGAGACTATGTGATCAGCTGAGGCTAGGTGTGATAGAACTACTGGGATCAAGGCATTACAAATAGACAGAAAGCTATTCCGGACACAGTCCAAGAGAGAGAGCAGAGCTCTCATTAGAGTCAGAGCAAATGTTACATCTGAAACTGCACGGGAAATGGTTCACTTTGACTGAAAGAAATTCAAAATGTGTATGTGACAATGGTTGACATGAGAAACCTTTGAATAGGTAATACTCTTTATGTACCTCTGTCCATGGTACTGAATGTTAAACAAGCTATTCTGGTGAGCTGTGAAAAGCCATGTTAATGGCAGGCTAGTACAGGCTAGATGGTGGCGCAGATGGTAGAGCGGGTCGTCTCATGATCGGAAGGTCGGGGGTTCGAATCCCGCCTCCTGAAGATGCACACCGTCGTTGTGTCCTTGGGCAAGACACTTCACCCACCTTGCCTCCAGTGTCTGCGTACACTGGTGTATGAATGAGTGTGAATGGGTGAGTGGATCCTTGCTGTAAAGCGCTTTGAGTGCCTAACATAGGTGGAAAAGCGCTATATAAGTTGAGACCATTTACCATTTACCATTGCTTGTCAACTCTCACAGCAGTGACTCTAAATATTTCATCGTTATTTTATATTTACCGTCAACTTTATTCTTCTGCTTTTCAAAGTGCTTAATCCAGCCAGTGCCTTGCAAACTCACAAGGGAGATATTTTTATGGACTCAGGTTCCTGATGTATTCCGTGTCAGATGCTTCCTGTAAGACCTGCTGCTGGTCAATAACTCCTCTGTGATAAATGATTATGTCTGTTTCCATTGCTCGGAGCATCAAGAGGAGGGATACAGCAAGGGCTGGGTAATAGTTTAACCAAAATATTCCCCATGATGTGAATTGGTCTCTTACCGGAACGAACGGTAAGTCACGGGCAGCGGGGGCAGGAGGAGAACAAAGTGGACCATGAGCAGAGAGAGTGAAAGCAGCGGAGTGGAGCTGGTCCAAGTGTGGTCAACTTAAACACTAAAGATTCAGCCACTTTTCAAACCTTCCATGACTATTTTTAAAAACACGACAAGCAACAAATGTGTTATAACCCTTCAGGTTTTTAATAAAGTCACCATTACGTCCTGGCAGTTTTCTCAAGGCAAAAATAAAATATTATAGCATGAATAAACAAATGCCCTTTTCAACTTCAACAGTTTTTAACAAATACAGCTATTTTTGTTAATGACGTGCGTAAACTAACAGGTGGTAGAAGACAAAGCAGGGCAAATAAGTCAAATGCCAAATTCAAACTTAAAAAAAAAATCGGATTTAGCACCAGGCCTTATGATAAAAATGTTCAAATATCTTCACTAAAAGTTTGTCAAGCCTTGAATGTCTTGAGGCTCCGTCCACTCAGACTGAGGACTGATGGACTTGTTTGTGAGAACAGCAAGAGCGGGCAGCAGCCAATCTAAGTTGTCAGAGCAAGGAGACAGAGGGAGCCAGAGGTAGACTGTTTTACATGTTTATATTTCTCTTCTGGGTAGTTGAACGCCATAGTACAGCAGAACGCATATGTGCATTTGAAACTTTTTGTCGGCTGTAATGGCAAACATTCACAGCTCCTCCGGTCTCAACTTTTTCTATCTGTAACCCGATGCATATCTTGCAGCATGTGTGAATCTTATAATAATAATAATAATGCCTTACACTTGTAATGCGCTTTACAAGCCTGTATTACCAAGTTTCTCAAAGCGCTACACTGTCTTCATTATTTATTCACTCCAGACTCGGTGGTGGTAAGCTACTGTTGTAGCCACTGCTGCCCTGGGGTAGACTGATGGAAGCGAGGCAGCCAGTCTGTGCCATCGGCCCCTCCGACCAAAACCAACCACTCACTCACTCACCACATTTACCCCAGGCTTCCTGGTGTTCCCAAACAGTCTCCCATCCAAGTACCAATCAGGCCCTTCATGTTTAGCTTCCAAGATCTTGTTTTTGATTCATTACCGATTTGGAAATAAAGCAATGACAATGTTAATCTTGCAGTTTTCTCTATCTTTAAACAAATACAATTGGCCTTTAAATACAACATAGAGGAAATTGTGCTGTCTGAAAAGAGATGGTGCTCAATTTATAGTAAGTTTGATGGATGTTAAAGCTGGGAAGGCAGATGGAATAGCTGAGGGCGGCTTCGATATTGCTTGCAATTCAGAGCATCAGCAGATAACACTAACGCATACATACAAATCACTTCATACCATTTGGCGCAAAAAGTCAAAAGATGAATCAATTGAGAGAGAGAAAACAAAAAAAACAATGCCACCAAGTGTAAGGCTAGTGAAATCTGTAACCTGTCTGCAACCGTTCATGAAGACAGCGGTGAGATTATAGGCATTCTCTGGGGACATCTTAAACCCCTAACAATGGGAAGTATCAAAGACCGGTTCGGTCAGCACTATTCTGAGAGAAACGCAATACTGTCTACTCTATATTTGGACACGGAGATTCACAGAAAGCACCGGAGACTCATACTGGCAGGGTTCAGAAAATCTTAATTCTGCTCCAGGAAAACAGAAGTGTCCAGACAGCCTGGGCCGTGAGTGTTGACTCCTGTCGAGACCTGGAAACACACTCTCTTCCTCAAAGGATTTGGTGTTCACATCTTACAAAACTCTTTCAAAATTTTAGCAAGGGATCATTCACCCAATCCCCCAAATGCACAACTTTGGACAGGGGCACGGAGCTGGAAGTGCAGAACAAAATGCTAAATAAAACCCACTCTCAATCAAATTCACAAACATAGTTTCTTTTGGAGTTTGAAAGTTTGAAAAGTGCAACCTTTCAGGGATAGATTGACATAGCTAAAATAAGCCTGAACATCTTTTAGTTTCCATGGCAGTGGCTCTAACTGCAACAACACACTGACAACAAGGTTTCGATCTAATTCTAAAAGCTTACACTTAAACATCTCTTCACTTCTCATCTCAGCAGTACAAATCAATCTGATCTAAATAATTAATCCAATTCACTCCAGAAATGCAACTTTGAGTCAAATGATTTAATCCGGCCATATATTTAACAGAAATTGTTCTCACATAAAAGAAAGAAAATTAACAATGTCACACTGACTGAAGTTCCATTTACAGCTTTCTGGCACCTGCATTTTTCCACATTCATCACTGAAATCGGAGCGTATTCATTGCATATCAGTCCTGTGCGATACGTTACACCTATCAGCACATAAGAGACAGCGGGTAATGACCTTCAGCTTTGTTCAGAGCAATACAATCTCTTGGTGTGACAGGCCATTGCGCTGCTGGTTGTGGATTACAGTGAGGAAAATAAGTATTTGAACACCCTGCTATTTTGCAAGTTCTCCCACTTAGAAATCATGGAGGGGTCTGAAATTGTCATCGTAGGTGCATGTCCACTGTGAGAGACATCTAAAAAAAAAATCCAGAAATCGCAATATATGATTTTTTTAACTATTTATTTGTATGATACAGCTGCAAATAAGTATTTGAACACCTGTCTATCAGCTAGAATTCTGACCCTCAAAGACCTGTTAGTCTGCCTTTAAAATGTCCACCTCCACTCCATTTATTATCCTACATTTAGATGCACCTGTTTGAGGTCTTTAGCTGCATGAAGACACCTGTCACCCCATACAATCAGTAAGAATCCAACTACTAACATGGCCAAGACCAAAGAGCTGTCCAAAGACACTAGAGACAAAATTGTACACCTCCACAAGGTTGGAAAGGGCTACGGGGAAATTGCCAAGCAGCTTGGTGAAAAAAGGTCCACTGTTGGAGCAATCATTAGAAAATGGAAGAAGCTAAACATGACTGTCAATCTCCCTCGGACTGGGGCTCCATGCAAGATCTCACCTCGTGGGGTCTCAATGATCCTAAGAAAGGTGAGAAATCAGCCCAGAACTACACGGGGGGAGCTGGTCAATGACCTGAAAAGAGCTGGGACCAACGTTTCCAAGGTTACTGTTGGTAATACACTAAGACGTCATGGTTTGAAATCATGCATGGCACGGAAGGTTCCCCTGCTTAAACCAGCACATGTCAAGGCCCGTCTTAAGTTTGCCAATGACCATTTGGATAATCCAGAGGAGTCATGGGAGAAAGTCATGTGGTCAGATGAGACCAAAATGGAACGTTTTGGTCATAATTCCACTAAACGTGTTTGGATGAAGAAGAATGATGAGTACCATCCCAAGAACACCATCCCTACTGTGAAGCATGGGGGTGGTAGCATCATGCTTTGGGGGTGTTTTTCTGCACATGGGCCAGGGCGACTGCACTGTATTAAGGAGAGGATGACCGGGGCCATGTATTGCGAGATTTTGGGGAACAACCTCCTTCCCTCAGTTAGAGCATTGAAGATGGGTCGAGGCTGGGTCTTCCAACATGACAATGACCCGAAGCACACAGCCAGGATAACCAAGGAGTGGCTCTGTAAGAAGCATATCAAGGTTCTGGCGTGGCCTAGCCAGTCTCCAGACCTAAACCCAATAGAGAATCTTTGGAGGGAGCTCAAACTCCGTGTTTCTCAGCGACAGCCCAGAAACCTGACTGATCTAGAGAAGATCTGTGTGGAGGAGTGGGCCAAAATCCCTCCTGCAGTGTGTGCAAACCTGGTGAAAAACTACAGGAAACGTTTGACCTCTGTAATTGCAAACAAAGGCTACTGTATCAAATATTAACATTGATTTTCTCAGGTGTTCAAATACTTATTTGCAGCTGTATCATACAAATAAATAGTTACAAAATCATACATTGTGATTTCTGGATTTTTTTTTTTAAAGATTATCTCTCCCACAGTGGACATGCACCTACGATGACAATTTCAGACCCCTCCATGATTTCTAAGTGGGAGAACTTGCAAAATAGCAGGGTGTTCAAATACTTATTTTCCTCACTGTATAACAAGGCTCTCGGAAAAAGATGTGTGCATCAATGCGGACTAAATAGAATAACTTACCAGAAAGCAAAATAAAGCAATTTAGAGAGTTCATTATTCCACAAATTAAAAAAAAAAAAGAAAAAAAATCAAATCCACACTTTCTTTTAAGTGTCAGCAACAGCTATTTTTCCAAAAAATTAAACAACTACAAAAGTATTTATGCTAAAGACATTATCATTTGAGCCGCTCGTTCAAAATCTTGGTGCTATTAAATTTTTTTCATTTGTGTTAGCCGTTAGCTTCAAGACAAAAACGCTTGCCATGAAAAGCACGGAAGTTTACTCCGAGGAATTATTTGCCCCTGACACGATGTTTTAACATGATGCCACAACTGTCCACCAGTAACTCCCTGCCTGCCATGTAGAGCTGGGCAATTTTTTCCCCCAAAAAAATCTGAGATTTTTTAATAATAAAAACTCGATTTACGATTCGATTTGATTTTTTCCCCCCATTTAAAACAAAATAACTGCGAACTATAAATATATGTACAACATATATATTTATTGTATTTAGTTAAAGTGAACCAACATAAACAAAATTGCAAAGACAAACCCTTTCTCTAACTAAAAGGTCACTATGCAGTGTGCAACAAAGATTGTTAAACATCCAAATTATTTATACTGTATTTGGATTAAGCTAATAAAACAACAAAAATCCTGAGGTAACTGAGGCACATGTGCACAGCAGGACCTTATTCCTCTAAGCAGAGGGCAGAGAGCTAAATATAAAATAAAATAAATATCTAAAAAAATAAATCAACAACAAAAAATCTAAAAAAATCGATTTAAAAAAAATATATGAATCGATTTGACCTACCAACTCGATTTTTAAATCAAATCGATTTTTTCCCAGCCCTACTGCCATGTAATCTAGAGATATTTATTTTTTTAGATTTTTTTCATTTTTCAAGATGCTGCTACTGTACTAACTCATAGGGAAATAACGGACACAGGAAGAGCAGCGCCTCCTGAGGATCCACCCGGATGTATCGTGACGCTCGTGTGCATATAGCCTATTGATTGTCCATCCCTTGTTGTCATCGCGCCTCTACAAGCCTTTATTTTCCCTCAAACAATGTCATATATCTCAAAAAGACTGATCTAATGAATGTCTTGTCATGTATACAGATAATGGAGCATGCTTAATTGCCTGTAACGTCTGCCTCACCCCAGTCTTAACATTTACAAGAGGCCACAGCTGGAGGGATTACTGGATATTACTAGTTTTGTGAGTTTTAAAGAGATTAATACAAGTTTTTTGTGAGTAGCGATAGGTCAAGTGTCTTATTATTTATTTATTTATTTATTTAAGATGGGACAGTGCATATTAATTAACATCAGTCCTCAAGGTCCACATGTAAATATGCCAGAGTTAGCCACAATGGCTAATTTTCATCTGTAGTCCCAGGGCAGGTTGCTATCAAGCCACAGCCGGTCAAAAAAAACAACAATGTGCAAAAATCGGGAGGATAGACAAGGAAAGATAGGGAGGCGGAATTGGTAAATAATTGTCAAAACAGTCAATGATGTAGACACTTCAACTCCAGTCATGCAATTATATTAACTCTTGAAAGCAAATAAAACAATCCCAAAAGTGAGCATGACAATTAAGATGACTGTTCACCCTTGTGGAGTCCCCACGAAAAGTGAATAAGAAGAGAAGTCAAACTGTACTTTTGGATATATGCGTGGGCGGAAAGTATGTGTTTGGCTAATGAGCGATTTCACTGCTTTAGTTGGATCTCCTCGGGCAAAGTCTGACCCGTTTGACACATGTTCATAATAGGGAAAAACCTACAGCGTTCAGGCAAAAGAGTCAAATATTCCTGTCAGTGAGATAAGACTGACAGCTTGGAACAAACGGTGTTCTGTTCAGTAGCGCACTGTATATTCACACTGATTTTCGCAGATAAGGCTAAACTGACAGTTGAACTTCACTTGGTATGTAGAACGTATCACGTTACACTCACAACATTTAGCAGAATGTCTGTGTAGGCTCTCAGTCGTACAGGAGTGGTCCATCTTCAATAAAGGTTCTTGAAGATGTACTCTGTTGTTGAAGTGTCGAACGTTTCGCCTCTCTTCCAAAAGGCTTCGTCAGCGCACTAAAGTTCAGTTCAGCCCGGAGTCAAGATAAAGACCATCAGGAGGAGTTCTGCTTGGCTACGTCCCTCCCCTCTAATAGAAGACCCAAAGAACAGGACAGACAAACTACAGAGCCCAAAGGAAGGGAGTCTCTTGCCTTATGTAGCTGGGGTCTCAGAGAAACTTCAGAGATGTTTTAGACAACATCGGATTCCAGTGTACCACAAACCACTGAGGCAAAAATGTGTTCATCCCAAAGACAAACCCCTGAGCCACAAACAAGTAATGTGGTTTATTCTATTCGTTGCAAAGAGGAAGAATGCAAAGAACATCATATTGGAGAAACTAAACAGGTGTTTCAGAAGAGGCTTTATCAACACCGCAGGGAAAGTACAAGTGGCTTCAGTCTGCAGATCATTTCCACCTAAAAACCACCAACCACTTCTTTATCTAAAGAAAAACGTTGATTTGAACGATGAGGGAAAAAAGCCATTTTTGTGAAGAAGGAGAACAGGAATGGCGGGCTTAGATTTCATTTTTTTCCCTGTTACAACAATCTTCTTCACACCAAGCCGGCAGGGCTGTCATGTTAATGAGGCTGAAACTCAGCCCAGAATAGTTCAATAGGCAGGTAATTGGCAGGGATCAGATGAGATTAGGACTGTTCAGACTCAAACTCAGGTGTCATGGAGGTCGTTAGGGCTTAGAACAACAAAGATGTTCATCTACAGGTGAGAGTAGCTGCGAATAGAGGGGAGGGAAGGTAGCCAAGTGGAACTCCTCCCGATGGTCTTGATCTTGACTGTGGGCTGAACTAAACTTTAGTGCGCTGACGAAACCTTTTGGATGAGAGGCGAAGCATTCGACACTTCAACAAGAGAGCACAGAAGATGACTCACAAACCTTCATTGAAGATCTAAAACATTTACTGTGTGAAATACTGCCTGCATATAGTCTTTAAGTAGCACTAAAAGAATTAAGAGCTTGGATGAGTCATTGCCAAGGGAGTTTGTATTTGTTGAAATAAATAACATTGTTTTTGGTTTGTTTTGGTTGTGACAGTGCACTTTAATGAACACATATGCGACTCATAGTGATAGTCTGTAAATTTGCAAAATGACTAGAGATTAGGGCTCAAAGATATAACGTTATCGTATCGATATTGAGATATGAATATTCAAATATTCAAATCGAAAAAGCAAGATATAAACGATATAGATATTCATCAATATTATTTATTATTTATAAATGTATTATTTATAAATTAAATTAAATTAATTAAACATAAATTATGTTTTTATTTTTCTGAAAAATGCTTGGTTTTCATATCGTATCGATATCGAGATATCTCCCATGAATATTGAGATATGAAATTTTGTCCGTATCGTTCAGCCCTACTAGATACAGTGAAATTTGAAAGTAATCAAATTTCCCCCCTCTTTAACCAGAAAGCCCTTCTTAGTTTGCAAAATGAGTAGACCCGGAAAATAATTTTCAAAAGTAAACGATTAAGCTCCCTCCCCCTCCCTCCCAACTGGACCACATTTTATAACATTTGTAAAACATTTAGACTTGCAGACTTCAAGTATATATACATGCCCCGCTGGACTGTAGGGCTGATTTCCACCCGTTGCCTCCCAGTTGTACACAAAATCACTCTTATTCATTCTGGCCTGTACATGTTTTTAGCGGTAGGGGAAACTGAAGTCCCTGGAAGACACCAATGCAGGGACAGAGAGAACAAGCAAACTCCACATAGAAAAGTCCCACCCGGCCCAGGGATTGTACCTGGGACCTTCTTGCGGTGAAGTAAGAGAGCTAACCGCTGTGCCACTATGTTGCCCCTAACCATTACTTATTCGATGAAAAACATAAATGTGTTAATTAGAGCAACAAACTGTCTCTTTTGTCCCCGCCATTACTTTTCACACTCACAGAAGAGCAGCCATTCCATCAGCAACATCACATGAACGGAGAGAGGGGGACGGTCGTCTTACCTGAGAAAAACAGACAAGAAGATTACAATTAGAAGAAATTACATCCATTAACAACAATGCAAATCAAACTGCAAATGGCAATTATGTAAAGCAACATTCAACCAACTATTAGAGAACATTGTAGGCATAGTTCAAACAGGAGCTGCCGTAAAAGCATTCGATGTAAACCCATAGAGATATTCACACTGATTACCGAGCACCTCTGCTGACTTTTGGTGTGACCTGATTAGCCAAAGAGAAACTAAACTATGACATAGGATACAACCGTGACTAACTGAAATTCAAAGCAGTATCAACAGGAGCCCAGAGAGGACAAATTTACATATTTTTCACATTTTGAAACACAGTCAAATGTCAAAGATGTTGTGTCAATGGCTGCACAGTGGGAGCTCTCAGTCTGTGTGGAACGGCAGACAGATCACAGTATTTGTTATAAAAATGCAAACATATCGTAATTCTTATTGTCTGGGAATTATTTTTGAATACAGTATTTCAATAAAAAATACACATATCAAAAAAGACTATTCTTCAAATCACTTCCCTCTGATAGCTACGGCAGACCAGCAAAAGGTGAAAAGCGTGTGACACATCCTCACATTTGATGGAGGTGTATTCAAAACAGAGAGGGACATTTTCAATTTGAGTATTTTGATGACATGGGTGTATGTGTTATATGTAGTTGTGAAAGGGCAAAGCAATGTTTGTATTTTACTTTCTTAGGACCAAATACATCACCATTTGTTTGGTTAAAACTACAATACCGCATGCTGTAGTTTACACTTGAATTGTTAACTTATTTCAGCCCACCAGCACTAGTGAAGAAATATGACAGACAAGGTTTTATAAGCCCTTCTATTGCTTTGGTATGTTACAAGGTTCACATCAACACATTATCTTAAGAAAACAAAAAGCTCAGCCGTCTTGGATTTGCTTCAAACTTTGCATGATTGTTGTTGCTAAAGCCAATACTAGTGATTGGAATCATTAAGGATTTATCAATATTACTGCTCCTTATCGATCTGATCCTATAATGCTTCTCTTATCTGCACAACACAAACATGCTCACCTTAAGGCAATGCTAGGTTATTTTGGGGGAAGGGAGGTTGAGCGTGGGGTTTCCATTTCTTTCTTTCCAGCTCTTCTCACGTCTACACAATTGTTCTGTTCATAACACTGAGGTCAGAGAATGTGTTTCATACATGTGTGTGCAGCAACTTTACCGCCTAGGCCATCGGAGCAGTGGATTGGTACATTTGATGTTGATTTTATGCAGGAAGTGAGAAAAGAACTCTGGCGTGATTATGATACAGTATGATTAGTTATTTATCAAACTATATTCAGAAAACTTTTGTAAACATTTTCAATATTCACAATACTTTTCCAATCTTTGAAACTCTTTGTGATTTTCTCTCTGATGTTTTTATTCACTATCGAGATATTCCAGTTCCCCTAAATGTGACGGCCTTGCGGAAATTGAAAATACCAGACTGTCATTATTTTAAATAAAAGCTGCTGTCAATTTGAGCAAATGAACAATGAGCTAAAAGCCTCCTTTTTGTTAGCTTTACTTTACCCTGTCACTCATGATCGGGCAGGCAGATCAGCACTGCAGCTTACTTTGCGAGCTTGGAATGAATATTTATGGCCTAGATTAAATAATAATGACACTTGAGCGAGTGGATCAGCCGCATGTAGATGAAAGAAAATGATTTAGACTAGGGTGGATTCAATATAAAGGAATTGGAAGAGAGAAAAATATATCAAGATACTGACTCATTTATTTTACAATTCCAAAGGATTTGAAGTATGGCACGGTATGAGAAAAAAATACGACATTCAATAGCTATTCCGGGATTATTGCGATATTTCAGAATCAATTCAACAAAGTATGTTAAGTATGCTAAACATTAAGTTTAACCCTCGTGTGATACTTCAATTTTGGACCCTTTAAAGACCCTAATGTCAAAAAATGTACACTTCAAAAAAGAGCCTGAAAATTACCGCACATTCATAATTTTTTCTGCTTCTTTTTCAAAAATTCTTCAGTGGCTTTTGGGCCATTTGGATGGGCTGCGGCTCCAGTGGCTTATCACTTAAACAAAGATCAAAAGCAATGTTTCATGTTTTTTGTCACTTGTGTAAAAATGAAACAAAAGGAGGTAAATCATAACTAAAACTTTTGCCAAATTTAAAGTTAGCCCGTTTGCACAAAAAAAAAAGAGTATACATTTTAGTAAGAGATTATGTGATATATTATAGCTACATCACCTAATATTGCATATATATATATATATATATATATAACACTATAACACTACTTTGTTGTACAAAAAAATAAAGCACTTACTTACTTACAAAGGCCAGAATTAATATACAAAGCTACCTACTATTTGATAGAGTCAGAGATGGACAGCCTATAGCAGAGCCAAAACATTTGATATCTCTGGATTAATATGATTAGCATAGAGTAAAATTGCTGGACATTGTGAGTACAGTAGAGGGGGTAGCATGTAGCCAAATGATTCATTGTGGCAACTCAAAACAACAAAGACCAAATTAATAAGTGGCCAATATAAAAGCACAGAAGCCTTGTTGTTTATTAACCTCCAGCGCTACTGTTAATTTCTTATCTCGGGCCAGTAAAAGGTTAATTATGTCATGTTGCTATTGTAATAGAAATAGAATACACAAAACTGCTTTAGATAAATTACCTTCTGGATGATAAACGGTGGCACAATATCTAATACTACACAACAGGGTTTTTCAAAGGATTTGTGACCTGAGGGGCCCATTTCTGAAAAGAACAGAATCCCAAGGCCTCCCAAACGTCTTCCACTCCCTCAGTGTGGTGTTGCAAATGAATTCTTCCCATGTGTAAAAATACATTTAAGTGCATTTGTATAGTTCTGAGTGATTTTATTTCTGGAAGTGTTTAAGAACATACAGTATTGTTACAAAATTTGTTGTTAAAATTATCTTTGAATTCCAATTTTATATTTTTTATAAATGCCTCAGGGTCCCAGGCAGACCCCAACTTGAGAATCACTTATGCAGTATAAAATCATCTATTTTGGTTAACGTATAGCAACAGTATAATTTGCCAGAACAAATATTTGGTTGATTATTTCACAATCAAAACAGAACACATTCTCAGCAATTATCGCAAGACTCCACCATTTATACTTGCTCAATCTGAAACAAACAGTACATAAGGAAAGTACATAAGGAATACAAACATGTGCTTTTGACCTTAAGTTGAACAGGCAGTAAATATCCACTTTCTGCCTCCGTGGCATGAAGCTCGATCATCTAATGAAGCAGATGTTTGGTTGTGACAGGCATAAGACAGCAATGGGCAAACAGCTTGTATTTACTTGATATACACAACATTGCAAAGGCTATAAACATTCTTTATTTGTGAGAGAAGTCATAAAAAGAGACGTACTATAGCCTTTCTGCTGAGTTCAGTACAAACTGTATGATCACTTCAGATGTGTAATGATCCATGCTAATGCACAGGCAGCAGAAAACAAGATGCTCAGTCAATTTAGCGGGAACATCGGAAACTGCTTTGACCAAATGAATGCAGATTTTACTCAGACTGAAAATCTTATATTAGGGCATCTACAAACTAGTGCCTCTATACATCTACCCAGCTGAAACATGTACACTTTTTTTCCTGTCTGCCTTCACATGTTTGATGTCATGCAGATGCAGAGATATTCCAATTTGCAATGCAGACAATAGAGAAGAAGAGCAGCTTTATTTATATAGTGCCTTTCACAGATATGGTCACAAAGTGCTTTAGATGAGATCATTTTACATTCACTCCACACTCGGTGGTGGTAAGCGGCCTTTGTAGCTTCTGTTTCCCCTGGGGAGACTGACAGAAGCGCTGTCGCGACTGCACACATCTGCGCCAACGGTCCCCTCTGACCACCACCATTCATTCACGCACACATATCATTCATCCTGGCCTACTGGACATGTTATTAGTGGCGGAAACCTACGCAGATATGGATATAATGTGTTTTATGTATACAAGCTTTCCACCTCTGTTGGACACTACACCAGTTGACAGATGCTCACTAGCAGGAATTTAACTACCGGACTTCAGGTCAAATGTCTGGGATCTATTAACTAAGACACTGCCTCTTATTTTTAAACCGTGAAAGAAGGAGTCAGTTAAATATATACTATCTCCTGCTGTCCAAACTCGTTTTTAGCACACAACGCTTCTGTTCATGTGGAATAATCAAATGCACTTGCGGCGGGTGTGTACACCTTTGTCAGATGGCACCATAGAAAGTGTGGAGCTGTTTTTTTCTCAAATTATTGCATTTATGAGGAAGGCCATAAAGTAATTTACTCCCTTACAACAACAACAACAACAACAAATAATAATAATAATTTGGTATGCAGCTTTAATCATGCAGAAGATACTGTATTTTGAGAGAAGTACAGATGTAAAGGGTTACGTATATTTGTTTTAGCTCCACTTCAACATTTTTACAGTTAATGTTACGATATAGCAGCAGTGTATAATATAACACCTGGTGCAGATAAATCAGCAGGAGTTAAGTGTCACCATGGGAGGGGAATCACAGCATAAATACTCACATATATCAGAGCTGTCAAGAAGAGGGATGGCATTCTTTATCGTGAGCAGCACTGTAGGATTAGCACCAGTAGATAACATAGTCATTCACTCAGAAAACATCATGCTGAGAGGTCATTCTTCACAGTCAATATGTTACACTTTAAAGCCAGTGAAGATGAAAACAGGGTGGTAAAACTGAGGTCAAAAGAGTCAATTGTGGAGAGAAGATTGGAACACCACTCAACTTTGACATACAATAAAAACAAAAAAAAGCTATGGTGAATGAAAGTAAACAGTCTTACAGTATATTACATTAGTTTGTGATTTCTAACTTTGGATACCTTAGATAAAGAAAACATCAGGAAGGTGCAAGGCGTTCACCTACATGTTCTGTGAGAAGATAAACTGTTCCAAAACAAACCAAAAACAATTGAATCTTCAACTTTATCCAATCCAGTTTTGTTATGTTTTGTGTCAAATTTGGTGACAGTTTTCTCAACAGCCCTCTGCCTTGTGGTGTGCCGCAAGGGTCCATCTTCAGGCAACTGATGTTTTCATTATATCTGCTTCCCTAGGATCTATTCCCCAAAGGTTTGGAGTGACATTTCACATCATGCTGATGACAGCCAAATCTATGTTCCCCTTAAGCGTGACAATATATTCTGTGCCACTCAACTGTTGGAGTGCATTGATTAAATCAAATCTTGGATATCTGTTAACGTTTTTACTTTTAATGATAAAACAAATAAAGTTCTTCTGGTTGGGCCTATTGCTGGTAGTGCTGGACACGGCTGGACTATTGTAATGCAGCTGATGCAAAATTATTTTAACTAGCTCACGGAAATATGATCCTATCACTCGAATTCTGTCTTCACTTCACTGGCTCCCAGTCCGCTACTGAATTGATTTCAAACCTCTTTTATTTGTTCCAAGTGCCTCAATGGCCTTGCCCCACGTTATCTGTCTGACCTTCTAGTGTCATATTCCCTGGCACGTTCTCTCAGGTGGCAGATCAAGCTATGCTTGTGGTTCCTCAGTGTAAACACTTTCTAAGTGTAACCTTAGAAAATACTGAGCATTTTCTGTTGTTGGTCCCAAACTGTGGAATGAGCTGCCCCTGTATTGAACAGGTTGATTCCCTTGTGTTTCAATATCGCCTTAAGACACACTTGTTCTCTTTGGCGTTTAACTAGTATTGAATTTTACTGTTAACACACTTTTGTGCCACTATTTTGCATTTTCCTATTCCTATTGTTTGTTATGCAGTACTTTGGTCAACCTTGTTTTAACAATGCTTTATTGAAGTGTAGGGCACACTAATTGAGAAAAAAGATGATTGTGATTTTATAAAATGGGGAACCCCATAAACATAATGCAGTCCTATAACACTGAATAGTGGTAGCATAACACTGAATTTACATATTGAAATTAGAGTCTTAAATCAGAACATCAAGACAGTCACCCCCTTTTTGTTCTGCACACAATTAATATGCTAACTGACTATGACATGATCATGTCCCATGCAGTTGGATGCAGTTGGGTGACAAGACGTTGACGTCTTCATCTGATTACCCACAGTACCCCGGTTTCATCACATAAGCGTGGAGTCAATGTGTGCCTAAAGAGCATCTGATATATCAATATAATATTTGTAAATTAATTTGTGACTTGATTAGTAGGTACAAAATATTGTAAAGCACAAGTAGCTCCTAGCACAAAGAATAACACAGAAATGAACAGAAGGGATTAAAAACTAAAAACATCACTCAAAATCTATTGCACTGAGTAAGGTCATTAAGCAGTGAAAGATGTTTCCAGAAAATAATGTTTCTGGTTGACTAAATGGATTATAGATGTTGTCACCTAAAAAGGAAGTAATACAAAGAAAATAAATGTTTGACTAAAGACTTAGAATAAAACGTCAAAATGAATTATGTTCTAAGTGATGTGACATTGACAGTGACACATGCAAGCATCTCTCTTGTAAAGAGGCTGACACACTCTTGACATTAAATCTGAACAATCTTTGTCTTTAGAATTATTTTGCAGATACTGACGACATATTACATGTCAGGCAGTGCCATTAAGCATGATTTTAGAAGGTGACTAACTTTACCTTTATGGAACAGGGGGAAAAATGGTAAAATGTAATTGTTTTAATGGGTTGTCAGAACACTTTTAGTGTTGGTTGACAGAGATGCTGCCCTGTGCTGGAGTTGAACTCAGGGCAGACTTCATTGCAACGCACACATTAGTAAACAACACAATTCCCAGGTAGGGGGCAAGCGTATTCGTCGACTGCTTGGATCAAAAACACACAGTATTATTTCAAACTTCCTCTAACAAGCTGCTGTGAGAGACTTCTGTCCAATTCAAGCTGTGGAGCAAACAGAACAAAACACGCCAAGCAAATCATGAAAATACTTGCACGTTATGTGAACACAAATTGGTTGGTTGTCCGTAATGGAACCATAAATCACACCCCTATTTCTTAAGCTATTAAATACATAAACTTTTGCTTCCTAAAGAATAAAATCCTTGATAAAAAAATAATAATAATAAAAAATAATTTAAAAAAAATAGTGGTGACACAGCAAGTATCTTTGACTTGTTTCAAAGACTTTCTGACCTATGAATTTTACTACCAACAACCTCTGCACACGTACTGATTTTATTTAAAAAAAAAAAAACTATATGACTTATAGGAAGCAGAACAAATACCAACACATCCTTATTTCAGTCAGTCAATGGAAGGTAAAGCAGGTCAGTGAGTCCAACAGTCTAAATAAAGTTTATTTCTGATACAAGTTACCAAACAACACCGTACAGGTGTGGGGCAACACAAGATATCAAATTTAAATTATAAGCACTGGCATAAAAACCAAGGAAAGCAGAAATATTAGCAAATGTTTATGCATAGCATATGAGATTTGTCTCCTAAGATTTGCAGTTCAGGTGTTAACTAGGTGCCAGCATTGGCCCAGACAGTCCAGCTGCACTCGCCTCTCGGTGAGTGTCCTCTCTCATGTAATTATCAGGAACAGGGGCGGCCATCTCCACTGGGCTCAGCTCAGCTCCACTAGAGACTGCAGCTCTCAGAAGGGATTTCAAAACCAGGCCACTAGAGCTTGGCCAAATTAGCTCCGGTCTGCTCCATGGGGCAAAATTACACAATCCTTTGCAGACAGGACAAGACAGCTTACAACAGACTTATGCTGTAGGTGGGCTGAAGAGGAAAGGCTAGAGAGTTCACTAAGCAAGTCCAACTCATCTTTTCGATTCAGTCTTAATTTGTCATTTACAATATTGTTTCCTCTTTAAATACACACTGTAGTTCATAGATGTGTGTTTGAGTAATCCTACATCAGTCTCTCTCCTCCTCCAAAGCTTGCCATCCATCTGCTGATGTAATGAGATGTTTTTTCTTTCTCGCTCAGTCTCTTGCTCTCCATCTCGGTCTCTGAACCTCTATCTTTGTCTTCAACTCAGACAAATGTGAAAGTCAAAAGCAGTATTGTACATATGATAAATTATTCTAGCTGCACTCTTTGCCAATTTAATCTTATACCTAAATAGGACATAAACAATAATCATTATGCCACCGATAATTATTGGCAATTATTGGCAACTTTGGCACCGATAAATATTTTTCAGCCGATAATTAGGCCTGATAATTATTAGCTCAAACTGCATTGAATCTTCAGCTCCAGCTCGCTGCCTTTCTCTCGGCGGTGGCGCTGTCTCCGTCCTGCTCCTACTGCAGCCCGGAGCTGCTGCAGATTCAACACTGCAAATTTACAGCAGCAGATATACACTCTCCCCGAACGACTACTGCACTGTTTTAGCTGAAAAATATGAAGAGTATTCCAGTGAAACAATGCTGTGCAGGCGCTCTCCGTGAAGGACGTGTTTTTTTTTTACTTTTTACATCGAAGTCACTTCAACATAGTCACTGCAACAAAATGTAAAAGAGAGACGAATTGCATACCGCGGACCCGTGCGAACAGAGCGGGTCCTAAACCGATGTATTATCTTTGTATTTCTAAGAAAATAAAGATGATAGTGCGTGATAAAAGCGCTATGGACGAGAGAAGTTTACATAAAATGAGCCTCGTGTTTTCTGCCACACGACGCATAAATGCATAAATTAGCCCAATGCCAGAGAGAGGGTGCCATGCCATTGGTCCGACAACCCATTAGTCCGATGTCTCATCATTCTGAACATTTATCATTGAGCAGCGGTGCCATTGGTCTGATATCTCTCTCCAGTTGTGTTGTGGATTAAAGAGCCATTGGCCCTAACCTTAAAGTCAGTGGACTCTTGCCTGAACCTAAGATTATTTTTCAACCCCTACTCAATGGGACATTTTCGGAATAATGAGACGTCGGACTGATGGGTTGTCGGACTAATGGGTCGACCCCAGAGAGAGTGTATTGCATTGGTGCTATCGCATATACTTCATGTGCAATGCAAACTTGAATCTGTCTCAGGCACAGATTTGGCATACTTCTCTCTCATGTCAGCGACAGGTCACAGCAGCACAGGACAAAACGGCAGGAGGAAAAAGACACGCCTCTAGATTCAGTAACATATTCACTCTATATTCCACCAGTTTTGCATCTAGGAATGAATTAGTATGATGTCAACAAAAAGAAAAATACTAAGAAGGAAGTGATATTATTTATTTATTTATTTTATTAAGATGCATGTGACACAGATGAGCAGAGACTGAGACAGACCATGATGTAACATCAGAACCCTGAGCTTTTGAAAGATTGAGACCGAAACCCACAGTAAAATCTCATTATGTGATATATAATTATACACTAGTATATTTCTTAGTAGAGTTTATTCATTTTGGGCAGAACTGTGAACTGTTACATTGATTTCTTGTCACAAAATCGGTGGCATTATCGGTTATCGGTATTGGTGGTCTAGTAGAAATTATCGGCTTATCGGTATCGGTTCAAATTTCCATTATCGTGCATTTCTAGTCCTATTGATTTATGCACCTTAACGTACTAGTTATGTAAAGCACTTTGGATTACTTTGTGTGAATTGTGCTCTAAACTTTCAGCATTTCTTGCTTATAGTTAGAAGCAATTGCTTTGCTCAGAACAAAACACTCAACTTTATCCGTCTTTATCCGCAGGAGTGTCCAATTACTTGTTTCTCAAAGGCCGCATATCGAAGTGTATACGGCATGTGGTTGTAGTTAGGTCGATTTTATTTAATTCTACAACCACAGGTGAAGAACATTCCCAAAGGGGCTGGTCCAATAATTCATTCTGTTCATTATGTAAAGTATTGGATCATGCAAATTAAAGAGCACACAAATGTCCTCCCTAAGGCATGTTTGAGTTATGCTGCATTTCTTTACACACATACAAATGTGGCAAAAAGGCAGAACTTTGTCATAATTGGGTCATGATCCCATTATGTTTCAATAATAAACATTTTCCCTCAGCCTCATTGTACCTTAATGTTTTCTTTTTCCATTACTACCCATAAAGAAAATGATTATGTGGTTACTTTGAGCTCTAGCGGCCATTTTGTTGATCCACCAGAGAAATCACCACAAATAAAAATGCTAAGGAAACTAATATTTCCAACCACAACAATCACGGTGTTGTGAAAGCGCAGGGATTGTCAACATGTAAAAACAAGACTGTCCCATTTACACCTAACTGTTCTTCAGAAGAGCATGTCTGTATTGCTCTACTAACTCGCTCAGTTTCCTGATATGTTTGTTCACTTTTGTAAAAGAGCGCAAAGTGTTGTATTATTGAACATTCTACACTTTGAACAGAACAACGACTGCAAGAAAATCCACAAACTCACTCAACATGACAGTTATGTCAATCTCTCTCCCTTAACAAAGCATACATGTAGATTGTACGTTTCTCTTGTAAACAGGACACTATGTCTGTAAATGTCCAGCTTTTCTTTAACACGGCCATACGGCCATTTCCGTCTTCTCCAAACCAAACTTGCGACTCGCCCTTTGGCAAGAGTTGCACAAATCCTAAATCAGACCCGTCATGTAGCTCAGGGGGAGACAGAGACGTGTCTTAAAGGCTTAGCGTTAGAGATTGATATTTTAACACTTGGTTCCACACCTTTAAAATGTGCAACACTGTCATATGAACATTTTATTCTTGATCATTAAAACAATGTGCTCAAAAATGGTGGGCCACTATTTGTGGAATCAACAAATGCCTGATTAGCTTCTCCACATGACTGCATTGTACATTTTCATCACTCCATTTTGGTCAATCAGCTTTTGCAATGAAGGCCGCGAAACTGTGGAACAAGCTACCTGACAATATAAAGACATGCCCGACCATCGAGGGTGTTAAAACTGAACTCAAAAACATCTAAAAGTAGCCAGCATTGCACACACTAGCCATGCCAGCCCTCTTTAGTTTCACACTCCCTATGGTACTGACTCTGTTTGTATTCGGTGTTGTTGATGTGTCTGGTTGTATGTGAGGAGGGCGAAGGTTTTTGATTGAATCTGTAATGTTGTATGCGGTTTGTCTTTCTTGGTCAGCCCCTTGTCTTGTGAATCTCATCTTGTTTTTTTGTTATGGGTTGTCTGTTTCCTGCCAGGGATTGCGGATGTAAATTAGCCTCAGGCTAACTCTGGTACAATGCATCAAATGGCAACATTTATGTTATAATTGTGCATGGTCCCGTTTAAATAAATAAACTATACTAAACTAAACTGATGCATGACCATCTCGGATGTGCTTCAAATGCGTTGTTTACACCCAACAGTAAATGTGCGAGGGTGTTGAGCTTTATTCCTTTTCTTTGTTGTCTTTGTCTTCTTCCCAAATCAATGACAGTCCAAAATCATGGCTTCTCCAATCCCATTCTAACTGCTCGACCAATAGCTCTTTTTTTCCTCTCAATACAAAAGAATATGGAAACATAATACCATTTGCGGTGCCTGTTACTTCACTTATAAATACCAGCGGTGCCGAATAGACTAGTGTATATGGCTGCCTAACAGTGTTTAATTTTGCACAAAAGATGTCATAGACGTTGAACCATGCTCTGTCAGTGAGGAGATTAAGCTTGACAAAGTGAGAATACGCAGGCTAATTTCTGGATGAAAATGTGTTTTATAATAGCTGGTGCAAAAATAAAACAGTCATGCTGATTTCATGACAACAAAGGAAAGATTCTGTGGAGAACCAACAGCACTGATCAAATTATCTTTCCAACAACAATTAGCCATCACAGCAGCCATTGTGTTGAACAAAATACAATCTGTATCAAATGAGCCACATGGGACAAGGCACTTGAGAATTGATTGTCGTAGTGATTCTCGTGTGGGTATTACTTTGAATGTACAATCTCATAAAATATATTATATATTTGACCTTCCAAACGCCATGCTAGATCCAGATTAAATCAGGACTAAACTGGGTCTAAAATAGATCTAAATTGGGCTAATTTTGTCTTAACTAAACCATGTCTAAACCACAAAAACAAATACCTTACTAAAGTAATGAAATAATATTCTATCCAAATGAATGTGGTGGTCACCAAAACCAGCCATGAGGAAGTTCCCAAATGAGGGCGAAATGCAAATGGAAGTCAAGTTGTTTTTGTTTTAGGGTTAGACGTTTGAATTAACTAAAATATATCCTGGATCAGAACCGGAATCAGAATAGTTTTTATTGTTTTATCGTTTGAGAACAGGTTCACTAACTAGACTAGACGCCTCCAGGTGCTGGAGGTGAACAGGTCCTGGAGAGATGGGAGCTTACAGCCAATCACCTTTTAGCAGCACACACAATGCGCTGCAGTCGGTGCCTGTCCCAGTCTGTAGCGCCGGGGTACCACACGGTGATGGAGGAGAGGATGGACTCAATGATGGCCGTGTAGAACTGCACCAGCATCTTAGTCGGCAGCTTAAGTTTCTTCAGCTGCCGCAGGAAGAACATCCTCTGCTGGGCCTGACTAAGAATCTACATAATTTGAAAGGAAAAAGTCTAAAATAGCAGATGACCTGGAGTACCACCGGAAGAAGCCCAAGTTTGAGTTTGAGAACCACTGATACTTCTGATGGTGGTTAAATCCAAGCACCCACTTTCAACCTATACTTTCTATAATGTTTCTACATGTACAAAGATATTTGTTTCTTATCTGATGTAGACTCGGGAACCAGGACTCATCTTCAACATATTATAGCAAGCTGTAATCCAGAGTAAATATATTAATGTCATGTGTCAATGTATTAATTTATAAAAAAAAAGTACTCACAGTGTTATGCTTTTAATTATATAAGGTCAACATGAGCCACAGATCAAAATTATATTATGTGTCCATTTGTCTGTATGCTTGCCCTTGAGAAAGCATAATGCAGAGGTTAATGGTGGTAAATGGACTTCACAGAAGGAGCCACTTCAGCGCTTGTCAGTTAGCATACACAGAATGAGCGGAATCTGTGAAGATCAACCTCGTTAGAAACAAGGGGTGACAGGAGCGTAGGAGGAAAAGTACTTAACCTGACAAGGCAAAGAAACTCCTGAGGGAGTTGTCAAGTAAAGGCGAGACACAGCAGGCAAAACTCTATTAGTTTTCAGGTTATGGGTCAGTTTGCCTCCTCACATGCACTTGGAGACAGACACCAGACTTTTTGTACTAAATAGGTCTTTTCAAATCTATCTAGCCTGATTTTGAGCTTTTAACGCTAAAAAATAAAGGCAAGGCAAGGCAATTTTATTTATACCGCGCATTTCATACACAAGGCAACTCAATGCGCCAAACAAGGTAAACCTTTCCCAGTTTTCCCCACATACATTTTTTCCTCATATTTATGTCAGTAAAAATTAAATTTGATATATCTAAATGTTGACCTCAGTCACACGCTTTGACTCGCACAATGAATAAACGTGCAAGATTATGGCACTGTTTAATTTAAAATCAGATGGATGGGTTGGATGGGATAATACAATTTAAAGGGGCAGCACCTTTAGATACATTTCATTTTTGGCACGGCGTTATATTGTGACAGGAAAAGGTTGTAGACTGGGTAAAAAAAAAAAAGAGCAGAACATTTCCATTTCCAAAACCAGTTAACACAACACCGAAGGTCACGCGAGCACTGAATTCATAAATATAAAGGTACAATGAGCAGGGACCCTTTGCACATTAAAGTTCACCGTCAAAAGCAATGGCTCGGTTATTTCCAATGGCCAATGTGATGCAATGACGAGCAATAATGCAAATCACCGATTCATATGGCGTGCGTTTTAAGAGGAAGGTTATAGACACTCACGTCGCTTTAACAGTTACGATTTCCAAGGTGAAAACAGAATGCTAATGTTTAGTGCTCCAAAATATGCGCAGAGAAAGATTATAGTCTGCTGGGCACAAAATGAATGAGTGATCAAATTGTAAAGCCATTATCTCGGGTTTATTGCATTACGTCTCCTGGATTCAGAGCTATTTTCCCATCGGGAGACATGGAGACCATACGCCCACACAAAACTGCCTCAACGGGTTCTCCTTTACAGTGTCAATCTGTTTCCTCCATTTCCTTAGAGAGGAAGAGGTGGGCGATATATCGGCTACTGATTGTGTGTTTGTGTGTGATTGGTCCACTTGGAGCTTGTAACGCAGGAGAAGAAATGCGGCTAAATGGGGAACAATAATACATAACATTTTTGGAGGACAAGTAAACGAGTAAGTCCAAACTATTACCAATCGGGTTATTAGGATTGACAATGTTACTCATTTCTACAGTATCCAATGAGGTCTCACTCAACTTCTCACAATGTGTCGATTGTGCTTATATCGTCTCTCGTCTCTGTGGGTCACTTCAACTCCCAACCCGCATCTGCCGCAAACATCATTTTAACCGAGTCAGAGCCGCGTCGACACCTGTGATGTCCTGACTTGTGGCATTGTTTCAACATGATTTGTAGACACAACGCTCAGCGAGACAGGTGCGAGACTGCTCCTAAATCTGCTTTGACAGAATGACATTTCAGCGTGAGAGCACAGGTCCCTGTTGAGTCTGAAATGAAAGCTTTATTATGAATCGTCACTTTTGGATGGTGTCACAAACAGAATCAGTCCCATAGACTTTAGTTCAAATAATACTGCGAGTAGGGATGGACCGATAATGATATTTTGGGTCACGATTATCTTGGCCAAAATAATTGTGATTAACTATATTATCACAATATTTGCCAATGGTTTCAAAATGTAACTGAAACTTGCAGAAATGACAGAAATTATGGGAATAGGGTAATGAAATATTCCTCTTCATAGAGTAAGCCATACATAGTATTTAAACAAAATCAACTCAAAATTCTTAAAAACTTTTTTGTGTGTATAAAACGAAAACCAGCTGTTCTTTTTATAGCCACAATCGATTTCAATCAATCAATGCATTGATGGTTTTAAAAGGCAGCACTACTGTATGAACACAGAAGAACCACCATTACCATAAAAAAATTCAAGGCTTAGGTTGGAATTTATTTCGACTTTGCAAACGATGCAGATACATTTCTTCGACATGTTCCTCATGTCAGAGTTTCATCTTAGTTTTCTTTTGCTGTCAATCAAAAACAAAAACAAAAAAAACACACACCTCAGACTTTACTTTCTTCCAGGAAAGGGTAAAGTGTGGAGATATTTGGATCCACCTCGTTCACCTGTCCTTTTGTCATGACAGCGGCGCTTCTTATTGACTCACTCATTCTGCCCAAGAGCTTGCAATGAATAGGGGAGTCGGGACCCCTTGTGGTGTAACACCATAAGATACGTTCCAGCAGAAGGGCCGGTGGTGGTTTTCTGGTGTATTTGTGATTATCTTCTAGTGTGATAATCCCAATAATCAAAAAATGTACCGATCAACTAATTGTCGCATTTTTTTATCACCATTAACAATATTATTGTTTATCATCCCATCACAAACTGTATTTGTATCACATTTTTGTATTGGACTACAATGTACATATCATCACCATGTAATTCAAGAAGTGTATTTTCTTTATCTAACATTTTAATAAGTCAGAGGAAATGTTGGCTTGGTTATGTCTGTGTTCATGCTCTGTGCTAAGCTGTTTCTCTATGATAACTGGAGATTGGCAATGCACTATGTTACAGAATACATTGCCAATCTGCAATCAGTTTGATAAAAGATCGCTGAATACAATCCAGGCCATTGTTTACAGGACAACAAAAGGCTCTACTGTAATCCCAGTCACCAGAATGATTAGCTTTGTTATCAGGAAACAGCTACATTGGGGAATGTATTTTTATGGGATTCACCCAGATGACGTGACTGCAACTATAGCAGCAGTTAAGTTTCTTCCAACACACACAATAGTTTACTCCTCGAGCTAGGACGCGAGGGGCGTTGTAACCACCTTTTCTGCTCCCGGGTGCGTTTTGCGTTTGTGTGCACTTTTAAAGAGCTGTAGTTCAGTTGACTACTGTAGTTCAGTTGACTACTGATCAAAAATAATCAATCATTTTTGATGATTGTTTCTGGAACTATGTTTATTGGACATGACACAGACCAAAGTGGTTACAACACCCCGTTTTGTACATTGTCTAAAAAATTTTAAAAAACTATTGGGAGCAAATCACTTTGCATGTGTTTATTACACATGCAAAGTGATTTGCATGATTTGCACACGGAATGACCCCAAAGCCTGATCCGCACTCAGTCAACTTGACCCTAGTCTTTACAGTAGCAAAAGTCCTTATCTTTGGAAACACATATATTGCAATCATTTCAGATGTTAATTTCATTTATTTCGAGTTTCATAATAATAAATAGTATTGTTTTTTTTATAAGTACTGCCAAGTAAATGACTCACAGCATGTGAGGATAGAAATAAACAAAGGGCCTTTATTGAGAATTAGGTTATGCGTTATTGTTTTTTCCCATAGAATGTAATCTGGTTTGTTGAACCCCGGCAGGGAGCCATACACAACTGCGCATGAATACATGTGGGCTTTGAAGATAAGCTGTTTTGCATATGAACATTTGGTGCATCCTCTGTTGTTGTGCATTTTTATGACCATGCCATCGTTTTAAAATATCTCACTTAATTGCAAAAACATTACATCAAAATGTAACTCATAAAATGGGCAGAACAAAGGCACAAAGGAATGCATTATATCCACAAAGAGAATATGGATTAATAATTGTATGTTATACACACTGTATAATGGGTTTTCAGTTTACTTCTTGTTAAGCCACGTTTATAGAGGAGATAAAGCTGAGGTGAGCAGCTGCAATAACTGCACAGCTGTTTAATCTCCGAACACTTGCAGCAGGTTTATTTCCTGTGGCACAGACATAAAACAGACACAGAGATTAAACTAGGGATAAATATGAGTGGCAAACAAGCTCTGAGATCTCAAGTGCCCCATATGTTAGATTTAATAAACCGTGTGTTCAAACATCAATAAACCTTTTCCAAAAACAACTCCCTTTTATGTTTATGAGACCTGTTTTGTTCCTGTGTCACACTCAGCCTGTAAAAGCCGAAACAGGCCAGTTCACTGCAGGACGGATTTTCAAATGGTAAATGGTAAATGGTCTCAACTTATATAACGCTTTCCCCCCCCACATTAGGCACTCAAAGCGCTTTACAGCAAGGATCCACTCATTCATACACCAATGTACGCAGACACTGGAGGCAAGGTGGGTGAAGTGTCTTGCCCAAGGACACGACGACAGTGTGCACCTTCAGGAGGTGGGATTCGAACCCCCGATCTTCTGATCATGAGACGACCTGCTCTACCATCTGCGCCATTGTCCTCCCAAATCTATAGTGAAGTCAACTTTAACTTTTGAAAGTAATGGTAATCTAAAATGTAAATGAAACCTGCCGCCTCTGAAATAAACACAGAATGATGGGAGAAACCTCTCTTTGAAACAATCCATATTTGGCTTCCCACATTTCCGATGATTTGCTCATAAATAGCAGTTTGCTATTCAACAGTGAGACTCAGGTCCCACCGTGGACTGATATACATTTGCTTTTATTTAGTACATTTTTTTAAATATATATACAAATTTGACCACGTTTCAAGTGTTGAAATGTTCGGTTTTCTAATTCAAATGCCTCCATTGCCATCCTCACTCCACTTCCAATCATAATCAATATAGCTATTCGTTCAGCGTCGCTGCAGACCTTTTCAAACTTCTGCTGAAGTGAATGAATGTTCATGGTTAAGATGCATTTAAACAATTATGCACAACAAAAAGAGCAGATGGCACACTATTTACAGCCAAACAGAAGTTGCAAAACACACAAAAAGCAAAGGAGACGACTGGGAGGATAATGGATTGTTCAAATATTTGATAAGACTTTGTTGATTCGTAGAAAACGTTGCTTCCACAAAGTTCCAAGACAGTAAGAAGTGGTAATTACGAGTTATATGGCTATACACAATCCTAGAAATTATATACAATATATTAAAATAATAAAATAAAAGTACATTAATAAGTCTTGCAATTAATGTACTTACAATCTAAACATACAACCTACAATCAAAGTTCTGAAATGCTTGGATTGTTGCAGTTTCGGCTCGTCATGTCGGCTACATAAAATGTGTACATCACTTTTGCTCAATGCTTCACCGTGGGATCGTTTTAACAGTCAGTTAACCACAAGACTTTAGTCAGGAAAAATACTAGAGAGAATCCGTACAGGAGACGGGCACAGGCTCCACAAATACAATCCTTGCTCCATTGCTTTCATGGGAATATCTATACATTAACTACAGAAAGGATGTCTCAGAAAATGGATTCAAAATGTGCAAGAGATGAGAGCATCTGTGGAGGAGGACGGAGGAGATTGTGGTTCAGTTTAGACGAAGAATCATTTAGGAAACAGTAAGTCTCTTTCCTCATTTAATGAAAAATGCCAGTCAAAGTCTGGAAACAATGTCCCGCAGCAAATGAATGGGAAGCCGTGTTCTAACTTTAGTATTGTAAACACAATGTGGATTGCATGTAGCCTACAAGTTTAATTCAGCGTAAAACAATTGTACAGTTAGGAAAAAGACAGAAAAGGACATGTTTGCTGTATAAATGCAGGAGATGACGAAGGCTCACAGAGAAATCTTTAAGAGAACGAGGTAAGACAAGAACAGAGGTTTCTTGTTTGCTTCAGTCTTGTTGCAGCTATATTTTCACAGACTCCGCACACTTGGTCTCGTCTCTCACCTTTCATAGGTCTCAGGAGGGCTGTTTTTATGAGTCTCAGAAGACTTGTTAACACATCTTTGTTCATGTTTGCCCAAAGTCTAGAGACATTTTGTCTTTATAATTATAAACCTTCAAAATGTGAGACAAGATGAAGATGCACATTCCATTTTGAAGATGCAAATTAATAATTGAGCTAAGAAAGTAAAGAACTGCATAGAGGACTCCACCCACTCACACAGCATAATGGTCAGCCCTGTGGGTATGACACAGGACCAGGAGGCAACACTCTCACTCACACATGTCCCACTTTGGATCAGCTTCAACAGCAGATGAAGAGACCTGAGAGTACAGTCCAAGGACTGGACACAGTGGGACAGACCGAAGCCTGTGGCTAAGTTCAGCTCATGTGAGATCTGCCTTCAATAGGACAACACTGCAGGTACTGTCCTACATGCAAAGTACAAGCTACATTTACATGTGGTTTGGGTTATTTAAGAACATTTAATTCAACTTAGAAAATGCCTTTGAAGTTACAAGTTTTACAATGTGTGTGTGTGTGTGCGTGTGTGTGTGTGTGTGTGCGTGCGTGTGCGTGCGTGTGTGCGTGCGTGCATGTTCAATGATCAGTTGCAACACTGAAGGTCAGATCCAAAGAGGGTCTTAAATGTAAGGTGTGTCAAAATAAATTAACCCTAATGACAAGCTTAAATGACTAATAATAATAATGTACTGTACTTTTCAAGCCTGTGTTACCAAGTTCCTCAAAGAGCCACACTGTATTATTCATTATTCATTCACACCGTGCCTTCTGTGAAGCACAGCTGCCCCACCCACTAAGCTCAATATTTAAATGTTGATAATTCAGAGGAGCTTAATTCCATGTGTGGTTTATGTACATACTTTATTATTATATGCCTAATTTAACGGTATTCTTAACACATATAAAGTGGCATTTCTGTTACTGGAGGCATTCGAATTGAACTCAAGTCTTCGCACATTAGATGGAACATTCCCTCTGCACCTGATCCATATTTAATGAGCATATTTAATGGTGAGGCCGACCTCCAAACACCACGCCTAATGTCGGGAATTGTGCAAATGTGCAAATGTTTGAGCTGTGAACATCACATCATTTGATCAAATGAACGCTGCTGTGTATCTAAATGCCATTAAATAAACGCATGATGGCAAGCCAAGGGCAAACAGAACCGAAAGGAGTTTAAGTTTTTAAAATGTTACTTTTTGTGCCAATCCTACCACAGAAAAATGTCCTTCTATTTATTTCTATATCTTCTTAATAACTATTCCTTCTTCTGCGGTCACACATAGATGTTCTCCCTCCCAGGAGAATTGGGTTGGATACAATGGACGATAGTGTCTCCACATCGAGTCACAATACGGTATCACTTTATTTTACAGCGCCTTGATACATTGTACCTAACTAAATTTAGTACAGTGTAATGTGCTCTCTAACAAAATAACTTGTACCTATGGGTTAGATACACAATGGAATAACTTGTATTAGTACTTTGTAGGCAGGGGTTAAAGTGGGCGGGAACGGTCGGGAACGGCGTTCCCCCACCTTCGCATGGCAAAAAAAAAAAAGGAAAAAAAAGTTCATGATTGCAACTTTGTCATTTTCACGCACATACGAAATTCTGCCTGTGAGATAAATCAATGCAATAAAAGTACTAGGTTGGGCCTACTCAATATGCGTCCCGGGGGCCAAACAATAAAATCTGACCATTTTCCATAAAAATTATATTTCTTCCGGCATTATCCGCGCCGCATTCGCGTAGCTCCACAGCAAGTTCGCGGCACTTTGCGTAGCAGTGTGCCTCCGGCTCCGGACCATCATCTCCTAGCGCGGGCTCAAATGAAAACATGGCTCTGTTAAACGGTGTAAGACGCTAAACTGAGAAAACAGGACGGACTGACAGATTTGATCAAACCGAAGCACAAGGACAGTGTGAATCATGTTTTTTGCTCGGAGAAGCAGGACTCTTCACGGTCCGCAGCAGGTGCAGCGTGTGTGCCTTCACCGGTGCAAAGGGCTTAACCAGCGACTTTCAGGTAAGGAACACCAGTTCAGCTGTGGATGTTTGTAAAGCGGACGATAAAGCTGATGGGACGTGAGTTTTGGAAAACTGCACTGCACCACCAGCACTCGTGTTTAACCGCTCAACACGCTAAACCTCGCTCTCTGGGCACTAACTTTACTAAATAACATCTGAATCATTCATTTGACAGGTGCATTTTTCTTCCTTTCTGCTCTGACTTCATTAAATACGTGTTTGTGGGAAATGTACAAGCGCAGAGATGCTCTTTGCAAAGTTAACATGGTAAACGAGGCTGAAGCTGAATATGTGGATGAGCTCCAAGGAGCGCTTCATTTACTGAGTTTTTTCATGAAGCGCGAGGTCTGGACAGAACAGCTGAGCAGGAGTTAGTCATGTTGTTTGAAATGTACTGGTGTGGCTGTAATAATGTAGCTCTCTCATTCTGTATTAGGCCTTTGGCCTGGCTGGTTTAGATGTGATTTAGTCCTGGCTTAATCCTGGTTTAGTTCTGAGTAGTCCTAGTTTATCATTAGGCTCTTTATTATTCTGTATTAATCTATTGCTGTGTTTTTTTTCGTGTTTTTTCCTCCAAAGCCTTAAAATACTGGAATATAATATAACTTTTATGTTTAGACCCAATTCTATTCTGTTCAAGCAGTGATGAATACGTTTGGTGGTGGGTGGGTCACCCCTGACCAGCCCAGTGGCCAATGGTAAACGACAAATTTCCCCCAGTGAAAAAGTAATGCAAGAGCCCTGCTGTAAGCACCACTGACTGTGAAAGAGGATTTTCTTAAATAAAGAACATACAGTAATAACAAGCCAAAATTGTTAATAAGTAATGTTTCAGCACACATGTTCATTTCTTTGGTTGGGCCTTCTTTGAATAAGTGGATCCTGACATTTTATTTGTTTATATAATCTATTAAGCTCCTCTCTGAGCAGGCATGGTGCTCTGCAGTCCTATCTAAGAAGAACCCAAAAGAGTGGATCTGGCAAAAGCAGAATTTGTTCATTTAGTAAATCACATAGACCTCCAATCATTTATGATTGTTAAAACCTACTAAAGGATATCTAAATATAATTCAAGGTATTAAAATATATTGAAAAATAAAATAATTACAGTATCAAATACCTTGTATTGTGCAGTATCTGTTCAGAACCCATGACTACATGTCAGTACCTAAGTACATAAAAAAATATAAAATGTAGCGCAAGTGTACTGCTTGTTAAAGGTTAGAGTTCCCCCACCTCCCAAATCCCACTTTAACCCCTGTTTGTAGGTACATGATGTATTAGGATATGAGACCCTTAGGGTTAGGGGTTAGGGTAAGAGTTATGTCTTATTACAATATGTACCTACAAAATACATAATTTATGCCATTGTGTATCTAACCCATAGGTACAAGTTGTTGCACACTGTTACAGAGCACATTGCATTGTACTAAATTTAGTTAGGTACAATGTATCAAGGGTCAAATAAAGTGTTACACAATAATGAATTCAAATTAGTAATGTGGCTATCTACTCTTTCCCCATGACAACACTATCAGGCAAACCGCTCTCTTTATTACATCAATTATTCAGACTCTATTTGTGGAGGATTTCCAGTAAAAGCTGAAAAAACTGGCAGCAAGCAGCATTCAAGGAATCTGCATAAAAAGAATGTGCAGTGTTCAATAAGTGAAACTGTGAGCTTCAAATCTCAGGAGAAATTAAGGGTTTTGTGCCACTGCGGGTTTAATGCTGACGTGACATAAAGTAGAATCAAAATTAACACAAAGTAGAGCCAAATGTTCATTATAAAGAATCTTTGAAAGGCAGAAAGATAGTTAGCGCTAAGCCAAAATGCCTTACTGTTCCTTCCCTGAGTCTATGGTAGACCAGTATTATCTCTCTATTTTTTTTTGAGTGTTTTGGAAAATGGAAGCGAGCAAAAAGAAACGTTTTAACAGTGAAAACTTGATTATAGCAGTCTGTTTTTGACTCATCCCACAAACTGGAAAACAGAAACTCAGACTTTCTATCCCTTTGTACTCTTCAAACTCTTTGAAATTCTCTTTCCTTCTCCTCAATAAATTGGAATTTTATCCCAGAATTCATTGTGTTTGTGTATATTTTGAAGTACTATATTATTGGGGAAAATATTAGGCTACCAGCACGCCTCAAAAGCACATTTTAAAGAGTCAATGAAAAATGCTATGCGTATAGACCACCAAAATAGCCTACTTCAGGAGAGAGCAGTGTTTTTTTTTTCCTTTTCACTCATAACTATTGTAAACGCTCTTTAGAATTGTAGTTAGGAAAAAAAATACTCATGAACAAATCAATAGACCTATGTTATAAAGATGATATATCCCAGATCAATATTCCAGCCTTACGTTGTGAAAAGTAAAAGGATTGTATTAAGCTTCAGTGTAGGTGTGAAACACAGCCTGTACCTCCTCCACTGACATTTGATGTAGCTGAGAAACCTAAAGGCAATGTACAGACCTATCATTAAATACCACTTAACTCAACATCTCTAAAGACATTATGGTTAAAAAAAGAAGAAAAGACGTGTCCCAGGTCTCACCTTGTGCAATGTTATGAGTTCACTTTCTAGTTCAAATTATGTGTGGGTGTGGTCTATAGAAAATATGTATTTAATAGGGATGCACTGATCCGATATGTATCGGATATCAGAGCCGATACTGAAAAGATTATGATATAGGGTATCAGCTACAAATATCCGATTCTGAAGCGATACCTAATTTAAAAACACAACTTTCACCAACTAAATCTAAGAGAATATGGACATGCTGTACCTCATTTTGAATTCAATCGCTGAGTCGACAAAATGCCGTGACGAGCAACAGTATGTTAATGTTAGTGGCAACTTGGATCAGATAAATGAATAAAATAGCCACTACTGTTTGTATTTTAGTTTATGAAATGCTGTTATGGTGCCTACACACCTAACCGCACGGACCGAGCTGCTGCTTCTATTTGGACGCTTAAAAGGCTTGCAATCAGACGCTTGTGTTCACTTCGGGCAGAGCGGGTTATGCATTAGCACTGTTCAATTCTATTCAAACTGCTGTCTAACTAACTACCGCTGAATTACCCATGTGCATTATAATACTGTAGAACACCTTCGAGCCCAAGTGTGTGAAAAGATCGAGTAGACTCAATAAATGTAGCTACAGGGAGCATTCAGAGGCAGCAGGGAAAGAAGAAAATCTCCTCCATCATCCTGCATCATTATTTCGGATGGTCTCTTTTTTCCTCCCAGCGCTTCTCTGGTGATCACACACTTCCATCACACGTTGTTGACGCCGTGTCAGTCGGACTTTGGTTTTAGGAGGGCAAGAATGGAGGGGACGACATTATTTGGTTAGGAGGTAGATTTGAACAGAATAAAGCAGAGTAGATTGCTAACATTTATGTCATTATGTTTCACTTTACTACTGAAAATCACCTAAAAAAATGTGTCTACTGTGAGTACCTCTCCTCGGACCTGACTCATATTTTTGCTGGGAGCCAACCAAAGTTTGAATATGTTAGGACCTGCTCCAGATGCTTAATTTGGTTAGCCCATAGCAAAAAACAGAATTGTCTGTGTCTTGCTTAGAACTTTAAAAAAGGCCTAAAACATATTTATTTAAGAAGGCCTATTAGTCTATGAAGTTTCTATGTAGCCTCTGACTGTTTTCTACATTCTGCTACCATGTTTTGTTTTATTATGGAAATGTTAATTTATTTTATCTGATTGTATTCACCTGTTGTGGCACTTTGAGGTTTCCTTGAAATGTAAAGTGCAATATAAATAAAATGTATTATTATTATTATATTATTATTATTAACTATGATCAGGTTTGGTATAAACAAACATTTTGCAGCATTTGAGAAGGAGTTGTGACGTTGCAAAGTAACCTGAAATATTCCACAATGCAACTTAATTTCAGACAAATCTTGATCACTGTCTTACATTCCGTTAGGTGCAATGCATTAGTGATCAATTAAAAGTTATTGGGTGACTTTTACTCCTGTTAGACTCATGTTGACATTCACCTCTGTCCCTTTAAGAACCTACTTTGCTGCACACCAAAACAAACTCTACCGGCTCTGGGCTTGTATGTTGGAACATCTGCACTATCATTCTGTCACAAAGTCTACTGGTACACTTTTCAGAGTTACAAATAGCAATTATTGATTTTCGACGTCTAACAAAACTACAAACTACAATTTCAGCTCCTCAATTTGACTTAAAATATGAGCATAACAGACACAACAGAGTTAGTGAATCCTTACTTGTGAGGTGGATGCCATTTCCTTCCTGCAAATCTGTGTGTATTGAAACAATTCGATTTCAACAACGTGAAAGGCCCCTGCAAATATAATTAAGGTTTGAAACTATCCATTTCTTTCCGTGTTACTCGTGGCTTTTGTTTTGAGATCAGGGGTGCCACATTATCTGTTTGAAAATAGGAATGTAAAATTGCTGTTGTATAAAAGACAAAGCTCCTCAAACAACGGTGCACTGAGGATATGTGTGCGCACTCACTGCAGGATTATGTTGATCTCCCGAAACTATAATGAAGACAACACAACAGAATACTGCACACGGCCGCATTTTACTGCTGCGGAGAACACAGAAAAAAGATGACTTCTGATGATGCTATGCCAGAACAGCATTTCTATAGATCCCTGAGTCAACCCTCTTTAAAAATGAGACACACCCTTTAAAATCTCAAACAATGTCTGCCTTTGCACTGTGAATGCTATTAGCATAACGGCAGAAGTTTGGCCAAGGAAAATAATCTACTCCATGATGAATCACTGTGGTATAATGCCATTGTTTCCTTAAAACAAATCCTCCCCGCTCCCCACTCGGTCATTATACAAGAAAAAAAAACACTAATTTAAAAGGGGACAAGCTGATTTATTTAGCTCTGTTTGTTGCCTTGCCTCTCCTCTTAATTCCTCTTCCAGCTCGAGCGATGCATCACTGTCTTCATCTGTTGAGTAGAACATTTACATTTATTGCATCACCACATGGAGCTGTTTGCATAATTTCGAAAGTAAAGAGACCAGAAGGATAAAATATACAGAAAGTTAGAGCTCATACTAAAATCTTGCTGAGGAGCCTCTGCTTGTCTGGTGAGTGGAGAAACAAGGTAAATGGAGGACTAGCAAACAAAAGCCTACGCAGCCAACAAAACAACAAAAGACTATTGAGTAGTGCTCGCAGTATGGTTGGGCCACAGTGTTGTGTCATTTGACTTCCTTTTGCTAATTTAGGCCCAGCATTCCTACAGATCAAGCCCAAGTGAGAAGGGTGATGTCAGAGCAGCACGCATACAAGATCTACTGTAATGTACAGTGTAACCCGCAGAAATGTCCTGTGCACCACTTAATAAAGCAGTACAGCAGTTTCATTGAAGCCACTCTAAAAGACAGAGTTCAAGGTTCGAACAAACCCAGGCTAAGGCCAGCTGAGCCCCATCTGAGCCACATGAGCCTCTGTTCTCTGAAGGACACTCGTTTAAAGAAGCAATACTGTATGCTCATTGGATATCTAAGTAGCACAGAAGACCGGACATTTAAGAACATTTAGCCACAAAATCCAAGCCCAAATGACAAAGCTGAGTTGCTGTGATACAGTATTCCGGGACAAAGAACCATTGTCTCCCGAGAACACTGGAGTAATATTATGTAAATAAGCTTCTGACTTTTTCATAAAAGACTGTTTAGAGCCATGCCATAAGCGAACTGAGTGGGAGGGCTGTAATTGCTTCTTTTCTCATTGTGTGACCTTGGAGAATAAAATGTCCTGCCTTTACTCTGCAAATGGCCATAAAAAGCAGAATTAGGAGCATAGAAGCATTCAAACTGGACTTTCCTTTTTTTCAATTTGATCATTCCTCGTTCTACCAGGGAGTACAGTAGTGAAGCCAGGCACTTGCAATTTACAAAGTCTTTGTGTGATTTCTATCAAGGACAGAGTTCTGGGAAGGAATCTACAATAAATGTGTTGTGTCTTGAAATGTGTTGGTCCACTCTGTCCAAATAAAGAAATAATGAATCTTAAAACAACTGGACACAGAATGCAGTGTTGGCTCTTGTATGATCTATTATTTTCCATCTTTTTAAATTTTCCTTATTTAACCAGGAAAGTCCAACTGAGATTAAGAATCTCTTTTCAAGGGGAGTCCTAGCCCCAGAGGGGAACCTATTTTACATATTTTAGGGGAAACCGGAGTACCCGGAGGAAACCTACACAGACACGGGGACAGTGCTTTAAGTGGGCCGTTACGTGCCGGTACTCAGTACCGCTACTTTCAAAAATAGCTTGAGCGTACAGTACCGCCACCTCTCCGTGCGCCAAGAACGTGCTTTTAGCTAGCTCACATCACATCAAGCTCATTTGCACATCTGTTTAATCCTTTGGCTGATCTGCTGCTTTTCAGAGCGCCCTTCACAATGCACACTTGTTACTTCGTCCCACCGTGAGCAGAGACTACATTACCCGTACACCCTTGAGTTGTATGAGTGAAAAGCGCCATGCGTCGCTGTAGCCGCTGTTAACAATTTAACGTGATGCTCGTCCACACAAACAAGCGGATCCCGGAGAGGGTGTGTGGAACGCAACCATCGCTGCTCGGTTAAAATACAAACACCTGACTATCCTCTCCTGGCGACTGGGTCAGAGTAGTAAAAGAAGAAGGTCAGAATCAGAGGACTCGCTGGCTGACACCCCACCTGTGCCGCGGTCATTGAGGTTCTCACAAGTAGCGACGAGCACGAGAGTGATGTGCCCCGTTTGACCTTGTAGATTCGATAAAAACAAAATAAAGGGGTAAATATGGATTGAAACAAACTTCTGCGCCCTGAGAGGAGGCAGACTGCAGACAGAATGGAGCCTGACAAGCTGCAATGACAGCACAAGCTCCAGAACATGGAATTGATTGTTAGAGACTTTGGAAAGCACAGACATTAGCCTGTAAGAATCACCTCTGTAACAAAGCTTCAGAGACATCCTGTAAGAGTTCAGCTAAAACAGTCTGTCTGCTAAAGGTAAGACTGGGCTTTCATTACTGTTGTTTATTAAGCAGATGGACGTTTACAAAGCTTATTTTCTTTGCATTGGACTGTCATCATGAGTTGTTTATTTGAGCAGATCTGAGTCTAATTATTGTGAATACATGATATAAATGATACAGTCCAGCTATCATGTATACTGTAATAATGCTGTAAAAAAGGAAAAGGGAAAATAAAAACATTGTATATAGGCCTATTTTATAGGCCAGTACCAGCACTTATTTTTGTCCACTTAAAGCACTGCACGGGGAGAACATGCAAACTCCACACAGAAAGGCCCCGTCCAGATGGGAACCGAACCGGAGTCCTTCTAGCTGTGAGGCACGAACGCTAACCGCTGCACCACCAATACTTTTCTTTTATCATCTTCTATTTAAATAGTAAACCTTTAACCTTTGCTTCATGCAGTGCAGAACCACTGATTTAGAGCTAGTCGACTATAGCTTTGGCAATTAACAAAAAACAAAACAAAGCAATGAATAAAAAGCAGGTGTTAATTTCCATTTAGCTGTGAGCAGTTTGATCAATATCCAGACTTTATTATTGACCATGTTAAATGCTGCCAGGATATTACATTGTGAGAAGCCCATGGGTTATTGTCCGAGTTAGGAATTACAATCTGACTATTGTTCCCTAATAAATACCAAAAAACGTTTGTGTTGTTGCTTGGAGCTATAGTCACTTGTTCAGCATAGTCTTACAACAAATATTTTCTCAAAGCCTGTAAACTGAGTGCCTGACATATGATCAAGTATCTGCTGTGACATAAACAATATGTTGAAAGGCAACAACAAAACAACTCACCTAATTCCACATTGTCTGCCTGTTCGCTCAGCTCCACTCCGCTCCAGGCCGTCTCCGAATGACAGTGACATTAACGCCCACTACCTACACTTCAGTCCGCCCCGCTCTTCTCTGCCGGGCTGCAGGTCCTTGAGGAGCTCGAAGAGAGCATGGCACATATGCAAGGCAACGAGCTTGTGGAATAAACTCTTAATGCATTATAAGAACCCACGAGCTGTAAACTCCTCCACAGAGGAGGTCGCTTTGACGCTAGCCCCCCTCTTTAACTTTTAGAGGTTAAAGACCAGCAAAGAAAGGTTATGTGAATGAGAGCAATAAAAGCTTAATCAGGTCGCGTGATTGTTATTGTAGCCTTAACTGAGAAACTCATACAGAGTGGCAATATCGAGGTTATGTGGTGTCAAATAGTGACATTTCCGTTAAAGTAAAGTCTGTGCAGAGGGTATTTGCTTTGAAAATCCAGATGTTGTTCTCTTTCCTCTGTGGTGCAATCTGAACTGTGGAGCTTGATCCATCCGGACTCTGATGGAGCTGTATATAGAGTTGATCCGTATTTTTGGCGGGGTAAAATGGAGTGGCGGGCAAGTGATGGAGGCCATCGGAGCAGAGGCAGAGGATGTTTGAGAATGTTTCTCAATTCTCAATTTGCTGCGGACTGCGGGGCGGCGGGAACAAGGACAGTGTGAAATCTGGCCGTAAAATAAGCCATAAGCTGCTGCTGTAAAATCCCCAAATGGTAAAAGAGTAAAACATAAGATATGTTGGTTTAAGTTTCTTTGCACTCGTCAAAATCAAGCCAGATGCTTCAAAAGATCAAAACGTCTGCATGCAATCCACCCAGCCCAGTCGACGACATTTGAAAATCTTCGCTACAGTGAAAAATTCCTGGATGACTTGGGCTCTTTTGTGTACTTTCTAGTAGAGTTCAGGAAGGCCAGTTGTAAATCGAATGTTACTATAACAATCCACCAAGTTTGTCGCAAGTACCATATGTGATCAATAGGAACATGGTTTTAAAGTAACCGTTTGAGTGATCTACTGTGCAATCGTGTCTCTTTGTTTTGTGCAAATCAAACACAAGCCAACCTCCAACAACAAACTTTTGAAAAGCACTTTGTCTGAATCAGAAGCAGGTGTGTCTCCATAGAAACTGCTTTCAAAGTCAAAACAACACAAAGCTGTTTGACTGACTTTTTTTCTTTTCTTTTTTTTAAGCATACTTTGTTTACGAATCCCAGTTCAACTTTCCTTTAATTTGAGAACAAAATAACTCTTTAAACTAATCTTGCTTTGAATGTGCCAACCTGAATCAAAGAATCTATGTAGCTTTTATGTTTACTCTGGACCAGGCCTTTTGTCTCTTTTTGTTTTAAAGAACAGACAGATGTGTGTCCACCGATGGTGTTGCACTGAAATTCCAAGTTAGACAGAGACATTGCATTCATACATTTTCTTAAATTCAAAAGTGTTACCAGGATGGTAACACTTTATAATAAGGTTACATGAAGTCATGCATGAATAACATGAAATTATGCATGAATTTATGCATGATTTCATGATGTATTCATACATGAGGATATCATGACTCATCATGAGTTAACATGACTTCATGTTCTTTCATAGATGACTTCATGCATGAATTAATGAAGTAACTACTGTAATGAATTCATGAGAAAATCTTGTTAATATATCATGATCTTACAATCATGATGAATTCACTAAAACATTTACATTTTTTACAAAATCATTAACTAATCGTAATTATAAAGTGTATGCATGAACATCATTATTCATCATGATTTAAAAACAATAGTTTGCAAGATATACCTTAATACAACATTTACTGCTGTAATTAACTCATTAGCTAATCCTTAGTTCATTCATAAATTCATGATGATTGCGTCCGCTATACTAAAGTGATGCACTTATATGTTTGGTTAATAATCAAGGACAAAATTAACACAAACTTCACAGACATTATAATTTAGAACTGACCACAATGCATTATGAGTTTAAATCAAGTTAATGTTTTGTGATCCATTACATTTCACTTACATCAGCATAAACACTCCCCATTGCTTACATTTATGCTTAACTTTAAAAAAACTTATATTAAGACTTATACAGCACTTTTTTTACTCTTGCACAAATTTGTCCAAAGCATAAAAGTGCATTTATGAATGAACTAAGGCTTAGCTAATGATGAGTGATATACAGCTGTAAATATTGTATTAAGGTATATCTTGCAAACTGATTTTCTTAAAAATCATGATTAATCATGATATTCACACATAAACTTCATAATTACGATTAGTTAATGTTTTTGTAAAAAAAATGTAAACGTTTTCATGAATTCATCATGATTCTAAGATCTAGAATATATTAACAAGATTTTCTCATGAATTCATTACAGTAGTTAATTAATTCATGCATGAAGTCATCTATGAAAGAACATGAAGTCATGTTAACTCATGATGAGTCATGATATCCTCATGCATGAATACATCATGAAATCATGCATTAATTCATGCATAATTTCATGATGTTCATGCATGACTTCATGTAACCTTATTATAAAGTGTTACCCAAGTATTAAAGGGGGGGTATTATGTAAAATCGACTTTTTCAAGCTTTATATCATGTTATTATGTCATTCCCTCATTAAACACATGCCTGGAGTGTTGTCTTGGCTCATTCACATATTTTTGAGTAATCAGTAAAAACTTAGACGGCAGCCATTTTAGGTGTAGCTATGCCTCAGTCCTCCTAGGAACGCCCCCACCTCCTGGAGACGCCTCTGGACCTTTTGTCACCAGCCAAGCCACCAACCACTGCTCCTCAGCTCAGCAGAGGCCCCTCCCCACACAGTGTTGTTGTTGTTTAAATGCCACAGCAGTGTGCTGAAGGGGGCGTGTCGGAAAGCTTCTTAGAGACAGAGGCCTATTTCAAGACGTTCAGTACAGCCATTTTGAGAGAGCAATTTTATTCAAGGCAGTTATTTGAATTTACTGCATACAGACCAACAGAAGGTTACGTCATCATTGTAGTATGCTATAGACTGGTGCTATGTGATTGAAAAAAGCATAATACCCCCTCTTTAATATAGTATGGTATTAGCATTCAAATTATTCATCAATTGACGGATCCTTTTCTTGTCTTTTCAAAAGTACTTCTTAATGTAACTCCTTGGAACAATCATTGCTTCTTCCCCACGTTTGTTTTATGACGTATGGCTCCCAACCTCGGACGTCTGACAGCGAAATCACATGCAAAGACTAGTGTTAGCTGAATGGTTTTACCGTCTCTACACAAGAAGGGTCGAACAACTTTCAAATCTTTTAGTGGATAAAGCTCCGGACTGCTAAGGACCCCCCCCTGTCGCCTCCCCGCGCCCTCCACTTGCGATCAATTCCAATGCTAAGGGCCCCACAGAGTCATTGAGAACAACCTGCAGACACGCTGGTGTGGTTGTGAAGATGAGGTCATGAACCCATTACCTGGATCCTAATTGAGAACGGAATGATGGAAACTTGGATGTCACTCCCAAAGAGCTACACTGACGGGGACAAAAGAGGGCAGATTTGCACTATTAAAATGGCGGAGAATTGAGGCAAAATGACAATGTGCTACGGTATTATTGGGTAGATTTTTCTGTAACATGTTTATATTTTTCCCTCCTCTAAAGTTTATATGAACTTTAATGTCCCCTACAGTTTGCAAGGCCTGTCAAAGCAGCTGTGAAATTGAAATATATTGAATGCAATATCCTTGTCCTTAATGTGAAGTTGTACTTATACTGCCATAATGTGATGTTGTACTGTACCTACACTGCAGGAAAAACAGCAAAGCAAGGCCCCGTCGCAGGTGGTTGCATATAATGAAAAACCCAAAGAAATATGTAGATGTAGATACAGCTGCTCTTATTAACAAGGCCACAGTGAAAACGATTGTTGTCGGCGCGGGGAAGAGCACAAGGCTCGCTTCCACATTCAACGCAACCCACTCAAGACCTTGGTATATCTCCAACATCAATAGACCACCTCACAAAATGAAACTGAAAGAGTTGACTAACTTAGAGCGCCTTTTGTGCCGAAGGATCACGAGCGGCCGCACAAAACTGACTGCTGCAAGCGAAAAGCCCATGTCATCCGTGCCGAACACACATTACAGCCACGTCGTCATAAAGCAGCGTGCACATAACATTAAACCAAACGTATTTACATTTTCGCATTCACTACTTTACCAATTACACTTAGGCTATCTATTTAGTGTCATAATCAGCACTTAAATATTACTAAAATCCCCACGGTACACCAAAGAAGATAAAGATAAACCATCCCTTTTCCAATTTGGAAAAAATGTCCTAAAGTACTTTTAGAAAATGGACTCTCCTCAGTATGGCCCACTTGTTCAGCATGGGAACATCTACTACACGAGGCTTAGCAGTCACTTGGCAGTAACTTTCTTTGTGTCTGTGGAGCAGAAGTAAATGTTCTTACCTCTAATAGCCTGAAGTGAACAAATTAACTCCTGGGACGGTCATTCAGTCTCAACCTAATCACTGTTAGCTGTTGCTTTCTTCGTGTTTAATTTGTTTGAAACCTATGAAACTTTACACCCCTCTCCTCTCCTTTTTTTGTGGGAAGGGCTGCGCTTTCCTTTTGCTCCCGGTTCAGGAGCACATGCTCATGACCTCACTCGTCAACGCGAAAACAGCAATGTGGCATGCATTAACTTGTCATCCATCCTGCCTTTGATCAACATAAATCAGTTTCCTTGACATACAGTATAATATGAGTCCAGGTCTAATCTGTATGCTCAAACTGGCTTGGACTGTATCTCATGCATCCAATCAGCTAAAAGCATTCGCAGTGTGAAAGAAAATGCAATAAACAAAATGCAGCACACTGGCTCTTCTGCTCCGACCTAAGGCTTTAGGAGGTTCACTCATAATTACATTAACATTAATCAGGGACTGTGAACGGTTCCTTTTTTTTATAATGACAGTGAGCAGTAATGGCTAAGCAGGAGTCTTGTTATCCTTTCACAGTACAACAAAGATCCGGGGTTACAGATGAGGAAACGTCAAAAAAGACAAAAACACTATAGACTGAGATTCAGATGAATGATAATGTTGGTTAAAGGAATGTTTTTCATAAAAATATTTCCTATAGCATCCAATGAAAATCTTCATAATAATAATAATAAGATACTGTTCTTACTCCGGGACTAATCCGTTTAATTCTACTAAAATGAATTGGTTAATATTTACAAGTTGGGGGGTGTTAGTAGAGAGAAATATAATAACAGTGTAGCGCTTGTGGCTAAAATTACACTTGAATCAGCTTACCATTTGCCTATAAAATCGTGGTGTGCCGTTGGGTATCAAGAAAGCATCAGACTTGGGTGACTGTGGAGTTGAATGAGCTTTAATTTTGCATCTTAAATTAGCTACAACGTCTTTCTGTGATTTCTGTGACTTCCAGACACAACACAAGTAGCGTTGTGCCGATGGATGATATCATCGTCCATCGTGATGGATGACGAACATCGCGATGGAGAGCCACCATTGTGATGCCACGCCCCCTCCTGTCAGGAATACCCGCTGACCGGCCTTGTAAACCTACAAACTTTGCAGGGATTGCACTGTAAATTAAATCTCAAATATAGCACGCTAGTTTAAGTAGCCTACCAGAAGCCCGAAGACATGATGTATTAGCCGTAATTATTAAAACAAAGACGCAGCGCTGCTCTGTTTCTGACGCGCAGGGCTCTCTCTCTAAAAGCAGCTACTGTTTAACACCGCGTGGTTTCGCTTTGCTTATCGTACGGAAACTAAACAGTTTTAAAATGCAGCGATGGATCTCACATCGGAGCTGAGAGCGCATGGGTTTGGATGTTCTCACCAAGGACCGAGAGAGGAGAGAGAGGAGAGAAAGAGGCGCGGAGGTACGAGGCTACGAGCACACGGACCGGGCGGCGTGTGGAGCAGCTTCAATAACGCAAACTTCTAAATATTGTCCCGTTCACTCAATGTTTCTTAAACATTACGTTAAAATTGAGCAAATGCAAATAACAAGCTCTGATTTACATTTGTATTAGTGTGATAAGAGCCTTGTTATTGAGGAGCAGATGACGCTCTGAATAAGTTCTCCTCTTTACGCACGAGTTTTAACGCATAAATAAAATGCAGCCTATATAGGCTATGTAAATGTCTTTAAAAAATGCTTATAATGAGAGTTGGACGATATCATCGTCCATCACAATGGTTCACTGTAAACATTGTCAACTGCCAATTAAGGGGACATCGCCCAACCCTGAACACAAGTAAAATGCTGATAAAATTAAACTTCTTCATAAAAGTGTCACAGGAATTTTCAATGTTGTCGCCATGAGAGAAATCGGTAGTCATTGCCGTGGGTCAAACCCAAGATGCTCAGTGAATCAGACGTGATCTTTCCCTGATTTTAGCACTGCAAAATGTACGTTGTTCATCAGTGCTACCTGTTGTGAGCAATGTGCCTGCAGCAACTAAAGTCTGACAGCTCGAATGGTGGAGTTGTGCTTAAGGCAAAGCTCCAGTAGGAAGTGCTGAAATCAATAACTTAATGTTCAAAATTCATGGACTTTTAGGTATAACTAAAAAAAAGTTGCACTTTACTGCACAGTATGGCAACAGTACATTGCATTGCAACAAGGGATAACCAAGGACCATGCATTTGGCAGGCGGGTTTCCATGTTATTACTCTCTCACCAAAGGAGGACATTCTAATGTATTTATCTCGGTTAAGCAACAGTGGCACATTGTTTAAACATTTGCTTAGTAACCAGAGGGTTGGGGGATTTGAATACTGACCAACTCAAAGTGGATCAGTATTCAAGACATTTACTTACATTGTTACAGTATGTTAACTATATCTGGCGTAAAAAAAACGTACTTACAATTTACTTACACTTTGTTTACATTGGCAACCCAGATAAAGAGGGGAAGGCTAAACAGAGAAATAAAACACATTCTCTTTATAGTATGAAAATGGAAAAGAACAATCTCACAGTTCCTGCTTCGGGCCTCCATAACTTTACAACCATTCTCCAGACTCATTCCCAATGCATCCTCCTGTATTGTGCTGCAGGCATCACATCCTATTTGTACCAATAGGCTCCTCCAGTCGGTTCCACTGTACTTTCACTAAAATAAACTCAGAGGTGATGGAAGGCACAGATCTGGAGCTGAGTTCCTTTTGTTTCCTGGGGCTGTTTATTTCAGCGCTGGGGGTCACAAATTGCAGTAAGGGCTGCATTTAGGGGTGCTCTGCTCTTAGACTCCTGTAGACTGAGAAAGTAGAACTTTCTCTCTGCTTTCTAGAAATGCCTAAAATAAAACTGTTGGCTTTGGGGAAAAAATCAGGCAAGTGCATACCTTGCATACAATGTATGCAAAAGTAATACTTCAAAGTGACCCATTGTCATCTTGTCAGCAGGTTGGGCGTGCGCACGTGAGTGAGTGAGTGAGTGAGTGATTGGTCTGAGGGTCTTGTTGGCGCAGACTGGTGCAGCTGCACTATTATCAGTCTACGCCGGCCAGCTGTGGCAACATAGACTACCACAACTGAATAGGCCTTGTCTCTTGTGAAGCACTTTTGGTGACCTGTGTCCATGAAAAGCACAATACAGATAAGATTATCTCCCTGGAGAATGTTGAACTCATATAAATCTCTGTATACGTGTTCATATAAGTTTCCATACAATATGGTTTTGTCTTTAAACAGAAACTGGGAAAATAGAGTAAAAATACAGAGTGTGATGGATGCTCATTATTGTCTCTCTTTTTGCTCATTATTGGCTCTCTTTTTAATAAATAAAAGGAAGAAAAATTGTACACAAATTAATATTATACTGAGGATGGTAATGACAACTGGGAAGTAGCAAGAACACGGAGTATAATATGTATATTAATGTGCCTTTTAAAATAAAACTAGTGACTTTTGATAATGTTAACAATGTTTTTTTGATTTATAAAGATTTTCCTCAACATCTGCACCTCGGAGACTACTTCTGGTGTGCGTTGCTTCTCTTTTTTCAATGTTAACAATGTTGGCATTGGTAACATCTGAAAGAAATGCATTAATGATCGCTTATTGTTACTTGCTTTGTACTAGACATCGTACATGAAACGACATAGTTGTTGTAGTTGTGCTTCGTTTCTGTTAATTATATGAATATTTCAAATAATAGTTGGTCAGTTTGGTTCTGTACGGTTCCTGTAGCATTATTGTTTCATGGCAAGGCAAGGCAAGTTTATTTGTAGAGCACAATTCATACACAAGGCAATTCAAAGTGCTTCACAGTTGCATAAAATTACAAGAAAACAGATAAAATCAATCAATAAAACATCAACATAAAGTTAATCAATGACAGTAAAAGGCAAGAGTGCAGATAAAATACTTTCAGTTTTCATATGCACGGGTAAAAAGAGCTGTTTTCAGCCTGGATTTGAACATTGTCAGAGTTGAGGCCTGTCTCACATCCTCATGAAGACTGTTCCAGATTTTAGCTGCATGAAACTGAAACGCAGCCTCACTGTGTTTATTATTGACTCTGGGAACCACCAGGAGACCCCTCCCTGAAGTTCTCAGGGCCGAGATGGTTCATACGGCTCCAACATGTCAAAGATGTACTTTGGTGCTAAACCATGAAAAGACTTGTACACAAGCAGAGCTGTTTTAAATTCTATTCTCTGAGTGACAGGAAGCCAGTGTAAAGACCAGAGCACTGGACTAATATGGTCGTAGTTCCTGGTTCTTGTCAGGACTCGAGCAGCAGCGTTCTGGATGTTCTGCAGCTCTAACAGCTCGTTTAGAAAGGCCAGTGAGCAGGCCATTACAGTAGTCTAACCTGCTGGAGACAAAAGCATGGATGAGTCTCTCTAAGTCTGGTTTTGACACTATTCCTCTGATCTTAGCAATGTTTTTCAGATGGTAAAAAGCTGATGATGTTATTGCTTTGATGTGGCTGTTTAAGTTCAGGTCAGAGTCCATGATTACTCCTAGATTTCTAACCTGATTTTTTGGTTTCAGAGTGAGAGACTCAAGGTGACTGATAACACTTTGTCTTTGTGTCTGTGGGCCAAAGACAATGATCTCAGTTTTGTCTGAGTTTAGTTGGAGAAAGTGGTTTTGCATCCACAAACTGATCTGTTCGATGCAGTGACAGAGTGTATCTACAGGCCCATGTTCACCTGCCATCAGTGACACGTAGATCTGAGTGTCATCTGTGTATTTGTGGTACGACAATTGTTGCTGTTTATTAGCTGACCCAATGGAAGCATGTACAAGTTGAATAAGAGGGGTCCCAAGATTGACCCCTGGTCATGGAAATTTTCTCTGAGACACAGTTGCCAATTTTGACCAAGTACGTTGTATCCTCGAGATAGGACTTGAACCAGTTTAGAGCAGTACCAGAGATTCCCACCCAGTTTTCTGACCTGTGAAATAATATCCCGTGTTCCACTGTGTCAAAGGCAGCGCTCAGGTTCAGCAAAACTAAAACTGAGACCTTACCAAACCTACCATTCTTAGACTTTTCCTAATAATGGTAGGTTTGATATGGGCCGGTAGTTGTTTAGTACCTTGGGATCAAGGCTGCTCTTCATAATCAGTGTTACTACCTTTTGGAGAATGTATAGAGTACATGCGTTTCAGTCATGTAATGACTTCTGTAAATGCCATCTTGTAAATGGTCTTTTCTACCATGATACGATACTGCAGTGTATATAATCAGGTTTTTGTTTTGTTTTTGCTGTTGTTTCCTTTTGCACTATGTTCCTATTGCACTATGTTCCTTTGTATTATTTTGTTGTATGGACTTTGGGGGTGGGCGTTTATAAGCTCTTTGCTACGGCCCACTCCTTTTGAGCTGAATGTTAACTGCTCAAATAAACAAATAAAGATTAAAAATGGTGGGAATGTACAAAAAAAAAAGAAAAATACAGCTAAAATATGGAACCTCTCTACAGCCAGATTAGTGGATGGTTGACTGCCAGTCTAGTTTAAGTCATGTGATGAACTGCTCACTGTCCAGACCCCTTTCTCCTGTCACTCAACCCCATTTCTCCCTGTGGACTTGTTAGCTCCTCTTAAGTTCCAGCATCTGTCAGACCAAAGCCCTGGTCAATATTACGACCCTGCTCCTTGTTATGTCAGCCAGATTGCTGTATCATGTGATGTCTGCTATTTTATTTATTTTTATTTTTTTTTCATTTCATGGTCAAGTCATGTAAGAGAACCTACTGCAGGTAAATGATAGTGACAGTTGAAACCTCATGTTACTGAATCCAGTGACTGACCTCTATTTGACTGATTTCAAAGTTACAGAACACAATTTTTTAATCTGAAACACTTTCATCTTGCCGAAAAGTTGTGACCTTCAAACAAACGGAACACAATGAATCAACAAGGCATTTGTCAACCGGTGTCGAGTAGCATTCACTTGACGGGTTTCGATTTTATTTGCGGGAAACCAAGAGAGGAATAGGCCACTTGGAACCATTATCGGGGACATAGCAGAAGCAGGTCTTGAGCTATCACAAAGTAATGACAAGCGACGTGGAATTCCTTAGTCTCAATCACCACAACATAGGGCATCTGGCCTTGCTTAGTATTTTTCAAATCTAAGGTGTTTTTTAAAGCTTTTATTTTGAGCCCTGAGCAGTTCTGTCAGGGAGGCGGTTTGATCTGACAAAGATAATTCAGCTCACTCTCTCCCGCTAACCATATGTCTGTCTGTGCACAATGAGAACACGGAAAAGATAAGCCACTGGTCACACAAAATTGGCAATAAATGCAAATTGTCAGATTTTGAAATTACAAAAGAGAGAATATTTGTGCTTAGAGTACAGCAAAAAATACAAATGATCTATGAGATTTGTTGGCAACATAAACGTGGATCAAGGGTGATAAATAAACCTTTTATTTTCTATATAACATAATCTTCAGTGAACACACATTTTCCTCCCCAAGGCCAAATTCTATATGTCGACAAGGACAAAAAGTAAATGTGGGCCATTAATAAATACAGAGCTCTGAAACAAGTGCTGCAGTATACAGTAGCTGAGCTCACACTGTCACACAAGGCAAAAAGGATATGCACGTTCATTAAATAGACACGGCAAAGAAGTTTTGGAGGGAAGAGACTCTCTGATGCTGAGTGGAGCTCAGCACTAGGGCTAGCGCAGAAGTCAATGCACACAGTCGATACGAAGAAGCACTGGTAATTAGACAGAATAATGAACTGATTTGTGGGGTAAAGGAAGACACATTGTTACATTACACCATCTCCCGAAAGAAATGTATATAGTAGAATGGAAACACTGACAGCTCATAGACACTGCTTTTATTCACTGAAGTAAAAGTTTAAGGTTTTAAAGTGAACTTTGTGAAGTAATAATGAGCTTTCACCAAGATGCTCAACTCACTGTTGCATACACAGTGAATATAAACCTATTTCATTTCATTCCATTTCCCTTCTCATCTGACCTGACATTAAACCACTTTTAGTCAGGTACTACTTCTACTTCTGTTAGAAAAACATAGAAATTGCCTTGCTTCTCTTCAAAATGTGTGTGCTGGTGTTGCTATAAAACACTAGATTGCTGTATTAAAACCCATTTAGGCCGGGAAAGCATTGCCGCATTTCTACCCTTAAAGCCGGGGGCGCTCTTGTGCAATTCTACCACTGAGGCTGGGAAAGCAAACACGTCAATTTTCGAGTATAAGTGTGTTTTTGCACCAATTGTCGGCCTTTGAGCCAATGAAATGCAACCGAATAGAGGCGCGGAGCGTCAGCATCACAACACTTTTAGTTTCATGTAATTTGGTGAAATATTTGCGGAGATATTCACTTTTTCGGGTTGCAACCCAGCTACTCAGTTTATAGAGCTTACATTTAAATGCGGCGCCGCAACTCACGGCATGCAACACACGATGTTCACAGTTTCATTCGATCAAAAGGTTTTACTCAAAAACAATCAGAAAACAGTTGTTATACTCTTTCCTTCACGTAGTTTTATTGAGAAGTCAAGTGCGGGATGAGAGGAGAGCTGTGTCTTCTCCTCTGGATGACAGTGCTGAGCAGCAGTGAGGGGAGGGGCTTTCTCCTCCTCCTTACTGTGTTCAGAGAAATCTGTTTGGAGCAGGATACTCTGCCCTTCCCCATCACCAGCTTTTTATTTCTTTATAGCTTAATAATATTATATTTATTTCCCATGTTTCTGTATAAAATTATTAATTAAATTGTATTTTTAAGAGTGTATATTGTTTTGGGTTTAGACAGAAGCTGGTTGAAAGAATTGCTGAATACTTCAGGAACTTCAGGTTTTCTGGAACTTTAGGTTATTGGGGTCTTTTCTGAAATCGCCCATAGGTTTTCACAGGCCTTTTTTCCAGGCGTTTCTGGCCTAAAATGGGTTAAAAGCGGCAAAGTTTCTATAAGTGTATAGATCATGTTCAATCATCCTGACTGATGACTCACCATTCACTAATCTTTGTAAATAATCGACAATAATAATAACAAACAGGAGATAAGCACAGAATTATTTTATTTTTTGTGTGGTTATATTTCCATTCTCAGCACCGGCAAATCAATGCGCGGTCATCTCATCGCTGCTAGTAGTTCGCTCCACTCATGTGAAGTGACACTTCCAACATGACAACAACACGTCGTTGTCATCTCTTATGTTGCTCTGTGTTTGCCCCGGGCTATGTCAAATGTGGTCTACTGCTTTCTCACAACACTGACTGACAGTGACATTTGCACTCGGTATGTTTCATACTGTATCATTTTAATAGTTCTTTAGAAAAAACTATTAGCTAAAACAGCTGTGTTATTACACAGTTCAGATAGTGGCATAGCCTTAGATTATGAGGCATCACAATTAGCCAAACATGATACACACCAGATGTCCAGCCCTCAGAGACAGGACAAAAAGTGGATGTTGACCTCATAAGCAGAGTTCTAGTGGATGACATAGGGGTTTCAGGGTGATTGTGGTATTTTAGAGATGTAACACTGTATCTAACATGTGGCTCTTAACATGGCTTCAGTCTGGAGTTGGGGCTAGAGTCTCCGTTGTCCTAGTCTGGGACCCAGGAGGAAAGGAGCACAACTAAGGGTGCGTTCACACTTAACTTGAAGGAAGGAAAGGACTTTATTTGTAGAGCGCCTTTCACAGACGTGGTCACAGAGCGCTTTTGGGACAGTTTACAGTCATTCCATACTTAGTGGTGGTAAGCTACTGTACCTTAGTACAGTGCTTTGCCTGATGAAAGTGAGACTGTCCGACCACCACCAACCACTCACTCTCACAAATACACATACACCCTAATGTACATGTTTTAGTGGTCGCAAAACTGGTGCACCTGGAGGAAACCTACGCAGACATGGGGAGAACATGCAAACTCCACACAGAACTAGCTTTAAAGCACCAGCGCGATCTGCTGCGTTACTGTGCTGCCCACCGTGAAGTTCAAGGTGTACTTCCAGGGAAAATCTGCTTCTTTTGTGCCGGTTGTTCCCAGGAAGTGCACCAGGGCTCACTTCAAATAGACCAAGTGTGACCGGTCCTAAGACAGTCACCTGACCTCCACACAGGTCACGGTCGCGTTATAAGACGTGGCATGCATCGGTTTCAGGTGAGACTTTGCTCTGTGTTTTATTTCTCTATGTTTTCTAAGAGTAACGTGCGTGTGTACAGTGTAACAACTTCCCAGTAAAACCAGTTCAGACTTAACAATAAAAACACAGATACTGTGCAAATAACTAGAGCTACAAGGACCAAAAGTGAGAACGCACCCAAAATCTGGGTCACATCTGGTCTCCACACAGGTGACTGTAGCATTGAGACTTTCACATAGCGCAGATCGAGCTATATATGACACAGCAGAATGGTGTATGTCCTGAATCTCTATTGCATAAATGTACTTTTCGTTTCGTTTAGCAGTGCCAAAATAGGTGTGACACTGTTTCTGGATGAGCAGAGCAAAAAGAACAGCAAGTGTCTATATCGATTTTAATTTACTCATATGTGTTAACACACACTACATAGCAAAAACATGCCAAGTCTTGCAGTATGATGGAAGCTCAATCGACATAATAGACGAGTATGAAAAAAAACAAAAGAGGCTTCTTTGACGCAAATGAGAGTATTTCTTTTCTACAAAGAATGTCTTCACACTCTTCAACACTTGGATGTAATGGTTGCATCACTGTGTGAAATCCTTTGACTTTCTTTTGCTTTAGTCTCCTTACTTTATTTAAATAGCATTTTTCCCAACTGCAAAAAGCTGCTGCCATAAAAGAGGAAGTGGTAATGACATTGAAATAGCACTCGAAGGACGAATGCCCGGGTTAGAACCGCCAAGCACATAGCACTGAAGCAACGGTGAATGTTTTCAAAATACAAAATGAGATGTTAGTTTTAGCCGTTTATTTTAATGTTAGCTCCCCTGGGCATACTTGGAGTAGACACATTTAGAGCTGCTGATGGAGCATTTACATTTTAGTCTCATCTAGGGACAGCCAGGTTTCACAGCCTTCATCAAATGCACAGCAAGAAGCCAAGATCTACACTCCGCACTTCAACATTACAAGACAGATCATATATATGGTTTTGCTGTGGATTTTATTTCCCACTTGAGTTACAGTGGAGGTGGAGAATACAGGACTGGCTTTTATTATTACCAAAAAGCTCTAATGTAATGTTTATAGCAAGTCAGTTTTACATGCAGACTACGACTTATCTATTTTTATTTCACGTTTGTATTTGATTATGCATCAAATGTGGCCCCCTTACAGGCTAGAGCAGTGGATGGCACATAACCGAGACCAAATCACCCGTTAACAACACTACTATTTTTTGACGAGGTCAAAAGCATCCGGCAACCGAGCAAAAACGCCTATACTCTTGGGCTAGAGGTTTCAAACGTTTTACAAACGTCTTCTATTTTCTAAACACTTTGCAGCATTTTTCTATTATGTTTGGCTAATAATAATCCAAGAGTCTGCCATTGTTTATTACGTTGCCTTCAAAAAACCCGTGCTGCCATTACTCAACCCACATAAAACTCTCCTGGTTGTTATTAATTGCGTCGCAGACAAAACAGGTGCAACAAAACAATTAAAAGCCAAGCAGGCGTGAGCTGTGAATGTTAGACAGCACAATAACCAGGCATCAGGGGAACAATTTCAACTCTACTAATTTATATTGCCTAATCAAAGTCAAATTAAGAAAATACAAAAACAAATAATGATGTAAGGAGGAGAAGGTCAATACTTTATTGTCCTCTGCTTATCCTTCAGTGCCACTAAACCAACCTTTTAGCTGCCGCAACATCTACATTTATGGTCAAGGTGAAGAGTGAGAAGAGACATTCAAAAATTTACTGGAGCTACCAATTAATCTTATGATGGCGAGGATTGGCACAATGCCCAGCAAATATGCAGCAGTCTCAACACCTAGCGTATTGGCACACAAGCACTAGGGATGGGAATCAATAACCGGTTCTACAAGTAGACCCAGTTCTGTTTGAGCAAAGCATCGGAACCCTATGTCTACTTCATTATCGATCCTCTTATCGATGCTCCGCTCTGAAAACACTCTTTTGCACGCGGAGCTAACGCACGTGCTAATGACATAGTTCTCGCAGTCTGTTGACGCTGCTTCGAAGTAAGCAGGGAAACATCGGCCCAATCTCATTTCTACCCCTTAGCCCTCCGCTTCGCCTTTCCCCTCCGTATTGCGCGTTCACGAGAGACGAAAGGGTGTCGTCAATTAAAACAGTCCATTGTTATAAACATGTCAGTACTACGTTTTCGCTTTGCTGCTGCGAACACTCCGTCTATTTGTGCTGTATTGCCGTTTCTTTCCAAACTTTCGATACGTCGCTATTGACATGACACATGGGTTCAGTGCCTCGCTGCTGCACCCGCTGTCTCCCCGTGCCACTGTGCTCTGAGACCGGGTCCAAGACTGACCCGGTCTGAGCCTCCACTCAGGCCCAGGGCTCAGAGCGGAGCCTGCGGCTGCCTGTCCGCCGAGCGCACTGTGAGCGGGAATACCTCTACCCGTCCCCGCTATGAGCGGATTGGCTGATCTCTCGCAGCTCTGGCTAACGGGCTGCAACAGAAGTAGTTCACACGAACAGGGGGAAGGAGAATGTAGCGCCAGATGAAGCAGAAATAGATGAAAATCTGAAGGGTTTGGGCTGAGACCGAGTCCTGTTGTTTAGGTGTTACAAAACAGCATCAGTCTGTTACAAGTTAGACACTTGTTGAAAAGTACAAATGTTACCATTATATTTTAGAGGATGCCAGGCAGGCTGAGTGCCAGCAGGAGCCACAGTATTGGAAATTTGCTTAATTGAATGAATATTTTTTCTTGGGAAAACTAACTGATTTGCTTTTCCCCAACACACAGACAAGTCAAGCATCGATAAAGAATCGAATCAATAGATACAATTATTGATGGCATTGATATCAATAAAATCTCATCAATTCCCATCTCTAACAAGCATGCGGCGCCAAGGAGTGTGTAGAAGACCAGTCTCCTACAGTATCCTACATCGAAAGTTTCCACTGCTCCATGTCCTCTACCACTGCAACAAACTGTGTCTGCAGTAAATAGTAAATGGTCTCAACTTACATGGTATGGTTTTTATTTAGACGGGCACAGTGCACAATTTAACATTGACCAAGAGGAAAGATGCAATGTACCAGGTTATATCAAAAATGCTCATTTCCACCTGTAGTCCCTGGGCAGGTTGATGTTACAGTACAAAAACAGATTTTTGATGTAGATGAATGTGTGACCATGGATATTTTATATTTTAACATCCATTTAAATGCGTTTGAACCATTCTAAAATGTTCCACCAATCCTTTTTCAAGACGTCGTTACTAATCATGAGTGCAAGTTTGATTTTCTAGAAGCCATTTTTTATGTTAAATGCGCAAATGTTTTAAATGTAGTACATGCACATACATGTCGTCAGTGTGTTCCACTGACCCATTGCGATTACAGAGAAGGCAGATTTAGCGAAGGCAGTTTTACATTTTGGGATGCTGCACTCTCCCCGAGAAGTGGATCGAGTAGTTTGAGCCATTTTATCAGTACATAAAGTTATACATTTTATCAGGGGAGGTGCAGTGACTCCATGAATCATTTTAAAAAGACATAGCGCTATCGGTCGGCCTCGAAGAGATTCTGGCAAACCATCCGGCGCCTCAGGAGGGGGAAGCAGTGCTTCACCAACACTGTTTACAGTGCGGGCGGGGAGCTGTTGACCTCGACTGGGGATGTGGTCGGGCGGTGGAAGGAGTACTTCGAGGATCTCCTCAATCCCACTGTCACGTCTTCCGATGAGGAGGCAGAGGCTGGGGACTCGGAGGGGGGTTCGTCCATCACCCAGGCTGAAGTCACCGAGGTGGTTAGAAAGCTCCTCGGTGGCAAGGCCCCGGGGGTGGATGAGATTCGTCCCGAGTACCTTAAGTCTCTGGATGTTGTAGGGCTGTCTTGGTTGACACGTCTCTGCAACATCGCGTGGCGGTTGGGGACAGTGCCTCTGGATTGGCAGACCGGGGTGGTGGTCCCTCTCTTTAAGAAGGGGGATCGGAGGGTGTGCTCCAATTACAGAGGGATCACACTTCTCAGCCTCCCGGGTAAGGTCTACTCCAGGGTGCTGGAGAGGAGGATCCGGCCGATAGTCGAACCTCGGATTCAGGAGGAACAATGCGGTTTTCGTCCCGGTCGTGGCACACTGGACCAGCTCTATACCCTACATCGGGTGTTCGAGGGTTCGTGGGAGTTCGCCCAACCAGTCCACATGTGCTTTGTGGATTTGGAGAAAGCGTTCGACCGTGTCCCTCGTGGTGCCCTGTGGGGGTGCTCCGGGAGTATGGGGTCCGGGGCCCTCTGCTAAGGGCTGTCCGTTCCCTGTATGACCGCAGCAGGAGCTTGGTTCGCATTGCCGGCAGTAAGTCAGACTTGTTTCCGGTGCGTGTTGGTCTCCGCCAGGGCTGCCCTATGTCACCGGTTCTGTTCATTACCTTTATGGACAGAATTTCTAGGCGCAGCCAGGGGCCGGAGGGTGTCCGGTTTGGGAACCTCAGGATCTCATCTCTGCTGTTTGCAGATGATGTTGTTCTGTTGGCTTCATCAAATCAGGACCTCCAGCGCGCACTGGGGCGGTTTGCAGCCGAGTGTGAAGCGGCCGGGATGAGGATCAGCACCTCCAAATCTGAGGCCATGATTCTCCACCGGAAAAAGGTGGCTTCCCCGCTTCAGGTCGGTGGGGAGTCCTTACCTCAAGTGGAGGAGTTCAAGTATCTCGGGGTCTTGTTCACGAGTGAGGGACGGATGGAGCGTGAGATCGATAGACGGATCGGTGCAGCGTCAGCAGTGATGCGGTCGCTGTATCGGACTGTTGTGGTGAAGAGGGAGCTGAGTCAGGGGCAAAGCTCTCGATTTACCGATCGATCTACGTTCCCACCCTCACCTATGGTCATGAGATCTGGGTAATGACCGAAAGGACAAGATCGCGAATACAAGCGGCCGAAATGAGTTTCCTTCGCAGGGTGGCTGGGCGCACCCTCCGAGATCGGGTGAGGAGCTCAGTCACCCGGGAGGAGCTCGGGGTAGAGTCGCTGCTCCTTCACGTCGAAAGGAGCCAGCTGAGGTGGCTAGGGCATCTGTTCCGGATGCCTCCTGGTCGCCTCCCTCGGGAGGTGTTCCAGGCATGTCCTATTGGGAGGAGGCCTCGTGGAAGGCCCAGGACACGCTGGTGGGACTATGTCTCCGAGCTGGCCTGGTGTCGCCTCGGGGTCCCCCAGAACAGCTGGAGGAGAGGTGCGTGGATCGGGAAGTCTGGGCATCTCTGCTGAGACTGCTGCCTCCGCGACCCGGCCCCGGATAAAGCGGAAGAAAATGGATGGATGGATGGCATAGCGCTTTTCCCCTACATTAAGGTGTGTACAGACCAAACGCGACCATACCACCAACTTCCATGTTAACCCTATGTAGACGTGCTTCGACGCGCTTCGAAATGTAAGCAAAGCCGTCCGCGCGTATGAAACGTAGCAAATGCGAGCGGATGAGGATAAACGCGCGTCAAAACCAGTGAGAACAGCGCGGTACAGAGCAGCGATGCCGCGCCCACTGCTTCATGCACTCAAGTAATCACAATCTACACGTGCGTTCATTTACGCCTTGTTAACCAATCAGGGACTGGGCTCAAATAGTGCACAAGCGTCACCTGTTACCTGCAAAAAGGCATACGCAATATATGCCTTGCATAGGGGCGCCGAAAGGACGGGGCACCAATTAGTGATGTGTCGGTCGCGAATGATCCGGCTCTTCTGAACGAGTCTTTACAGTGAAAGATATGAACGGGTTTGCGGAGGTGAAGTTTTTTTTTTTATTCCTCTTTGGGGGAGGGGCGTCACTTTAGTTGTGCATGCTTATTTTGTGAAACAAAAGTCACTGCTGGAGTGGGGCGGAGAGAGGAGTGTAGGATTGGCAGAAGGACAGTTTGTGAACGCACGACCGCGGGACGTGAGCGCGGCCTGCGGGGAAACGGTTTCAGAACGCCGCTCTGGGGAAACGGCGCGCCCGAACGCTCCCAGCGCCAGCACTCTCCTGGGTCATAGGAGAGAAAAAGGCGCGCGGGGTCTGCGAGTGACGAGGCGGCTACAGGAGCCCCATCACTCACATCTTCCACCTGTTCGCTCAGCTCCACTCCGCTCTTGGCTGCCTCCGAACGGAAGCAACATCACCGCACACCGTCTCCGCCCCGGTCATCTCCACCGCTGCTGCTGCAGCCCCACGAGGAGCTCAAAGTGAGCATAAGGCAACAAGTTTGAGAAATAAAAGACCTAATGAAATAATAAACTCCGTTACAGAGGAGATCGCGTTGAACCAAAACACCTTTCACTTTTCTCCCCTCTTGTGTTTTGCGTTTTTTTCTCCCCTCTTGTGCGAGGGAGAGAGAGGGGCAGAGGAAAAGTTACGTGAATGAGGCAACAGAAGCTTAGTGTGATTGTTTTTTTGTGATAACAAACTCCATAAAGGGAAATATTGATGTTATATTGTGTGTAATAGTGACATTTTCATTAAAATAAAGTCAATTCAGAGGGTATTTACTTTCTTTAAAAAAAAAAGCATCAAAGAGCCAAAAGTCTCATCACTAGCTCCAATATTTTTTAAATATAGTCGGCGCGCAAGGGACAGCGCACCATACCATTTAGGCCATTTCCTCATAGCACTTGACGGCCCCATTGCGTGTGTGTGTGGGAGGGGGGGTAGTTGCGCCCCTGACCTGCAGCATGGAGGACAAGTTGATCATCGCGGTTTGCGCTCGGCCTGAGTTGTGTGACACGCCTCCTAATTATGACGCTTGCAAAACTTCACGCGCCAGCAAACAGGCGTTTCTCGCGAGTGTGAAGCGGCAATGTTTGGCGTCCAACTAGAGGCGGATGGGGCGCACGTTTGGTCTGAACGCACCTTTAGGCACTCAAAGCGCTTTACAGGAAGGATCCACTCACCCATTCACAATCTCATTCATACACCAATGTACGCAGACACTGGAGGCAAGGCGGGTGAAGTGTCTTTCCTAAGGACACAATGACAGCGTGCACCTTCAGGAGACGGGATTCGAACCCTCAACGTTACCAACATGAGACGACCCGCTCTACCATCTGCGCCACTGTCGCCCCAGTATAGGTTAATGTTGTAGAATCATTTGGCCATTATTAAAAATCTAAAATTATACTGTCAAAATCACACTGTGGCCTGTATCGCTGGGGCTTCCACAGCTATCCTGGCCTCTTCTCACTGTGACAGACTGCTCTGTGTCTGCTGCCAGTGGGATCTCTATAATGGGAGCCAGCTCACTCGTCACTCCGCACACGGCTGGTTTGCCAGTAGCCCGCTGACAGTGCTGCGGCGTGGAGGTGGGTGCCTTTTGGCAGCGGCTCGCGTTGCGGGTCCCACTCCTGGTCTCCTCCGGCTGTCTCTCTTCACCTCACTGAGTGACACGGTGCATTATACAGCCATCCTCCTTCAGTGCTACTATATCTGGAGAGTCAACCAAAGCCGTCATGTTTTATGAATTAAGACAGTGGCTCTCAGACTGTAGTGAGCAGTTTTACGTGTTTGAGTTACGTTTTTCCCCTTTGTGTGTCAACAGTAGTCCACAATTAAGACATACACATAACCACATGTTGTTGCAGGAGTACTTTTGACAAGAGCAAGGAACAAACATACGGATTTAAAATAGATACCAAGAGCTATTCCTAATTATTATTTTACTTTTACATGGCCATACATACTTTAACTGGCCATGTGTTTTTTTCCCCCCGTCTAAGCGGTTTCATCCTCTCGCGCACACACACACGCTCCTGCTTTTGGTCTCGGAGCCCCTTTGAAACGGTGTCTGCAGAATATCACAGATTGTATCATATCTTTTATATCTTTTTCTCGATTGGAAAAAAAAAAAAACAGCAAAATGTCAGAGGCGGCAGGAGGATTAGCACCAAGAAAGTGGCCTGTCGCACAGGGCCCAGAATAGCACTGAAACCTGGCATTTACATATGAGACATCTGCCCGTCTCAGGCCGAGTGGAAATATTGCAAGCATGTTATTAATAATGTAGTATTTAGGTGCTGCGGTGAGCATTGGAAACTAAGTTGGCCCGGAACACAGACCGTCCATATTTCAACTAGAGACTGCCACCTCTATAGGGACAGTAAGGGCTGATTTGTATTGCAGTAAGTTTACAGAGTAAGTGAAGGAGGACAGCAGCATTCATATGGAGGCCAAGTATAGCGAGCGTCAAGCCCCATGTTCACTTTTAATGCCCAAATACCACAAGCACGGAAAAAAAGATAGTTTGATGAAACGGGAAACTGTGTAGCAAATAAATGTGGTCAATTTCATCTAAAACTGTAGCTGAACATGTTTTAGACCATCATTTTTGATATTTTCAATTAACTTGAACAGTAAAAAGTGTTGAGTCATACCTTTCCAATAAATTTAGATGTAATGTCAGTTTGAATTTCATTTAATGACTTTTTAATGCCCGGCAGATGGCCTGAAAAATGAATGTCTTTGTATTGAAAAAGCAATTGATGAGTAAACACTGTTCTTAGACTCTTAGCATCTCAATTCTTGCTTAGAGCGCCCTCCACTGGCAGCAGGCATGAGTACCAGTGGTTCAAACAAAATACATTCCACCATTTTAAGCTATCTGCATGCTAACAATTTCTTAATAAGAGTAGTTTGAGTCACCCAAAAGTGGATCCGGTGACTCTCTATCTCAAAAGGTACCCAACGTTGGGCCTTGGGCCAAATTCAGTCCTTCAAGGAGGTGAATGTTGCTTGTAAGAAATAGCTATTTCAATGTATTTGTCAGCAGAAAACACTGTAAATATAGACATTGGTACACCCCAACAGTGTGTCATAGTCACAGATCTGTAGATGCAAAGGACATAGAAATACACAGCAGGGCACTTTAGAAGTTAAAACAGGATTACTAAAAACGTGCCTGAATATGAAAATACAACTTCAGGGGTTGGTTTTTTTTCTGTTTTTTTTTTTTTTTTAATGGAGGGAACAAAGTTCAACAAAGATGTTGAATGCAATGTCCCCTTTAATACAGACATCTTTGTGTCATTCTGTTTTATTCACTTTATGTGCAGCACTACGGGAACTGTTTTATGTTTACAGAATGTGCAACACACACATAAAAAAAGGTGGATTAAGATGTATCAGACTTGTATTGATTTTAAAGTTCTTTAAAGGTTCTGTATCATGCTATTTTAGCCATTCCAAAGTAAAGTATAGGCATTTATATGATATATTGTACCTCCTCACTATGGAGTACTCATTTTTGAGAGAAATATAAGTATTTTGGGGGGTATTTTCCCTACCCGGAAGACAAGACGCTTCGATTCAGTTAACTCCGCCCCTCTCTCCGCTCATTCCACATTTACAGTATTAAAAATATAAATATCGCTGCAAAAAGTGAAGTTACTTCAAATAATGCAGTTTTAAGGAGTTGACATCTGCAATACAGTTTCATAAATGGCTAACACACACGCTAACGTTTGATTGACTCACCGCTCAGCATGGCCTCCCCATCGATATCGCGTTGGTTATAAAAGTTCATCCACTTTGATTCTGGCCAAGGTTCACCAAGCATCCATCAGGTTGGTTGATATAGTCGCTGAATCCCGGAAAGAAATTCCAACTTCTGGCGAGTGCACTCTTCTTTAGAAAGGCTGACTAGTCCTCTCGTAGCCAAACCATGGATCTAATAGAGCCAAATGCGCATCCGTGACATTATCGTTGGGTAAGCAAAAGGAACAGGCGGTGTCCAGAGTAGGTTAGAAAGAGCTCCGTCTTCACAAACAATGCACCCTCCGGCCGCGGGAGCGTTTCCTTACCGTCCCGGGACAGCACAGACAGTCGGAGACGGAGTTTTTTTTTTTCTGTTTTTTTTTTCTTTATTGCTCTCTTACAACAACAACAACAACAACAACAACAACAACAACAACAACAACAAAAGCTGTTTTATAAATTAAAATCAGGCCGTAAGGCATTACATTACAGACGTAGAGCACTTCCGTTCCTTTGTGACGACACAACTGAATAGGCTCAGTCGTTTACCAGGAGAGGGCGGAACAGCTGCTCAGAGAGCAGGATTCAGGAGGGTTACTTAGAACTGCGTGAATGAAGCCAAAAACCGCTCTGGGGGTGTTTTGATAAGGAAATAGCATAACAACAGGGCTAAAAACTCCAAAAAGTCAATTTTGCATGATATAGGACCTTAAATGGTTTTTAAATGTCTTAATAGTCTTGGTCCTTCTCATCTTTCAGAACTGCTTTTACCTTATGAACCTTCACGGCCCCTTCGCTCCTCCGGCAGTGGTCTCCTAGTTATTCCTAAAGTCAACAGAAAGACTCACGGCGAGGTGTATTTCCAATATTATGGCCCTCGCCTCTGGAACGACCTGCCGGAGGAGCTCAGGACCGCAGAGAACGTTCATGTTTTTAAGACCCACCTTTTTAGCTTAGCTTTTAACTGACATCTATTTATCTAGTCCTAATTATATATATATATATATATATATATATATATTATATATATATATATATATATATATATATATATATATATATATATATATATATATATATATAAAAAAAACTCTTCCTCACCCTCCGCGGGCGGTCTCTTTTTCCTCCAAGCTCGGGTCCTCTACTCATCAAGGCCTGCTCCTGTGCAGCCATGATGAGTGCCTCTGTGCTGTTCTTCAGGCCAGCTCTGTCTAGCCATTGGTAGGATTTCTTGATATCCGCCACTTCAGTTATGTTTCGGTGGTACATCCCGTGTAGGGGCTTGTCCTCCCATGACGGGACCTCCAGCGCCTCATCTTCTGTTCCCCATTGTCTGAGACATTCACTGAGCACGTCATCTGTTGGAGCCTTGTCCTTGATGTACTTGTGGATCTTGGATGTTTCATCCTGGATAGTGGCTCTCACGCTCACTAGTCCTCGGCCTCCTTCCTTACGGCTAGTGTACAGTCTCAGGGTGCTGGATTTGGGGTGGAACCCTCCGTGCATGGTTAGGAGCTTTCGTAACATCTGTGGTCTGTATCTCATCCTTTGGCCAGCTTATTTATTATCCTGCAGGGTATCTGATTACTGGCAGGGCTGTTTATTGCCCGGGATCTGTCCGTAAAGCACTTTGTGATACCATTCGGTATGAAAAGCGCTTTATAAATACAATTTGATTGATTGGTTGATATTGAGACACGTAACGCAAATTGGATTGTAACAGATTTGAAGGAAATGCAAAGAGAACATTGTACTTGCAGTATGTGCCACAAAGCGCGTGATATCCGGGGTGAGACCTTTTTCATCTGTTCTACACTTCATTTGCACTCTTAATTAAAACTCAATCTGCAATCACAGTCACGTAGAGTCAGCATTTCATATGGTTCATTCTTGGGCCATTATCAGAGACTTGCGAGCTGCATGGGGCGCCACTGCAAATGTTAGAATTAATTGTGCTAAATAATACTTACAAAAGTGTAGAGTATGACAAGAAGGTGGGAATGGTTTAAGGGTTTAATTTGACTTAATCATTTTCAGTCTGCACCGCCGGGTGCCTAATACAAGAATGAGAGACTCCTTGGTATGGACACAGCCTGTTACTTTAGAGGAGGCACGGAGTACGGGTCTGTCCAGTGCCCGGACGGCGCAGAGACCTCAATCATCCATTTTCTCTTTTACCACTGTCCTCTTTCCTCCCAATCTACAGCGGACCGCGCTGGACTTGACGTGAGAGCTGATGGATACACCTACTCTACACGTCCAGACGACAGGTGCTGGATTTCCTGCACTGCCACAGACTGTAGACGAGTGCATTCCGATCCAGCAGATGGGGAAAATCACCTACATGCCAAGAGACATATACACTCAGAAAAAGTGGCAAGTCAAAGTAAAAACACGATACATTTCCAACTTCACTAAAAGCAATGCATTCCTAAATTTTGAAGACTATTTGGGGGGCAAACGGGCACGGGCTTGCATATTTATGTGCCAGTCTGTTTTCTCTCTGCCACGGCAGCGTGTGATCAGTCCGCGTGACAAAATAGACACCATTTCAGCCTAATCTAAATGGCACCTCAAATATATACCTGCTTCAAAGGGTTAGCAATTCTCTCAGAAATCTATTCCTCTGCAAATGTCTTCTGGTAATTTTTTTTATAAACATCTTAATCTTCTTCAGAGCCCAAATAGAGCCATAAAATGTAATGAGAAAAAGAAAAGGGAAAACATCTCCAGGCCAGTGAAATGTTTTGCTTGACTGGATTACCTGTCTGAATGAAGGATTAATAAGACTGTTCATGTGTGGGCGTTTAAATGGGCAATTTTTTAAGACCACGAAATAGCTTTAAGCCTGTAATCCCTCCACTGCAGCCTCGATCTTTCTTATTTCAAATAAACGCCACGCTGCCTTTCCACAATGCACTCGGCTTTGTCATTGTATACCCATAAATATGTGCTCGTCATAATTAGGTTAATGTCTTTCATATCTTTTGAGGGGGTATGAAAACATTCACATTTCATTCACCCGTTTGGATTGTGTGTATTTGATCCAAAGAGACAAACCACACAAAAAGCCTGAAAATAGCCTGATATCCCAAAGGAATGAAGGGACAAGGATTAAGTGATGCTTACAAGATTTAGAGTCCATACTGTACAGCAGTATCTTTGCAAGAATGTTGTTGCTTTCATTCAAGGGGTACACATAGCTTTTTTCAGTGACTAAAACAAAGGAAAGCGAGAAGTAACCCAGTCTATGGGTTGTGAATAGACTGTGGCCATCACCCCCGAATGAAAAAGGTGAATTCTGCTGAAGTTATTACCATTTTCTGATTCACCATCATGTCCACAGTAGCAGTACTATTTTTTTCTGTCTCTCTGCCTCTGTATGTACACATGTGACAGTGTGCGTTTCCAGTTAGTGTGTTAATTGATGTGACAACTTAATAATTAATGACAGATAAGGTATAAGATGTGAAGAGACTGTACCTATTTGTAACAGTTGGAGCCAGAATCACATGTGCATCATGTACACGACAAGGTGTTAAAGGAGTACTAAGTAACGTGTTTACCTTAATAAATCCTTTCCGTAGTCCCTGTGGGGGTAATACAAGTGTTAATGGGATGATTGGGGGGGTCTTTCATCTCCCCCTGGTGTCTCTGGCCAGAAAACAGGCAAAGCTAACTGCGGGATAGCACCACTTTAAACAGTATTTACAGCCAAGTTTGAGTGAAAAAAAATATTCCCATTGTATAACTGGATGTACAACACCCCTCTCTCCCTTCACCTTTTCTGTCAGCGTAGTATTTACTCTCCAAGACATTTAATAGGTTAAAAAATCCTAACTTGCTAAGACACCTGCTTATGGCCTCTAGGGACAAGAGTTACTTAGTACTGCTTTAACTGGCAGGCAGGCTTTCTCAAAATTGTCAATTTGATTCGTTACTCACTCAACCGGCACTCAACCAGTCTAACTTTCAGGAGTAAAGCATCCCACAATGTTGGGCGTAAACCAGGGCGGAAGTCATGAAACGAGAATGAATCCTTCACCATCAGTTAGCCTTACAATACAGTGCAAAGGCTTGTTCAAATGCATGTGCTCTAATACAGTTGGATGTCAAGGGCAATGTGTAACCAGCTGATCCCCAAGAAGAGTCAAGTCTTGTTTGACGTTTCATCTTCAAACTGTAGGAGCCATCAATCACAGGAATGAATGAGAATGAGCTCTCTGCGCACAACCCCCGCGTCTCTGAGCATTATTCATGATACAGTATTACAGTGGCATGCACCAGCCGTATCCCATATATAGTTCAAAGAGTATGTTCTAAGAAAATAAATGTCCCACTAATAAAAGACTGGTCATCTATGGTCGGTACAGTATTAACTGTTGTTGTTTTGGTCAGTTTGGGAAAATAGAGAAACATTTGAGACATTGAGGGACAAACCTGTTTAAATAAAGGATAAATAGAAAAAAAAAGTATAGCTTTTATGTTAATGGTTAAATCTCTTCTTATAATCTTGCACGATGTCACTGCAGTACCATGACCTGGCTAGAAAGAAGGGGGGAAAAGCCACACAAGGTTTGAATTATGTATAGTTATAATAGCACAATAGCAGTACAAGTCCATTACACACAATGTAGTGCCCGTGGCAGTGGTAGTGAATTGGCACAATCCCCTGGAAATCACTGCATTAGCTTTTCACTTAGACAATAACGACTCCAGAAGGAAACCATTAAGTAGTAATAGTGCAATGATGACATTAAGTTTTAAACATCAAAGTAAAGTATGTGAAGGGATATTTGATAGATGTCCTTTCAGGCTATAGATGGTAGAAAAAACAACAACAGTTGGAGGTAACGTGCAGGATTCAGCACCATGGACAGCGACAGAGCCTGAAATGAGTTCTTCCAGTCATTTTTAATGCAATAAATGTTTACAGTCTCACTGAACAAGTGGGGTTACACATTCAGCACCTTGGACAGTGATCACAGCTGCACCATTTCCAGGGCACTGTGTGATTCACTGCAGCATTTCATCTGAATCTAATGAGAAGTCTAGTTTGTCTCGGTTGGTCTGCATCTTGAAAACAGACCTCTGAGACTTTCTGATTTATGACTCTCTGCTACAGAGCTGCTCTCAGCTGCTGTGAAACCTGTGGAAGTTTCCCTTAAGACTGTGGTGACAACACTTCCCTCTGATAGAGGTCTGCTTTGAATCCAGTTCAAGTGCTGTTTATGAATAAATGCTTTTTATCCCATAGAGAGGGATAGAAGGTCTAATTACAAACAGAAGCAGCGAAGCTTCAAAATTTCCAGGAAAAAAAAAGTTACCAAAAGCTAACAGAGAGGTGGCCATTAAGAACCATCAGCTATTTGTTAAGTCTTCGGGATTTTTTTTAGCACATTTTCGAACATTTACTTTTAGCACATTGACTTTTCCTACCGAGTCTTAAAAAATAATTAAAAGAACATTTTGATTTTGTTAGTGCAGACAAAAATCACACAATCTGTTGCTTTCAGTCTCCGAGAGCGGACATTGTTAGTCTCTGGAAGTACACTTAAATCAACTGCCACACAGTGTTTATTTATCCACAAATGAGCGTCTGTCCGCGTTGCTTGAGGCCAGTGCAAAGCAAGTGAGATGGCTAGTGGGAAGCTGCATTCTGCAAAGTATTTTAAGGTAGTAAAGTAATAATGAGGCCAAAGTTCATTCTGCAAACTAATGAAATGTCCACAAGGCACAGACACGAACAAGCTTGAAGACATTTGCTTACCAGGGATTATAGTAAAACACTTGTAAAAGCACGCCTTTCAATGGTGGCACACTAGTTGCATACAAGCATAATATATTTAACTACCAAGTACAGATTAAGATTTAAAGTGAGACACTCTTAATGCTAAATTAAAACTTGAAATCCATTATTCACAAAGAGAAACTCAACATCATCTCTGCTGCATCCACCCTTCATCAACTAAGGTCTCTGCCCGACATTTCTACCTTTAGTCTCTGCGTTGTAAACTATCATAGCCTGACAAGCAAAATCTCTCTGTTCCAATTATAAACACTCATGTTTGTTAAATATCAAAGTCAGTCTCTTCCTTGATCCGACTCCAGCTGAACTCACAGTCAGAGGCACGGGCGCGGCAAACAAAGACAATGAACAAAGAACCCGCACCGACTGTGTGGTGAGATTAGCATAAGTAAATGAGAAGGCTTCGGGTAAATAAAGATGCTTTTCACTTAAATATTTGTTATTTGAGAAATGTATTAGGCTCATGGTGGCAGTAGCTTTGTGTGCATTTGTTGAGGGACTGTGTAACAAGTTGATTAGGTCTGGCTGAGAGGCCTAGTTTTGGTCCTTGCAGTCGGCAAATGAAAATATTTTAGTTAATTTCCTTTTACTTGCACATTTTCAGAGCAAAAGTCCTGCAACGCATCACATAAGGTTACAAAAAATGGAGAGGCATAGTGTGAGGTAAAAGTTGTGACATGTACCGTTTTTGGGTTTACGATGGTTAATTCCCCTGACTGCCAGCGGAGGACACTCCAAGCAACACACACGCGGCTTAAAAGAACAGTCTGTGCTCATCAAGAGCCGTTTCCATATGACACATGAATTTAAAAATAAAATGCAAAATGTCAGATGCCCAAAAGCAGGTTAATAAGCCCCAGTTATGCACGCTATGTCCACTAACAGTTTAATAACTGCATTACTGTGTGGTGAAGAATTAGAGGGTTTGGAGTGAACGATTCAACAAGCTGCAATCTTTTGACTCTTAAGAGTTTTACTGAGGTGAACTTACAGCTAAAATGCCTCACTGCACTTCAGCTGTTTGAGGATGCAGCGGGGATGAATATGGGTTCTCAATCTTCCGCTAAAAGCTAAAACCACCGTAATTTCCGGCCTATACGCCGCTACTTTTTCCCCACGCTTTGAACCTTGAGGCCATCATGACGGTGCGGCCAATATAGAGCCGCGAACAGACACTACAGGCGTCTCTAGCAATAAACGCAAAAGTGGGACAGGACTTCTAATCTGCTCTTGGCTGAAGAACGGTAGATGAGTAACTTTTAAAATGATGAAGGCTCACTGCCTAAATGTCGAAGGGCTTTGCTCGCCCCAGCGCACACCGAAACGCCTTGATGCGCGGCAAAAGAGCCGCCTCCTTTATTTTCTATGAGAGAACGCACACCGAGGTTGCAGTGATGCGCGGCGACGCTGGACCCCACACCACAGTTCTGCTGAATTCAGACGTGGCGCCGCGGAGGAAAACACAAGCTTCTGCATCAGGGGAAGCATGTTAAAACTCGTGTCTGTCGCCAACTCGCTATTAACCTACATAAAAGAGCCAGGTTTGCTCTCTCTCTTACAACATGGACATACGTGTCTTATTTTATTCATGATGAAGGGATAAATCACATGTGTAAAGCCCCACGCGGTTTGAAAGAAGCCTCTGAAGTGCTGTGACGCGGCGCGCTGTGTTCTGGTGTGCGTTGGCCTCTACACTTCCACATTGAGGTCGGCTACACTGGCCATTTCTGTGTGCCTTTTTTAAAAAAACTCTTCCTCACCCTCCGCGGGCGGTCTCTTTTTCCTCCAAGCTCGGGTCCTCTACCAGAGGCCTGGGAGCTTGAGGGTTCTGCGCAGTATCTTTGCTGTTCCTAGAACTGCACTTTTCTGGACCGAGATGTCTGATGTATTTCCTGGGATCTGCTGGAGCCATTCCTCCAGTTTGGGGGTCACTGCCCCGAGTGCCCCAACGACCACAGGCACCACTGATGCCTTCACTCTCCAGGCCTTCTCTAGCTCTTCTCTGGGCCCCTGGTATTTCTCTAGTTTCTCGTGTTCCTTTTTCCTGATGTTGAAGTCGCTTGGTATTGCTATGTCGACCACCACGACTTTCCTCTGCTCTGTGTCCACCACCACGATGTCCGGTTGGTTCGCCATTACCATTCTGTCCGTCTGTATCTGGAAGTCCCACAGGATCTTGGCTCGGTCATTCTCTACCACCTTTGGAGGTGTTTCCCACTTTGACCTTGGGGTTTCCAGCTCATACTCTGCACAGATGTTCCTGTACACTATGCCAGCCACTTGGTTATGGCGCTCCATGTAAGCTTTCCCTTGTCCTTGATGTACTTGTGGATGATGTTGTAGAGTGCCAAGCATTCCATGATCCAAGTATGTGGCATTGAGTCGTAGGCTTTCTTGTAATCAATCCAGGCAGTGCTCAGGTTAGTGTGTCGGGTTCTGCAGTCTCGAGCGACTGTTCTGTCTACCAGGAGCTGGTGTTTGGCACCTACAGTGGGGCTTATGTCATACCTATAGAGCAGTATTATATTTGTTTACCCGAAACAGAGAGATGTGACGTTATACAGTAAGAATCCCTGGGGTAGGACGCTTTGGTTCTTTACATGCAACGTCATCCCAATTTGTTATAATTTGTTCCTTTCTTTTTAGTAACAACAAAAGACAGCCCCACAGGGATGCAGTATTTTTCAGAGGCACAGTTCCCTACATGATAATTATCATGTAGGGAACTGTGCCTAATTGAGAAATTATAATTTCTCAATTTTCTGTCTCACTACAGTATACACCACTGGAAAACAATGTTGATTAAAAACTGCTCAATACTGTCTTTCATTTAAGTCCAAGGCATCTGACGCTAAAGATGAGTCAAACTTAAATCTAATTAGTAGAAATCTACTGTAAACAGTAAATTGTTTAATGCAAAGGTTCTAAAAAAAAAGCAACTCTATAGAAGTTTATGGATTTTTCGATATATTACTTATTCAATCAATAGTGTGTTGACTTGACTTAATATTATGTAATGCAGTGATTCTCAAACTGTGGCACGGGTGTCACTGGTGGTTTTTCAAGATCCTATGCAACCTGAGACTTTCTTCATTTTAATTAGAACATGTCATGTATGCCGTAATGTTTTTTTTTTTTTTTTCTTTACACCCATACAGACATAATTTCCTCCAATTGAGGTCTTATTAGACTTGGTTTAGTACTGATTTAATCTTGAAATAGGTCTGTTGATGCTTGGAAGGTCAGATATTTCATGCGGTGGTACTTAGGGTGACAAGTTTGAGAACCACAGCTGTAGTGATACTTAGAATGCTGCTTTGTTTGTAAAAATATGCAATAGAATAGAATAATGGATTGGATTGCACCCATGCACATTAGTAATTCAGTATGTTGCTCTTGGGCGTTGAGACCGTCTGTGACTCTGAACTCTGGCTATATGTCAACAGCCCGCTATGCTCTTTAGCATTGACCTTTTCTGTTCAGCAGCCTTGGAGACAGCTGTGTGGGAGAGTTCCTCTTGATGCTTTTTTGTCACATCACATGTGCAACCATTGCTTTATATTATCACACTTCCCCTCTGAGTACTTTTATAAGAGATTTAAGCGGCATTTCCACAGCTCAGGGTGATCCAGTGGGCGATGGGTAACACTTTATAATAAGGTTACATGAAGTCATGCATGAATAACATGAAATTATGCATGAATTTATGCATGATTTCATGATGTATTCATACATGACGATATCATGACTCATCATGAGTTAACATGACTTCATGTTCTTTCATAGATGACTTCATGCATGAATTAATTAAGTAACTACTGTAATGAATTCATGAGAAAATCTAGTTAATATATCATGATCTTAGAATCATGATGAATTCACTAAAACATTTTTTTTACAAAAACATTAACTAATAATAATAATTATGACGTTTATGCATGAATATCATGATTCATCATGATTTTTAAGAAAATATGTTTGCAAGATAAACCTTAATACAACATTTACAGCTGTAATTAACTCATCATTAGCTAATCCTTAGTTCATTCATAAATTCATGATGATTGCGTCCCCTATACTAAAGTGATGCACTTATATGTTTTGGTTAATAATCAAGGACAAAACAAACACAATATCATACATTATAATTTATAACTGTCCACAATGCATTATTGGTTTAAATCAAGTTAATGTTTTGAACTAATGAATGAACTAAGGATTAGCTAATGATGATTTAAATACAGCAGTCAATGTTGTATTGGTGTATCTTGCAAATTAATTTTCTTAAAAATCATGAATCATGATATTCATGCATAAACTTCATAATTACGATCAGTTAATGTCTTTGTAAAAAAAAAAAAATGTTTTAGTGAATTCATCATGATTCTAAGATCATGATATACCTGTATTAACTAGATTTTCTCATGAATTTGTTACAGTAGCTACTTAATTAATTCATGCATGAAGTCATCTATGAAAGAACATGAAGTCATGTTAACTCATGATGAGTCACGATATCATCATGCATGAATACATCATGAACTCATGCATAAATTCATGCATAATTTCATGTTATTCATGCATGACTTCATGTAACCTTATTATAAAGTGTTACCGGGCGATGTTTAGGTTTCAGATGCCAGGCTTATTGTTAAATAAAACCCCAAGCCCAAATCTGTATTCCGAGCATTGTTCCATTCCAGAGTCACTGTCTGCAGCAGCATCACCGTCTCCTCATTCATTCAGTCGCTATGTGCATCATCTAAAGACGGCATGATTTTACTGGGGAACGAGAGGCATAAGAACCCCTAGGGGTACTGAGCACTTCGCAGGGGGTATGTGGATTTATTTCAGATTTTTAAAAGAAGTTGAAACTGAACGGTGATTGTAGTCGAGATTTTCAAATTCAGCTACAAGTTGGAATACAAGCACAACTGATGCAGAGCTAAACCCAAATGAAGTCCATAAGAATTATTTTATTCTCTAGACAATTTTTTCATACCATATTAGCAATCTTGTATACAGTATGTATACACGATTGTATACATACTGTATACAGTACAGTATGTTTAATCTTATAATATATAAGATTAAACAGATTAAACAGCTACAAAACCAACCACACCAGGCATAAACTAGAAAGGTTAATTATTGCTTCATACTGTATGACAAATGCTCAAATAACAATAACAGATCACAACATTAATTGCTATTCTCTTCTTTTGAATAATTAATGTCAGATGGTATGCACCACTGTTGTCACAAGAATAGCAAATAAATTAGCGGCCATGGTTTTCGCATTTGATATGTTGTGACATTGTACACTTTTTCTTTTTATCTTACACACAAGAAAACCTTTGCTGATGGACAGTGTACAATTCTACTCAATGTATACTTATTTAAGAGCACACTGTTTTTCACAACACATGCAGTCATTGTTTATTAAACATTATTTAGTCAAATAGACGACAGACTACTGTAGATGACCTTCCACCTCTGTGCTGTGACGCTATAGCGTGCTTTGAATTGACACAAATGACATTATTTGCGCTGCACTGTTCTTCCTCAAACTTTGAAATATATACAGTATGGACCCGTCTCCTCGCTTTCACTCCTAACCACACATATTGATTATCTGCTTACTTTGCGAGCGGTGGAGCGGTACATCTGCTAAGCTAGTACAGAAAAGTCGAGGGCAGATGGGCCAGTAAAGAGTTCGGATGCTGCTTTGGGACATGATTTAGTGGTACCAATAGTTGTTCCTGAGGGAAAACGGACACAAGGAAATCAATTGCGACTTTGACCCGATGGAAAGCTGCAATAAATCTTTGCCGCGTGCAGTTAGCCAGGTCTTACACACTCTGTCTTTAGGAAGGAGCGCTTTGTCACCGTGTCTTTCTATTAGTTGGATTCATCACAGCATTAACTACGATTTGCCGCATTATCACTCAATTTAAATCTTTAAACCCAGTCCAGAGCAAAGTGATGCACTGTTCACTTCTCCAGAAATCCCAGTAGGGCTGTGCAATCTCAATTGGACAATCTCAATTATTGTCATGTTTTGTTTTGTACTGTTTTTTTTTTGTTTTTTAATTAATTTTATTGTTAAATCTACCACCAGTTCAAAGTACTAACAAACACGCTTTGGAATTTGAAAGCGTAAAATGTTGTGGGTTAAACAGTCCTGGAACATTCTATTTATTGGGTGAAATGTGGTGTGGTATTAGGTTTATTAAAAGAAAAAAAAAGTATTGTCTATGTTCATAACCATATTAGTAAAAGCTACATTGTTTTATGTGAAAAATAAAATTGAATCAAAAATCGAGCTTGATCAATGTTAGGGGAAAACATTTTTGACTACTTTTGCCATATCCTCCAGCCTTACCAGTACCACACCCAAAGTCTAGTACACACATCTGTGTAGAATCAGAAACGTCCTAATGATAAAATTCTGTTGCCATCTAATACGGAGTACATTTTCAAGTATTCCATATGGGGCACATTAGCGCCAGGTTTGATCGATACTTTAAAACATAATGAATATTCATTGTCACACCTGAGGCTGGAGGTCTGAGAGGAGGCATTAGCACATGGGGGGAGGTCTAATCCATCTGACACACTTCATTTGGTCCATAATTACCTGAAATTAAAGGGCAAATGAAGGCTTCACTGAAGACAATTTAAAGGTTATTGCCGCAGGTTCATTGGGAGGATTTATGGAATTGGCATGGTAAAACCAATGTTCTCAACCATAATAACTACGCAATCACAGCATTGTAATACAGTATCAAGTGTTTTCAATTGAGATTTACATGGGTCTGATAAGAAAGTTTTTTTTTTAATGCAGTCATCCGGCAATGTGTTTTGAGTTGTAGACATCAAAAGGCTCTGACAATTCACCATTTAATTCCTCTAAATGTAAGAAATGTCTGTCAAGAGGGTAAGTCAACACTTGAGATACCCCAATTAAAATGTCAATGAGTTTGCTGCCATATTCTTGAACCCCACAGACTATTAGACACACCATCCAGGCCAATTATTCAACTCTGATGGAGCTAACAATTTGCAAAGCAGTTTGGAGAACAGGACTTTGATGGATGTACTGAATGGATAGAACATAATACACTTTGCCAATATGGTACAAAGCTCACCAAAGGCAGAAAACAAAGCCCCAAGACAAACATGTATACTGGCTTTGTCATAGATAAATTTGACTTGACCATTATACTTTAAAGTGGACATATCACGCTTCAAAAATGACTTAAAACAATATTGTGGGTATCTCACCATAGATATTGTATGTTTTATAATCTGATGATGATGAAATGAAATACAGGCACTAGAGCTGGGGCACCTCCTGCTGGCAACTGTAAGAATAACTTATTCACTTTCACTTTTGATTCAAGGTGTAATTTACAGCTTCAGCACGCCGTGATGAACACACTTTGAGTGCAGAGCAGCTCAGAACCGATATCATGTTTCATGCTCACTTTAAGTTCCTACATCTGGATTTATTGAGGCTTTTACGGCTACTTCAGACAGCCTTGGTATCATTCGAAGTATAATTTAATGAGTCTGAAATTGCCCGCTGATTATATGATTTTATAAAATGTCAGCATGTCAGCAGAGTTTGCTTATTCCTGTGTGCTTTGTTGGATAAAGCACCAGTGCAGCCAGTAATTAGCGCAGGGAAGTGGGTTTTACGAGAGAGGGATCAGAACTAGGGCTGAACGATTAATTGCATTTGCAATTATATCGCGATATGACACAACGCGATTTCGTAATCGCAGGGCACGCGATTTGGGAAGTGAATGGAGCAGCGAGATATGGCAGCAAAGTCAGGTCCGCCGCGTGCTTTTGTTTACGTCTCAGTCTAGTTAAGGTGCGCAGTAGATTGTGGATGTACAGTGAAAATATCAGCGTTTATCATGCAGCCACCGCGAAGGACTATTGCTTTCTTCTCCGTTAGCCTCAGCGCTAATCACGCCATTCTCTCGCTGCTACTACACGCTCTGATGATCACAGAAACTACCTCACCTCCGGATTCACACGTCTCTGCCTCCGTAAGTGAGCCTGTGCTGCTTGTAAAGAGTAAAGAGTCGTTTGTGGCTCAGTTTAGGAGGCTTATGATGGGAATGTTGTGGATAAAGAACTTATCTCAAAAGCATAATGACGGTTCATGACCATAACGTATCCGCGGAGGCGATGTGCCATGTGCCTTTATTTACCTTTACATCTACCGCATATGCGCTCCGTAGGTAGTACAGACGCTAGATATTAACACTAAACCGCTGTATGAAAAGTGTTGGAAACTACAATCCGAGGCAGGACTCCGTGTCATGTCTTATTTTGCTGAGGAAATGCGCTGTTTACGCTGAAATGTCACTAAATGGCTGCGAGTCACAGAAAGTAAAACGTGTCTGTGTTTGGCACCTCATGTCCCAGTCTCCTTGCGTCACTGTTTCTTCATATTGTCCAAAGTTACATCCCAAAACCAAAATGCTGCTCCCAGTTCCAGTGTGTTTTGGCGTGTGCTCCATCTGGCCTCTCCGTGTCCATCAATAACGCCCATCTGAAGCAACTACGAGTCGCAGCTCAGACAGGGATTTGATGGCCGAAATAATAAATAATTTATTTTGTATTAAATGGGAGTTTGATTTCCTAAAACTTTTCCAACTAGTTAAAGCAGACGTTTGTTTGCAGACTTTTCCTGCACTTTAGTATGGGTGATGTTACTGACTGGATCAGTGAGTTTTATCTTCTTTTTTTTTTAAATATCTATATATATATATAATGTATCATTTATTTATAGACTGTACTGTTAAGTTTTTAAGAAGTGCAGTCCACATGTTCACAAATTTTGAATAGGTCAGGCAACAATTTTGTTTGCTTTATTGTTGCAATTTTCACTTTAAGTGAATCTAATATTGTTTGTTATGAAACAGACTGATTTATGGCTTGTGTTAGGTGAAAAATACATGAGAAGAGGACCTTGCAACAATAATCGCATATTTAATCGCAATCGCAATATTTAAGAAAAAAAATCGCAATTAGATTATTTTCCAAAATCGTTCAGCCCTAATCAGAACAAGATTGGTGAAGGTGTCTAGGTTATAAAAATTGAAAGATGATTCTTGGAAATCCCTGTCAGACATACACCAAAGTCTGGGCTGGCTCCAAACCAACCACACTTACGGAACAGTACACTATACGCAGTCCATCTCTCCATGAAGAAGGCAGTACATATGAAGAGCGAAATGAAGAAATGGCCATCTTACCTGAAAAATACAAGGAGACAAAGTTCCCAATTAGACAAAAGGAATTCAACTGCACCAGTAGTTTGAGCATATCTTTGCAGAGAGATCACCCTGTGCAATATTGTGCGTGAAAGGGGAAAGATGGGAGGATATTGAAGACGACACAGCGGTAATTGCTCTACCACCCACTAGACTCACCAGGGTATTCCCAGTAACATGCAGCCTAATCTGAAGGAATTTAACATGAGTGACTTTGACTTGGAAATCATTAGGCAGGGTCTGTCTGCGATAACAACGTTACCTTTGGTTTATTACAACCACTGCGATTACAGGGGACTCGGCGAGACGTCAAACTCGGATGCAAAATAGTATCAACGGGGAGGCCAAAAAAGGACACATTACCATATTCTCCTATTCCGATTCAGAGAAAAATGTCAATGATGTTTTGTAAGTGTTTCATGCAGTGCTGGTGCACAATGGGATGCGCTCGGTCTGTGTGAACTTAAAGCTAACGCTAGAAAAGTCCGTGCCAGAAGAGAATAATTAGTTTTTACTTCAGCACTTCACTATAACAGTGCTGTATTTGGGTGAATGAACAGCTACAGACTTGGAATATAAATATGCGATGGGAAGAAAGTCCGGAGAGACTAAAGTACCACAGAGTTCAGCCAAGTGGAAAATAAACAGATCCGCCGAAGATAAATGCGTATTAATTTTGCAGTGCACTTGGAGAATTAATGTGGCGTGACAAACACTGTCACACATACACTAAAACAGTGCTAATGTAATTAAGCCACTGCTTTAAAACCATGGGTTATCAGTTATAGAATAAATCAAAAAATAATTCATCAACTTAGCCTTTGGCTGGCTCCTTTTCTACACAGCAAACCAGGCACAGGCAGACTTGACTGATTACACGGATGCCCTTCCCGATCTTCCCTTCCTGCCTTTGTCATATGGTGCTTTGACACATTACCTGATATTTACTGATGTTAATTTACAGTCTGCTGGTCCTATATACAGTGCTGTGCATACTTTACTTATAACTAGGAGCGCACCGATCTGATACTGGTATCGGATATCGGAGCCGATACCCCCAAAAAATACGATATCGGATATCTCTCATCGCTTTAAAACACAACTTTCACCAACTAAATCTGAGTATATATGGACAGTATTGTCCATATATACTATATATGTATGTCATTTAAAAAAAAAGAACCTGGAGAATTGAATCGCCACGCAAAATGCCGCGGCTAGCAATAGCATGCTAAAGCTAGCGGCAACAGGCTGGGACAGAAACTATGAATGGATCACCAAAGCAGCCTAATAAAATAAAGTCAGCCACTGCTGGAGCATCCAAATGTTTGTATTTTAGTTCATGAAATGCTGTTAAAGAATAACATATTTGAGTTATGCACAGATCAATTTATGTGAGTTGTTCATATTAATTTAACCTAGTATTTAGTATAGAAGGTCCAGTTATTCTTGTTTAATGTTTTTTCATTACAGTTTATTAACTGATCGCCATAATTGATTATTGATAACCAGTGTTTGGAATAACGCCGTTTAAAAGAACGGCGTTAGGTAACGATGTTATTTTTTCAGTAACGGAGTAATCTAATTCATTACTCTCCCCGTCGTTACAACGCCGTTATCGTTACTGGGTAAACAAAGTGGCACGTTACATTGAGACTGAATGAGCGCCGCGGTGTCAGCTCACGCAGCAGGAGCAGCGGAGAGGGTGGGCGGAGTCTCACGGAGTCTGTGCAGAGTGTTCGTGCTCTCTGCTCCAAAAACTACGTGTGTCCCAGACCCGCGGCTGGTCATCCCCACAGCGCGGTGCGGACGCGGGGGAGAATCGATCAGTAGTGTTGGAACTTATTTTTAACCCAAAGACGCGTCTTCCCCCCCCCTCGTTGGCCGCGTTGGCACACGTTTCTTTTACTCCTGTTCCTCCTCATTCTCTGTGAATACGGCCGTATTAATTGACATTAATAAAACAGCGACGCAAATACTGGTCAATACCATTCAGTCACAGAGGCCTCCCCCCTCTACCCCCCATTCAGTTACTAACATATTTTACATGATAGTGCATGAATACAAACACCTCTGTCTGTTCTACTCCTTTCAACTGACTTTTGAAAAGTGCAAAAAAAAAAAATCTTTGATATAAAGCAATTTTTTTTTTAACAGTAACGCAAATAGTTACTTGTCCTGGTAACGAGTTACTTTCATTATAGAGTAATTCAGTTACTAACTCAGTTACTTTTTGGAACAAGTAGTGAGTAACTATAACTAATTACTTTTTAAAAGTAACGTTCCCAACACTGTTGATAACAAAAAATAATACTTTATTGAAAATGGCGAAAAGAGGACCTTTTTTTTTTAAGAAAGTCTCTTGGTATCGGTTAAATCGGATATTGGCAGATACTCAAACCCCCGGTATCGGTATCAGAAGCAAAAAAGTTGGATCGGTCCATCTCTACTTATAACCTTGGAGTATTATAATTTCTTTTTAGATAAACAACAACAACCTTCGGGGTGAAAGGGGTTCAAATGGTAGAGCAGGTCGTCAAAGGTTGAGGTATGAATCCCAGCTTCTGCATGCGCACTGTTGTTGTGTGGGAGGAAAAAGGGATTTAATTATAAGTAATCCCAATCCTGTAATGTCTTTGTTGATCTTTACTTTGATATTCGTATTATTTTAAACAAATTGGCTAGACTGTCCCACAGAACAACAAATGAAAATCTATGCTTTATATTATTTAGCTTGAGAGGGACTTTCTTCTGAAAATCAAATTCTTGAGGGATATTTCTTCAAACACTCCAGCTATATTGCCGGTGCACAGTAAATAAACCAACTTCAAATGTCGGAAGAGACTTCTGGAGAAGAATTAATTTCCCTTTACCATTTCAATAATAAAGATATACTGTAGGCACACAGTTGGATTTTGTAATTTCATAGGTCATGTCCACACATATAACAAAAGGAATGGACACAACTTCAATACAAACCTCCATACTGAGAGCATATCCAGAGAAAAAGCATGCCGTGTTCTCTGTGACAGAAGTGGCAGGGGTGACATGCTCAGTACACTTGTTTGTTACAAAGAAAGATCACAGTGCTACTTTCAAATTCACAACTCCTTGTATTTACGCCGCTGTGGATAAGGTTTGGGAGCTAAAGCCAAAACCTACGCTATGCTAAATCCACTTGAATAAAAACATAGGTTTGTTCCCTTCCTGCATTTTCCCCAGATAATGCACATTGTACACAACTGGAATGCAATGGTAAGTCATAGTCCTATTATCTTAAAACCAAGGTCTTACAGTCGATGTTTACAGTGCACCGCTCATAAATTATACAACCCCTGCTTATAAACTATTGTATGTTTCTTTCCTGTCTTTGCTACAAGGTGTCTTACGTAACAATAGTCAATACTTTAATTAAAGGTTTCCCTGAGAAGAAAAAGCTTTGGTTCAATTCCAGTAAGGGATAATATATAGAACGCCGGTCATTATCGGGAAAATAAGTACCGACAGGCTATCTTGTTTCGCCCTGAAGGTACTTATTTTCCCGATAATGACCGGCGTTCTATACATCATCTCGCTTATTATACGGCTATTTGGCAACTGTACTCACACAAATAAACATACACTTTTATGAAGGCAGAAAGGTTTATTTAATGATTTCCGCGGCAAATAGTTCCCAAAAGTTTGCGCGTTGCTTAGCAACATTTGTTGATTCCAGGCACTGTGGCTAGGCTAGTAGCAGCACGGCTAGCTACTTAATGCTAGCCTAGCTAGCCTAGCTAGCAATAAGTAAGGTACAGTTAGAGAGTAGGAATGGTGGTGAATCTCTGGGTAAGTTGAAAGTCGGACTCCTGTTAACTTCACGAGCGATTCCCCCAACTTCTCTCGCAGGGACGGGGACAGAGATAGTGTCCGCCTGTCCGCTACTACTACTTGTGGAGTGATATGAAAGACATGTATTACAAGCACAAACTCCGTTGCCATTGGCAGCGGTCATTATTTTTTCAGAGGTCTTCTATCAGAAAATAATGACCGGTAGAACATTGGGAAATCACATTCAAGTCAATGGAGCGTTCTACTTGCATTGTGAAGGGCCGTATAATAATAATACTTAAGTCAGAAGCCATTAGAAATATGGAAAATAGATAGTGCAGTCAGTGTATGAAAAAGCTGGAAAGGCAAAACCAGGAAAAGAAAACAGAGAAAGGGCTTGTTGCATGTTTTAATATTTAAGAGACTGTAGCCCTTACCCACTTTCACAAATGTTTAAAGGCAGATTGCCCAAAACTACTCCATCTTAGTGCAGCAAGTGCAAGGTCTTCACTAGACACAAGGTAAAACAGTGGTGCAGTGACTGAGCGCAAAGGTCCTGGGTTGAATTCCTAGCCTGAACTGGATTTTACTTGGTACAACTTGTGCAATGGCAAAATGGCTTTACCTGAAGGAGTGAGAAAATAGTTGTGTGACTAACGCCTTGCTAAACAATGGCAGCTTTGTCACATATTAAAGAAACAGGTGTATCTTTTGAATGGATGCAGATATATTAAAATCACATTGTGTGTTAAATGTGAACAGTACAAGTACATGAAGACACAGGAGTGCCCTGAATACAGTAACTGCAATCATAGATCACCAAAAGAAACCAAAGAAAACTTCCCATCTGTATTTAGTCATGCATCTTTGTAATGATCCTCTTGCCATTTCAAACTTCAGTCATGGCAGGTGCATTTTTCATCCAGACACATTATATTTCTTGACTCGCCTGACCTTTACTGAGCCAGACAACATTGATTGGACCAACCGCTGTGCAACATCTTAAGTGGGTGCACAGATCTTTAATTGTCGCAAGTTGAGGCTGTCCGTCAGAAACACCTTGGCATTTACCATGGTGTTCAACTCATACATGGAGCCGGACTGCAGAACGCAAACAATTTGCAACACACAGACTAATTATCAACAACGTCCTTAATTAGAAGTTGAGTTTGCACTATTTCAGTCTGTAATATAAAGAAAACAGACAAGTGATGTAGACCCCAGTGCAGAATAACTACACTTCCTCTAACAAGCAGCGACCAACGCCTTGACTTTTCAGGCTTTGACACAAACTGTGAAACAAACAACATATACAACAGTAAACATAAAAGTGTGCAACATGTTAGTTGTTTATCCAGTTATAGTTCGACACACAAATAATGGTCAAATAGATTTCAAAATAAATGAACTGGAGTGTACTGTAGGCAAAGCAGATATGTACAAATGACAAGTCCGCTTTGCACTGATGCCATGATTATGCTAATTGTATTATATGTGAATTATAAGAAGACAGACATCATACCAACCAAACTGCACCCCTATTTTTATCGATGAAGCAGTTTGCATTTCTCCAGTACAATCATCTATATGGTCACTGTTCAAACAGCTCTTTCCAATTCAGGTCTATTGTTTCTGGATTTCAATCACCGCCTGCCACAATGTGTGCGTGAGTGTGCTGCTGTTGAGGTCACAAAGTTATCAGGATGTATTTGTTCAGGGCTCCTGCTGAAGCAGATAAGCTGCCCTTTATTTTCCGCCTGCGATGGCCGTGACGGTAAAATACGTCTGTAGTGACAGCCTTCACTGAGGGAATTTGACATGGGAGCAGGTGCCATTCATGCAATCTGAAACGCATGGCTTTGAAACACATGAGAAAGGGTTTTTCACTACGCTTTCTTCTGTTTTAGTTAATAAAATACACAAATATTATGTAGGTGGTGCCTCACTAATCAATTTATTGTATAGGAATAATTTGTAAAACCTCTAGGACAGTGGTTCTCAACTTGAGGGATGCATTCAGTAAGCATTGAGATCAGATTGAGACCTTTAAGGTTTACATTGGTAGAGGCTCATCCTCCTTTCTGATGGATTATCAGCTGAACACTTGGATAGACAGAAGGTGCTAGAAAACTTCATGGGCCATAATTTCTGGCATCTGGTTTTGAATATGAGCTTTAATGGACTCTAGATCTTACTGGACTGTCAGTTTTACTGTGACGGACAGAAGTGAAAACTAGTCAACAGATGAGAATCATCTGAACAATCAAATGAACAACTGAAAATGTATTTACTTGTGAAAAAACTGTGGATTCAATTAAATAAAAGTAAAATCACCAAACTGCACTGAGAAGCCTCAACTGTGTTAGGATCAAGACAAAAACTACAGGACTACAGGCCCACAGCCAACATTTCAGCAAGGGTTAGTTATGTATCAAGTTACAGAAAATTGGCTAAATATCCATGTAATACATCACTGTCAAATTATGGCGCAATCACTGGGCCTGTAATTTAATATTATGTCTCTACCTCAATCAGCTTCAGTAAATTAGGAATATGATGTGGAGGCAATAAGTGGAAACTTAATACTTACATACAGAGGAAACTACCATTGTGACTCATGTAATGCAACAAGGTAAAAATTTAGCATCTATGTAGACCCAACATTTAGTCTATTGCTCTGTGGTTTACTGTGATGTGACACAAACATTATGAAGATAGGTAAATAAACTGATTTTCCATTTCAATTTACACTAGCCTTGCCTAAAGTGATTTGAAATGTAGCTCATAATTTTTGTGTGCCTTCCGGCAGGCTGAAGTGTCTGGAGCACCTTTCTTTGATTCTTCAAGTGTCTCTTTGAGGTGTGTGGGGGTATGGATGAGAGGTTGAAGTGGATGAAGTCAGACAAGAAATTATTCAAGTACTAGACCTTTTAAAGAAACTGACCTAATGTGCCCTTAAGAAAGTTTCAATGATTGTTGCTGGAGTTTGCTTACCTAAAGTTAAAGTGGATTATTATAAAATATAAAATGATGACGTTTGACAAAATATTTTGTCATGTGTTAATTAGTCAAAACAGGAATTCTGATGTTGTTACAGTAGATGCAACAAAGATGAATGTAAACATGATTAAAAAAGGCACACGTTTTGATGCTCATACTGCAAATTGTTATTACTATTACATTGAATCATGTAACGTTTCCAAATGTGCAATATTTTGCAAATGTAAATTCAACTTCAACTTCAGTTGTAAAGCAATGAAATGATGGAATTATGAAATAGGTTTGATACTACAGTATTAATACTCAGCAGGCATGTACGTCAGAAACACGTCTGAGATTGTCATACCAGGTTGTTTTTTCATAAATGTGTAAATTTGACATGAAATGACCCTGCAGTATAGTAGCTTTCTCCCCTCAGACCAACAAGTCTCTATAAGAGCCCCCTATACTCTTGTTATTGCATCATTATTTAGTGCCAGACTTCGAGTGCGAGCCAGTGGGAGCGCTACAGCAAAATGTATTCCAGTTCAAGACAAAAATGTGGTGTTCTCTCTGCATGAAGTTAACAACCAGCATATTTCACCAATCTGGCACTTAACCAAGACATGCTGAACGTAAATAAGTCAACACAGAAACCCGTGGCTTTGGGTATTAGACTCCTGATGAGCATCATTAAACAGTGTGAAAAATGTGTCAGTTAAAACAAGTGCATCTGCATCAAAGCGCTTAAATATCATGTCATTTCAATCACTGCTGGAATCTCAGAGATTTTAAGGCTAAAGGTAGTGCTGGGCGATATGGAAAAAACCTATATCACGATATGGATTATTTTATATAAAGATAACGATACATATCACGATATACCACAATAATGTCAGTTTTCAGTTATTCTTTGAAAAGTTTGACAAAAATATCATTGCTTACTTTTTTTCAACTTTATTTTGAAGCAGTGGGTTTGCTATAGATAATTTATATAGCATATATTGTTAATGTCAGGAAAAATGTGAGACTGCAGGATAAATGGGCTAAACATGATCTGACCAGAGTCAACACGAATTTAACAGAAATGTGTAAACTTGTGCGTAGAGAACGACTTACTCAGAGCATCATCTGCTCCTCAATATCAAGGCTCATATTACACTAAAACAAATGTAAATTGGAGCTTATTATCGCCATTTTCTCAACTTCAATGTAATGTTTAAGAAACAGTGGGCGAGCAGTTTGTATTGTATGTCTTTAGCTGCGCTACGCGCTGCCCGATCCGTCTCTTACCTCCTGCACCACGCCTCTCCTCTCTTCTCTCTCGTGTGTTTAATCCAGATCCATGCGCTCTCAGTCAGCTCCGATGTGAGATCCATCACTAAAAAGCTGTTTAGTTGCCGTGCGTAAAGCAGAGTGAAACCACGCGGTGTTTAACAGGGAGAGAGAGCCCCGCATGCTCAGAGATGGATCAGCGCATATCGTAAAGCAGGGTGGTGTCGCAAAACCACAAGGCAGAGTTTCTTTGCGAAAAAGTTCTTTTTTATTCTTGTTTATAATCACTTAATATAAACTTAGAGGATGCATAGTGACAAGACAACACTAATACATTCTTGTGGCCTATTTAATGAAATATTTGCTTTAATAATTGATTAAATTAGGTTAGAAACGATAGAAGAGAAATGGCACGATAGACACTTTTCTATCGTCCCCACGATATGTATCGTCATATCGCCCAGCACTAGCTAAAGGCATTGGTTTTATTTGATTTTTAAACCAGGAAGTCTTAATGAGAGTACGAATCTTATTTACAGGGCAATTCTGTTACCAAACCCTCCAGCAAGGCAGGGCCTGGAGACTAGTTGGAGACTAGAGTCGTCACTAGTCACAGAGATTCAATACGTCTCCTGGAGATAAGGGGTCTCTAGGTACTCTCGGTGAAAACAAACAGGTTGGATTTTAGCGGAGTCTCTGCATGGTCTCCGAGAGGTCTCCTCTTACAAACACTATTTGTTGTCTTCAACCTGTGAGACGTTTCTGTGATGTCCCCGCAATGTCTGAATGCCTGTCGGATACCAAGGAGATCTCAAAGAGTCGTATGGAGTCTCTTGAGATCTCCTTGAGTCATTGAGATCTCAAAGAGTCGTATGGAGTCTCTTTGAGATCTCCTTGAGTCTTTGAGATCTCAAAGAGTCGTATGGAGTCTCTTTGAGATCTCCTTGGTATCCGACAGGTCTCGGAGACATCAACTTTTTCAAGTCTCCATGCAGTCTCCACTGAAATCGAGCTTGTTCGTTTTCACCAAGACTACCTGGAGACTCGCCTTATCTCCAGGGGATGTCTTGGAGACAACACCATGACCATTGGAAACTCGAGTCTCCTGCTATTCTCTAAATAGTCTCCAGGTCACACGATAGTCTAAAGTAAGTGCTACGGATTTCCCATACCATTAAAAACATATACAATAGGGCAATCCTCATTAGCCTGGCTCCACATCTGGAGCCTACTGTTGCTGCCCTCTGCTCCTACAGGTCGCCCCAGTGGCATTAAAGGATGGGTCAAACGCAGATAAATAAAGTATCCTTAACGTTAACTTTAAGACCCTCTGCTGTTCTCCTCCAACTTTCGCAATGCATTGTGGTCTATATTGATTCGTCCAGAGACTTTCGCTGCTCACTACTTCTCAGACTGCATTGTGGGAAATGCTGAGGGCGCCACTTTTTTGTTCTCTCTCTGGACATTCGGACACCACTACAAAACGGCAGCTCTGCAGAGAGTGGACTATCATCTTGGGGCTCAGCTCAAAACAAACTGAGTGCTCCACATAACCCAATGCACAGTAGTTTTATTGAAGTACTTTGATATCTGGGCAATTAATCGAATTTTAAGCAACAAATGTTCTGCTAAAAGTTGGTGTCTAGTGTCCATTGTAACCAAGAAAGCCCCGATGTTAACAACAGGCGTGTGAAAACAGCAAAACCACACTATTTCACATGTGCATCATTTTGTGTGTTTTGTTTAATCTAACCCCACTCAAATCTGTGAACGATCAGAGAAATTCAGTAAAACACAAAAAGGTCATGCTATGTTACGGCATGTTGCAGAAACTACGCTTGAGAAAGGTAGCTTTTGTCTTTTGTGTTCAAACTGATTTATGGAGTGCGGGGCATGGAGATCCCAGAAAGAACCACTCACAGGGGGCTTGGCAAATACCATGTTGTGAGGACGCAGTTGGACGTAAAACAAGGAGCAGCAGAGTGCATATGAAATACCTCCACACACTGCAAAAGGTTGCACACAAAGAAGACACTAGAGTTATCGAAGCAAAATCACTTTACTGAACCACATCACAGACCGAACACGTTCAGTCTATCCACACTGGCATTTGTCCAAGCTAACTACACTTACAAAACAAAACATTCTGACAGAGAGAATGCAATCTGTTAATTAAGATAAGGGTGATATCACCTTCACGACAGAATTGGATCTCCTTAAGCATAAACGTTTTGAATGGATGTCTCAAACATCGAATTAATGCTGCCACAAAAAGGTCCAATTTTATTCAGAGTGCTGTGAAGTGAAGTTTGAGTCAAATACTTTGTTCTGTGGTGAAGCCGCTCTTTGGTGTCAAGGGAGCACAAAAGAAAAAACCCCAAAGCACTTTCCATTTACATTTTCTCGAAAAAGCCTTGATTTGAAGCGACTAATCAGTTTGAAATCTTTCAAAAACAGTGCATGCTTGTTGTTTCGGTGTCGTTTTTAATTTCTGCAAGGCCATGTTCCGTACTGTGAGTCAGCTAAAGTACACGGTGTCATTTTGAAGCTTTTCTCCATGTGCCCCAGGTTTTCTTTGCCATTTTCGAAATAATACATGAAAAGCACAATGCAAAGGTCACCAAGTCCGCTTTTGCCTCCGCCTGAATGTATCCCGACCCATGGATCACAGCCGCCAATATTAAAAAGCAGTCACCGCAAGCAAAACAGATACTAGAATATGCTTCTTTTCATTTGGTTTGAAGAAGAAAAAAAAAGCCACGAGGTCAGCCGTCACTTTGATATATCATGTTAGCAAATGCCAGCACAGGCATTGGTGAAATATTACACGATTTCCATGAGAAAATCAATAATCGTAAATGTTTAACACTGTCGACCGCTATCAGGGATGAAAATGTGTATTGAGACCGGATATTAATTTCCCTCAAGCCTCATTTGTCAGGACAGTTGATAAGGGGAAGGAAATTATTAAGGATAGCTGGGAGAGACATCGGCCCTAAGCTGTGGAACGCTCTGCCCCTCCACGTCCGAACAGCCCCAACACTGGAGTGTTTTAAATCTCGTCTTAAAACCCACTTTTATTCTCTGGCTTTTAACACCGCGTGAGTTGTGTGGTCCCTGTGTCTTTTTTATTTATTTTATTGATTTTACATAGATTATATTTATTTTTTATTATTTATTGTTTTACGATTTTTTATTGATTTTATAAATTGATTATTTCTTATTTTAATTATTTATTCCATTTATGGAGTTTTGTGTGTACTTTTCTGTTTTGTGCAGCACTTTGGAACTGTTCTGTTGTTTAAATGTGCTATAGAAATAAAGTGGATTGGATTGGATTGGATTGAATAAATTATCCCTCGACAGAAATCTACAATAAGTTGTGTTGCAGATGGAGGGAAGATGAGTCTGCGTAACCTCTCATTTAAACTCATATTCGAGTCTGCATGTCCTACATGGGCAGAACTATTGTTCAGCAGGACTTGAAGTTTTACCAGTATTTGGACTGACTATGTCCGGCAATGTACAAAATTGATTCTCAAGATCTAAAACAGCAAATCTCCCAGCTTACAGTGTGCTAGTGTCAACCATACACATACACACACACACACACACGTTTGTAATTATATCTTAGTGAGGACACTCATAGACATAGTGTATTACCCAGACCCTAACCCTGAACCCCAACACCCTAATCCTAACCCTAATCTAAACCCAATTCTAACCCTAACCCTAAAACCACATCTTGACCCTCAAACAGTCCCTCAAATAAGTGAGGACCACAATGTCCTCACTTTCCAAAAATGTCCTCAGTCTGTTGGTTAAAAACTCAAACGGGTCCTCACAATGTCGTAATTACAAGAACAGACACACACACACACACACACACACACACACACACACACACAAAAATCCTCAACACAAAAAAATGAAGGGTTTGAGGGTCAGACTTCATTTCATAGATTCCAGCAATCTGTGAAAGCTTGTGTTTTGATTGGTTAAAGGCACACAGCTTAACATTTCACCCAAAAACTAGAATAAAATTAAATGTATTTATTTTATTACAGATATTTCTAAGTTGAAAAATTCCCTTATACAAATCAACAAACAAACATATCTTAGCTGTGAGCGGCTCACCTCTCCTCAGACCTGTAACTTTTCAAGGAGCAGGACGTCTTCATCTCGTCTCCATGGAGATGATGACTAAAGGCAGCCAAATATGAGGTATGGTCCTCATCCAAATCCATTCTTTGATTATCCACTGCAAACATACCAATTGCTCTGTCTAACTGCTCATTAGGTGCATGTTTTTTTCCATTTAATTTTTGGCAACAGTAAAGTCCAAAATGTTACGTGGTGTACCTTTAATGTACAAACTGTCTTCGATCTAGTCTTGAGACAGTGTTTCCTGACTTGCTGCACGTGACACGCCTCAGGTTAATCCTTACAGATGTCATCTCTGGAGAAAAGCATTACTTTACATGCTATGCTATATATAAATCAAGCACATCAACAAAGCCAGCAATGCACATATCTGTAAATACTATGGCCAGTCGTCTTGTGAATGGCTAATTAACAGGCCTTTGAGTTCTACACCATGCTGTAGTTTTAGTGTGGTCCATTTTATATTCGAGACTGCTGGAGAGTGTGGCCAAGCATGTGACACTCTTCCTCACACATTTCTGAATGATTTATGTTCACTTTCTGTAACTTTACATTTCTGCAGACCTGCGCTGGTGGGATGCACCCAGAGTTCAGAGCTGTGACACGGTAGGAATAGCAAAAGTTACAATGGCTGCATTTTAAATCAATACTCGCTGCCTCTTTACTAGTCTGGAGCAGTTTTGTAATGAAATGAATGCATTTTACCTAGAGACGTAATGCTATACTCAATGTGGTCATACGTTTAACTTTTGTGGGTAATCACCAACCAGCCTCTGCACTACAGCCCCCCTCCTCTCTCTCTCTGGTGGTTCAATGATGTATGAGCCAACAGTAAGTGCATCCCCCAGACACACAGGCTGTTATTATTTGTGCTGGGTCTCAGCGGAGTACATCTGATGCAGAGCGCACTACACACACCAAACTAACGCTGACAACATAAAGACTGTGCTCTCTGCAAGTCGCAAAAACATCACTGGGCATGCAAACATCTTCCTGGAGAGGTTTGATTCAAAGAAAAGGCCGGGTGATACAGTAGGATTTTCCTCACATTGATTCATCTTTTTTTTCTTCGTTATGAAAAATAAATGACTTTAACTAATATGGTGCAAGAGCGTACCTATTCTTGAGTGTTTTGAGAGTTGAATAGTGGGAATTAAATTCTAAAGAACACCCCTGCTGCTCTTTTGTGAGGGGTGTAATGTCAGCCTGAACTGCGGCTCTCTAAGAACACTACATTCCTCCAGCTTTTTATCACGCGCACTTGGTTAATCTGCAGATCGTTGGCCGTTTTCACATTTACGGCTAAAGCGTGTGCTTTCGCAAACAGATCGCGTCATTAAAAAGTCAGAGGCCAGCTTCTTTACTCAGATGATTCCAGAGGACTGTGGCTTAGAACAGAAAATGTCATTCTATTTAGGAAAGACAGACATAACGATAAGTAAAGTCTGGATTCTGCTTTCTAATCATTACACTTTGGATTGAGTCCCTACCTATAAGTCTTCTAAAGAGAAACTACTATGCACTGGTCTGACTTGGAGATGCATAACATTGCGGTCAGGCGTACTATATTGATTCATGTGGAGAGGGGTCCCTAGGTCTGGCACAAAGGGTCGCATACATTGCCTGAAAAGTTGCCGCTGGAACAGTTCTTCACTTGCTCCATTTCCATGAACAGACTGAAGAAAATACTTCTCGCTGTTCAATCGCGAAAGGGCTGCTGTTTATTCCATTCATAATCTAACATTAAGAAATCAGGACACTTCTACCGCACACCTCACTGAACCGTTCCTCACAGTTGATTAACTCTGACAGTGTTTATTGGTGAGCAGGAAGATCATTAGTAAAAGGACATTTTGTGTTGTTCTTTATTGACCTCATCCTCATTAGAGACTCTGTCAGACAGTAAACAAACCAACCCGTGCTACTGATCAACAGCCTTGGTACAAATGTGTATCTATGGCATCAATTAATTCAGACATTCATCTCCAAAAGGTCAGCGCAATTAGACTGGCATTTCGGTGGGTGGCAGTTTCAGAGCCATCTTAACACCGGAAGGTTGACAGTTTGACCCTTGCTCTGATCAGTCCATGACTGTTGAGGCGCAAACGTGCAGTCTATATGTTTGAGTGAGTAGATTGGTAATTGAAGAGTCCGTTTTCCTGGATCACAGACACGTTTCCGACCGGGCAGAAGGGATGGTGGCCTTCACGCTTTGGGAAGTTCATCACGCTTTTAAATGACCTTATTACGCAGTCTGTCTTATAGATGTGTCCTAAGAAATGCCAGAAATGTGACAGGTGAGATCACATCAAGCCTGACAAGTTGTATGGAATATATTTGTTTTGTTTATATTCGTTTTTAATAGCTGTGGTAAAGCAATGCTCTTTCTAATGAAGCTACAGTCCAAGTAAATCCATGAGTTGTGTTTAGAATCTATTTCTGACAACAGGAGGATTTCTACTTTAAGGTAAGGTTGCGGTCGTAGTGGTTTAAAAAAAAAGGCACAACAAATGAACTCTTTGGCGAGAGAAAAGGCTGATTGATTAGAGTTATGTTGTGCTTTGACAAGGTGACATCGCTTTCAAAGCCCAATGCAATATTGAACAGTGCACTAACATGCAGAAAACCCTACAAATTATAATAAAGGAGTATGAAAATACAGGCGCTTTTGGCTTTGAAAATGTTGATAGCATTTTATATGTTTGGCTGAGGATCGTTTGCCGTCAGCCCCTTGAGCGTGATTGATTTCCGCTACTCTGCATACTTTTATACATTATTCATGACGCCGTAATGTACGTCTGAGCCAAAAAAGCATTAGAAGTACCCAAACCATCACAAGCTGTAAACCTTTCCAAGATTCATATCTTACAACATAATGCAACCGAATGGACAAATCTTTCCCATTTTGCGCGGCGCGTTTTCGGCGTTTTTTTTCCAGTCCTTTTGTTTGGCTTAGAAAACACATGAATATGCAATGCCTCCCACTGACAATTGTTTGCTCTGAGTAATTCAAATGTGGGCAGATGACAGCTTGAGCCCCCGGAAGATGAGACACATCCATCATCCATCCGCACACTACGCAGTTCAACCATTGCAGTGCCCGGGGGAGATTTTTTTCCATTCGGTATTTTTTATTTTTTTTAATCACAGAAATCACACATAAGAGCCATTTTCTGTGGTATTTATTGTGATTATAAAAAAATAAAATGTATTCAGCATTCGAGCTCAGAAATAAATGAGGCCGCATGGTGACCTTTTAACAAACGGCTCATGTGCTATAAGAGTTTGTTTAACCCCAGCTAAGAGATATATTTCAATATGGGGTTACACTAAGTGGATGAATATATTTGAGAGAAAATTGCGTAGTTTCAGCTCCCACATGCAGCCCGTCTGAACGGTTTTCATTACCAACGAGTAAAGGTCAACGTCAACCTTTGAAAGTTGCATGTACGGACTGCGCACAAAAGCTTGCGAGAGCGTGATGGCAGTAATCCCGATCCAATCATGGAAAGAAAATAAGTAGATTCGGAGGAAGAGAATACAGTGCAGTTGCAGGTTTCAGTGTCTTTGAGATGAACATTGCCATCTTTTTACTATTTAATAAAGGCTTCAGCAGCGAACGTATATAAATCAAAGCGATAGTATCAATAAGATGCGCCGACAGTTTCAGAGATGAATGCCTGTGATTTATTTTCCCTTGTAATGTTGAAGACGTTGAACGAAAGTGAGCATGTGAAGTAAAAATAGCATTGTGGTTGTACTTGTGGTTATATTCAATCCTTTCATTCTCAGTGTAAAAGGACCCGATGGGATGAAAAGAACAAAAAAAACATGAAAGACTTCAACACAGGTAACTCCTGGGTCTGACAGTACCTCCCTCCTACTACTGTTATGAAACTAAACACTGTCCGCTCGTCCTGAGGGAACTGACACCAGCCTTATTGGTTTTGATCAAACGCGCACATTTGTCGGCGATACGCGAGTCAAAATGTCTTTCTCTGAACTCAAAGACACGCTCCCCACATCTGACCTCAAACCCCTGCACCGCAGATCTGTAATTTGCTCCAGAGTTGTTTCTCCACACAGAAACGCAGCCTTTATCCGGTCTCTTGAGGGCTCTCTAGTTGAATCACAGGCATGTCAGGTTTTTTTTTTTCCCATGTTCATATACTGCCTGTTTGTTTAGCATCTAACTTTAGATTTGAAACAAGAGCAGCGCTGCCAAAGCAACTATACTCCGGGCATTTATTTTGTAGGTGTCAGAAGTGAAATCAGTATTCTAAAATATGGATCAATAACCCCGTGCATGAGGCAAAAGATCCAACCACAACTCCAGTGCAAGTAATAGTTTAATCAATCCTTATAAACAAATGAAATCAATGCTACAAAAAACTATTTTCTCTCATTAGCTCCATACAGTTGAAAAGAGTTAAACAGCTGTAACAAAAACATAATCCCATTGCCCTTCAGACTCATAATCCAGCCTTACTGTATACGAGTGCAGCGAACTAACTTCAAGCCTTAAAGGGATACTTCGGGATTTTTGACATTGGGCCTCATTTCCTAGTTATCCAGAGTGTTGTTGATGTCTGGAGATATGTTTTTCTTAAATTCATGCAGTTCTTATATTTGAAGAGTCTAGTTGCGCTAGGCTAGAGCAAGGCTAAAGCATTTCTATGGTAAAGTCTAGCCTGCATTAAAAAACAGTCTGGCGCACTCCACAGTGCACCTGAGGTAAATCACTTATAACGCCAGACTAACTATATAAATGTCTGTGTCGATAGAATAATTTTAACCATTTTGCATTTAAAATAACTTATATTGAGCAGCATCAGTTTCGTGGCTGTAAGCTAATGCAGCGGTGGAGTGATCTGCGAGAAAATAGTCCCTCAGAATGCGGTAATTCATGTGATACAAGGTCAGTTATATTTTTATAACTTATATAAGTTATATATAAAATGATTCTATTAACACAGACATTTATATGGTGTTATATGTGATTTACCTCAGGTGCACTGTGGAGTGCGCCAGACTGTTTTTTAATGCAGGCTAGACTTTACCATAGAAATGCTTTAGCCTTGCTCTAGCCTAGCGCAACTCTTCAAATATAAGAACTGCATGAATTTAAGAAAAAAATATCTCCAGACATCAACAACACTCTGGATAACTAGGAAATGAGGCCCAATGTCAAAAATCCCGAAGTATCCCTTTAAGATGAAAAAAAGGCTAATTATCCTAGTCCTTAGCAACAAAAACACCCTGCAAAACAAAGTGCAGAAAGAAGCTGAAGTCGATTACTCATCGTGTTTATGTGTTCATCGCTCGGAGAAACGTCGCCCGTTGGTAGCGCTGTAAATGTCAGTCTGCAATCTACAATGTAATGCAGAGGAAATAAAAGGGAAAAGCTTTTTAAAAATGCACTTAATGGCAAACAAATTAGGGGAAGCATATTAACTTTTTGTGTGGCAGGCCATTAGTCAACTTCCGCACGACGCAGGATCTGGCATTTAGAGTGCGTATTTTTGTGAGCTCACGAAGGTTCTTGAATAGCTTCTTTAACCCTCAAACAGAGCAAACATATGTGGTACTTTTACTGCACTGGAGGTTTATTTGCCTTCTGACATGATCATTACCGTCACTGCCATTGATGAAGCTTCATGATTCAAGGGCGAAACATACAACACTTAATCTACAGATTACAGATGATGATGGATCATAAACTTGTGTCTAAGATTTACAGAAGGAGAAAAAAAACTCAAACACAAGGTTATTGGTTACATTAAAAAGCAGAGATGACATTCACATTTTTTTTCCTCCAAGAAGCACAAGTGCTCTGTGTTTGTCACACCACATTTGATCTCCAGAGAATTTTGATGCATTGATGCGTTGGATGAGGTGTAAAAGCACCAGAGACACACTACGAATCAAAATTATTGTCATTGTTTATCTGTATTTTGAGCATAACTCAAAAATCTGCAAAAGTGCTCCCAAGAGAACAAACAGTGAAAATATGCGATGCTGGCAGAAACAGCTGTATCATGGCTAATGGTCAAAGTAATGTACATTAACATTTAAGTTAGGAAATGTATGTGTAAAGTCAGTAAGAGTGAAATATAAAGTGTATTTCATCTCAATTGGCGCAAATAAACATGCAGTTTTATAATCATCTTTTGGTTTGTTAATCAACTTCAACATGAGGAAAATGTGGGTGAGTTTTTTTTTTGTAGAATTGTTGCATTGATTTTTGTTTAATTGCAAATTTCTCTGTTTCATAGCCAGGGCCTGCAGTGCTGAAAATGTGTTTGCAGAAAACCAAACTGTGGTTCCCCAATTACAGTCTGTTTGTGATTAGTATCATTTTATTTTTTATTTACTTTGGAAAATAAACCCCCACCCACTATGACAGGCTTTAGTAGATGAAAATACTAAGATTATTTCAATTCTGAGCACAAAATAAAACCTTCCAAACGGACAGTCCCAAACAGCACAAGAGGAAAGGAGTTAAATGTGGAAAATATTCAAACAATTACCGCTAAACAAAGCAGTATTTGAAGGATTTCACTTTTGATTCAATCAATCACACTTTCTATCAATCAACGCGCTTTACATACATTTCATGCAACACACATTGCTTTACAGATCCACCCCCTCCCACATAAACAAACAATGCTACACTCATACTCACCCCATCCCCAGAGACACACTACACAAGCAAACCCACCCACACACACAATACAATAATGGACATAAGGCTGAGTGCAGATGAACCTGGTAAGGAAACACCAATCATACAATTTAACAAACACTCCATTACCAAAAACAGTAAAAATTAAATAAATAAAAAGTAACATGAGTTGTTGTTTTAGCCCTGACGAGTGTTATTAGTCAATAACACTCATATATAAATAGTGAAGCCTTACTCCACCTACATTTAGGCATGCAATTTGCATTTTTCCAAGAGAATGTTATCCTACATTCTAACTGTGTGGTAGTGTGTTAGGGATTATTGATATGATCGTCTCATTTCAAGTCTTGTGAACTCCATGACATTGACCATTTGTAGATTTCTAGATTTTTGTATTGCAAATGTCCATTTCCAAATTCCAAATATAATGTCATGAGACCATAGTGAGACAGCATGTGAAATGTCTAGATTGTTTGGTCAACATAATATAGCAGGATCATTTTTGAACAGGTAACGTCCTTTCTGCTCCCACTGTTCGTGTATTGTAAACGGCCTCTTCACCAGAGCGATCTTCACGAAGTAGCAGCTCTTAACCTATCACAACTGGGTGCTGTGATTGTTTGGAGCTGTGTTGTGATCATTTTCTTCCTGACCTCCCTCCAGCTGTGTCCCTCTGCCTGGGTCGAGTTCACTCCCGGTTAACAGCACATTACATCCCGATGAGCAAACTGGCCGAGTCAACCTTCGCAGTGGTAAATGTGTGCGTAACTGCAAGTCCAGGGCTCACACAAAAGTAACCTCTGAACTTTGAACCACAGCAAACACATGTTGCAACCCATTTAAAGACGTGAATGTAGGAAGCTGTTGCTCATAAAATGAATGGATACGGCTGGACTGAGCCACACTGAACAAATTGATAAACTGGGGTATCAAACAAGGAGAAGGAAATGCTTTCGACATCCTGGTCTCATAATTGATCCTTGCATTTGCTTTTGTTGTTGTGAGAGCCAACCACTGTGCCACAGTTTCACCCACAAAGCAAATATTCTTGGGGCTAACTCGTACAAGCACCTCATGTGATCCAAAATAATTTCACCACTAGGCTGGACACCCACACAGAAAGTATCTCATTTCACTCTGGAATTCCCCACGTCTGATGTGTTTCTTAGCTGAATTACCATATAAATAACTGCGTCTGCTTATCTAGCTTTATTTTCCACAACCCACAGGGAAGAGAGAGAGAGAGACTCCCGTCTGGGGCCTAATTTAAAGACAGTACTAAAACGCTGCCTCTCTCTATATCTCATTACACCCTGGCATTGTCTCTCCAGCACTGTCCTATGTGACACTTTGAGCGGACACCTCCGACTGTAAATCATCGCGGCCTATCCAAACACGGCAGTGACACAACCTTCAGGAGGCAGAGCGAGGGAAACTCGCGAGGACGGAGGTGTCTCAAACCAAAATAATATCTGCAGAAATGTCCTTGCTCCTTTGATTAACACGAACTCCTTCAACATCAAGCCAGGCCATAAATTCTTTACTTTGACCTACACTGCGCCATCTGAACAGGATCAGTTCTCCTTCATCAGCTGCGTTCATTTTTACACTCTTCGCAAACCACTACAAGTCCTCCAAAAAGAAGGTCTTGCACGAATATAACCGATGATAAACATGGGTAGCGTCGAAAATAAACCTGACGTGAACATTGTTATGGCTGAACAAAGGAGCTTCAAAGTCAAGACGCACGTAGTTTTAATGTCAACAGGCAATTTCTCATAAGAGGTTGTCGCGGCTGTCTTCATCTTCTACCTTCATCTTCCTCTATCCACGGCATCCTCTTTCCTCAAACCAAGTAATTTCATGTCCTCCTTTTAACACCCATAAATCTACACTTTGGTCTTCCCTCCTCCACCCAACCCCACTTTGAAAGGACTTTTGATTTGCTGCTTCAAAAGTTCCATCTACTTACCCAATCTACCCTAATGGGGGGATTATCATAATATAACACACCGTCTTTATTAATGTGATACCATTAAGCTGGATGATATAGTTGGCTCAGCGCCTCAGCGATGTTATCTCTGGCCGCGAGTGTGTGGAGCTTATATAGGCTGACGTAATGTGAATTATGGTAAATGTTTGATGAATCTTTTAATATCCCACTTGGATTTTATCTATGATCGGTCTGAGGTTTAAAGTAAATGTAAATGCGGTCTTAGATGTTGTACACAGAAAATGAAACTCGTCTAAAAATGAGGAAGCAGAGACGAGGGAAAACAAATGAAAGAGATTGGTGAGCGAGCATCACAGACTGACGGCAATCTGAATCCATTGATTTCACACATCGGTCTTTGTACTAGACTAAGAATAGGCTTAGAGCATCGATTTGAACAGAAGATAACTTTTACCTCAAAGTAGTTACAAAAGCATGTCTTGTGCAAAGAAATACAAATCAAGTGGTGTCTGATAGTTGTACACTTCACCTATTCTCAGAACGAGGTCTAGCATTGATCTCGGTGTAAAAAGCATTTTTGTTTTGCTTTTTGCAATCACATCACCAGAGCGGTACCCATGTTCCCCACGTCAATAGAAGTGGGGGGTATCAAGATTTGGCACCAGCCCACTATCCTTAAGGTTAGTGGCTAGGGAAGGGTCAGGGTTAAGCTGATTGATATATGCAAGACGTTTCACTCTCATGACTTGTTATTTTAATAACTCACCTACAAAAAAATAATCGCACCCGGGGAACATAGGTATGCACCCCACTATGAAATATCCATTACAATAAAAGTAAGTAAGTAAGTGCTTTATTTGTCATTGTACAAGTGCACAACAAAATAGTGTGTTAGTCCTGAGCCGTCAGATTAATTAGTCCTACATTACGGCGCTATACTATATTCAGACTAAGCCATAAACTCTTGATGGACTTGGATGAAATACATTGATTTATTGTTGAAAGCAAACATTAGGGAGACATATGACATAGAGCACGATCTAACTAAAATCTACATATAGACGCTCGCTGACTTCTCTTTTCCAACCAACTTTCACTCTGGCTTTACAAGTGCGTGTGGAAGGCGTACCAATATAGAAATGTGACAACCGAAGTATTAAATCAAAGTAAGGTGTGTTGTGCGTAATGTTTAATTACATTTTCATTGTAAAAGATGGAAATGAAAGGCCTGTTCAGACATGCCTTTCATTTCCATTTTTTAGGCATTACTCATTACAGGCATTACTCATTACTTCACTTGCACTGAAGCATTTATTTCAGCAAGATCAAGAGCATATTATTTCAGAACAATCAAACGAGACGTTTAAAATCAGTAAAATGTTTTACATCCTGGAGAACAGTGACAGCCTTTCGCTTAATAATGCTACATAGGGAATATTCATTACTCCCCCAATAATATCATTGTCAGAATCCTCTGCACAGAACACACAGATGTTTGTCACAGCTACAAAACAGGTGTGATATCTAAGTGAAGGGTAGCAGTCTGACACTTGTATTACACTACTGTGAATCCGCTCTCTCTCTTTCACGCACTCAAATCCCCAGGAGCAGATACTTAAACACCTGCCTGATGAGACAGATGTAACTACTGTATAAGACATCTGTTGAACAAAACACGTTTTGCCGCACCATGCCACTCTATAGAATCATGTCATTCACACCGCTGACAAGTTTGCTGTCATATTGAATTAAGTTCGTTCACTCAAGTTGGTAAAATAACTCACAACTTCAGCAGGACTTTACTAATTCTTTTCAATAGTGTTTTCCCTTTGAAATGTTTTGAAAACTCGACACATTTTTAATACACTATTTTGCAATGTGCGGTTTGTTTAGAGCTAATAAGAGAGACCAGGCTAAACTCAGAGGTCATGGTCATAGAGTGTGATGCCTGAAAGGTGACTAAACCAGAGCAAAACAAACTAAAACATACCAACTTTTGTAAAGTTTTGGTTGTTAATTAAGAGTCATGCTTTCACACTAAAGAACTTCACTTTCATTTCTCATCAATGCCAGGATGAATAGTCAGAATCTAACGACTAATTGGGTATTTTAATCATTGACTAAATACCATGTGTTTTTTGGAAGGAGGTGAAAACATCTCAAATGGCCGACTGGGGAGTGTTGGGTCAAATTTTGTGGGGAGTGTTGGGCCACACAGAAGACATTGATGTCCCAAGCCTGTTTTATGTTTCAGTGTTGTAACTTTTACCAAATTAACACTAACAATTATATAGGATATTATCCTGTTATAGATAAGTGTGTGTGTGTCAAGTTCAACCCTTCAGAATAGTGGCCCAACACTCCCCTTGGACTGTCCCAACCCTCCCCGGTCACAGGGAGCATTACAACAAATCATTGCAATAATTTGAACTGAATTTATTCGGTTTCTGATGAATATTAAAGCCTCATAATTTAGGGGGTATCTTTAGAGTACTTAGAGTAAATACTTAGTATTGTGCCAAAATGTTGTAAGCCTTGGCAGTAAAGCTAAAAAAAAAGCTCTATGTGGCCAACCCTCCCCACTCTCCCCTAATGCTTTACAGGTTTTTGTGCAGCTAGTACAAGTTGTGCAACTATTGTGTTTTATATATTGTAATAAGTTAATGCCAAATGAGAAAATGCAGCTCTCAGAGTGTGTCATACAGTACATCAGCCTGGTAAAGGTCATGGACCTATCTTTGGTTTGTATGGTTATGGGAGGATAGTCGCAGTGAAATGTCATAAATATTGCAGCTGAAGACGATAGTGGGGTGTTGTTGGGGAAATAATCTAGCTTATTCTAATATCAACGGAGGCATTGAATATAAGTGGAGTCATCTGTTGAATGCCTAGAGTTCATGACAGCATTTGCCATCTCCAGTTCCACCTCACAGCTTCTTTCTGCATCGCCACGCAGCCCTGAGCAGGTTTCTGATTGGAGCGCAAGTGTGAAAGAGTCTTGACAAGCGCTGAAAATGCTAAATCTATGGCTTCATTCGTGTCAAAGTGAATATTTTTTTCCCTGGAGCAGAGGAAGCAGTAGAGTGTTACTGTCGCCGTCTCTGCTCCCCTCCTCCGTGTGATCCTCAGAAAGAGTCTGTGCAGCCATAGTAATGTGCAGCAGCTCACAGCACAGGGCGGAAACAGTGGCAGATCGCATTCTACTCTCAAGTTGAGAGAATAAGCAGTTTGAGAGATGAGGGAGAGAGGGGGGAGTTACTGTATTTATCTAGTATGTATTCTTCAGCTTCGTCAAAGTTCAAACTCAACCATTTGCACAGTGAATTACTGCCGGCCCTCTAAAAACTCCTATGTGATGTGCTCAAGCTCTTTTCGGTTTTAAAGTGGATGACAGGTTAAGATTCACCGTGCGTCTTTTTAATAGTCACTTCAGTGTATATATTATATAAAGCTATGCAGATTTACATTGTGAATATGCAACATGTTAAAACCAATGAATCACAGTCTACAGTTTCGCACCAGTTACCATGCAACAGTTTTTATCTACATAAATCAAATCACTTGGATCCTTTTGGAAATATCTGCTCTCCCAACGTTGCCTTGCGCTGTTGTTTGTCAATACTGAAAATCCAACCTAATAAATGCATGAAAGTGTCTGAAAAGTTAGAGGAAATGGTAGCATTAAAACTTTGACAAGGCAATTCAATTAATTTTGTTTTTGTAGAGCCCAAAATCACGACAGCCGTCGCCTCACAGGGCTCAACAAAGGTACATAATTTTAAGTGCAAGAAGAGTTTGGAAATCAAAAGTGAGACAAATCAAACAAAAGAAGGCCCGATGGTCAAGCAGCGGATGGATAATTGATCATCAACCCATACAAAAAGAAAGAATGGCTACATTTACATAAACAGACAAATCAGATAACCCAACAATCAAATCTGATGTGTATATATTTAGTATTCACTTCAGAAATCTGATTATCCAAAATTCCGGATATTACATGAGCCAGAGCAGTTTTGGATTTTTAGAGCAGCTGAATGTTCTCCCCACCGCTCCCTGCAATCATCTCCACCGAATGATTGTGCCTCCATATTTGGACTTGGTTCAATCAAAAGGCTCGATGTGGCATTACACTCTTGTGCATGACAGCCCAGTGGAGACAGCACAGGTTTAGAAACTCAAAGGTCCGGGGTTATAACCTTGTCAACTGTGCATTATTATTCTTCGTAGTGATCTCAGCAGAGTTAAGTACAAATAGCACACACTGCTTTTAATAAAGATGCAAGTCACTTTTTTGTTTTTTCATAAAACAATTGTAAATGTTTTTAGTCTTTTTACTATATATTTTAGTCTTTGTGACATTAGTTTGGCCTTTTTGCTTCATTTTCCTGGTTAGTTTATACACAAGTGTGAAAGCTCAGAGAGAAATCAGGTTACATCTTTATCAGATCATGTGTATCAGATTATGCTGTTTACATGTCCCAGATTATGACCTCTCTGTGTAAACGTAGCCTGTGAAAGAGAGAAACCTCAACATGGAGAGATCCACTCCCATAGACAGACAGGCTACTGTACGTGCACAAACCCACGGTCACTTGTGGACTTTTTGTTTTGTTTTCCTTTAACAGGATATTCTCATAGACATGCCCACCTATTAAAAACCAAAGAAACAATAAACCTCCACTCCACAGTCTTGGACCATTAGATTGGGTTTAGTTAGCAGGTGAAGTTTACGTTTAGATTACTCTACATTGTACGAAAATGGAACGGAAATATTGGAAAGCAATAACAAGCAACTCCCCTCAAACTCAAAATGACCAGTAAAATCAAATAAATAAATCCACTGCCTCCTGGTAATGTTTCATGGTGGTGTTCCAATACTGACTACAATAATGTGAATGACGTAAGACTACATTACAATATAAACCGTAAGCGAGCGTCCATCACAGAATCGGCGGCGGCACGGGCGGCACGGTAGTACAGCGGTTAGCGCTCGTGCTTCACAGCTAGAAGGTCCGGGTTCGATTCCCACCAGGGACGGGGCCTTTCTGTGTGGAGTTTGCATGTTCTCCCCGTGTCTGCGTAGGTTTCCTCCGGGTACTCCGGTTTCCCCTACCACTAAAAACATGTACAATAGGCCAGGATGAATGAGAGTGTGTTTGAGAGTGCGAATGGAGGACGACGGATGGAAATTAGCCCAAGACTACAATCCGGTGTGGCTTGTTCATTAACTTGCACTGTCCCTACCAAATAAACCAATAAATAAATAAAAAAATCAGTGTGCCCTCTCTAGTCCCCTTCTCTCCCCTGTCCTCTCCTCCCACACTGTTCCCCTCCGTGGCCTCTTCATCCCCTCCTCCTCCTCCTCCCTCACACTTCACAGGATCCAGGCTTCTGTCCAATATGCGAACGGTGTTATCTGCTTGGTCAGAGTGTGCTCTATTCTAGTACGGCGTTCCTCTGGGAGACAAAAGACACTCATCGATTCAGCTCATCTCCCTGTGATGGACCAAGCCAGCTCTGTAAGTGCAGAGGAGGGAGGAAACCTGAGCGGTCCGCCAGCACAGATGAATGAAGATGAGCTCCAGTCTAAATAAAAAGGCAAGGGAAGGAGATGTATCACAGCTGTATATCACTCCTCTGGGTCAGGTTACTCATAGTGCAGACTGTCAATTTGTGCTTTACAGTAAGGAGGACTCCTTAAAGCAATAGGCATTTTAAAAGCTTGCATTGATCTGATGGGTTTTTGCCGACTCTTAAAAGCTAATAATCCAATTCCAGTTCGGCTTTTCGAGTTGCTCCAAGTTTAATCACGTACAGGGCAGAGGAAAGATCCTACCAGCATTCAAAAACTTTCAAATGCATTTCAAGCATAGTCATGGGCAAGCGAGCATAAACTGCAACTAGCAAGAAGTTTTATTAAGTGGCACAGAAGAGTACATACCTGTGGTTTTAAAATAAACTGAATGTGCCATACAATGACTGCTCAGTTGATGAGGCCAAGATGGGAGCGTGCCAACCACCTCTTTGTTTCTGCTAGGATGCACATTGAATGCAGTTTTGAGAACTTACTGTGTGAATGTCCATAAATGTGCAGCCGATAGCCTAATGGGTAAGGTTGCTGCAAAAATATGAAGCGTTGCGAGAGTCCCGGCCCCTTACAATTAACAGACTTTCTTTCCACTCTGTTTTTCCCCTTTTCACCCTATGCTGTCAAAACAGATCAGGTTTATGCCCCAAAAACCTTTCTTTAAAAAAAGCGGTCGCATTTTTCCTTCTCATGAGTGTCGTCTTCAAATGTTGGACGTCGAGTCTGTCATAAAGTTGATCATATATAGTTTATGTCTATTCTTTTATCAACGTGTTTGTCTTACTTTCGTCAGAGTTGGTTTGTGTGGGGTTGTGTGGAATCATCCTGAAGCCTTTCATTTAAAAGTAGCATAGATGCGCAAAAACAACTTGAGATTCACCAAAAATATGCCAAGGCCACCATGCCTGAGTTCAACAGAAACTCTTGAAGACAAGAAGCAAATAAATATTCCCCTGACACAATCATTATGTCATAATGATGCCATGTAGCCTATCATCGGACTCATGTTTCTTGCATGCATACAGCACAACCTAGAGGTGATTGGGGGAACACATGTTGCAATTCCAGAATAAAAAAAGTGCCAACTGATGACTGTCAGTGTAGTTTAAACAAGAAAAACCAATAGACAAAATCGCAGTTCATATACTCTTCAACCTCTGTCACTTTTAAATCAAAGTCACTGACAATATCGGGCTCTTTTGATCAACCTGCCTCCTCACTGACAGCTTATTATCAAAGCTTTTTGTCTGCCATAATGGGGTTCAAAATAATTAACTTTTCTGACATCTATTTTAAATTATTGAGGTGGCACATCGGGAAAGGCCACTTCATAAACAATTTGCCCACTCAATGGAACTAAGAGAGGCTCAAATGGCAGCACAGCCCCCAAGGTTTCTAAATGCAACAGATTTCAGTTCAGCTTGGACAAAGCAAGTAGCTGACGCGTCTCTATGAATTATTTTATCTACTTCTTTCCCCACCAAAAAAAATAAAAACGCACATGTATGAGTTTATATATTTGTGTCTAAAGCACTGGCTGTTCTACCCACACGGACCACTTTGGCATTTCAATCACGCATGAGCCACGGATAGGCTACTATGTTTAATGTGGCAGAAGCGCAACAACTCCAAGTGCCCCCCCTGCATTTTTAACACATTCGCCCCTGCTGCTGCCATCATCACATACTGGGCAAACAATGTCAAAACAACAGATCGGTGTTGAAAGCTTTCAGGCTGCTTTCACCGGAATGAAAACGTGCCAAAGGTGAGCATCCTTGCCTTGAAATCCGAAGAGGAACGCTGCGCCGGGGATCCAAACGCTGTAAATCCAGAAGTAATGCATGTCGTCCTTTGATCGGCTGCGGCGGCTCAAACCTCCGAAACTTGGGTGTCCAGTCCTGGCGGGGATCCGACGTCCAACCGGGCTATCGTCTTCGCCTCGTAGCAAGGAGCTATCCGCGGGGGAAAGACAGTCGCAAAGTGACTGACAAACAGCACAGTGCACGACACGGAGCAGCAGAAGTGCACACGGAGACGCTGCTTGGAGAGGACCGTCTCACGGAGCAGCTGACGTGGTTTGCGCGCTCGCCTCCTGTCCTATAGTGCCATCTAGCGTCGGTAAAGTCGATCCGGGTTTACAGTTGGTTCACAATGTTTCCAGACTCCTTTCAGTGATTTCTAGTTCTAATTTCTTAGCAATCTGACAGTAAACCATGCAACATTCCATAAAGGAATCGATATTTTGTTTTATTTAAAAATGTATATGGTTTGTTTTTGGGAGGGGGGTTACAATATTGACATTTATAAGTGCAGAAGAACGTGCAAAAACATTAAAAACACACACGATTTATGCGATATCTGGCTCATAACCGGAGTTATTGTGCACAAAAGCATTTGAGCTCTATTAGATGCCTTTACCAGTAATAGCTGGCCGATTATTTTAAGTGAAACTCGGAAATTAGATTATTGTTAAAAAGTGCATTGGTTTCTGTGGTTCGGCTTGAACTGTGAAACAAATATAATAGACTCATTACGGTAACACTTTATTTTATACTACCCTTGATACATTGTACTTGCCAAATTCAGTACAATGTTACGGGCTTTGTAACAATGTGTAATAACGTGTGCCTAAGGGTTAGATACACAATGGAACAGGGGCGGACTGGCCATGTGTCCATTCTGGAAGAGCACAGAAGGGCCACTGGCTTTAGGGCCTACGGGCTGGCCTCTCAGTTTTCTTCTTAACCTCTTACCCCCCGCCTTAACCGAGCTTTACCCAAATCTAAAAGCATCAAAATAGCGACGATAACGAGAATGAAAATGGAACAAAAATGTGCCGGAAAAGCAGCTAAGACGCAACAAAAAAGTGACCAAAAATGTGGTGAAAAGATCAATGAAAAAAGAGACGAAAACACACGACAAAGCAATGGAAAAAAAGCAATGAAAAGCAACAAAAAGCCACAAAAACATGACGACAACGTGACAAAAAGCTACTATCACTTTTGTAAGTCTTAGCTTTCAAGTGAGCTAAGCTAAGAGTTGTGCTCGGTTAAGAGGTTAGAATATGTCTTTGTGGAAGTGCGCAGTTCCGCTAATTTGGGCCAGGCTGGTCAGAGTCTAGGTCAGTTTTTCAGTCCCAGTCAGCCCCTGGGTGCAATATATCACGGTAGTGTAAAATAAAGTGATTACAGAAATTACAGAAATAAATGCACTTTTGAATGATATTCTAATTGTCCGAGTTTCACCTGGGTGTAGCCTACTTTACACCGATGTTAGTCTATTGACATTGGTTGCTTGTAACATGCTAGATTTCCGCACAATTGCAGACTAACCCATCCCCTTACTCCCAGTCATTTAGCTGTTTTGAACTTCCCTGAAAGTTCAGTTCTGTGGTAAATCCCACTCATTACCCCGGTAAGGAAAATGTACAGCCACTCAGTGTATTTTTTTTTTTTTTTGAAAGAAATAATCAATAACAACAAATGAATACGCTGGTTATATGAATACTTCCTGGACCCACTGTATTTGTGAAGGGGGGACCCCCAAGCCCCAGCGCATTATTAGCTAAGCCAATGAGCCGCTGTATACATTGTGGCAATCTGTCGTCTCAGTGGAGCTGGAGGAAGCGTGTCTGGAATGAATCAGGGTTAATTGAAGTTGTCATGGAGATTTTAGTCAAAGCATGGAGGCTCATGTGATGCCGCAATCAATCCGCTAAATGTCTATTCGAAAAGATGATCGGATCCCCATGGACACGAAGGAGCATTAGAAATCACTATCTCGTTATGTAATATCAGATGCAATTTGGATTCATTTTTCTCGATTGGGTTTTACATTAGGTGCTGCCAAGTCTATTGTGTGTTTTAGTGTCTTTTAATTGCTTTTCTGACTTGATTAGAGGGCAATTTAGTAGTTGGAAATTAAACTTGAACTGGCTAAGCTATTTTAGATAAGCAGATATGGAAGAAATAACCAAAATACACCCAAGTGAAAAAATACTATCAAAGCAAAAATGTGTTGGAAATACTTCAACTTTACTCCAATCTCACCTGCTCCGACTTTTTTGGCAAATTGTCCAATTCACCCAAAGACCTCTAGACAACATTTCAAAGTGTGATGTGCATCAATTGGACAAAGATTGGAGAGAGTTTAACTATAGTGATTGAGATGGTGACATTACCAAGTCAAAGACGCTCCAAAACATTTGCAGACACTCCCGATCCGCAGTAGTTAGTGGCTTATTTATCAGAGTAGTTCACTAAGGGCTGAAGCATGTTAGAAGTGAAAGATGAAATCAGAGAAAGATGTGACAACAACAGGGAATTGTATTGTTTTTCTATTTCATTTTAACTTTGACCCTAGCTTCAAGAACCACTATAAACAAGCCACGCCTAAAAAAAATTAAATAATGAGTATTAAAATTTCTTCAGCTGAACCATCATGTGAGAGTATTTTGTCCTCAGCACCATGGCTTGTCTCTCCTCGCCCTGTGCTGTCCCGAGGTATTCCCAGGCCAGCTTAGTGACATGGTTCCTCCAGCGTGTCCTGGGCTGCATCTGAAACCCTTAAATGATAGCCTCTAATACTAACACTAGCAACTAATCCTTAACCTTTCATGGGGTCAACTGTTAGATCTCTATGCAGTTAGTGAACTAGAGCTTCAGCATTTGCCCAATTCGACTGTCCTTACCCAGGGGAAGGGAAGTGACATCACCAACAGCTGTTCTTCTTTAAAGTTCAGTGCAGGCCAAACAAAAGCTCATACCGCCACCTACTGTATATTGTCCAACAACAACATAGTGTCCAAATAAAGACATTTAAGGCAAAAAAAAGAAACATCCAAATGATCCTTCACATTTCCCTTTATTTTATCTCAACAGCTGTTTCATAAAGCTACAGTATGCAAATTAGCCCTGTGGCTTAAGTTTCTACTAAATGAAAACAAAAGCACTGAGGAGGCTCTTTAAAACCATGTGACTGTGCAGTGATGACTCTAACATGTATTTTGTAACTTTTATAAAGTTTGGCTTGTTATTATTATTATTATTAAATGTGCACCTGTCAATCAACAGTGGTTGCGCAGGAATCACTCGAGGGTGGGGGCGAGGGGGTGGGGAGATTGGCGCAGTGGCTTATGGGATAGCACATAGCTCCTAATCACCAGTGAGTTAGCATCAGAGGTCCCTATGCTAAAGTAGCTATGATAGTTAGCATACAGGCCACTTTCCCTAACTCCTTCCTAACCGACAACCCAATTCGGAGCTTCTTGTCATGGTGGACGCTGACGCACATCCGGTTTGGCGTAAGACCTCTTACCAATTTACTGGTTTCGGATGGAGCACTGGGTCTTCCCCGAGGCCTCCTCCCAATAGGACATGCCCAGAACCCCTTCCGAGGGAGGGCGAACAGGAGGCATCCGAAACAGATGCCAGAGCCACCTCAGCTGGCTCCTCTTGATGTGGAGGAACAGCAGCTCTACTCTGAGCTCCTCCCAGGAGACCGAGTTCCACACTCTAAGGGTGCCAACAACCCTGCTAAGGATACTCATTACGGCCGCCTGTATCCGTGATCTTGTCCTTTCGGTCACTAACCAGGTCTAATGACCATAGGTGAGGGTCGGAACGTAGAATGATAAATCGAGAGCTTTGCCTCCAGACTCTGCTCCCTCTTCATCACAACAGTCCAATTCGATCTCACGCTCCATCCATCCCTCACTAGTGAACAAGACCTCAAGATACTTGAACTCTTTTAGGCAAGGACTCACCACCAACCTGGAACATAGCTCCCAGTCTATTTCTGCCACAATGACTGTAGACCTGTTGATGAAGAAAGCACCATTCCATATATAAGATTTCACAAAGATTCAATCAGGATTCAAATACAGTTTGACTAAAGGCACAGCTCTTCCTCTCACAATGTATTGTGCATCAGTATTCCAGTTGAGAAATACCACAAAAACTCTCTGGTGCCTAATGTGTGTCATTGCAACACAAGCAGTTGCGCAATATGAAGCGGCTTACGAAATCAAATATTCATTAATGACTACCAAATGATTTGTAAGCATAAATAATTAAACCGGGGCCCTGTTAAGCACTGTTTAGCGTTGTGCGAGACAGATCAGGGGGTTGTCAGCTCTCCATGTTTCCCCTGGTTTCCCTGGGGTATGGTGCACTGCAGATGGCGCGGTGGAAATTGCCAATATACGTACCTTTGCCATTGTCAGGAGCATCAGAGCAGGGGATACGCCGCCGAATATAAGCAGATAGGGGCTGGTATGGTCCATTTGGTTTCTCTCGAGCCTGTACATTGCAAATAGATGAAAGACTATCTATCTTAAAGAAATCAGGCTCATTTTGAATCTTGCTTTTATCTTGCGAAATGGTTGTTTCCCCCCAGGTTTTATTGTAATGCATGTAAACAACCAGAGTTACACAAAATGAAAGGACAGGATTGAGGCACTGACGCACAAGCAGGGAACGAAATGTACTGCTCTCGAGATACAAGGACCTTTAACAATGGGATGAAGAGTTTTAGTTACGGTATAAAATAAAATAAAAAATGGCATGTATAGCCCACTGACTTCAGAAACAGCTTTACGATTAATTGGGGGTATTTTGTTTTTTCTTCCTCTGGCTTTAAGAATGGCTCTACAAGTAAAACGAATTCGCAAAGTGCTGGGGGTGAAAAAAAGGTTTCAATTAGCCCTCTCAACTTTTTACAAATTCAGTCAAACTCTCCACTACCCACTTTGGCAACAAGCTTGTTACTTTTCCCCTCTGCCAACAGACTGTCCAAAGTAAATGCATAACCCGGGCAGCAAGTTGGATTACATTTTCCCTTTTCAGGAATATTTGTCAATGTAGACTTAATTTTATTCGATTTTTTCCTCCATGAAGCAAAGACACCCTTGAGCTCGAACACTCACGCTCCACAAAAGATTTCTTCCCTCCCTTTTTTTTTTTTTCCCTGATGTAACTTCTGGCATTTCCCGACATGCTGCTGCGCTCCTCAGCTGTACAACACTGGGGCTTTGATCTAAATGTGACTCAAGGCGTTTGGATCACAGAGCTCCTCGTGGACACTGTGATGGAGTGTGGCTTGTAGCATATAGTCATCCAGAATGCAGTCCCGCTGTGGGGAGGACAGCAACAAATGTGGATCCCCTACCACGCCACTGTCTACTGCCCGGAAACATGCGCAATAATTCTTCTTTTTAGTCTCACACGGCAAACGATACTATTCAGTGTAATGAGATTCATACCAGACGACAACCGCCTAATTATAATGGTATGGAAATAGTGCTGTGTGTGCAGGCTCCAGAGTGAAACCAGTTTAGATGTAGCTAAAACTGTAGGGTATAACTAAATATTTCCTTGTTTGCACCGGTGCAACTGTCAAGCTTTTTAAGAGTTCAGTGTTGGTCCAGCTTGATGGACCTGGAGAGAGACAGAGGACGCGGGGCCAACTCAGCTTTTTCGATGAATTTATTCATAGTCAGCAGGTTGAAAACCTTAAAGGAAAAGGAAAAGAGAAGAGAAAAAGAAATAAGATACTATCAGAGGACGTAATCTCTGATAAAACATCTAATGGTCTCTAAAGCTCCACCCTTTGTGATCGTTTGTGCTTACGTTTTAAAGCAACTTTTTTTTAAAGGTTTTTACCATCACAGTTTTAAAGTTTTAATCCACCATATTTTAAGTCACAATTTCCGAAGGGTTTTAAAGAGGGGGTATTATGCTTTTTTCAATCACATAGCACCAGTCTATAGCATACTACAATGATGACATAACCTTCTGTTGGTCTGTATATGCAGTAAATTAAAATAACTGCCTTGAATAAAATTGCTCTCTCAAAATGTACTGTACTGAACGTCTTGAAATAGGCCTCTGTCTCTTTAAGAAGCTTTCCGACACGCCCCCTTCAGCACACTGCTGTGGCATCTAAACAACACTACTGTGCAGGGAGGGGGCTCTGCTGAGCTGAGGAGCAGTGGTTGGTGGCTTGGCTGGTGACGAAAGATCCAGAGGCGTCTCCAGGAGGTGGGGGCGTTCCTAGGAGGACTGAGGCATAGCTACACCTAAAATGGCTGCCATCTAAGTTTTTACTGATTACTCAAAAATGTGTGAATGAGCCAAGGCAACACTCCAGGCATGTGTTTAATGAGGGAATGACATAATAACATGATATAAAACTTGAAAATTTCGATTTTACATAATACCCCCCTTTAACAGGGTTTTAACGTATGATATTTATGTTCTCAACATACAACATGTTAGTGGTTCAAATATTTGCTTGTACATTTTTACTATTTATTTATTGAATCAAAATACACAATGAATTTAGAACATAATCATAATGTTTTAGCTTTTACATGAATATCTATATGACCTGTGCTTAAACTTAGCAAAAAAGCCTACATTTCAGCGTATACAGCCATTTTTAGTGTTAGGCCCAATTACTGTTTGGCTGTGAAAGGAAAACTAGGTTAGAACTCATAAACAAGTACTCCTAAACATAGCAGCCTCTATTGAAGTGTATACAGCATGGAGGGCCACTGCACAGATTGGTAGTCAGTGCGGTCAAACATTTAGCTGGGAACCATAATGTCAGCCCTGTCTCAAAATAAAATGTTAGTTTTTGAGGTTTTTATCATGTGGAACTATTAAACTTGCAGTAAAAATGAATGTGATGCGTGCCTTGTTGACAAGAAGCTTGAGGGCCACCGGAAATTGGTCTGAGGGCCGCATTTGGCCCCCGGGCCGCAGTTTGGGCACCATTGTTTTAGGCAGTGCTAAACCAATGACTTTGTATCAGGATTGTCCAAAATACATCTCTTTTTGGACAATCCCAAATTGTTTTGGTTTTATTTCCATTGTAGATTCTCCCCGAAGGAAGAAATGTATGAATATGATGGAATTATGTTCTAAACAAAAAATGACATAAATTCTTCAAAATAGCCACATTTTTCTTTGATAACTGCTTTGCACACTTTTGACATTTTCTCAATGGGCTTCGCGAAATGGTCTTGACTTCGCAGTCTGTTGAAAACCATTTTCAGGTGGCGACCTTACGAAGCACATTAAGAAAATGCCAAGAAGAAAGGATGGCAATTTTGAAGAATGAAAATTTATTTTACCCTTTTTTGTTTCCTACATAATCCCATATCTCCCATATAATCTCATAGTTTAATGTCTTCAAGGAGAATCACACAAAGTAAATACTGTGGAAAATAAAGAAATGCCAATACATTTCATTTTTTGTTTACAAACTTTTGACGGGCACTGTATATCTGCCAACCATTTGACCCATCCTTCAGAGCCACATGGGGCAGGAGCAGTGGGCACGGTAATTGGGAACACAAATTTGAAGAGAGGCAGCGGAGTGGTCTCTGCGATACACGGAAAAAAGTGGGAATTTGCGCCGCTTGAAATGCAATCCCCATCTCTGACAAGTTTCAAAATATGTTTATGCCTCTTCACAAATTGAGCTTCTATAATTGGTTACATGTATTACACCTCTTGGAAATGACTAACAAGTGCGAGTACGACTATAATGACTCACGCCCGATGAGGTAAACAGATTCATGCATTTCTGTCACAACACAGTATGACTATTGTCGTGCACATATCCAAAGACGATTTAACTGCAAGCTGAAAGAATACTGTGTAGACATAAATGCAGTCACATTTTGGCAATAATAATAGTAATATGCAGCCCACGTGCTCTCAATCTCAAATTGATGTTGCCTATAGAGGGGTTTGCCCCTCTATAGGCAACTACTTTGGTAGCACTGTAAGTTGTGGTAGGAGGAAGTGTTTGAGCTTGAGGTTTTTGATCGCTTTACTTGCTAAATCGGAACTCAAAGTACTGGCATATGCTAATTGGTGCACTAATGTATTCTTGTTGACTCCACCTCTGACCATGCAGCCTGTTGCTCTGTTCAGAAGCGATGTAAAAGTGTGCAAACTTTCCGTCACAAAACCTTAAGTGGAAAATAGATGTGTTTTTCAGCTAAACTGGCTAAGCATTTGAATATACAGTTTGCTCTCCTCCATATGTCTCCGCAGAAAGCTCGCACAGATTAGCATGCATTATCACTTCCACGTTTCTTTTTTCCCCCAAGTCTCCTAAACCTTTCTTTTCGTGTAGGGTCCTTGAAAACAGTACGCATCTGGGCAGCAGCGCCTAGACTGTGAAAAGGCTTTTGGCTCCTGAAATGGCTTTTTATTGGCTTTTTGTTGTTTTTGTTGTTTTTGTTGGCTTCAACTGGCTTTTTGGCGAAAGGCCAGTCCAAGAGCGTCCCCTTTCACTGTCGAGCAACACTACACAGGCTTATGGAGAATATGGCGCTCATTACAGAGTCTGCATAACTTATGATTCAAGCTGACTGCTTCACCGAGGGTTAACCCGGAGGGTTAGCAGATCGAAACCCGCAGGTGCACATGGTGCTTGGGCAGGACACTTCACCCACCATTGCCTCCAGTGTCTACACTGCTCATCAATGAATGAAAGTGTGAACTGTGAATGGGTTTGTGGTTCCTAGATGTAATGCAGTGGTTCCCAAAGTCCATGATGTATTTTGCTTGACAGTATATTTTAGTGAAATTGAGCAGTGACACTTGACAGCCCAGTTTGTTCCCGCTGTCACACAAACCTCGCGATCACTGCTGCCCACCCAGAGCAGGCCGTTGCAGTGGTCGTTCTCGCGAGGATATGTGACTGAGTTCAGGCTGGAGAGTGTGTTTTTCTTATTTTAATTTTGTTAAATTACGGGATAGTACTAAAAGACGAGAAGACAGCGAGGAACTGGGGGTATATATATATATATAAATAAAATAAAAAACCCAGCACTACCCAGCACTACAGAGTGGAGCTACAAACATATGTAATTTCCGTTATTAACTGATAACATATCCTTGTTGATAGTGCAGGCCCTTCAAAGCGCCCCACATACTCCATAAAGCTGTGTAGTGTTGCTTAAGTGAAAGGGGGGGCTCTCGGACTGACCTTCCGCCAAAAAGCCAGTTGAAGCCAATGACAAGCCATTTCAGGAGCCAAAAGCCAATTTTCGGGCTCGCCCTCTCTGCATCTGGGGGGGGGGGTTTGGGGAAGAATTATATGGTTTATAGGCAAGCGACTGCTGCAGGAAGAATTGCACAGCAATACTGTAAAAAAAAAATAATAATAATGATGAACATAGCGATTTGAACAATTTCGTATCTCCGCTTTTATCTCAAGAGATGTTTCTCCCCCTTGGGCTGTTTCTTCATTAAAAGGTAAGCATCCAAAGTGGCATAAAAGGAGTGAGCAAATATGCAGGTAGAAGAAACATCTCCACGTGTTGGTATTGCCGAGTCTACGATGCTGCAATAACGCGGCCATCACTTCACTTCCACTTCTCCTGGACACAATGCAGTCGGCACTCTATGCTCGGAATCCTACTAACTGGATGCACTGGGGCTGTCCACTCCTGACAGGCCCCTCCAGAGGTATATCGCCACAGGTGTATTTGCATTTTCCTTTTTAACACGTTATGACTCTTGTAAACAATGCACACACATATCTTCGTCTTCGGTAAATTATGTGTTTTTTTCCCCCCCATGTGACGGAGTTAATAATTCAGGAGGCAGCAGAACGGCTACAGCAGCCCTTCCACAGGAACACAGCGTACAGCGAACATTTGCCGTGAGTCAGTTTGTAAATGTTGGCGAACTGCGGGCGACTCATGAATTATTCCAAAGTGATTTATTTTATTTGTCACTCGGCAGAAAGGAGGGAAGTACACGTAAAGCTGCCTTAAAACCAAAGAGCGACCCTGCCTCCCGTATTAGCCGCACACGAACGCGTTGGGACAGCGTAGTGTTTTTCGTTCCGGAGCGCTTGATGGCAAACATGCGTGACACGGCTTGACTTTGAGTAACGGGATATGAAATATTTACTCTCCAGCACTAAAAGCTGACACTGCAATGTTGGCAGAGGTGACAATAGAGAATGAATGAATATTTATGAATGTACACTGTGTTTCTGATATATGGAAATGTTCTTCAGGTTGTATTTGAGGGGAGATAGCAGAAATGTTTTGCTAAGATAAGGAGGCAGGAGTTCAGGAAAGCAGGCGCTGAACTTTGCCTTTTACTAGCTTCAGAAATACTGAATTAAATCATCATGCATAATTAGGGCTGCACTGTTACACAATAGTATGGCAGACTGGTAGTGGAAAAAAAAAAGTTTAGGTACTACTGGTATTGAAAAAATGTGTTTTGATGCTGTTGCCCAGTGTTTTCCCCATATTTTCCCAACTTTTCCCCCATCATTTTGTTAATTTATTACTAATATTTTCCCTTATTCCCCCCATATTTTACTTTTTCCCCCTTATTTGTGCCACAATGTCTCCCAATTTTCCCCCTTGAACCCAATATTGTACATTTGCAGATCTTTCACACATTATTGTTCTGTTTTCTGGTTCTAGATGACAAATATTTTAGTATAGGTATCGGGAAAAGTATTGTTCAGGTATCGGTATCGAAAAACGGTTTAACCTCTTAACCCCCGCTTTAACCAAGTGCATTCTCTCCAGTTCGGCTTTACCCAAATCTAGAAGCTTCTTGATTAGAGCTTACATCCTCTTGGCCAGATTAAAGACTCATCTTTTCATACTTAAAACTAGGACTGAAAGATATATTGTTATCGTATCGATATCGAGATATGAACATTCAAGATATCAATATCGCAAAAGAAAAATATATCATTATTGTATTTATATCGAGATATGGACATTCAAAATATTAAAATCGATAAAAAGAAAGATATGAACGATATAGATTTTAGTCGATAAAACTGCAATTTGTATTATGATTTTATTTTTCTGAAAAATGCTTCATTTTCACCTAACCTTGTATCGTATCGATATCGAGATATCTGGCATGAATATCGAGATATCGAGATTTTGTCCATATCGTTCAGCCCTACTTAAAACGTATTTATGTCTAGTATGTAATGATTTTGTATGTGTTTTTAAGTTTAAGTTAAGTGTTTAATCTTTCAGTGAAGCACTTAGGTCTTCCTTGTGTTGTTGTAAGGTGCTATTTAAATACACTTTCATTGATTGATTGAAACGCCTCATTTAAAAGCTAAGACCTATAAAAAACTGATGTCAACGGATCTTTTTCCTCGTGTTGTTGCGTCGTCGTCACTGTTTTCCACATTCTTTCCATCTCATCTTTGCCACGTTTTACTGCGTTTTCGTCACATTTCCGCCACTTTTTTGTTGAGTTTTTATCGCTTTTGTGGCTTTTCTGTCTTTTTTTTTTGTTGCACTTTCACTGCTCTTTTTCTAATGCCTCGTTTTGTCGCTATTTCAACACTTCTTTCAAGAAGCTTTTAGATTTGGGTGAAGCCAAACTGCTTGTTCAGATGTTTAGTACTGGTATTGGGGGGGGGATGTAAAAGTACCCAGCCTACACATAATCATAATATTGCGTGGATGGTATAAGGGTTTAGTGGTGATTTGCTGAGAGGCCACGATAAGAAACATATTGTAGTATTGCTCTACTTCTACTTCAGTCTACCCCAGGGCAGCTGTACCCTACAATAGTAGCTTACCACCACCAAGTATGGAGTGAATGAATAATGCAATGTAAAGCATCTTTGAGTGTCCAAAAAAAGCGCTATATAAAACCGATGCAATATTATTATTATTACCACTTGCAGTCGGTAAGTAAAGTTTGCCGTCTTTATTTCCAAGAGGGGTGTTTCCATGGTGCTGCCTGCTGAGAAAATACTATACTTTTGGAGAAGTGAATAACCAATGGCCATGGCCGCTCCAACTCGTACGCGTTCTGTAAGTGCTGTACAATATACACCATTATAGCGATCCATTCCATAACCAAAGCTTAATGCACCAGGAGATGGGGGGGCAGTGAGACAATACAAAGTAGGAGGAAGTTTGAAAGGACCCCAGGGGACGCGCGTCTGCTCTGAGGTTATCGCTAATGACGGGTTAAGTCTGGTTTCATGTCAGCGTTAAAAGTTGCAGTGACCGCGGATCAGACGCCTGGCATCTGAGGAACCGCTTTAGCATACAAACAGTGTGTCCTCGTGCATTATTCATGAGGCTACCACTGTTCTCCATTTGGTGCGTGCGTTCTTGCGCTGCCTTATTTCACCAAGGCAGAGAAGACGCCGTAAAAAAAAAAGAAAAAAAGAAAAGGGGGTTGGAAGTTTTTGGATTTATTTTTCTTTCTTTCTTTTTCTTCCTGCAAATTAAAAAATGATTCTCCCTTTCTTAGGACCTGGCTTCGCAGACATGGATAATTTTTTGTTTTATTTAATTTCTTTCCACGTACAAACATTTCTTCTTGGACGCAGCTGGGTTGTAGATAGACAAAACTGTGCTTTTAATATCCCTGCCACAAAAAGCTACAGCTGCGAACCGGCTCTTGAAACAAATGAGCAATTTGCATAATAAATGGTGGGCTTTTTTTTTTTTCTTCCATAAAGGGAATTTTGTTTTCCATAAGAATATCACTCTCCGTGTATCTAGACCCTTTGAGCATTTCTCCAAAAAAGATGGAAATGACAAACCACATTCATCAGTCTCCACTGTTCACATTAAGCCAGGCCACAGTTTACATGGTGATTTCAGCAGTCACTTTAATTTCACACCCGCAAACTGAATCAAACCATTCACTGGCAGGAGTCAGCAAAGGGTAAATTATGTGATATTATTATTCAGTAAACAGGACAGAAGTGCGGTGTTGGTGTATGGGAACATGTAGGTGTGATGCTCTGTGCTGAGCCCCTGAAAGCCCTTGGCAACGCACAAAAGCTGAAAATGAGTTGGAATTAATGCTGCCCGTTCAGCACCGTGCCTTTGTGCCTGTGTGGCAGAAATGCTATAAGGCTCTTTGATATATATATATATATGTGCTGCTGTTTCTACGATGCCATACTGTTTTGATTGGGACCATGGGCCGTATGATAATGTGATGCACTCATGTAAAGCACTGGGGACAGTTCCTGATTTTATCTATTAAAGATGTACTCCCAATGCTGGCCTGGCACTTAAAGCTTCATTCGTTTATAAAATCAACTCCCCTCTTTGGACGGCGAAAGCTACTTCTGCTGCCATAATGAGTGGCTGATTTGATTTCACAAGCAGGAAAGCTATTTTCATATACACAATACAAAGTTCTTTTTTTTAGATGTGGCGTGGTATTTATAACGGCAAAGTGTGGAGAACAGTTTTCGTCAAACACAATCACAGTAAGTCTGTTCAATATTATTATGTGGGGTATTATTTCAGTGCTATTCTTAGGAAACAAAGTGCTGCACAAGGGACCATTATACATTCAAGGCTCCATCCACGCCGTAGCTAGAGCTGTAGTAGTGTAGTGCGGCAATAACTCACTCGCACGTCCCATATACTTGAATGGGCGAGGTGAAGTGCCCCGTGGACGAACTCTCCCCTCTGGTACGAAGCGGGCCCCAGCCTCACTCAGATTTCGAGATTTGACAATATTGGCGGTATCGCTGCATGGAAAGCAGACAGAAAGAGAAAAGAGGATAAGTCAAAGGCACGTCTGAAAGGGCACTGATTCGGGTGCTTTCCAAATGAACAGGCAAGAGGAGTGAAGCTGCAGATGGACAGTTGTTCCCAGGTGTCCCCTGTCCTTAGATCCTCCTCCACACACACCCGCGTCAACGCAAACAGTACATGCTCCCATTGTGCGGATGCGGTTTCCAGTCTTACTTTGAAAATCTTAAACTCAAATTCAAAAACACTCGCAGGTGGTTTCGTTTTAAAATTCCCCCGGCGTATATAGTCAAAAAATAATGAGCCAACGCACCGCTGCATGTCTTCCACATCCTGGCTGGGTTGCATTGTCCAGCCTGTTGAGCAGCTGATTGCCTGTCAACGGCCCTAAAAGAGAAAGGAAAAATAAAATAAAGTAAATACTTGTCAGTGTTCACAGAGCTGTATCCAATGTATCCTTGGCCTGTTCACTGACTCTCCTCCCCCCACGGGACTCTGCAGCGCTGCATTACTGTCACCGCGATGCCTCCGCCGTCTCCGCTCGCTCCCGTGCGCACACACTGTTTATAGGGCCACATCAGCAGACCAGTGTGCCGGTCATCTGCCACCTGTCTCCGCAGCTGCTCTACGTTTGTTCATTACTGCTCTCCGTGCGTGTTGAGCTTTACGAGACACTTCCGCACATTTTCTGGTCTGTTGGCTCCCGTATCTAACATTTTGTGCAAAGAGAAATGGCTGGAGGAATGCTGGGGTTTGTCACTGGCCTTCTCGATGGCGCCAAGGTGTGACAAAATGTAGCCTTTAGGGCACATGGAACACACTGTAGTTGCTTAAATGAAGTAATAAGGCATACCGTTATTTCTCTGGGGGAACATAAAGGGTTATTTTTATAGGTGCATTAGTTTCCATACGAGCAAATATGAACAAGCAAACAAAGAAAGGAGGTAATTATGTGGAGTGTTTTAACGGGAGTGTAATTTCCAGATAGCAACGCACAGAGCAGATACTAGGAACTACTTACATTGTACTGTAGAGTGTTTGAGTTTTCTATTACAGATGCTCCAGGCATTTTCCATATTTAGTGAGAGCGTCGGGAACAGAAAGCACCAGCCAATTACCTCAACACCTTGTTCTGTATATAGTAACGCTACTTGCGATAGTGGAACAAGACCAAGTGAGAGCGCAAGACAAGCTTTCCATTATTTAAATATCGGTAATGCAGGGTACTCCAACCCGTAGTTTAGGAGCCTCCGGCAGCTCTCCAACCCAGGATTTTCTACATTTCTAAATAAGCTGTATGATTAAACTTTAAGTACGGTCTCCACCTATAGATCTTTTTATATTTATTTGTTTTTCAAATGAATGACAGAACCATAGAGCACAACCTGCAAAGAATACAGACACAGTAGTGAAGTATCTCTTTCATTGTGTTGAAATACTATGGCTAGACGTGATGTGCGAGTCGGCTTTTTTTCTGACCCGCCCCAACCCAACCCAATGAAAATCAAACCCGACCCGAAAAAATTAGTCGACCCGAACCCGCACACATTAAAAAGCCGCCGCATGAGCCGTGATTATGGACTATTGAAAGAGGAGCAGAAACTATCATGAGGCTGTACTTTTACCACATCATAGACAACTCTTTCAAACAAAACGAAGTTTGAAACAGTCAAACAGTCAGTCATTGTTATTTTGCTTGTTGCTGCTGCATTATTTTCATTAAGCACTGCCGTTGTGGATGCATTTGGAGCAGAGAGCGGAGTCATGCAAGAGCTACAGGCGACATCTAAACTCGGTACAATGAGAAAACATACAGTACTAATGATACTTTTACCCCATAAAACTGGACATTCAACAAAACATTGCCTACTTTGAGTGGCATTTATGGATAACAATGCACTTTATGTTGCAATCCAACAATGTAAGGGGGGCACGTTCACCCGAAGTTAGTTAGTTTGCACTATTTTCTACTAATGTCCAGGGTGTACTTCGCCAATATTACTGAAGTATCCTCCTTTCTTTCATTTGTCAGGTTAGCAAAAAATACAAATGTCTACCCTTCAGTCCCTGGACAGTTTGATGTTACACTTACAAAAGTCAAATGTTTACAAAATGATACATCGAGAAGCAATCATTATTTCGCTCAGTCACATCTCACTCCAAAAAAACTATCATTCACTCACCACACCATTCACATCACAATCACTCAAGGCGTAGAGGTTTGCTGAAAACAATAACCACTGGTAAGGTATGAGAAAACCACTGACCAAATGTGAGATCATCATTTTCATGAACAATGAATTGACTTTGCGTCATTCTATAAGTTCTCCATGAATGTGGTTCTTTAGGCTTCGGCGGCGAGGACAAACGATCAGGCTGTAAGCTGCCGTGAAGGGAGCAGGAAGAATGAATCAGTGGCATCTTTGGCGAACAGCTGGGGGGATATCGTACAGCCCTGTGAATCTGGGAGAGAACCTGAGCTGAACTGTGTTGGTGAAGTGAGAATAACGAGCCAAGAGCCCAATCAGAAAATGACTGAGTGCAAAGGGTCATCAGGGCCGCGTTCGGGAGGCGGGTGTGAGGTGATTTGCTAGGAGGGGAAAAAAAACATATAGACTTCGATTGCGTGAGACTCGTGATTGTTCAAGAAACCCAGTTAACACCTGTTTCTCAGGGCAATCACAATGCGCTTGCTTGATAGGCTTTGTAGTGAATTGGCTCTACTAAACTTGTTTAGGGTTATCAGGTCACTGTCAAAAGGCTTCTGCTTTTGGTTCAAAAACACACATTGGATTTTGGTTAGTTGGTAATGTCACTAAAACCAATGTGAATTTTCAAAAACTGATGATTATGTTGTGCATCTTTACTTCTACAATACACTCACCTAAAGGATTATTAGGAACGCCTGTTCAATTTCACATTAATGCAATTATCTAAACAACCAATCACATGGCAGTTGCTTCAATGCATTTAGGGGTGTGGTCCTGGTCAAGACAATCTCCTGAACTCCAAACTGAATGTCAGAATGGGAAAGAAAGGTGATTTAAGCGTGGCATGGTTGTTGGTGCCAGACGGGCCGGTCTGAGTATTTCACAATCTGCTCAGTTACTGGGATTTTCACGCACAACCATTTCTAGGGTTTACAAAGAATGGTGTGAAAAGGGAAAAACATCCAGTATGCGGCAGTCCTGTGGGCCAAAATGCCTTGTTGATGCTAGAGGTTAGAGGAGAATGGGCCGACTGATTCAAGCCGATAGAAGAGCAACTTTGACTGAAATAACCACTCGTTACAACCGAGGTATGGAGCAAAGCATTTGTGAAGCCACAACACGCACAACCTTGAGGCGGATGGGCTACAACAGCAGAAGACCCCACCGGGTACCACTCATCTCCACTACAAATAGGAAAAAGAGGCTACAATTTGCACGAGCTCACCAAAATTGGACAGTTGAAGACTGGAAAAATGTTGCCTGGTCTGATGAGTCTCGATTTCTGTTGAGACATTCAGATGGTAGAGTCAGAATTTGGCGTAAACAGAATGAGAACATGGATCCATCATGCCTTGTTACCACTGTGCAGGCTGGTGGTGGTGGTGTAATGGTGTGGGGGATGTTTTCTTGGCACACTTTAGGCCCCTTAGTGCCAATTGGGCATCGTTTAAATGCCACGGAATACCTGAGCATTGTTTCTGACCATGTCCATCCCTTTATGACCACCATGTACCCATCCTCTGATGGCTACTTCCAGCAGGATAATGCACCATGTCACAAAGCTCCAATCATTTCAAATTGGTTTCTTGAACATGACAATGAGTTCACTGTACTACAATGGCCCCCACAGTCACCAGATCTCAACCCAATAGAGCATCTTTGGGATGTGGTGGAACGGGAGCTTCGTGCCCTGGATGTGCATCCCACAAATCTCCATCAACTGCAAGATGCTATCCTATCAATATGGGCCAACATTTCTAAAGAATGCTTTCAGCACCTTGTTTAATCAATGCCACGTAGAATTAAGGCAGTTCTGAAGGCGAAAGGGGGTCAAACACAGTATTAGTATGGTGTTCCTAATAATCCTTTAGGTGAGTGTATATTCACATAATTAAAGCCACACCACGTACAGTAACATTTCACCCAATAAATAGAATGAAATACAAGCTTTTATTTCATCACAAATATGTGTTATTGTTGAAAAAACAAACAAACAATGCGTGTCTTTAGTGTGAGTGGCTCAACTCTAAGATGTGACTGTAACTTTATTAGAAGCGGGGGCGTCTCCAGCTCGTCTCAATGGAGATGTTGACTAATGGCAGCCAAATATGAGATTTAAAGAGGCTAGGTCCTCATCCAAATCCATTCTATGATTACCCACTGCAAAATCTAGCTGGTCTTTAGGAGCATGTTTTGTTTTGCTGGCAACAGTATGAACCAAAATGTTTCGCAGTGTGCCTTTAAAGGTGCATTATGGAACGTTTTATGTATAAAAAAAAAAAACCTTTCTATATGTGCATAATATTTGAGATTTTAATGACCCAGGAGCTGTATGAGTGGTTAGCATGACGCCTTTACTTTCCATCATGGTGGCCCAAGGGGCAATTGTTTTTAGAGTTTCTGGTAGGTTTTCACTGTTGACGGACCCTCTCATCGGAAAACCTAGAAAACAATTGATCCTGGAGCCTTGTTGAGGCCACCGTGATCAAAAGAATAGGCGCCATGCTAACCGCCCATACAGCAAAGGGTCACAAAAAGTTAAATTATGAACAAATATCAAGGTTTTTTTTACATAAAAAGTTGCATAATGCAGCTTTAAGTGTTCATAATTCAAATAAAGCACAGCAAATTGATCAAAATTTGTAAGCATAATGATAAGGAATTGTTACTGTATAAATGTCTGTCTAGGCTCTCAGTCATCCAGGAATGTTCCAGTATAGTAGAGATTTTCATCCATAGTGAGTAGTATTGACTGGGTGAAGGAGACATTTTGTTTCAATCATCAGAAGCTTATCGCTCTTGTAGTTAAACGTCAGACTGGTGACCTCCAAAAATGATCTCACGACCACATAACTTGGCATTTACTTTCATTTGTTTCAACTGCAACAAGCAACGTTTGTCTTGGCAAACATAAGCATATGTACTGCACGAGTTGCCAGAATATGTGCCAAACATACGGACACAATGGGCTGAGGAGTGGAGACGGAAGCTGATTGTCTGACAGCTGGTGAAGCCTTAACACCAGCTATAAATCTGATCCCCATCATAGTTTCTTCAATATCCTCTGCTCCCTGCCTCACAATCATTTGCCTCCTCTGCGGTAACTGCGCCTCTTTGAGCAGATCCAACGTGGAGTGCGAGATGAGATTGTGGTTGGGCTTTGTCTCGGATCGAGGAGGATAGATGGAGGAAGCAATGATCCTTTGTTTCACTTGAATTGTCCTCACAAAAGCATTTCATTACACAGATGTTTCTCTACATGGCCGCGCAGGTTTATCACGGGCTTAATAGCTTTGCAGAAGGGAGGAAAATCGCCTTGTAAAGTTTTATTGGCAAAAAGCAGCTCAAACCAAGGCAGGCATTGGAGAATCAAATACAAATCTTACGCCTTGCACTATAGTTGCAACATCCAACCAACCTAAATTCTTACTCATTAAAAGACGTGTCCAAAATGTACAATCTGTAGTAAGGATAGTCTGGCATCACCAATAGAGGCCACTATCTAAATGGAACTCCTTATGTTCGCAGTGACCATGACAAATTAAGCATCACATTAAGTCTGTCAGGTTAACAAAGCACATTTTTATTCAGACCGTTTCTTCATAGAAGTTCATAAAGAAATTATCCTCACAAGAAGTCACAGTCATCTATTTCCCCCATTCATTAAAATATTACAGACACAAAACACTGGCTCAGCTCCAGAAAGGATCTGGCCTCACGTTGCACAGCTTTCCCTCCCTGAAAACTGGATGAAAAAGAGCCTCATACCAGTTGCACTGTGAATGTTTGATTCAATGCCGCAAGCAAATGAGAAAAAGGAGGTGGGAGCGACGAAATGCTGCGTTTGGAGAATTTGTTCTTTTTTTTTTTTTCCCTTTCTTATTTCTATGTGGAGCGGTGTCTATTTGGTGTCTGTCACAGCCCACTCACAGCACACCCACCTGCTGCACCACAAAGCAGAAAACTACAGCGCTGTACACTGAGCGAAGGTTGCTGGTCAAAAAAAATGTTGTTGTACAGCAACACAGATGGCCATTAGTTCCTGTTGAAGTGAAATGTATTCTGCTGCATTCTGAGGTATATTTGAGTTATTCTTACACCTTTTTTGTACAGAGTGAAGCACCTCATGTATTTCAGTTGTTCGTTTAAGGTTAACTACAGCAAATCGTTTATTATAATCATGATTTTAATGACATCACATATACACTGATCAGAAGTATAAACGCAACACTTTTGTTTTTGCGCCTATTTTTCATGCACTGAACTCAAAGACATGAAACATTTCCAAAATCTGTCCACATCTGTTCGTGAGCACTTCTCCTTTGTCAAGAGAACCCTTCCCACCTCACAGGTGCAGCATGTCAAGATGCTCATTGGACCGGATGAATATTGCACAGGTGTGCCTTAGGCTGGCCACAATAAAAGTCCACTCTGTTCAGTTTTGGTTTAGCAGGGCGCTCGGGGGCAGGCCTGGATGGCCATATATTTTACCGGGCATTTGACCGGTGGGCCGGATCCAAAATGGGCCGGTGTGTTAGATTTAATGTTTTATTTTCTGCGCAGCCCGTGTTTTCTGGAATGGAATCATTCATTGGCCCATCACAGGCGCATCAGTGGTACATGTGCCGCACGCATGAGCCGGCCCCGCTCCCTGCTATGGGTGGGCTGGTCCAAACCAAAAATTGCCAGGGCCGAATTATTGTCCCAGTCTGGCCCTGCTCGGGGGTCAGTAAAAAACAGTCAGTATCTGGTGTGACCACCTTTTGCCTCATGCAGTGCAGCACATCTCCTTCATAGAGTTGATCAGGTGGTTGATTGGCGTGTGGAATGTTGGCCCACTCCTTTTCAATGTCGATGGATATTGGCAAGAACACCCTGTCGTATCTGCCGATCCAGAGCGTCCCAAACATGCTCAAAACATAATCACACGTGAGTACGTTGGCCTTGCATGAACGTTTTTTTTTTTTCAGCTTCCAGGAATTGTGCACAGGTCCTTGCAACATGGGGTGATGGTCGTGGATGAATGGCACAACAAAGGGCCTCAGGATCCCGTCCCGGTATCTCTGTGCATTCAAAATGACTGGCAGATAACCCCCTTTTGGGTTATTACTTTGGAGCCAATAGAAAGGTAATGCATTTCTCAAAGTACGACATTCTCAGCAACAAAAACTACTCAGGTTACGTACAGAAGGTAAATGCAACTACTGTTTTTCAATCTGCATTAGGCACTCAAAGCGCTTTAGATCAAGTAACCACTCACCCATTCACACTCTCATTCAAACTAACACCAGTGTAGGCAGACACCAAAGACAATTATTTTCCTTCCATCTATTCATCAGAACCCTGTCAACCAACCATTCAACACTGCTGCTCTGGCCTCCTCCCAGCAAGTATCAAATCTGAATAAGACTGTTTCCTCATATTCAATGTACAAATAGTAAGAAAAAAAACAATACAATACACAATGCCTTCTATTGTTCTGCAAATCTAGAAAGTTTGGCCAAAACATTGCCGGGAAGGGTTGTCAAATGTCTCCATCGTGTACAACAGTGAATAGGGGTAAAATTATAGCCACACAGCCACACAGCCTGTATACTCCCACCTGGTCTGCACATAACAATGGCTCCTTATTGTGCATTCATATATACCCTTATGTTGTTCAGATTACCTGTTCCATATTACCACTCATTACTAACTCATGCATAATACACGCCTGCCAACTTGTGTCATTTATGTTGTTCTAGATGATTGGAACGAGTCGCGGGAGGAGATACAGAAAGGTGTCATGTCTTTCGCACTCACATTATTATGAATGCTGAGGGGTAGGTATCTTTAGCCTCTGGGTGAGAAACGTTACGAACAGTATCGCGTGTCTGGCTGGTCCCCTGTGACGGCGAGACGGGACTTCAGCGCCACACTCCGCTCTCCCAAAATAAAAGCATCAAAGGAGAGACAGCGGCTTCAGACGGATCCAGCTGGAGGGAGGTCAGCTCTGTCACACACCTGCAGCATACGGGCCACTCGGGGAGGGGGTGTAAATATGTCGTATCTGCGTCAACATGATCAGGGAAAATCAATCTCATATTGTGACTTGGCAAAAACTAAGAAACTATTCACTAAGAATACACACAAAAAAGGTAAAAGTAAGACCTCTTTTACAGAACATACAGTGTGTATAAAGTGTATTTCATTCATTTTCACACAAATAATTCAGTGTAATCCATGTGTGATTGAAAATGTATCATCTGCATAATCTTATTGAATAATTATCATTGTGTTTTGAAAATAATCATCTTAGTGAACTTAAGCACACTACACTAAACTACTGAACTTTGTTCGACCTAGACCCCCCAATTTCTCCTATCTGAAACCTTTGGATAAAGACTGGTGAAGGGATCATGACCTGTCCGGTCTGATTTACCTCTTCAGAAACAGAACACAACCGTAAATCTGTCCTTCTTGTGTTTTATTGTTTCCTTAGGAATGTTGCTAATCTTACTGTGTGTCTATCTGCTGATTTGCCCATATACTGAGGGTGAAGAGAAGAAACCTCAGACTTGACTTATGATTTTGGTGTGATCACACATTGTCTTGTCAGTCTCACCTGTATTTTATTGTTTTATTCATTTGCTATTCACACATTATCATTTTCTACTGCTTATAATAAATCACCAAAAGACAACTGTTTGATTTCCGTTATTAGTAATTTCTGCAACTACACAGGACTATAGCCAACGAGACAAATTGGTAGATTTCAACTTTGGCTGGTAGCTCTTTCACGCTCAACCACTTCTGCCACGATAATCAAATAATCAAACATGGTACGTACTTTTTGCTTGCTTAGTGACAATGTAGAAAGAGGATCTTCACAGCACTGCTTTATATTCACATCATATCAGAATAATAGTGATGTTTCGGGCCAGGTGCCTTTCATCGTCGGATCCTCTTTCAACACTGTCACTAAGCAAGCTTTGTTTTATTTATCTTTTTTATATTAACCATGATACAACAATCAGAAGGCTTTTATTTGTTTCATAACTACTTACCTTGTGGTGAAAAGAGTTTCCCCAATTTTCTGTGGCATTTTGTCTTCTTCTCAGCTTCTTTTGATCTTGCTTTGATTGAAAATCTGTGCAAAAAAAAATAATAATACAAATAACAAGTTTAAAAACCAAGTTGAATATTGTTCCACAGCCCGAACAAAGCCTCACACCGTGCGAGCTGGCTGTTCCACTGTGGATTTCTTACAAAACCAACTTACCTCCTGCTTTGATCAGAGTTTAAATTGTTTTCCGTTACTCTGAGCCGACTGCTTTCTTCCTCCTCTGACTGTGAACCTGTCCACTACCAAACTTAATGCATTGTATCACCTATTTTTCTTTCTTCTCTCTCCTCCGCTCCCTCCTTTGATTCTCTCCCAGAGGCTGCTGTGACCCCGGGCTCCGGAGGTTAACTGCATCTATACAACCTCTTCAACTCCATCAGACCGCACGAGATCAGCACCGAGAAAAAAAAAAAAAAAAAACTAACTGGACTTTTACTTCTCTTTCATAATTGAAATTTTAGAATTGCGTTTTTGATGAGTTAGGGGAATCACTGAGTCGCCTCGTTTACGTCTTAATCTTATTTGTTTGATGCGATTCTCATTCTGCACTGGCAAACTTTGCTTTCAGGGAAACGCCAACATCAATTCCGGCGGTGTCGCTTCCAGCAGAGTGACGTTACGGACAGTATTGTGTGCAACGACAGGTCCCTGAACAGTGACACCGGGCTTCAGCACCACGGAGAGCTCCACACTCCACTCTCCCAAAAAATAACAGCATCAAAGGACAGACAGCGGCTTCGGAGGGGGGGTCAGCGCTGTCACACACCTGCAGCATATGGGCCTCACACGGCGAGGGAGGCAATGGCACATAATGGGGGAGCGAAGCACAGGCTCAGAGAGAGAATATTGACAGTGTTTTATGCACGCTTTGGGTTCCTAGTTTATAATGACTAAAAATGCAACGGACGAGGAATAACTGAATCTGAAATCCTGCCCCCGTTTCCAAATGCCTAAGGAAAAGGAAGAAGTCAGATACTAAATATTTTGTTGCTACAGAGTCTAATAAGATGGTTGATTTTGGTAGTCACTTTGCCCGTTCGCCATCCCGTAATTGACCAGTAGATAAGTGTAATGTCAATCATGTAAACGTCAATGAATTTGTGGATCTCTTCTCTGTTTTTTAAATGCACAGCTAAAACACAAACTATCTTTACAGTTTTATTTCTGAACCATTGACGTCAAAAAGCAGTGATAGAATAAATGCTACATTTCCGTGCTTAAAGGGACTAGATGGAAGTTGACTTTTTATACTCGCTACTGCCACCACAGGTCTAATGCATAACTGCAGTTTCTATATTAAAGAGGGGGTATTATGCTTTTTTCAATCACATAGCACCAGTCTATAGCATACTACAATGATGACGTAACCTTCTGTTGGTCTGTATATGCAGTAAATTAAAATAACTGCCTTGAATAAAATTGCTCTCTCAAAATGGCTGTACTGAACGTCTTGAAATAGGCCTCTGTCTCTTTAAGAAGCTTTCCGACACGCCCCCTTCAGCACACTGCTGTGGCATCTAAACAACACTACTGTGCGGGGAGGGGGCTCTGCTGAGCTGAGGAGCTGTGGTTGGTGGCTTGGCTGGTGACAAAAGGTCCAGAGGCGTCTCCAGGAGGTGGGGGCGTTCCTAGGAGGATTGAGGCATAGCTACACCTAAAATGGTTGCCGTCTAAGTTTTTACTGATTACTCAAACATATGTGAATGAGCCAAGGCAACACTCCAGGCATGTGTTTAATGAGGGAATGACATAATAACATGATATAAAGCTTGAAAAAGTCGATTTTACATAATACCCCCCTTTAAGTTCGTGCATTCGGACTCGAATTAACAATTTTAATTCAGTGCAGGATTTTTAGAGTCAGTTGTGGTGAATAGGTCAGGGCTCACTCTACACATTAGGATATTGCTGACGCAAGTAAGGGCTAGAAAATACATATTTTTAACATTTTTAAAATTTGTCTAGTCCCTTTAAAGGTGCACTATGCAACTTTTTATGTGTAAAAATAAAATGTATATTTGTGCGTATTTGACCTTGTAGTGACTCAGCAGCTGTATGAGTGGTCAGCATGATCAGCCTTTACTTTCCGTCACAGTGGTCTCTAGGACGCTCCAGGATCAATTGTTTGGAAGGTTTTCACTGCAGACCGAGCCTCTCACCAGAAAACCTACAAAACAATTGATCCTGGAGCATTGTAGAGACCACCATGATGGAAAGGCAAGGCGCCATGCTGACCACTCATACAGCTGCTGAGTCACTACAAGGTCAAATACGCACAAATATCAACTTTTTTGCATAAAAAGTTGCACAATACACCTTTAACCTTGGACAGATACAGCAGCAACCGATTTACTCACTTAAAATATATATTTAAAGAAATGATTAAAAAAAAAAGCTTTAATTTTGAATTCACCTAAAAAAAAATACTGGAGTAAAAGGTACAGGTACAACCTCTGAAATAACTTGAAGAGTAAGTTAAAAAAAAGTATTGGTCATAAAATGTACCGAAGTAAAAAAAAATCTGCACTTTTAACTTGTACTTTTTACTTTGTTACGTTCCACCACTGTGAAAAGCAGAATTCATTGCAGACTTTGAAACTGCCAAAAAAGCAGTTTTCAGCCGAGAGACACAAACAGGCGTCTGAGCTCTGTGCCTATAATGGGAAGGCCGGGCCCAGGGGAGCGCACGGTGTTTGGGAGCGCTTCGTGTAATAGACGTTTAAAGTGATTTCTCTGAAACACCATTGCGTATTCATTATAGCCCCTCTGCACACTCTGATTGGACATTTGTATCTTGGTTGGTGACCAGATGTCCGCTGCCGGGAAATAGCCTTTTCCTCTTTCTGTCTTGTTTCTTCCCATTGCAGTAAAACATTGCGCATGCTGAAAGCCAATTCACGCAATCAAGCCGCCACCATAAGGCTTTCCACGTTCTGAATAGATTCATTGGCATCATATAGACACTGTAAAGCTGACTTTTCTGGCACTGCAGTCTTCAAAAGGTCACTGGCTTTCCTTCACCCTGAAATTGGCCCAGGCAAGTAAGAAAGCGGAATAAAAGCAGCCTGATAAAAAAAAGAGAGAGATTAGAACTAAACTGATTAGAATGAATGACTCTCAAAAAGGCAATAATTAAGATTGCATTAAGACAAGTGTTTCTGTCAGCTCCCACTCCACTCAAGCGAATTTAAATGAGCCCATTACCAGATAGTTAGCGCAAGAAACTTCATCCTCAATAATAAATGTTACAGAATAAATCATATTTAGCCGTGAGATTTCACTTCTGATTGATGAAATATGTATAATCGTGTACGGGCTAATTCGGCAGTCACACAAGTTAGCTTCACCAAGGGTTTTGTTAAGTATAATGAACGGAAATTAGAATATGTTTTTTTACATTTCAGAAGAGATCTTTGTACTCTATTAACACATGAAAAGCAAGTTAAAAACCTTCCTCGGCAGTCGCTCTCCCTCTTTTAAAACTTTGTGCAAAGCTGGATTGTTTTTGGGTGGAATTAGAATTTTCAATCTCGCTCGACTCCATCTCCCACTGACCCGCCTCGGTCGTATCGTTTAAAATGGATGCGTGTTACTGGAATAGAGAAATACAAGGAAGTGTAAACCGACACACCTGACTGGACGCGCATTAAGAAAGCTCCGTGGCCCTCACAGTTCGACCGACACAAAGGCAGTAGGTGGGAGACAGCTGCGCCAGAGCGGTTCAGCAGGAGGCAGGCCGGTGCCTTGTGGACTCTGGAGAAATGAGGGTCAGAAGGTGAAGGGAGCAGAGGCAGGAGTCACAGCGCCTCAGAGAGAGAGGGCAAATAAACAGGGAGGACTTATCGGGACAGAATGGAGAGGAGCCAGAGGGCAGTCCTGAGAAACTGAAGGAAAGAGACTGGACGCTTTAAGACAAGTTCCACTGTATTTATTTTTTGTACCAAATGTTGTCGAGAGCAGCAGATACTGTACATCAGAGCAAACTGACTTGAACATCCACCAGGCTGACGGAAAGTATGATTTCGGTTGACGCTGCGCTTTTGCTGTAACTTAAAAGAACAGTATCGAATTCACAGAACCTCTACTGAAATCAGAAAAGGGCCGACGGGGATTGAAGATTTAATCATATGGGCTGCGGCTGGCAGTCGCATTTTAAAATTGACTTTGAAATCTTGAGTTCCGCTGACTGGAGGAGGACTAGTCCCTCTGACATCTCTGACCTCTGGAGCTGTTGGTATTCTGTCATTGTCGGCTGGAGTGTGCTTAAAAAACTCGTGGGGATAGATGAGCTTTCGGGCACTTTATTCCCTTTGACAACTTTGCACACGGCCTCGCATCTGTCATCGGTGTCTCGATGAGCAGTCAGTTTGCCGGCAGTAGATGTCACAGCGCGCCTGTTGAACCCTCAAACACCACTTGCAGGCGGTCCTCGTGAAATGTAAATCCATTATTTTTGCGCAGCGATTAAATTGATTTGGACGGGTTTGCGAGATTTGGATTTTCTAAAGTTCTATTCTGTTCAGCATCCATTGTAAAAACCTACTTTAAATATTGCATTGCAGGACAATCTGAACAGGAGGGAAGATGATGCTCCAATGCTGCATACTTTTGAATCATCGTCGAATCTTTTTAATACTCTTTTTAAGACTGTTCTGGACTTTCCCATCCTCCCACTCTCTACAAAGTTGCTGGTCAGCTGTAAAAGCGTGTTCAGCAACAGACAGTTACGGCCATGCTGGGAGGCACAGGAAGTGCCTGTCGCCATCCAACTACTGAACTCTGTGCCTTGAAATAACTGTACTTTGCATATTCTATATTTCTGTAAATTCTGCATAATATCAGAGAGAGAGAGAGAGAGGAGTGAGTGAGCGAAAGAGAGAGAGAGAGTGAGAGAAAGAGAGAGTACGAGAGAGAGAGTGGGTGAGAGTAACAGAGAGTGAATGAGAGTAAGTGTGAGTGTGAGATAGAGAGGAGTGAGTGTGAGTGAGAAAGAGAGCGCGAGAGAGAGAGAAAGAGAGAGAGAGGGGGAGAGAAAGAATGAGAGAGTGAGGGCGAGGGCAAGAAAGAGAAAGAGAGTGAGTGAGGAGAAAGAGAGAGTGAGGGAGAAAGAGAGAGAGAGAGAGAGAGAGAGAAAGAGAGAGAGAGAAAGAGAGAGAGAAAGAGAGAGAGAGAAAGAGAGAGAGAGATTTGTCTTATCCTAGGTTTTAACCCATGTTTATTTGAATCTTTTGGGGTGAGGTTCACTTCATTAAGTCCTGGGTAAGTCAGAGTTTCCCTCCCTCTCGGTGGAGACATTTTTCTGTAATGATAAGAATTTCCCCCTGTGGTCTAATAAAGTCTTTCTGATTCAGATTCTGCAGAGACACATCGTGGCACGCATGGTCTGAGTGAGCGTAAGAGCAGAGACATCACTCCGCACAATGTATTCTTCTTCTTCAGGTAAAATATTTAAATGTATGACTGAAAAACTCAGTAAACTGACTAAAAGCGTGGGAGTCCGTATATTTTCAGTGATGTGTAACAGTGATTGACGGGGGGAAGAGCAGGCATCACGTCGAACACAGAAACAAATGGGAGCGGCATGCAAAACAACCCACTGCGGCGCCAATGGAACTATGCGTAAAGACTGCCCCCTACTGCTCAATATGAGAACTACATGGTCCATCAAACAATCTATCGAGACAGCAATGATGTGATTTAACATTCATCGCGCAGAGACATATAGACTTGCTCACAGGTTAATGTCTATGTTTCTGTGATGTATTGCTAGTATAAGGCATTTTTCTATCTTCTAGGCTGAAAAGATTTTTTTTTTTTTTTCAACTTCTCTTGGGAATTGAACCCACAGGCGCGCGAGGGAATCTGGCACACTTGCATGTTTTTCATATTGTTATTCAGCTCCTCTGTCTTCTTGATGTCTTAGCAGCCTACGGCGGCACCAAAGGCTTCGAGAAAGAAGATTCATTGAACACTTTTTGCTCAAAGATGAACATGTCTTATTCATAGTAAACGTAGAGGCGACGCTGAGGGTGATACTGACCAAGGACAAGAACAGAACAGGCTCTCCTCCACATAACAGGGCTCCGCATGAAAAGATGCGCACGCAAAGTAGATTTGAATCGGCAAACACGTTGTTGCACAGAAATCCAATTTAAATCGAGAATGACAAGGTTAATTATTATTATAGTCATGCACAAAAGGAGACACTGATAAACGTTAAAAAAAGATCAATTTAAAAAAAAAAAACTTTACCTTCCAGTGTAAAGTATTCAAAACGTGCATTTGCATATTTTCTGTGCCCTGTTCATGTAGGCATAATAAATCACCACCAAACACCAGACCAAGCTTTTTTTTTCCTACCACGCAATTATCATCAAAATGACAGGAGACAGCGTAGAATGTATTAACATTGTTTATTCACTACATTTTCCAGTGTTATTTTCCTAAGTAATTTCAACCCGACAGTAAGAACATAATTTTAAATATGTACACTTTTACCATTAGTAATATATCACGTCTTTTGATCTATGTACACTACCCAGACTGTCCAGAGCAGAGCCTAAGACTGCTTATTCAAAATGGGTGACACTGTGTGTTGTTCTACCCTCATTACTGCCGCTTACGGACCCCCCAAAAAGGAGAAAAAATCCCATGTTTTGCGGCAAGCTTGACAAACAAGAGTTAAGGGTTTGGATCTACAAAGTTAAGATCATTTGGAAAACACTGACAGACAAATATGTATCAGACTCTGACCTCTGCACAGACGGCAGCAGCTTTGATCAGGGAGAACAAAACTTGCACAATGTAGATGGGCACACGCTGTAGCAAAGACCATAAACTTTCAATCAAACAGAAAAATGCATGTGTGAGGGACGGTGGCTTGTTAAGACCTTTGAAGAGTTGAGTTGGGGGAATAGTTTAGTTAAGACACAAAACTTTTTTTTCTTTCAAGTCGTACAAAGTTCTTCAATGTTTTTGATTATTTGTTTTGCATTGTTACACACTACTGTATACAGACATACTTCATTTAACAAAGCACCGTTGATTTGACCCATTTACTTCAATCGGTATCATATAACCTGGTCCAAAATATTGATAATCCACATCTGCAGGTTTTACATGTGCGAGTTCACTTGTCGATTTTCTGAGAAACTGCAACTTGCCCCTGTTCTCAATCAGAGACAGCTCATATTTGGATTTGGAAGGCACACTACGCCCTGTTGTCTCAATCCTCCTGCACTCAATACAGCAGTGATTGGCAGAGCACTAGGAGCCCAAAAGATTCAGGGTTCAAGCCCTGATTGTACCCTTAGTATTTGGGTATTAAAAGAGTATTCTTTAAAGAGGGGGTATGATGCTTTTTGCAGGTATTTGGTAATAATCTCAAACACATCTTTATCACTGTCTCACACTTTGTTGGTGAGAAAATGTCGTATTCATCTACGAAATATCCAGTAGGTTCACTTCCCGGTTTTCATGCAATCTCCCCAGAAGCCCCTCCCACCCCTCTCATCTTACTCTCCTTGAGCTGCTTCAAAAAAGAAAAATATGGCGAGGGTTTTTACTTTGCAATGAAAGGATTTAGCTTAGTACGAGATCAAGAAGTGAGGAAAGCATTTCCTGTATACCCAGGACATCAGGAAAAGCTTTTTGGGCAAAAGGAGGAGCTTTCTGGGAGCTGTCATCGTGGTGCTAAGAATAGCCATTGGTGAAGATGTGCAAATGTATCGAAACACTGCTCCAAGTGTGTTTTTGATGAGGGAACAACATTGTAACACAGTTTTTTTTTTTTTATCTAAAAAGTACACTACCGCTCAAAAGTTTGGGGTCACCACTTAAAATGGCTTTCATTTTCAAAGAAAAGCACCGATTTTTTTAACGAGGATAACATAAAATTATTCAGAAATACAGTGTATCCATTGTGATGCCTATTCTAGCTGGAAACAAGTTATCTTTAATGGAATGTGCAGAGGCACACTTCTAGCAACCATTGCTCCAGTGTTCTAATGGTACATTGTGTTAAAAAACTGTTGTGCTGGTTAGAGAAGCTATAGAACTGGCCTGACCCCAAACCTTAGTCCGGTAGGTACTACAGCAGGTAGTGTACATTTTTGCAACATTTTTGCATAATACCCCCGCTTTAAGTAATCATAGTGCTCTCTGTGCATTAAAAATGCAAACACATTGATTTAGGCTAATTGATGAGCTGTGTGGAGTATTTTAGCTTTTCATTAATCTAATTCAGTTGTTATATTCATTTACCTTCTTGTGGTATGTTTCTGTGCAAGGTGGAAATATCAGAAAGAAAGATTACATGTATATCCGATAATGCCATGTCAGATTATGATGTTCAGTCATTTAAGAAATCAGATGATGATCAGATTGTGGTGTAACCGTAGCCAAAAATGCATCACTAATGTTACTTATGTTGAGGGACCACAGGGGACATTTTGATTTGATCTGGACTAACAGAAAACGTAAAAAAAAAAAAATGAAACAAAAACACCACCTGTTGCATGTATCGCGTAGCTATAGCTCGATCAAATATTGCATCAAAGATTAAAAATATGATTAGTTGGCGCATTAGTCAGTGCACAGTAAAAAAAAAAGGAAAAAAAAGAAGATTGCTTTAATATGAAACTAGACCTGTTGCATTTGGTTAAAACTACACAGTGATTCTTTCCATCAATGGCAATTAGGTAACATGAGAAATGATTTCCGTACTTGAGGTTGTTGATTATAACAGTATTTGAAAGAGCCTCTTTAAAAACCCGGCGTGAGAATAAAGTAGATGTTTATAGTACCTTGTTGTAAGACCTGTATTTGGCTCTAGCCCACTGCTGCATGCGTATGTACAGTAGAAAACAGTTAGTTGCAAGGAACATGTTATTAAATATAGATGTTTCTTTATAAAGAATTTATGAAATAAGAGATCCAGTCATCCATGTCTGTGTGAGCAGCGAGTGAGTTGACAGTGACAATGATATTGAGAAAGACAAACCACTATCCAGCATCAATTCTTGGGCTGTGATTTTAAATGAGTTTGGCTGTTGCTTGAATAGACCATCTCCCTATTAAGACAAAATAAAGAGTGAGTTTGAGACAGCAGTCTTGACCTAAAGTTGTTTTTTTAAAAGTGCTAAATCATAACTACAACATTTGCATTCACTAAAGTGTTTTATCTCTGTATTGCACCAAGAACACCCCTCACCCTAAGCATCTGAGGCCATCTCAATCTGTTTTTCATTCTCATGCTTTTGCTCTCCAAACATTCCATGTTATTATTATGATCATTATCATTGAAAACCTCAAACAAATGCTAAGAAGAAATCATATCAGAAATCATTGGACACATGCATATTTGGAAAACCCAGCTCTTTTCAGCCTGACCATGCAGCATGGACAACAGCAGAAAACTCCTTGTGTGTTAAAATCGAACCAAAAAAAATAAACCAAAACAACAAAACAATGACCCAGCCCTGAATAAGACTGTTGTGCAGGAAACTCACTCCAGTTCTGACATCATCCAAGTGGAAATACTCCACAGAAAACACTGAATAGAGAACAGTCATTGTTTAGGTCTGGTTTACAAAAAGAGTCCTGTCCAGCAAGGAATTGGCATGAAGCGAACTCTGGCTGTAATCCACTTGGAGATACAAAGGTACAGAAAGACACAGTTGTAAAGGGCAGTGGGCTGTTTCAGCCCATATGTTTTCTTGTGTTTGCAGTTATCACAACCACACACTATAGTCTCACAGAGTCTGATATTCGGGCCTTAGACCAGTGATCCTGCTCTGCTCTGTGCAGGCACCATCACTGGCACTGCCCCCATGCGCTCCAGCGTGGCCTGGCTCACCGCGTACGAGTGCGTGTGCTGCCCGTGTGTGGATGTCACCACGGGCTTCAGGCTCACAGAGCCATTACTGCGCATGGCGGGAGGCGAAGGCGCAGAGTTTGTGGTCACTACCAGAGTCTTAGGAGGCGGCAGAGTATGGCTGCCATTAGCAAACACTGTGGTGCTCTGAGCGGGCTGCGTGTGTCGGGACAGGGGCGCTGAGCCAGGGGCTGCGGCTGAGGAGCTGTGGGTGTGTGGGGCACCCTGAGACTGTCCATGAGAATGTCCATGAGCCCCGTGTGTACCATGTGATCCATGTGTCCCATGTCCTCCCTGTGCACTGTGCCCCGGTGGGTCCCATGTCCCCATGTCCAGCATGAGGTCCATGTCCAGCATGAGGTCCATGTCCAGCATGGGGTCCATGTCCAGCATGAGGTGCATGTCCAGCATGAGGTGCATGTCCTGCGTGTGTCCCCCCCTGGGCGGCAGTGGCAGTGGAGAAGGCTTGCCGCGTGTCCCCGTTGTAGCGCGTGTAGGAGTTGGTGTCGTAGTTGGGTTTGGGGTTGTGCCAGTAGCGGCTGTTGTAGGTGTTGGTGGAGGTCAAGGTGTCGTTTTCTGAGGAGGATGCATCTGCATGAAAAGCCTTCACTGATGAGGACCTCTTTGGAGGAAGATCATCCTCTCTGGAATAGTTACACATATGTTCATCAGAATCTTTCAATTATTTTAATTTTCGAAGACTAAGCATTTTGTCAACAATCAAGGATCACAAACTAAACCCTAAGTGGGCTTTTCAATATTACATTAAGCTTTAAGACTGTCTCGCTGTGTCAAACTTCAGCTAAAAAATCAGAAACTTTTCTGCATACTCCATGAGGGAAGTTACAGACGGGGTTTCTTATTATTGATACAATGGCTGCGTGGAGAAGTAATAAGAGGCATAGAAACATGGCTGTTAAAATGTCATGTTATCTCTGTTCTAATGTATGCTGTGAACAATCTTATTAGGACTGTGTTTAGCCCAAATGAAACAGAGGTTATCCCAATCAAGCAGAGCTGAGATGTCTGAGCGATCATTTATCTTCCAAATGACTCATGAAATGAAAACAGTTGCAGTTTTAGTTGCACCTAAAAGAGGACACAGCGCTCATGGAATTGCTGTGGAATTTGTACAATGGACTAACCTGATTTCATTGGGAATCTCCTCCTCGTCGTATTTGTTCTTGTTTCTCCAATAAAACAATGAGACCACCACTAACAGAGCACAGATGATGACTGCCAGGATCCCTGTGGCAATGGTTCCTGCAATCAGGCCAACACTCTGGGGCTGAGCTGTACAACAGAATGACACAATATGGTTACGTGAAGGCACAGATTTGCCCTCTTGTAAATGCACTATAACTAAAACATGTTAATATTACATGTGAATGCTCAATGTACACTTCTGTGCGGTTAAAAAACATTTGTACAGACACTTTTTATGGACACTAGGTGGCAGTCAGACTCAAAGTGCGCCAAGTGTGTGTGGCTGCCAAACTACAGTTTATGGAAACTTACAAATAATAATTACAAATAATGATCCTAAAGAAAATCAAGAGGCACAGTGAAGAGTAATCATCTGTGGCAGCAGGCATTGAGCTCAGCCAGGCGACAAAAACACTGACGTTGTTATAGCAGTTGACAAAGAGGGGAGAAGGAAGTCAGTTGGCTTTGGAGTGTCTTGACAAAACAAATTCATTATTATTAGAGCCAAAAAGAGTCACAAACTCCCACCAAAAAAACATCCAAGTTCACTATTTGGTCAAGATATTCTGCCCTGACTCGAAGTGTCCATGTCTTGAATATTATATCCCCAAAGGGAAGCTTGTCCCATGCATTTGACCCATCCTTCGATTCTGCTGGGACAACCTAAAAAACGCACAGGGCGGCCGCAGTGCAGTGCGAAAACGCTAGTTCTCCATCATTTTCTCTGTCTGTTTGGCAAGCAGTGTTTTCTGACATTGACTTGACAGACACTGTTGGCACTTAGCTGTCTGTCTGCGTCCACTGACATTGAGCCTTTAGCTGTCACAAACAAAATAAGAGACGTGAAAGCCAACAAGCCCTCTCGTCGTGAATTGATAGCCAATCAGCTTGACCTTCTTTCACCGGCAAGACGCCTATTTTCCTGGACTGATTCCACGCCGTTGTCGCCTTTCTAATACGCTACACTTGTCCTTTTTAATATTGCCTTGTTTTGTTGATCGCTCGCCGAGACAAGTGCCAATCAGAGATGCACTTTCAGCAGACAGCATTTCCAGGGCTGCCGGGTCGGACCAGCCGTGTCGGAGCATTAGGGTCACTTTAGAAGAGGTGGATGAGGCAATACTTACGGGCCACGACCTGCACGTTGAGCTGACAGGTGCTCTTGCCGATGGCGTTGCTGGAGGTGCACTGGTAGAGCCCTGAGGTGCTGGTGCTAATGTTTCTCAGAGTCACAGTTCCCTGCATCTGATCTAGAAATAGACGAATAAAACAAGTCAACAGTTATTATGCAAATGGAGCGACAAAGGTTGTGCAAATCATGTGCAAATTCCTTTCTTTCACAAATGATGAGATTTGGGTTAGTGTTCACGCTGCATAACACTGGGCACCGCTATTTGTTCTTTAAAAAGTCCCAAACTAGGCTTTCTGGTAACACTTCATAATAAGGTTACATGAAGTCATGCATGAATAACATGAAATTATGCATGAATTTATGCATGATTTCATGATGTATTCATGCATGATGATATCATGACTCATCATATGTTAACATGACTTCATGTTCTTTCATAGATGACCTCAAGCAATAATTAATTAAGTAACTACTGTAATGAATTCATGAGAAAATCTTGTTAATATATCATGATCTTATAGTCATGATGAATTTACTAAAACATTTAGATTTTTAACAAAAACATTAACTAATCATAAATATGAAGTTTATCCATGAATATCATGATTTTTGAGGAAAATTAGTGTGCAAGATATATACTGTACCACTTACTGCTGTATTTAAATCATCATTAGCTAATCCTTAGTTCATTCATAAATTCATGATGATTGTGTCCTATACTAAAGTGATGCACTTTATGCTTCAGACAAATTCGTGCAATAGTTTAAAAAAAAGTGCTATATTTTAACATATTTACATCATGAATGAGTCTTAGTAGAAGTTTAAAAAAGTTTAGCGTAAATGCAAGCAATAGGCAGTGTTTATGCTGATGTAAGTGAAATTTAATGGACCACAAAACATTAACTTGATTTAAACCAATAATGCATTGTGGACAGTTATAAATTATAATGTATATGATGTTTGTTTTTGTTTTGTCATTGATTAATTGTCCAAAGCATAAAAGTGCATCACTTTAGTGAAGGGGACACAATCATCATGAATGTATGAATGAACTAAGGCTTAACTAATGATGAGATAATTACAGCAGTAAATGTTGTATTAAAGTAAAACTTATAAACTAATGTTCTTAAAAATCATGATGAATCATGATATTTATGCATAAACTTCATAATTATTGATTAGTTAATGTTTCTGTTAAAGAAATCTAAATGTTTTAGTGAATTCATCATGATTCTAAGATCATGATTGTGATACAATAACAAGATTTTCTCATGAATTCATTACAGTAGTTACTTAATTAATTCATGCATGAAGTCATCTATGAAAGAACATGAAGTCATGTTAACTCATGATGAGTCATGATATCGTCATGCATGAATACATCATGAAATCATGCATTATTTCATGTTATTCATGCATGACTTCATGTAACCTTATTATAAAGTGTTACCGGCTTTCTTCTTTGAGATTTTAGGCTTGTTGTAATGTTATTCCTTCATGAAGACCGTGCCTGAAAGTCCTATAAATTCAGCATATTAGATTTGTGTCAAAAGATACAGTTTTAGCAGATTTTAAGCTAAACAAGGGCCAATGTTAAGTTTCAAACATTTGCATAGTAATGTATGTGAAAGTCTTTGGTTGTCTTGGCGTGTTCCACAATAGCGAAAGTTTTCAAAAAGTAGTCATCTGGGTTGGTTATTTTAATGTTATTCATTTTATTTTCTTATGTGCTTATTTTATTAATTTATTTGAACGGGGACAGTGGACATTGAATCAACATCTCTGTAAATGTGCTCTAAAGCTAATTTTGAAAATGTTTTGTCTCTAATTCATGAACATAAACCTTACAGATGAAAATAAAACTATTTTATGACACAGCATATACCATACTATTAGCTTGCCATTCAGCAGCTTCATTGTTAACTTTTTGTAGGTGTAGCCCATGGATTTAGCTTTTTACTTTATATCAAAATTGATTGTGATATAGATAAATATAGAAAGTTAAGACTCTAATGTATCATTGAGCATTAACATTACATTCAGTTTGTATGACTTTTAAACAAGGTCAGTTTATTTATTCCAATTTTCATGACTTCATATATATATATATATATATATATATATATATATATATATATATATAAACACTGTGTATACATGGATAACATATGTATATTGTACAAATGTACAGTACATGTAATATTTTCCCGTCAATCTTAAGTATATGACTATAGGCAGACAGTTTTGTATTTCTGTATGATTATACAGAGCTTGTACACATGGGTATATTTGGTATATAAGGGCTGAGCTATATTGAAGTATATATGTATGGTGTATATTTTTGTATGATCATAAATGAAAAAGATATCTGAAAAGGGATGGGCCTTTGTATAAATCTCATGGTATGGTATCCTGTATGGTGTATTTAAACGATAAATCCTTCTGGGACATTTTTGCATGATCATAAACGATTCATATTAATGAACAAGCATAGACCCATGCATCTGTAGCTTGCATGAGTGTATGCTGAAGGTGTATGTGAATGTGATGTTGCTATGCATGAAGGATAAGGGTAGGTTTATACAAGTTCTTTGAACTTCTTCCTACTCCTTTTGAGCACAATAGTCTCGTTTTTTCTTTCTTCTGTAAAAGATAATATAACTACTTTGTGCTCAAATAAATAAATCAATGAAATGGAACATATGAATATAAAAAACATAGAATAGATTTTTTTTTTTCATTATCAAGCCAAGCCTTGCAAGTGCCTAGTGGTATACAATATTTAATGACTGGCAATGACCACTACACAATTGGAAAAGAAAGGATAGTGCACCAAAGCAGTACAATCCAATGCTGAAAAACAAAGCTCCCTTGTCAATATACTATGTAGAGGTTCATTTGGTGTTCAGCATGAGACAGATACCACTTATATAGTTACTTTGCCACAAACACACTGTGGTTTGAACCATTCACTCATCCGCATCACCCCTTGGGGTCAGGAGGGCGGGGCTGCAGGTTGGGTGGAGCTTGGGCGGAGGAAGTGGAGAATGGCACCATGACTTTTTTGGAACGATTGCGTTGCGTTGAAGATTTACCGGCAAAGGTCGGGCAAAAGGGCACTCCGATGGCCAGCTTGTGTGTAGTACCTTGCATGGCGTTGTGTGGCAGCTTGGGCAGCGCGTCCACTTTCTCCCAGGAGTAGGAGGGTGTGGGGATGGCTTCCTCTGAGCTGCAGAACAACATGATGTCGCTGCCCACGTCGAGGGTGCCCTGGATGCTACACGTGGGCACCGAGGGGGCACTGGGGGGAGGGGGAAAGAGGGAGTCAAACAAGGTCTGTTTTTTAATAATGCTACCTTCATAAATGCTTCACGTCACAAAACAAGGAAGCTATTTATTATTTTGATTATGACGATCTGGCTAAAAGCAGTAAAAGCCTTCTGCTTTGTGAGTGCTTTCTTATGTATACCGAAAATACAGAAACTCTTATCTAATATAAGACTACAGCGGGTTCCTGCCAGTCTATTGTATTACCAGTATTATACCAACGTGATGAGGGAGACTGGAACATTGCAATTTCGGGACCGTAAAATACTTTGTTGTCCAGCCAAGTACATGGGCATCTAAAGAAATACGGATTTGATAGGTCAAAAAAACAAATGAATAAAATGTCCCACAGAAAATGAATTTGGCATTAACCTCTGAACCCCCACTTGAACCGAGAACATTTTCTCCAGTTTGGAATTAGCCAAATCTAAAAGCTTCTTGAAGACAGTGTCAAAAAGGAGACGAAAAATGAGACAAAAAGTGACGAATACGCAATAAAAAACACAACAAGAACAGACGAAAAAGCGGCAAAAAAACGCGGTCACAACGCAACAAGAACAATTCCAAGGTCTTAGCTTTCAAATGAGGCGTTACACTGGCCTATAAGACAGTAAGCTCCACTTGAGAAGCTTTTAGATTTGGGTAAAACCGAACTGGAGGACATGTGCTCGGTTAAGGTTGGGGCTTAAAGGGATATTTGGGATTTTTGACATAGGGCCTCATTTCCTAGTTATCCAGAGTGTTGTTGATGTCTGGAGATATTTTTTCTTAAATTCATGCAGTTCTTATATTTGAAGAGTCTAGTGGCGCTAGGCTAGGCAAGGCTAAAGCATTTTCTATGGTACGCCAGAATAACTATATAAATGTCTGTGTCGATAGAATAATTGTAACCATTTTGCATTTAAAATAACTTATATTTGAGCAGCATCAGCTTCGTGGCTGTAAGCTAAGGCAGCGGTGGAGTGATCTGCGAGAAAATAGTCCCTCAAAATGCGTAATTCATGTGATACAAGGTCAGTTATATTTCAAAATTATTTAGTAACACAGACATTTATATGGTTAGTCTGGTGTTATAAGTGATTTACCTCAGGTGCACTGTGGAGTGGGTCAGACTGTTTTTAATGCAAGCTAACTGATACCAAAGAAATGCTTTAGCCTTGCCCTAGCCTAGCGCCACTAGACTCTTCAAATATAAGAACTGCATGAATTTAAGAAAAAAATATCTCCAGACATCAACAACACTCTGGATAACTAGGAAATGAGGCCCTATGTAAAACAATCCCGAATATCCCTTTAAGCAGTCAAAAGAAGAAAAAAAAACATATTAATGCCATAATGCACCAGCCTTTTTCCTAACGTTAATCTCATCAGTGCGTGGTGTGTGAGAGTTACCCAGGACCGTGAGCCCCACGACCCCGATGTTGCGGCCCCCTCCGTCAGGGAAGTTGTTGACCAGGCACTGGTACGTCCCGGTGTCCGATAGCTGTGTGTTGTTGATGACGATGGAGGCACTTGTGCTCGGCATTGTGGCCACGAAGCCCACGCGGTCACTCAGATGGTTGGCCAGACGGAAGACCTGCCCATTCTGATAGATTATCACCTGGAATCAAGAGGAAACGGCTCAGTTTTCTTCAATCACACAGAGCGCTATTTACTGCACTATGCCACAAATGATTGAGCTAATCAAACTAAACAGACAAAGTCCACATCAAGGGAGTTGGATTTGATTTTTTTTTGTGTGTGAACTGGGTCCCAATAAAGAAACTACTGTGTGCCTGAAACTGTGGCGTTCTACTGTATGGTGCGCGCTTCTTTCTAATGATGTGTTACCGCGGTCTGCCAGTAGATGGAGACCTAGTACTGCTAAACGAGCTCAGCGGGGTCGCTACAGTGGACAAAGAGAAGAGAAAATGACCGTGTTTTTTTTAAGGCACCAGACAAACAGACTCAACTGAAAGCTTTTCATTTGTACGTATCCATTTCTTCTTCTCTGAACAGTCCTGAGAGACGATCTAAAAAAAGTCTCTCTGCTAGATAGTTTTATGGTGCTCTTTGGATAAAAGCTTCTTCTAAATGGTATGCATAATTGAAAACATTAACTTGCAAACTGCTGTGTGCGACCAAAAGTAGAATCAGCGAATGAGCATTATATCCTAGTTTCATTCGAGGGTCAGAGGGTTGACATATTAGGTGTTTTGCACAGAGAGGTCCGCTACTGTTGTTGAAATGTATGTCAGAGTATGTCAGGGCTTAGGAAAGATGTGACAGTAAAAATAAAAGGGCGCAGAGGATATGGATATGGAGTAGTAGTAGTCGTTTATTCGATCCAATAAGGATTTAGGCTGAAGTTATAGTTATTTTAGCTGACCCTGTGCACAATTCAAGTAAAGCCTCCACAATAAGAGACAAAAGCCCTTCCAAAATAATACTAACATATTTCACAACTGATAACAGTATCAGTAATAACATCTGCCGATACAGAGGAGACTTGCATTTTCTTTTCTGATCAACCAAACTTAAACTGTCCTTTGACATGCGATACATTTTCAGCTTATCATTCCTGAGCACGGTATTATCAACATACAGTAGTCCATTTAAACCACCTTTTAAATGTTTATACGTTGTTGTTACCTTGTTTTGTTTTTTAAAATCCCAAATGCATTAAATTTTAAGTTTCAAACACAGTAAAAGTAACTATGGTTTTCAGACCGCTTAACTACTTAAGGATGTGACATTTTTTCTCCAAATTTAGTCAAATTATACAAACGATGCCGCTATACTCTCATTTAATTGCCTTTCACTTTCATAAGCTTCACACTTGCATTGCACTTTACAAGCCTGACAAGCCCCTCACAGTCATTATTGGTTCCCAAAGTTTGTTGGGGATTTTTACATTTACAGACATTGAATTGTATGTATTTTGATTGAAAAACAGCATATTTTAGAGAAATTAAACCAAATATTAAAAAAGGTAATACAAACTAACACCATTAAAACAGATTTGAAATGTGTTGCACCTTAATTTATTATAAATGCAAATAACATTTTATAGAAGGGTTGTTTGTTGAGTGATTTTTGGAGTCGTGGCCTGAAAAGTTTGGGAACTCCTGCCATACGCTTTAAGCCACTACTTTAGCCACAGCTGCCCTGGGGCAGACTGATGGAGGAAAGGCTGCAAACTGTGCCACTGGCCTCAGCATCAGTCACTCACACACACACACCACACACACACACACACACACACACTACATCCACATTCCACACAGGGAAGGCGGGTGACACTGTCTGTAAGTCGAGGGAAAACAGATTGAGTGCTAAACAATGTATCCATAATTGAATTCCTGGGAAGCAAGATACATTTCAAAGGAGACTTTACATCCCGAGGGGGGAAAAAAGCAAGTGGGCTGCTGAGTAATCATTCCAAATTTTAACATCCAATACTGCATGCTAGATGTTCAGAAATTGCGATTCTGAGTCTCTGAAACAAGGTGTGCCGATGCCTGGAGATTAAAACAACTTTGACACCGCTTCAGGTGCAGAGTGACTGGTTTGTTTCACAAGCCGGAGTTTGGTAACAACATTAGCCCAAGCGACTCATTTGTGCGAGCGAGCCAAATGCAAAACAGCTCTCACCCTCAGCTGGCCCAAACAAAAGATGAAGAGGTTGTATATACACACACACACACACACCAATGCCTGAGCAGGACGGGGAATCAGAGGGGCTATTCAGTTTGGTGAAAAGACCCCCCCATTCAATCGTTCAAAGCACCAGCCTGCCAAACAAGCGGTGCATGTGTAAGACGCCTCTGTGAGAATGATGAATAATGTGTGTGCGCGCCCTCTACTGCTGCTCGCCGCTTATAAATTGCCCGGCTGCAATTTCCTGAGTGTGGCTTTGTCCTCTTCTGTGCAGCTGAATGGGCAGCTCCCGTGCTCCTTCAGTGTGATGAGAACCTGCAACTGCTTCTTCAAATACATGCGCGCCAATGACATTATCATCACTATATCTTTTTCCCTCAGTTTTTCTGCCGACATGGCCTCTTTTTCCCTCCAATAACAGGCTGATGACCTAACAATATAAGCCACATGCTGTGTGAAAGTGATCCAATCAATGGGCTGCATCACGCGCCATGTCCTGTCGGCATGCATGAACCGGGATTAGAGGGGCAAAGCCTTGGCTATATATCTTACCTGGACATTGCGGGGGATGCTTTCATATTTACTTTCCGCCAAAAATAAATAATCCCCTAAAACATGGGTTTAGCAATGTTTACGCAATTCATCAATGGCACCCACTGATAGCATGCATGACGGTCATGTTGTGTGGCTGTCGAGACTGAATGAGCGCAATAACGTTTTAGAATCAATTTGAAATTTGATAAAAATGAATGTCACTCATCCAGAAAAATATGAAAGAGGAAGAATTTAACCAAAATATGCCATGGTTTACCTGTTAGCTGTACAACTTACAATGTGATGTAGACTGAAGTGTGGACTGGCGTTTTGAGTGCAAAGGGAGGAAGAGCTAATTCTATGCAGAATGAAACAATAATAGGTAAATATTATTTACCAAAAGTCATATCCTGATATATTTAGGTTGAATATTGATATACGATATATCCCGATATTGTTTTCCGCAAAGTGAGAGCTGTGAAATTACTGTAAATGTTAAGTCAAAGTAAAAGCCAAACACGAGTAGTTTTATTGAAAACTCACTATAAAATGTAAACATAAACACTGTATAACAAAGCTCCATATGGTGCACTTTAAATAAAACAAATATCTTAAATAAAAATGGCCTATAAAATAAAGGGTCAGCATTTATATAGGCTATAAAGAGAGGAAATAAAGTGCACAGTTTAAGATAACTATATCGATATATGCGATCTCATCTAAAAATACTGTATATCGATATATCTTAAATATCGATATATCGCCCAGCCCTACTCAAACGCGATGGTAATTTTCCGAGTGGCGCAGCTGTTGCACTATGTGCCTGTGCCACTTGTGAGAGGGCATCACTTATGGAAAGAGACGAGGACTGAGTTATAGTTTATTCCAAGCAGCACTAACAGAGGTGCTCTCATGGCAGCCTCGCATTCTTTTCCTTGTTTATATCACGCTGTCTCATGTTCTTCCTTAAGCATTATAGATTCTCACAGGTCAAACTAAAACTTTATCAAGCCCATCATAAACTAAACAATGTTCGTGTCCCGAGAGAATGAGATGTTGCCTACAGCAGGTTCCGCTGTGGCATGGGTCGGCACTCGCTCGTCCGTAATTGCGTTAACGTGACCAAAACAAAAGCACATGTTCACCCCCACTCCCCCACAACCCCTCTTCCCTCACCACGGAGTCTAGTTGAAGGAAAAAGGCTGTTGTACATAACATTGCCATTGGTCATGGGTGTTTCTTCACCCCACGTACTTCCCACTAAAATGCCTAAGTCTAGGAGCCGCAAGATCTCAAAGTGCGCTCCTACTAAGCGCAAAATGTAACGTTATAGTCTGCGTTTAGATACACAAGATCGGGCCCAGTAACTCTTATATTTGCTCTCTGGATGTGTGGAGGTTGCAGGTTCACTCGTCAGCGCTTCACGCCTCCAAAAAACTGTGATTCTAAATTTCCCCTGTAATGAATGAGCAGGTGTCTGTCGCTGTGTCACCAAGTACAGCCATATGTGACAAATTAGCTTGGATTGACTCCAGACACCTTGCAACCTCCAATCTCAGTAAGCAGAGGATAAATGTTTGATTTGTATAAACAACATAGTAATCGTATTTGCATTACAACTATATCTTTTCCTTTACAGCATGTTTATTGTGATTCCATTGACCTGCCAACTGATGCACGTGTACTGCAGCACGCGCTTTCACTTCTCAATTGTTTGTGAATATAGAATCAGTCTGATAAAGACCTTGTGAACATTGCCTTGTGGTAAACATAATTTGCTGAATCGTGTTGCCGTTCTGCGTACACTATTCATTAACAGCTTCTGCGCAGCATTAAGCACCCCATGTTAACAGCACCACCGAGGCCTGCCCCACTTTCACAAATGGACCAATGCAGAAGTGGATAAGCCTATAGTTTGTGTGGGAACAACTAGATATAAAAGTCAAAGGCCGAATCAATATATTGTATTACATGTATCAACAGGCTTACAGAAGTCTCTATCCATGCGCTTTCATTAGAGCGGCATTAACGCTTTCCCTTTGCCCGCCTGGTGATTTATCCAAAAGCGACCAGGGATTTTTAGAACAAATGCTAAGCTACTCGCCTGCCTTGTCATGTAACATAATATAAAAGAACATCACTTTCCTTGTGAGCTTAAACTCAATGATCAGCGTTAAAACAGTGGGTGCAGCCATTTGGTAAAACATCTTATGGATTCTTAAAGTGGACATGTCATGCATATGAAGCAAAAAAAACAGACTTAAAACCTTCTTATGGGGTGCCTCGGCGTTTTATAATTTGAAAATATGTCTCTCTCAGACTTAAATAGTAACAATGAAATGCTCCTCCTGCTGGCAGCTATAGGAATAATTTATTTAGATAACTTCCAGGTTGGATAACACACACTTTGAGCACAGAACGGCTAAAAACTCAATAATGTTGGATATGGGCTTTAAACATGTGCAGGACAGTTTTGGGATTGGAACAATGACGCGAGTGTAATCAGGAAGTACAGTACGAGGCGCTGACACCGTAGAAGAAGAAACAGCTAACAGCTTTGTCTGAGGATTACTCAAATCTGCGTGAATGTTGTGAAGAACTAATCCAGGTCTGTCTTTGACGAGGGAACAACATTAAAACAATGAAAACCTCAAGAAAGTGGATTTTGCATGATATGTCCACTTTAAGCAGCGATGTATTTACAGGTGGTGGGACGCAGGCTTCTTTATTATTTATATTTTTTACCTCTACTTGAGCAGTATTATTTTGAAATAATGTGGTCTTGCTTGAGTAAAACGTTTGGTTTGTTCCATAAATGAATCTGTAAGTGATAAAAGCTTGCTGAAATTGGAAAATGTATAGAATTTAATTCATCCATGTATCTTATCGTCAGGATATTCCTGATATTTCATGTTTCGTCTGTCCTAACGCATCTACACTAAATTGTAGATCAGACTTTTATGCTCAATGACTTGAGTATTTCACCCTAACTTTTACTTGAGAAGCCATTTGGGTCTAAACATTTTACTTGTACCTGATTTTAAAGTAACTTAAAAGTACTGTTACACGAGTAAATACTTTTGGAAACTTTCTACTTGCACCGCTGGTTTTGTCCTAGTCGTAGGATGTTTTATTTATTTATTATTATTGAGCTGTTTACATTGATTTAGTTACAAGAGTCATATCATTAATAATAATAAAATAATAATACATGAACTTGTATAGCGCTTTTTGGACACTCAAAGACGCTTTACATGGGGAATAACAAAACAAAACAAAGGACTACACAGTAATGAAAGCTCAAAAGGAGCAGGCTGAAGCTGGAGCGTATGTGCGCCTACCCCTATATTCAGTATTCTCAGTACTTGTGCATTTTACATTTGTATTCCCATAGGGAACTCAATAACAACTGTAACAATTCACATTATATTGTTATAATTTACCATAATATGCAAGAAAAACATAAACTAAAAATTGTACAACCACAAGCGTGTACCTGATTATGAGTTACTTTTTCCTATTACAATTACTGTTTCAACAATACAATCAATCAGTGATATAGACCTTACAATTTGCATCCTTTGACATGATAAGGGCTAGTCTGCATTCCACATCAAATGTATATTGTCACAAGGTATAAAGATGACTGTACATTATTTGAGTTATATCTATAATACAAGCATCAAGACTACTTCTGTGTTAAGAAGTTCTTCCATAAGGCATTTTGTCGTGAAGGATGACGTTATCACAACATCCTTTCTAGTCTCACTGAGGATTTGTGTTTTTTTTTCTTCTGGAGGTAGTGTAAAAAGCAAAAGGATGAATTAAAGAAACAAATAAATAAAATGTAAAACCACTCTACCGCCTGCGGGAAGAAGCCAGTCCAAGGCATATTTATATTTCCCTGTGTCCACAGCATCCACTCACATCAGACTGCACCTCTCTCCCACACGATGATGGGCTTGGCTTTGCCGCCGTGCCCAGTGGAAAAAGGAGGTCATGGCCGGACTTCAGATGGCAGTCGGCCCTAAGATCTCAGCTGGACTGGGCTCTGCTGGCCCGCACGCTAAACCTCTGCCGCAGCTCTACACAAAATCCGCTACAGCAAAAAAAAAAAAAAAAAAAATTACGCTGGTGGTCTTTTTAGAACAGATTAAAAAAAAAAAATCGACAGTATCAACCATATCAGTCACACGCATCGCACGTTCCCGTATATACAATAGTCTCACGCGGGTTTTTGGATCACGCAGTCCAGATCTGATTGACCCTAGAGATGCTTTTGGCTCAAACGCGAGTCCTTCTTTTCAAATAAAGCCTAAATAAACCCCTAAAGCCTGAGGCCTCCCTTCAATTTACTGTCTGTAAGCTGCCACTGTTATCTCTTCCAATCCTCTGAAGCATGCACTGAACAATATGGCAAATGCTCCCGCTTGCAAGCATCACTCGAGTCCCTGTTTTTCGACAAAGTTTCATGTTGTAAAAGCCGCTGTAACTTTATCTAACATCTACAGCGATGCGAGCGTGTCTGCATTTGCATTAGACCTTCTTTAGTCATTAGAAATACGTATTAATTACTGTCACTTGGGATACTGTTACCGCTTTGCTGCTCCGTTAACTCCGCTTTGCATTTTTGTTACGAGCTCGCGGCGAACACCTGTACTTTATGGCCGAGCAAGGCGATCTGCGAAGAAAAGAAAAAAAAAAAACACTGGAGAGGAACGCGATGTTTCAGGGATATTAAGTTTCTATATTGAGAGCAGATACTAAAACAAGAGTGGCTTGAAAATGACTTTATATACGCGGGTGCTGACGGCGCATAACTTTGTCCCGAGAGAAAGGCCGAGCAAATAAAGAGGAGTTCATCTGAGCTGATCGATAGCCGGATCATGTCGGTGTAATGAAAGAATGGAGATCAGAGCAGCTGGCGCGGGCTCTACCGCTACGGCAAGTCACCACAAAACATCACCGTCCGTGTCCTGTGTGGATGTCAAGGCCTTAAAGTGCATATGACAGATTTTAATGCTCTTGAAAATATGACTTATTTAGATGGATTACATCAGTTGCAAGTTCATCAGTTCCATAGTTAGCATTTTTTTCAGTGAAGCAGCAGTTTGAATGAAGAAATGTTGGGCAGAAAAGTTATTTTTATTTGAATTTTTAAGCTGCTGACAGGAAGTGACATAAAAGAAGGTAACATTACATAGCAGTTTGACTCATTCATTTCCCATACGTTTGTGGTGACATCACAGCTCTACTTCCGGTCCGCAGATGTGCGAGAAACTACAAAAAAACTCTTTAATACCACGATCAATATTTCTCAAATTCAACAGAGAGTTACTGAACATACTTATTTATCAGGCCCTTTAGCCAAAAATGCTGTACCTACTGCTATAAAAGTAATATTTACCACAATCTGTACTTCTGGATTAGCGGAGAAAAATGCTAATGGCGCAGCAGCTACGCTAACCCGGAAGTACCGACTTTAGTAAATAATACTTTTTTAGCAGTAGGTGCGGCATTTTTGGCTAATGAGTCTGAGAAATAAGTAGGTTCAGTAACTCTCCGTTGAGTTTCAGAAATATTGATGGTTGTTTTTAAGAGTTTTTTTATGTTTTTTCTCGCATATTTGCCGGACTGCCAGGACCCGGAAGCGGAAGTCGTGACGTCATACTTAACAAACGTATTGACTTAACATGGTTGCACGGCAACAGTTTAAAATTGTTTACCTTCTTCGATGTCACTTCCTGTCGGTGTCCAATAAGGAAGTGAAAACATAAACATCACAAAAATGGTCAAACTAAAGAAAACTGGGTATAATCTTTAGCAAAATCTTAAATATAATCGTGTTAACTGTGTTTTAGCAAAAATTGTCATATGCACTTTAATTGAACCTGTGAGTTTCCCTGAGAGGAAGAAGGTGCCATACAATAGCTATGAGTTGGATTTTAATGCTAGGAGGAATGGTAAATTTAACGTGACACAGCCTTAATGATGTATATTGACTTCATACATAGAAGAACAAGTGACACATGATAAATGCTGTTGTAGTGTTCTGTATAAAGATACATACTTTACACCAGCGGTTCCCCAATCTAAAACCACAGCCTACAAGAAATGCATTAAAACTTAAAAGTGAGTTAGCATTTACTTTTGAAATGCCAGAGAAACATATAAGTCTAAATAGGTAAATAAAATCTGCGACAACTACATATCGAAGTGTAATAAAGCCTTCATTGGCTTCATCGGGTGTCCACTTCGGAACTTCCCCAATAATGTGCCAGTGCTGAGCTGAATTTGCGTGCTTCAAAAGGAAAAGCACTCAACATCCATCCATTAATCTTTAACAACTCCGTCCTGTTTATGACAGGGCTTCATGACATGAGGTTTTATAACTGTCTTGAATATCAAGATGATTAGATTATTGCATTTTCTTTTACTAAACTATATTAACATGGTAAATTTGAACACATTTTGTGAATTTCTCCATTGTGAGATAAATAAAGTTCTATCTTATTATGTAAACTTTTTTTTTTCATCGTTGTGTCAACAGAAGACAAAACAGAACGTTTGTACATTTATAAGCATTTTTGTTTGGCTATGTTAGCAAATGTGTTAACCTCTTACCCTCCACCTCAACCGAGTGCATTTTCTCCGGTTCGGCATTACCAAATCTAAAAGCTTACAGCCTGTAGGCCAGTCTAACGCCTCATTTGAAAGCTAAGACCTAGAAAACTGATCGAATTTGATCTTTTTCATGTGTTGTTGCCGGGTTGTCATCGGATCTTTGCCACTTTTTCCTTGCAATTTTGTCACTCTTTTGTTGCTTTTTTGGGGGCTCTTTTTATTGCATTTTTGTCACATTTTCTTAGGTTTTTTTTGGTCACTTTTTGTTGTTTTCATCCTCGATTTATTTTAATTTTTGTCGCGATTTTGACGCTTTTTCAAGAAGCTTTTAGATTTGGGTAATACCAAATTGGAGAAAATGTGCTCGGTTCAGGTGGGGGTTAAAAGGTTAAATCTCAGTTAGATGGAAGAGATTTCGCGATTTACCGTGACTTAATGCGATATGCATATTGCACCTAATTATGCGTTAACAATACTTTGGCAGTATATTGTGCAGGGCTTAGGTATCGCTACATGTTTTTTGATACCGATATACATTATCGATACTTGGTTTTTCGATCCCGATACCTACACTAAAATATTTGTCATAGAGAACCATAAACGGAACAATAATGTTCATATTCTTTTAGATTGTATCATTTATTTGAGCTGAAACAACAAAGTAACTTCCTTTAAGGCTGTCCCTGGATCCAACAGCATCAAAACGTGGTCTCTAACGACAGAACATTTTTTACGTACCTGCTTTTGATACTTTTATTGTTTTGATACCAGTAGTGCCTAAACTTTTTTTTTTTTTTCCTATACCACACTGGTATTGTCCAATGGTACCCAGCCCCAATATTGTGCGACCAAAGTTTGGGATTTCCGCAGGGTCCATTGCATCTACACATTCAGAAGGCTGCCACACAGAATGCACAATGTAATGGTAAGATTTTCTTTTTTTGCACCATTTTGAATCGAAAGTACAGATGTGCGGCCGGGGCATGTATTGTTACGGCATTGTTATCCAGGTTTTAAAGAGGATCAAGCCCGACTGTGAAACTAAATCTATTGTTGACAGTGTGAGCTTTTGTGTATGAGCTGTGTGTGTGTGCGTGAGAGGAGAGAGTGAGAGAGGGGAGGATTATATCACTCCAAACACCTCGCACTGCACAGGGGAGAGGGGTCACTATGTAATCACAACTACAGCCTGATGGACAGATTACCAAAACATGGCGCCAAAATGCAGGTACAGCAACAGGACACACGCCACGCTGTCACAATGCATAATCTCAGGTCACGAATGTAAACAAACAGCCCTAACACAGGGCAGAGACAACAGAGGAAATAATCATGGGCAGCAATTGTCTCTGTTGTTAAAGTCATTTATCTAATTTTATGCAGTGTAGGCTATAGTTTGGGGGCTTGGTTTCACACAAAATTATCCAATGAAAGAAACTGCACTTTGGGTGAGGGAAATAGCTTTTTCGTGATGGAAAATATGACAGAAATATTACGGTAAAAGACACATAAACATATTGTTGTAGAGCACAAAATCCATTCATCAGCTTTTTAAGGCACCTCACTAAACAAGGCAAACAACAAAAATAATAAAACAATCACAACCAATATTTTACAGTGGAAATGTGAATTACAATAATAATGGGTCGCGTTGACTATGTAATACTTATTATAACTAAATTAATAGTCACTTAATAGAATGGTGACTGGTGTTTATAAGTAATGATTGGAAATGGTTATTATGTGAACGGGAATGAGGAATAAGAAAAAGAAAAAAAAGTACAAATTGTAAATAAAAATAAGTAATTCAGGAATTTGTAATATAAAGTGTTGTATTGTATGTAACATAAGATGTTGTATTACTGTATCCGGAATGTAAATTAATCTTCAATATGGGGTAGGCACTTATAAGCTTTCTTGCTTCGGCCTACTCCTTTTGAGTTTTTTTGTTGTTGCTTTGTTTGTTTTCTGCACTGTAAAAATCACTTAAATAAATCCAATCAATCAATCAAGGTGGATAGAGCTTATGCTGATGATGTCACAACAATGAGGGCTCTGTCTGGGATGAAAATGTTGTGAGTGCACACCCCTCTATTTGCAACGGCTACAACTGCGGATACCAAATACGTTTTCTACGTTTGGGGGAAAAAAACAACAACAACATAAACTAGGGTTACAACTGACAGCCAGCGGATTGAGGAACGGGGAGTGCACACTGCTTTGTGCACACATCAAACCATACAACAAAACCAATATTTCATGCTCTCCTGTATACGAGCTCACATTGAAACAACACGCGCTGCCTTGTCATCTACCATATTTCTAGCATCATTGACACACTCCAGACGTCGCACTTCATAACTTAGAACCATTACATTATACAGCCCATAATCTGCAGGCGACCGGCTTTTAAGGCCTGGACTACATTAAGACACGGCGGCTAAACATACATTGTGCTAACGGGGTGCACACACAACAAGCACGTCTGAGAAGTTGTCAAGTGCCTAATGGCTTGCGTCGTATATCAAGGCCTTTATAATAATAACACTGTACATGCGAAGGGAGAAGATTTAATAGCGTGAATGAGTGGTCTGGGAGGGAGCGGCTAATGCGGGTCGTGACAGACTGGTGTTGAGTTAATTCTTAATGGCTTTTAGCATCAACTTTAATCACTGACGACGCCGGTTTCCTCTGAAATGACCTTGTACTGGAGGCACTTCATTTGTCAGTGCCCTCCCCGCCGAGCTCACAGCAGACCGACATGCATGTGCGGTCGGGGGCACCTGGTGACAATGCACAGATGAGAACACATGACGACTGTGCATGTGTGTAGCGGACAGGCATGTGCTGCTGTGGAGTTAATTTCAAGTTTATCAGGTCAAATAATCAGCTATAATCTTTATGAATATATTCAGTGTGATTGAAAAATGTTTTGATTGCAAATATGAAGGGAAAAAATATCTACATTCATCTAAAATAGTTAACAATTAGTATATTAGTAGTGGAGATATTCTGTTCATAAATAATGAAAGTGTAACAGTTGTATTTTTATTAAATGTCCTATATTATGTATTATTCAGACTTTTACAAGCACTTTCTACCTTTTAGACTTGATAGTTTTGGTAGTTTAACTTAAAATAATATACATGTCGAGAAAATAGTGAGTAGTAAATTGTTAGTGCTACAATCAGTTATTAAAATGCCACTAGAGGGTGCACTTCCTTGAGTTTAGTTCATCAGCCACTAAGGCAGCAATGTATAAATGAAACTTACAAAAAGATGTGTATGTTTTGTGAGTGGAGTAAAGAGGGATACGGACTAAATATGCAGGTTTACTGAAACATGCCTATGAAACAAGACACCACTCCAGATCTGTTATCTCATGAGAATATACATCATTATAACATGGTTTAAACCATAAGAAAGTTGTGTAATGTAGGCCATTTAGGGCGTTAACGGGTGACAGTGGTGCAGATGGTAGAGCGAGTCATCTCATGATCGGAAAGGTCGGGGGTTCGATTCCTGCAGGTGCACACTGTCGTCAGGGATGGTGTTCTGTCGAAATCGCCACTCATGTCGAAATGTATTCCTTCCTCATTTATTTGTTATAATTTGCACTTCTCCACGGTATTACTGATTTAATTGATAAAAAATGAGTTCATAATATTTATGTGAAGATGCCGAAAATGTGCATAAATAACGATTATAGTCGAACGCAGAATGCCCATGTCCACTCAACTATACTCGTTATTTATGCACATTTTCTTGAAGGAATAACCGGGAGTCCTCATCATACGCATACGCAATAGCAATAAATGATATATTTTGGCAAGGGTGGCAAATTCGACATGAACACAGGGCGGCTGCCTTGGGCGCCATCTGCTGGAGGGGGCGCCGAATTGCGCTTACATTTTTTAACCCCTTGCTCCCCATGTTCTTCCTCCAATATAGCTGTTGCACACGTTACATGAAGCACATGTTCAGATTTGTTTTCTTTTTTATGACTAGATAATTGTAACATATTATAACAATGATAACCATAAGATAAAAGTTCAATCTCGCCTAGGGCTAGGGCTAGGGCCGGTCCTTACGACAGTCAGGGCTGGCCACCTTGCCTCCTGTGTCTGTGTACATTGGTGTGTGAGTGAGAGTGTGCATGGGTGAGTGGTGCCTTGCTGTACAGCGCTTTGAGTGCATAATGAAGTTGAGACCATTTATCTTGATGCCCTTCCTAAAGCAACTTTTATAGGCTTGGGTCAGGTACTAGCCTGGCTAACGCCAGCCTAATATCACAAGTGATATTTAGTCTGGGGACCACCAATTCATTTTCTCGTAGGAGAGGTGTGGTTTATGATTGTCCATATCCGTTTATTGGGCGCTACGAATGTCTTCATGCGTCTGCACGTAGCCATAGCCAATCCTAGCATCGTATCAGATGACATGTAATGTACCCGCGGTAAACTTTTGAGCTAAACTATTTAGAACACGGTCTAAAGCTTGATTGAAAGATGGCGTCGTGTCTGCTGCTGTCATGTTGGATCCGTAAATAAATGTTTTTTTTGTTTGTCTGTAAACAAACTACAAGCTTCCGTATATCGAATAGTGCGTCATCGTCTTACCGTCCCTCCTCGTTCTGTGATTGGTCCCCAAATCCATGCAAAAATTTCGGCCATGGTCCCCAGGCTGCTGTGAAGTTAGAAATGATTCGAGCGCACACAGCAGTCTGGCGTTAGCCAGGCTAGTCGGGTACAGGGGTCCATATGCTTTCTGATCAGGAAGCGAGCAAAAATGTCACAATGTCATGACTTGCTTTCAAATGTTATGCAATGTGACCCGATGACATGCGTAACGGCACAGTGCTACAGTGCATAGAAGCATGTATCAGCTGTTTTGACCAAACGCGCTTTGGACGTCAGCAGGTCTTCATCCATGTGTACGTGACATGATCAGCTCCACATGAGTGTACGTTAAATCTCACGCAAGTATATATAACTTTACCACAGGTGTGCGCGCGGCCCATGCGGCGCGGAGTGCGACTGCCTATGCGTCGATTATGCATGGTCATCTTTTACACTTTGGCGACGCTCACGCCTACGTAAATATAAATAATCCCTGCGTGTGTGCGTGCACCAGCAGCCCCTTCGCCTGACACTGGCCTCTTGCTCTTTCTGTGTGTGAAGAGAGAACAGCTGCGGTATAGAGCCTGTGGTGGGCGAGCGCTAATTAGTGCATAAAATGATTGTGTTCTTTGGATTCGTCGGTTCAAAGTGGAGGGAGGCAGGTGAGCGCGCATACGGCCCGCAGCTGCACTCAAACAAGTCGAACGGAAGCGCAGACGAGGAAGAGGACGCGAGGGCCAGAATAGAGAGAGAGAGAAGGTGAGAGAAATTACACAGAAACGTGCCAGACGGGTAGAGAGGGGGGAGTTTAGACACTTCTCATGTGGGAAAGTAATGAGGCCGTTATATGATGTAAGTTGTAAGGGGCAGCTCAGTACTTACTACGTCTTTAGAGTGCCAAGAATGGACTGGGTTGTGCCTAATGTTCACTGCTACAGCTTTAACAGACCACTTTTCTCCAGGAGTTTGATAAAAACTTGTTTAGTCCTTCAGTATATTGTAAAAGCAGACGTTTGCCATTTAATTATCAAGCCCCTTAATTGAGTGTGAACTTGGCTATCGAGATTAGCCGTTTTGGTTTACATTACCGTGGCAATATTGTGCCTTTTAAACTCATCCCTGTAAAGAACTGGGATGGTGAAAAGCAGTCAGAAAGTTTGGAATGAGTTTGAACCGTAACTATCGGGGAAAAAAGGGAAGTCTTTCATTCTTTGTAGACCAAAAGCAATCGGGGTTCGGGTGCTTAAGACATTACTGGACATCTACTGTGCACAATGCTTTGTTTGAGGATTGCTATTTTAATGGCGACTGCACTAAGCATTCAAAGAACTTCGAGGAACAATTCACACACTCATTCAAACTCAGACACTTGAGGCAAGGCGGATCGAGTGACAGTAAGCAGTGGTCGATCTGGTGACCTTTGGATCAGCTACTGTTTAAGCAACGCGGGGATCTGGTAGCGTGGGTGTTTCATATAATCTTGAATTATACGCCATGAGGAGCATTCTACCTGATTTCAATTCAACCTCGATGTCTAACAAAGGCAATATCTAAAACAAAACAAGAAAAAAAAAAAAAAAACATTTGTAGGTCACAACTATTGTTCTAACACAAGAGTATCATACATGACTGCTCAAAGGTCACTTCTATTACTATTGACTATCATTCCTTACAGTGTCTAGAGCTAACACCAAGGTGCGGTCAGATGCGCTACAAAGAGAAGCAATTCTTTTTTGCACACTTCGCAGCTTAGTTTTACAGAAGCATTTACGCAAGCATAAATAAATCGCGGTCCTACAAATGAAAGCACAAGTCAGATGTGCACATTTGAAGTTAATCTGAATTGATTCCAGTGATATTTATCCCTGTGACATTTATCGAGCAGTGTTTCTATTAGCGTTAGTCACTGACTTCAATGTGATCAATTATCTGGTGCTACGAAGCTGGCTGTAGATGCATTGTGTGAACGCTCCCATTTTTAATAGTTCGGGTTTTAGACGGGTTTGACCTTTTAATTTGTCTCTTTGTGCTGTATCTGATCACACCTTAATGTCAAAGGGCCATTTTGTACCTGTTTGGACTGAAATGTTGGCAGGCCATCCACATGATGCATTATACAGTGGTTGTGCAAAACAAATTGTGATATGAGCACACAGAGCAAGAAGAAACCAAGTGACAACTGAAAACCCCAGCAAATGTATTAATGTGGAAATGATGAACTAATGGTGTTTTACTTAGTTATTTTATTCCTTTTTTCACCTTTTGGAGTGTAGCTAAAGGTTAAACAATAAAACAAATCATGTTCACCTTAAAATTAGGTAAATCTAGGATGTTTTGTAATGACTTAAAGCAGTACTAAGTAACTCTTGCCCTAGAGGCCATAAGCGCAAGTGCAGGTGTCTTAGCAAGTTACCATTTTTTAACTTATTAAATGTCTTGGAGAGTAAATACTACGCTGACAGAAAAGGTGAAGGGAGAGAGGGGTGTTGTACATCCAGTTATACAATGGGAATATTTTTTTTCACTCAAACTTGGCTGTAAAATACAGTTTAAAGTGGCGCTAGCCCGCAGTTAGCTTTGACCGTTAGCCTGTTAGCTTCTTCTCCGTGATTCTATTAGTGTGTATTGGTTGCTCCGCCCCGGTGGCAGTCAAGTTGCAAGCATGGTTTTCTGGTCAGAGACACCAGGGGAGATGAAAGCCCCCCAATCATCCCATTAACACTTGTATTACCCCCACAGGGACTACGGAAAGGATTTATTAAGGTAAACACGTTACTTAGTACTGCTTTAATAGATACTAATTGTTCTGATTGCTGGGTTTTACAGCGTTATGAGGGACGTACAGTACCTGCTCAGGCTGGTTGGCGTTGGACAGCGGGATGACCATCCAGATGATGTTGAGGTTGTTGAGGGCAGCGCTGGTGGTGAACGAACAGGGCAGGACGGCAGCTTGGCCCCGCGCCACCTGCACACTGCTCTGGGACACGGTCACATCCAGGGCCTCCACACACACTGCGCAGAGAGATAGAGAGAGCACTGGTCAGAGAGGGCGCCGGAGAGGACGGGGGCAAACAGATAAGACGCAGAGCAAAGGAGCACGTTCATATGGACCTGGGATGAACTTTGGATATACGTCTGTGTATATACTGTAGTACCAAGTCTTTTTCACTGTTCAACCTGTGCTCACGCATTCAGATGGGGAGAAGGAGCCAGGGAGGAACAGATAAGACCGAGCAATGAAACACCTTGACATATCACCTCGACAATGCCCAAACTTGTCTGATCTGCTTGGGCTTGGTTAGGAGCAAGATCTGTGTGTGGGTGAACCAGGGTCTTTTCACTTTTCTACCTCAATGCATCCACGCATTCATGGAAAAGTGAGTCGAGGTGTTGGCTAAAGGAGGAACACCTTGAAGCATTGAAGATTGAAACAACAAACTCCTTCCACCTCTTTTGTTTTTAAACATATATAATCACTGAATATTGACACTACCTCAAGAAATATTTCATCTTCATGCACCGTAAATAGTCCATGCCATAACCTGTGATGATGGCCCAAGTTTCACGGCGTGAGATTGTTTGCAAAATGGCCTGTCCCCACTTCTCTTAACCCCACGATTGTGCGAGGCTTTCAAAAGAATCATGGTCAAAAAAAATCTGACTCATTTCACGAGATGGCATGCAGCACTCGCAGAGAAAAACACTGCAGACAGCCAAATTGCATTTAATCTACCAAGCTGCCAAAATGAAAAATATGCTTGTGTTTTACAGAGCTTTTATACACTTTATCTGACAGGTAATGAGGCTCCAGTGAGGGAAACATTGAGAAACACTGTCAAAACATAAGCCAATTACAATAAAACATTTCGCTGGAAAAATGGCACATTTCGATAGTAGATAAGCAGTTATACACAACACTCTGCTACTGTCATCTCTACTTTTCATCTCATTTGCAAAATAAGCTCGCCTTATGATCCAAGCCAGTCTTTTGAAAGTCTCTCGGCAGCCAGACAAACAGAGATCACACCGAGGAGGATCACATGAAACATATAGCAGTTTAATGGGAAAACATGATAGAGCGTCTCCAGAGTAAATCATTTGTCTGAAACAATGCTTCATTCCTCTTTCAACGCAACATCCTTGGTATTAATAAGAGAACATGCCCACTGGGGATAGCCAGGCTTATTTTTGACATTCTGTACAGGCATATACTGTAGATCCTCCTTAGGTGTGATGTGTTGAGTTAGAGAGTGCATTCAATTTCAAGAGTGGAGATCTGTTTTTCTTTCTTTCCAACTTGCAAGGAAGAGAATTTAACAGAGACAGTTCCGAGATGTGCCAGTCAGGTCTATTTGCCATTTGAAATACCCCACCTTATGCCCGGATAGACTCCAGATTAATAGAATAAATAAATTCAGTAAACAATAATACACAAATAGATACAAAAACGGGCTTAAAGTGGCTTAAGTCGGTCGCCACAGAATGAGAATTCATTCCGTTTTTGATAACGGTATTGAAACTGTAATTTCAATGGCAAACAAAATGCTCTGTGCAGTATATAAGTGACTGTTATGGCAGTTTAACAGTATACAAGGGCAGGCTCCTCCCATCTGAAGACATGCTGAGTTTCTACTAAAGTGCCGGTGTCCTGCTCTGCCAGACGAGGGCCCTCTGCTGATTGCCCTTATCACACCTAAGACAATAGGCCAAAGACCGGTCCTGGAAACAAAGGGCTTCTCGATTGTCTTAGCACCCCAGACGTCTGCCATTCATCTGCATTAAACACACCAAATGGTCATGCCGTGACGTCTCATACCGCGTCACCATTTCTGTGTCCTGCTGTGTGTCTCTTGGCTATATTAACTTGATCAGAGAGTATGTTCGCCAGAGCTTACCATGGACTCACTCTGTGCGTAACTTCTCCGCACGTGCGTTAAATAAATTACACTTTTGACAAAGACATAATATCTCTCCAGTTTTCCTTTACAGTGGTAAGAAATTCCACGACAATTCCAGTTTCTTGGTCATCAATTCAGAAAGACGAATATGTGTTTAAGTGCTGGAAAAACAAACACATCATTTCACCATATCACTTTTCTTAATTTGACATTTTCAATGTGCAAAACAGATTCTTTCCAGAACACTTTTGTTTACAAACAAACCTACTTTGCTAACCACAAACCGTACATGCACCTCATCCGAACACAGCTGTCAGGTATAACAGACCCGCGCTGACAAATGTATCCATGCTGGATCCTATTTCGAGACCAGCTAAAGACATTACGCTTCAAATTAAGTTAGATCTTCCCCCACAAGCATGTATCCCTGTCCAAAAAGTGCGGCGGGAAGTCCTCTTATCTGAGCACGGTGAGGCGGATGATGGCACTGATACGATTAGCCGTAATTGATCATGTCCTGCGAATCGTCCTTGTTAGCGATAATGTCAGATGATGGTCATGCCACAAACAGCAGCAGCGGCGACCACAAGTTTGTCATCTAGCTGTCAAAGCAAATGTCAGCCACGCACTCGCAATGCATAATTCAATGTATAGATTAGCGTTTAAGCAGGGAGATATTGTGTTGCATCCAGATGATAAAGGGGGATTTACAATCTCCAAAAACAGACACTGAGTCTACAAATATACAGTACAAACATTCAAATGGAGGGGGGTTTGTGACAGAAAGGGCATTCGGTTGAAAGTGTGCAAATCGTACATGCTAGTCAACTATGCAGCTACATTTATTAACATGCACTGAGACGCCTTTTTGTCGAGTTTTGAATACTGCAGTCTCATTCTCGCCGACAGACTGCTTGTTGCTCCTTGTGTCGGCCCAAAAACCTGCCGGACATCCCACGCTCTCCTCCTGTTGGCAGACACCAGGCTCCCCACAGCCTCAGTGCCGGCTCTTTTTTTTTTTTTTTTTTACCATACCAGAGACATACATACTCGGAAATTGCTCTGTGCTTTATGAATTATGCACAAAAAAAGCGTTATATCAGCGCTGTCATCTTGGATTTTGTTTGAGGCAACTCTTAAATGCACGGCTTATGAATAATTGCGGCGTGTGTGTTATGGCTGTCTTGCATGCACTTTCAAGGGATCGTCGTATGATGCAGCTTTGTAGTTGAGTTACAAGCCCGAGTCCACGTTTGAGTCGAGGCCTGAAAGTGCAAGGCCAAGGCATCAACGTGAGTCCAAGTCAAGTCATTGAACCTTGCTTCTACATTAAAGTGATCGTCTGGAAGTCTAAATGTATGACACATTTTATAAAATGTGCTAAATGGACCACCTGGTCTTGCATTTTGATGTAAAGTAAGTAATTTTTTTTTTTTTGTGAAGTCCCTCCTTCCCGGATGTCAGCAACTAATCAGAGTCTAGTATCCTCCCATGTTGACCAATGAAACAAGCTGTTCCTGTGAACCGACCTGTCACGTCCAATCAGGAAATTATGTTCCTGCTCTCCTCATTTTGTTAAAGAGGGGAGGGACTTGATCGTTTACTTTCAAATCTCACTCTATCTCTCCTCACTTTGCAAACTTACAGACTGTCACTTTAAATGACGGAAGGGACACAACAACTGATTGCACTTTCCATTAGTTTTTTTTTAGAAATGGCTTGAAACTGATGCACCTTTTCTCTCACATCCACACATACTGTACACATACGCTGCCTGACCACAAACAAAAAGTTACCATCGCTTTGATTAAAGCACGACATTTTTTTTTTGGTCAGGCAGAGTATAATAAAGTAAAGTACCATCTATCTACCCACCTCTGCATTCGCTCAGTGCAGCTAATGACCTCCCATTAGTCCACATGACGTCTATAAACACAGAGCATCCTTATAAAGATGCTGCTGAGGTCACTACTCTAATCTCATCTTCAATCCACTGCGAACAGAGCTCGCTTCCTCAAGGCTATTAATCTCTCTTCTTATTGAAGGATTAACAGTAAAAAAAAAGAAGGAAGTTCGTGAGACACTATAACCCCAACAAACTAGCATCTGCTTGGCTGTTTATTGTCAAGAGGGGGAGAATGAGGGTTATACTGGTTTAAATAGTCAATGTTATGCATTATTCAGGCTTTTTAAAACAATTCATTAGTATTCACATTCTAAGTTGAAGAGTGTTCATGTTTAGGAGAGTTTCTCAAATCAACACAACAGCTTCGTCAGCTCATATGGTCACACAGGGCTGCACAAATGGGATTTTGGTCCTCCTATTGTTGATATAATGGAAACTGAGAACATTGACAAACTTCCCCTAAGGTCTTATTTTTTTATTTTGTTCAGTTCAGTTCACCCCACCTTAACAAGGACATTTTGTCCCGTTTGGCTTTACCCAAATCCAAAAGCTTCTTGAAAAAAAGAAAAAGCTTCAAAATAGCAGCGAAAATGAGATGTAAACCAACAAAAAAGGTGACAAAAACGGGATGTAAAAGCAAGAAAGAAGTGTCAAAATGCAACCAAACAGTTACAAAAAGCATTTTAAAAAGTGACAATAATATGCATGGCAACAACGCAAGAAAAAAAAAATCTTAGCTCTGTTTTATAGGTCTTAGCTTTCAAATGAGGCGTTACACTAGTCTATGGGCTGTAAGCTCCAGTCGAGAAGCTTTTAGATTTGGGTAAAGCCGAACTGGAGAAAAGGTGGGGGTTAAAAGGTTCATTTGCGATCAGCTCAACATAAAGATGGCACTGAAAGCCGTAGTGCTTGGTGCGGTGAATCCTTGGCAAAAGGTGAACCCGCTGTAATGAAGATAGAAGGAGCATCTATTCACCTGTAAGCCTTGTTCGAGGAGCTCTCTCTAAAGGCCCACAACAGCTGGAGGACTCATTTCAAAACACTAGATTATGAAACCTCCACGCGCTCAGCCTGTAAAAGCTCCCACAACCAACCATCTTACAAACTCACACTTCCCCATCCACGGACATACGGCATGAAAATATATGCACAATCTCAGCAGGGACACATGTCCACCCGCCCAACCAACCAAACCCAACCGGCGATACCACCCACTGTCCCTATCAGCTCTGAGTCAAAGGCATCGCGAGCGTGTCATTGGCAGCGTACGGCGGCCCTTCAGGGACACTTCTAAAGGAGAGAGCGATATAAAATGGCTTGACAGCTTCCCATCCTATAAAGTGGCGCTCGCAGTTGCTTGGCATTGCCTCATTACTGCGCTCCTCTTCTGCCAAAAAAGCTGGGAGCGTGTCCGGTAGTCAAGCGCTCCTCCAGAAACCGCGGTGCTGAAAGGGTTGATACGGTTATGGTTAGCGCCTCAACTGTCCAATGTGGCCGCGCAGATAACGTTCGCCGTGTAGCCTTTGCGGTTTACAAAGGAGCCACTGGAAAAAGAGCGAAAGAATATTACGAGGGGAACGAGACGATTTCAGACTGAGCAAATAGGATCAAGCAGTGACCAAGCTGGCAAATAAAAGATGAACTGAGCTGTCTTTGCTTTTTTTTTTCTCTCTCAGGGATTTGTAAAAGATTATATATTTCTGCCAACAAAAATGCCTTTGAGAAGTACCTGTGTTGTTTTATTTATGTATTCTTACACACTTTGCGAAACTAAACCATCCAACTGAAGATGCTTCTAAACCTGGTTTGATTGTGGATAACTTGAACAGCAGATGTTTTTTTTGAGTACCACTGGGGCTCCATTTTTAAATAACTTACTTTGTTAGCAGTTTCCATTTCAATCCGTGACAAAAAAGTCTAGTAAGTACATTGCAAATTGCTTCTTTCAAAAACAAGACACTGATTTATACTCCTCTCTAACACTACTGAATGATAATCTGTTTCTGTCTATTATGAAATCCAATCATCTTTCTCATGTCTTCCGGCTATTAAGCAGATATAATGCAAATGAGCTATTCACCTTTCACCAGTATGACCATGCCATGCCACTGTATTATTCCATCGACAAACATCTTGCTCCCATCTCGTGCCCTGAGCCACCCCCGGGCACAGATCCACTGACTGACAGGAAACAGGAAGCCTCATACGAGCTGCCAATGCTATGTCCACAAACCATTCACCGTCCCCATGTTACAGGCTTTAAACACGAGACAGATACAAGAAATATGGGCCTTTAAAATTCATCCGCTGTGAGGTGAGTGATGTAAGGTCGTCCCATCGGGTGCCATTGCCCATATTAAAAACGGAGAGGTCTGTGTTTTATAGAACATGCACCTATACTACTTTAAATCTTTGGCCTTTGTTTGGACAGATGTTTGTGTCTCTACTCAATCAACCCAGTCCAGTCAACGATATTTGAACATTTCTACAAAGAAGGAAAGGCAGACTTTGTTTAGACATGAGTAAATCAGAAGCTCAAATCCTATTGCTTTGGGGAAATTTCAGAGGTTCCAGGTTAAGGTGGTGGGAATAGATCAACCATAAAAGGCTTAGGAGAGAAGATCCGCTACGGTGACAAAGGAAAAAAAAAGTTAGTCATTCCCTCCTCCATTTTTAACAGATGTACTTTCTTTAAGATGTATTTTACTCAGGGCAAAGTGAAGCAATGCCAGCGGGCTTGCCTTCAGCTTATAAAGAGAGGATCATTTAGAGCATAGATTTTTTTCTTTCCTACTTCTAATCTTTATAACTTTGTTCTTAAAGATTTGCAGAAGACAAGTCAATAAATCTTTAGTTTTAAGCTGGATTTTCACTCACCAAGAACAGAGGACTATAGGAATTATGTACTTATTTCTAAAGCCACATGAGTTTGCGGAAATATCTCATTTTTTTTCTGACATATTTTAAAATCCAAATTCGGGCATTAACATTTCAGTTAATAAGGGGGAAATATGAACTCCTCAACTAATACTGGAGTCACGTGCATTTCCGAACAAGTAAAAAAAAAAGAAAGTCTAAATGACAACAGGGACAGGTTATTTTGCCTCATCAACCAATGTACTAATAGTGCGTGAGCAGAAAGGTGAAATGAAGGACTTTCATGTACCTCAGTATGGAACACTCGAAAACCAAAGCACGGCGTGATCCGTTTTGTTCAACTGTTTTATTTCAGCAATCAAATCGCCATCGCATTGTCCAGCCCTTGGGCAAGGACCAAGCATCCTGGTTGTATTACGCGACTCCTGCGCGGATCCATGAGCTGCCCTGTTGTTGGGAGGGACTCACGGGAAGAGTCGATGAAAAGAGAGCGAAAGGGGGCGGGTGCGGCTGGGGTGGGGTGGGGTTGGGGGATACACTTGCGGGATGATGGCAGGATGCGCCCGCGTTACCAGCGAGGCCTAATTGATCAAGTCACCTATAAGGCAACGCTGGTGGTGGAAGGTGGAGGAGCTCTCGTTCTCTCCTCCTCCCCTACTCCTGCAGCCAAGTATCAAAACCACTGCTGATTAATGCATGATACACCTCACGCAAGTGTAGAGGGGGGGGGGGAGGGAAATGTGTCTGTCAGGCTACAGTGGAGCTATGATAGGAAACAGAACAAATGCGGAGCGAATGTAACACTTCGGGATAGGCAGGGAGAGACAATCCTCGCTCGCGGAGTCATTTGCATCCTCTGTGTTTTTTATTCATGGTGCTCTTTTATTCATAGGCGTTATCTTTTTATTTGGGTTTTCAAACAGCTGCTGTGATGTGACAGGGCCCCAGCGCCGGTCCGCTTTCGGGGGAGGGGGGGCACGCCAAACCATGAGACCACCCGGTTAAAAGGAGTGATTGATGATGAAGAGACACACACCTGACTGACTTTACGGTTGCATTGGCTGTGTTCAAAGGGGCATAAATTAAGTACGCATTTTGAAATAGCAAAGATTTCCTGATGCAGCCCAGTCATTTATCTGGGATTGAACCAACACAAGCAAGTGAGTTCTTACAGGGGAACCGCACTGAAGTCTAGGTAAGGAGAGGAATACTTTACTACTTCAAGGTTGAAGAAGTACATTCATCCTCTAAAGATGAACAGAGAGTATTCTTCACATTAGGCACTGCAGGGCTTTTTTTTTCTTTTTCTTTTTGCTGTGAGATAAAGTGTACCCAAACTTGATTGTGTTATTTTCATAAATTAAGGTTGAGTAATACAGTAAGACAAAAACAAAAATTTTCACATGTTCATTTGTCTCAATTGACTCAACTGTGCATAACTTCAAATCGCAACAACGCCGCCCAAGAAGTGACTTCCTGTTTCGATCCAGCACGCTAAAATAAAGGCACACGGCTCGTCTCATTGATTCGTTCAGCAGGTACTTGCAACAGTACAAGAATATAATTAAATACACACATTTTAAGCGTTTTTGTCTGTTAATGGTTGAACTAATGAATAAGACGGTGCTTTTATTTTGGCGTGCTGGATCGAAACAGGAAGTCACTTCTTGAGCGGCGTTGTTATGATTTGAGTGAATTCAAGGATTTTACAACTACGATTCCTGAAATATTAACAGTTTCCACTCCAGGACCATTTAACACGTTTAACGATTCCAGAATGGAATAATTGAGAGAATTGACCAAATTTGAGATTGCGATTTCAGCTCAATTTTGACTAATTGCACAGACAGCCTCAGTAGACAAGATATTTCAACAATTCCATTACGATTTATCAGTTTATCTAACAGCAAGCGCAATGTACGTGCTAGCTGTAGCTCAAACATGAACAACTTTCCACTGTTTCTACCTTTGCGGTGGTTGTAATGTAACCCCAACTGTCCCTTTAAATCTCTCTAAACGCCACAATTAACTTCCCCTTTGCCTGCCAAGACGACAGTTGGCCAGTCCTCTGCGTGATAGCCACCTTTAGTCAGCAGCAGCCCCTCTCCGATGTAAGACGAGGAGAAAGGAGGGAGATCGAGCGGAAAATCAAGTCTCTTTCTGCTCTGGGCACAACAGTTGGCAGCTCTGATCGCATTGCATGTCAAAACCATCATCTTTTATTCTGAAATGTTCTTGGGGCCCACATGGCGATTGCGATTGCCTCAGTGTCTTACCGCGGGTACGTGAGAGTAATTGAGTGAAAAGCGCAGCCGTGGAGCGCGACAGAAGCGACCGCACACGAGTTCCTGCTCCACACCTGTGCCCACGCGTAGTCGGAGCGGCGGTCCCTTTTTTAAAAAATATTTTGGCGGTGCGACCCGATGGCAACACTGTCCCGAGCAGAGGACGCATAGGCACCAGGGGCGGCCCGACCAACAAACAGCCGGCCAGGTTTGCGTTCGGGGAGACGCTCAGGTGGTGTGCTCAGCTGCTGCTTGCGTGCTTGGAGAGATGTGTTCAAAGCCAGGTGAAAATAAATAAAAATAGAGCCACAAGCCAAGTTTATGCGATGTCCCAAACTTTTCGCACACGCATGAACGAGCAGACGTGATGTGACTGAAGGCGACAATTAAACAAGTGCGCACGGAGTAGTTAACGCTCGGGCAATGCGGTAAAAAGGTGGTTTCAGTTCAAACTTAGGCGTCGTTATGAGTTTTGAATCATCTCAAATGTTGTGCTGGTAGGCAGACTGATAGATAGACAGCTACAGTAGATAGCACTGAGATCGCAGCTAAATCAAAAAGTGGCATCAGGAAGATAAACAATTTTGCCATACTGGAGTTTGCTCATGCTATGTTCAACACATGCCCATAGAACAGCACTGAAATCAAGCGGTTTCAGGGCCGGCCCTAGCCAATTTGGCGCCCTAGGCAAAATTGAACTTTGGCACCCCCCCCAAAAAAAAGAAAACAAAGAAAATGTCTTCTTCTTTTCTTCTTCTTTAATTTATATTTCTGCGTATTTCTTGATCCAAATAGCATGCTATAGTTGTTTTCCAATCCTCTTGTACACTTTTGGATATGGTTAAGGCTTGTTTTATTTATATGATTATCATTGTTATATTATATTATGATTATATATTCAACAACAACAACAAAAATCAGAGCATGTGCATCATAAAACGCACAAATATTGGAGGAGGAACCTCCACTTCTGAGTAATTTCCAATTTCCATTGTGATGTTACACGGCTCCCCGGGGGCGTAGACGGACCAAAGAAGGCTCATTTGAAAGTTTGAACTCTTTAGTTTCCAACATAAAATACCACAAGTCTCTATCACTTTCTGTTCCAAAGTTATCACTGAAAATCGGCAACGTTGTAGATGGCGGGAGTAAACTATATGTTAAGTTCTATTCAATCAATTGGAAATAGCTTTACGCAGCTGTTACATGAAATCCTTTACGTTGATGTACTCATCTGGCGCAGTTATTGTGCAAGAGAGTGCAAACACCTACAGTTGGTTGATTAAGCTACTGTAGGCAAATCGCATCATATACTCTGCATATTTAAAGTTCTTGAATTGAATTTGAAAATAATCGTGCACAAAAGCATGGCAAGAAAGAGTACAAACAACCTTGAGATGACTGTGTAAAGTATATCTCTATAGGGACCGCTACATAAAGGTCACCATCAATATTTAACGTCAAACTGCCTCGGCTTACTGAAGAGCACAAATGAATTAATATGCCGCTTTAAAGGCCCGGTGCCGGATTTCTTTGGGCCGGTTGAAAGACAATAAAACAGGAAGTGTAAAAAGTTGAACTCATGGATGGGTTGTGAAGCGTGTTTTACAACTTTCTCAGAGCTAATTGGGAGTTTTACTGTTTGCTTTCACCATATACTGAAGGAAAAGGAAATTTCAGTCCACTACCAGAAAAATGTAATAAAATTATCAGGTATAGGGCCTTTGAAAATGCAGGATCTCAAATCTGGGAAAGGGTTTTGCATGCCTCCTTTCTGCTTATTCCTGACAAACTCTTGGCCAATAAAAGAAAAAAAAAAAAGCTCCAACAATCTCTCGCTCATCCCGCTCTCATCCCAGCCCCGCCTCTTACAGTTGACCTATTAGCCACGCAGCCAACTCGCTAACAGGGCCTACTAGCCTAGCCTACATCGCTAATGCTCTGTTGTGAAGTACAGTCTGACGCCCAGCTTATTGCTTTCATAAGCCACTACTACAGTACGCAGCACACTACCCGTCTGCTATCTCTCATTACACTCCACTGACGATGTCTCATCAGCTCCAGAATATAGTTTTGTAATGCTAAAGTTGTAAAGCAAGCCACATACTGTTTATCATACAACTTCAAAATAAGATGGTTAATAGATAGACGGATTCTTGGTGTCATTATTGTGACCTGTTGACAATACATCCTCTTAATTTTGAGATCGGTACAAATAATTCAAGCAAAAAGAACATTCTGAAATCATATCTGACAACTTCTTTATTTCACTTTACAGGGATTTGGCTTGACTGTTCGTAATGGGTCCAAATAGCAACCATTGATTGGTTAGATAGCAATTATTTAGGGGTGGTGTTTAAAGAGGCAGCATGTTTTATCTACGTAATAATCACATCTTTATCACTATTTTATACTTTGTGGGTAAGAAAATGCAATATTCTATTGATCGGGAGCAGATGAAATATCCTGTTGTTTCATCTCCTTTCTTGGATAGGACTTCAGGAGGAGCTTTTTAGAAACTGAAAAGATAGCTTTTGGGGTGCTGGGTTCTTATTCTTGCCGCTAAGAATAGCCACCGGAAGATCAAATGATTACTCAAAGATGCGCTAGTGTTTTTGGATGAGAGAACAACATTGTTAGATGGCAAAAAGCTCTATAAAGGTGATATTGCTAAAAAAAAAAAAAAAAAAAGCAAATGATCATTTTGTAAAAGGTTGCAATGGTAATTTGTTTCCGGAGCCGCGTCACATTGAGCGACTTGAGTGGTTTGACCAAGCTGCCGTCTGCCTATAAAGAAGCAGCATAGGGCCACGCAGTGACTGAGCATAAGGTTAAAGTAGGCCACGGCCCTGGTGCACAGATAAGCCCGGGCTCTGGAAGACTACGGCTAAAGCAGCAAACAGATGGCCCCGCACATGCAGCCCCCGACACACATACACACACACACACACGCGGTCCCATACGCAGAGACGGGCACGCTTCAGAACACACCACGTACCAACTTCTGTGGGGGCACCATCAGCACCAAGAGCATGCCGCATGGCCAGACCCATTGTTTACCAATTATGCGGCATAAGACCTCATCGCTACCGTGTTCTCAACTTGGGTAAAACGGACCCACTAATACTGCTATGCAATTGGTCCAAACTCAACTTTTATCGTGAAAGTTGAGTCTTTTACATTAAACCAAATGCGGCTGGCCACTTTTGCTGGTTCTCAAGATATACCCAAAACTAAACATTATTAACTACCGCGACATCACTAACAAATTTTAATTTTTTAGTGTGAGACTGACCAGAATAGAAGTGTGAAGCCAGAACGGTTCACAGTAAATTTGCTTAACACACCTACACGACTTTATGCTTCAGATATCTGTTGATGTGTAGCCCTCTGCTTTCTAGCTTTCTACTAAGACACCCTGAAAATGTTTGGGCATTTTTGGCAGGGAAAAAAACAACAAAGTCACCCATTGTTCTCAGCAGAGCATGACACAAATTACAAATGCGTTACTCAGCCTTAAGTGATAGCGTTCAGACTCAAGAGCTGCGCTCAAACTGAAATGTGCCGAGTCATGTGGTCTTCATTCTGTTGCGTTTGAACGTTTCCCCAAACACGGCAACAACCGTCAAGCTCCTGCCACCTTGTGCTCTATAGTCTCCGTGTGTAGTAACTCTATTTCTTGGCACACTTTGATGTTTGGCAAACCTGTCGCTGTGTCTGCGCGTAAATCCGTCATCCTGGCATACGCGCTGATCTGCCAGTAAGACGACATGACTGGCAAAGGCCTGTGTTTTGCTATTTGGCAGCTGTCTCCCACAAGTCCTTGTCCACGGGTGACAACGATCCACTTCTGCCAAAGACATTCAAATGAACTGGAGGAGTGTGTTATTGGGTTTGTTGTATTGAGAGAATGATTGACACCTGACTGGAAAGAGACACGTGTCAAAACAGTGCAGGAGCAGACTTCCATACAACAAATACGTACATCGTCAGCAGAAGAAAGCTGGCCCCATTTCTCTAAAAATACAATGGATTATTTTATTCTGAATGGATGAGATGCTATTGGGCATGAGCTACATTCTTTTTGATCACATTAGCCTCAATGACCTTATATTGCATTCAGTATAGCTTATTCAAAATAAATCTAACATAATAATATTTCATGCTACATTTCTAAGTGCTTCTTAAAATCATGAGCTGAAGAACCATGAAGAAATACTGAAGTACTGTAACTTTTTATTTGTAAGTAGTTAGTCTCTAAAGCATCCCACAACTGTTGTTTCCCTCATGCTGCTGTGTCTCTGCTTGAGCCTGCAAATGAACACAGTGATTCTCAGTCTGGCCTCTTGAGTCCAGCCGCATGGGACTAGTGCCTCAGCAGGTGATTTGGTCGGTACTGGTCTCAAGCATTAAGAGCCTGCTAAGATTTATAGTGTTTCCACCCTGTACTAACCCCCCACTGTGGGCCTTCAAGTCTGTAAGAAAGTCTATATCCTGTAGATATACTACAGTTAATGGGGGCTCTGTGTAATACTTTGCTTTATCCCGTGGTTGTTTTGTTAAGAGAGAGAAAAAAAATCTAATAAATGATGAAACTAAAGGAAAAAACGTGAATAACTTTAGTTTTTAATCTAGATAAAAGTTCTTAAAACGTTTCAGACCAAATACTGTACCACCTCATAAACTGTTGACCTTCCAAGTACCACAAAACTAGATCAAGATCAAATCAGGACAAAAATCGACCTACATTGGACTAAACTATGCCCAGGATGGGTGTAAATCATGTTTAAACTTAGAAACATAAAGTATAAGATAAGATAAGGAAATACTAATACAAGTAGCATGTGGAATAGCCGTAATCGGTAATGTTCTGTGACCTCTCTGACTTCATTCAGCTAGAATGAACTACCACAGCAGTACATACTGTACTAACCTTGGATTCTGACTTTTTTCATACCATTTTAATTTCAAAATATCATTTGTTCCAAGTTTAAAGCTGTGGTTTTGATGTTGAAGCAATTTGGCACCATGAATAATAAATTAAATGAAGGGATTGTTAAATGTTGCAATACTCCATTGCAGGATTACATGCAATACAAATCTGCCCATCTCTTGCAGCAGTATTATGACGTAGTATTTTAGCCAGAAGCCTTTTATCAGGAGCACAATCTTCTCCTCTCAGAGGCAGGAAGCTTCATCTGTCCTGTTTTGTGGAGCACAGCAGGAGTCACACAGTCATCCACTCACTGAGAGACAGACACAGAGGAGACAAGAGTGACTATGTTGTTAGATCATTTCCCCACTGGAGATACCACTATTTCTATCTTCACAGGACAATCTCTGTCTAAGGTGACAAAAAAAAAAAAAAAAAAAAAAAAAAAAAAAAAAGTTTTTCACCTCTCAAGCCAAGACATATCGGGCGTCTTGGAGGATGCATCCAAAGTAAGTTGTGTGATTGAAAGAACAGAAGCCCTTGTTTTCAGCTGACCATGTTTCTCAGAGATGACCCTTTGAACTCTGTGATCCAGTGAGATCTGGCCTGCCCTCAGCTGACTCATGACACATCAGAACAAGTGATGTCTGCCTTTGTTATAAAAAAGACTAAAATATTCCTTGGTGTAATTAAGGCGAGACACAGCAGGTGAGGAAACTTTTGTAAATGTAGAGATGTCAATTTTAAACTTTGCTGTAGATTACTGTCACAAATATAAGAAACAAATGTATGGTGAGGTTTGTGTCATTTTATGTTTTCATATAAAAAATAAGGCCTTTTATGCCTAAAAATGCATTCTCTTGCCTGGGAATACCCATGCTGCTTTGTGTGCTCGAATCATTTCGAACTTCACAGCAGACTGGGGACCAATCACAGAACGAGGAGGGACGGCAAGACGATCACGCACTATTGGACATACGGAAGCTTGTAGTTTGTTTACGCATAGTCCAGTAAGACAGCAGCCGATGCGGCGCCATCTTTCAATCAAGCTTTAGGCCGTGTTTTAAATAGTGTAGCTCAAAAGTTTACAGCGGGGTCATACGTCATCTGATACGATGATACGATTGGCTATGGCTACGTGCAGACGCATATGATAGTCTGGCTACTTAGCGATAGCCAGACTAGACATTTCCAGCAGCGAAATCTGAATAATGGATCGAGCCAGATTAAAATGTATGTTTTTGTTGACATATTAGTTACAAAGACTTTTTCAGAGGGGATTTTGGATATCTTGTTTAGTTTTAAAATCAGCTGTTTATTAGTGGAAAAATAAAAATTGCCTGTATTTTATAAATTCAAAACTCAATAAATCAGGCTAGGAATTAGACATTAAAAATCCCCATAAGACAGTCTTTCCACAAAAGATGCTAATAATGTCTCATAGTTTGACTCAGTTAAAATGTGTGCCTAATGTTGACAAAGGGCTTTAAGTTGGTAAAATGTTAAGTGCAGATTAAGAAACTTTGTCCACAATAGAAAACTCCTGTACAACTGAGAGCTTTCACAAACGTAGTAGTTTATTTAAACATTAGATATTGTGTAACAGTATAAATATAGTATAATAGTGTAAGTATATAACGACAGTGAAAAAAAAGTTGAATTTGAGCTGTTTACACTGCGCTCAACTCATTTCTAGCACTCACAAATTCCTCCACACTTTCAACTTTGTCCAGTTACTTAATGAACACAAAATCAATGCATTTTCATCAAAATCCTCGGTCAAAAAGTCACACACGGCAGCTGAGTTTGTTTGAAATGGTAATTGAAAGCAAAGCGCACCGTTTTTGGGCCCCAGCCACTTTGATGCATCCGTTTTGACCAGCAACAGGAAGCTCTTTTTCATATAAACCTATGCTGCTTTTGGATGTCTGATGTGGGTCAAGCGCTGGCTCAGCAGGCACCAGGGCGCGGGCAACATTCTCATTCTGCACACTGGTCAAATTTACATCCCATTTCATTCAGCGCAAAACCTCACTGTACCGCACACACCTCCGCCGTTCCCCCGCTACTCAGCAAAAACAGCGAGGGGGAAAAAAAGAAAGAAGAAAAAATCAAAACAAACATGCTGACTTGACACTCTCCGGGCAAAAAAATAATAATAAAAGAGCGTGTTCCCAGAAAGCGCAAGCATCATAGTCTGATCAAGTTTGCGGTGTCAAAAAGAACTACTTCTCAAAGTGGAGCGCTTTGTATCAAAAGGTCTTAACACACCTTTATTCCATCACTGAAGCTTTGTATAGTTTTGGGATATCCTTTGCAGGGTATTTATCACATGAAAACGTATATGTGTATATCAGTGACGTGCGGTCAGGGGAGGCATGTGAGGCAGTGTCATCATGAAAAATTTATTTAAAGAGGGGTATTATGCTTTTTTCAATCACATAGCACCAGTCTATAGCATACTACAATGATGACGTAACCTTCTGTTGGTCTGTATACAGTAAATTAAAATAACTGCGTTGAATAAAATTGCTCTCTCAAAATGGCTGTACTGAACGTCTTGAAATAGGCCTCTGTCTCTTTAAGAAGCTTTCCGACACGCCCCCTTCAGCACACTGCTGTGGCATTTAAACAACAACACTGTTGCGGGGAGGGGCTCTGCTGAGCTGAGGAGCAGTGCTTGGCTGATGACAAAAGGTCCAGAGGCGTCTCCAGGAGGTGGGGGCGTTCCTAGGAGGACTGAGGCATAGCTACACCTAAAATGGCTGCCGTCTAAGTTTTTACTGATTACTCAAAAATATGTGAATGAGCCAAGGCAACACTCCAGGCATGTGTTTAATGAGGGAATGACATAATAACATGATATAAAGCTTGAAAAAGTCGATTTTACATAATACCCCCCCTTTAAAAAATAAATACAATGAACTTTATAAAAACAAATCCCTTTTCTGATGATGATTGAGATTTTCTATGATTTTCATCAATTTCCTAGTTAAAAATACTCAAATCTTTTATCAGTTGTCGATATCGTGTAAAGAAGGCGTGCGTTGGTTTCCTATCACATAACATTACACAAACTGGCACTGGAGCCGTACATTTAACTGCGGCGGTGACGTTTTACAAGCCTACTTCTCACTTCTTTTTTTTTGTCTCCCTTTATGATAAAAAGTATTATACATTTTGTCTCGGTCCTGATAACTGGCTGCAGCCTATAATCATTGTGGGACCTGTCCAATAGTCGTCCGTTATCCTTCGTTGGATTGTGTAATATCTTGAATATATTCCTCTGCAGCATATTGCAACCCCTTTTTGCCTCGATCTGGAGGATATCACGCATTTATTGCTCCATTTAGAGTCACTAACCACGGGTCTAGCAGCGGCGTCAGAAAGTTTGACGGACGTAGCAACAGTAACTAAGTGGGCGATAGGCTGCAAGTTGCATTTTCCTGCAGTTTTGTTTACTTTATACAGTATTTAAGTCTATACAACATGTGCCTCACTAGCAACAAAGCTCACCGTACGTCACGGGTGTATACTGTATGTTGGAAAAGGGTATTCAGAGCAGAGCAAACAAAACACCTGGACCCATCATTGGTTGTCAAAGATGGGAGTGAAGCAGTTTAAAGAACGGTCAAAACAACAGCTGCTGGCTAATAGTAAGGCGTCCATTGTAGCGGAAGCAATTTAAGAACTGATAACCTGAACAACTTCTATGTCTAGACTATAAAAATTACATCAGCAGGTGAAACTGAGCTGTCTGAGCTCTTGGGGAGGAGACAGAATGAGCATGCAGGATTAAAACATGCGCGGATGAACATTATAAAAGTTTGAAATATCACCCCTTTAAGACAGAAACAAACCATTTTGTACACAGGTATTTACAAGCTCACTGGGGCCTTGTGGCTGGTCTTACTGCATGACTGGCTCTTAGATAATGTCGCCAGTGAATATACTGGCCTCTTGTGTTCAGCCATGCTCGCCCGTGTGCGTTTCCCCATTTATCCCGTGTGAGGGCGTGTGTGTGTGTGTGTGTGTGTGTGTGCTTGACAGAGCAGAGCCCAATGCAGGGCACATCTGCTCCGGACGCCCCTGGCACCGCCATATGGCTGGCAAACACGCCTCGCAATCCTTCCCCACAAAAGGCCCAAGAAACAGAAGAGTTCTTGGTGAAAAGGGAAAATGAGTGTGACGAGTGGAGAGCGACGGCGAAGAGGGCAGAGGAGGAGCAGCTGACGGTGAGGAGACACACGTGCGGACCATTAGCATCAGCAGACCAGCCCCGACCGGCCGACCACACACGGGCTAATGGTTTAAAGGCCTCACAACATGGACCCCGCTTATGTAACGCACACTTAGCAAGGGTCGGAGGGACATTAGGAAGTGGGGAAAAGTTAAAACAGTTAGATATTTGAAGAAGGTCATCTACAAAAACAAACTACAGACTGTTTCTTCAGTTCTTGTCTCACCATTGACGACTAGACTACGGTATACTGATATAAGCAATGTGGTTGAAGTCTTTTGCCCAAGGATACAAACTCTTACACTTGACTCAACTACGGTCCTGCACTGTATTTGAAGAGACAGCTTGAAAGCACCAAATCTGCTGCAACCTGCCCATCAGTTTCCCACAGTAGAGGCGCGTGTTTGCTTTGTGAACTTTCGACTATTATTTATGATGCAGTAGTATAGGAGTTGCTAATGGTTACATCATGTACGGGAAAAAGGAGGTTGATGGTTATCACTGACAATTAAAGATGAAAGGTGCTTAAAAAGCCGTGCAAAGGGCCTGATAATGGATGACAACTCATTTGTTTTCATCTGCCCAAACAATGGAACGGTACGGAAGGCACGTGAGAGAGAATAGCTGTCTAAATGTCAGATCTGTAAGGCAATTTATAACCATCACGAAAAGGTAGTTACTCCAACCCTCCATGTATCGTAATGAAAATAACATGACTTTCCGACTTCAAAAGACACAGACAAATGAGTGTGGTTGGTTGGAGGACGTGGTTTTGAAATTGATCAACTTTGATGCTTTGACTCCATCAGATGGAGAGGCAGGGAGTGTAAAATGGGAAGGAGACGCGGCGGACCCAAAGCTGGAATGGCAGGATGGTTAGCTTTATTTGAAAGGCCAGACTTCTCCATTGCTCAAATCGGTCAGCTGTTCAGATTGTTCGGTCCAATTTGTAATCCCACATATCAGTCCTCATCTTTTTCACCCGCTATTTGAAATTCCTGCCCTGTACTTCCTCCACCCACTCCCCCCTCTAACAGCCTGGGTCATCTCGCAGAGGCTGGGTTAATATGAGGAAATCAATACCTCCTGTGTGCCTGCCGTAACAGGGCCTGGCATGGAGCGGCTGTTTGTGCGGTGGAAGATATGGAGCTTGATAAATGTGAGCACATCTCCGTTGCATGTTTTCTGTGCGTGGCACTCCATAGAGACTTCTTTGCTTTTTGACTGACAGCTTCAGAGCCGGCCCAGAGGCCGCAGAGGTAAAGTATGACTGTGTTATCTACGTGCTGAGTGAGGCCGCCTGGTCATGTGAAACTGACTGGACAAGACCATTTCATTGAGAGATAGCAGGTCTCTCCAGAGTTGAATCACTTTTATGTAAATAAAGTCATGATGCCACAGTAGAGCAACGGCGGCCAAATGAGTGGCAACTTGTCCTTGTTATTTGCTTTGACACTCAAAACAGTGATGGTCCTGTTCAGAGGACAAATTATTACTAAACAAATTATTTCAATGACATATTTTCATTCTAAACAGAGTCCTAACTATGCATACACTTGTTTCAAAGCCACTCATTTGGCTTCTGTTGGCATGCACTGACATCATCTGCATGCACTCAATTGTATAACTTAATCATAATGTTTTGAGCTCAAACAAATCAACATAGATTGCCAAAATGAACAATTTGTACATTTATTATACAAACATTACAGACATGTAATAGAGTCCCGATTAAAAGTTTAAGACTAGTTGAAAAATGGCAAAATGTGTGACTGGATCTTAACCCTCAGGATAGGAAATCTAAAATTACTGTTTACAGCGTCCCACCGCATAATGATGCGCTGCAAGAGGTCCTGCTTATGCAGCTCAACCACCCGACCAAGTGTTTTGCACAGATTTGGCCTTTTAAAGGCACGTGGTACTAAACTTTTGATCAGTTGCAAAACAGCCTATTTCATTTATTTGTTGTTTACTCTTTTCTTTTTTTACTTATTCCCATTTCTTCTTGTTGCATGTTGAAATTCTACATTTTTCAACTGATCCTAAACTATTGATCAGATCTGTATTTCCAATTTTTCTATAGCAGGAGTTATAATGTATATGTGAATCTTTGAACTGTGACATATAAATATTATTTAATACTATTATATTAGATTTCACTATAAATCCATTTGAACCCTTGAACACTTTCACATCATTCCTAATGCTGTTCTTACACCTAAATATAAACAAATCTGACCTAGAATACTAGAATATGTTACTAGAATGGATTATTTTTTTCAAGTGTGTAATATTATCATTGTAAAGGTTGAAACGTATTTCTTTAATACCAATATTGATCAATTGTGAATGGCTGTTCTGTTTTACATGAAGCCTCTATGATCCATCTCCACAGTGTATCTCAGTGATGGAAAATCCTTACGAGCCGGACAGTCAGAGCGTGCCATTATTAATGGAGCTTAACATCCATCCAAGGGGTTTAAAATGTTGACGGCTTGATATGTGTCTGACTTAAATTATCGCCCAATAGCAGAGAAATGGTTTTCTTGCAGATACAGCAGCAGCTGGCTCAATTTCTGTTGTGAAATCACCAAATGACAGAGTAAGGGCAGACCTGAAATCAAATGACCTGATGTGATCCAGTGAAACATGACTTTATATGTTTTCTCTGAACAGTCCCATGGCACATTCAAGAACGTGGTGAAAACAGATACAGAAAGAACATTTCGCATGAAGTTTCTACCAGATCGATTTGTAAACCACTGCATTGTGAGAGATTAAGAGTGACCAAGACGGTCCATTGGAACTTGAGTTCACAGGTTGTTCTGCTCACTTTCTGCCGTGCGAAGTCTTTGTTCCATCCCCGCTATTGTCACATCTTCCCGAAAAGGCACACATCCACTTATACGAACTAACACAAAAAGAGCCCACCCCTCAATAATCAGTCGCGCTATTCACTGGCCCGGGGCTACGCACAGAACGAACGCATTCACGGCATAATTACTGTGGAGGCAGCCGCACACTTCATCAGTCTATTCCTGTCTCAAAGAGTCCCGGAGAGAACAGCGGAGAGACGATTTTTCCAAATGATACTATGAGATTCTTACACCTTGGAAAGAGTCAGAAAGATAAGAGCGGTTATGGAAAGCATCGGAGCGACATCTTGACTGATTCAAACATCTACACCGATAAAGAAGAAGGTTGATACATGTTTAAGACGTGGACCGATCTGCAAGACTATCACTCTTCTGCCACAAGGGAAGATAAGTGGCAATGGTCAGTAACTAACTCAATAACAATGAGCTGACGATGACTTCTGGAAAGGGATTGGAATGGGAAGTGGCATAAAGCTGTCCCTGGAAGTGGGCAAGGGTTATTATTTTGTTGAAATGTTTTACTGTACCATCCACATCAATTAAATACTACAAATAAATAGTGATAGCGACACATCCCTATAGGCCCCTTCCCCAGCATAAGGCCAGGTGAGTTTTGTTTGGCCACTATTAGACAGTTTACAGTGTTTGATCATTAATCCTGAATCGGGGCTCCTATAATCTCACATGATCCCCTGGCAAAGGTAAGTGCGGCAGAATGGCAAACCTGCTGAGATACTCTGCTCAAATCCGTTTACATAGAGTTGCAGTAATAGTAGTAGTAGTACTAATGCTATTGTATGTAAGTAAATATTATGCTCACCTTTAATAGGCAATCTCTGTTCTTTCATCATAGAGTTTTAACAAGCAGTCAATTTTATTTTGCCTTTTTTTCTCTTTCTTTTTCTTCTCTCACCATTATTGTAGTATAATTTTTTGGCTAAAGGAATCCCAGGTGTCTTTAAATACATGTTTGTGGAATTTGTGTTGTTGTTTTTTTTTATCCTACTTACTGTTTTTGTTCTGTTATTTGTCTGGTGTGTTGCATGGTTTACAGTGAACTGATTAAGAGATGGTGTGGTAAAAATTAAAATAAAAAAAACTCCCAGTGTTATTGAACCCCATCTATTCAATTGTAACAGGAATAATGCAAAATAAATAAATAGTTGATTAAAAAGCAAGCAGTCATTTACATCATTGATTTTATTGGCAATTCACCAATTGATATAGCAGACACACAACACCACATCTCTCCACATCTTTTTTTTTTCTTTTTCATTCCCATTTTTGATAAGGCGATTGTCCATTTGGAGGGGCCTCTGACATGCAACCTCTGCCAAACCAAATGAACACAAACATCACTTCACACTTCAAAAGATCACCCTTTTTCTCACGGGGGGAAAGCTCAGTGGCAATTGAGTACGGCATCAGTCTAAAAATCAGAAACAGGCAGAGCGGGATATAACGGCGGAGGTGTCGGAGGGCTTGATGATATACAGGGCAAGATATCGAGGTCGAAGCCTTAATGTTTGGTGATGTACGGCACTGAGGGTAACAGGGCAAACCCACATCGGAGCTTGATAGCAGAAATCAATGCCGCCGTAAAAGATGAGGAAAGGTAAACGGCATGTTAGGCCCATGAACATGAAGGAAGCCCGGGCCGCCCGATAAATGTGCAGTGATTAGTGGCCGAGGGGTGGGAGGGCACATGTTGGGGGGGAAATAAATTGTAGATCCATAGGAGCTTTAATGAGGCTCAAATAGACTGGGATGGATTCGCAGGAGCGCGGACCCACCTTCAATAAAGAAAGACGTAAGGGTAAAGAGCGCGCTAATAGACACAGTTCATTTCGATAGCTTAATATAGCCCCTGGGTATAAGTGTATTAGTCGCTAAATATAGCCAATGCTGGGGTCACAAGCATTCCACTCTGTGATAAGCTTGGATAAATGGGTATCAAGGTAAGCTGCTTTAAAGGCACCATAGTATCCTAAACTGACTCTTTATTTTTTAGCTTTTAATGTTATGATATTGTTACCTCATAAAAAACAAGCAAACCTGGTGTCCATTTCTGTTTGAGTGGTCCTGAATTTTTCAAGTTGCTGCCTTCTCGAAAACTCAAAGTGTCCCGATGTCATGAGTTTGTGCTTTCTGCAGTTTCAAAGTCCAGACAGCTTCATCGACTCATTCTGATCATTTCAGTGCTCAAATTTTGTTTTTATCTTCATTCCAAATGCTTCTCTCAGACTGTTTTCCTCTGATTTATTTTAGATTTATATTGTATTATGATGTAAAATAGGAAATATCAATGTTAAGGTGTCCTAAAGCATAAAAATAAAACCTTTTCCATTTCTTGTTGATCTATTGTTACTTTTTAATGTCGTCATTGTCACAATTCTGCCACTTTTTTGTTTTTGTTACTTTTTTGCAACACTTTCATCATTTTTTTTGTCACTTTTTGTGGCGTTCTTGTCACATGTTGTTGCTCTTTTTCACTTGCTCTTTAGTGGCTTTTTGTAAATAGTAAGTAAGTAAGTTAGTGCTTTATTTGTCGCTGTACAACCATGCAACGAAATTGTGTTCAGGTTTTAGTCTGAGTTTTAGCTTTGAGTCTTGCCCGGATACCTCCTCCTTTTGTCCCTTCCTTGTTTCCTGTAGCGCCTCTGGTGATGCCTCCACTGTGCTGCAAGTGTCCATTTTGTTCTTTTTATACTTTCATCGCTATTTTGAAGACGCTTTTAGATTTGGGTAAAGCCAAACTGGAGAAAATGTGCTCGGTTCAGGTGGGGTTAAGAGGTTAAGCTCTCCTCTTAATGTGTGTAGTGATATACTCAAATTTTTGGAGGGCTTTTGTTGTTTTACATAAATCAGATGCCCTACCCGTCACCAAAAGTGTACAACTGAACTATACTCAAATCTGTAAAGGCCATAGAGTATTTCCATTTGCTTTAGAACCAGATGCTTCCCATGCAATTTCAACTGGCATTCCTTTATTCAACACAAAGCAGGAATTGTATCAATGTTTTACAGTTGAAAACACTCATTCCATTTATTCTGTTTTTGTTTTTGTTTCTTTCATTAAGAAATCTGTCAGAAGAACTACGCTGCTTTTTGTCCCAGTGTTGTTGTCCCAATTCAAAAGCAAGTCGCTTTGCTTTGTTGCCGTCTCCGTCATTACAACCGTCTCAATCAGAATTGTAAAATGTTTTCTGATGCCAGCGCCTCGACTGATTTACAAGTCTTTGCGATCCATCTCCTTCTCTCCCTGGCAAAATGAAGGCACTTATTGACAAGCCGACGCCCTAAACCCGGCTGATCATTTCCATCATGCACGGTCGTTAATAGTTTGGGTGAAGGCAGTCGCTTCGTAAACCGGTAGCGTGTCGTTGTTGCCGTCTGTCCCTTTACAGAAGAGCTCAGACATCAAGGGAGTAGTGCGGGCCCCGGCCAATAACAGCATTTCCATCACTGCGTCATTTACCATTCAAATTAATTCTATCAAAAGCAATGCTGAATGTTCAATGAGGAGCTGAGTGAGGCGAGCTGTCAGCACCCACTTTTCCAGAGAGAGAGAGAGAGGGAAATAGACCACAGATACACGGAAAGGAAGCTGTGAGGTCAGAGCCAATAAGTCCTTTTTTTTTTCTATGCCATTTAAATATGATGACAAGGAAACTCCAGTAAAAAGTGGGCAAAACAATAGTGGAATAGACTGGAAAAGCAATGTTTATCCAAAATGTTAGGTGTAAAAAAAAAAAAAGCTGGGTTAACAGAGCATAAGCAATTGAATAGGTTGTGTTCACATGATATATTTACTGTACATTCAGAAGAGCCCCTATTGTGGAGGACAGGTCAGGTTTCTATAGCAGATTGGACGATTTTTTGACAGCTGAAAGGACTTGGAAGTAATATGATGGATAATTCATGAACCGAGCCCATTTTCTCCAGTTTGGCTTTACCCAAATCTTGTAAAAAAGCATTAAAGCAGTACTAAGTAACTTGTTTACCTTAATAAATCCTTTCCGTAGTCCCTCTGGGGGTAATACAAGTGTTAATGGGATGATTGGGGGGTCTTTCATCTCCCCCTGGTGTCTCTGGCCAGAAAACCATGCTTGCACTGCTGCAGGGCGAAGCAACCTATACACACTAATAGAATCACGGAGAAGAAGCTAACGGGCTAACAGGCAAAGCTAACTGCGGGCTAGCGCCACTTTAAACAGTATTTACAGCCAAGTTTGAGTGAAAAAAATGATTCCATTGTATACTGGATGTACAACACCCCTCTCTCCCTTCACCTTTTCTGTCAGCGTAGTATTTACTCTCCAAGACATTTAATAAGTTAAAAAATGTAACTTGCCAAGACACCTGCAGTTGCGCTTATGGCCTCTAGGGGCAAGAGTTACTTAGTACTGCTTTAAAATAGAGTGGAAAACGAGCATGAAAACGCAACAAAAAAGTGACCAAAAAAAGTGACCAAAACATGCTGGACAAGCAACAATAACACAATAAAAAAGCAACATATAACACGGCTGAAGGGTGATGAAAAAGCAACATAAAAGCCACAGAAGAGCGACAAAAAACGGGACGAAAACGCAACAAAAAAGCGTCAAGAAAGGAACGGAAAAAAAGTGATGAAAAAGCAACAAAAGCATGCGACAAAAGTTAGAATCAGTGTTGCAGGTCTTAGCTTTCGAATGAGCCGTTACCCTGACCAAGAATTTATAGATTTGGGTAAAGCCACACTGGGAAAAATGCCTTCGGTTAAAGTAAGAGGTTAATTACTTGCACATTTATACAAGTCCCTACCGGTCTAAAATGTAAACATTGGATTTCCAAATATGGTTATTTTGATACACCGTAACCTAACAATATTAGTAGTTTTATCATATGTAGATGAATAATGCAGCACATGGATGTTTGAGTTGCATGCTTTGCGATATATCCTTTCTTCCACTGTGCTGCTGCGGTGTGAATCCTGACTTCACACTTAGTCACTGCTGACCAATGACACGCCAGCCCTAGATGAATGGTGCCCCTGTATGAACCAATTAGCCTGTAATGAGAATGTGCTTCTTCGTTCCCTGTGGGTCTGGAATGGCTCCGCCCACTGTGACCCGCTTTTATAGGTTAAAAGCAGCAGAAAAAGGTGCATGACAGCTTTATAAGTGACAAGACTAAGATACAAGACTGCAGATGTGAGACGGGCTTCAACTCTGATAAGGTTCAAATCCTGACTGAAAATCGCTCTACTATAGCTGTGCACAACAACGGAAAGTATTCATTCAGGATTTCCGCTTTTAATGAAATTTCACACCGATTTTGAAACTCTTTGAACATTTTGGGTTGCTGTGCGTATTAAGTGTTCTCTCGTAAACCTCCCATGCCTCGCCATTATACGCTCATTCCCATTAATCCCTATTATTGTGCATGTAAAATTTTGTTAAGTGGTTGCATTTGCCTTTTTGCTTTCACACAACTTATTTTTCAACCTTTTTCAGTGTAAATGTGAATTGGTTTATTCAGCGTTAGACTTTAGGTCAGACACCATGACTGACAGTAACATGACGCTAAATGCAATGTGCGCTTTGCTTCCAGTAAAAAGGCTAAGGTCTTATTGCTCATCAGTCACAGACTGAGAAGTGAAGAAGGAAGTCATGGAGCTTCTGCCTTAGACAGAACTTCAGACTTCTGCTGGATATAAGAGTCATATCATGTTCTGAAAGTAAAATATGTAGAAGAAACATAACATATATGGAAAATTATTATTACAATTACAAAAAGTAAAACATGTGAAAATCCTGTATGTGCCCATGGGCACAGCTTAATGGGGGATCCTAATAAATAAACAAATATACAAACAATTAGTTCATTATTAATTACTCTCATTCTAAAACAAAACCAATGTCATTTTATCTGTTAGATCATGTTTGTCCCAGTTCCTCTGAGTCATTGTGGACCATGACAGATGTGGACAGGACTGTGGTAGATCTACTTTTACTTTGGAGAAAATAGTTACTATACAGTAGTAACTGTTGAAGAAATAACCTCATGAGCTTCTTCTGTAACATCTGTCCACATCTCAGAGGAACTGGGACAAACATGACTCTACAGCAGATACAAATGACATTGGTTTGTTTTACAATGAGAGTAATTAATGACTGGGCTTCATGACTTCCTTCTTCACTTTCAGTCTGTGACTGAAGAGCAATGAGGCCTCAGCCTTCTTACTGGAAACAAAGAGCACACTGTATTTAGCATCATGTTACTGTCAGTCATGATGTCTGACCTAAAGTCTAACTCTTTGAAAGTTGGAAGGGCGCCCCCTTGTGTCCAACTGCGTCCAAATGCCCGGACCAAAACTGGCACCCTGAGGTGGTTGAAAAATAAGTCAATTTTATTGCTTTTATTCAAGGAAACACTTATTACAGTGCATTGATCCTTGCTCCAATCAATATCCGAGCTCTACACTGGCATAACACACACATTGACTACACAGCCACCACAGCACAGCACAGCGCTCTGGGGCAGGGCAGAGAGCAGCTCGACAGCTTGCCTGCAGTGGCATGAGCGCGAAGCACGTCAAAAACACTAATAAATAAATCAGTGATTGCTTCCCTTTGTAAAGTGCTGCGACTATTATTGAATATTCATGTAGGTAAATACATTCATGCCAGCTCCTCTCATGGAACACTTTATTTATTTGTGCCTTTGTAGTTTCTCACTCCTGCTCCTATAGGCAACACAGTGAACTAAGCTAAACATGACCGTAGCTCTTAAAGTATGCTTTCATTGTTCGTCTTTAAAAGCACGCATGTTGGGTGTATATGCGCACTGTTTGTTTGTCCTGCTATGATCAATGTGAGGGAGAATTTCAAAGCTGATTACTTTTGGTAGGCAGCTATCGACCCCTGTTCCCATGGGCTAGATATAAGTGTGAATCCTGACACACAGCGACGTTACCCACTCCATTGTTTCTGTAATATCCACGTCCAACCGCACAATGGGACCTTTCAGATCAGCTACTGTATCAGCCACAGCAAATGTCTCCTCCGGGACCTTTACTATGCAATAGTGTAGTGCTCGCATTCTCAAGTGCAGCATAGCATTGTTTGGGTAATAGTTAATCGTCCCAGCTCACTGCCTGTGTTTACTGGCATGCACTCTTCGCAAATAGAAAACGTTGTTCATTTGTAGATGCAGAGGAAGGATTAGGTTCTCTGTGATGCCCAGGAACTTGGTGCTCGTCGCCCTCTCCACAGCAGCACCGTTGATTGACAGAGGAGCAGGCTGGATGTGCGCTCTGCAAACGTCCACCATAATCTCCTTATAAAGAATCACCTACATAATTATATAGCCACCGCTGCCCTGGGGTAGATGGAGGTCTTGCTCCCAGTTATCACTCATTCACACATTATTCATAAGACATGGTGGGTGAAGTGGCTTGAACACAAGACCAGAAAATATATCCATTGGCTAGTCCTTAAGACTAAACACACAATTCCTTACTAGTTCAATTTAGCAAGATTTAAAAACAAAGAAACAAACATCTGAATGCTGAACTTTGGTTGGGACTAACTTAGTGGGCAATTAATCGATATCGAAATAGCAATCTCTGTTTTGGTCAATCTCAATAATTGTTGAAAAGAAAATTGTGTTGTTTTTTGCCATTTCGTCCAGCCCTATCGGAACATCAGTAGTACTCACTATCTGACTCGAGATATATGCACAGTGTTCTCCCCAAAGGAATCTTCAGCACAATATGGGATATGTAGACTTGAGAGAGCTAGCAAATAAACCCACAAGTAAAAACTTCCCAAATCAATACATGAATTCTAACAGGTGCAAATTCATAATAATCCAGAAGTCAATGCCCAACCTACAGCAGGCACAGATTGGTACGACAAGACACCCTCAGCACATCAGCACAGGGGCGCTATTGACAAGCAATACTTACACAACCCAACATACTGTAGAAATAGCAGGGCATTGTCCCCGCCATTCCTCTCCCAGTTATTCTCCCATATCAGCAATTGTCTATCGCTGCTAATGCATGGCACACCACACACTGAAGACACTCGCATGCGCAGCCTATGCAACACACACTCATATGAACATGCACGAACGCCATTGATGGCAACTTAGCCCTCGTGATTACTGTGACTCTAAGCTGCTTAGGGGTCCTGTCCCATCTGGCCCGGGTGTTTGCGGCATCATTCACTCCCCACCCCGTGAAAAACACACACAGCAAAATATATGGCCCTGCGTCGCTTGCTCCTACTGTTTTATCCTCTGTCATCCACACACACAAAACGGCCATCATAGGCCCGAGAAAGAACGCACACCAAGGAGGGGAAGGGCCGAGGTGGGGCCGAAGAGAGCATAATCCATGCGTAATCTGGGTTTACCAACTATTAGGGCTCTGCAGTGTTTTCTTATGTAATCTAATCATCCGTAGAAACGTGCAGTCGTCCACCGGGAGAGAGGGATACTGCTTTGTGAGTGGAGAGGAAGGGATGACAATACAAAAGCCACCTGGGCCAAAGAAATTATTATGGTATAATGGTATTTATATTTATATGCAAGTACAGCATGTGGTTATCCCCGGATATACATATACTATAGGCAAACAGGATAAAGAACAGCTCCTTTAACGTCATTGTAGAAATATCTGCCAGTGGATTTCTTCTTTATAGCACAAACCGTAAAAACTTGAAAGGGGGGGAATAGAGTTTGAATAAGTGTTTTAATATGGACCCATTAAAATAAGTGTGCCTGAAGCATTGTGGTTAATGTTAATGTTTTATGGCTGATGAATGTGCAGTTATATTATAGCATTCCCATACAGGCAAATTTAAGAGTACAGATACTTTTTGGAAGGAACACATTTAAGCACAAGTAGCTTAACAAACTAATAAACAAAGACCATTTAAATTTGGAGTTGATTGATAAAATGCATTGAATTAAATGGAAACTGCCATTGATTGAGTTAATACTGTTCCATTCCGGTGAAGAATGTGCTGATATTGAAGTACAGTTTAAAGTGTTTCGGTCACTTTTTCGACTGTTTTTGTCGCATTTTTTAAATACGACTTCTATTCAAATGTGAAGTTCTCATAACAAATTCCTTTCTCCAACTTTTTTGTAACAATAACAATATTCTTACATGGCGATATAGAGTGAATGTACATCACTACGCATAAAGGTAATCTCAGAAAAAGCAACTCGATTACAGCGCATGAGCTCTAAGACGCATGCTAAACGCTGCATGTATAATCCCGTTTATAGAAGCTGGTGTTTTTTCCGAGAACCCAGAGGAACAGATTGGCAGGACAATAGTTTGATGCTGCTTTCTTATAAGCATATGGATAAAAGGGATTAAGTCAGTCCATACACCGCATCATGTAACAGCAGCTGCATTGCGGTGCACATGGAACCACAGAGGACAGTCAGGGACCGAAGAGCGAGAGGAAAATCCGCCCAAATCTACAGTCACTGCACATGAACTGGAGGGGATTTCTGCCTGCGTCATCGCTCCGTGAGGGAATTGAAAATGTTCAGGCACTGTCATTAATATTTGAGTGACTGACACGGAGTTATGCTTACTACACATAAACTAATGTTCATGATTTAACTTCAGTCAAAATCAGACCTGCTTTAGTCAAATGTCTTCTTCCCTTACTTGAATCTGAATCCTGATTTACCATGTACGTATTAATTGCAATTGTTTGCCAGTGAAGTGGCCATTTCAAGAACATTGAAATTGTTATGTCCTAGAAAGTTGGTGCTGAAGTAAATAAGTGCTTTATTTGTCCTTGTACAACCGCGCACCTTCAATCTTTGTTCCAACGTAGTTCCTGCCAAAAGCCATACCCCCACAAATGTTTATACCGGTGCTTTTTTCCGTTAGCACTAATAGCTAGGGTTAAGGTTAGAGATGGTTTCAGGAAATTCTACCTCTTTGTATGTCACTTCCTGTGCCCAAGTATCAGTATTAGTGATGGCCAAAAAACTTGGCGCTCCGGAGGTTGTATCGCTCTTCCTGAAGCAGATTGCTTCGAAACACTGTGTCGGAGCCTGTAACAGCTGGTCACATGACTCGAAAACTGCTTCATTCTTTGAGTTGCGTATTGTGTCTCAGAGCGGGTCATCAGCTCAGAGCGTTTAACTGTGCTGCCAGAGCGGTGAGGTAAACCGCTGAGGTTTTCTGGTCCATATAGCGATGGAAACCATTAGTGATTGATAAATGTGTTGTATTTCCCCCATTTCCCATTTAACCGCGTTCATGAGGTGAAAGTGGCTGTGGGCCAGCCAGAATAAATGCTTTTTCTAGTCCTGCTTTTGAAGAAATAGGCTACAAAAGCAGGCGTTTACGGCTGACCAGGTGAGGGAAACGTAAGGCGCACCATCTACAGCAAATAGTGCCAAAATTAGCACGGACTGAATGAAATAAAAAGATTGTGCATTGATGTCTCTGCCTCAGAGTAGCAGAGCTGCAGGTGACTGAGACCCTATGATGGATTTGAACAGAACAAACAGAATATAACCTCTATTACAGGCTGATTTAGCCCACTCCTAAGGCACAGTTGTTAAAGATCGACCAATATATTGGGTAGAGACTTCAATATAAAGTGGTAGAGACTTCATGTTTTTCGCATTGGAAAGTCAGAGCTTTATGATGAGCCCTCCCACAACTCCCAACATCACGGTGAAAATCGGTTACAGTTTTGTACACCTCAGATCATATTTTATTTATTTTTATGTTGCAGACTTTTACTTATAATTTCGAAACCATAAGAGATAGGGACTTACCATTTTTTTGTTTTGGAATCTGCTGATATTTGTCTTTCAAAGAAGCTCCCTCTGACGTACCTACTACAGCGCGCAATGCTGTCACAGTTCAACACTGACACATTTTGCAGTTTGGGAGCATCATACACAGGATAATAGACATTAAAACATTTGGAAAAATCATCTGAAAATATTGGCCAAAAAATTGCCCATGCATATGGGCATCGGCCAATAAAAATCTCCCAAAATCGGCATTGGCTTTAGAAAAACCCATTTTGTTTTTTGTTTGATATTCAAGTCATAGAATATCAAGCCAAAATCTACACCAATTGACACCCAATACTGACATCAGGAAACTGGTTTATCCATGGTTTAGACTATAGATTATATTTTAATGTTCACAAATACAACCATTACCACTTCATTTGGCCCTTTTAAGAATGACCAAACAACTGCACACCATTCTAAACACCCAGCCCATATGTTCATGTCTAATCATTTCATATACCTGCTGACCGAAAAAAGGCCCTGTGACACCGCTGGGCAATCAGTAATAGCTCGTTCCGCGCTGACCCAAGTGCTCCTGCCCCCCAGTGGGGTGAAAACTAAGAAATCAGAACAAGGCTGGAGGGCCTGGTGCTTCTATTACAGGCTGATTTATCCCACTCCTAAGGCACACAGGTTGTTAAAGATACTAAACACACATCGATTTTCACCACCGCCTACAATAATAAGAACACTATTTTAAAATCTCAATAACAGCGAATGAGAGGTGATAATTATGAGTTGTTTATTTGTAAAAGTTCACGCTATTGTGCCTTACTATCATAAAAAAATGCAGAAATTGACTTAAAATCTAGATGACCAGATTTTTCCCCACCTCTGATGCGATTAAGCCACAATTGCTCCATATCTGGCAATTTAATGCCGTATTGTTTCAGACTCTCCTTGCGGATAATGAGGTCACACTGTGCTCGCCTATGAGGAAATTATCTGAAGTCGAGGTTTCATTAAGAGTGGACAAATGAATAGAAACAATAATCAAGTTTGACATTCCAAACCCCTCATTGTCCTTCCATCGCCCGTGAGACTAGATGTGCACTAAAACAATTGAAATAGCTTATTTTTTTACATTACAACCAGTGTTAATGATTTATACCTGCAGGGAACATTTTAAATCTTGTTCCAGGGCCATTCCATGTTGCAGGCCATTCTAGAGGAAAATAACAGTGTTTTGAATGTTCTATACAGGTAACATGGCAACATCGATGGATAGGGATTCATTTTGGTTATTGGTAATGTTGATTGGATATCATCTATTGCTTTCATAACAATATAAAGAAACTGAATGAGTAAATAAACCAAACCATAATAAGGAGATACAGATATGCTTTTATGCTCTTTGCTTCAAGTGGATATACGCTGATGAACTAATCTCTTTGAATACACAAAAGGATCTATCACAGGAATTAGGCACAGATAGACTCCGTGAGTGTTTTGCATGGAGAAATAAATGACTTGGTGAAGGAGACGCGAGGCAGCCATCACACTCGCCGCGGCTCCATGTTATGAATGATTCATGCCTTCATCTTTAACCGTATTTGAAGAACTTTCGATTTCTCAAATGGATCACGTCACGTCCTCCCCACGCGGCATCTCTAGACTTGAAAACGTCTCGAGATTTGCCTTATGAAGGCGAGGGAGCCCCGTGTTTTCAATCTCGACATATCCATATTTTAATACATGCTTAAATCAACCTATTTTTGTCTCGACGCGTATATTCAAGGGGCATGGGCAGCAATAAGCTAATTTGATATCTAACCTTGGAAGAAATGCATTGAAAAATGCCATTCCGGGAATAGATCATTTGCATAGCCCCCACTGAATATGATTGCATTAGATTATTAACTGGTAGAGAAAAGTGACTGTGGGATAGGGCGTAATGGCCGTGGTATTACACAGTCATTAAACAAAGATTTTGTTGGGGTGAGGGTACGCCATGTTCTAATGCCTTTGTGCTGTGTTTCTATTACACAAAGGGAAGACAATTCAGCACAGTTCGAGGTTTAGAGGCGTTGATCGAGTGCGAGTCCGTCCACCGGGAACCTTTAACACAATATGAAGACAGCTGACAGTACGCGGGCTTTTGTCGAGAGGAGCCACTGCTGTACATTGCAACAAAATGCTCCCCTCGCCCGCCTTGTTTTCTTCTTTGTCCCATGTGGTGACACCAACTAATGAAGCCGTGATTGCTAAGCTGTCCCGTCCCCGCGCAAAACGATTAACAATGATGAAAAAAAAACAATCCGTCTGTTCATGACACGGCTCACCTGCAAAATTACAACCCCCAGTGAAAGAAATGTAGCTGCCGCTCCCGCTCCCGCCACCGCGATCAATTTAATGGGCCTCCGTATGGCGCTGCCAAATCAATGAAAGATCATTGCAGATTTCTTCCCCCAGCGCTTATAGTTGGTGGGTATAGGGAGACGGAAGAGGAGGCTAAATTTATACAGGGATTCCTCAGAGACATCCAAGAAGAACTGGCGGCTCTACAGGCGGAGTCACACGAGCCCTTTAGTAGAGGAGGGTCAGGGAGAGAAAAGGCAGGCTATGACTACGCTCAGAGCTTTGACCCATATCTGTACCACAGAACTGTCACAGCTGGAAAATGGATGGCCGACCTTGGTTCAGACGCGCAGCCAGTCGCGGGGATAGTCCTAGAAAGAGAGCGTTAGCTGTAGGGCCCAGAGACGTGAGAGGAGGGGGCGAGGGGAGTCAGGTACTCGGAATGAATTACAACTAAATTATGTCAGCGCACTTCCCTCTCACCGGTGAAAATTTACCTTCAAGAGATAATTTACTAACCCGAAAATAAAGGACATTATTGCCTACGTTGCATTGGTGTTGTTGTTGTTTTTTTCATATGTGAAACTTCCGTCACCTGCAGTTAGAAAAATTGCTGTTCCTCAGTCTTATGAATTTGTTGGATTTGTTTTTTGCTCTGCATTTGTACTTCGGTACAGTAAATCACTTGTGCGGACCTTGTGCGTCTCTGATGGGTTCATCCGACACGACGGCTTCACAAAAAGTAGGAAAATGATGGTAGTTCCCAAGCCATAGGTTAAACCTTTCTGGGGTGCCATTATGTCCCTGGGCAAGACACTTCACCCAAGGTCTCGATATACCTGAATAAAAGTACATCAACAGTTAGAGTATGGATAAAACCTGATAAAAAAAAAAGACGATGCAAAACACAACTGGATCACAATTTTCTTGAAAAGTGAATCCAGTGACTTTTGTTTTAAGCCATAGCTACTGTATACATTACGCTATAATAAGCACGATGTTTTCATCCATGAAGCGGTCCCTCCCTCCTTTTATGTGCTCTGAGGATTTCTGCTTAGATCGTCAAGAAAGAAGTTTTGTGTGTTCTTCTGTATCGTTTAATGGAAGACGGGGCCGCCTTGGGGCATGGGCAGGCAAGTTTAGAATATCAATTAGTATCACCAATTCTGTGAAACTCTCCTCGGGGGATGCAGGGTGTCTTTTTTTCCAGCTCATACAGAGAATAGGCTTCTGTGGAGATGAAAGGCGGGGGATAGATATGGTTAAGCAAGTTAAGCAGGGTATGGTATTGGGGGAATTGCTTAGCTCTGGACAGTGTTTGTGAGCTATCGAAATGCAATGACGACCCATCCTGGGTTGTGTAAGGGATATTCATGGAGATTTGAAAGGCTTTTCAATAAAAATGGGCCTCCTCCCTTAGGACATGCCCAGAACACCTACCGAAGGAGGCAACCAAAGGCATCCGAAACAGATCCCCGAGCCACCTCAGCTGGCTCCTTTTGACGTGAAGGAGCAGCGACTCTACTCTGTGCTCCTCCCGGGTAACTGAGCTCCTCACCCGATCTCGAAGGGTACGCCCAGCCTAATGGCTGCTGGCTGCTCTGCTTTGCGATGACGACGACGACACTGGAGGCCGCCATTGCTCCGCATTGCTGTAGTACCGCCATATAGCCGCTAGCCCCCATTGGAATCCATTGTACTTTAGACACGTTAAAACAACTTTAATGCCCGGTGCCTAATTTTTGGAACTGTCTAGAGCCAATATTCCTCCTGTGATTACGCCGGGTTAGACACAATCAGAGGCACCGGGCTGGTTATCGTAGGATAATTTTAGAAATCTCGTACTTAATGAGGGTCGGACTGTTGGCATTGGAGCTGCGCGAGCTACACGTCACGCAAGGGCCGAGTCTACAGTGAAGATCCCGCACTTATGCCCTTATTAGGAACATGCTTCGTCAGAGCTGGGAGGAGGAGTCTGTAAATCCACCATGAATTCCCCTCGAACGTGGTCATTATGGTAAACGGGGAGGAGTGAGGAGGAGATGTCTATTATTTGTACAGTCTATGGCCCAGCCACCCTGCGAAGGAAACTTATTTCTGTCATGGCACAGATCTCATAACCATAGGTGAGGGTAGGAACGAGAGAAATCGAGAGCTTTCCCCCCGACTCAGCTCCTCGTCACCACAACAGTCTTACTGTATGTAGCAACCGCATCACTGCCGATGCCGCACCGATCCATCGGTCGATCTCACACTCCATCCATCCCCCACTTGTGAACAAGACCCTGAGAAACTCCTCCACGAGGCAAGGACTCTCCACCAACCTGGAAAGGGCAAGCCACCTTTTTCCGGAGAACCATGGCCTCGGCCCCAGTGTCTCGCAAACTTGTTTTATCTTTTGTAAGATTTAAAATGTATGATATATCTTAATCAAAATGATGCCCTGTGTGTTGTGTTGTGTTGTGTTGTATACCTGCATTTTATAACGTCTTAACACGTAGGAGTATCGAGACACATGCAATATTTGAAGTTGTACTACCGAAATATCAAGGCTAAAATAGTCCCGAATAAAGCATAAAACATGACCTTTAACTACTATTTTACTATTATGTTATTATGACACTCACTAGTACAACATTTGCAGCATGTTTGAATGTTCATCTTTGTTACGTGAAAACAGAGATGAACATTCGCTATTATTGATATTATCAGATCTCTTATCAACTTCCTGAGGTTATCTGCAAGACAGTTTTCATTACTGTCATTTTAGAAAATAGTGACATTGATGATTTGACATGGCATGCTGCTATCTCTCGTCACACACTCTGTCACGCCGGGAAATCTTATTGTGGTTTGAGCAAGCACAGTGGAGGCTTTAATGATGACTTCAGCAGCGTGGGAAACCTTCTACAATGAACTGAAGGTGAATTACTTGTTGTTTCTTCATTCAAACAGAGTCACATATCACTATACTTATTATATAACATACTACACTTTGATGTAACCCTATGTTTTTGTTTTTTGATTGGGGGTTTTTGGGCTATTTCAAGCTTCAAATTTGCACGGTGACCAAACAGACACTTGTGGACACTTCTGAACTTTGGGAAAACCATAGCGGGACACTAAGCTAATTATGGCTGCAGACAGAGGGCCCTCACAGAAAGGCGTCCTGTCCCAGGGCTGAGTCAGAAGAGGATGATCAGCACATGATCCGGGCCTATTGGACAAGGTTACGCCTTATCATTCCACACAAGCTACACTCGCTCACTCCTACAGACGGGGGAGCCACTGCGAGCCAGTGCTTTGAATGACTGTTTGTGTTACACTCCTGAGAACCCCCTCAAGTCTTCGCGGATGTAATAGTGTAAGTTCCAACTGGAGGGTAAACTTGGGTGCTTGAACAGTTTCATTTTCTGAGTTCCAACAAAACATTATTTTCGTTAAACATTCACACTGTGGCAAATTCATATTATTCAAAAAGTATGCTATTTCCCTTTCTAAATCTGAAACTTTGCACTGGCAACAGTAAGTTAACCTCTTACCACCCGTCTTAACCGAGCGCATTTTCTCCAGTTCGGCTTTACCAAATCTAAGCTTCTCGACTGGAGCTTACTGTACAGCCTTATAGGCCAGTGTTACGCCTCATTGGAAAGCTCATGGCTAAGATGTTATTTTTATCGCTTTTTTGTTGTCACTTTTTGTTGAGTTTTTGTTGCTTTTAATTGTGTTATTGTTGCTTTTCTGCACGTTTTTTCAAGAAGCTCTTAGATTTGGGTAAAGCCAAAGCCCAAAGGAACAGGCCACCGTTTTTCCATACTGAGATATGTTCTTACCTGAGCTTAGACGAGTTGATACGTACCTGTCTGGTCTTTGTGCGTGCCCTCAGTCATGCGAAACGACCAAAGATGTTGTTAGCATTTGGCCTCTCCCAATGTATTCCTATAGTTGGAAGCTACCACGCTCTTCCACGGCACGCACAAAGACCAGACAGGTACGTATCAACTCGTCTAATCTCAGGTAAGAACATATCTCAGTATGGAAGAACTGTGTGCCCTCAGTCACGCAAAAAGACCAAAGATGTTGTTAGCATTTGGCCTCTCCCAGTATATTCCTATGGCTCCAAAAGGGGTGAAGTTAGAAGCGACCAAGCTCTTCCACGGGCACGCACAAACTCGTCTAAGCTCAGGTAAGAACATATCTCAGTATGGAAAAACGGTGGCCTGTTCCTTTAAGAGGTTAAAGAATGGATGGTAGTGATTTAATACGCTTTACAATACGGCCCAGTAAGTCTATGTAGTTACTGTAGAACATCCTAGACAACTACAGTGGTTCATCTATGGTACCTATAACGGTACTTCACAGTTAGTTACTGTAATGATAGGTACCATAACTAAGTGTGAAGTCCCATTTTAGGTATGATAGGTACCATAGATGTACCACTGTAGACGTCTAGGATGTTCTACAGTAACTACATAGACTTACTGGGCCTCATAAAGTGTTACCAAGCCTTTTAATATCAGTTTAGTTTTCTCGTATTTCTGTGAAAGTGGCCCTGCAAGTTGTGAAACGTGCTTATAAACCTGTCCCTGTAAATAATTAGGATGCTACAAATAAGTTGGGAAAGTTAGGAGTGACTAACATTTTAATTCTGTGGCTTCCTCTTCCACTGTTTGTAATCCCAAAAAATTCTTATATAGGGCCTTTAAATTGTTCATGTTCTGGCTCTATGAACAATAAGGAATGTAAGATTCGCAAGATCTGACTGTAGCGGAAGTTGTGCTATGTTGTCCTTATCTATTTCTCCAAACTTGAAATAAGTACCTCTGGACCGCTATCTTCTTTAAGAATATGAATTATGACCGTCATTTTCTTTAATAACAGAGAACCAAGTTATTTTTAAAGCACACTGTTAGAGTGTTGTCTTAGATTTCCATGACAGCAGACGTTTTAAAAATAAAAGAGCAGAGCCTTATCATTAGGGACTGTAATACAAGTTGCTGTGAAATAAACATCGGCTCATTCATCTATTTGCCATCTAATGTGTCTGCTGGGACGGTTGGACTCACAACACTGTAACCAAATATGGAGAGAGAGAGAGGGAGGATCAGAGAGAGGGAGGAGGGGATTGTTAAAAATCTCTGTCTAAAAATACAAACTGACAGTCGCATCCACTTCACACTTTTCTCAGTAATACCCACTGAGATTCACACATGAGCTCGAAACAGGGATAAAAAAGGATTACAACAGGTCCAAACAAAAAAAAAGAAGTCAATGAAAATAAAATGCTGAATGCAAGACTAATATAGGACTAAACCAAACCTTAACTAGGCCTAATCCAAGACTAGACACCATGCTTTAACAATGATTCATCTAAATCTAAACAGGGAACGTCACGTCTTGACTCGGGTTGTTTGCAAAATCACCATCACCATCCATAATCCTGACAGAGGTAGTTATCAAGTATCACACTGCGCTTCACACATACAGAAGGTCCCAGAGCGCTTATGATTCAGCCATAAGTCGTTTTCAGCCCGACGGTGGTTAGAAATCAAACTGCTTCAAACGCGCCGCTGTTGCTCCGGGCCAGACTCACGAACAAGTATGATAATGTGGGGTCCAGCTGGAGGCCCACACTAAAGATGAGCGCTCTACTGTGACAAACTGCACTGTATATTAGTTTGACTGTTTCTCTGTAAATGCGATTTTACATACAAGAAAAGTCTCACGATTTACCTCAAAACTTGACCAAAGCAGTTTTAGATTTCTTCAATCCAACTTGTTGCAACTTAATGTAGTTCTCCATAGGCCCATACACTTGGCTTCTCATTTAATGCTTTAATTTTTACCACTGGCCACACTCTTGCTGATATTCAATTAGCTGCAGATGCCTTAAAGATGATATAAATGTGTGATCTTGATACAGACACTGTGTAATTTCCACCCATTCCTCGAGACTTTGCACCGGCTCCTGTGAAAAATCACACTTAAAGGGGGCTCCGGTAAGCTGCAGCTTAATTGCCGATGACGTGACGCGCATAATATCGGCTAACTCCCTGCTTAGAACGCACAGGGTAGCGAGATATTCGGCAAACATAACAGTCACGTTTGTGAATGCACACAAGTGGTTTAGGCGAGAACACGTCTGTATGCGGTGGGAAGCCCAGTAAATTCATATTTGTAAATCATGGCACTTGTAACAGGCGCACGGGAAGGAGGGGAAAATGGAGACAGAGAGAGAGAGAGAGAGAGAGGTGGGTGGATTTAGAGGGAGGGAGGAGAGGAAGATGAAGAAAGATCTTGCGTGTGTGAACTCAGTTGGAACCGGGAAGTAATGAGCAGGTCAACTCTTCTCATAAATCATCGTGTACAACAAGAAATCGCACACCGGGCCTCGACGTGAACGCACTATCAAGGCTATCATGAGCAATTCAAAAGCAGTTTAGCACACTTTACATATATTGACTTGCTATAGCATATTTACACTGTGCGGTGAACGGCTTTGACTGCTTCCCAATATCCCAATACGGATGTTTCACTGTGTTTAATTTTTTGACCAACGTCAGCATCCAACGGTGGTTCACGACTGGTGGGTTGGGGCTCCAAAGTGGGCAGCAGAACCAATTTCAGCGGGTCACAAAGGCTTTCCCTGACCGGCTTGCTGCAAACGGAACTGATTTGATTGCGAGATCTGCATTTTCAGGGGTCTGCGGTCAGGCTCAAATTTGCTTGTGGATTGGACAAATTGCAGCGAGTGGGCGTATTTTACATTTGCTGACAACACAAGCACTTTTATTGGTACTAATTAAAGATGGTTTATTTTACACATCTCTTGGTTGTAACAGGTGTGTAAGAAAAGGCACTTAAAGCAGTACTAAGTAACTTGTTTATCTTAATAAATAATAAGTGTTAATGGGATGGTTGGGGGGCTATCAAATTTCAAATAATTTTTGAAATAAAACTGACCTTGCATCACATGAATTATCGCATTTTGAGGGACTATTTTCTAGCAGATCACTCCGCCGCTGCATTAGCTTACAGCCACGAAGCTGATGCTGCTCAAATAGAAGTTATTTTAAATGCAAAATGGTTAAAATTATTCTATCGAAACAGACATTTATATCATTAGTCTGGCGTTATAAGTGATTTGCCTCAGGTGCACTGTGGAGTGGGTCAGGATGTTTTTAATGCAGGCTAGCTGTTACCGTAGAAATGTGCTAGCCTACTGTAGCACTAGTCTAGCACCACGAAACTCTTCAAATATAATGACTGCATGGATTAAAAAAAATATCTCCAGAAATCAACAACACTCTGGATAACTAGGAAATGAGGCCCTATGTCAAAAATCCTGAAATATCCCGTTAAGGACGCTCCGATTATTGGAAGATAATAAGATATTCCTGCCGTGTGTGGTGAGTTAAGACCGCGTTCATCTGCTCGGAAGGAAATCGAGGCTTTCCAACATGTTGGGTTATTTTGGCCAAGCCTGGAAAAATCCAGACTCACCACTGTACCAGCGAATGAGTCTGGACACCGCTACGTCGATTCCAGTGGGGGTCCAGACTGATTCCCTGATGTATAAAAAAATACAGAGGAGAATCATTCTGGTCTCACCAGGCTAGTTTTGGCCCAATTTCTCACGGTGTGTGATGTGCCCCGAGGCCCATTAGTCCGACAACCCATTAGTCCGACGTCTCATTATTCCGAAAATGTCCCATTGAGTAGGGGTTAAGAAAAGAAAATTAGGTTCAGGCAAGAGTCCACTGACCTTAAGGTTAGGGCCAATGGTTGTACATGGCTCTTTAATCCACAACACAACTGGGTTAGAGATGACTAATGGCATCTGCTCAATTTTCGGAATAATGAGACGTAGGACTAATGGGTTGTTGGACCAATGGCACCGTTGGCTGTGACGTATAGCCAATCAGAAAGCGAGTTGACGAGGGGGCGGGGAAGCACCGGGAAGTACGGAGGAGAATCCAAAATCAAAACAGCTGTCATGGCGCTCCAGAAAGTCCGGTGTACATTGGAGACTTTTTTTGGGCCACTGCCTCTTCTTTGTCCTCCATGTTTGTTTATTCTGAAGTCACGTTTGATCTCGAGAGATTCTGTTAAACCTGTGATTTTTTATCGCCATGTGTGGGGGTCTCTCAGGTTTGGAAAATATGCAGACAATTTTTTAATCTTCCAGTGTGAATCAGGCTTAAGACGAGGTGTGCTAATTCAATCAGCAGCAAATATCCAAATAAAAGTCCCTCCTCTATCTAAATGATGTAAACCGGGGCCTTTCCACAGAAATGTTACTGTTATTTACACCGTAACAGCAGTGCTAACGTTTGGAAGGTTAGACTTTACACTTACCGTTCTTTAGCATTTAACTTCTGACTGGTCATTAGTTGTTTTGATCGTGACATTATATAATTTATACATATATAAATAATAATCCAGGGGAAATACAGTATTTCATGTTATATTTAATAGATTCAAACTACACAGAGTTGTAGAGGTTGGAACAGATAAGGTCCTGATGCAATAACCTCCACCTGACAATGTCTTCCACTACGCAGCAAACCTTTTGAGCAATGAGCTGCTGATACAACGTTAACACCATTTCATTCTCACAGGCTTTTGAATAATGTCACCTGAACAAAAAAGAGTAGCAGGTAGAAAGCTTTCACAGGACTATTTATGTATTTGACATTTAAGCCCAACCCTATTGTGCGGCAAATCCCTCATCATTACGTCTTAAACCTTGATTAGAAGGGATTTATTTGCATGATGCTCCCCCGTTAGGCCTGTAAATGATTGCGTTGAATCGAAATGGCAGCCTGCTTGTAATGCCTAAAGATTCACAGATTTGGTGCAATCCAGACGGTAATTACATGCGCGTGTAATGTTGTGTGGATTGAGGACTATAGCGCGCGGGCTATTTACGCATTCACGGTTGACTCTAAGCTCATTACCAGGCGTGGTGATTGCTGGTGAGGACTAATTATTTTGGCCCGTTTCATTCCCGCCGCTCGTTAGGCATGCACACCAGGAATTTGTCCTCTGGCTTTTCAGCATCGCACATTAAAGGATATTTATCAAACATGTTTAGATGATGAATAAGAACTAGGAGGTCTCACGAAACGGCTTTTGATTGTGTTTGATTATAACTATTCAAATTGGGTTCCTGGAATAAATGATTACAACAGTTGCTGAGGATATGATTTGGATTAGCAGCCAAAAAGTACTCAAAACTATTGAACAGCAGAAGTTCTCTATGTAAAATCTGAGTATGTAAAGCTTTAGCAAACATAAAGACAATCAGCTCTTCCATGGGCAGACCATCAATAGCCCGTGTGAATTTAGTGTGGGTGAGGGGGTGGTGGTTGGAGATCAGTGATGCAGATTAGCCTGGCGGGTGAGTCTACCTTAAGGCAGCTGTAGCTACAATAGTAGCTTAACACCACCAAGTATGGAATAAATAAATAATGACTACAGTATAGCGCTTTGAGAAGTTGACTCAACTTTTATAGCGCTTTTCTATACCTTTATCAGGCCCAAAGCGCTTTACAGTAAGGAACCAGTCACCCATTCACTCTCTCATTCATACACCAATGTACGGATTGGACACTGGAGGCAAGTAGGGTGAAGTGTCTTGCCCAAGGACACGACAGTGGGCACTTGCAGGAGCTGGGATTCTAACCCGCAATCTTCCATGAGACGACCCGCTCTACCAACTGCGCCAATGTCGCCCGTCGAGAAACTTGTCATCACTGCCTGTGATGCCTATAAAGTGCTTCACTGGTGTCCGACATTTTTTATTGATTTATTTATTTTATTACATTTTGATAGTTATCAGACGTTCTTGGATGCCTGTTTAATTTTTAGAGTTTTAAATGGTCTTGCCCCTCCACCATTAATGGATTTTATATCAAATATAAGCAACACTTGAGTAAATACCAGAGCTTTGACCAGAGGAGACTGTAATGTGCAACGACCCAGGACTAATTTCAGTCAAATGGTGGTGTCTATCAGAGGCCCACAGTCATGGAACTCACTGCCTGCTCATGTCAGGAAACTGTGACAATTACCACACCAATCGTGCACTCACTGGTAGATTATCAATTAACCTCTTGGGCGTGGTATCTCACCTGTGACAGTCCTTGTAAATGACCTCTGTGACTGTAACTTGGTCTATGTACTATGTCAATGAATGTTTCTTTACCTGCCTTAGGACAACAGATGCAATTTAGCTATTACATGTATGCTAATTCTGGTGCATTTACATTGAGGCTTTCTGCTGACGTATTGATTAATGTGCACTGTCAAATAAATAAATTAAACTAAATTATGAGACAGAGTGCATTAGACACTTGTGACATACAAAGAGGGATCATTTCCACAACTGTGATGAGAAATGACGGAGTCAGAAGTCAGTGGAACTGTCCCTCTGTTTATGTCACTAATGTTCAAGTGAAATTGCCACTTCACTTCACAAGTACTGTGATATTGCTTGCTGCAGAAATTATTCCATCAACGTGTGTAGTAATTAGAAAAAATATGTGGGGGAAAAACTGTGATATAATCCCTTTTTCAACAGAATCCTGGCCTGAAATATTACCCTATTGTATGGGTTTTAGAGACCTAATACAGACAAAGGGAGAACATGCAAACTCCAATCAGAAAAGCCACACCATGTCGATTGAACCTTGCATCATCTTGTTGTGAGGTGAGAGCACTACCCACTGCCCTATGCAATTTAAAATAAATTGGGTCAACAGTTAAAATATTCCACTTTTTGGCACAACAAAACTCTCTTGAAATAATAATGGGAATACATTCAGCAACTTGTCAGAGCGGTGGCAGTCAATGTGACAGACCTAGGCCATTGTTCAGCATTGTATTGTGATGCATTTAACAGAAAAGAGATGCTTGAATAAAAACAAAGCATAATATGAAAACATGAAAATGAAAACTTAGAGAACGCTTTGCAATTTCCTAATTCACTAACTTTTCGCTGGATACAGTATAATCAGTACATTTATCTTAACTGAAACTGAAGTGGTCTCCCTGACTTCCACTCCTTGCCTAAAAACGTGTTCCCAGACGCGTAATGTCTGGGAACACGTTAATTTAAACAGCCCTTGAGGATACGCTTGGTAAAATATACTATTAGAATAATTGTGCAAATGTGAAGCCCACGAGAGAGCCCGATAGCATCACTGGGCCATATCTGATATCATTTAATGGACACGGTTGGAGATAGAAGAGGCTAATTGCAGTCGCACATGGAGCGCTATAGTGCTGAGGGTGCTAAGTAACACGGGTCAATTAAAACAGTAGCTCTTTGACCCACTTTCACACAGGGTCAAGCAACTCATGGACTAAGATATTTTATTTGATCCCAATGGGAGAAGCAAATCCCCTGGACCGTTTTATGAAGCCAGTCCGGGAGATATTTCTCATACGTTTGAAGTGTGAACGATTTTTATAGAACAGATTTATTTATGACACTTTTTGAAGCGTGGTCCTCATATTCTTTGAGATTGATTTCATGCAGTGAGCTATCCATAGACAAGTGGTTCTCAACCCATCTCGTTTTGGGGCTCATCATAAGTTAGTAAGGTAAACATTTTAATTTTGTCTAGTTTTTGGAAGTTTAAAGCTCAATAAAACAGGCTTCTGGAAAAATGCTTTTGAAAAAAACCTGGAAAGTACACCCAAAAAAAGGTCAATAAATTCAGGGGAGATGTCACAACGTGAGGGATAATTGAACACCTTATTGTGGACATAATCTGGCCGATATTTGGGGATTTTACAATATCGGCTTTTGGCCGATCTAGCGCTGATAAAGCCGATATACCTCAGGGACCGAAAGTGGTCCTTCCCGTTTTCAGCATTGGAAAGAGCGAAGTCAGGGCTTGACAAATCCTTTAAAAGTCCTCCCACAGCGTCCTAGGCCTTGGGGGAACTGAGAAACATCGTGATGAAAATGTGTTAGCTTGTTTGTTTGTAGTTGTTCAATCTCAGTGAGTATGGACGTGCTGCATGTCATTTTAAAGCTAAGAATTCAATCGCTGAGGTAGTTTTAACCTCCGCAAAATGCCACGGCTAGCAACAGCAACAGCATTAGCATGCTTCCATGCTAATGGCAGCTAATCAGCTAATCAAAGGCAGCTAATCAAGGCTGGACAAAAACTATGATTGAATCACCTAAAGTAATAAAATAATATCGGCCACGGCTGGAGTATTTATGTTTTTACAGCATTATAGAACAGACATTTGGAAAAATCGGCCAAAAATATTGGTAGAAAATATCAGCCAAGCATATCGGCACTGACCAAACAAAATCCCCCAAATCGGCATCGCCTTAGAGAGAGAGAAAGCTAACTATCCTTAAAGGGACTAGATACAAGGTCATTTTTTATACTTACCACTGCCACCTCAGGTCATACGCGTAACTGCAGTCTCTATATTAAGCTTGTGCATGACGGCAATTCAGACCCGAAGTAACATCTTTTTGAGTGACAGTGCAGGATTTTAGAGGCAGTTGTGGTGAATAGGTCTGGGCTCATTCTACACATAAGGACATTGCTGGAACATGTGGGGGAGGAAAATACCTGATTTTAACATTTTTAAACTCCGTCTAGTCCCTTTAAAATCTGAAGGTACAACATAGAGTTTAAGCCTGCAGTGTCTCCATTCAAGGTTATTGAAAGTGTACGCATTTGAAGTATCTGTTAAGCCCAACGCACACCGAAACACCTTGATGTGCGGCAAAAGAGCCGCCTACTTTATTTTCAATGAGAGAACGCACACCGAGGTTGCAGTGACGCGCGGCGACGCTGGACCCCGTGCCACGATTCAGATCTGATGAATCCACACGTGGGAAAACACAGGCTTTTAACCATCCTGCAGAGGCACAGACAAAGAGACCGTTGTAAACTTTGCTGGAAGGACGAGAGAAGCCGCGGAGACAGAGAGACCATCGTCAGGGCTCAAGCATCAGGGGAAGCATGTTAAACTCGTGTCTGTCGCCAACTCGCTATTAACCTACAAAAAAGAGCCACGTTTGCTCTCTCTCTTACAACATGTACATACGTGTCTTCTTTTATTTATGACAAATGTATAAATCACGTGTTTAAAGCCCTGCATGGTTTGAGAAAAGCCTCTGAAGTGCCGTGATGCGGCACGCTGTGTGTTGAAATCCCACATGGACGCGTGTCAGAGGACGTGCCGCGGCGCGCTGCGTTCTGGTGTGCGTTGAGCTTTAGACTTTAAAGATATTTCCAGGATTAGTAAATAGCATTAGTGATCAAAATGCAGTGTAACTCCCTGATAGCTGATACTTGTTTTTCTCCCTCTCATAACAAACACAGCCCTGCTCTGATGGGACTCAAACTTAAGTCCAGAGGTATGTGGAGGCGTCTCGAAGACAGACAGGCAGACCCAGCCCAGGCGTTGGCATTTCGACTTGACAAAGATGAAACTGTAGACCTCCTCTTGGAATAGCCCACTTCACTTAGCCGCACCGGCAACTCGATCCTTAGCTCACTTTCACTGGGGTCACTCATGCCCTTTCACCTTCTTTTTTCTCCTCAAGCCACAAACAGATCAGTCAGTTTATGGCATCAGGCTGGCTATAGGTGCGTAAAAAAAACCTCTCAGAATAACCTTTGGCAACATTTCCTGAGCCGTTCAAAATGCCTCAGCTGCTACGTGAGTAAAAATAGCGTCATCTTTTCTCGAGGTGTCTCTCAAGAAATCATTAAGTTAGTACGAGGTGCTGATAAGTGTTAAGTCTCTGAGCGAGGAGGAGCAGGATATATGGCGAATTACAAGCCCCGAAGATATGCAAGGAAGGGATCAGGCAAGATAATGGCCGGTCGATTGGAACGCTTTTAGTTAAATGTCAAGTACAGCTTATAGATGTCGAGTGCAAAAGTTTCAGTGCAAAGACTTGTGAAATAGAGTACTGTATTTTCAGTTTTGAATAAGGTTTGAGTGTACTTTTGAGCATAAGCTTGTTTTTGCGTCTTCAAGGGCCCAGACGTAAATAAAACAACAGAAGATAGACATCGCGGATGATATGGATGACTGGAGAGAACATTTATCCTTTCATTAGGGCATCTTTACATCTGAGTGTGTGTCTTGGCTCCTTTTCATCACTGTAAGACATGGATCAGGGCCTTGACAGAGGTCTTTGCTTGATAAGTGCTCTGTAACTTGGACACCTGACCAAGACTCTGGCTCTGACTTTTGACAAATTTCCATTAAGGCTATTGAACTCCAAATCCCAGTATCGATTTTCCCTTCATTCGTTTGTGATTATTACAGCACAGTGAAGATACTGCTCAAACTCGCTCATACCATTATCTCCAGCCCTGCATAAGTCAAATCACAAGTCCTTCGACATGCAAGGATGGGATCATCTTTAATAAAAGGTGCTTCAATTGGAAACCCATTAGTTAAATGTCAAGTGGAGCTTACACTTAATCCTGACATCCTTTTCACTCCTCCTAGACATCACCATGAGAATCACTCTTACTTACTATCCTGTCACATGCCTTTTTTTTCTATCTAACCAATCCATCTGCTGAATGCAATGCAGTTGTACAAATGGAACGGAAACAATAGGAGCTTTGTGCAGAGCCAGACACTGGCATGGCTGTGCCAGTGTGGTGTGGTTTTGTGTGGTGTGGTCACAGGATAAAGCAAAATTATGTAATAACTTTTATACGTGACTATTCCAAATGTCAATGAATTGAAAAATAAAATAAAAAATCACACATTGCAATACGCTCTAAGACACAAGTATTTCTTAGATCCAGCACTGATGTGTTGATAAAAACACCTGCAGAGTAGGTGAGACGGTGTGATGTCCAGCGACGGGTCAGTGACCTCCCTGCCCCTCACACGCACAAACACAGACATCAGAATGGCATCCCAACGGGACCATGGCCATTGGGGGGCATGAGCTGTATTGTCACACTTCTCAACAAATCCAACTGGAAAGAGAGGAGTGCCACAATCACTGTACACAGCAGGGGGAGTTCACTGTGTCTCTGGCAGAAAGGCACACCGCTGGCATTAGGAAATTAATAGAAAAATGACAGTCGCCGGGCAAAAAAAGACCTCTGGTGTGCAGCTGATAGAAGTGGTTAAGGCAGCAGCACATATGGCAGAACCCTGTTCTGTCCTTAGCTTCATGGGTTTGTGTCCCGAGTCTGACAATTTGCCGAATGTCTCTCCCTTCTCTTCACACTCATCCTGAGCTGTTCTAAGGAAATTCTTCAGAAAATAAGACCTTTGGTATATGATCTCACAATCTTAAAATTATAGGACATTTTGTTGCTAGAAAACGCAATACAATACAACAGAACATTCCAGTGGCCACTTCTTAAAAGCAACTAAACTGTTCTGAAACCCTGTGCCCAGCCACACCAAACATGCTTTTTGTGGTGGGTATGAATATAAAGCCACCTTAAAACCTCATGTTTGACCACCTGCAGTCAAAGCAAAGCATCTCCCAGGAGGTTCCAAAAGTTTCACTCTTCATATCCAATGAATGAATGAATGAATCCAAGATTTTAAATTCTTATTTGTAGTCCAAACTCATTCCTAACTTTTCTAATGCATTTCTAACATCCCAATTCTTCACAGAGATTAATTTATAAGCATGTTGCACAACTTTCAGGGAGCGATTAAGTAACCAATTATTCCCTGTGATTTGTTTGTGACAAAAGCTTTACAAACACACCTCCCATTAACTTCTAAATATTCTAACACTTAAAATAGTTTGTTTATGCTCCTTTGAAGTTATGGCTGCCTCATGACGTGCGCCACTCTTCACTTGTTGTCGGTATGGCCAACAAACACTCTTTTCATTCTAAAGAACGATCGCACCTCTCCCTCTGCTGTTGAAGAGAGCAGCGAGGGGCTGGATATGAATAGAGCAGGGCATGTGTGAGGAGTGGGAACGAGGCAGGAGACATACAAAAGCGATGACAACTCACAGCTCAGGGTGCTAACTGCGTACTCTGCCGTTGGGTGCTTCAGCTCATACGGGATAGCCAGTGTGTAGCAGTGGAACGCTCGTCTGCTTACGTTATTAAAAGAAGTTGGACATCCTTTGTGAAATCCCCGAAACAACTAATTTACTTATTTACTAGATTGGCCTGTAAGAAAAAAATCTAAGTGCTGTTGTTGTCCCTAGAAATGTGTGGAACGTTGGCATAGGAATATAGTAGGTGGAAGAGGCAAAAAATAAAACTAGAACCAACAGGAACAGCATTGTCCCTATTAAAGGTTTGTTTTTTGTCTTGTTTTTTTTTTTTACTTAAATGATTGTCAAACTACATAACTAGGTGCTTTTGAACTATGGTAACTGCCTAGTAATATTTGAAATATGTTAACATTTTATTCCATTTTTATGAACAACTTGGGTCAATAGGGGCAAAATGTATTCCCGAAACTTTGTATATATAGCGTGTCATGTCAGTTGTGAATCACTGCCGTTTTAAATTCCGCTCAGATTTGAGTGTTTTACAAGAGAAAATCCCTCCAGTTAAATGGTAAGCGCTTCTACCACAAAGTGTGCGAGCTTTGCTTCCCAGAGCAATTTAGCCAACAAGAGGACAAGCACTGCAAACCAAGCAGAAGAAGCGCCCGCAGCGACAGAGACGACAGTGTGTTCTTGGTGTGTGTGGTTAGTGGGTGTGTGTGTGTGTGTGTGTGTGAGTTTGGGGGGGGGGTGAGAAGTGTCTTTCTCAGCCCTGCTCCAGTCTCTGTCTCGTACTGAGGGCTGTTGCTTCTCTGGTTTTCACTCAGGAACTGCCAGAAAGAAAAAAAAATCTTATGTAATAGGATTTCCAGGTGCAAAGTTGATATAGAGTTGAAGAGAAAAGGGGAATTTTATTGTATCATAGTTTAAAATGCGGCCCATATACAGTTTACAATACAAATGGTCTCGTATGCTTGACCCTTTTTCCTCCATAACATCAAAATAAAGTTTTATTTCTCCTGTATTTTTCTTTTACAAGCAGGTTTATAATAATGCTGAAAGTATACCTTGTATACCAGCACTGATCATGTCACAAGTTGTATAACATTTTTACAGGAACTATTCAAACCGAGCTGAAAAACCTGAAGCCATTTGATTTCTGCCTCACTGTGCGCACAGACAGAGTCGCTCGGAGACTGCATAGATTTTTCATATTGTTATGAATGTTGCATGGCACGGGCCATCTGTAGCTGACATCAGGAAATCGCTGCTCTCATGCGTCTGTGTGTCTGATGGTCAGTCACTGAGGAGCTCCAGGGAGGACGCCTGTCTCTGCCTCAACACACTAGAGGCTACTCAATCACCGCAACTAGGTTTATGCTCATACTAATGATGCACGAGCAGAGACGACTGTGGCCATTTAGGCTGAGTGAAAAAAATAAATACACAGGGCAAAAAAAGGGGTGCCACAGTATTTGTATGATGCTATTTCAATACAGTATAAAATGTAAAAAAAAAAAAAAAAAGGCAAACCCTGGATTGAAATTCTGAGGGTACAAAGGGACAGTATTGAGGCGGAGGTAGCTACATCAACGCAGAGACGATTTTGGGCTGAAGCAAATACAAGAAGATTACATAAATTTTAAAAAAAAAGGTATGTTTTGGCAATAGAGATAAATTGTATCTTTATTTCCTATAATGCAAGGTTTCATGGTGAGCCACATTGAAAAATAACCAAAGCAAAAGGACACTCACAGGTTGTGTTTTAGCACATCCATAGACTGTAAAATAAAGAATGGACCTACTTCTTCCTGAAACCATAAGGAAATGGAAACCAGAAGTTCCTGGCTCCAATGGACTTTCCATGAAAACGTTTTGCCCATCTTTAAGTCAATATTGAACACAGGCTTGTCATTCTGACCTCCATGTGTTTGTCTTAACATGCGCAACATCATCCTAATCTTATCCTTTACAATGTTATTTTGCTTAACCTTCTAGATTCAACTAAATCAGCGGGTCCTGATGATCTTGAACCTTAACTTTTTGAAACTTGCAGCAGACATTATTGCTCCACCACTAACAAATCTGTTTAATTTGTCCTTGTCCACTAACACCTTGTCCGCAAATTTGGAAATCGGCTTGCGTTCTACCGTTGTTGAAGGAGGTGACCCCTCTAATCTAAATAACTATCAACCTATCTCGAAGCTATCTGTCCTGGCCAAAGTTTTAGAATCTCCAGTAAGTGCCCAACTACAAGAGTTCCTTACTGCATCAAATGTATTAATCAATCATGTATTATTCAAAAACAGCATAGCACTACAACAGCAGTGACGAAGGTTTTAAATGGCATAATGGAATCTATGGATAAAAAGGAACATTGTGCCGCCCTCTTTCTTGACCTCTCAAAAGCTTTCAATACAGTGAATCACTCGGTACTAAGCGAAAAACTACAGCATATTGGATTGTCAAACCACACTGTTGGATGGTTTGAAAATTATCTTACAAATAGAACACAATGTGTAAAGGTCCAAATAAAAAATCAAGTCTTTTAACAGTATCTTCCGGTGTACCGCAGGGTTCGATTCTTGGGCCACTTCTTTTTATTGTTTACATAAATGATTTAGATAATGCAGTCAAAAATGAGAATTTGCACTTGATATGGTTTTATATACACCAGCGCCTTCTGTAGAACTTGCGATGTCACAACTACAAATTGGTTTTAATCAATTACAGGATGCTTTTATTATCTAAAATGTGTTTTAAATGCAGGCAAGACAAAATACATGTTGTTCTCAAACAGAAAATCAGCTTCCCCTGACTTGCCCTCCATCATTTCAAATCAGGGGCATCAAATCCAACCAGTAACTGAATAAATATCTAGGAATTTTAATTGATGATTGCCTATCTTTTAAGCCCCATATTAAAAAACAGATTCACAGATTAAAACTAAAACTCGGGTTCTACTTGCGTATTAAGTCATGCGTATCATTTGAAGCCCGAAAGAAACTTGTGACTGCTACTTTCAAGCCTGTTTTGAACTATTGTGATATAAATGAATGCCTCCACTGATTCTTTGCGTGCTTTGGACACTGTGTATCATGGAGCATTGCGCTTTATTACAAACATGAGGTCGTTGACTCATCACTGTGTCTTGTACGCCCAGATGGGCTGGTCATCTTTGTCGTTTCGTGAATGAAACATTGGTATCTTTTGATTTTTAAATGTATTGCTGGACTCGTCCCTCCTTATTTGCAGCAGCTCACTGAGCTGAGGAGCAGCAGCAGCTACAGCCTGCGCTCTCAGGACCTTCTTCTGCTCTCTGTGCCCAGAGTACGAACAGAACTGGGTAAAAAGGCCTTTAGATTTGCTGCACCGCACTGTTGAAATGAACTACAGCTACAGAGGAGTTTCAGTTAAAAGGACTTGTGTCACTTCACACTTTTAAATCACTATTAACAAATCTAGAACCAAAGTCTTGTACATGTAGCTGTTTTATCTGAGTGTATTATCTTGATTTAATTATGCAATGTTTTTTGTGATTATGTATGTAATTGTAACTGCAATTGTAACTTGTGTGTAAACTTGTTCCCCTGCATTATGGCCAGGACATTCTTGAAAAATAGATTTTAATCTGAATTAGTTTTATCCTGAATAAATAAAGGACAAATAAAAAATATGTTTTGCCCTATGAAGCTGGCTCTGGCTCCAAAAGCACAGTCAAATTGCTAGTATGAACAAGCTTCAGCTAGCCTGCGCTGAACTCTATGGGGGAAGCTTCGTGCCTTCAGTCCATTCTGAAATTTACACTGTATGAGCACATCATAACAGAAAGTTAAATTCGCCAGTTCTCTTTGTTCTAGAGTGCGATTATGCCATGAACATATCAGTAGTTAAGTCTGTGTCACATAAATAGGTTTGTTATTGAGTTTTTAATGCTATGTTATTTAATACAATAAACAATAAAAGTACAACCCATGGCAATTTGATAGAATTTTGCAGAAAGCCAGAAGGTTTGGACGCCCAGGCTATAAAGCATATAAATGAAAAGAAAAAAAATGTTTTTAAAAATACCTACCATGATCTTTGAAGCCCAAAAGTTGCATGTTGCTATACAGTAGAAACTGCGCCAAACAGCAACGTACTGTTAGTCGCTTCATGACAATATTCAACAAAAATGTTTCCATCTTTAGCAGTTAATCGATTTTGCTCTGATGTACGGCTAGGTTTTATATACAAAAAAGTCAGCGGCGCCATCATGCTGGATTTCTTTTTCCCCAACACAAACATACTGTATGTACGCCCCCACTAGCAGCGGAAAAAAACAACATGCTATGATTGTTTGGTCACGCAGTGCAATGTTCCCATCCTGCCCATTTACCAACACATACCATAGTGACGAGCAAGACGTAATAACAGGGGAAAGAAAGGGAAGCCATATTGTTTTTTTGGTTTGTTTTTTCTTCATAACACTCACGCTGTGCCGTTCTCATAAACTGCGCGACAAGGACGGTCCTAGTTGCCATCACAGCCTTGATAAATGGTCGACTTCACCCTCGTTTGCTCCTCTTTTTATAAACTCGGAAATAAACGTGTATCGAGCGGGGTTCCTGCTGGGTCAGTCTCATGCCATAACACGGGGCTGCCTGCTTCAATTCAGCCACAGATGTGAGGGACAAATGGCTTATTCCACGTTTGACTGAGACAACGGCCATACTGTAAGGCGCCGTAAGGTGTTATAAAAATGTTACTGGGGATATTGAGAGATTTTGGAATAATTCTTCAAATGTAGGTTGACCAAAACCACAACACAGTGACAGAATATCTAGCGTCTCTGTGAACTGGCTCTGGAAGCTTTGGTAAGAAAAAGGAAAAGAAGAGCAACACAATAACAACAATAACCTCCATCTGCGTTTGAAATGCGAGGAGAGGAATGAAACCAATGGAGCCAATGGACGAACTTTATAACACTATCACTCTAAGGAGTTTTTCCTGCACAAAAGCTGGGTCAATGTTGGGTCATTTCAGAATATATACGATTAGTTTAGTTGACTTGTTAACTTGAGCATGTTAACTGTTTGTACCGTCTTAAATGAAGTGCCCCGTATCATCCCCAGGTTAAGTGCAGCCAACTCCCAGTTCAGCAGTTGCCATCAAGACCTCCTGCTCCCACTTCTATGCGCTCATTACATCTGAGCGCTGATTAATGTCGGCCTAATAAATCACCGCTCTTGTTACCGCCAAATAAAAATGAGCGGAGATAAAGGCTGTGTGTGCATCGTGTGAAGACGTATTTTGCGATCTGTAGTAATACTGGACCACCTGCGTTTTTTTTTTTTTTTTTTTTTAATGGGACAGGGACACAGAAGTGGAACAACCTTCATGCTCTAGTAGCTCACAATGAAACTGGCTGGCCTCCTGTGAAACCCGCTAATCATAAACAAACAAGTGGTCGGTCATGCACAAAGGAATGCCACCTTCGCGCGGCACTTTATTGTTATTCTTTTCATCGGAACATTGTCATATTTGTCAATGCATGGAATTGTTCGAGACCGAGAGGTTATAGTGGGTTGGGGTTTTGATTGTCAGACGAGCCATCTCTAGTGTTCTGAGGGGAGTGGGATTTAAAAGAATTATACATGGCTTCTAGCAGTCAAAGACATGCACATTTTCTGAAAGCATGTGACCCTACATGTAAGTGACACAAAATGTGGCTTATAAACCTGCCTTTTGGGACACCTCACCTGTTTTCAAACTGTTGTGACAGTTTTTAGAGTTATCTAACTAAAACTAGTCACAAGCAAATACACACTGTGATGGACCGTCTGGCTGCCATGCTGGCCTTTTGGTCAGGCTGCTGGGGAGCGCCGGCTTTCTGCATCACAGTGGGCACAAAGACTGCTGCTGATTGCCCTTATCACACCTAAGACAATAGGCCAAAGACCGGCCCTGGAAACAAAGTGCTTCTCGATTGTCCTACCACTGCAGACGTCTGCCCTTCATCTGCATTAAACACACCGAATGGGCATGCCGTATGTCACATACTGCGTCACCATTCCTGTGTCCTGCTGTGCTGTGACTGTCTTCTATAGTAACTTGATCAGAGGCTCTTCCCCGGCAGAGTTCGCGATGGATTGTTCTGTGTGTCGACTCTCCACACGTGTGTTAAAATAAATTACACTTTTGATAAGACAAATACTGTCAAGCTTTTTCCTTCATAGTGGTGAGAAATTCCATAACAAAACTAAAATCATTTATGTGGGTAGGACTTTGTTGGTCTTGATCTCATTGTGCAGTGAAGAGCCCTCTGTAGGCAACAGTGGGAATTATTCATATGTACAGCATTACACAAGCCGTCATTTTTTTGCTAACAGTATGCTAACAAAGTGCCTTAATAAATGTTCCTTAACCTCATAACCCCCGCCTGAACCCAGCGTATTTTATCCAGTTCGACTGAAAGCTTCTCGACTGGGTAGCAACAGAGTAATGCCTCATTTGAATCAGAATCAGAATAGTTTTTATTGCCATTGTTTGAGAACAGGTTAACAAACTAGGAAATGTTCTTGGTGCAGACGTGCAACATAAAACATATGACACAGAAAGCTTGAAAGCTAAGACCTACAAACGTGGTTGTAACTTTCATGTCACATTGTCGTCGTGTTTTTGTCACATTTTTTAAACGTTTTTGTCGCTCTTTGGTCGCAATTCGGTTGTGTTTTGTTACATTTTCGCTGCGTTTTTTTGTCGCTTTTCGGTCATCATGTCAATATCAGTGAGTTAGATTGCACTGCATCTAAGTCTATTATTAGCCACAACTGCAACACGCCCAAGCCAGTCCTAATGAATGGAGCACACAGTACATTCATTGAGCAGCAGCGACATAAAAACCTACACCGAATGAATATGCAAATGATTAGAACAACACCGTGTCGTCCTCAGTGCGAGTGCTGCAGACGACACTTTGTTGTGATGACCCATAAATGGTAAAGTGAGAAGAGTGCACATAGTAGTGGTAGAGAACGGTCTGCTAAGTAAAAGCAATCACGCAGCTTACTTTGAAGGAGTCATTTTTAGCTCGAGCCCACGTGACTTGATTGCTGCAAAATTGCCAATTACCTGGACATATTTAAGGGGCAGACAGAGCAGAGGGGCAGGTGATCTCAGGTGGAGCCGCTAAACACTCTTTTGACCGCATCCCGTCAGTCAGGGGTATTTTAGACGGGTGGCATGTCTTTGCAATAAACGGACCGGCGCGCTCTGTAGGGAGGATATTTATCAACCAAATGTTAATGTTTTGTTAATGTTAGCTTATTAAACAATTGAAACAATAGAGTCTGAATGTAACGCAGCTAGAAAGCCCTGAACACACAAGAAGATTCAACTTGACTGGAGGAAACATGTTTTTGTCATGAGGCTAACGGCTAACACAAAATAAAAATTGTAACTAGTGCAAAGTATTGCACTTGCAAACGAGCCTGTAAGTCATTTAAATTGATTGAGTTGTTTACATGTTGTATTGCAAGATAAAAGTTCCTACCTTACAACCACTGGCGTTTCCTTTGGGGCAGGATTCACAGCGAACATGATGTTTGTAACACGTTGCAGTGAGCTAACTCTTAATTTGTGTGGGACCATGCTAATCGTGAATGTAAAAGATGGGGACAGGAAGTACAGCACCAATCTTATTGTCCAGGGAGAAATCATGTGTGGGCACTGCGAATGAGAGAAAAAAAAAATCTTGACTCCTTTTGTTTTTGTTTTTTTACGAGATCGTCGACCCCTACTCTCGGGTAATGGAAATGCAGTTTATGTTACTTCATTAGTGGTGTAAGCCTGTGAGGTACTACATGATCATAATACTGTAAGTGCTTCTTTTAAAAAAAACACATTTTGTTAACTTACAAGCCAAATAATATTTCTTCTTCTGATTTTTGCAGTTTGTTAAATGTGCCAAGTCGTTACAGGCACACAGCAGGAATCTACCGCCTGCTTGTGGAGAAATTACGGTAAGACTAATGTCAGCACAATCAGACGAGATTCTGTTCTGTTCAAATTTCCTTTCAGCCTTTACACAAATTTTCACTCAGGATTGTCTTGGGATTTTTTTAAGGGCCTTGAACCGGTCTCTGTTCTCCCCTGGCCCAAAGCTCCGACACTACGCGCCAAATACTGATAGACTTGACATCAAAGATTTCCCTCCCTCTGTGACAGCCTAGTACCGCATCGACACAGTCACTCTCACTGCCCTACCTCCCAGTGCCCTCTCCTCCGTATCCCTCCACTCTAGCTCTAGGTGGAGTGTCACCTTGCTCAGTGCGCCCGGCGGCCTGTGGCTAGATGATGATTTATAGCGGGGGAAAGCGGGGGTACGGCAGATGAAGTTGGTGGATGGCTTGGTTTAAAATCACTTGTGGCGGTGTATGAAAGCGTAGCCAGATAAATGAAGGTGGGCTCTGCATGCCAATCACACGGGCTCTGTTCTCCAGTAGCTTTTCAATCTCTCCACACAGGGCCGTGGTCAGGGCAGTAATCATCTTTCTCTGTGTGAGCTAACACAGAGGGCCTTTCTTTAAATAGAATCTCATGTTCAATGCATTTTAAGCCACGTATAAACTCTAGGCCACTCACACCCTGTCTAATCAATGTTCAAAGATGTAGAAAATATGGCATAGAAGTAATTACCAGGGAAAATTTACCTCTGCTCCCACTACAACAACAACTGCTGAACCTCCTCCTGAACCCCTGAGCGACTGACCTGCAAGCAAAACGAAAGCTCTCTACTTTCGCAGTTTAAAAGTGAAAAAGACAGGAAACACATTATATGATAATTCAACTTTCTACTGTATAAAATATATATTTCATGAAGTCAGAAGACCCCCAGGATATTATGTTAAAGAATAATAAACAGTATATCTAAGTAAATGTGTTAAAGTGATAGTCTGTAAGTTTGCAAAGTGTGGAGAAAGTAAACAATCAAATTCCTCCCCTCTTAACAGAAAGCCCTTCTTAGTTTGCAAAATGAGGAGAGCAGGAACAAAATTTTCAAAATGAACCATCAAGCTCCTCCCCCTCCCTCCTGATTGGACCTGACAGGCTGGCTCACAGGTAAAGCTCGTCTCATTGGTCAACGCCGGAGGATACTAAACTCCGATTAGTTGCTGAGATCCGGAAAGGAGGGACTTTACAAAAAATAATATAGATCGATTATTACTTACATGATTAATGGTGGTTAATTTTGCACCTTTTATAAACTTTGTAATACACTTACACTTTCAGACGATCACTTTAAGATAACAATATAAACAACTAATGTCAAGTATTACTGTATGAAATCAAAGTATAAATGCTTTGATCATTGGAATGAGTGCAAGCGCTAATTACATTTTACTGTGACGGGTCCCCAAGTTGTTTTTCTCACTATTTTGGAGGTCATGACTTGAAAAAATTCTGAACTCAAACTGTGGTTAACAAAGAGGTGTGTTCTTCATTGAAAAGTGAAAACAATATATATAAAAAAATTACTAAACCCTATTTTAAATGTTGTTGGTTTCATCGGCTTGATAATATTTACATTATTCATTTGTTTTGACGATGGGAGTCCCCGATTGTTTGCATGAACTCCTGCTTCAGCCAGGGGTTGTAGCAGTAGCGCAGCGGTTAGCGCTCTTGCTTCACAGCTACAGTAGAGGGTCGGGTTCGATTCCCACCAGGGACGGGGCCTTTCTGTGTGGAGTTTCTATATTCTCCTGTGTCTGTGTAGGTTTCCTCTGGGTACTTCGGTTTCCCCTACCACTAAAAACATGTACAATAGGCCAGGATGGTGTGTGGTGAATGGAGGTGGTCAGAGGGACTGTTGGTGCAGATGTGTGCAGTCGCGACAGCGCCTGTCAGTCTGCTGGCTACAGTACTCCCCCATGGTGTAAAATGCTCTCATGTGTGTGACCATGTCTGTGAAAGGCGCTACATAAATAAAGATCTTCTTCTTCTAAAAACGACTCAAACTGCAAAGGTCATTTGTGGTGCACATGTGGAAAAGCAAACATTTATTTTGCAGCTTAGATTGACAGATAATGACTACATAAAAGAACACATTTAAAAAACTGAGCATTGAGATGAATATCTATGGTGGACAATGACGGTAGATAAAGCAACAATGACTATTTGTGTGTAAGTTTACAAACACAGAACAACAGAACTATCCATCCCGGAAAGTTTGAGACGACCCACATAAAGCTAGCCCTGTCCCGGTGGATGACTGTCATAAATCTCACTTCAGAAGACGTGGGTTTACAGGAAGCACGGCTCCCTATGTCCACAGCAATGCAGCCTTAAATTATCCTTGTGAGACAAATCGGGGGTATGCTGACAACTTCTGCCTATTGTCCCGCCCTGGAAGAGATTTAGAGACAAGGAGGTTGAAAAATTCTGGATTTGATTTTACAAGAAGCACGTTGGGTCCTATTTCACTATGTTCATTTTGTGAGCAGAACAGAGCAGAATCGATAACATCTATCTACAGTACTGTCATCTTTACTGTTTTACATGTGAGAACGTGAGGACTGTCTCCCTCCTCCGTTGGGAATAACAAACACTAGATAAGATAATCACTCATCTAAATGCGTGATTTTGCTGATGTTAGACAAAGCAGGCAGCACTAATTTATATTTAGTATGTTAATACGGCCAGCGCTGTGTTTTTTATTCTTTTTTTTTTTTTTATAAACGAGAATTAATATCACACACTTCAATGGCAGAGCGCACCCCTGTGATGTGTGGCCTTCAGTACGGGGCCGATCCCCGTGGCTCTTAACTAACAAGAAGACATCACAGCATACCAAACAGCACGGCTTCTGGACGTTTACTCGCAACGGGCTCAAGCGCTTATCATTGCACTGTGCACTGCCAAACTAATAATACGTCAATGTAGCGCGTCCAGGAACCAGTGGGATGTAAAATGCAATTATTAGGAGACAGGGGGAATAGCAGATTGCATTTCTATATACAGTACATTTTATAATTGTTTTACAATGAACAATATGTTATTAAGACCTTGGACATACTATTGACATATAATAAAAAAAAAAAAAAAAACTGGGGCTCTATAGAATCTGCATAGGGACAGACCTAGGGGGTAATTTGCCTACTGGCTACTTAAATCCAAGAACTATATGAATAAATTGCCCTCTTTGCCACTTTTTCGATACCGTGACTTTAACGATACTTGGCTTTCAATGCCAACACCTGAACAATAAAACACAGATAATAATAATGTTAATTCATTCCTTTTTTCATTCCATTAATTTCTTTTGCAGTTGCATCATTTGTTTGAGGTGAAACAACCAAGAAACTCCCTTTAACAAAAGGGCAGAAAAAACACTTTCCAACTTTTTCTTATTTCCTTTCGCCATTAAACATCTTTTCCAAGTATTTTTCCCCAAATTTCCCTTTTTTTTTTCTAATTTTTCCCCCCCATTTTTTGTACGTGTTTTTTCCCCAATTTCAAAAAAATAAATAAAATAAAATAAATTTTCCCCCAATTGTGTCCCAAATTTTCCCCTTTTTAAATTTTTTTTTCAACTAGTCTTTCACTTCAAAATTCAAATTTGAATATAAAGATTTATATTTCTTTTCGGTACCTGCTTTCAATACTTTTTTTTTTGTCCTATTATTAGTCCCATTGTGATTACGAATCCTGAGTCCTGGCCCCAGAGGGGAATCTATTGCACATGTTTTTAGTGGTAGGGGAAACATACGCAGACACGGGGAGAACAGCAAACTCCACACAGAAAGGCCCTGCAGGTAGGAATCGACCTCGGGACCTTCTAACCGTGCCCCCATTTAGATACCAGTAGTACCTAAACCTTTTTTTTTTTTTTTCGATACCAGACTGGCACCCAGAACGGAACCCAGCCCTACTACTGCCTAGCTGAAAAGTAGACATTCGGAGTCAGTGTAACTTATATAGCGCGTGGCCGGCCCGCGAGCGTTTGTCCGCACTGTCCATACTGCGTGAGTCACACACAGACAGATTGTGGCCTGCGCTCCATCTGAGTCCACTCATATGTCACTGATAGCGCTTGCCACATATTGTTGCATTGCTCAGTCATCTCCCGCCGAACATATTGCCGGCGCCGCCAAACGGAAAAGCGTTGACCATGAACGCAAATGGACAGCCATTTGCGATTCCGATGTCAAGTTTGAGCGAGCGAACCAGCCATGAGTAACAAACGATGGAGAACTTTAACTCCATATTATAGTACTTGTATAGGGCTATACTGTGGAGGCTACTTAATCCTTAATAATGTATAGACCCCCCTTCATTGCTTTCTCAACCCCCGTGGGCAACATACAACAATCTCTTTTGCTCAGTAGACTCTCAAAATTGGTTCCCAAAAATGTCGAAAACCTCCGTCAGCATAATTTGCACATCAAAAAGTGTTTTCCAAAGCGGCACCAGTTGCTCCGTGTTTTATCAGCTCGCACTGTCCTCGCCATCGTCCATCAGTGCTTTCCCCGCAAATATGACTGGCCCACTTCTCTGCATGTGGCAACAATAGCGTCAGCGCACAGAAATGAATCAAATTAAGTGGAATGTCAGATGGGCTAACGGCGCCCTCCTTCCCCTCGCAGCGTGAAAAGGAGCAGGTTTGCGCCTCCGATTTGTCTATATAGTCCTCCTGGCCGTGAGTTTTGTTTCATCTTTAGTGGAAAAAACGATTATGCTGGTGCGCAAATGGGAGAACACAGTATGAAGCGAGTAACATGGTGGACAGGTGCATTCATTTGAGATGTAAGATCAATTCCAATTTAATGGTCGCCATTTTCAAATCAGAAGTTTGGAAATATTTTTGTAAACTACATGATAGATCTGATATGTATAAATGTATTCTAGACCTCTACAAGCATGCTCTGAAATGGGGATTCTTGAATTAGTTTAGCAGTTAGTACACAGTCTTCTCTCAAATATTACTGCCATTTTGACACAGGTCAGAAAAATCCTATTTGGATATTATTCTAAAAAATAACAATTCAGCCAAACCATGCGATGACATCACTTATGAGTCAAAGACAGCACTGGTTTTATTTGGCCATTCCCCTCGCTCTCCTCTCAAGATGAAAGTTAGCTTTCATACTCTATAGTGACAGAAAGAGCTCACAGTAAAATGCTAGTGATGTTGGGATGAAAGTGAATGAGAAGTCACAGAGCTGAATGGATAAATAGCATAGAGCAGAGGCTTGTGTTGTACAATAGAAGCAGTGACTTTGTTGCTAATTTACAGAAAAATAATGGCGTTACATCTGAAGCGCCGCGGCCTTGGGGCAAAGACATTTGTTTGTTTGAACAAGTTTAACCTCCAGCCACTGTGGGTTTTCCGCTGTAACGAATAGAGCCTAATTAAACCAATGTTTCTAACATTTGTTTTGCTCCTCATTGTTGTCAGCACAGCAGAGGGAGAAGTAATGCCAACAATTACAAACAGCATAGAAAGCATGGAGAAATTAGTGAATCACAATCAGTAATTCTTGGCCACCTCCACGCACTCTCAAAGAACATCCTTGATAATGTGATCATGGCCGGCTGGGTGGCGTAGCAGTTAGTGCTCTTCCTTCACAGAAAGAAGGTCCCAGGTTCGATCTCCAGATGAGTCCCGCCTGAGGGACCATGACTTCCATGAAAGAGAGATTTCACAAACCGAGTTACCTGGTTAAGTAAGGATCCTCTTTTACAATATACAATATCTAATGTAGTAGATGTAGAAGGCACAGTGACTGAAGTGGCTGTGTCCTGAACAGGGGACAAAGCAACTTGAACCACCAACCAAGTAAAAAACATGCACATAGTAATCGTTCTTTTAATATAGTTATTCACTTTTCTATCCAACTCTCCAATTCTCATCCCATAAGGAAAGATTTGCCCTCCTCTGTCGTCGTGAATCTAAAGCTCACGCTTTCTCCCCCTTACCGCTTAATTGTTTAGTCTGACTCCGCTGTCTTCACGCCTCTGTGACCGTTTGTTAATGTGATTTAGGGCGGAATAGCGAGACACCACAAATCCAATACGAGCTTCTAAACACGACATAAATCCGACACTGAGCGGCGGTCCGTGTTCGAGAAAATAAAGCGGGGCGGGACGGTGAGGAGTGGCGGCAAACAGAGCAAGAGCCCGAGATTATCCATGGCCTTTACTGCTTTATACTAATCCATACTTTACAATATTGTCGCGCGTCACCAGGAGGGCATAAATCTGCAGCCTGACACACAGTCTATTGACACACTTACCAGGAGCGCACAAGGGGAACAGAGGACATCCCATTTGTATAGAGTAGTTTAGTTTGGCTTTTTTCTTCCACCATTGTGCACATGTGCGGCACTTTTTTATCCCATTGAGAGTTCATTATCAAAGCACTAGTTGTTTTTTCAATAAAATCCTGACTCCGCAGTACGCTAGGCAGTGTCTTGTTAGCGCACTCCAAAGTCCTCTCCCTGTGCAGCCCCGAGATAGCTGGAGTTGAAGCCATGTTGGATCGTGGCCAGTTCTATGTGGGTCTCTAAAAACAGCAGTAGCTCCAGCACTTTCTCCCCGGTCCCTCTTCCCCCTTCTTTCCTCTTTCTCTCTCGCCTTCCTCCCTCCTGAACACGCTCTGATCTCCTGAACATCAATCCCCCCCCTCCCCGTTCCTCAAAGCGAAAACCGGCGAAAGGGAGATGACAAAAGTGAGATGACAGATTAGCCGCTATATATAGTGGGAGCCTCGTGTCGCTTTTTTCTCATTCTTTCTTGCCTCTCTTTGCCCCCCAGACATTGAGTACACCTTTTGGCTTGAGACCGATGCAAATAGACCACTTTTACTCCTTCAGCGCGCTCAAGCTCTCCGTGATTCAGGCCAGTAATGGTGCCAACTCTCGGAGGTAGAACTTGGAATTGTTTAACACGCGCAATTTACTTAAAGGGGCCGTGTCTGTAACGCATTCATTCATCCCGCAAATCTCTGCCACCGGGGCAGCTTTCAGGGTTCATGCAGGTAGAAGCTAGTCAAACTTAGGACTTTTTATTGCAATTTTATTACCTCAATGAAAAAACTTTCTTGCCACAAACTCAGTAAATCTGTGCATTTACTTTTTAGATACAGATACAGACGGCAGCTCTGGAATTGCCCATATATGGTCATGTTTGAAGCAGTTGAGAGGGAAAACAAAGACGACAAAAATCGGAAATTTCTATAATTACTACTTTAAAAATGCTGAATTGTCGAGTGTTGACTAAATAAATATACAAACACATGGAGAGGAGCAAAGTAGTTCAACATCCCATAAATACATAAATAACGGCGAATTCTAACATGATGCTTCATATTAGCATCATGCTACATGCTAACGCTAGCTATGACTGACGTTTTTTTCGCTTCTACTGAACAATCTGCTGTGAAATAACATCCCGATTATGGACCCGATTTAGACTTGACTTTATTTCTGTGTTATAAATAAATTTATACTCTGAAAACGGCCAAAACAGTGAAAAATTGTGTTTCCCAAAACATACTTCCTTCACCATTGATGGGAGCAACATCTACGTCACATCAGTGGCGCCAAAGGGTTAACGCCCCTTTTTGGGGGAAAACAGAAGCTCCGTACATTGGAATGAATGAGGAAAGATTGCCTGAAAACCTTTAATTTATACATGAAAAACGTTTTCTTTGTTTTATTTAATTATCGAACGTGAAAAGGAAGCCAGGGAAGTGACCTGTTGTTTCAGATTATTCACAGAGAAGACGGTTAATGTTTTAAAACTGAGCTGCTAAACCCACTGTGATCATGACTTGTCTGTGACATTTGCCTGTGTAACCTTTTCGCTGGATGCTTTATAATGTCACTACAACAGCTTCAGCTTTTAGTCTGTTGCTTTTATATTATCATTAAATCAAAATCATTCAGCCTACAATGTAGTTTCATAGCTTATGAGAGCAAATGGTATGGTTCATTCAGCAGCTAACCTACTAGCTGCTAATGCTAACGTTAATGTGCGTTTTAAAACCGAGAGAATCATTCATTAGGCCTAATGCTGAACAGGTTTGATGAGTTTGAATAATTAGGCCACAATGTGGAGCTGTTTCCTCAGTAATGAGCTCTGACATGGCCATAACAGATGCTAGTGATCAATAAACTCGCATATAAGTGTCCACAAAAAATAAAAAATCTTCCAATCGTCTTCTGACAGTGACTTGATGTGTCTGTAATCAAGAACGGACATTGTCCTGTAGTTCTGATCACTGGTTTGGAATATTTTATCCTCCGAACGAGAAATAGTCCCTTTTTCACATACACACTAATGCAATTTTTAACTCTCGATTCCCCCAAAATGGGGCGTTGCCCAGTAAAGGTTCCCGGATGTTGCTCCCATCTATCGATGAGGCCACGCCCCCTTGTGTAACGCAATGCCGACTGTATATTCAACAAATTGCACAACTTTTGAGCAACTTCAGCAAAACATGAAGTTGAATGTGTCTTTGATCGTACTTTTTTTGTATTTTCGATTAAATTGATGTGATAAAAGAGAGGCTGGAAACAAATGTAATGCTTTTCAACGGCATTCACTTTGGCACAATTCATTCGCTCCGTTTTCCTGCATTGCCCTGATAATTGCTCGCTCGTTAGAATAATGAACCTAAGCTCGTGCCAGTTTCTTCCGTCTCAAAAATTGCCGTGCAAGTACAGAAGCCCGCCCCGCACTCGCCCCGTATGGCCCCTTTCACAGCGCTCGCCCTTCAGAAGTAACGGAGGAAGCTGTACCGCACATCTAACGGTGACATTTCAAAAGATTATCCCCAACCTGTACTCTGAATGAAACACTTCCTGGCGCCACGCCGTAGCAGCGGCACGGCACATCTCTAAAGTGGAGATTTGTTTGAACGCTCTGTCGGCGGTTTTGACAGGTCGAAATTCCCCGACACCGGAGCGGCACAAACAGGCCTTGTTGAGGAGCAGATACAGTGAGCTGCTCTTATAAACGCGCTTTTGATAGAGTCTGTCTTCTGGTCACTTCAAAGCGGGCCTGATGGAGTGGGCTAAGATGGGGGAGAGGAAGGAGGGAAATGTCAGAGGAGAGGAGGGAAGGATGAAAGGAGTGAACGGCATAGAAAAGGCAGATGAAAGAAAGACCTGAGAGACTAAACTACTGTAGGCTAACGGTGGGCTGGAGTTTGAGAGATGCCGAGATGAAAAATGTTGAAATATGAGAGTAAAAGTAGTTATTCAATGAATTTAGGGTACTCAAGTTGAAGTAGTAGGTGTTACATGAGTAAAGACATACTGACAGTACTACTATACCTCAAGTGGTACCATTTTAAGTTTCAACCTCTATGACCACTGGACTTTCTGTACTCTATGTTCGCCATGAGACTGAAATCAATCCATCAGTACTCAGGTAGTTGTAGTATTTTAGTATTACACAGAGGCACCTGAAGGTAAATGATTTGAATTCAAGAGAGTCTTAAAGGCACACTGCGTAACAATTTGGACTATATTGTTGGACTATACTGACTATACTGCCATCAGTACAACATGCTCCTAGTGACCAGCTCACAACAGAAAAGGCTATTACTGCATTGGGTAATCACCGAATGGATATGGATGAGAACCAAACCTGTTTAAACCCCAAATTCTGCTGACTTTAGTTGTCATCTCCATGGAGACGAGCTGGAGACGTGCCCACTCCCGGTAAAGTTATAGTCATGTCTTAGGAGAATTGAGCCGCTCACAGCAAAAGCACATGCCTGTTTGTTCATTTATGAGGTATTTTTTAATGATGAAAATATCTGTCATGAAATAAACGCATGTATTTCAAGTTTATTTAATGGGTAAAATTCTACGCGGTGTGGCTTTAACTCAACCTTGACACACATTTGGTGTCCGATGCCATTCTGTGACATGATCTGCATACTCTCAATAAAAACACTGAAAAGATCATGTACCCAAGGTGCAGGATTCGAGCCTCTTATTGAAAACAGCTGCTGTGGTGAAAATAATAATTGTGTTGCCATGACAGAAAACTTTGGTGAAACTGGAACAATATGGTCACCAACGATGAAAATTCGGCTTGCTTGTGTATAGCATCACCACTTTAAAAGCAAATGACAGGTTTTAATGCTTTAGAAAATATGACTTTGACTTTTGAAGCTACTGACAGGAAGTGACATAGATAGAGGTAAAATTCCATAGCAGTTTGACTCATTTCCCATTGACGTAACATGGTTGGCAACAGTTTATAATTGTTTGCCTCTATCTATGTCACTTCCTGTCGGTGTCCAATAAGGAATAATTCACACCAGTCTAAATAAAATAAATCGGGGGGCCTTCACCTTAGAAAAATGAAACAAGATCGCTGCTGTGCTGAGCAATGACTTTTCTCTGCACGAATTTGACATGTAAGCAGATGCGTAGCATGAAAAGACCATACCTCAAAAGTTCTCATTGATATTCAGTGGTTTTAAAGTGAATATTTCATCTTCATCCCTGCCGAACATAATGAGATTAAAAAGTCGTTGCGGCAATACGGCAAGACAAGTCAGATGCAATGATGTGTCCGAAATTATCAGAAACAATAACTGGCAAACGTCGTTATCCACTGGCGAGCGCTCAGTATCGGCGCATTACCTTTAATTTTAGGGGAATAACAAATGACAGAGTGCGGTTTATTGCTTTTCTGCTGCTGTGGAGTGTGTAATGTGTTCAGTATAATGCAAAAGAGCCAAAAATCACGCCTCCTCAAAACAAATAGTCCGGGAAAATCAATGAGACGGCAAGCTGCGCGCAACAGATCAGTCGTCTGGTGACAGGCCATTAGGAGCGGGAGGCGAGGGAGCGATTGCAAGTTGGAAATGTGCAAGAAATAAGCCTTGTTTAAAAGAGAAGATTACAAAAATAAAATAAAAAAACAATTGGGGAAAAGGTACAAATGAAAGGTGCGCTTATATTGTGCTGTGAACCGAAACCATTATGGCCTTTATTTGTGTGTATGATACTTTTTATAGTGTCTGTAAGGAAATGTGTCCTCTGTATTTGATCCTTCCCTCAATGCACTGCAAAACTGAAACCTAGAAAAAATCCCTATAATCAATGAGCGACTAGACGCCGATCAGTGGCGTGTCAGGGCATATAGATACAGGCAGGTGAGGGAGCGGGGGAGAGAAGCTGTGAAAACGACACAAAAAATCAAAGTCCCCCGTTCAGGACGAGACAGATTGACCGACGTGCTCTTCTTACCCTCCGTCCCAGCGGCGCTATGCAGTTAACAGGGCTCCGCGATGTAGTCGAGTGCCAGTGAGCCAAAAGCTACAATAGACAGTGAGCGGAAATCAATACCTGCCCGGGCCAATTCCTCCGAGCGGCTCCGGTGATTAGGACGGCTGCTGTAGGAGATGCGCGTATATGGATCAGGTGCTTGGCTCAAGGGCGCCGGGGCCAGCGGCACAACGTGGAGCATTTCGAGTTGTCAAAAGGTCAGTCGATGAAAAGAGCTGCACTTGCTGGAATGATTTGTTGAATGAATGGGCTAATGCCAATCTAAAGGGGGTTGTGAAGTCTTTTCACAAATTATAATTTATATATAAAACTGTGTTGATGTAATCTGTGCTTTAAGGTCCATTTGAATTGGGCGGACATTTTATTACTACATTGTTATTGTCTTTCTGTTGGAACCACTGGGGGCAGTGTGTTAGAAGGAGGAGTCAGATTGCGCAGAGGAAGTGCCGACAAGAACATTCCAAGAGCACTGATTGGTTCGACAAGGAGACGCCTACTTCCTGTTCCTATAAATTACTCGCGCACAAAAGGTGCCGTCTCTCTTCTCTCCTCGCTGGACAACCAAGATGTAGAGCTCCGCATAGCTTGTGTTTAGTTTGTAATTCAGGGAATAAAACAATGATTTTAATAGAACGAGTCTCCGTCTTCTGTCCATAGTAAAGAATACGCCGACAAATCAGAACTCGGTAAACTGCATTGGAGTTTGGTGTAGTTGATAGTGACTTAGCCATATCATATTGTTCAGTTTTACTGTAATACTGTGATCTAATTAGCCTGATCACCGCAACTAGCTTTTGGTCTGACGCAGGTGGAGAGCCGCACTATGCTATGCTAGCACTTGGACATTACTCTAGGGCGTAGTTTACACGGCGACAAAACGGCAGTACGTTGGTATCGGACGGACGTTTCTTTCACACAATAACGCACATCGCATCGCCTGTGACACCTGACCTCACAGAAAACTCTGGAGGAGTAGTTCATCAATGTCTCAGCGGGAGGTCGTCTCAGCCTCATATGAGCGGAGGAATATGAGGACGAATGCAGAATGGTCATGTCACAGCCCTATCTGAACACTGATTGACTAGACTCTCCATCTCATTGTATTGTGTTGAGAAGCTTATCGCATTTAGATTTGGTCAAATAACGAGTGTAAATCATTTGTAATTACATACTGTACTTTTACTTTAGAAAGCTCTAGAGTTGCCTAAAAAGCCACAACATTCAAGGAAGCTGTTTACCGGACAAAGGTGTGCACAGCAGTTTCAGTGGTTTTGTTGACACCTCATAGATTTCATCCAAAAGCAGATCCAGAGAGGCGGCACTGTTGCGTTTTCCTGGAGCCTGATGGGGAACGACGTGTGTTGGGACGACAGTGGCGCAGTTGGTAGAGCGGGTCGTCTCGTGATCGGAAGGTCGGGGGTTCAAATCTCAGCTCTTAATGATGCACACTGTTGTGGTGTCCTTGGGCAAGACAGGTCACCCACCTTGCCTCCAGTGTCTGCGTGCATTGGTGTATGAATGAGAGAGTGAATGGGTGACCGGTTCCTTGCTGTACAGCGCTTTGGGCCTAATGAAGGTAGAAAAGTGCTATATAAGTTGAGTCCATTTACCAGTGAGACATCACACTGGTAATGGACCATTTAGTAAAAGAAAGCAGAACTGTGGAGAAATTGAGCTTATAGGACTGCACGGTGCTAACTCGAGATAGGACTAATTCTGTTTCCATTATGATAATTACATATATGTGCTCTCTACAACATATTTGTCCTGACCTCAATAAATAATATAGACCTGACCTTTGCAAGTAAAGTTGGCTAAAAGATGTTTACAGGTGTTTAGCACAAAAACAGTACAGCTCAGTTTTGTCAAATCAGTTTTTGTAGTCATTATATTTGATATTATTACACAACAGACAATAGAAGTGTGGAATTGGGGCACTGGAATGACCATTATAAACTAAACCAGCAACTTTGACACCGCATCGAAATGACAAGAAGATTGTACTTATGTTCAGAGCTCAGTTTCTTTGCTCTGTGTTGTGGCAAGAAAGTAAATTAACACGAGTCTTCAATCTTCAGTCTTTAGAAAATTACGATTACATGCACACATTTTTTTCCAAAATTGGTTTTGACCTATCTAGCAGACAGGCAATGTTAAAAATAGCTCTCTAAGATTGAAGACAGCCAGTCCTTCTTGAAGATTAAAGCTGCTCAGGGTCCAGTGTGGTAAGAGAGATGTCCCACAGTTTAATGCTGAGACAGACATCTGAAGACAGCTGCTCCTAACCCCCGCCTCCTCCTCCTCCTCCTGTCCTGCTCCTGCCCAGACAAACTTAACTCAAGACCCGACACCTCCCTGTCTCTTATTCATCACATTTTATCTATAGAATATTTTAAAACCTTCTAAATTATTATGAGTTTAATCTAGGAGAATCTCAAGTGGTGACTTTGTCAGAAAGAGTGTCCGAGTCTATATGGGGATATAGAGGTTCTGTCCATCTCCGATTGCACTCACCCCACAGTTTCTAAATTAACAACTCAAGACTAATCTCAAACTTAAGAGCGTGACCCAGACTCTAACCAAAACATGTCTGTTGTTTGTCCCCAGCTGGGATGGATCTACGTTTATTTAAAATATTGTTACTTGCCGTCCCCCCTGATCAGGGGGCTAGGGTTAGGGTGAGGGGTCAGGGTTATGGTTAGGAGTGGCAAGTGTGATGTAAGTTGTGTTTCACTCACACAGATCTTACACATATTAGAAACTAGAAGGTCTTAGCTTTCAAATGAGGTATCACACTGGCATTATAGGCTGTATGCTCTATAGTCATTATGCTTTGAGATTTGGATGTGCATAATTGGAGAAAATAACTCTATCCCTCAAGTCAAAAGGCATAGTTACTGTAAAATTCAAATAACTTGTCCAGGATTAGATTGAAAAATACATATAATCTAATGCCAAACGCAAATGCAAAGCTCTGCACACTATAGGAGGCATGACAATCATAAGCTATGTGAATAGCTTGAAAAGGCAGCAAAATAATGACATTATACAGTGCTGCATGGTAAGAGAAGGCATAGCAGATGATAAAACGTCAGATACATTTTGTGATAATGGCTGTTCAAGGTGGTTCAAAAGAGCCAAAGACACCACAAAATATTAAATCAGTTGCAAATATCAAGTTTGCTTTAAATGAATAATAAAAAACTATCAAACTACCTCCACTCTCCACGTGACCGTGCCTGACCCACTAACAGCCCAGCACGCTACACAGCAGCTAACCTTGAGAATCACACTCATTGTCATTTCACCGTGGCCTAAAAAATACAAGTCCATACAGCCCGTTTCTGCCAACCACCGCACCCCATATCACAGTTTAGATGGAGCAGGTCCGCCGCACTCAGAGACCTTATGATTAATGATAGCATTGTTAGTCCTAATGAGTGCACGGACTCCAGAGCTGCCCTTATCTTCCGGCTCTATGGCTGGCATCTGCTTACACGTGTAGGGGGAAAGTGGACCTGCAGCGCTGGAGGCTATAGCTGAATCTTTTATTCTTGGCACCATACAGACAGTATGTTAACAGACTACCCATGCATTTTTAGGGAAAGAAAATGGTCAAATATTGGCTTACTTCGGCTTTAGACATTATCAATGACAGGTGAAGTGAACAACGTAGAGTATCTCATCTTCATTGCACTTCATTTTACCTATTAGGTACATTAGTTCGATGCAGACAATATTTGCATTTTAACAAGTTTGACAATGGCCAGGATGAGAGTTGGACAGATAAACTGACACTTTTCCTAAACTGCAGCTCTTGCTGTGTGTCTGTCTGCTGGGTTTAGTGTTGTTCTAAAGTGGTTCAGGGAAGACAAAGTGAAGAAGCAACAGGTGACGGATACGAAGATCAGTGATAAAGGACCAAAACCAATTAGTTACATGTGATCGCATTAATAATGTATGTAGAGTCAACACTAAACACGGTTGAGGCTGCGTTTCAGCCAACAGCTGAAATCAGGAACTGTTTTCTTGTAGATGTGAGACAGGTCTCAACTCTGTTCAAAACCAGACTGAAAACTGTTCTGCTATGTGCATATGAAAACGGAAAGTATAAATCTGCATTTTTTTATTAAATCTTTATTGATTATTTGCTGTATGTTTTCATTGATTGTATGGCTTTATAAGTTTAATCATGTGCACAAAATGCTACAGATAATCTAAGTACTAAATCTATAAACTTGCCTTGTCTTGCCTTTCTGTATGATTGTGAAATACTCCTTCAATCAATCACTGTTTATTTATAGAGAGCTTTTCATACACAGGTGCATCACAAAGTGCTTGACATTTATAAAGACATTAAAAACATTCTCGCCTGTCAAACCTCCCACCCTCCCAATATATACAGTTATCACAATACACACACACACCTACACCCCCTACCCTTTACTCTACACTCATACACAGAATCAAAATCAAGTACATAAGGCTGGGTACAGATGACCAAGGTGAGGAAACCCCATAAGAGGAGCCGTCCTCCCCGGGAGCAACAGACCAGCTGCAGCTGCCCGGGCACCGACACAAGGGTCCCCATAGGAGGGGCGGCAGAGACACCACACCTCCACCTGGGCACCCACAGGACAGCACCCACACAGCCACAGCCAGTCACCGCTCCCGAGGCAGAGGGCTCCTTCAGAGGAAACACTGGAGATTCTACAAATATAAGAAGCAGTATAATAACATTGATAAAAAGTTTAAAAACAAAGTAAAAAACAGTCAGAAACTAGAAATAAATATCAAAATATCAATACATATGAAGAAATATCAAGTTATCAAGATTAATAAATAGATAGATAAATAAATGGGACTAAAATAAATGAATAGATCTTCAGCCTGAACATGAACGTTCTCTGCAGCCCTGTCAGCTAAACATGACTGCCATTCTATGCCAACAGGCTCTCCAACTCGTAGTGAGAACTAACTCACTCATTCACAGCAACATCACACGTCAGATGATGAAAATGTATCGGAATCTGACCTAAATCTGTAAATAATAGTTTTCAATCTGTTGTATTATTTTCTGACGTCGAGTGTCTGGGGACAGTCAGCACAAGGACAGGTTAATTTGAAATGGACATACGATCAGTGTAAATCCCCACAATAGATCCGAGCCATGCCAAGTTAAGACCCAGAGCTGTTTGTCTCAACACTAATGGGATTAAAACAGCATTCTTCCAAACAAACCCTGTAATTGAGCTAAGCGAAGTTACATTCCAAGTCTTGTCAGCACAGTAGTTGGCGTCCGCGAAAGGTGCTGGTGTGTCCGGTTTCATTCCACAAATACTGTACTACACAGCCGTGACCCCCTTGTGTGTGTGTCGTTAACAGGAGCTTGGACATACTCGGCGTATATGTGCGTCTGACTGTGTGGGAAAGAGAGGCTAGAGGTCAGAGCGAGCCGACAGAGAGAAAGTGAGAGAACGATGAGCGCCCAGAAGTCCTTGCAGCCTTTTACAGAGGAAAGAAGTATGTACTGAAGTATACTGACTGCCTAGAACCACGCTAAAGTAAAAAAAAAATAGCTATGCTATTTGTGAGTAAAAGGATCATGCTGTTGCTGTGTTAAAAATGTTGGCCTTTTATTTTTGTTTCATTACGCAAACACTGTTGCATCTTTCAGTATCACTGGCTCTGTCTTCAGTCAGTAGACTTGCTACAACCCCAAATAATGCCTTCTGCTGAAGTAATTTCTGTGAGGTTTCCAAAGTGTTTGTACCATATTCCCGAAAACCTTAAAAAATTAGATATTTTTTTTCCTAATATGCACAACCTCATAGAATATTTCACCGTCCATGCCGAGACTAAGATCAAATCATGACTAAAATGGGACTTAAAGGGGTCTAAAACTGGAATGAATTACAACATGGTCATACAGCCTTTGCTCTGCCCAATCCCGTCAGATCTTGGAAGCTAAGCAGGGAAGGGCCTGGTTAGTACTTGGATGGGAGACCGTTTGGTAACACCAGGAAGCCTAGCGAATGTAGTGAGTGAGTGAGTGGTTGGTGGTGGTCGGAGGGGCCGATGGCGCAGACTGGTTGCCTCGCTTCTGTCAGTCTACCCCAGGGCAGCTGTGGCTACAATAGTAGCTTACCACCACCAAGTATGGAGTGAATGAATAATCAGCTGTGAAGCGCTTTGGGTATCTTGAAAAGCCCTATACAAATCCAAGAGATTATTATTATTATATTAACATATTGTAGGCCACGTGTAAACCAAGGCCATACCGCCTTTGCTATGCCCGATCCCGTCAGACTCGGAAGCTAAGCAGGGAAGGGCCTGGCAGGACTTGAATGGGAGACCGTTTGGGAACACCAGGAAGCCTGGCAAATGTAGTGTGTGTGTGAGTGGTTGGTGGTGGTGGCTGATGTGTGCAGACTGGTTGCCTCGCTTATCATCACGAGTATGGAGTGAATTAATAATGCACCAAATTGTAAAAGCGACTTTGAGTGTCTGGATAAGCGCTATATAAAACTAAGCATTATTATTATTATTATTATTAAACCAAAAAAGACTGTAAAGCTTAAATTGTATCAAAATAAAATGAACTAAGTCTAAAAGGCAGATGACTCTGACAGCCACATGAAGAAGCCCAGGTAACACAGGTGGTACATGTGCCACAGTTTGAGAACCACTGGCAAAGGTCACATGTCATACATTCTCCTACATTGTGACGACTGCTCTTCATGTTCACAAAGTAAGTAAGTAAGTAGTAATTGAGAAGTTTCCATGTTCTCTCGGGTTGGTTTCCTGTGTGCTGCATTCTGTCACTCTCTGCTCTTTTCCTTAGGTAAATCGAAAGGATGGGTCAATAGCAGAGACGGTGATACTTGTAGCCTATACCTTTAGCTCACTGACGACGTTACCTGACTCGAACTATGTATACAGTAGTAAAGACCCACTTTGTAACAGGATACATAATAAACATGTCAAGAGCAAGGTCCCACACTTCACCAAGTCCTGTGTTTACTGCAGCGAGGCACAATGATGCCGGCTTTATCCTGCCGTCTACAGGTGGGCATTGGTTCTCAGATGTATCACGCCTCTCCTGAGCTCCTAAAGCTGTCAGCCATTTATGATTATCAACTCAAATGTCACAGATGTCGCCCTGTCAGCGGGTGATTCAGAGATGGGGTCGTACGAGGATTCCAGAGGCCCGTGCTCTGTTACTGAAGCTGGGGTAGGGACAGTAAAGCCAAATGCATTGTTGTCATAGTGGGACTCATTGTCAAACAGGTTACGGTAAAGGTCAGGAACATGGAGGGATATGGTTAAAGGGCTTACACTGCAGCAATTTGGGGATTGATGAGAAAAAGATGTTCTTCTTTTACGTTTCAGAGGCAAACCGAAAATGTGAACATGAGTATTAAGAATAGGTTTTAAGCTAGCTTTATGTCATTTGTGCACATTTTTTGTGGTGGATGGACGAAACGGTAAACATTTAGAACATTTAGAAACATCCGTTTGCTTGTCGACAGCTCAAATACGATTAAAAATGTTTTGCCCTCTTGACAAATGAATGCCTTTATAGGTCAAGGTTATTGTATGGAGAACACGCATTTAAAAAATAGAAATAATCTGTCCATAGTTGTAATTGATTTTCTGTCAGCGAAAGTGAATAAACTGTCAAGAAAGAAATTGCATTCTATGGGTTTAATTTGAAAAATATAGACTTGTAAGGGCCTGACGCAATTTCAGAAAGACATATGATACAATAGTCTTAAGTGGCTCAGTGAATAGATGGATAGAGCATTTATCAACGATCCAGTTCTGAACTGTTTACCAGTGTGAGGAATAATCAGTGTCCAGCTCTTCAACCAGGAGAAAGTCCTTTCTCTCTCTCTGGACATGGCGGCCTTTCTCGCATAATATCTATTGTTAACACTGACGATGGAATATACCTGCTAGAATTACACTGCCCATCCAACATATTCACACAATCCAATCTTCTTCCATCTGAAAAGAGCCTGAGACTAAAAACTGAAACCTAACAACGGTGCCTATACCGTGATACTCCATCCCACTCCGCTACACTTCGTCGCCTCTCGCTTCTAGCTGCTCTCACCTCCTCTTCTCTCTCCATTGTACCGCCATCGTGTGACGTTAACTCCTATTACTGAGGGTAATAGACTCTCTAACTGTAAGTCCTCTTTGTTATGCCTCCGATGTGGACGACATCTCTAAGCTGATTAGCCGGAGCAGAAGCCTTTTTAGAATTTCAATTACAAGGGCTGAGAATGGCGGAGCGGCAGATTGCACGGCTTATAATCATCACTGGCTTTTTAGTAGCGCTGTTCAAATGCAGTAATCTAAGAAGTGCATTGCATAAGTGAGAAGGGAAGAGATAAGTGATATTATCTTGGTCTTCTAGTGTTCACAGTGATAAAAACGTGGCATCAGTGGCGACCCCCTTTGAATTAGGGTACGCATTCATGTTGACAATGGCTTTTTAGTCCGACGTTGACCCTCACGTTGATTCTATCGCAGAAGTTAACTTATTAGTCACATTCTGAGGATTTGGTTTTGGCCCACATTTCTCTAAATGTGTGTAGTATTAGTGAAATTAAGCAAACATTTCATTAGACACAATGTTTTTAGCTGTGGTTAAACCTAAACTAACTTTCCTAATGCATTTGGGACAAATTTATGAGCACATCTGACTTTACAGATGTTTACATTACTGTCAAGTTAATGTAAACAACAACGAACCTGTAAACTTTGGGGGGGGGGAACTCAAAAATTACACCCACAATCATCTTCTTCCTAAATGGAATGGCTATGCAGTGTGTAATACAATGAAAGGAATGTGAATTTCTTTGCAACTTTGAAGTATGAGTTTACAAAATTATTTAACAAATGCTGAATTATCAATAGGGTAATAGTTTTATACTAAATAAAGATACAAAGACATGGAGAGGAGCAAAGTAGTTCAACAGCTCATAATTACATAAATAACAGACAATGCTAACATGATGCTTCAAGTTAGCATCATGCTACATGCTAATGCTAGCTACTACTGCCGTTTTTTCGCTTTTACTGAAAAATCTGCTTTGAAAAAACATCAATATGGGCCCGATTTAGACTTGACTTTATTTGTGTGTGATAAATTAGTTTACAGTATATTCCGCCCGAGAATGGCTAAAAAGAGTGAAAATTGTGTTTCCCAAAACATACTTCCTTCCCCCTAGGCAAGGCCACGCCCTTTGTAGGACGCGATGCAGTCTGTATCTATCAGTTTAAACTCCCTTGCGTAATAATGTGGCTGTTGTACAGCAATGCCAAATATATGACAATGTTACCTACTGTATAACTTTGTCAACAAATCAATCATTCAGTAATGACCATTCATATCAGTTCAGACTAAAATAGTACCGACTCGGGTCATTCAGGAAACCGTGAGCAGATAGTAATGTATGTCTCGGGTGGATTTGGGTGAATCTGATGTGGAGGGGAGGTGTGACTGAGTGGGTTAAATATACAGTACCGTAAATCTGGAGCATTGCAACATGTTAGGATTCAGCGCCAAAATATGGTAATATCCGTCCATTGGCAGTATGTGATGATCCTAGTGAGATTAAATGTAGTGGCAGAAAAATTAAAAATAAATTCAAAAAAATATCTGACCCCTGTTATCAAGCCAGTCTGTGTCTTATACACTAAAAACTATACAGTAATTGCATTTCTTTAACACCGTAACCCATTACTCATGATTGTTATTTATTTTGCCGCTTATTACTATAAATAAACTCAATGTCAAAGGTCTAGTTCGGAGTTCGGGGAGTTCAGCGCAGTTAAAAGATTCTAGAAACCACTATTACAGCGGTCAAAGTCATTACGGCTTTCCTCAAATCCACTTTCCTATGCCCCACCAGTGCAACAGCAAGCAAGCAAACATCCACTACACCTTTAATCCAAAAAACATCTACAATACATCACTAAATGACTTGAGTATGTCTACTGTCCACCCCTGCACAACTGTTTTCCTATTTGAGAAGGGTCTCGGGATGCTGGTTCTAATAAAGTTCTTACTGTCAGGGCCACATCTGACTGAACGAGACAGAATAAACCTTGTTCTGCGGCCTTCACATTATACCGGCTGTGCATCTCTCGGTGGAGATCATCAGTGTCACCCAAGCATGCGGCAGCGCGCTAAGTGAATCGCTGTTTGTCATGTTTTCACTTGTACCGGTTTTGACAAAGAGTTCATCCCCTGTTATAACACCACAGAAGAGATATGAAGGATGATTCGGGAGCTGGCGCTGAATAACTGTTGCGGAATTGCAGAGAAAGTCGAGTAGCTTCTCCCTTGACACCGGCGAGAGGAAAATGAGAGATGAGTTTTTGACAATTTAACACTCCTTTCACAGGTGCGATTGAGTTCAGAAGGGAATACCTTGAAAAGCTCTGACATTTCCATCAGCTTTTATCTCAGATTAAAAACTTCATTATTATCTGATGTAAAAGTAGTAGCTTAGAGTAATGTTGGCACAATGATTGGTCAAATGGTATAGCTGTACAGTTACCAGCAAATAACTAATCTTTACTTAAGTACTTACTTAGTACGTCAGTGTTTTGAGTAGTAAAAAGCACAAGAACCTATAGTAAAACATGGAGGAGATACAAACTCCATTCAGAGAGATCGTCACTATTGACCTTTTGTACACACGGCCACCTTACACAGTATAGTAGCTTCAACTAATTCTCCCCAATCCAATCATGTGCAACTCTGCTTCAAAACTCACTAGAACCATTTAAAGTACTTTCAAGGAAAGCTTGGATGGATTTATCGATTCAAGACTCAAGTCTTTTTCCTCTCCAATTACTGGGTAAATTGCAGGTCAGTATGTCACTGAAGTCCTTTCAAATTGTAAACTACCTGAATGTCTTTGCTATATGAGCTGCAGCAAAAAATACAAGAAATATATATAGGAGAGGGCAGGGACGTGCACAGATAGAGACCAGGTGGTGCTCAAGCACCTGCCCCTTTGCCCTGTTCCCTTTAAATACCCTTCTCACGGCTACAGTTTTTTTTCTCCCCCAAAAAATTACTATTTTATTGTTCTTAGATATTTGCCCTACTAAGCCAACATGTGCTTAAAATACAGTTTTAATGCTCAACATCTTCAAATCACGCTTCCTTCCTCCTCTGCCTCTCGAGTGGCAGCAGCGCTGACGTGCTCCTGATCCCAGAAGGGCAACTGCGCTGTCCCCGTGTTTCCCCCGTATGAGACGATGGTACAGGCCATGTCTGAAAGACGCGGGAGTAAAGTAAACTGGGTAAATCTGATAACCTTTATGTACGAACCAGTGCGACATGACTGGATTATTAGAGTGACTGGAAACGAAAGGGCCGACAGGGCGAGGATGTCAGCGCCGCGTGTGGAGACCGTCCAGAAAAAGTCAGCGGTAAGAAGTAACTTTAGCGGTTCTGTTTGTCGCGCTATAAAATGGTCTTAAAATGAGCTGTATTACTTTTAAGTCACTCATTACTCATTAGTCAGAGCTGGGCGTAGACCAGGGCCAGAGCAGTGTGATCTGAGCTTTGGAGAGAGAGAAGGGTGAGGAGGAGAGGTGCCTGGGCTCTGGACACTGTTCCTCTGTGGAGGAGGAGCACAGGAACATGAACAGCCCAGTGGATTATTGTTATTTAAGATAGTTTTGATATGGACAAAGCAATGGCATGGACAATACAGACGTTTTAAGTGTAGGCTATAGTACCATTATTTATTTGCATTTGTGCAAGTTATAAGTGATAGTCCTACATTGTTCTCTAAAGTCTATCTAGTTTATTATTAGGTCCACATCATTGTACATTGTATGTTGCTGTATTAATCAATGGTATGTTAGTGTTACTAGATAGGAAGAAAAAATAATAATCACTATATATATTCCCGGGGGGTTGCCCATCTGTCTTGGTTGAGCACCTGCCCCAAATGTCTGTGCACGTCACTGGGAGAGGGATATTGAGAGAATGAGTGGTCCAGGTAGAGGCCGAGCCAAATGGGGAACAGAGTATGGCATCAAACCACAGGATCACTGGGAGGGCAGGGATAAAAAAGAAAAAAAAAACAATACACGGACAACAAAAAGCCAGGCAAGTGCAACAGGAGCCAGAGAAGGAGATGGAGAGAGAGATTGAGTGGTAGAGCATAGTAGAGGAGAAGGCAGATGGTGAGGATTACCCTGAACTAAAACGCTGAGGGATCTACGGAGGGAAGGCCACAAACGGACTCCCATCTGCCAGAGATAGACCAAAAGAGATGGAGATTCACCCCCACTACTGTACAAAACTATCGTCAAAGTCAACACACAGCGCAAGAGGTAGAAGAGGAAGGAGGAGGATCAAGAAGAAGAAAGTAGGAGAAGAACGAGGAGGAGGAGGAGAAGGAGAAGGGCAAACCAAGCGTTGTGTTCGAAACTTAACTATTTTATCAACATAAAAACAGCAAGCACAGTGAGGTAGTTTTAGCTTTTGTACAAGGACGAGAACAAATGAGTTTCTATTTATACAAAACTTCAAAAAGACATTTTTCCCACCACAGTAACTCTATAGAGTCGAGTAAGAGCTCAAAGACGTATGTAGGATTATATAGGGCGGCCGCTTTACTTTGGAGCAGCTGCATTTGTGCTGACAACGCAGTTTCTAATATAGTGGAGTTTGACCAACACCTCGAGACACCTTTAATCCACACAGAAAAAGGAATATCTTGCAGCTTTGAACCGTACAGGTCAATCAGACATAACGTGAAGACCACAGGATAACAGTTAATGGTGCCGATTATGACTTCATTATTGTTAAGTTAGATAAAGAATTCAACAAGTCCATTTTAACAACAGGGACAAAGGCAGGGCAGCAAAGGGTACATCATAGTGTGCTGAATATCGCAGGCAGGTAGTGCGACTCTGTCTGTCAAAACACAATCAAGTCGAAGTTTCGCTCCGCGCAGCCTGAGCACACAACATCGCGCACACAACTATAATCCGCCGGCTAATCACTGTCTGCTCGCACCAAACTCAGCGAGCCAGAAACGAGACACAAAGAGACAGAAAAAGACAGTGGGAGTGAACTTGTTTTTTTACCTTTCCCGGCGTGCGGCTCCAACCTCAAACCTGCAACATAATAAGAGACATAATTACAGTGGCACAATCAGGCGTGAAACAACGTCGAGTCAGTGAGGCGGCAGTTTAGGTAAAAAAAAAAATCAACACCGTGCATTGTCTCTCTTCACGTGTGCCGTCCCCATAGGCAGCTGATCTCGGCCTGTGATTGCCCTATTGAGCCGCGTCACTCAAGACTCCTTGCTTTATGCTCTTGCAGAGCACCAGAAATTGTTTGTACATTCCTGTCTGAAGCGTGTGAATAGAAAGCATATTGACTCGGGGTATATTTGTGTAAAAGAGTGGGAGTCCGCGTGGTATTGACAAATTATCGGCGCCGACAGGGGACAGTTAATTAAATGGCTTCTCTGGCGTCTAGCGGGGAGTAATTATTGTGCATGCAGCCAGATCCAACACAAGTCAGCGTCTCTGTGTGGACAGTGGGTGACAAATGTTGTGTACACAAATAGTGGTTTATTCGATTATATGCGATACCAAAAAATTATAATTCCATAATTCCAAAACTTAGAAAGATAAGATACATTGCCACTAAAGCTTTTTGTTTTCTTGAAGCAGAGTACATGGGGAAAGCTTACTTTTTTGTCACTTTTACGGCATGAAAACAAGAGGAAATGGTAGCGCAATGCTAAAAACACATTCCTGCACACATGAGTTTTCTTGTTTAAGTGAACGTCTAGTATCGTTGCCTTCCTTGCCTGTATCTGACGTATGTTTCAGTTCCATTACCAGCCAATAGGTTGTGTTCACGTTTTAGGATTCTATTTCAGTTGGAGGGCAGGTGCCAATACAACTCTATGGGAGCAAAACAGTTTTAAAAGAAATATCCAAAATGAAAATTTCCAAATGTTTTCCCTGATCATCACTTAATAGTGATTTGATTCACAAACCCGCCATATATTTCTGAAAGTCCTTTCTACCAGCCAAAATCACAAATATGTTTTTGAATATTGTCTCCACTTTTGGACGCCTTTATGAGGAAATAATTAGACCATAGTTCATATGCGCTGAAAGAGAGGACTTCGAACTTTGTGACAGTTTTTCTTTCATGTGATTTGGCTCAAGAATTACAGAGAAATTAGCAATTAAATAAGAGTAGTAATCTGCATTTTGAGCGTTACACTGGTTACCGCAATGGAATTTTCAGTTGACCTCCACCTCAATTTTAAACTATGGGCTCTTTAGAAAGTTGTGATGTCACATGAACGCAACCTATGGCATTTGATATCACATAAATATGAATCAACAGAATTTGTGTTTACATTTTCTAAACAAACTGATTCGAGGACGTATTATCAGCTCAAGCGAAATAAATATTATTCGTTTAAATCAGACAACAGTTTTGACAATGAGGTACTGCGTTGAGTAACAATGATATCGAATGACAAGCTTGCCCTCTTCATCAGGCGGCAATTTGCCATGAGGTCACTGGCCCGTCACATCCAATAACATCCTGTATTGACTCTTTACACTGACCTATAGAGCAACCCTCTGCTCATAGTGCAAGCGATAAAATGGTTGTTTATTCTGTGTTCACACCAAAACGTAAACAAAGATGACAGCCTATATAAAGGAAACTCTGCATATCATCCCAAAGTGGAAATGTAATTGTGTTGGCCTTCAAACGAGGCTTTTCAATATGGTGTGTGACCAAAGGCTTCATAGAGAGTCCATGTTTGCATCCACAATTTGATACATGATTAATTATGCATGCTTTGGGATTATCTATTAAAGTTTAATAGGCCTCCCAGTGCCAAATTATGCCCACACTGCAAGCCAGAAGTCAATTTCCCAAAGCTACATGTTTCCCAGATCCCCGAACAGACCTGCCCACAGGCACCAGTGGTTTCCAGACAGTCAAAGTAATGCACTGGTAGGGCTGTACATGAGAGACAGCAAAATCAAGTGTCATTTGATTATAATATTTTCAGCTATAAGAACTGTAAGCAGAAGAGACTTGGACAAGTGAGTAAGCGGCCATGGAGTGGTTATTGGACTTAGGCGCTTCGGCAGGTAAGTGGTGAAAGAAGATGGAGGCTCAAGTGGCTGATGGTTCCACTGCTGTGGTGGAGACTGTATTGGAAGGTAATCGGTTCAGAGTAAATTGGTTTTGGTCATCTGCCTAAGACTTTCCTGTTAATAGTGTCAAATAAAACTCATTTTATATTTGGTACATTGGTACATCTGGTACATCTGGTACATCTGGTACATCTGGCAGAAAATCCAGATGATAGACACACAATTATCATGTGCCTATAGTGGCACTGTAGACACACGGTTAACTATGCAATGAGGTCTGAATATGTGGCAATAAATGTGAAATGTCCCAAGACTTTATGTATTATTTCCTCAATAATTCATTTCCTCCAGGCCATGCAGTACTACTTTATTTGTCTTGGGGACTTGCGTGAACAGGAAGCAGTGTTTCCTATAGATTGCTATTGAAACTATGGAGACACAGAGGATTTTTCTTTAAAAAATTGTATTTGATACAATTCATAGATTTAAAATGTAAGCTTTAAAGCATAATTTGTTATCCAAATTAGTTTTTCGGAATGTCTTAAGACCATGGTTCTCAAACATCTCAACCAAGTACCATCTTTAAATAAATAAATACCATCAAGTACCACCAGGATAGAAGATCAAATCAATCCTTGGTGGAAAACATATCTACGCATAATTTAAATAAGCAAATAATTAATAACCTACATTGTTACCAAGCTCTTATTCATCATGGACCCTCTCACCCACTGCACTTGACTGTAGAGAGGTGCTGAGCAGCTCCTTCAGTGGAAGACTGAGACACCCTCAGTGCAAGAAGGAGCGTTACTGCAGGTCCTTCATCACCACTTCTGTCAGACTGTACACTACTGTAAAGTAACTCATGTGAAATAACTTTTTTTCCAAACCATGTGCAATAATCTCTCTATAAGCGTCACTTTATCAACCACCTGCACTGCCAATGTTGACATTTTGACATTTTATATTCTGTTCTATTTTTCTTTTAAGTTTTTTTTTTATTCATTGTACTGTATATATCAGATACCCCTATTTATTAATGCTTGTTTGTACATTATCCACACATTATCCATGTGTACATTATTATGCACATTTTCCTGACTATTTGCACTCCCTGTGTTCTGGAGAGCTGACGAAATAAGTGAATTTCTCCATCGTGAGATCAATAAAGTCTAATCTCTTTTGTCATTTACTGTAATACTTTCCAAGACTCTGATCCATTTTGGAATTCCTACTTTCTCCACCACCATTCAAACCAACTTTATTGACTCTCACGGTCATCCATCTCCCTGTCTCACAAAGTCAGTGGACAGATACAATACAGCCACGTCACAAGAGCCTGTACTTCTCATTGGGCTGAAGACACGGTGACCAACACCTAGGCTGTAAAACATTCAGGCGAGGGCTGCTGTGGTATACAAATCACATTCACAAGCTACAACGGGGCACATCCCTCCATAAAAAGACAAGTAAATTTAACTAAGTGCTTCACGGGCAAAGTTTACGTCCATTTAAGCCATGCATGAATCGATTTTAAATACTCTAATGCACCGCACGGTATCAATCATAAAACGTACACTGTAAAGTGGCCCATCAAAATGTTATTAGTGTAATTACATGATATTGTATTTATTATTAAAAGTCTTTGTTGAAACAACCTTGAGACAGGGCAAAACCTTAGAACTTACAATCACTGGTGCTGGTTTTCTTGCCATTTTCTTGCTCTAATGAGAATCCCATTACATTTCTGAGATGTGCGACATGATCCGATCTAATGCAAGGCTCCGAGTGGAGAGGACGTGTCATGTCCTTATCAAGGTAAACCCGCATTTACAAGCAGCAATCCAGTCCGCGCAACAACGCCATCCCCACGACGATGAGCCCTGATACAAACATGGTCTGGGCCTATAATCTCGTGTATTTCGTGCCTGAGTTGGCAGGCGGCTCGCAGCCCACACTGTACCTGTCACTCAATACAGCGTTTCATCAGTTGTTAAGCAGCGGTGCCTGACCATTCGCACTTAGATAGCTCTGCCAGCAGCCGCAAAGGATCATGGGAAAATCCACAGTGGCAGAAAATCAGTGCGGGTGTTGCGAGAGGTTTTCTTTTTCAATGTGCCTCATATATAACCCAGAAAGTGAAATAAAGTCATTCAAAGAGAAGTTTTATTTGGCGCACAACTTTGATGACAGCAAAAGATGGACTTGAAATAGATCAGATGGGGCATATTGATGAATGCCTCTTTGTCTGACCTAAATGGTTATTTTGTACTCAATTCTGGTTGCCTTTTTCTCGCACACCATTTAGTAATATTATTTTTTATTTATTTCAAAAAAAGAATTAAACCCATTAGGGTTGACATGTCACAAAATTGAATGGGCAAACCCTGCCTCCTCCTAAGCTGAATAATTTGCATGAGCTGCATGTCGTCATATTTCACACTACAAGGGGTTGCAACTAGGGAGCACCGATCCAATATTGGTATCGGATATCGGAGCCGACACTGAAAAAAAATATGATATCGGGTATCGGCTACAAATATCTGATCTGATATCTCGATACTGAATCGATACCAGTTTTGGCTCTCAACGCCTTAAAAACAGAGCTTTCACCAACTCCACCTGAGTTAGTAGGGACATGCTGTATGTCATTTTGAATCTAAGAACCTGTAGAATTCAATCGTTGAGTTTTAACCTCTGGAAATTTGATCGCACAAATGCCGTGGCTAGCAACAGTATGCTATTGCTAGCAGCAACTTATCAAAGCTGGGTCCAAAACTATGATTGGATCACCTAAAGCAGCCTAATAAAATAAAATCGGCCACTGCTGGAGCGGCCAAGTGTTTGTATTTTAGTTTATGAAATGCTGTTAAAGAATTACTCAGATAAGATATTTGTAATGCACAAGTTTATGTGAGCTGTTTTGTTTATATTAATGTAATGTAAAATAGCCTATCCCACGGATAGTGTCAAAAATCCAGTGATCCTTGTTAAATGTTTTCCCATTAGTTTATTAATTGATATAATTGTTAATTGATCTATAACATCATGAAGAAAAGATAAGACTTTATTGATCTCACAATGGAGAAAAAAGGACCATTCACTTTTTCACACAGAGAAAGACTTAAGGGAGCTATACCTGACATTTTTTCTTTCTTTTTGCAGGGTAAAATTATTTCCCCCCCCCAAAAAGTATGTTGTTAAAACTAGTCATTTGTGAACAAATCAGCCTGATGCATGACGTTTGTGCCATATTATGATTTGTTGATGCTCTGTATGGTCAAGCCAAATAGTCAATATGTTTTTTTTCACATGGACGACTGTGATGGTATTTCTTATTTTCCATTTCGTCACATTTTGACTAAAATTAGGTATAATCCCTTTAAGAAAGTCTCTTGGTATCGGTTAATATGGGATATCGGCAGATACTCACACCCCAGTATCGGTATCAAAAGCAAAAAACCTGGATCAGTGCATCTCTAGTTGCAACCCACACAATATATGTTTGAGAAGGCTAGTACTCACATTACAGTTACTCAAGTACATGTACTTTAGTAACTTTCTGAAGTAATTGTACTTTTGCAAGAAGATTTTCCATACAATACATTTTACTTCTACAGTCACGTACGCTACTGCATGCTGCCCAAATAAATGCATCTTGGCCTAATCGCCAAACTATGTGAGTCCATTATTAATTAATAATTTAGTCTGATAATTTAGCCCAAAAGTGCAACAGCCCATCGGGAAACATACCGGCTCTCCTGATACCACTGCATCAGCCAACACAATGTGAACCTATTTGTAAATGTAACATTACATTACATTTTAAAATGTTTATATGAAATAATCCCAGAGATCTTTGCTTTTGTGGCGACATAATTCTGCACTCTAAGCGACTCCATTGACTTAAGTGTTTACCTGCAAAAGAAAAGTTACACTTAATTGAGCGGTATATGCAGTCACCACCAAACCATATAACCATATACCGTATATTTCTTCCTGTCTGAATGGCACAAAACCTTTTTCTCTCTTCTGGCGGAAACCATGCAGTGATTAGCGACTCCGAGCGCGTTGCATTTAATCTCAATCTCAGAGGCACTTCACGGGAGAAAATTTCAAACCATTACCGCCGCTCAACAATTTCCAAGCACCTTCAGTTTCCATGGAGACTACAGCACCAATCCCCAAGTACAACACCCCACATGTAAAATGAAATAAAAAATAATGTAAAAAAGCCATTGGGAGAGACGCACATCATGCAAGCCTCATCCTGAAATCTCAAAACTGTCTTTGTGTCTACAGCTGACGTCAGACATTGAGTTATACCAGTACCCCCACAGCAGAAAGATTAAAGGCCAAAGTGTAGATTTGGATGAATCTAAAGTAAGATTAGGCCAGAACATATCCAGGCCTAACCCAGGACCAAAAAACAACTAGGTTTTCACTCAATTTAACCAAAATATGCCCCAAGCATCAATCAATCAATCAATCAATCAATCAATCAATCAATCACGCAATGGTTTTGTATAGCCCAAAATCACATTAGGAGTTGCCTCACAGGGCTGCACCAAACATTAAGACAATAAAACAGAACAGTAAATAAGACAATGTAAAGTTCAGGCAAATTAAGTATCCAGCAAACATAAAGTCCTAATTCTGTTCGCAGCAGGTGGTGATGAGCCGCGTGGCGAGTAAAACTCCAAAACCCAGCGGGAGAAAAGAGAAACCTCGTGGAGAACCACGGAAGGAGAGATCCACTCCCATGGACGGACAGGCTATAGAGACACAGGGTGAATGGGAGTCCCTGAGCAGACGGGCCTAGATCGCAGAACGGCCAGTCCTTGTTGGAGCTTCAATTCTTTAGCATCAAAACAAAAAGTCAGGATACACTTACTCTAAAGAAATAATAATACCAGAACAAATCCATGACTAAATCTAGATCAGCCATCCATTTTCTTTATCCGGGCCGGGTCTCGGAGGCAGCAGTCTGAACAGAGAGCACACCTCCTCCAGCAGTTCTTGGGGGACCCCGAGGCGACACCAGGCCAGCTCGGAGACATAGTCCCTCCAGCGTGTCCTGGGCCTTCCACAAGGCCTCCTCCAAATAGGACATGCCTGGAACTCCTCCTGAGGGAGACGACCCAAAAAAATGCCCGAGCCACCACAGCTGGCTCCTTTTGACGTGAAGGAGCAGCGACTCTACACCGAGCTCCTCACCCTGTCTCGAAGGGTGCGCCCTACCACCCTGCGAAAGAAAACTAATTTCAGCCGCCTGTATCCGCGATCTTATCCTTTCGGTCATTACCCAGATCTCATGACCATAGGTGAGGGTGGGAACGTAAATCGATCGGTAAATCGAGAGCTTTGCCTCCCGACTCAGCTCCCTCTTCACCACAACAGTCCGATACAGCGACCGCATCACTGCTGACGCCGCACCGATCCGTCTATCGATCTCACGCTCCATCCGTCCCTCACTCGTGAACACGACCCCAAGATACTTGAACTCCTCCACTTGAGGCAAGGACTCTCCACTGACCTAAAGAGGGCAAGCCACCTTTTAAATCTTACATTTAAATCTAGATCAAACAAACAAAGCAGATCTAAAATGTGCCGAAAGTCTTCCTTTTTCTTTAAATGTTTTTGTTATCATTGGGAAATGGGAGGCGACCCATTCTGAAATGCCTCTGTGGCAACTATAATACAGCTACAGAACTTTAAGATACCTCCAGAGAAAGACCTTTCTGCAACAAAAAGGGAATGAGCTCAAATTGTTGCTAAAAGGGGAGTATTTTTTAAAGCTGAACAAAAAGCTATCATCCAAATGAACGTGTTTAAAATCCTTTTTGTTTGTTTTTTGTTTTTTAATTAGCAAATTAAAAACAGTAGGAATTTGTTCTTAATAGCAGTAAGATTTGCTCAGTCTGAATGTAGCCGAAACATGTTGTTCCACTTTAATTTATGCACCATTGTTCACTGTTGCAGCATCTGTCTCTGTGTTTACAAATGCTCTAACTGCTCTCTCTCAGCTCCCTGGCACTTACACCGGGGGCTTTAGAGTCATTACGGGAATGGATGTAAAGATGTGGGCATTTGAAGAATTAGTGAGACGGTAATGCACGCTCAATCTGGAACCTAAACTGCCACTAAGCACTGTGTTAAAGCGTCTTCAGCTCTCGCTCTAGCAAAGAACGCAACAGCGCATCATCAAGACGAGCTTTTGTGTTCTGAGGTCGCCACAGCAGATCTGCATAATATTGCTGAAATTACTCCGCAACTTCTAATTTAAAAGACATAAATCAATTTGCATACATTCTTGCAGTACCGTTCCAAAATGGCGGGTTTGTTTCTTCGCTCGCAGCCCTCCCGTTGTGTGTGTAATAAAGGAGAGAGCTGCCCGCTGGACACGGAAGATATGCAAGCTTCAAAGAAAACACAAACGTGGAATCCCAGAGGCAACAGCTCCTTCTGTACGGAGCCAGAAAAATGCTCACCAGGTAGTAGTGCAGCGCTCTGTAGGAGATAACGCGTCCAAACACACTCCCCGAAGAGACGGACTACTTGAAATGCGTTTGCTGTGACGGTGCACGGCTTACAGTGTAATAATTGCTAGATATCGCTTCGTATGTGAGCAATGTTAATAGAGGAGAGTCATGTTTATTGTTCATTGTTTTTGTTGAGTAGAAACAAAACCAATACTTAAGCTCATCAGTGCAGTGAAAAAGCAGATTCACTGATGACCTTCCGACCTGCAGCGCTCACACCTGAACCCCCTTGTCTTGGGAAAATTCATCTAAAACACGGCACCCTTGAAAATAACATTCTGTGGGTTCAGAAAGTGGCAGATCCCTTGAATTTCCACTTTATTATGTAGCAGTCCGATCAGTTTGTTTTGTTTCGGTGATCCCAGTCAGTGCTGTATATGACTTTGTTGCAGGTGTCCGAAGGCATCCAGATCGCACTTCACGCCATGGAAAATTCTTAATTCAAATACAATATAAAAGAAATACAGCGTGCAATGAGCAGGCTTTAGGAATTTACAGAAAAACAAGGGTTCACAGAGTTATATCGCTTCTTTTCATGAGGAGCTCCGCGATTCAGAGATTAAAGCGGGTGAGTCTAACTGGCTTGAAATTAGCAGCTGGATTGTGAATTTTTAATCCGTATTTAAAGATGATTCACATGCACTTGCTTCATATTGCTACGAAACCACATCACCAAAGAGTTCCAGGTCTGACTGGCTGAAACAGTTCCTCCCAAAGCGGCCCAGTACTCCAGTTCTCTCAAGACGGAAAGCGACGGAAACGCTGGGCACTTCCCGCGGTTGGAAAATGCCTATTGTTTGTAATATCACATGTCAAAGAACTGTAGGCGATGGGCGTTGGTTACTAATGTAAACAAATGCCAAACTCTAAAGGAGAATAATATCTATTATTGCAATATTGTACTATTGTAACTTTCCCACTCTTTACTGCCAATGAGGTAACAAGCATGACTATAGGTTTTACTGCACATCTTGAAACATGATAATTGCTTTATTATGTGTAAAATACAAATGAATCTTTAGCGTGGTTAGCTTACAGGTCTAACATAATGTACAAAACATAAAAAATAGTCTTCTGGCAGCTGAAAAATAGCATGAATGTGTTTCAAAACTTCAAAATGGTTGAAATGCTAACTCAAAAGTAATTTGGTTCTCAGGTTATTGTGAGTGTTTATGACTTTATGACAGATAATCCCTATCATAAGTTTGACCATGCTGACTGTGAGGTCAGGCATAGATACCAGCGTGTGTCACATACTTTGGTATAAGCTGATATAAGCCTGTGTGCAGTTTTTTACAAGTGGCAGACGTCACTGCAATGTAATAACAGAAAAAAGTACAGTAGGTGAGGCATGAATACTTCCTGGACCCACCGTCCACACATTTTACAACAAAAGCCCCACATGACATTCATTATTCCATGTTTCTGTTATTGGGGATGCAGGTCGGAAACAAAGCTGCAGCAGAGGGGGTGTTAGAAAGATGTTTTCCTTTATAGAGAATGATTTGTTTGTTTTATGCTCTCTTCACGCACCTCCTGGGCCCTAACCCACATTACAGCACAAAGACAATTAATCATTGATGAGCAGACCTGCGCAATTGTGTTCATATTATAAGTGAAATTCAGCAAATGAAGGGTCACTGCTAGGAGGTGAATTTGTGAGTTTGTAATAAACTGTAAGGAAACGTGTGGCCAACCTTAGTTTAGTATCTGGAGCTAAACATTACAATAACTCTTTTGTGTATTCCGATTGAAAATGAAGTGCTAAAAGTTAATTGTATGATCATCTAAACAGGAAAAACATCGATGATCATCATGATAAATTTGTCATCATAAATTAAAACACAGCGAATCATTTGCTGCATGTTAAGAACTTGGTGTAAGATTTAATACTTCAACGGAGATGTTTATAACTGCAGAGCTACATAAATTTAATAGTGCTGCAACTCTGAACTAATCAGCATAAACACTTTTTATTTATTTTGTTGTTTTATTTGATTTTTATTAGCCTTCAGCATTAAGACAAACTCGCCCACACAGACATCTACTCTGGCGAAGTGACATCCTACATCGAGTTCTTAACACACAGCAAGTGATCCTCTAGGAACCTGCAGTCCACCACATAATCTTATATATTCATCCAAACAAGCACTTCCAATCCTATCCATGGGAAATAATTAGGATGGGAAGTACTGGCACAAGTCATTTCAGGGTAGAAGAATTAGTATTGCCAGGTCTTGCATCAAGCTAATATAGGCAAATGGTGGCAAAGTAAAATGACTAAATGATTTCCTCTAATGAAGAGCATAAGACAATCAGTATAGCCGAATTGTATATGATCAGGAGCTGGGATTGCATGAGAAACATGAGGTGGCTGTGGGATTAATCGAATTTGCCACATGTCTCTATCTCAAAGATGGATCAACAATGCAATTAAGGTCAATCTTTGAACGTAAAGTGGTTACAATGTGCTCACTTCATTTAGCCTAATACAATTTAATGCCACCTTATGACATGAAAGCAGCAGACAGGAAATCACATCAGATTAATCTCCGCCGTCCCAAAGCGTTTAATCGAAATGCCAATCCATACGGCCCTTAGGTTTAGCATTCATCAAAAGAGCCATTTTACGATCCATGCTGCAATAACTTACGCGAAAAGAATAATGAGCCACCAATGAGGAGCAAAGCAGCGGACAAACCCAACATCTAACGCATGTGCAGAATAATCATATAATCCGAAGCGTTGGTTAGCTCCGAGGAGAGGAGAGTCTCCAGGGATCAATTAACCAACAAGACCCACTGATCCTAATAAAGACACATTGCACCTAAAGGAGGAGAGGGTGCACAGGATGTAGTAGGTTATTACAATAATGACTAAGGGGAATATATGCAATAAAATCTGATTAAACACGGATTTTCATAATGGGAATGGGCCTTTTTTTTTTTTTGCATCAGATGATACCCAACAGAATGTATTCACTCATCGGGAAAGCCAGAAGAGGCACATTGACGTGTACTTGGATTAAAAACAAAATTATTGACTCATTGACTGGAAAGTACTGTTGCAAGTCCAATGATGACGCGGCGGCTCTTGATACCGTCACTGTGTGGGTATTTCGAGGCAGACTGCCGTCCTCCTTTCATCACAAGTCAAGTTGTAATTGGAACAAGTGTGAAGAAAAATAGCGTCTACTGGCACCTGGGAGTGTCTGAGCCAACTTAGCAGATCACATACGCTTTTTTTTTTTTTAATGTGAGGTCAATTTACAGTCAGCCTGCAAGACGGGATTATTTTTATACTTACTGTTAATCACACTTCATCTTTTCTTGTGGGTGTCGGTGCCTTCATGTTGCGCCTAACCTCGTGTTTCTGTAACTACATCGAAAAAGTCTTAAAGAGGGGGTATTATGCTTTTTTCAATCACATAGCACCAGTGTACAGCATACTACAATGATGACGTAACCTTCTGTTGCTCTGTATATGCAGTAAATTAAAATAACTGCCTTGAATAAAATTGCTCTCTCAAAATGGCTGTACTGAACGTCTTGAAATAGGCCTCTGTCTCTTTAAGAAGCTTTCCGACACGCCCCCTTCAGCACACTGCTGTGGCATTTAAACAACACTACTGTGCGGGGAGGGGCTCTGCTGAGCTGAGGAGCAGTGGTTGGTGGCTTGGCTGGTGACGAAAGGTCCAGAGGCGTCTCCAGGAGGTGGGGGCGTTCCTAGGAGGACTGAGGCATAGCTACACCTAAAATGGCTGCCGTCTAAGTTTTTACTGATTACTCAAAAATATGTGAATGAGCCAAGGCAACACTCCAGGCATGTGTTTAATGAGGGAATGACATAATAACATGATATAAAGCTTGAAAAAGTCGATTTTACATAATACCCCCCTTTAAGTCTTCGCAAATGTGAGATAAGGCCCTTTGCAAACTAAAAGCAGCTGACATTTTACCTACAGAAATGTTGTCAAATGCATGTGATTCTTGTGTTAGATTAGCAGCTCACATTTCACTTCACTCTCGGATGTGTTCAGAATGAGACCCAGATCACGGCCTCAGATCTAATACGTGATCAATGTTTTAATCCTATTTTCTAATCCGTCCCGTCGCTCGCAAAAGAAACTTGACACTTTCACCGCTCTGTCTCCTGCGCCAGTGTCTCTATAGCACAAAACATGCTGGTTGTCACTTCCAACACTTCCCCTTTCAATCTTGACAGAACAAACCCACAGTAGAGACGACGCTCGCTTAATTTGGGAACTGAAATGAATAATGAACATTGACTGGAGAGAAAGCGCGTCTTTTTCTTTGCCACTTCGGAGAGTGTTTCAAGGAGCTTAATTTGAAATGGCTGAGCTCACTATGACTTCAACTTCAACCCAGGCTGCCCCCTCCTCTGTCAGCAGCTCCCCATTCCTCCCGGGGGGCATGCATGTGAGGGCAATTGGTGAACAGAAAGTGGCCCTCGTGGATGAATGTGAGAATGACTAACTTACTGTCTGTCACAATGTGAAGTGCATATTTGCTTAAGTCTGCTCCAGACAATAAAAAAAGCGTTCTGGCAGAAGTTTGGCAGATCTGGCTGAACAACTGATTGCCAACATTGTGATATACAGGACGGCTGGTATCAATGGGCTAGGTGGGCTAAGCCCCTCCTGTCATTTTTTTGACTAGAGAAAGAAGAAGTTAGGTTGTATTTTTTATTTATTATAGTTAATTTTATATCCTAACTAATCGCCTACTGTCATTACTGTGTATAATCATTGTAGTTTTATACATCGGATCACCATTTTACCACAAGAACAAAAAAAAACGGTTAGTTCTGATTAGTCCCGAGAACGCACATGAATATAACAGTGATCGACAGATGGCAGTGCTGCAGGTCCCGCCTCCAGCACATACACACACATACACTCGGCTCTGGGACTGAGCTGGATTTAGCCCCGGACCCAATCACAGAGCACGCACAACACGCTGAAGACTCCTCATTGGTTACTTTCACTGGCATGGCACACGCGGTCTCTGTAAAGAAGAACTAGCTAATAATATCGACGGATTACTCGGATATTCTTAGTTTTTTTTTGGACGACTCCTCGCAACGGGCCTTTGCGCTGGCGACACAAAATGAAGTGGGGAAGCTGCCGTGCGTTTATGTAAGTAAGGAGGACGCGATGCTCCTCAACGCGGGTGAGTCCATGTTTACACCACGGTTCACATCTGTCCAGGTTCAGCGCTTTTGTTAACTTTAGCAGGACATAAACGACTCCTTTATGCTCTCATATCATTTGGGTGAATGCATTGTTAGGTAATCTGATGTTTAAATTATGTTTTGGAGCTGTTTGACTGCCTGACTGATAGTAAACTTTTGCCTTAATGTTGGTTTGAAGCTCTGGGAATAAGCGTTGTTTGTAATGCTTGTTCCGTGAGTATTTGCTGATATGTGGTTACATGCTTCTTTTAGTCTGACAAGTGGTGGCAAATGCGTTTAGTAGATCTGACAGTAAAAATTTAAAAAGCATGAACACCTTGTGCAACAGCCCCACCTAGAGTTTACATCACCAGCCGCCACTGGTGATATGGCTGAAATCCAATGGGAATTTAACAACAACAACAAAAGGAATTGATAATGTGATCCTCGTCAAGTCTTTGTGAAGAGACGAAACATCCTCAACTCAAACAACCCAGTCCAGTTGATTACTTTGGAAACAACTTCTCTGTTAGTAACCTCCTGAATGACAGAGAACCTACACAAACTTTGCAGCAAGTCTACAATCCGAAACAGACTTCCAGAAGATGTGAACAAAGTTAAAATCCAGGCTGTTCTTAGCCGTGCGTATGACACTGAAAGTATTTTATCTGCACTCTTCACTTTTAATGAAATTAATGAATGATTATATGGATGTTTTATGGACTGGTTTTGTCTGCCTTCTTGTAATTTGATGTAACTGTGGAGCACTTTGAATTGCCTTGTGTATGAATTGTGCTCTACAAATAAACTTGCCTTGCCGAAGTAAAAATACAACAATACAGCGGCACATAAAAAAATAATAATAATGTGTATGCCTTATTACCATGAAACTAAATCAGACTGACATGTGGTCTCACATGCAAGTCAAAGCTGTTACTTGCCTCTGCATTTTACACCCCACTTTGTAATGTGCATAAAATACCGTTATTTGACCACATGCTGTTCCCCTGCACAGGTTTTACATGCACACCGGGAGTCGTTGGGATAGGACCCTGGGCTATTTGGGTTGGTTAAATTGGTCCCATTGCGAGATAGGCACTCGGACCACAGGGTTGACCTCTACCTCAGGGCCTCCTGAGTCACAGCATTACAGTAGTATATGTCAGGCAAATCAATATCCAGCAGCTACACAGAGGCATATGAGAGAGGAGGTTTAGCAAGTCAGTGAGCCAATGATGGTACAAGGCAAAGGCCATATAGCACTGGGAATATGGCCGGTTTATACAAGTTCGATTATAGACTGCTGGGTTGTTTTAATCTGGGGATTTCAGGGAGGTAAGAGGAGTACGAGATAATAGCAAATAAAGATTTGTAAATATTTGTTCATCGTGAGGATATGTATAACATATGTGGTTCAATTTAATTTACTGCAAGGTAATTTAGAAATCCATAGCCTACACAGCTCCACAGCCCCGTAAGTACATTTCTCATGACAACAAAAATATGGCAAAAACCTTTTAGAACTTTTTGATCTGTAAAGTTTCAGTTAAATCTTATAATTAAAAATGTGTGGTCGATTGATTACGACAAAACAAGAATGACAAAACTGAAAATTCAATTGGTATTGCTAGGTCACTTTACAATGCTATTTCCATGCCATTACCATAACAAACTAACTACATACAAACTGCATAAAAACTAAACATAAACTAACATAAAACATACACATTACAGCCATAATTTTGCTAATAATGTTTCGATATGCACATTAAAATAAACTGAACCAATATTAGGTTTGTGAAAATGAAATGGCATAAGCCTGTTTTGTTTGCCCCTTGAAGCAACAGTAACAAAGTGACACATACAGATTTGCAAACAATAATCCGCTTGTATAAATCTAGGCAGCTCTTTCTGAATGGCCCGCTCCAGCTCCACAGACTGAAGATGTCCTGTGCAGATGGAGTGACGGAGGAAGGGCCTAAACTCCTGGTGGACTGTGCCAGCTCTGAAAGCACCATGTTGGGCCTGGCTGCTCGAGCTGCTGAGGAGCTCCAGCCTGGCGCTGAGAACAAGGCCCCACTTGTTTGGCAGGAACAGGAAATGTGGTGCATTCACATGATAATGAGGCTGTGAATGCATGTCTGAGGTGTTTTCTCCGGCCACTGCTGTGTATGTACAGTGGGCCAAAGACAAACATGACGTTTTAGCCTTTAGCCAAGTAACGTTGTGACTCTTCTTTGCCAGCCAGACTACGTGTTACAGTTTGGCTGGTAACAAGTCACTGGTGCACTCAGGACGATGAGCAGTGTTAGGTTTGCGCCATACATAACGTTTTGCATTTGGGCCAAAAAGTTCAATTTTTGTCTCATCTGACCAAAGCACCTTCTTCCACATGGTAGCTGTGTCCTCCATATGACTTCTAGCAAACTTCAAACGGGATTTATTATGGCCTCTTTCAATAATGGCTTTCTTCTTGCCACTCGTCCATGAAGGCCAGATTTGTGTAGAATACGACTTATAGTTGTCCATGTACAGATTCCCCCAGCTCAGCGGCAGTACGTCGCAGCTCCTCCAGAGTTATCTTAGGGCACTTGGTTACATTTCTTACCAGTGCTCTCCTTGTTCGGTCTGTTAGTTTAGGTGGACGCCCGTGTCTTGGTAAGTTCGCAGTGGTGCTATACTCTTTCCATTTCCGAATGATGGATTGAACAGTGCTCCGTGAGGTGTTCAAATCTTGGGAAATCTTTGTATAACTTAACGCTGCTTTAAACTTCTCCACAGCTTTATCCCTGACCTCTCTGGTGTGCTCCTTGGCCTTCATGATGTTGTTTAGTGACCAATACACTCTGACCATAGCTCTGAGGCCCTCACAGAACAGCTGGAAATATACTGAGAGTAGATTACACACAGGTGGCCTCTATTTAATGGTTAGGGCAAGGTGTGAACATTCTGCAGTCATTAGGAATGTTATAAAGGCAATTTAATGCACTCAGAAAATGCTGTATGAACACTTATACTAGTGCACGCCCCACTTTTCACTTTTCTATTTTTTGAAAAATAACAGAATTATGTATCATTTTGCTTTCACTTCACTGTTGTCTGTTACTTGTGTGTGAACTTTCAGTAAAAAATTCTAAATAAAATCTTTACGTGTAGGGTTGTAAACATGACAAAATGTGCAAAAGTTCAAGGTGTATTAGTACTTTCGCAAGGCACTGTACAGTATTCAGCCTGCTGCTAAAAAGATCATTAATGTAACATATTATAAATTCAACCTAAAGACTGAGTTTGAACACCGCACACTCAGCAACTACAACAATCCAGCGTTTTGGAGAATGTATTCAGTCGCAAGCCTTCTGTGTCGTTCCCCCCAGAGACATGACGCCATAATCTAAATTGCTATCGTCTTTGTCCCACAATTATTTGACTGTACAGTGTGATTTGCTATGAAATTAGGTCTACGCTGAGTCACAGACCAGCGATGTATGACCCGAGTGCCGGTCTCATCTCCACGGAGACGGGAGCGATGGAGGGCCTGGTGGAGACAGACTGGTATTTATTGCGATAGACACAAGCAGCCAGTACAGACTGCGGGGCTTTTCTATGGGGCCACACAGAGGCAGAGGGCTATTAGTGCCATGACACAAGCAGGGACTCACAAACAATGAAGTTACTGTCGAGGAATCGAGTAAGACTCCCATGTTGTTTATGGCGGTTAGTGTAGTTGAGGAAGCCGAGATCAAGTCCAAAAGAAAATGACTAAAGCCTGCCAACATGCATAATAGGCTAATCCTCCCCACTAGGTATTTCTGACTTGTCCCCACGACACCAATGGGCGGACCTACAAATTTCTTCTTCTGAAACACCAACTGAGGCACAAAGAGCCCCCCACACCTGCTGCACAATGGAGGCGTCACAAGAGGCGCTACAGGAAACAAAAAAGGGACATACGAGGAGGTATCTGGGCAAGACTCGCAGCTAGGCCACCAAAGCCTTCTATCCTTGGAAGCTAAGCAGGGAAGGCCCTGGTTGGTACTTGGATGGGAAACGTTTGGGAACACCAGGAAGCCTAGCGAATGTAGTGTATGTGTGTGTGTGAGTGGTTGGTGGTGGTCGGCGGGGCCAATGGCGCAGACTGGTTGCCTCGCTTCCGTCAGTCTACCCCAGGGCAGCTGTGGCTACAATAGTAGCTTACTACCACCAAGTATGGAGTGAATGAATATTGCAATGTAAAGCGTCTTTGAGTGTCCAGAAAAGCGCTATATAAAACCAATGCATTATTATTATTATTATTATTATTATTATTATCCCAACTATTGTTCTGACTAAGGAACAATAGTAGAGAGGAAGGAGGAGATGGAGAAGATGACCAGTGCAGGACACCACGCTCTGAGACAGGGACAAACCCAGGAGGCGGTGCACTGTTTCAGAGAAGCACTGAAGCAAAAACATGCTGGTCAGGTTGGCCCTCAATTCCTTATTCCGATGTAATTTAAACAAAAAACAAACAAAAAACGCTAAAACATTCGGGCAGAGAATCCTTTCACTCTTCACGGTGCTGTGGAGAGTGAAATGTTGAGTAACAAACTGCCCACTTTTGCATCCTGGTGTAAATCCTGTCACAAGCTTTGGGTCTGGAGAAGAGATTTAAATGAATCTCATACATCAGCAGTGTGTGTCAAGAAATGTCCAGTTGTACTGATTCACTAAACTCTTATTGTCTCCCTGGATAGTTGAGGTTTTTGTTTCAAGTTCAAGTTCATTTGCGTTAAATAAAAGTATGGGCCTATAGGTAGGTTCAATAAGTGGTGGACCTGTTCCAGACTGGTGGAAGGATGGCTGCCAATCTGTGCCATTGCAGGGGGAGAAAAAAACAAGTATGAAAGTTCTATAATACAAAACTGCAACATTCTCAACATACACATTTCTCTCTTACTGGAAGCATATATGTTTCAATTTGAATGTGCTTTCAAATTGCTTCAAACGAGTATAGAGTGGTTAGCAACAGGTTCAAGCGGCACAGTCAGAGCGGAATAAAAAGCAGGTTTTATCTGAGAACAGGAGGCGGGGAGGCAGGTTTTTTTTTTTTTCCTCCTTTCTGACAAGTGCTAAGAGCGCGGCAGCTCGGAATGATGTGTATAACTTAACACAAAACACCATTTAAGCGTTAAGAGGCGCACGTGTGATTTCTACTGACGTCACCGACAGGGAGCAGCTAATAATACCCGGCCCACCTGAGTCTGCACCAGGCTGCACCGGAAAATTATGCAGCGCAAATGAACTGAAGTCTAAGGCTGTTCGAGCTATTTGAATATATTTCTATTCATCAGCTCCAAGTGAGTGGCGAAGACAGAGGGGGAAAAAAGAGGGTGAAATCAGAAAGCTTTTTGGGGGCACATTTGGAAAAGTCTGCCAAAGTGAAAGAGAGGGTTGAATGGTACTGAGCAAACAAGCGTAACCAAAGAGAGAGAGAGAGACTTCCTGAGGTCAGTGGACATTGTGTGCCTTCTCAAAGAATGTTTCTTGTGGTTTCAGGGAAAAAACATTGAAATTATGCAATCACTCAAAAACATGGATAAGAAGCTCAATAAGTCTGCATTTTGCTTAGAGCAAACTAAAGCAACACATACTGACTGATTTTGCATGTAGAGATTTATTATCAGATACCCTTCCACAACACCTGGTAAGCTAATTTGTTTTCTTTTGCCTCCATTTTTTATGTACCCACAAATTAAGCCCAAAATTATATGGCAAGTTAATTACGGCACTAATTAGTCACTGACCAAAGGTGAGTTGGGCTTTATATCAGTCGTTTCTGTTTCAGAGCCAAATTAAACTTCCGCCTCTCTTTTTTATCTCTATCCCAGCAGCACCCGGCCTCCAGTCGCTCTCTCCTCACCTAATCAGAGAATGCACTTTGGTCCCACACGATTCCTTCATGTCTTGGCTAGGCTCCAGACCTCATACTGGGGCCCTCGCCTCTGCTCACATCAATGCTGGTGGTATGAGAAGTCACATCAACGCATTCTAGCACGTGGAGCAGTCACGACTGGTTTATTCGAGATAAAACACAAAAGGTTTTGTGAAAGTGGTCTGCCTTTTCAACAGTAGAAAAGAAAGTGATCAATGCATTAATGTGAGGGAAATTGAGTGAAGAGATTCAAAGCTTTTAGGATCCGGCGCAGCATTGAAATGGATGCATTATTGTAACACTTCTTTACAGCATAGTAATAAAAGGATCAAACTAGCTTATACATAAAAGTGTAATGATAACATTTTATAATAACTACACCTTATTTAGCCTTAATAAAAGATGAGTTAACACTATATATGGTGTAGTTATTATAAAATGTTGCCAGTGTAATAACATGGTAATTATGGTATTTCCAGGAAATGGACATACACCTACTGTAGTGATTATCATAGCAATATTTTAATCCCATAAAAAAACTATAAACTACCATTACAGTACTAACTGCATTTTTACTACGTCCTGCATATTTCTGCAGAAAAATGTCATACATATTTCCCAAAAAATGCCTAAAAATGTTAGGCATTCTTACAATGCAGACCTAACTTTACATGTAGCACATATGTTTTTGTCAACTGTAACTTTTTTTTATGCAAGATACCTTCCAGATATACTTATTTTTATAAGAAGGTGTAACGCCTTTTAAGTAATTTTAGAACACACAATCTTATAAAGTTCAAAGACTTTTTATGATCTGACTTCACCACAAAGTGAAGAAAGTATGTAAAATCATATCAAACTAAATCTAAAACCTAAAATAGCAATATATCTATAGCCCGGATGGTGCTGCTCCTCAAACGGTGAGCTGCTGAGTCTGCAACACTGCAAAACTAGGTCTTTTGTGTTAGGATAAAAAAAGTGTAAAATATTGATTTCACTGTCCTGCGCTAAATTTAAACCAGTGCGCCTCTGGTCCCTCTATCATTTATATGAGCCGTCCCGTTTAGCTGCGTCCTCTGCGCTCGCCAAGCCCAGGTGTGAAATCTTTGCAGTTCACCTCTTCATTTTAAAGTCAGTCCACTTTACACTATAGCATCAGCTAATATCCCATCATGCCTCTCTCTCCTATGCTTTGATGCCCCAGCCCCTCTGTATCATGCGCGGCTCATCTCGTCTGCACAGCCAATTTACTGTACAAATTCTTCGTCCTATTTCAAACAAGGATTAATTAAAACTCCATTCGTAATTTCTTTCCACCCTCTCACCCCCCCGCCGTGGTGTAATCCTTTATCGAATGACTGCACTGGCTTTCAGGGGATTTCAACTAGTATTTTATTGTTACGTTGCACAATAGTGGCATTCACACTGGTGGCAGTCTCAATAGGCCCCTGCTATTCTAGACCTGCCTCGCGTCGACAATAACCGCTCCGTATTGTAATCCATATGCGGAGCGCTCATCCACCATTGTAATAGCACAGCTTTAACCGAGGCTGGTACCAGAGTCCTTTATTTCTGCTATTACACCTATAGGCCTATATTCTGCTCCACGCAATGTAACATTCTTATATGTAAATTATCATTAAAGCAACAATGCGGAACATTCAAGGCTTTATGCTGCAAACCTACAAGCAGAGATTGCGATTTTGATTTAATTTCCATTAATTGCCCTGCCCGACGTGCTCCTAATGCAGCTTAGTCACCGACGATGTCATTTCCACAGTGGGGTTATCAAAAACAATGCATTTGGAAGAGAGGACGTAATGTATTTAAACCTCTTGTTTGGCTATCTGTAGTCATAGCAAAGCAGCAACATCAGCATGGAGATGAGCTTGAGATGTCCCGCCCCCAGCAAAGTTATAGGCCTGAGGAGAAGTGAGAGTAAAGACAGGTGTTTATAGATTTGGATATATTTGAGAAAACCCTTAGAGTGAAAGAAAAGAAGCAATGGGCAGCATACTTCACCGAATCTTGAGTCAGGATGTTGGTCAGGACGTCACGGATTACCAAGCTGGAGCTTTAGCCCATAATATGCAAACTCCAAAGATGGATCAGGCCAAGAATGTCATCCAGTGCCTCCAAAATGGCCCTTGTTTTGCCGTATCCTCGACTTAATGTGTACACATGCAAGTTTAACCTCTTAACCCCCGCCTTAACCAAGCGCATTTTCTACAGTTTGGCTTTACCCAAATCTAAAGCTTCTTGACGGGAGTTTACATTATGGCCGATCACGAGACGACCCTCTCTACTCTCTGCGCCACCGTCGCCCCAATAGGCCAGGGTAACGCCTCATTTGAACGCTAAGAACTACAAAACTTGCAACGTTTATGTCACATTTTTGAAGCATTTTTGTCTCTTTTTTGTCACTCTTATGACGCTCTTTTGTCACTTTTTGACACTTTTTATGTTGAGTTTTCATCCTCGTTTTCGTCGCAATTGTGAGGCTTCTTTTTTTTTCCAAGAAGCTTTTAGATGTGGGTAAGCCGAACAGAAGAAAATGTGCTCGGTTAAGGTGAGGGTTAAGAGGTTTTAAAGCTAACATTTCTTTTCTTTAGCTTGCCTCCAAATGTCCGCTTTAAACTTTAAGTGGAATGATTTCAAGATGACTTAGAATTAGCAAATTGTCGTAGGTGACGATGGAGGTTGAAAATGCTCAGGCTGAAGTAATGGATTCTATTGAAACAGATAAATATTAGGCTAATCCCAGCTTTATTCTTCTATCTTGACATTTGCCACATCTTTTTTTCCCGCCACCTGATTATCAGCATGTCAGCAGCCTGTGCCACCAGAGACGTATACGTTCCATCAGGGGGGAAATCACCCTTAAATGCAGAGAAATCGCTCCGGTTTGGGGAAAATGCTGGGTGTTAATAATAAAGCACTCTGCAGCGCACCACAATAGGCCCATTGATCATGTGATGTCATCGTTAAAGTCCTCGCCTTCGTCTCATGGCTTTAATAAATGGAAAATGTCAAGCGTTTACACTGCACAGAAGATGGATGGCTTGATATTCACCCATTGATTATAATATACTATGTTTAAGAAGAGTTAGCGCAGCCAGTAAGTGGGCTCCATACAGCCGCCTCTCCTCCATTTAGTATTTAAAGTCAGTAATAATTTTGGTATAGTTCTGTCTGCTATACTGTACTGTGGCGACATTTTCCCCAAAATAGTTTAGCCCTACACCGAACCCGAAGGAGCCATGTTGGTGAACAGTAATCGCGTCATTGTTTCGTTTGCTATAATTACAGTTGTGATGGTGCACCGAAAGACAACAGCTTAATAGTCTACGCATAATTACCCCAATTGTGTCGACGGTGGCTAATTGGTTTGTCTGACATTGTGCGGCTGTGTGCGTGGCAGAGCGTGCGCGTGCGGCGGGAGGGATAAGAAATTATATCCACGGGAAAGCCTTTTGGTGGAAACAGCAGGACGAAACCGCATCGCCATATTCATAAACAAAACGAGGACCGATCATCAGCAGAGTCCTCAGGTGTTACAGGGGCCCAGCAGTGAGAGAGGATACAAAATGAACTGCGAGAGGGAGAGATAAAAATAGATCAATTTAGTGAGTTTTCTCGGGGAGTTTGCTGGGTGCATCTTTGTATATCTTTGGAAGTGTGTTTGTTTTTCAGTGATAAATTGGGTGGTGGTATCTGTAGCAGACAAAGGCTTAGAATAAATAGAAGTGTAATAATAATTGCAACGGTAGATTAATCATTTTACAGCTAATTTGTATTTTGCATTTGTTTGGGCGTTTTCTTTCAATATAACTTAATGATGTAGAGCAGGGTCACAAATTAAATTTCACCAAGGTCCGAAATGAAAAAAAATGGTCAAGCAAAGGTCCGGAACACACGGGTTAATTCACGGTTATATCAGGATTTTTAAGCCTTTTTTAAAATCTATTTCTGTGATTTGAAATTAATGCAATCAATTGAATGCTCTTATTGTTTTTTCTTCTCTAAAATAAGTTTTGGCTCAGCAGAATGCATAGGCTACTGTAGCCTATTATACACAATGTGCACATAATATATGACAGTGATGTGTTTTTGCTCAGTTCAACACACTAGCCTGTTTAGTCCAGGTTTAGTCCTGGCATAGTCCTGGCTTAGTCCAGGTTTAGTCCTGGTTCAGACCTGCGCTATTTGCGCATTACGATCGCGCGTGCATATTTAATTAGGGCGTCCTCCGCTTTGTTTTTAGCGAGCCATATTTCAGTCATTCCGAAACCGTTTCTAAAATGTAAAAAGTATCATGAAGCTAAGATGTAGGACTTTCTCTTTCTGTTCGTCTGGGCTGTAGTTTACCGCTCTGGTGCAGTCAGAGAGGGAGAGGAAGGGAGGGAGGGAGAGAGAGAGAGAGCGCGCGCAGACGGAGCTGCTCGTCTGAGGGAATTCACGGTCGGGTCCAAAGTTCGTATCCAAGGTTCGGGTCCGGAATGGCTGGCGCATGGGTCCGGATCCGGACCGAGGTCCGCCGTTTAGTGACCTCTGATGTAGAGTACTAAATACGCATTTACAGTGGCTTGAAGTGAATATTTCAGTGCAAAGCTTGCCTTTAGTACTACACAGTCTGATCAGCCAATCTCCACATGCTCTAAACTAGAGGTCGATCGATATATCGGGCCGATATTTGGGAATATTACAATGACCGAAAGAGATAAAGACTCAGGGGGACTCGGAGAAACTTCGCGATGAAAATTGGTTAGCAACAAGTTTGACTAAAGTTGGTTAAAGTTTCACTAAACCTCAATGCTGCATGTCATTTTGAAACTTAGAACCTGGAGAATTCAATCGCTGAGTTAGTTGTAACGTCCGCAATTGTATTTTTAATCGCCGCACAACATGCCGTGACTAGCAACAGGGTGCTAATGCTAACGGCAGCATGCTAATGCTAACGACAACTAATCAAAGCTGGGACAGAAACTATGATTGAATCACCTATAGTGATTAAATAAAATTTGCCACTGCTGGAGTGGCCAAGTGCAGGATTATAGACCAGACATTTGGAAAAATCGGCCCAAAATATCGGCATCAGCCTTAGAAAAACCCAATATCGGCCGACCTCTACTCTAAACGTGTTTCAGAGTCACAGCTATCGCGCGTCACCCAGCCTCTCTGGCAGCCTTCTCTTCCTGTCACCAACAATCGCAGAGGAAATGAAGAAGCAGCAGACCGTACATACTGTATAAAAGCCCTTTGTCATGTGAGATTCTATTCATTAATTAAGTAAAGTACAGAGATGTGCATTGGGTTTATCACTTTATGACTAAGCCTGACAAATCATTTCCTCGGTAAGCCTGTGTTTGATTTGCATTTGATTTTGATTGGTGGAGAAAAATATGTCGCAGAATAACTGTATTTACTTAACATTTTATGAGAAACGTGTAACTTTTTTTTTGAGGGGGGAAACTAATTAAAATAGCTTGAACTGTAGGGTTAAAAGTGCACGCATTTTAATAGTGCTGCTGTCCAAAAGTAATTGTATGTTTCATTTCCTAAAGCCAGTGTCGGTCATTTTAGCCCAGTCAGTAAGAGCAGAAGAATGTTGTGGTTGCCTGGTAACAAAGTGACCTGACGGAAACTCATTTAGCAGATAAAAATAATACCTGCTTCAGGTGCAGGAGGAACTAGATAGTTTTACTAAAAAGAGGAAGACAATGTTTTTTGATATTACATTTCTTTATGTCCGCACAACTTTAATTTCACTGGTATGATCTAGCTTTGTTAGAATACATCTGGCAAATTAACTCTTCAAATTTCAAAGTAATGTTAATAAAACGTTTACAGGAAGCTCTTTCACAATAAAACATAGAGAAGCATTAGATTACATGTGTGTGTCTGTCAGTACAAAATGATTGCACTACAAATGATACTACATGATTGTCTTCAAATGCTAGTTGATCTATTGTGCCAAGTGAAATGCAGCCAACCATTTCCAATTGCTTATAATATTTACAAAATGGGTTTCGTTTTGACTCCTGATAATATTTTAAGAGCCTATCTCATTGCACGGTCAAATTCAAGACACATCTGTGTGAATCTGACCCCACGATGGGGACCTTTTCATTTCAATATGCTGATGAAGTGAAGCCAAATCTATGCACAATCTATCCATAACCTATAAGCCTGCACTGACTAAATCACACACGTAATCTGCTGCAAACCCTCCTTTAGCAGATCATTCGGGACTTAGGCATTGTTCCACATCCACAAATCACCTCTTAACACAAAAACACACCAGATCAAGCATATTTTACCTACTTAACTTAGCCTTCTATGCTATTAGTGACAAAAGAACTTCAATAAAGAGGGAAAACGACCTGATTATAGTGCAAACAGTAATCACAATAACAATAAAGAAATAAAAATGTGAAGTTTGTTAATCTGCTTTTCAATTTCAAACAAATCCATGGCCATGTACTTTGAAAATGAAGCAGCCCTATAACAGAAAAAAATTGTGTCTTGGATATTGTGATAATATTTATGTGATATTACACTAAACCATTTCAACAGTCAACAGTCCATTACCAGCCCAGACAGAATTCGGCTAATATTTTGTACCAAACTGCAAAAAAAAAACTCTCCTTTCCATTTGCATCATGCGGGTTAAGCCTGCACTGTCAATGTTTGGGAATATAAATGCTTATTAAAAGCTCCAACAAAACCGCAAATCCACTTAGACGGCTTTTTGTGGGATAATGGACAAATAGGACACATGCTCACAGTGTGTCAGAAAATAATGCTATCTGCTTTAGAAGTTAAGTGGGCGCAAAACCCCTCATGACTTCAACGGGACAGTGGTAGGTCACGCTCAGTATTTGGCTATAAAACTGTCCAAGTGGATTTGCCGATCCCAATCATATTACAGACATAAAACTAAGGCTCCGGGCAGTACGTGTAAAACTCTGTGTGCAGGATTACAATAAGAGTTGAGGGGACAGTGTGACATATGGTGCACCCTGATATCCACGCCCTATATTAGAGGGTCAACGGAGAGGGCGCCGCCTGCTCACATACGGCCATCATGGGGTCCCGTGTTGTAGGTTAGGGCTATAGCTGTGAATCAAGTCAACGGCCAAAGGGTCAACGTGGAAACTGGAACATCCGAGGAGATATTTGTAGACTGTAGCTGTTCTATGTGAGGAAGTCACAGCATTGCACCAAACATACAGTATAGCATCATAGTGAACGCAGAACCAAAAAAATAGTGGACCACATCCGTAACACTTCACAGTAAAGGCACACAACGCATTACAACACAAGTCAATCTAATAATTCACATAGGTTTACAAATGACATTATTGTATGCAACTCCTTGCTTATAAACACTTATCCTGAATCAGTGCTTTGTCAGTCCGTTATTAGTTCATGATTATAATTCATTTCTAGGGCTGGGTATCGTTAAACGATACCTGTTTGGTATCGGAAAAAAAAAAGTTCAGGTACTACTGGTATCGAATAAAGTATCAAAGCAGGTACAGAAATGAATATAAAATCTGTATATTCAAGTTTTGGTGCTGTTGGTCATAAAATGACCAAAAATTGGGAAATTTGGGGAAAACTGGGGGGGGGGGGGAATTGGGGGGAAATGCAAAAAAAAAAAAAAAGTTAATTATAACATTTTTTTTATTAATGGGTAAAAAAATAAGAAACACTTGGAAAGTGTTTTTACAAATGTAAAAGAAAATATATGGAAGGAAAAGGAATGAATGAATATTATTAATCTGGTTCTAGATGACAAATAATTTAGCATAGGTATCGACAAAAGTATCGTTCATGTATCGGTACCGAAAACCAAGTATCGTTAAAGTACCGGTATGAAACAAAAAATCAACGGTACCCAGCCCTATTCATTTCCCTCATTATTAGAAGCGATTGACAAATTTGCCTCATCGTCCTACAATCTGGCAGGTTTAGGACTAAAACAAAATACTGCTCATGCTCGGAGACTTGACTGTGACTACTTTCTGGCAAGACTTCAAAACACAGATGACTTACATCCAAATGTAATGTGGAGAACTCGGGCATTGGAATTAAAAAGGTACACTGACATTTTTTGGGGCAAAGTGTAGGCCAATTTGCCCTGATTATGACTCACAGAAGGTCACAGTGTTGGTTCTACTGGATCTGAGCGCCGCCTTTGATACAGTCGACCACACTATTCTTTTAACTCGTTTAAAACACATCGGCCTCTCTGGTGCTGTCCATAATGGTTTACATCCTACCTCACAGACAGGACATTCATGGTAAGTGTGGATACCTGCTCCTCTAAGGTCCATAAAATTACATGTGGTGTGCCCCAGTGTTCGATTCTTGGGCCGGTGCTTTTTAACCTGTATATGCTCCCTCTTGGTGATGTCATCAGGAGACATGGAGTCAACTTTCATAGTTACGTTGATGATACGCAGTTGTACATCTCCATGTCTCCAGATGACACCAGGCCAATGGATGCACTTTTTAAATGCATTTTAGATATAAATCCTGGATGGCAGAAAACTGTCTACAGCTTAACCAGGACAAAACTGAAGTTTTAGTCATCGGTCCTGAGGCCCAGAGAGAGAAACTTTTACCCAAACTACAGTCACTGTCTTTTAATCCTTCCTCACAGGTGAAGAACCTGGGCGTGATTTTTGACTCTGAGCTGACTTTTATTCCACACATTAAGAATATCACAAAGATAGGTTTTTACCATCTAAAAACATAGCCAGAGTCCGCTCCATTCTCTCTCGGGCCAACACGGAGATGCTAATGCATGCTTTTATCACCAGTTGTATCGACTACTGTAATGCCCTGCTTTCTGGTCTTCCCAAAAAGAGTATCTCAGGTTAACAACTTTTACAAAATTCAACAGTTCGTGTCCTGATGAAGACCAGGAGGCGGGACCACATTACACCGGTTTTAGAGTCACTGCATTGCTCCCTGTGTGTTTCAGGATCGACTTTAAAGTTCTTTTAATGGTTTTTAAATGTCTTAATGGTCTTGGTCCTTCTTATCTTTCAGAACTGCTTTTACCTTATAACCTTCGCTCCTCCGGCAGGGGTCTCCTAGTTATTCCTAAAGTCAACATAAAGACTAACGGCGAAGCGTCTTTCCAATATTATGGCCCTCGCCTCTGGAACGACCTGCCGGAGGAGCTCAGGACCACAGAGAACGTTCATGTTTTAAGAGCAGGCTCAAGACCCACCTTTTTAGCTTAGCTTTAACTGACATCTATTTATTTAGTCCTAATTACATATAATGATGCCTGGTGTATTGTTTTAAATGTTGTAATCTGTAAAGCACTTTGTGATACCTTTCGGTATGAAAAGCGCTTTATAAATAAAGTTTGATTGATTGATTGATTGATTGATTGATTGATTGATTGATTGATTTTTCCCCCTCCCCGTCTTCTCATTTGTCTGGCACTGATACGAGGACAAAGTGTAATTTAAAACTACTCCCAAGCTACAACAGCTAAATTGACGAAATAATAACTCAGAAAATCACACATTCATCATTTTTAGATGTCTTACATCTAATCTTCAGTGGAGCTGCGCCTCACGCCTGTCAAACCCTGCACCGGCACATGGAGAGATCTGCACTGAACACACACTTCTCTCTGGTCCACGCTGCAATACTGTCTTATTTAACTATGTGCTATGAAGTGTCTCACCGTTCAGCTGCGCGCCTGCGTGTCACATGTTCTGGATTGCGGGCACATCCAAGCGTGCTCATAATGCCACATGTGTGATGGCATGTGCATTTCGACGCAAAGCAATGTGAAATCTACATCTCGAAATGGATCATTCAGAGCCAAGCGATGTACAGATTCTTTTTATTTTTCTCTTGCTGGGCGTGTGCGTGTTCCGGAGATAAATTCCCACCTGTGTGGCCCCCCTCCTGTTCTGCCTCTGTTTTTGAGTCCAGATGGGATCTCTCTAATGCTTTTTCTCTGTATCTTTTCACTGCTGTGTATTGTCAAGAATAAAAGGAAAAGTGAATGAAAACTGAGATGGACGGATAGATAGCTAGGTAGATTTAAAGGATATTTCAGGATCCTTATATTTGAAGAGTTTAGTGGCGCTAGGCTAGTGCAAGGCTAGCGCATTTCTACGGTAACAGCTTGCCTGTGTTAAAAACAGTCTTACCGACTCCACAGTGCACAAATCAACAACACTCTGGATAACTAGGAAATGAGGCCCTTTGTCAACAATCCTGAAATATCCCTTTAAGTCACAAATTAAGAAATGCAGAGTCTCTTCCTTTAGAATCATATGGACGGAACAGATGCAAGACAGGAGACCGAGTTAAGATCTTCATTGAAATCTGCCATAATAACCAAACCAACCCAAAAAACTTAGCAATATCATGTTTCATCCGATTTGTAACAAACCGCTGATCATGGGCAGTGCGGGCAGGGTGCTGACCTGGCCCCAAATGTAATGAATAAATGATGAAGTGAGCGTCCAGTATGTAGTCAAAATGTAGCGCCCACCTGTGCCCCTCCTGTGTGGATTGCTTCGGCAGCCCCATGTTTGAGGTGCAGTCTGTTGAAACAATGACCACAGATGGGATCCCTCTGTCTTTCTTCCCTCTCCCACTCTCTCTCTCTCTCGCTAAATGTGCTTCTGTGTGTATCTGTTCGTAACCATCATATCTGACTAGCTCATTGGTTGAGAGCAGTCCCAGAACATCGCAGAACACTTCCCAGCAGTCTCTCTGGAAAATAGGGTTTTGCGACGATAACGGAATAAAAGATAAAATGATCGACGACATTATGGGCAACACCGAGATGTATATTTTTAAAATCATTATCGCAAGACATATAATTAGTAAACCGAAACCGTATTGATGTAGTGATATGTAGTAAAGAAGCAGTCGAGAAGCCTATTTGAGAAGCCTAAAACCAGTGTGGGCTCTATTAGGGTGTGTCGATATTGAAAAGTCAAACAATGGCAAGACAGATGTGGATGCCACCAAAATCCAATACACAGAACAATGGGAGTGGAGAGTGGGAGAAGGGGAAAACAGATTAGGGAAAACAGAGAAAGTTTGAAGAGTATTTTGGAGTCACCTTAAAAGAGAACACAAGCAGGACGTGGCCTCTGCGGGGTGGAACTAAAGAGGGGCTGAAGAGGGAACTGCAGGACTGCGGTAAAACTTCATCCCAGGAATTAGAATGCGTATCTAAAGAAACCTACATTTAACCTTTAAAGATGGGATATGAGGGAAAAGGAGATACAGTATTAGGACCAGGAGAACAGAAAGAAACAATATGTAATACTTCTTTTTTTTTTACAACCAACTTCAAACTGTGTCAAACTGAAAGGCTGTTAGTTTATTTGAGCAATTTTACATTTATGTTGTCTTTCAAAATTCATATACAATTGTGGATGCTTAAAATGGAGTAGCTTAAGCAATAAAGCTTTTTTGTGCCTACCCCATATTCAATCAATCAATCAATCAAATTGTATTTGCATAGCGCCTTACAACAGCCAGAAGGTGCCCAGGGCGCTTTCCGGTATAAAAATAAGAATCACAATAGACATCAGTAAATAAAAACACAAATGTACATAAAAACAGTAGTCGAGCCAGTGGCTATGTATCGAAAGCTTCTCTTCAACTGTGATTTAAAAACACTCAACTCAGTGATGCTTCGAAGCTGTACCAGAAGTGGGAACACACTTCCGGGACAGCTTTGGGCCTTGGACAGCAAATGACCGGCTTCCTAACTTTTTGTATTCGAACTTGGGAGTGACCTGTAACTGCAAGACAGCACTCTTACAGAAAAGTCCAAGCCATGTGCAGTGCTCAACAAAGAATGATGTTACTACTCTTCCAAATCCTATATTTGATAACCCATGGCAAAAACAGTAATGAGTATGGCTGAGCATTAGGAGCACATTTTGTATCACTGGAATGTGTATGTTTTAGTTTAGTTGATCTTCTGACGTAGCAACATGTAACTTTACTGTTTGTGAATGGAAAATACCCTGGTCTTGATATCGTGTTCACTGTTACCTGGCCTTGACTATGTGTATTGTTTTATATTGTTTAATTTCTATAGACTGCAGTGTAAGGATATAATGGTACACAACAAACCCCGTAACATATGACATGTCTTCTTACACCAGTCTATTTGCTTGCTCTGCTCTTTTCTACGTCTCTGCGATGTTGAAGTTAATGCGTTTTGAGTCGAGGCGTTGAAGGAGGCCCAAAAAAAAAAAAAACACAGCCGGGTTTTAGCCAACAGTGGGGTTATGAATTACCTATAAGTGAGAAAGCCCTGCACATATTTAATGCACGACAATCTGTCCCATTTTTTCACTACGTTCACAAGCTTCCCCCTTTTTGGCTGCTTTCTCTGGCCTCGCCTCAAAACATCTGCTGTGATTAGAAGTAACAACCAGGGAATTCAGAAAGATGGATAGAAATAACGTAGAAAATATTGGTTTGTTTCTTTAAATTTGTGTCATTTTGGTGAGAGACAGACCCAAGTACATACGCTTAGGTCACTTTCGGTACTTTTTATAGTTTTATCATGCAATACTTTTTATTCTACTTGAGTAATATACAAGTATATGTATTCTTCCTTGAGTAATAGTAACTTGTTCCACTGCAAGTAAATCAAATATGTTTTTGGGTATTTATGACATTTTCTTCTGGAAATTGTATGTATTATTTCTCTATATATTTGTATATCTTTGTTTCACATAGTTTATGTGACTACTGAATCATAAAGCAGACTTTTACACTCAAGCTGTTAGTCCAAGTACTTTTCTACTCTTAATATTTTCTTTTTCGAGCTTTAAACCATGTTACACTGTTCCCTCGCCAATCTAGAGTAGTATTTCACTACATTTATGCAGTTTTGAAGTAATCTTGGGTAAGCCTATCTAATTTAGCGGTTTCTTCTTCTAAGGTGTCATCACTATGTACTTCCTGGTTACAATTGTGTCACTGTTAAAACCCAAAACTGTCCTCCACATTTAAGCCCATAATCCAATATTGTATCAGTTCTGAGCCGTTATGCTCAAAGTGTGTTTATCACAGCGTGATGAAGCAGTAAACCACACCGTGAATCAAAACTTGTTTTTCATATGTTATTCCTACAGCTGGAGGAGCCCTATGTAATTCACCAGCTCTAGCACCTGTATTTCATTGTTACTTTTAAATTCTGACACAGACATAAGTTCAAATTATAAAACATGAAATATCAATACTGAGGCACCCAAAACAATGTCTTTTTTCAAGGCTCATATACGTCCACTTTTAAGTAACTTTACTCTATCCATCTTATTCATCCACATACAGCTTCTCTTACATGTGCTCTGTTCTCAAAACCCGGTATTACCAGCATTCTCACATCATCTCTCAGACCTCTGAAGGCCAAAGCTTTTAAAAACTGTCATTTTACTCTCAGCCGGGAAGCCAAATTAGCCATTACAGAGAAGAAAGAGAGCTCCTTGTGTCGAGCAATTTACTAAATGACGTTTCTTCAGAAGAATGAAATTACTGTGTGTATATTTAGATGATTTTCAGTCAGGATGACCCACAGTCCTATAAGCTGAAACAGGCGCCGTCTCTTTTTCTCGGTGACGGTGTACGGCCTTATCAGGAGCTGGGAGGTCATTTAGCCGCTGTGTGGATCAATTAACAATCAATTTCAAATTAGTGCAGCATGGCCACAGAGCCCGGGGACTACAGCGGGATACCTATATATAGACCCAACTCCAGGACCAGTGTCAAGAACAAAACCAATTGTGGCTCAATATCAATCTGGACACAATGTAAACCAATATGTAGATGGAGAGTATGGGGATGAGCAATCGAATCGAGATATTGATAGTCTGCGATTATCAAGGTAAACTTTAACAACTAAAAACGGTTTCTCAAAACGTTTATGCATAAAACACATGTTTTCAAATATGTGTTTCCAGTAAATTAGCTCCAATTTCATACTTTCCTACTCTATGATACAATATCGACAGAGTGACTTAGTGCTTTTGTTTTATGGAAATGTGGGAAAATGTAGTCTGCTAAAAAGCCTGTAAAAGCGTATCACTATAATAATATCATTACCATTTGACTAAAAGGCAAGGTTTTTATCATTCTGGCTGCTGCTTCAAAGGAGGAAACGCCTGAACTTTCTATTTGCTCCCAATCTAAACAAAAGATAGAAAATTAGGGGTAAACAAGACATCAAGCGGCAGTTCATTGAATTATAAGTTTAAACCAAATTTCACTCTCAAACTATGGTCAAGCTCATTGATCGCAAGGCGCTTCTTTACAAGTCTACACAATCCTATTGCAGATGTCAACAATCCTATGGCGTAACAGCATGTGGGTTGGAGTTTGGAGGAAATTTGAATACTTTGTGTCTTTCCTCAGGATTAATGACAATATTAGTACAGTCCATATTTCATTAATAATAACAATCATAATAAGTAAGTGCTTAATTTGTCATTGTACAACCATACAACAAAAGGTGTTAGTCCTGAGCCGCTGTGACTGAGCCGTACCACCACTGTGGGTCAATCTGACCAGCATGTTTTTGGAGGTAAAGGAAACTGGAGCACCTGGAGGAAACCTGGCTGGCTGCCTTCAGTGCACCTCTGAGCCTTTGAAACGGTGCAGCGCCTTTCAGAGCGTGGTGTCCTGCACTGGTCAGCTCCTCCGCCTCCTCCTTCCTCTTCCTCCTGCGTAGCTCCCTCCGCTTCACAACAGTCTTTCACCATCTTCTGGAAAGAGCTTAGTAGTTACGCTGTTTTATTCTCTAGTGAACGTCCATTAGCCAGAACACAGAATTTAGTAGGGATCGTGGCATGTGTGGCTTATCTGCGAGTCTTGCCCGGATACCTCCTTGTTTGTCCCATTTTCCCTGTGCTGCAGGTGTTGGTGCCTCTTCAGTGTTTCAGAAGAAGAAATGTGTAGGTCTCAAAGGTCTTTAGCTCATAAGCTAGCTGTTTGTTTACTTTTAAAAAGCTGCTTTCTTTAGGACCATTATGGACTCTCTGCAGTAAAGAAAAAAACATCCACTGAGCTTCACTAAAACACGGCAAAGACGTACACAAGTATCCAATAAAACAGTGTGCAAAACAGAAACCACAAATGCAGTTAGCAGGAAAAGGCACACACACACACACACACACAAAAAACGCAGCTGTACCAAGAGAGAGGGAGGTTGTCACTTGTATAAATTCCATAATAACATGAAGTCAAATCCAAAAAATTAATTAATCAATATATAGGAAAACATTAACTATTTAGACTTTTTGCCCAGCCCTAAGAAGTAATTTTGTCAACCAATATATGGTGTGGTTTCAAATATTTATACCGTTAAATAACAAAGCACAATAAATCTAAATATAGAGTAATTTCTGTATAGTTGCTTCCACTTTATCACTGCCATAAATGCTTCACGCCTGCATTTGACAATTGCCATTTTGTACCTGACCAATTACTTTGTTGACGACTCATCTTTGGGAACATTATCTATAATCCCCTGAGATATTCGCCTTCTGCGTCCTCCATTCCACTCGCTCACAGGGGACAGTAAATGAGCTTAATGAACCTTTGAAGGCCGGCCCACTTTTCTAACCACGGCCTCACGCCGATTGGCCGACACCGCTGATGACGTCACTTTGTTCCAGGGAAACCTTCTTCCTCGGGGGAACTTACTGTAATTTATTTGCAATGGGAGTTATGAAATCCCAGGTAGAGGGGCTGGAGAGCCTGTTGGGGATGGAAGAGTGGAGACAGCATTTTCTCCGTCATCGATTCGGGCTCGTAAAGGATTACAATGATAAACACGCCGACGCTCTTTTGTAATACCAGAGATCAACATAACGACCCATAGGGAGACATTGATGGAGTGTGGCTGTAGCTCACAGAGGCAGAGACAATGAATGGGTTTTGGTGGGATCTGCCGGAGAGCATAGATCCTATGAATGTGTGATGTGGACTGTTATAACTCACTGGTGGATAGGAGTGTAGAGGTAAAGTTTCTGCTTGAGTTAGGGCTGCAGGCGACACGGGCAAAAATTTATATCTGGATTAATATTGTGGATATGGAAAAATGTCTCAACTACTTCATCAGGTTGTGGGTGAAAGGAGACTATCTCTAAAACTCAATGTGTTTAAGCGAGTGCATACAAATGAAAAAGATGTTTGTTCAATCTTTATTGTTTGTGAAAGTTATGTAATCTTGAGTTGACCCAGGAGTTTTGGAAATCCCCGCCTTCAGTCATGCTCTGACTCCAGAAAGACACATGACAGAGGAATAACTACCACATTTATTTTAACCAAAACTTAAGAGTCAGTGCAAAATGCCTAAACACTTAATTCTGGCTTTTGCTTTTGTATACAGTGGCAACACATATAACCCCTTAACCCCCGCCTTAACCAAGGGCATTTTCAAGAGCAAGAAAAACACAATAAAAAAGCAACAATATCACAATGAAAAAGTGTTAAAAATAATTTAAAAAAAACAAGCTTCAAAAATGTGACAAAAACGAGGCGACATCAACATTATTTGAGAGTTCAAAGGGCCTGTTTGTCATGTGTGGTGAAACGTCCCGACTTAGCCCGTCAAGCCCCCTAGAGCCAGCGAGGCAAAACGTCTCATTTGGAGAGGAGCATGTTCAAGAGCAGCGACATCTGCTTTAAATATGGATAAGCTCAAGGCCCTCACACGCACACACCAACGCGAACTGCTTTATCAAAAGTTAGCCCCCCGTCCCCTCCCAAAGATCCAATCTGTCACGGCGAGCTTCATCCCAGGAGCATTTATAACTTTAAGGCTCGCGCGCTGACTCATGTTTGTTGATGAGTTTGTGGATATTTACCACTTTCCTCGTGTCAAGCCTGTTTACGGATGCACTCAAGATGCTAACAATTTTAGAATTCTGCTTCTGGTGGGATAAACAGCGCCCAGTTAGTCGCCGCGAAAAAAAGAGACTATATCCTCCTTCCTGTAACTAACTTTAAATAGGTTGTTAGTCATTTTTGTGCACTTCCTTCCCTGACTATTCATTCACTGACAACCCACATCCATGCTCTGTCTGCGCCTCTAACCCAGATCTGAAGCAACCACAGCTGATCCACATCCACATCTCCCTCTTTTGGAAGAGCCACATCCAAGCGCTGATCCCGGGCCAGCTCAGATGATGTTCGAGCGCAGATGTTTGGCCCAGGCAGCGGCACCTCTTCTGGGCCCACACGGCTTCTAATGCGCGCTTAAGAGACCATTGGATATCTCACTCTACACCCCCCCCCCCCCCCTTCCACGTCTCTCTAAAATATCTGCCCATCATTTATTCATTCACACAGTCCCGGGACGGCGTCATCATCTGAGGTATGGTCATGCGAAGTCCTCTGTCACTCATACACAGAGACACACACACACACACACAAACACACACACACGCACTTTGAGAGCGCTCCCAAGGGTCTTTTAATTTTTGAGAGGTTATTTTTAGTGTCAAAAATAATCGAGGTGGAAGGTTCCATCTGGCCAACACTCTTGTTCCAGCTGCTCCTTTTTAGTGGCAGGCGGAAAACGAGAGAGAAAAATACTATGTGCTTATGGGATAAAATGCACGACCCGGATGTTAGGAGCATTCGTACGCGAATTAGTGTCTCAAATTGTGTTAAGCTGGAACTCGGGAACATATGGCTGTTCTTTGGAAGACATTGCAATTACTTGAGATAAAGAAATAATGCGGTAAGCAAAATATTACATTTAGTAAGAAATCTCAAAGTTTTAACAATGATTTGTCGGGCAGTAGGACTGTGTTTCTTAAAGTGATAGTCCGTAAGTTTGCAAAGTGAGGAGAGTGACATTTGAACGTAAACAATCAAATTCCTCCCCTCTTTAACCAGAAAGACCTTCTTAGTTTGTAACATGTGGAGAGCAGGAACAGAATTTTCAAAAGTAAATGATCAAGCCCCTCCCCCTCCTCCTGACTGGACCTGACAGGCTGGTTCACTGGAAAAGCTTGCTTCATTGGTCAACGCGGGAGGATACTAGCCTCTGATTGAGGAGGGACTGTACAACATCAACAAAAAATATATATATTATTTCTTACTTGACATCAAAATGCAAGACCAGGTGGTCGATTTTGCACATTTTATAAAATGTCTAAAACATTAGACTTGCAGACTATCACTTTAAGTGCCGAGGACTATTCATAAAGGAGTTGTGATTATCTGTACCAATTTTACTGTAAACTCAATCTTCAGAGGAAATAATTCTGTATCTATGTGGCACTGTAAAAGTGCTTGCCTTTTAAATACATAATTGTTTTTGTTTCATTCAGAACAATTGTAACGTCAACATAATTCCAAGCCACACTTTTCTCATGTGACTAAGCCATGACTGAACACACCGAACATTGTTTTCAGTATTTGTCTTCTATCAAGCTTTCTCCTACTTTCCCCTATTGTAATGATTGCAATGGAGAGAGAGACAATAGACATTGTTGGGCTCATATAAAATGCTTTGTGCGTACTTTCACATCACCAGTAAGAGCTCGCCCAGACATATTATTTTAAACTGGCTGAAGCGTAATCAATATTTCAACACTTCATTAGGATGATTTCTGTATAAGTTATAAAACAATCTTTACATGAACAGCTAATTTCACCAGTTGTAATTATTGCAACCAATCACTGCTGTCCGTCAGTGAACCCATGTGCATCCAGGCTACACAAATCTGAGCTGCCAAGATTAGGCAATGTCAATACGAACAATACATAAACTCTAACTTTGTCTAAAATTCACGACAATTCATTTACTCATCTGCTAGTGGCTATATCTATCCACACAACTATGAGAGGCTGTGGATAATTGGGAGAAGACTGCACAGATTTCACAGCCTGCAGAGTCTTGGTCCGTGACAGGTCCAGCTGACTGAAGAACAGCTTCAGCCACCAGGCTGTAAGGAAGCTGAACTCTTCCTTTTAGTCTTCCCTCTCCCTCTGCTGCCCCCCATTCTGTACAGCACTTTACATGCGGGAGAATTAGCTATAAAGCTGGACTGAACTGAACAGAGCTACTGCTGACTTCATACAAACATTAGGGACAGTAACAGTTAAACCCAAAACAACAAAGAAACACTTGACTGTGTGCCAATTTCAGCTGTTGCATAAGCTCTTATTATGCCAGCCAGATAAACAAACATCAGTTGAAAAGTTCAAAGCCACCTCCTTCTCCAAATTAATTTACGGAATTGATTTTGGTGTTGTCCGTGTCATTGCGAGCGAATCGTCCAAACAGCTGCCGATGGGGGATTTCTACTGACAGCATTTCGAAACAGTAACTTTATTAGCATAGAACAGACGAGCTCTTCACATTTGACTTCCAGAAACTCACAGAACTCCGTCACCGCCTCCTGACTTTGATAAGAGGGATAGAAGGATGCAATATTTATGCAGAGCTTGATGGCCAAGAGCAGGACAAGATGAGGAGCCCTGACTTGAACTTGTCTCAAAATGACACCTGTCTAAGCCACTTACAATGTTTGTTTTTCTCCCAATAGCCATCAATTGGTGACTGTGTATCTATAATAATACCATATAGTATTCAAAGCCATGCAATACATCATATTTTTGAAGTCCACCGTGAGACTAAAAATACTAACTTCACTAAAAAATATATATATATATATTATCTTAGACACATTATCAGTGTGAGATCAGGACACACTATGTTTAGTGTTGCAACATAAGACTAGTGCCTTGGTAGAGGACCAAACCAGCTGAAAACCAAGACTAGACCTGATACCCAGTTGCTTTTAAGACATAAGATGCAAAATCTACTTTTTTTTTAGGGTTTTACCCAAGTTATTATGTTGTTCCCTCATCAAAATGTGTTTCATCCACACAGTTTTGTGTAATCCTGTTTGATTTGGTCATTTGTTCTTCTACACCTGAGGCACTCTGACCTGTATTTCCTGGATTTAGTTGCATAATACATCCGCCCACAAAAGTGTCCTTAGTGTTTTAAATCTGACAAACCATCACTGGACCTATTCTGAGCAGTTCTGGGCTTTATCACGGCACCATCGACAATCTAGCACACCGTCTGCATAAATTATAGCTCTTGTTTTTCTCTTGAAAAGGCAGAAAGGGGGCGGTGGGAAAATTAGAAGGACTGAATCAAGTGGACATAATAATGTGGCCACTGACTGATTTCCACACTTCTTATGGAATAGTGTATGATCTTCTTTCCAGTAGACAGCCCTTTCAGAGTGGCACCAAGGTGTTTGGAGACCAAAAAAAGGTGAATCAATAGAGTCTGTAGTGTGTGAGAACTCTTTAAACGTAACAAACTGATCAGGTCAATCTAGTGACAATGAACGTGGCATGTATAAAGTGGAGGTCAGCATACACGGCCAAAACAAGCAACCGCGATCAATACTGTTTGTCCAGACCAGAGCTATTTATAGAAAAGCAAGCAGCGGCTCCATGAAGATGAAGACAGGAGAAAGTGTCCGGAGCAAGAAGTCTGTGTGTAAGCAAGTCTATTTGAGGCAACATACAGTATGAGTAACGGATCCATGTAAAGTCATTTAGTTTTGGAGATTTGTTGCACAATCTTTCCGGACGAGGACAGAGGGTTGTTTGAGGCTATCCCAGTAACAATGAGGCTGGAGTGATATATATTGTACCAATCTGACAGAAAAACCGGGGGAAACATGCCCCACTCAAGCGATACTGCTGGTGCGCTAAAAGTACAATGAAACTGGACACTTTTTTTTCTTTTTTTTCTTTTTAGAGTTACACTATTGTCCAGCAACATTTTGTTCACATAGGTTTATCCAGTACGACAGGTCAGCAGCGGGCCCAATGCTCTCTCTTCAATAACACTGTCCTGACCACACAACTCTTCCTCACTTTGACTCTAACTGTACAGGAGACCGCAATTTACTGTTTTCATTTGGAGCCACTTAATCGGACCAGCCACGGACCAATCCGGGACAGTGTCTTGGGTTCTCCTCCCTCGGCAGTCTTCTCTCACTTTTATAGAGCTAAATGTAGGCAGCGCAGCGGAGCACCTGGACAATCACAGACTTAATTCAATCGGGGCACGGGTAGTGTCCAAATTGATGTGTCACTACAGCAGCCGTGTGTGTCTCTACAGGGGGCAAAAAAATGCTTGTGTCCCTCATACGGCTAAGGCTTGGAGGGAGCTGGCAGCTATCGAAGCCTTATTCTGCTGCGCTATGCTGTTTTTGTACAGCAGAGGAATCTGGGATCAGTAAGTTGAGGTTAAAGCTAAAAGTTAACATTTAGTGGTCGTCCAAAAAGGCTGTCCCTAAGCACAAAACTTAAAATGTGCAAATGCTTAAAAAACACACAACAACTAAAATGGTATTAACATATGATTTGGCCAATGGACAAACAATTAGACTAATAAAAGCAACACACACACAAAATAACAACGCACACTGGAATAGGTTATGCGCATGGAACTGTGTTGCAGTTGTGAGGATTTAAATCATTTATAAGTTACATTATGTCTTTTGTTGTTACTTGTTCAATACTGCTTTACATGAACAATACTTGTTTTACATCAGACATTTATCATAGCGTTATAGTATAGTTTTGGAAAAATATGCTTTTTGTTAACTTGGCACCTGGTATGATGGCTTCTGTATTGATGCTCACTGATACAGTAATAATAAACATGATATGCAATGCAATATCATATTAAAATGTATTGCTTTATCGTTGATTAAATGAGCAAATCCCAATGAATGCACTGTAAATTCATGATCAAAGCAGAGTAAAGTAAGCTTTAAAAGCTCTTACTTTCCTGCATACTTCGCTGCACACACGGCCAACTTGCTCAAGTCACTCAAGTCACCCTACACTATTGGCTACTACTTGTTCTTAGGGGATATAGGGGATTACGAGACGCATAATCACAACTGCTGTACTTGAAAGTAAAGATAAAGACAAGCAAACGTGTAGCATCCCCCCCCCCCCAAACAATGCACGCAACATCCGACGAAAAGCCCCAGTGCGTAATACACTGGTGGGATATCATTACAGAGACGTGTATATAGTGATTTCCCCGGCTCTAGGGGTCTGCCTGCTGCAACTGTCTGCTGTCCCTGCCTCGCCTCCCCGTTAATCGGGCGGATTACCAGCGCAGCCCTCTACCGTCTGCTCCGTTTCTATTTCAAAACACTCCCACCGACGCTGCGTAAAAGCGGACCAGACGCGCGCCGTTACTGTACAATTTCGGAAAGCGATCATCATGTGGGTCTTTGCAAGCAGGGGGGGGGGGCACAACCTTTGGCGAGGAGATGGCATGGCGATTTCATTTTACCCAGTCATCCTATTGGGAGTTTCAATTTATTTATGGGAAAAGCAAAGGGATTTGTCAACGTGATCCAAACATACTGTATTACAGGAGGTGGATCAAATGGCCGTGGCACGCGTTTTGTTTAGATGTTGAGCACAAAGTAATTCCCCCCCGCATCTGCTGCTATTCTCAAATCGTATTGTAGTATAGACTTACTTATCCACGTGTCAGTGCGCGTTTGATATCGCTGTGTGCAGCTCGTAAGTTGGTGTAGGGCAGCGTACTTACCCCCCATGCAGAAAAGCACTGTCCAAGCTATCCATAGATCCGAGTTGTGAAACTTCACCATGGTTCCTGGCTGTGTGTGCCCCGCGCGTCCTCACTTGGAGACCACTTGCCTCGCTCTTTTGTGTGCGTGTGTGTGTGTGTGTGTGTGTGTGTGTGTGTGCTTGTGTGTGTGTGCAGGGATAGAGTTGGGTTCACTTCAGCAAAAGTGATATCTTGCAGTAATATTTACATGAGCATCAAATTAAACAGCAAATCATGGCAAGTCATCCCAGCGATATTCTCCAATATGGGAAAAAAATTTAAAAAAAAGATGACCAGAGGACTCTATCCATCCGAGTCTGTCGCTATACTGTCTCCTTCTACTCCTTTGGGTCGCTGCTCACTTCAAGTACAATCACACTGTGAAATCCTCGCCTCGTCTGGGAGAGCGCAAAGTCCACCTGTTGGGTTGGAAAGACCGTCCTTCTGTCGCTGAAAGTGAGGCGTCAGTAAGTGCCACTTGTCCACAGTCTGCTTGGCGAGTGTCTCCCGCGCGTCTTGTTGCGCTCCATGCTTTCCCGTGTGTTCTGTCTGCTGCTGCAGCCGTGCACCGCGCTGCGAGCGCGCCAACAGCCAGGAGTGACAGGCAAATTGGACTTCCGGCTCCACTGATGTCACAATAAAGGGGGCTGGCACACAGGACTCGCACCTGAGCTGGGGTGGATGACGACTGGGTGAAATGTTTTCGCTCATTTGGTGTTTTATTTTTTATTTTATTTTATTTTTTGTGAATAAGGATTAATGCAATTTGAAATGTGAAGACTGAAGACATGTTTCAACAAAGACAAACGGAGCACCGACAATGATGAAGACTGATGAAGACAACCAAGAGGCACTAAACTCCAAAACAACACCAGAAACGATTGCCACTGTCAAAAATGTAGACAAATCAGAAACGGACAGAGGAGGAGCAGGACAGTTTGTTAAAAGAGAGATTTACAAAAGAAACCTTACAGCAGTTCAACCTGTTGTTTACTCTGTAAGGAGTAGGGATGACCGGGTATGGTTGTGACACTTTTTACTTCAGCACCTGTAACTCACTGAATTTTTGAGCTAGAGTTCTCAAACGTTTATACAAAGTCCCCACATTTGTTAACTACAAATGGCACCAATTCAACCCTCTGCCAGAATATCACAGACCTCGTGAGTTAATCTTAAATACATGGTGTTCCTGTGTTACAACCAACCCCAGTACCAGGGTTGTAACACATGCTGGGGTAAATTGTAACAGTTAGACAAAAGAAACAAAAACAGAGGCCACATCATGTGATATGCTTCAAACAGAGGTGTATTTAAATAAAAGAACAATCCAGAACAACGTCTCTCCTCTCTCTCTCTCTCTCTCTCTCTCTCAGTCAGTCCATAATACAGGTCTGCTGTCTGAGTCAAATAATCAGCCAACACTTCCTCCTGCACCTCAGAGAAAACTATAATGTTGATGCAGTAACCTACACTGGGATGATCACTGGACCCTGATCTCTCAGCTTCTGCAGTGTTTTGCAGTATCTGCTCAGTTTTACATGGCAGATCCCATGTGCCTTTGCAACTGATCTGACTTGCCCTTCTTTCTGACCACATCAGATGCTTGTTTTTTTTTTATATTAGCTGGCACTGACAGTTTTTCTTCTCCACTGTTTAAGCATTCTGAAAAAGTATTAAAATCAAGTGTTATTAACTGTATATAGGGGATGATTGTGTTACAACCATCCCCACCCTAGCAGCCATTGTTTAGCGAGCTGTATTAGCATAATGGTTTGAAATTAGCAGGGGAAATGTGCATCACATTTTGCCTGAGAAACTACAATTTAATCTAATGTAAGTCATTGGTTTTATGTGCAATAGTTTGAGCGCTAAACAAAATATGGTCTTGGTCAAAAATTGTACTTTCTAGACTCAAAATCATTTTTTTTTCTATAGAATCTGCATGAACCTGTTTACAACCTTGACCATCACCATGTGGGATCAGGGAGGAAGTGAGTAAACACTGATATGTCCATTTGACTCTTATGTACCCCTGAATGGTGGAATTGGTGGTGTTACAACTCTCCCCATGTTACAACACCATACCCGGTCTCCCCTACCCCAAAAGGTATGCTCTTTGTGTATACAGTCAAATATAGGCAGAGGTGTGTGTGTGCCAAAATATTGACTCAAGTAAGAGTAACGTTACTTTGAAATTATTTTACTTAAGTCCAGGTAAAAAGTAGAGACCCAAACAATTACTAACTAGTGAAAAAGTACTTGGAGAAAATATTACTTGAGTACTGTGAGTACTGAGTAACTGTTTGAGCGAAAAAGTCTGATTTATTTTGTGTGAAACAAAACATACAATTACGTGGAAATCGTGAAATGTACAAAGAAAATTCCAAGAAAATGCCATGAAGTTACAGAAAAACAAAGTCACTCTAAAGCACAAGGAGCATGAGACGATCTATTTTATAGATCAAAATGAAGCATTTGCAGCTTAAATATTTACTCACAGTGAAAAAAAAACGATTATTTTTTATTTAAGTAAGAGTTCAGAAAATTCATTATAATTTTACTCAAGTAGAGGTCAAAAGTACTGTATGAGAAGTACTCTGAGAAGTACAATTTCTTCAAAAGGTTACTTAAGTACATAGAGTAATAACTTAATAATTTAACTGAGTACTACCTGCCTCTGAATATAGGCTACACATGCATACAATATCAGCTGTTCAATAGCCTGTGAGAAACCTTCCAAAAAAGCCTTCTACACCAGTGAAACCCTACAGCTGTTCAATCTGTAAGGAAACTTTGGCTGATAGAATTGACTTAGAACACACTAGTGAGAAATCACTCCCCTACTCGACCTACAATTTTAAAGATTCATCTGAATTCACATAACACACAGGCGTGAGACCTTACAGCTTCTTAATCTGTAACAACAAACTATTTGCACATATGTCAAAATACACACAAAAGGCACCACAGAGGACTGAGCCCATAGCTCATCATTATTTCAAACTTGTGAAACATAAAAGAATAACCTAAGAGTTAAACACTGCTTTTATAACAGCGCAGTCAAAAACTTTATCCAGATTCCGAAATGGCTATAAAACACTGTTAATGTCATGTGTGAATCGATTTCAGTAGGCCTATTTGAATATTCAAATCCTCCAGGGTTTGTCACTAAATTGTAGAAGATCTTTAAAATTAAAATTAAAAGTCTGTGCATGGTGTCTTTTCTCCAAACAAAATAATTCCCTTGAATGAAAATACAGTATCATGAGCCTTTAAAAAAAAATAATCATTTTCCAATAGACTTCCGGTTTCATGTCTGTTTAGCTTGACAGTTCTCAGCAGCAGTGATTTGAGCACGGGCTGTTGCTGAGAGACCAGTGACGCCATCCTTCAGCGAACAAGGGGACGGAGAGACACGTGCGCCCCCTTGTGTCGAGACCAGCGGCATTAACTTCGGGGCTCAACGCGAAGGGAACAAAAGAATTCATAATTTTATCTTGTCTTTCTTTTCCTCTCCAAACAATATGATTAGTCATGAACAAGATCCTCTATAGTGACAGATTTATTTCCATAAACCCGTGTCTTTTTTGCCTAAGCCTCTGTCTGATGAGCCTCTGTGAATGAATTGAGCTGCTGCTATATTAGGCCCTTAATAACAGTGAGTCATTTGGATCATTTGTAATGTAAACGTCACTGGAGTGTCAATGCGACATAAGGAGCTCTATGAGGGAATTCATCAAGTCTCCTATATGCAGAAAGTACCACCTGTAATTGCTCAAAACTGAAAAACACTCTCACACAACTCTCTTGTCAAAACCTTGAACACAGATCGTGGTTTGCACAAAGTTTCCAAGACTCACCTCTCTTTGTCAGTGCACTGGTCACATTTTCGCTCATTTGTTATTCTCAGCAAATGCAACAACTATTGCAAAAGGTTGACGCATCTTTAAATGCCATTGATGGAGTGGAACACATCGATTGAATTGTATTGCTTTGCCGGTCCGTTAAGAAAAAACTGTTAAAGGTGCATTATGCAACTTTTTATGTGGAAAAAAAAAAGTTGATATTTGCGTATTTTGACCTTGTAGTGACCAAGCGGCTGTATGAGTGGTCAGCATGGCGCATTTACTTTAATCATGGTGGTTTCTACAACGCTTCAGGATCAATTGTTCTGTAGGTTTTCTGGGGAAACTGTAAGCAGTGAAAACCTTCCAAACAACTGACCCTGGAGCGTCCTAGAGACCACTGTGATGGAAAGTAAGTGACCCAGCAGCTGTATGAGTGATGCTGATAACCACTCATACAGCCGCTGGACACTCCAAGGTCAAATAAGCACTGATATTAAGAAGAAGAAGAAGATCTTTATTTATATAGCGCCTTTCACAGACATGGTCACAAAGCGCTTTACATCAATCAATCAAACTTTATTTGTAAAGCACTTTTCATACCGAAAGGTATCACAAAGTGCTTGAGACAATTGTACATTCACTCCATACTGTGGTGGTGGTAAGCTACATTTTTGTAGCTTTAGTTTCCCCTGTGGGAGACTGACTGAAGCGCTGTCGCGACAGCACACATCTGCGCCAACAATCCCTCTGTCCACCACCATACATTCACTCACACACATCATTCATCCTGGCATATTGTACATGTTTTTAGTGGTAGGGGAAACCAGAGTACCCAGAGGAAACCTACGCAGACACGGGGAGAACATGCAAAGTCCACACAGAAAGGCCCCGTCCAGGTGGGAATCGAACCCTGGACCTTCTAGCTGTGAAGCAAGCGCGCTGACCGCTGCGGTACCCTGCCGCAACTTCTTTTTATTTATTTTTTTCACATAAAAACTTGCATAGTGCACCTTTAACTGTGAGCTGGCACACAGCATCCATTTTTCAGCACGCATTAAATCTCGTTCTCTCTCCATCCAACGCCTATAATCCGGGACTGCACGTTCAACCTGAAAGACATGAACTTCATCCTTCACAGATGCCTGCTCTCTTGCTCCACCACGCAGACCGGGATGTGCAGGCCAGCCACGACTGCCACTCCAAGAGCCGCGAGTTGACGAATTATTAAAATAATATCTGGGTCATGATGGGTACCTTCCATCAGCTAATCCTGTCAATGCTCTAAACCGGATGTACGTAGCTAAAAAAAAAAATACATCCTACACTGCACACTTGATTACAGAACATGAGTTTTGGTCATTGTTTCTATGCATTTTAGGTTCTTTATCTGCCAGGGGGATCTTTCCATCCATGTTTTTGAAAATACACAAACTAATGAACCAGAGATGTGCAAACTTTTTCCTTGGCAAGCCAGAACAAAAACTTAATAGTCTGGGTCGGGCGCCATCTACTCTGCAAATTCAAGTATTGGACACCCCCGAGTGAATCTATGACAGAGGGAGCAGCAGGACCTGAACCTGAACAAGCAGTAAAGAGGAAGTCATTTGCATCTGCATCAAACTGTTTTTTTAGTACTTCACTCTCCACTTTTCTCCCTCAGCACCAAGGAAAAACACTCCTGCCTCAGAGAACAGTCGCAGAGAAGAGCCCAGGACACACTCCACTTTTGATTTATGAGCTTAAAAAAAAAAGGCACAGGAATAAGATAAGTGTTGGTTGTAGCTATGGTTTTATTTTTTCAGTTGTCTTTAGGACTTATGGCATGCTGTAACTTAATACTTTTACATAACATCCTACTGTCCGTTACCATTTCATAACTCATAGGGATAAAGACAGTACTTTTGGGGGCATTTTTTTAACCTTCTCTCGGCACATTCAACAGAGTAAAAGCTTAATCTTCCCCAAGAAGACAGCTCGGTGGTTAAATTTACTCAACATTACAAATTTATGTCTGCAGCTAAACCTAACCCTGGAATAACGCTCTCAAAATTACAGCAGGAATTGAACTGCTTGAACTTGCAAGTAACTTGTGCATAGTTTACCTATTGTACTTGTTTACGTGGTAACAGACAATGGACTTGCAGTTCTTTCATCCGTCAAAAGTGTATTTCGATGTCAACATTGCATTTTGGGGCGTCCTCAGATGCACCTTTGAGATTTGTCCAAACCGTTCAGATTTAATTATGAAAAAATAAGGAGATAGAAAAATAAGTGTCTATTCTTAAGACTATGCAACAAAGTGGAAATGTTAAAAAAAAAAATATATATAAATAAATAAAATTTTGCTGTGGGTCATCATTGCAGCTATTCTAGGATTAATGTAGGGTTTTGACCGTGGTGGAGCAGTTGGATTGGATTTCTGTAGAGGCTCAAGAAAGACGTCCTCTTGATTTATTATTGATTCCTCATGAAACGGTCCCATTTTTCTTCTCCTGCGCCTGCATCAAATATTCAGAGCCAAGGAGATGCACACTGATAAATGCTGTATTGCTCCCCATCTCATTTTCTTTAGAGTTAACAATGTGTCAATTTGATCCAAGTTACTGTACAGCACTGGGTTACATTGGACTGGTTTAGAGCTTTTTAGGTTCGCCAAACATGCAGTCAAGCACTTATAATATTCACATAATGCATGCAGATATTAAATTTATACATGCAAGTATATACAAAATGTTACCATAATTCACACGTCCAGAAATAAATGGTCGTAGCCCTGCGTATATACCATTATTACAGCTTAGAACTTAGCTAAGAGGGAAAGCAGCAGCATTTCTAGTGTTGAAGTATAGACTACTGTTCGTGTAGTGTGCTGCCATCTTGTGGTAATAACGTACACTTACACTTAACAAAAAGGACCAACTCACGTTCAACAGCTTTCGTAGCATTTATTTATCTATAGGGCACTGATACAAATCTAGTGTTTTCATAATTAAATGGACAATAGAATTCAGTTGGACTAAATGTACAGTGAAGCAATGCAGATATAATTACAATAGATTAGATGAGCAGATGAATCAGCAAGGAAGCATCAGTCCTGCAAAGAGAACAAAAAGATGCACATTTTTATACAGACTGTTTTTAGTCACAAAGAAACAACCCGTGAAAAATAAATTCCAAAAGCCAGCAGAAATGGTTATGTCACAAATTGGAGTCAGGTTGTGGCAGGTCAAAAATATGTTCAGAATAATGAGAAGAAGCTAAGGCAACAACACAACTCTTCTATCCTTATACACTAAAGTAATCTCTCACACAAAAGGTCTCTACTCTGTTTTGCTTACATTATTTGCATAGACTAGACAACCATTACTGCAACAGAGGTGGTTGTAATACTCACACTCTGTACGCACATAAGTAAAAACAACAACTATAGTACTAAGACTTTTGAAACAACTTTTATCAAAAGGCAACTACTGCCACTGCCAAACTGTCTCGGAATAACAACTACAAATGCATACTACAAACACAACCAGTTTGACAAGTACTAGCTACTGTACCCATTCTACCAGAGCCGTGGAAACACATTTTGATAGAGTGCTGAGGGACCAGATTGCCCTCTAAAAAAAAAAAACTTTTTCATACTTATTTCCTATTTATTAATATTGTTGTAATGCTCAAACTATCCACTCAGCACCATGGGTTCCCACGGCCATTGTCTGCTACCTGCTATTACCACTACACGTTATACTTTAACTATCGTAAAGATTTTCACAAACTGGATTGATTGACTTTAGGACGTTTTGTTTTTTGGTCAAATTATTTGACTCACTAGTTGAAAAAGGCTCTGAAAATGGAGGGGAAACATCATTAACCCAATCAACGCGCCCAGTTGAACGATATTTGTTCATCTCTACTACGATGGAGGATTCCTGGATGAATCAGAGCCTACACAGTCGTTTGTAATTTTAGCAATAAGAGTGAGAAGTAAATGACCTTGAGGAAGTTTTTACCAATACAAATGCAAAGAAAACAATACATAAATTCTACATAATGCAGCCACATTGTTTTCTTATTGCTCACAAGTGAAACCAAGCGATTGAAAAGTAAAGAGAAGAGGGCAAGGTGTGTCTGACCAAAACTGAACCAACAGGTAGTTCTTGCTATGACGCACCACACAGGTCACTATATACATTACAGTATCTAGTTGTCGGTCTTGAAACCAAGTGTGACAGGTATGCTGCCAGTGCAACTCCATTTAGCGTACTTTAACTTAGAGGTTAAAACTAATAATAGCATGAGAAATGGGACTAATTATTATTATTTTATAAAATAAAAAAGAGATCGCCTGACTTTTGGACCAGGTTTAAGTCAAGTGGATCTTCCCCTAATAGGCTTCACAATATTACCTGAAGTATTTAACTGCACTGGGCTTTGTATTGCTTAGGTGTATTTTCTTATAACAATACACCTAACCCTAACCTTAAGTATCCGTAAAAGTACTACAACTGAGTCTACTATATGACTACGAATGCTACTGCACACTGGCTATTAGATAGTTGGATTGTTCAGATTTTAAAAATATGTTGTTGCCCTGTACCTCATCACTGCCGGATGAAGAGGATCCACCATGTCCCCCTTTCTTGTCTTTCTTGTCTTTCTTGCCTTTCTTGTCTTTTTTGTCTTTCTTGTGTTTGTCTCCATCTTTCTTGTCCTTGTCTTTGTCTCCATCTTTCTTGTGTTTGTCTCCGTCTTTCTTGTGTTTGTCTCCGTCTTTCTTGTCTTTGTCTCCATCTTTCTTGTCTTTGTCTCCATCTTTCTTGTCTTCTTTCTTCTTGTGTGACCCGTCGTCTTTTTTGTCCGACTTGTCCTTAGAGTCAGACTTGCCAACAACAGATTTTCCTCAGATTAATAACAATAACATTAGAACTTAAATAGCACGTTTAAAAAGAATACACAGACATTTATTGTAAAGGGGGGAAAAACTAAGAGTTGTTCATATAGGTCTATGTTCAAAATCTCAGACCTTAAAGGGATACTTCGGGATTTTTGACCTAGGACCTCATTTCCTAGTTATCCAGAGTGTTGTTGATGTCTGGAGATATTTTTTTCTTAAATTCATGCAGTTCTTATATTTGAAGAGTCTAGTTGCGCTAGGCTAGAGCAAGGCTAAAGCATTTCTATGGTAAAGTCTAGCCTGCATTAAAAAAACAGTCTGGCGCACTCCACAGTGCATCTGAGGTAAATCACTTATAACGCCAGACTAACCATATAAATGTCTGTGTTAATAGAATATTTTTTGAAATATAACTGACCTTGTATCACATGAATTACCGCATTTTGAGGGACTATTTTCTCGCAGATCACTCCGCCGCTGCCTTCGCTTACAGCCACGAAGCTATGCTGCTCAGATATAAGTTATTTTAAATGCAAAATGGTTAAAATTATTCTATCGACACAGACATTTATATCGTTAGTCTGGCGTTATAAGTGATTTACCTCAGGGGCACTGTGGAGTGCGCCAGACTGTTTTTTTTAATGCAGGCTAGACTTTACCATAGAATTGCTTTAGCCTTGCTCTAGCCTAGCGCAACTAGACTCTTCAAATATAAGAACTGCATGAATTTAAGAAAAAAATATCTCCAGACATCAACAACACTCTGGATAACTAGGAAATGAGGCCCTATGTCAAAAATCCCGAAGTATCCCTTTAATGTTTAATCTACCCTAAAATAATGTTATGATCACAATAAAAGCGGTCATCTACTTAAATAAATAAACAAAATAAAAATCCTGTATTGGATTCGTTTTGTACCTTTTTTTTGCCCCAGGGCCAACTAATTTCATCCTGGTGTGCTTCCTCTTTCTTCACCATCTCCTCCTCCCCACCTCCAACAGCTGCCCAAAACAGAACAGGTTATACATTTTAAAGAGATCGACTTGTTAAAAAAACAAAAGATCAAGTCAACAAAACAATTGAATGCCTTGGGTTCATGATGATCGAACCCACTGCGTTGAACAAAATGTTTAGTAAAGATCCAGGAAAGTGAGCTTACCTTCGCCTAAGTTAAACGACATGGTTTTATCGAAGCAGTGAAGCTATGAGTGAAGCGCATGTGTCACATCCATAGACCTTTCACAAGAAACGGGAGACCAACCTTCCCGGACCACGCCCCATTAACGCCCAAAGAGGAAGTGCAACAAAAAATAGTTAACACTATCTTTACACCGGTAGACCGGTGTAAAGATTTTAAACTACCCCCCATTCACCTTACCCCCGGTACTTTAAAATTGATTTCAGATTACCGGGGGGTAACTTGAAATCGATTTCAAATTACCCCCAGGTAACTTGAAACTGATTTCAAGCTACCCCCCCTGATTTCAGATTACCCCCGCCAATTACAATATGTATTGTTTGGTACGGCCGCGTTAAATAGAAAATGCCCGGATGTTAATAGCTAATAATAGCTACAACGCTCGTAACTTTTCATCTGCGGTTTTCTGCTCCAAACTTGCAAATAATATATATATCAATAAATAAATCCACTATCCTTAAGGTTAGGGCTAAGGTAAGGTTAGGGTTAGCTTATAAACTCCACTAGGGCTAAAGTAAGAAAGCAGTTGAGAGGGGGGTAATCTGAAATCGCGTTCATCCTACCCCCGGGGGTAACTTGAAATCGATTTCAAATTACCGGGGGGTAGCCTGACATGGGGGGTAGTTTAAAATCTTTACACCGGGCTGTTTTGTTTATCTTTACATCATAATGAGTATGAAATTAAAACATGTAGCGTGTCAACTTTCTACTTGTATAGAATTCGGGAATGTGATGTTATATCGCTATGCATTATGGATTAGCAGCAATTGTAAACTAATGGAGATTTTAAAAGTTAAAATACCAGAGTTATTGTTCACATTAAAACACTTGGACACCACAGTGTGTTACATGTATTTACCAGCAGTAACTCAGCAGCTAACGGAGTTCTTCCATGGCTTTTTTCTCCACTTTTTATACTGTTTTTAGCTAATGTTAGTCAATGGAAATGTATGCTAACAGCTGCAAAGATGGCGCATCTCCATGGTAATTGTGGAATTTCCCGAACTCTATTAGTTAATGCAGTTTGAGGCAGTAATCCCTACAAAAGGCAGGCATAATAGTTGGCTGTTTGTTTGTTTGTTTTTTGTCTTTTTCTCAGTGTTGCCCTTTCTACTTAAAGTGCATATGACACATTTTTTTGCAAAAACATAGTTAACACAATTATATATACTGTAAGATTTAGCAAAAGATTGTACCCAGCTTTCTTTAGTTTGGCCATTTTTTTGTGATGTTTATAGTTTCACTTCCTTATTGGACACTGACAGGAAGTGACATAGTTGAAGGCAAACCATTTTAAACTGTTGCCGTGCCAACCATGTTAAGTCAACGGAAAATGAGTGAGTCAAACTGCTGTGGAGCTTTACATTTTTCTATGTCTGCAGCTTAAAAATTCAAATAAAAAAACAACTTTTCTGCCCAACATTTTTTCATTAAAATTGCTGCTTCTCCGAAATAAAATGATAATTATGCAACTGATGAACTTGCAACTGATGCTATCCGTCGAAATAAGTCATATTTTCAAAAGCATTAAAACCTGTCATATGCACTTTAAATGCTATTTTATGTGCATATTCAGTTTTTATATCATTTTAAGGAAAGACACCAGACTGATAGTTTGTCAATCTTTATTCCCAACAATCCACACGTCATACAGTATTTTTGCACCTCATGATTTCATGCATTTCTCTGATAACTCTGCTTCTTAAGCTTCCTCATCCATCTTTTGAATTCACCATTAAAAAAACATCACACCCGCTTTTTAAAATGATCATTATTATTGTGAAGCAACTTTCTGATTCACCCTGTGGGGGATTTAAACTCTTTGTTAACCTTTCTTGTTATTAATATTGATCCTTTTAGGGCCACAACCAATAACAATATTAGTCTAGCTGTGAGCCTTGTAGGTTACTTTAATTGAAAACAAGCAAACAAAAAATCTCAACAGATTTTTCATCATAATTAGTCAAAATATTCACTGATGTCCTTTAAGAGTTATGGTACTTTTCTCATATTCGTTTTCCACACCGCAGATACCACTAACATTATTACATTCATCAAAAACACCACAGTAATGTTAACTAATATTTTTTCAATAAGTCACTGCTGGTCAGATATCTACTGGTACTGCTGGGGCTGGTGGTGGTGGTGGTTCTTCTTGGGCTGCCCATCAGAGACTCCATGGGGCTCATAGGGCGCCTTAATGGGGCCGTGATGGTCATGGTGGAGGTGACTGTGGTGGTGGTGGGGGGTTTGGGCACAGCGGAGGCACAGGGAGGGTCCATATTGACCATGGGTTTGGGCACAGGGGAGGGACTGGGAGGGTCCTTAAAGACCACGGGTTTGGGCGGCACAGCGGGGGCACTGGGAGGGTCCATTTTGACCACGGGTTTGGAGGGCAGTGGTTTGATGGACAGGGTGCTCGTAGTAGATCCTGGAGGTTTAGAACTGATGCCGCCGCTGCTGCTGGCGCTGGGGCCGACAGATCACTGCCTCCGGGGCTCGAGGGGGATTCCAGTTTGGGCTCGTCCTCTAATTTGACACTCATAGAGCTCTCCTGGAATTCACAGAATGGACTAATAAACCAATGGGGTAGCAAAGGTTACGTTCAAGCTGTCAGATTTAACATTGGTTAGCTTCCTGACATGTATATTCTGCACAAAGTAAGACTAGTATGGCTGTGTCATCTTACGGACTGTCAAGGCAAATCAAAGTGCAGGGAAAGGGCAAGATATGCTGCAATTCCAGTGTCGAATCAAAATCACTGAACACGCCTCGAAATGATATTCAATCGAAGCAGTACCTGACAGTCAAACACTGTAGAATCCATCAAGTGCAGGTGCATTGATCTTCTTACCATTTTGAACAAAATGGACAAAAGATTAAAAAAGAAATACTTACACTCTTCATCTCAGAGTCACTTCCTGAACCAGACGCCTAAGGGATCAACAGAGTAAAGGACCAATCACATGCTGTTTTCATGTGATTTTAAACTTTGAAAAACTAGATGTTCTGACCTTGTCCTTTTTCTTCTCTTTCTTGTTTTCCTTGTCACTATCACCTGAACAACTTGAATCCTAGTTATTAAGGGGTCAAACATTACAGGATTTATAACTTGTAATGACAGTGTCAATACTTTAGTGCTCGCAAATCACAAATATACACTTACTGTAAAAATGCAATTCATTATTCATTCATGCTTCAATTTAAACAGAATCTAATCAATTGTAAATTGATGTACTGTATTTGTTACCTTCTTTTTGTCTTTGTCACTACCAGAAGAGTCCGAATCCTACAGACACATTTTATTACCATTGTCATATTGTAATATAACTGTCAAATTATATGAAAGGGTGTTAATGTACTTTACCTTTTTCTTATCCTTCTTTTTCTTCTTTTTCTTCTTCTTTTCATCGTCACTAGAATCGCTTGAAGAGGATGAAGATGATGAAGAATCCTGCGAGGAAATAATCATGAATAAAATGTTGCTTGTGAATGCATGCCTAAAGCCAGTGCCACACCAATATATTCTATTATTGACTTTTGTGGTTAATTTCATATTATTTACTTACTTACTCATGTTTATAAATTAGACGGTAACGCTGCCTTAAGCTATTCTGCAGGATGTTTTATTGTCAGTAGTGCACCCTGCTTGCTTCTGCAGGACAAAGTTAACAGCTCTTTTGATGGTAGCGATGCAATACGGGATTGCAACAACTCCGCGCCGGCAAATGGATTGGCTTATGGCGGCTTTAAGTTTACAATTTAATGAAGTGTTTCAAAGTAAAGGCTATCTTTAATTGTGTCAAATACCTTTTTCTTATCCTTCTTTTTCTTCTTTTTCTTGTCCTTTTTCTTCTTTTTCTTCTTCTTTTCATCATCACTAGAGTCACTTGAAGAGGATGAAGAATCCTACAAAGAAATGGATATAGTAATAAACTGTATATGTGTAGACGATATGGTGTCAATATGTGTATGGATAATGTCTTCACAGACTGTGCAGGACAATATCCATACACATACTTAGAATACAAGTATACAATAGTCATTTGGTCATTCTATCGTCACAATCACACAATCTATGACAATGCACCGCAAAACAAATCCATTAGTGTGATCAAAAAAATAATGTTTTATTTATTACAGTCATGTTACCTTTTTCTTATCCTTCTTTTTCTTTTTCTTCTTCTTCTTATCCTTTTTCTTCTTCTTTTTCTTCTTCTCGTCGTCACTAGAGTCACTGGACGAGGATGAAGATGATGAAGATTCTGAAGAAGAATCCTGAACAAAAAAAACAATGAACATAATCACAAAAAACGCAAATTTGTTTCTTTGTTACAGATGGCAAATCCGTTGTAAACATACCTTCTTCTTCTTCTTCTTCTTTTTCTTCTTCTTCTTGTCTTTCTTCTTTTTCTTCTTCTTCTCGTCGTCACTAGAGTCACTGGATGAGGATGAGGATGAAGATGATGAAGATTCTGAAGAAGAATCCTGAACAAAAAAAACAATGAACATAATCACAAAAAACGCAAATTTGTTTCTTTGTTATAGATGGCAAATCCGTTGTAAACAAACCTTCTTCTTCTTCTTTTTCTTCTTCTTCTTGTCTTTCTTCTTTTCTTCTTCTTCTCGTCGTCACTAGAGTCACTGGATGAGGATGAGGATGATGAAGATTCTGAAGAAGAATCCTGAACAAAAAAAACAACGCACATAATCACAAAAACGCAAAATTAGACAAATTTGTTTCTTTGTTATAGATGGCAAATCCTTTGTAAACAAACCTTTTTCTTATCCTTCTTTTCTTATTCTTCTTGTCTTTCTTCTTTTTTATTTGACCTTTTTGTTGTCCTTATTTTTCTGTTATAATATCTAAACTAACATATCGTCAGCAGGCCTTGTAGCTATACGGCTGATATTTTTTGCCAATATCCAGAGCCGGTGCTCACCTTTACAGGGCCCTAAACAAAAGTCCACTCAGGAGCCCTGCAAAGCGCATCCCGAGGCCAATCGACAAAGAGCGAACCCATAGTAGAGCAGGGCAGAAGTGGAACATAATGACCACAATTCGGGCCCTGCCCCACTGTGTGATAACCAGTACCAATGTGCCACTGTCAGACTGGTGTTTAGAACAACACTAGCCTATTTCCCCCCCACTTTTTAAAATGTAAATGGTCACATTCTCTCACCTCCGGTGCCTGACGCACAGTTTGGGAACCACTGATTTAAAACTAGCTGAAACCTGCACCTGACTGGGTGTTTCTATCTTACCACTGAGAATGAGCCTGATGGAAATGCGTTTTAGACCAAGTACATTCAGTGTACTGAGATGCAGTTACTGACAGTAACTTGCTGCGCCCGTGAGAGCCACTGGATTCAGCTGCCCTTTGAGACAAATACAGCTTTGCCACTTCTATTCGCCAAACCACTGTCCTGATATAAGTGTCCTCTGCTAGAGACAACAAGATGATGCACAACCCGGGAGTGGAAAAGTAGGCGGAGAGTGAGTTAGCAATATCAGAGAGCCTGTCGTCGTAACAACGCATTGATTAACAAGCGAAACAGCACCAGAATTTGACTGAGATGTAGGGCCCTTGCAGCTGCGGGGGCCCTACTCAACGTACGTACAGTAGTCTGTGTATAGGAAAAACCAACTCTGCCGATGTCTAACCTTTTTCTTGTCCTTTTTCTTCTTCTTTTCTTATCTTTCTTCTTTTTCTCCTTCTTCTGTATTAAAAAAACAACAACAATATTGTTCAAGTTTAAATTTAAGACAAAATATGCATTGAGAAACATAAGACCTTACCTTGTCATTGTCACTGTCACTGTCAGACGAGGAGCTGGAGTCCTGTAAACAATACAGTCAGAAACTTTAGATCAGGGACACTGAAACAAATGCATTGATATACTATTCATGTACATTTGAATAATAGTAAGCTATACAGCTATTTGAATACCTTCTTTACTTTCTTCTTCTTCTTCTTCTTCTTTTTCTTCTTTTTCTTCTTGTCATCCTCACTGTCCGATGAAGAAGATGATGACGAAGACGAAGAGCTGGATGAGTCCTGCGGTTCAAACAAAGCACCTGCTTTAAGTTGTGGAAGCAAAGGCGCAATGTTCACTGATTGGAAATGTGTCTATTTACCTTCTTTTTCTTCTTCTTCTTCTTCTTTTTCTTCTTCTTCTTCTTCTTTTCTTCTTGTCATCCTCACTGTCCGATGAAGAAGATGATGATGAAGACGAAGAGCTGGATGAGTCCTGCAGTTCAAAAGAAGCACCTGCTTTAAGTTGTGGAAGCAAAGGCGCAATGTTCACTGACTGGAAATGTGTCTATTTACCTTCTTTTTCTTCTTCTTCTTCTTCTTCTTCTTCTTTTTCTTGTCTTTGTCGTCCTCATCATCGCTGTCAGAACCAGAGCCAGAGTCCTACAGGGAAAGCCAAAATGATAAACTATTAACCGACCACTCCTTTACTTTTACTCAAGTCACAAAATGTAAGTATCACCACTGACCTCCTTCTTCTTCTTCTTCTTCAACTTCTTCTTCTTGTCTTTTTCGGGGTTTCCTCCCTCGCCCTCGTCATCTGTGAGGTTGCCCTCCTCGATGCCGCAGGTGAAGGGCATGGCGCGATCTGCAAAGCATCGCAAATCATTATTAACAAACACAATAACAATTTTCTACAAACATCGTGACTTGTAATCCACATACCAGCCAATCCAGAGGCCGATTCCAATTCTCCAGCGTCCTGTGAGGAGACAGACAGACTAAAGTACTTTCTGTAGCAAGGGGCACGAGCTACATTAAGTGAAATGTGAATGAGTTTCACCTTTTCGGTAACCTCATACATGTATTTATCTGCCTCACTGTTTGGTCCTGGAGTCTCGCCATCTGAACAACATACATGAATATCCAAATAGACTTATTAACTCTCCAAATGCATGCAAGTTGTTGATAAAATGATATGCAGTAATATACTATCAATACAATACAGTTTGATGTGTTTTAAATCCGAGCCAAACTAACTCAGACTAACTGCAAAAAATAAATAAATAAATCACCAGCTGGTGTGGGTGTTGTAAGCTCCTTCTCTTCATCCTAAAATACACAATAACTTGAGTTACAGTGCGAAGAAATCATTCCATTAACATTACATACACTCTAAAAATATATATCTACAGTAGATTAGTTTAAATGTAATGCTTATAATTATAGGGGACATTTTAAATGCCGCCTAAAATAATACATTTATTTTTGTACCTTTTTCTTCTCTTTCTTGTCCTTCTTCTTTTTCTTCTCTTTCTTGTCCTTCTTCTTTTTCTTCTTGTCTTTTTCACTGTCAGATGATGAGGATGATGATGAAGACGAAGAACTAGAGTCCTGGAAATATGAACAGCACATTTCACTTATGTTTTTTTCCGTTTTTTTTTTTTTTTTTTACAAATAAACACTTTTTTTTTTCTATTAAGGATATTAACGGGAATCTTTATTGACCTTTTTCTTGTCCTTCTTTTTCTTCTTCTTCTTGTCCTTCTTTTTCTTCTTGTCCTTTTCACTGTCAGATGATGAGGATGATGATGAAGAAGATGAAGAACTAGAGTCCTTGAAATATGAACCGCACATTTCAGTTACAATGTGTGTGTTTTTTTTTTTTTTACAAATCAACTGTTTTTTTCCCGCTATAAAGGATACAAACGGAAATCTTTATTGACCTTTTTCTTGTCCTTCTTTTTCTTCTTCTTCTTGTCCTTTTTCTTCTTCTTCTTCTTTTTCTTGTCGTCGTCGCTGTCAGAGGAGGAGGAGGATGAAGAAGAGCTAGAGTCCTGGGAAAAAAACAAAATAAAACAAAACAATAAACAATAGGCACACAACCAAATCTTGAAATACAAAGAGACCACAACTTTTAGCACCACCATCGACAAGCATAATTAAGGCTTTACCAACTGTTTCTAGTTTAAATATAATTATTTAACTTCACAACGTTTTATAGTCAAAGAAAACTCTAGCAATGTTCCCCATTTAAACGAGAGCTTAAAAGCGTACCTTCTTCTTCTTCTTCTTTTTCTTCTTCTTCTTCTTCTTCTTCTTGTCGTCCTCACTGTCGGACGATGAAGATGAGGAGGAGGAGGAGCTCGAAGAATCCTAAAAGAAATGATTTGAATGCATTTGACATCAGACAGAAATGCTCATGCTATCACAAAACGACTTACTACCACTACTACTACAATACATACCTTTTTCTTTTTCTTCTTTTTGTTTTTTTCTTCTTATCTTTCTTTTTCTTATCCTTCTTGTTCTTCTTGTTCTTCTTATCAGTTATACCGTCAGAGTCATAAAGCAGACAGACAGGCAGTTTGTATTTTACCCACAGTTGGGCGTTATTGTTCTACACACACACATCAGGCTTGAGTGACTCACCTTCAGGCCGTCTGCAGACTGCACTATCCTCTCTCCTGGAAGCAAAAAGTTGAAAATGCATTGAAAACAACATTTTTCAAGTGGTTATTGAAAGTATCGGAGCAAAAATGGGCCTAAGGCGAATAACCCTTGGCAAAGTCGCCAATTATATTATTTGAAATGAAAGTTGTGCGTGGAAAGGTACATAAAAAGAATCTTTGGCAACACAGAAAGAGCACCAACCACAAACCGCAACCATTTTAGGCAGAGGCGGAGAGAACTTTCTCTTCGCAGGTGCTGAAAGGATTAAGACTCCTCACCGTCTTCGGTTATGATGACAGTCTCCCAAACACATTCTGAGCCTGAATCTATCTTCTTATCCTTGTCCTTCTTTTTCTTTTTCTTCTTCTTATCATCCTGCAACGGGACATGAAATGAAGATGTAGCGTAAAACCAGGGAGACTTTATTTCTCCGATTTTGTTACATGTTGCGGTAAACCAATACGGACAGCTGCACTTGCGTATAACAAATAATTCAGCTACTAATGTCTACTAAATTGCATAGGAGTTCATCTTGTATTAATGAATTCCGCAAATACTATGCTATCCAGTATGAGAGGAATGTTTTGACACTCCTTTTTTTAGACAGGGGGTTGCAAAGTGTATGTAACAATGCAGTCATGCACAATCCTGCACACGCCTGCACACACCTACAACGCCAACAACATACTAACTCACTGCAAGGTTTATTGTCCTGACTTGGAAAAATACGTGTCTGAAATGTTGTAAAATTGGGCGTTTGTCTCTGATCTCAAACCCAGTGAATAGTTCCCTCCATTATGACACAGTCTAAACGTTACCTGGTGTAACTCAGGAATGCTTCTTTATATGCAGGTCCTGTCAGACCAGCGGGCGGTGGCTACCCATGTGACTAATACAAAGGGCAGTGACACCCATTAAACACGGAGTTCAGATGGTAAAAGGGTTTTTGTGCTAGTTTGTGTTTTGAGTGAGATTTAGAGCAAGTGCATACTGTACTTGGATCAATCACATGAGAAGGCCATTAGGAGTGGCCATAGCAAGAACTGAGTGGCATTAATCAAAGAAACCAACTTTCAGACACTCCTTGTGTTTTTCATGGTGAAAGGAAGACAGGTATCACATTAGAGCTGCATACAGTGAGCAGGCAATTAGAGATGGTGCTACTTCACTAAAGTACTCAGTACAGTTCTTATTTTATTTCAAGAATCTATAACCTTTGCAGAATATATGAGAAGGTAGGAGCTGTCTTGAACTGTCATAATATTATGCATAGTAGTCAATCTGTAATAACATAGTAAATATAATAGTACAGATACTAAATGTTGGAGTTGGAGTATTAGAAGACATTAGTATCTGTTGTGTATCTGCCAAACTTCAGTACATTTCTTTAGACTTCTCTAGTTATGGTTTTCTTCTCCAAATGTATGTAATCTTATTTAACTTAAGTATAAAGTATAGGTTAAGTCAAAACCCACCTCACTGTCAGAGTCGCTGTCTGAGGAGCTACTGGAGGAAGAGGACGAGGAAGAGGACGAGGAGGAGGAGGATGAAGAAGAGCTAGAGTCCTGAGGGAAAAATAAAACTAAACAATAAACAATAGGCACACAATAGGCCAAATCTTGAAATACAAAGAGACCACAACTTTTAGCACCACCATCGACAAGCATAATTAAGGGCTTTACCAACTGTTTCTAGTTTAAATATAATCATTTAACTTCACAACGTTTTATAGTCAAAGAAAACTCTAGCAATGTTCCCCATTTAAACGAGAGCTTAAAAGCGTACCTTCTTTTTCTTCTTCTTTTTCTTCTTCTTCTTCTTGTCGTCCTCACTGTCGGACGAACTGTCAGACGATGAAGATGAGGAGGAGGAGGAGCTCGAAGAATCCTAAAAGAAATGATTTGAATGCATTTGACATCAGACAGAAATGCTCATGCTATCACAAAACGACTTACTACCACTACTACCACAATACATACCTTTTTCTTTTTCTTCTTTTTGTTTTTTTCTTCTTATCTTTCTTTTTCTTATCCTTCTTGTTCTTCTTGTTCTTCTTATCAGTTATACCGTCAGAGTCATAAAGCAGACAGACAGGCAGTTTGTATTTTACCCACAGTTGGGCGTTATTGTTCTACACACACACATCAGGCTTGAGTGACTCACCTTCAGGCCGTCTGCAGACTGCACTATCCTCTCTCCTGGAAGCAAAAAGTTGAAAATGCATTGAAAACAACATTTTTCAAGTGGTTATTGAAAGTATCGGAGCAAAAATGGGCCTAAGGCAAATAACCCTTGGCAAAGTCGCCAATTATATTATTTGAAGTGAAAGTTGTGCGTGGAAAGGTACATAAAAAGAATCTTTGGCAACACAGAAAGAGCACCAACCACAAACCGCAACCATTTTAGGCAGAGGCGGAGAGAACTTTCTCTTCGCAGGTGCTGAAAGGATTAAGACTCCTCACCGTCTTCGGTTATGATGACAGACTCCCAAACACATTCTGAGCCTGAATCTATCTTCTTATCCTTGTCCTTCTTTTTCTTTTTCTTCTTCTTATCATCCTGCAACGGGACATGAAATGAAGATGTAGCGTAAAACCAGGGAGACTTTATTTCTCCGATTTGTTAATGTCAACCAATACGGACAGCTGCACTTGCGTATAACAAAAAATTTCAGCTACTAATGTCTACTAAATTGCATAGGAGTTCATCTTGTATTAATGAATTCCGCAAATACTATGCTATCCAGTATGAGAGGAATGTTTTGATACTCCTTTTTTTAGACAGGGGGTTGCAAAGTGTATGTAACAATGCAGTCATGCACAATCCTGCACACGCCTGCACACACCTACAACGCCAACAACATACTAACTTACTGCAAGGTTTATTGTCCTGACTTGGAAAAATACGTGTCTGAAATGTTGTAAAATTGGGCGTTTGTCTCTGATCTCAAACCCAGTGAATAGTTCCCTCCATTATGACACAGTCTAAACGTTACCTGGTGTAACTCAGGAATGCTTCTTTATATGCAGGTCCTGTCAGACCAGTGGGCGGTGGCTACCCATGTGACTAATACAAAGGGCAGTGACACCCATTAAACACGGAGTTCAGATGGTAAAAGGTTTTTTTGTGCTAGTTTGTTTTTTGAGTGAGATTTAGAGCAAGTGCATACTGTACTTGGATCGATCACATGAGAAGGCCATTAGGAGTGGCCATAGCAAGAACTGAGTGGCATTAATCAAAGAAACCAACTTTCAGACACTCCTTGTGTTTTTCATGGTGAAAGGAAGACAGGTATCACATTAGAGCTGCATACAGTGAGCAGGCAATTAGAGATGGTGCTACTTCACTAAAGTACTCAGTACAGTTCTTATTTTATTTCAAGAATCTATAACCTTTGCAGAATATATGAGAAGGTAGGAGCTGTCTTGAACTGTCATAATATTATGCATAGTAGTCAATCTGTAATAACATAGTAAATATAATAGTACAGATACTAAATGTTGGAGTTGGAGTATTAGAAGACATTAGTATCTGTTGTGTATCTGCCAAACTTCAGTACATTTCTTTAGACTTCTCTAGTTATGGTTTTCTTCTCCAAATTATGTAATCTTATTTAACTTAAGTATAAAGTATAGGTTAAGTCAAAACCCACCTCACTGTCAGAGTCGCTGTCTGAGGAGCTACTGGAGGAAGAGGACGAGGAAGAGGATGAGGACGAGGAAGATGAGGAAGATGAACTTGAATCCTATTGAAATAAACCAAGGCAGGGAATTATTTGTTAAGCACACATTTAAACTGGTATTTGTGCATGTAGTTGTGTGTTAAAAAAAGCGTGTGTGTTTAACTAAGGAGTCATACTTTTTGAATTACAAACTATGCAGCAATCTCAGTGGGCTACTCAAACACTTCAAATGTTTCAGAGGGAGGAACACACACACACCCAATCCAGAAATGTTTCAGTCAAACCAGTTCATATACTTTAGCCTGATGTTTCCTGAACACAACGTGCTGAACTTTACCCACTGAACATTTGAATGGAGCAAAAAAAAAATACTTGTGTCTGATATGTTTCTCTTTGTAAAATATAATTTAAATTTAATTTTTTTAAATTATTTTAGTATTTATGTTTGAGTCTAGTAGCAGCAGTGAAAGGTAAAGACAGAGCATTAATCTGAAGGATTATATGATTTGCCCATTACATAAATAAAGTGATTATTTGTGCAATGACCCACATACTGTAGTGTTTTCAAAGATGCAGAGAAAATTAGCTCAATGTAAAAAACACAACTCAGTAATAAACATAGACATAAGGCATAAATAGTATTACTTCCGTGAACTACTCCGTGTTGTTTTCCTACGTACTGTATGAAAAAAACAAGTTTTGTATCTATTTGTAAAACAATAACTTGCATCAAACTAATGTCAGAAAGTTCTAATCCATAACGTACCAGCAAAGCAGTCACAAACAACGCACCTATGAGCTATGAAAAGGCCCGTAAATCATTTGTAACATTCTTCTTAGAGCAGGAGTCTCAGACATGCGGCCCGGGGGCCAAATGCGGCTCGCGAGATAATTTTTTGCGGCCCGCGAGATGATTTCTTATTTATATTATATGCGGCCCGCCGGTAAATTGCATTAAACATGTTAGAACTACATTTCCCATGAGGCACCGCGCGGTAGTGCCAATGCCGCTGCGGACGCGAGAGTGACCACAAGATCAGACAGGGAAGAGCGATGCGGTGCTTTTGCAGATGATTTATCAACTGTTTTCAACACAGAAACGGACTAAAAGCAGCGGACTGTGAGAGGAGCTTCTGAAACAGGTGGGAGACTGTCAGAACGCGAGGGAGAAACTTTAGTTGTTCAGCTAAACATGTGCAGGAAAAGTTACAGCACTGCAGCATGATAAAAAGCACCTTTACCATCTTTACCTTTATGACTTTGCATAGCGAACACATCGTAATTAGTGTCACAACAGTAGCCTGGCCTTAGCCATCCGTAAACTCCGGTCAATTATAATTTCCCTACATGTACGAAACGAAATGAGTACGAGGGTAAAAACCAGGCTATCACAACAGTAAAGTGAGGAGCCTTTTCTCTCTATCTCTCTCTCAGAGCAACATTGTGTGCTCACACAAGAAGCACATCATATCAATTAATTTAATCTTTATTTGGGACACGTGTGAACACATGATCCATAGTTACATTAAAAATAAAGAATATGGAAATGTATAAAAATACTGCAAATAATTACAGCAACATTAATAGTAAAAAATATAAGCACCATCCATTATCTAACTGTAGGTCACATAAAGGCATGAGGCCACTGACTCCACATTATTTACTTGAGGTGAAGCTTATTGCTAGTGCTCATTATCAGCTCCAGTCCCTGGTTGGGCCTTTCTACACTAAATTAAAATGACATTTGTTGTACATTTTGCATTTCTTTCTAAATAGGCTAACAGACAGAACCTGGACCTGACTCCTGAAAGATCATTCGCTGATGCCCTGAACCAATTTACCTGAACCAAAATGAGATTAATTACAAAAACACTAATTGTCTAAGTCTGTATTAATTTCTAATTTAGAAGCTCAGCAAATGTTTGGCCAATTGGAAACCTCTGGAAGCTTAAAATGTGCAGATAGTTAATGTACAGTCTATTTTAAGGTTTATTATAGCAAACTATAAAAAGTTGCTAAATCATAATTGACTTAATAAAAAAGGCTTCGTCTGTTGCGGCCCCCGACCAACACTGGGTTTGCATTTGTGGCCTCCAGTCCAAATGAGTTCGAGACCCCTGTCTTAGAGTTTCCCCTCAGGTCAAACATCTGCATAAAGCATGTGGTGCATTGAACACTGACTGAATATGAGCTGATCCTTCTTGACCCACCTCTCTACTTATCTTTGGGACTGGAACAACCACTAGTAGTATTAGAGTGGTAACTAGTTGAATACTTGATTACAAGATGTTTTTATACTATCTGAGTTGGAGATATTTCTGGCTGGCCTAAGGTATTGCAATTTTTGGGGCAAATATGAGAATACTACTGGCAATAAAAGCAAAAGTCATATTGACAGTCATTGACGTCATGGATCTAATTACGTGCATACCTTCTTCTTCTTTCTCTTCTTTTTCAGTTTTTTCTTCTTCTCTTTCTTTCCTATGCCTTCATCCTCGCTGTTAGAAGAGTCCACAGAGCTATCGGCCGTGTAAATTCTCTGCAATAAAAGGCAATAATCAATTAATCAATGTTAAATAGTTACTTTACTCAATCAAAATTGGGCATTTCTGTGTGCTGACATCTCCATCTCCACTTCCTGTGACGGGGCACAGCGGCTCATCTCCGGTCTCTGTCCCTGGCTGCACTCCCCCAGCGCTCGGGACGACAGGGGGCTGCTCCACCACAACACTCTCACCTCCACCTGTGGAAGACATGATAGACAGACAATTAGGCTATATTTTTCTCTCCTGCAGAAAGTTCCATTGTGTTTGAAACAAAACGGGGAAGTCATGGTTAGTCCTAGTATCACTAGTAGTATTATTATAGAGTAGAAAATAATGCCATTATTAGGGACTTTGCACTATACATTAATTCATTCCAAGTATTTTGCAAAGTGTTAACGACTGCTACTACTAGTAGCCTACAATTAATTTTAGTACACCTAATACACGAAAGAGAGCCACACCTGCACTCTCACTTCCACCTTTTTGATTTGATTTGATTTTAAAATTTTATTTTGAGCTGGCACAAAAGCGAAAGAAAAAATAAACAAACAAAAAAATAACATTCTTGCTCGAAAAGGAGTGGAAAGAAGACAAGCTTATTGACTCCCACCCCCTAATCATATACTTTTTCCAACCTTTTTCCAATATATCTTTCCAGTTCTACTTCAATAGTGTGCTTGCCCTTAGGCTGCGCTATTGCATATCTCTCGGAAGCGCCAGCTTCCCGCCCTGAGAGGATCAAAGAACTGACCGCTCCAATCATCCTTGGGGGTCCACAACCCCTGTGCCCTATAAAAGGGGGACTCTCCCTTCAATCGTCTCCTTTTTCTCTCAGCTTACCTGAGTTCTGGATCTATAGAAGATAGAAGAAAGAAGAATGACTCACCGCACTCCAGCGCTTGAGACCTCGCCCTCCGGCATCAAGCAACGGGTATGCGGCTCCTGCGCGGCGCTGCTCCTCGCTCAGGATCAGCATGTTAGCTGCTTCCTGTGCCTGGGCCAGCGCTACTCCGCAGAAGACTGTGCCGCCTGCCTCGCGCTCACCCGGGAGGAGCGCGAGCGGCGTCGCGCCTTTCTGGAGCTATCGGATCAGTACTCGGATGCTTCGAGTGATTCCCTGGCTCCAGCCCCTCCCGTGCGGGAGCGGAGCCCACCTCCTGCGTCCCCCGATGCAGGAGAGGAGCCCGCCGCCTTCGCCCGTTCCTAGAAGGGATTGGGCTGCTGGCGATGAAAACGATGAGCAACGCCTGTTCGATGAAGATGCTCTCTCCATCTTCACTGAGGAGGTGCAGCCCCGTGAGCGCTATCCCATGGATCGTCTCCCTGGCCTCATCGCTTCTGCTGCGGCCCGAATGGAGCTGAAGATGCCTCCTCAACCTCCAGCCCCAGCGTCGGACGTGTTCCGCGACCTGTTTGGAAACGCTCGCGACAGGCAGTGCCCGGTGGTGGTAGCCCCTCGCGTGGATTCGCTCCTCCACTACGCTAAGCGTGACTGGGAAAATCCCTACTCCGCTCGTACACCGGCCCTCGCGTACGGTGTGTACGCTACGGTGGAGGGTTGGAGTCAGCCGAGGGGCGTCCCCGCCATCGAGGACGGGATTAGAATGTCCCTGCTCTCGTCCTCTTCTCTCTGGCCCGGCGGTAGAGTGGACCTTCCCTTAGAGCGGGATAGGTTCACCGCTTCCATCCTTAACCGCTGTTATGCTAACGCTGCACAGGTCGTGGCGCTCTTGGGAGAGGCGGCTTTGGACACCCTTGTTATCAGGGGTGGAGTCTGCACTAGCGCTCTTGGGAGAGGCGGCTAGTGCAGACGTCCCCCAATTGCCTTTTTCTGGGTGAGACCCGCTGGCGTTGTTAACGGCTATTGGTTGCTCCTCACCCTGCCCGTGGGCCCCTGCTACCTAGGGAGCGTTTGGCTGCTCCCTGGGACACATGGAGTTGCCCCGGGCCCACTCCAATCATGCGAGTCCATGCCTGCTGGGAGTACATTGGTCGGCCACGGCTGCGCGTTGCTTTATGCAATTGCCTAAGGGCAAGCACACTATTGAAGTAGAAATCTAAGTTACCTATGTAACTATAGTTCTACGAAATGTGTGCGCCGCCCTTAGCTACGGGCCCAGCAGGCACGACCTCTCTTCGATGGCTGAGTTCAAAGGAGACGATTGAAGGGAGAGTCCCCCTTTTATAGGGCACAGGCGTTATGGACCCCCAAGGATGATTGGAGCGGTCAGTTCCTCTCAGGGCAGGAAGCTGGCGCTTCCGAGAGATATGCAATAGTGCAGCCTAAGGGCTGCGCGCACACATTTCGTAGAACTATAGTTACATAGGTAACTTATATTTGTTTTACAATTTAGGGTTAACAGGTTGTAGGAACCGATAATGTAATAACAGCCGATAACGTAATAACGACCCATAACGTAATAAATTTGACCAGTTTCAAATGTAATAAGCCGATAACGTAATAACGGGCCGATAACGTAATAACAGTGGTGAGCCGATAAAGTAATAACGATTGACCGATAACATAATAAGTTATTACGTTATTGGCCTTGCAATGAGAAAATCCTTTGAAAATGTAATAACTACAGCCAATAATGTAATAATATTAATCAAGTTATTTGATATATCAACACAATGTGGCTACTTTTTCATGTCTTCTTTTGGGTTTGTGCAATATGATACAGACTTGTTTTTCTTTAAAAGCATTTAATTATAACATCATGCAAGAACGGAAAAAAATATATGGCTATGTAGAACTCGCACATTTATGTCAGTGTTATTGGCTGAACAATTTTAAACACACTCCTGTGAGCAATAATTGTTGAAATGCAAAGTAATAACTACATTTACACACATGCACGCACGCACGCACGCACGCACGCACAGGAGGTCTCCTGCAATGCCTTCGAGCCATCGGGTGCGGGGTTTGCCTCGTGGTCGTCTCCAGCCTGCGGCCCGCGGGTCAAACTGGAGAATGGCTCTAGTCGGATGGTGAGGAGGGAGGCGGAGAACAAGGCCGAAACTGTGGGTGCGACGTTGCGCAGCCATGCAGGATGCCCTGGGCTGGCACGTGCGGGCTCTAAGCACCACGTTGGAAACCTGCTGGGGCCACATGATGTTCTCGATGGTTCTGAGAGCCCTGCTATCAAAGCCATCTATTATTGTAGCCAGAGTCTTGTTTAAAGGCCAAGTCTCCGAGCCATATAGCAGGATGGAGAGTATTGCAGAGTTGTACATCCGGAGCTCCGTCTTGCGTGAGATGGTCTGGTGCCACCAGAGTAGCCTGGTTGGACCAGAATGATTCCCCTCTGTATTTTTGTATACAGCGGGGGATCAGTCTGGTCACTGGTCATTTTGTCATGTTTACAACCCTAAACGTACAGATTTTATTTTGAATTTTTTACTGAAAGTTCACGCACAAGTAACAGACAACTGTGAAGTGAAAGCAAAATGATACATGATTCTGTTATTTTTCAAAAAATGAAAGTGAAAAGTGGGGCGTGCACAAATATTCATACAGCATGACTTAATACTTTGTGGAACCCCCTTTTTCTGCAATAACAGCAGCAAGTCTTCTGGGGTATGACTACAAGTTTTGCACATCTAGAGACTGGCATTTTAGCCCATTCCTCTTTACAAAACAACTCAAGCTCTGTCAAATTAGAAGGAGAGCGTTGTGAACAGCAGTTTTCAGGTCTTTTCACAGATTTTCAATAGGATTTAGGTCAGAACTTTGACTGGGCCATTCTAACACATTAATATGTTTGTTTTAAACCATTCCATTGTAGATTTAGCTTTGTGTTTAGGGTCATTGTCCTGCTGGAAGGTGAATCTCCGCCCCAGCCTCAATTCTCTTGCTGACTCCAGCAGGTTTTCCTCTAAAATGTCTCTGTATTTGGCTCCATCCATCTTCCCAACTATTCTTACAATCTTCCCAGTCCCCACTGAGGAAAAGCAGCCCCATAGCATGATGCTCCCCCACCATATTTGACACTGGGGATGGTGCACTCAGGTCGATGAGCAGTGTTAGGTTTGCTCCATACATAACGTTTTGCATTGACCACACGCACAGAACTTTGTTATATAAATTGTTGGCTCTGTTGAACAATGTTAAACAGCATGGAACAGTTGAACATTGGCATAGGCTACATATTAATATCAAAAGCATTCAGCACCTGCAGTAGCCATACCAAAGAAAGAAAGAAAGTAGCCTTCGAGGTTAGCGTGACCATCTCAACCCAAATTATAAAATGTACAATTTACTCAAGGAGTTAGTATAAATCAGTGTTTGTCTGATATGTCATTGAGACCTAACCATCGGATGACAAGCTACGACCCAAAAATAGTCCAATAAAGTGCAGTTCTAGGAACAGCAAAATACTACGCAGAACCCGCAAGCTCCCAGGCCGACGGTAGAGGACCTGAGCTTGAAGGAGACAACCCGCAGAGGGTGAGGACAAGTTTGTTTATATATATACAGTATATATATATATATATATATATATATATATAAACACTGTATATTATTGCTCGCTGGAGGTGTGTTTATTGTTCAGCCTAACCACTCAATAACACTGACATAAATGTGTGAGTTCTATATAGCCATTTTATTTTACAATCCTTGCATGATGTTATAATTAAATGCTTTTAATGAAAAAAAAGTGTGTGTCTTCTTTGTTAGCATATTGCACAAACCCAAAAGAAGACATGAAAAAGTAGCCACATTGTGTTGATACATCAAATAACTTGATTAATATTATTACATTATTGGCTGTAGTTATTACATTTTCAAATTAGGGACCAGGTCTGCGAATTAGCTGTTAGCTATAAGGCCTATGACCATGGCATCGGTTATTTTGTAACAATGCTTCTTGTTCTGTCCCTATCAAATAAATAAATAAATAAATAAAAAAGGATTTTCTCATTGCAAGGCCGATAACGTAATAACCAGCCAATAACGTAATAACTTATTACGTTATCGGTCAATCGTTATTACGTTATCGGCTCACCACTGTTATTACGTTATCGGCTTATTACATTTGAAACTGGTCAAATTTATTACGTTATGGGTCATTATTACGTTATCGGCCGTTATTACGTTATCGGTTCCTACACAGGTATCCAAAAGAAAGACCCATAAAGAGTTGCATGACATTGCAGGAACAAGTAATCATTGTGACAGCCACTTGACAACTTCCTCAATGGGAATAGGTACAGGCAACATCAGTACATGGTGCTTTAACAGCAATGACAACACTGGCATTGGCTTACAACCAAATGTTTACACAGGTTAACACCCATAGCAGTAAACAAGAGCATGACAAAATGATGTCTAAACACAGAGAAACCTCAATAGACCTGCTGTAACGTAATACATAGGTTGTCAGTCTAAGTTAGGAATGCTCAGAAGGAAGAGATTAGACTTAAAACAAGTAGAAAGCTCATGTTTAACAGAATGTGATTTACTCCAAGTCTGTTAATAATATGGGTAATAATAGAATAAAACAAACCTCCTGTGGGGAGGGTGTCGGCCTCCATGATCCAGAATGCGCCACGTAAATCTCCACCTGAGCGTTTTTAAGGCGTGTGCGCAGAGGGATGACAGAGGGGAGTGTCCACAGAGCAAGCAGTAAAGAGACAGCCTATGGTCATTTCACACACACAATCTTTCCAAAAGTAAAATGAGAGAAAGCTTTTGCAGAGTGTCTAACAATTAAGTCGTCATAGTAAGCCACTTCATTCATCGAATAAATAATGAATAGGTTTCAAAGGTTTTACTAGGCAAAAAAAGTAGGCCAGTAGACTCAAAATTAAATGAACAAGCAGGTAGGTACAAGATAACAAATAACATCAGCCTATATCATCATGTAATGAAGTAATAGGACTGCTATTTGGGGCATTTTATAAAAACATTTAAGGATTCTATTTTGAAAGTATAACTTTATTGAACGTACAACAGTTTTACCTGCGACAACAGGTAGTGCAAGTTTTACCTGCAAGACCAGTTGAAAGTGTACTCAAATTTACTTATTGTGCTATGGTACCTTAAAAAAATCGTTTCATTTTTGTTGCAATTTTGACACTTTTTGTTTTTTAAAGAAGCTTTTAGATTTGGGTAAAGACAGGCAGCTCGGTTCTGGTGGGGGTTAAGAGGTTAAAAGCAGGTTGTATTGTTTTAAATAGTTACAAAAATGAATCACAAAATAAGTATTTTGTGCTCTGTCGGCTATCGTTGTGCAAAGCACAACAAAAGCGGAAGTAAGATTTGCGTCTGTAAAATAAAAGTCTCACTGGTGTTTAAAGATCACACAATACACACAATTAAAGATGAGGTTGTGCCCTACAAAATTACTCTAGGCTTCAAAGATACGTTTACATTATACTAATGAGATTATTTTAACATTGCTCCTCGTTAAATTATCTTTATTGTGCTCTTATTTTGAAATGCATCGAAAAAGTTATTGTTAGCTTGTAGTTTACTTTGCGCATTGATCAACGGAGTTACAAGAGAGATGAAGCTGAAATCTGTGTCTTTAAAAGTCTAGTCTTTAGCAGTATTTTAATCCGCAAAACGCGACCATATGGTATTCTTACTAAGGTTTTCCTTGCTCCATTCATAGAGTATTACTTTACCGCAGCTAAAGCTAATTTTGTTGTACATTATGTCAATGGTTTCCAAGACCAAACCCAGAAATGATCACTCATATTGTGATTAATATTGGTAACGCTTAAATGTGTGGAAACCAGTATGTCGACCCTCCCGGGGAGTGTCACTGTTATTGCGGCGTTTTGGGTCGGTCTGGTTCTGTGCCTGGGCGAGTCTCCGCGTCCAGGCTGCGACAATGGCAAAGTACAGCGATCACAGTAGTGTTTTTCCTTCTGTTCACCCTTGATTTATTGTCCCTTATTGTGTGACAGGTTTTGCTGGATACAGACCTCCCCAAAGACGCAGCGCACTGGGATTGTCCTACCCCTTTGTGGACAAAATCTCAGGTAGTGTAATATCACATTTACTGTGATATACTTCCTTGAACTAAATTATTTTACAAACAGATATGAAAATTCAAAGTAGAATACATGTGGAAGTAAAAAGTAAATTTCTCAACTTTTAATGGGAAGTGGAAAGGAAAGCTGTCGCTTTGGCATACAAGTGAAAAGCTTTTCACACACGCCTCTCATTTGTTCGCTCTTTATCTCTATCTATCTACAGAGACTTTACAGTGCTGACACAGTGTATGATCCGGAGGTGAGTAAACACACATTATAGCCACTGTTATCTTTATTGAATTTTCCCTAAACTTTGGCCCTATGATAACGCGGGTGTTCCCTAAAATGAGAAGTATATGCAACTACTATAATAACTGGGGCACGACTGATGGCAATTAAAATTGTAAATAGTTTCGAGTTGCAAATTGTAAATAATGCATTAGAATGATTTTTTTCCCTACAAATTATGTGTAAAACTTGCTAACCCTATTTTCCTTTTGTAGCCTCCCAAGTTGACCTGCATGGACCGACATATTACCTTAAACCACACCATTCCTAACAGGTACGGCTTGTGTTAATGCATTTGTAATGTACAATGTGATTTCTCCTGCTTACATTACTCTGTGTATGTGTTTTGTTTTAGTGGTGCGTTTAGACCAGTGGGTGCAGAAAGCGGCGAGTACCTCTTCTGTCCCCCGCAGAGGTGGCTCAATAACGTGCATGTAAGTCAAAATGCAAGAACATTTTAAAATGGAGTATTGTACTTGACGGTATTTGAATTGTTCAATTTGAGTTGAAATACTGTGCCACTTATCCAGAATAGTTTCAATGAAAAAGTGTCATTCTTATGCAGTTTATATTTATATTATGTTTATGTGTTGTCCAGCGTGGTGCTACAGTGTTGCTCTACCATCCCTGCACTCCTCTCGACGAGCGCCTGCTTCTGTCTGCTCTGGCGCAATCCTGCATCAGCGACTACATCCTCACACCCCACAAGAACCTGGACAAAAGCAGGGTTTGAGAATAGCAATATTATCTTTCAATGCATCTTTGGGTGCCATAATGTCTTACTTTTGTGTTCTGCTCAGCCCGTAGCCTTGGTGTCCTGGGTCAGACGTTGGAGGTATCCACTGCAGCTTCTTCTGAAATATGCGACTGGCTCAACACAACAAGCTCAAGTAAAATTAATGCTGGTGAAATAGCACATAAACATCAGTACAACCTTTTTCTGACAAGATCAGCAGAACAGGACAAGCACAAAGTAAATAAGGTTTGTAATATTTGTTCATCTACTAAATTATATTTTTCAATTCAACTTTATTACGGACTCAAGGTCCAAAGAGACTCGAGGTCCATATGTTGACACTATATTTTTTATCTTAATAACTGAACTTTCTCAGGGATCTCTGAGCCAATGCTGTGAGCAGACCATCTTATCACTAACAACAGACAAGAAGACACAACTGCTTTCAAACTTCCAATCAAGAAGCCGAAAACAAATGAAAGAAAGACTGAAACGGACAGCTGTAGCGTCAAAGACAAACCTCCCCAAGATTTCAAACAGTCAGACCGGCAAAGTTACCCACAATCTTCAAAGCAATGGATTGCCAGAAACGATTCCCTCTCAGAGTACTGCGGATCAAAGCGCCCATTTAAAAGAAAATCCTCTTCCTAAAGACTTGGTGTCAAATAGTTCACAGACTACAACCAACAATATTCCTGTGATACATCCAGAAGTACAATTACAGAAATCAAGCGGCAAAAAAATGGGAAGAAATAATATGGGTAATGCTGCCACGAGGAGTAAAGTTTTTAAAGCGATTGCCAAACACAGAGGCGGTGTTAGAGGTAATGTTGCTTCTCATCCAAAAGACAACACAGTGATCAATGTTGAAGAAAGGGACGCTGACCATGTGAACAACGGTGCAAACCCCCAACAGAGTGACTCAAATGGCTCCAACTCTTCGTCAAAATCCCAGCCACCCGGTGATCTCGGCGTCTGTCAGTGCAAAGCGGATCAACCGTCTTGTGGGTGCGGTAAAGGAGCAGGAGACCAGAGCCAAGCCAGAGCCGCCCCTGACTCCGGCAGCAGCAGCAGTGGCGGCTTTCAGAGGACGCCCCGCACAGATGAAGCGGTCTGGGCTGCGGGGGCTCTGGCCTTCCTCCTGGTGCTCCTCACCCTGTCCATCCTCCACACGCGTCTCTACAAACACTGGAGGAGAGGGACCAGTTTGTATTGGCAAGATCCACAGCAGGACTACGACACTGTGGCAGGTACACAAAAGCTTGCATATAACCACCATACTCTAATCAAGGAATCTTTTGGGGTGTTTTTTTTTTTAGTTTTGGGGGCTGAAAGTAAAATGAAGCAGCAAGGTATTTTTGTACTAATCTTGTGGTGTTTGCTGCCATCTACTGCTTTACTGCAGGTACAACATTTAACCAGTACCAGGGTCAAGTTGCCTGCCATATTTAATAGTACGTAGAACATTTTGCTTTAACATTTTTTGCCCTACAGATGTGATCCGCAGAAGGTTACGCTTGACCAAAAAGAGGCGCAAGAGAAGCAGAAAAAAGGAGTGCGTTTTGCTGCCCAGCTCCTCCAGCTCAGAGGACTATCCATAGAACTTCACAGACTGTTTTATGTGCAACAGTGGGGCATTTTTATATTGGCTCTCGACAAGAACACTCTTCTTATACAGTCCTTTCCGTTTGAACAGTTTGTCATCGCTGGCGGCTGTGAATAAGACTGGAGATGAATTGCTTTCAGACAGTCACATACAAAAACTCTCTCTTTAAATTAGCTGCTTAAGTGTGTTGTGTTATGTACAATGTTTTATGCTACAGACGTGTATGTTGCTGTTATAAGCAATGCTGTGGTATGTACTTTTGAGCGGTACAAAATGTAAATGAGCTGAATGGTTAGATGCTGCTTAAAAGGAGGTTATCAGTGGTTTTAGGTGAGGTTTAAACAGTGCAGCAGTATGGTGTTTTAATGAGATGCACGCTACTCAAAGTGAATGCAACCCAGTTAAAAAGACAAAAGATTTGTTGTAAAATAAAATCATCCAGGTAAAGGCAGGGTTTGTAGATTTTTCATTGTTGACGTGAAATAAATCCTGCATTTGTCCCGTCCTTCAGTGCCAATGCTCCTGATGCCAGAAACTAGATCAGTACATGTTTAACCTCTTAAATCCCACCTGAACCAAGCACATTTTCAGTGTCAAAATAGCAACAAATTTAAGACAAAAACGTGACGAAAAGGTGATGAAAAAGTGATGTAATGCCATAAAAGAGCCACAGAAAATAGGGAATAAGTGACAAATGTGTGAAGAAAATGCCGACAAAAGAAACAAGTTACAAAAAGGTGACAAGAAGCGATGAAAATGTAACGGAAATGCAATGAACAAGCAATGAGAGAAAAAAGTGACAACGCAAGGAAAAAGATTCATTTAGGTCTTAGCGTTCAAATGAGGCATTACTCTGGCCTATAGCCTGTAACCTTTCAGATTTGGGTAAAGCTGAACTGGAGAAAATGCACTTTGTTAAGAGGTTAATGCACTTGGAGCTTCCTAGTTGAATATAACAACAACATTGACAGGACAACTCATTGATTTATTTATTTTTATTACAAATGTACAGCTTATGAGTTTACATTACAATTGACCCCAGTAAGTCTTTTACTTCCTCTACTTTATACATTATTATCTGTTAAAAGATAGCTCTCCCATCTCCCAAAAGAGTTGAAACATGCCAGTACAGGCCACAATGCACTGCCAGTGGCTCCGCTTCAACTGGCTGCAAATAATCTAAACGTTCTATTTCGTGGAAAGGTTGGTCCAGTTGTTGAGTCTCCCAAAAAACAAACAAAAAAAAACAAACAAAACCCTTTTAAAATCTGGAAAGTACAGTATGTGCTGAAAATTTGATCACGTATTATTAAACATTCACACGAGAGGCACCATCGAGTGTCCATGAAATTCGGGGATGTGCGTTAGAAACCGGCCGTTTGAGATAAGAGTGCGACGCCTAAAAAGCAGCTTCAGGCTTTATCGTCCTGACACCCAAAGCATTTAGCCACACAGACAGACACTGTATCATTAATGCATCCGTCAGAACTAGTTGCTTCCTTTCAAAACGGAAAAATTGCTTATCTCGATTATCTCGGTACAAAAATAAATAAACTATACAATCAAATCGCATCAAAATAATGAATTGGCGTCTCAAAATGACTTAATCTCCAACCAATTGGTAATATTGCGTCACAGCTAATTTATGTCCCAAATTTATATGCAACTAACCACGCCTAATGTCATATTCATAGATACTATTTTTCTATTGTTGATATAAGTGGATGTCACACCTTGAGCCTGACGTCTCTTTGGGCTGACAATTAGACATGCACTAACCTGTATCTCTTCAAACATAAAACACTTTATAATAACTACACGATATTAACTTACAGTTGCAAAGCATTGGCAAATACTTCATTTATCATTTATAACACATTACAAGAAGCGCAGAAATAGTGGTTGTTATTGCTCAAAACATGAAAACCTTAACCAGACACACAATATGCTTAGGCGTTTATAAATTATTACCCATTAGGAAAGCTTTGTGAATGTAATGAAATAGTATTTACCATTGCTTTACAAATGTGTAGTAATCACAAAGTGTTAACTATAAGCTTAGTATGGTATGAAATTAAAATCTATAGCCGTTCATATTCAACTGGGCAAAAGGGCTGTGTCAACAACAACTTGGCCCCTGGCGTTTCTGCTGTAGTGCTCCTTTTTTTTTCTCTCCCTCTACATTTTAAGTGGTCAGTTTTATGCGAACGACGATCATGTGCAAGGCATCCAAAATTCAGTACAATCTGAACATTCGGTCTCCCATCTAAGTGGCACATAAGCAATTTCAGTACAGTAAAAGCACGAGGGGGGTAGGGGAAGAGCGCTCCCAATGGAAAAAAAAAAGGTAAGTCACGCTTAATTGTCGTTTCAAGTGTAGGTAACTTCGATTTATTTTTTTTATTTTTTTTGGAACGCTCGCAGCCAAAGACACGAGCGGAGAAAATGTGCTGGAAAGAAAAAGTGAATTGACGCGACACAGAAGAGCGAATCTAAAGCCAAAAGACGCTTAAAAAATGTGAAACTAAAATATATCTGCCGTTGAAAATAGAACTGAATTTATCAAGTTCTCGGCGCGTCGCAAAAAAATGAGATTATTGTTTAAGAATTTGTTCCCAATGCTCTCACACTTAAGAGGCCACACACACACACAAGGGAGTCCGTAACGTGATTAACCTCATTCTCAGAAATTAGTGTCAATATGTAACAACTTGGCCATTTTGTGTGCAAGTATTACTCCCGAAATTGAAAGTAAAAAAGACAAATTTGCCCGTCCTGTTTTGGAGAAAGTGATGCAATGCAATTCAAATTACTCACCAATAAGTAGGGATTGTGGGTGACTATTTTAAAGAAACTAGACAGTATTTTTATTGATTTATTCATGGCAATTGAGTGTTAGAGGCACAGGAGCCTTAAGAACCAGTCCACCACCCCCTTACTTTGCTTAGAGAAAGGCGGGGTGACCACTGTGCCACTGTCCACCACAGATTCCCTAATATAGATGAGTAAATTTGAGTGCAACAAAAGAGATCTTAATATAGTGCTTCTTTGCATGTTATTGGCACAGGTAATGTGATTTCTGAGATGATTCGACTGGCTTAAGCGAAACGTTTAAAAGAGACAACGCACTATTGTCGGGTAAACGGGGCCTTTAGCGCGGCCGGAACTGGCCTCGTTTCACATTTGGCAACTTGTAACTCTTCACTGTAATTCCAACCGCAAGAAATGAGGATCGTCTCGCAGTGAAGTGAATGATAACCCTCCCCCCCCCCGGTGTGTCGTCGCCTGCTTCCGCTGAGCGAGACCTCGGAAATAACATGGATGAATCAAAATAACAATAAAATATCAATACAAAAACATAGGATGAACAAGAACAATAATTAATCCAGTGTAAGTGTTGTAAGTCAGTAATGCTTGTCCTCAGCAGGGCAGACGTACGCCCATCTGCTTATTTAAAACAAAAAAAAAGAACAAAACCAAAACCTGTAGAGAGAAATGAAAACATGCCGGATCATGCTGTGTTCCACCAGTAGAGGGGGCACTGGAGAAGATGCTCCTTTCCTAACCCTCCCAGGACGGCCTGAAGGGGGCGGACAGGAGGGAGGGCTAGGAGCAGAGTGTAGCGCTACATGGGGTCCTTCTCTGAATTGAAGAAATCCGGGTTTTGGGACGGGTTTTTGTGGCACGAAAGAGGGTGGCCCGGTGGAGTGGGAGCCGGGAGAGAGGAGTGCGCCAAAGTAGGTCTCCTTTCGACAACCGTTTCAGAGTAGAAAAAAAAAGCCTTCCAAAACTGGGGAAGACAGAAAATAAATAGTGTTTCCAGTTCTCTGCGCAACATTGTTTTTTATCTTGATTTGGTGCGTCACAGTTTTAACGGTTTCCAGTCGACTCAAATTGAATGCCCTCGTTCAGCTTTCTCTCCCTTTGCTGTGAACTAGCGCTGTAGTGGTTTTTACTCTTTTGCATTGGTCCAACTTTCATGCATCTCCCACTTGTTGACCACTCCCCTCTCTCGCACCCGTGTGTGTAAAAATCCCTCTCGTGATCCACATTGAGAAGCCCTTCGATCCTTAAATAGCTACTTTCTTCTTTCTCCACGTCATTACTGTTTTTTCTCTCGCGTGGTGATGGTGACCAGTTGTTTGGCAGCCTTGGCGATATCGTAGGCGCACTGTATGACCTGTTGTGTGAGGAGCTGGTAGTCCACGGCGGGGGCCCCAGGATCCGTAGGGGCCGCTTTACGACACTCTACCTGTAACCGCGAGGCGCTGGAGGCCAGCAGCCGCAGGGAGCAGTGCACCGCGTCCAGAGCCGGGCGCTACAGGGGGAAAAAGATACAGGAGGCTTCCATTTTAGTGCCTTCAACATGAAAATAAATGATCACGTTAATCTTATTGCAAAAACATTTATTGCATTTTTTTCTCTCATATTTCTTATAAACTAGGAGCTATTATTTTGTAATCTATCACTGCCACTGGGGATTTTTAAAGCACATTTAATAAGCCTTTCAACATCTTTTAGTGAAGGAAAATCATTACATATGCTTAGTGTAGTTCAAAAAAATCACTTACTTTGGGGAAAAGGGAGGCCATCTCTGTTACGGCAGAGTGGATCTTTTCTGAACATGGAACAAAGCTATGAACAAAAAACAATAATTTAGTCAGCACAAAGGACAGCTTTGAGGACAAGGTCTCCCACTGCAGTTAATAGGTGTTAGTTCCTGTGACTTTCCTCCTCGTGTTGTGACGAAGGGACAGGCAGTAATTATCAGTCTGGCACTTACCTGTCGTGTTTGAACTCCTGCGCGGCCCTCAGCAGCTCCTGGATGTTTTTGGTCACTTGTTCGGTTTTCAGGATGACGTCTTCAGTGCAGGGCAGAGTGGGGTCTGGTTCTCCCAGCTCACCCCCTCCCTCCTCAGACTCCCCGCGGCCCTCCTCCTCACTGCTGCGGCCCATACTGAAAACAAGTCACTTTTTAATACAGCTGCCATAGTTTGAGGTCCCGTACAGACAAATATTGCGGCTTAATCTAACCTTAGCGAGACGTCGTATGTTTGCGTGTTGTCATAGTCGCTGTCTGTGCCGCTGCCGTGCTTCTCTGATTTAGGCACCTGCAAAAAAGATCAACCGTGATGGAAAAACTGTAGATTGATATGTTTTACACATGACTCCTCGTAGAATTGATTCTTCAGAAAGTGCTCACCATGTATCGGCCCATCTCTGCCGTGCTGGATAGATGATGGCCTCCATAAGACACTGGTCCTCCTGTGCTTCCCTTCCTCATCTGCAGACAGTGTCAACGGCAGAGGGACAGAAGAGGGCAGAGAGACGGGGGAACGTGAAGTATGGAGCAGAGAGAGAGATTAACATGAGGGAAAAACAGAAAGGGCAGAGAGAGAACGCATTTTAAAAACAAGTGACATCCTTTTGAAGTGGCCATGGTGGCAACAGTATATAGATCAATCGAACACCGTTTCAGGCCTCCATGCCTCTACCTCTACCCAGCAATAACACTAGCTAAAGCTGCACAGCTTCTCATCAACACTAATGTTGATTCAGTATTAGCCAATGAAGCAGAGTGATGAACAGATACAGTCCTAGATACATAGATGATATGGAAACAGACAATGACAGACAGATGCTTACATCCAGAGGATGCACGGCTGAGCTGCAGAGCAGAGGACAGTAGGAAACACAGAAAGAAACAGACAAACAGGTAAATCTGTGAGCAAAGACACGATGTGGAGTCGACTTAATGTCCATGAGGTGTACATGGAAATATGACAGCTGCTCTGAGGCTGTGGATTTATTTTTGTTTGAATGAACAGCATTGATCTGAAGCACTATCGTCTGTGGGCAGTGTTGCTCTGCTGCAGTGTGTGCACATGTATTCTGTGTAATAAAAGCCTCATGAAGTGAAGCTCAGACGAGCCAAGTTTGATGTTTAAAAAAAATTAAGCTACAGTATAGGTTAAAGGTCAAAGATGAGGATCAGAGCTGTTGCCAGGCAACAGTCAGGAAACCGTTGTGCATTTCCTCTGTCCCAGCATTTAAGGGGTTTTGTAATATGTAAGAAATAATCCAACATAATGTGAGCTGTTTGAGAGAAAATGCACGACTGAGTTTTGAAAAAGAAAGATGGCGTCAGAGAGGAGGTTTGGAGGTGAAAGAGGAGATTCAGTGGCAGAGCTGCTCAGAGGTGCTTACAGCAGGCAGGTTAACGGTAGTCTGGGGTCTAACTTACACTGGGCGTGTGGAGGGGCTGCAGGCGCGCTGACAGGGAGTCCAGTGCAGGGGGCCCATGGGTGGGGCCCGGGGCGGCCCCTGGTTCATACATAGACACAGCCTGTCTGTCTCGCCTGTGATGGGAGTGAGGGGCCACAGAGGAAGACAAAGACCGGCCATGGGAGTCTGTGGCTGGACCAAACACAGTCAGACCTACAGTCACCCCTGTGCGCCCCCCACTGCCCAACCAATGCCCTCCTCCACCGGGACCTCCCAGACCCTGCCCCGCTGGACCCCCAGCCTGCTGGCCCCCCCGCAGTGAACTGTTCTCTGTCTGGATCCGCGTGATCTACAGGAGAGCAGGGTGAGGATGGAGGGTGAGGGGGGACATGGGGAGGGGTCAGCTGAGGTCAAAACACAGGCATCAAAACTTCACAGCTTACACTCAACAACATCATGAACAGCACTTTAGCTCTTGCTCTTAGTTTTGACCACAGTGGTAATGTTTGGAGTGCTTTTTTATTAAACACTTAGAACCCATTCAGACCAAGTCATCTGAAGCCTCTTCAAAAGCATCAGACTTCATCGGAAAATACCTGCAGCAATTCAATCACTTCATACACATTTAGAGCCAAATAACACTGATTCTACTGCAAGAAAAGTTGTATGTTGTTCATGAACTCTGCCAGTACAGTGCATTACAAATAGTTTCCACTTTTGTTATACAGTATAAAAGTTGTTGAGTGTAGTTAAAACAACAAACATAAGGGGGACATGTACAGGAACAGTCACAAAGGAAAGGGGAGGGCTTCAAACTGATATTATTATTACATTAGTTTTCATGTTTGTCATTAAGTGGATGGATGGAAACAGCTCAGCCTGTCTGAAGCACTGAGTTTATGCGTCTGCCGTATGTGTGAATGTAAAAATACATCTGTAAGTCAACTGAAGTGTATTGCAACAGCCATTACAAAAATGACAGAGACGTGATGGATACAGTGATGTACTGAGAATGATTAACAATCAATGGACTAAATACAGGTGAAATTATGAAGTGAAAAGATTAAATAAATAAAAAACCCTCCCTGGTCTTAAATATCTGCTTGTGCATCTTACTAAAATGTAAATCCACTTTTTGTTTTGTTGATAGTTTATCTCCAGCACACACTGGCTGTTGTCTGGGACATACCTCTTTCTGTAGCCGCCGGAGCTCCTCGCTGAGGTTGTTATTGACCTTCATGAGCTGTTGGACCTTGGCTTCAGACGAGGCCAGGGCTTTCTTCACCTCCAGATACTCTTGCAACGTGATGGGTCCATCTGACAGGTCTGAAGAGTCCATACTCTGGACATAAAGAAACAAAGGGAGACAAGTCATTATTTCAAATCGTCAATGTAACTTGTTTGATGATAGAGCAATATTGTAAATACCTGTCAAGTATTTCACGTGATGCATGTGAATCACGTGACAGCACAGTTTAAATAATGGCAGTGCCGGCCCTCAGACAGATGTGGGAGGAAACCTTTTTAAGGGCTAAAACTCATCTTAAACAAATGTCATCTGTATACAGTAACGATCGCCTTACACTCTGCCTAAACTTGTCAACAGAGGACTTCGAACTGTTAGATCTTCTCTGATCGGTGAGTTATGTCAAAAGCTAACTGCTAGCCGGAAGGAAAAATATCGTTGTATTGATCAACATGGAGTTCAGACATATTTTTGTAAAAGGAGTAAATATAGTTCTTGAACATGGATGGAAGTTTTCCAATCCTGGAACCAGTCACCCTATTCCGTTCAAAGTCCCAATTTCACTCCAAACATTGTGCTATGATGATAAAAAACTGGCTGTCAATTAAACTGCCTCAGGCCAATAATTGAGGTCAGTGATCAGTTAAAATAAATCTGATTAGATCTCTGACTCAAGATGAACAGCTTTATGTGGAATTGGACAGTAAGACTTGGGGTTCATCTTTTATCTTGCTTTTCCACGTGTCCTTTACTTAAGAGTTCACGGAGGGCAGAGGAAGTGCTGACTGGAGCCTGGATGCCAGTGCCGCAGCTGGGTCCACACACAGAGCACTGTCCACCCACACTTCCTGTGACCCGAGTCCAAGCCTTAAACCCCTCCCACTAACCAGGGCAACAATAACAGCCTCCTTCCCTCGGTCTCATAAAACCACAGTATATACACCCACTTTACAACTTATAACATATAGGAATACTGTGCCTATATTTAGAATGGAATTACACTCAGAAACACATTTTCAATAAACGTGGTTATTTTTTGTTTGGGCTCTTTTTTTGGCAGGAAGTTTACGGATAAACGCTGCAGGTCAAAATTCCACATGTTGAATTTAAAAAAAAGACAACGTTTTACAGTTGTTTTCTACTTCTCACTGTGCCTCCTCTCTTCCTTTCCACAGCACACTCCTCTCACTCCTTCTGTGAACAATGGCCTCCTAACAAGGGCCCGGAATAGCTGGTGATGTCACTTACGAGCTATGCTGCAACCCTTATTACAGCCACTCCCTGCAATGCATGCTGGGACAGGCAGTTTGATGGAGGGGAAAAGACTAGCCGAGGCTGGGGATAGAAACCCCACGCTCATCTCTAGTGTTGTTCAGGCCTACGTACGTGTAAGTGGAAAAAAGAAGAAGCGAAAGAGAGTACCTTTACCTTGGCCCGGTTGCTGCGCTGCGTGTTGTTGTTGTTCTGCGTGGTCAGCTCACTGTCCGAGTCTTCATCCGTGGCAACACTGTCGTAGTCGTGCTGGTCGTCGTCTTCGATGCCCAGGTCCAGTGGGTCTGACAAAGGGAGACTGTACTGAGCAAAACGCTGTTTGTTTGAAGGGAGCGGGCCGGGTGATATCTCTTAGAGTTACCATTGTCCAGAACGGAGCAACGTGGTTTTGTCGAAATATGCAACGGTCATTCTTATAACTTCAATCGGTATCACGATAATGACTGCAACTTATTTCTATACAGGATAGATAGAACTGCAGCTAAAGTCAGGATTAAACATTTTTCTAATACAGGTTTACCAAAGATCTACATCCTTCTAATTCACACCTGGATCAGAAAGAAACCTGGACTAAATCTGGACTAAAATAGAGGTAAACCAATAAGAGTTAAGTGAGGAGAAACGGGTCAGAACCAGAACTAACCATGGACTAAAATCGGATTATACAGTAAGTAAGTACTAGACCTGGACCAAGTATTTGAATTTCTGAACAGAACAGGCAGCATGAACAATGTATGGCTTGAGGCTGTAATCTTTTGACAAACGCTCTTAATGTGACTCCATGCACAGTTTCATCTGTTCCCTGCGCTCCCTCCTTCCCTCCCCTGCTGCTCACCAGTGGGGCTGCTGAGACCTTTTCCCTGCTGTCTCCTCTTTGCGTCACTCAGGATGTCGATGATGAGCGTCGCAAACTCCCGGGCGTTGAACCGAGCCAGCTTCTGTCTGCCCTGTAAGAAGGAGATGTGGCAGCCCAGTTAAAACCTCTAGATTGTACATACTGCACAGCATTTTAACCCGGGTTTTATTGTGTACAAACGCGATACAGCCCCCATGTTGCGCTTTTGGAGACGACTGTGGTGAGTGGAAAATGACAGTCAGAGGAACATACCACTCAAACACAAGTCTTACACATGAATCCTGGAATTACATGAACAAGAAAGCATTAAGAAACTTGAACTACATATCACAATCGTTTCATTCACAAGAAACGAGAGCAGAACTTCTCAAACTTAACATTACAAAGCACCTCCTGAAGCAGCCACAGTTTGAACCACTAGAGTAAAGAGTTCAAAGTGTTTCTCCTCTTCCATAAATAGTCAGCAGTAGCTGACCACAGTGAACTGTCCAATGGGCGAAAAGTAAACGCAGCCACATGGGTATTTTTTTTTCCAAGTGTGCAAGTTTATGTTATAACAGTGTACTATACTGCGCAGAGACATGTGGTTTCTCTGTCTAAATGGGATCAACAAAGGAGCGTGGCAGACACACAAAGCTGTGTTACAACTTTCCAACCCTAATAAAAAGTCTTACTATGGACTTATAGCAGCACACCACGACAACAAATTTAGTTGGCCAATTGTGTAGCCAACATCTTTCTGAACAAGTGAAAACCTGTAGTGTTTCGATAAGAGGTCTTACCTGGTTGCGTGTGGCAGAGTACTCTGGGTTGACTGGTAAAAATGGCACCGCGCTGCGTTCTGTTACCAAAGTGCTGTGGTTTTGGGTCGTGAGCCAAACTAAAAATAGAAACATAGGAAAAAAAGCAGATGTCCAAGTGGTTTAAATGCAAGAAATATGTTAATTTATTGCGCTATCCCAAAGTGATGTTTAAATGAGGACACAAACAATCTTTAAAAAATATCCCGAATGTTAACACAGAGGTTATTTTGTGCAGACAGAACCTGCTACTTACCTGTAGGTTCTTCGGGTCGGTGACAACTATTTCAATACAAACAGAACGGGAGCAAAGAGAAGGGAAAAACGCTCAAATTGAGACTCAACAGCAGAGAAAAGAGAGAGAGGATTTTAGACACTTCCTCGCTCTCTCCTCCCTCCTTCGCTCTTTCACTCCGCTCTCCAAACCGCGGCTGCCTTTTTTAGTATCTCTTCCAGGCAGTCGGAGTGGAGTCAGTGATCTTTTATGGTAGTGCGTCTTCAGCTCAGAGTGTAAGCAACAGTGTTCAGGGAAAACAAGAGGGTTTTACCTGCATCGTTTTCCCGGCGGTCAACTTCGTCGTACACATCCATCGCCAGCTCTTCAAACAGACGGTTGTTAAGCTGCCAGAAATACACCGCAATTTGTTATGCATAATTAATCTCAGTGTCTTTACGCATACAAAATAAGCAATCTAAAAATATTTTGGATTTGAATGTTTGCTATATTAGGAAATGTATACACAGAGCAGTCTGTGGAGACCTTTGGTGGAACCATTGAAACAAGTTCAACCATTCTGAACGTATACTGTAATTGTAGCGGACTTACCGCTTGAAGCTTCTTTTTGGCAGCTTTGGCCAGTTCTGAGAGATCCAAACTACAAGATAAAAATAAAGTGTCAGTGCCCTCAGGACCAGAGTGAAAAAGAGTGAAGGGGCAGAGAGAAGTACTGGAAAAGAGGTGGAAAGGGGATTTATTGGCTACAAGGGAAATTAAGCACTACTTTACACTGTGGTGTACGACAGCGTTTTAGAGACAATAAAAAAGGGGGTAATATGAGAAAAAAGTTGTGAGATTGAACTCATTGATGGTTAGTTTGTTAGGCTAAGTAAACCGGGGTGTGAAGTTTCGTGCGATAGTGGCCAGTGAGTGCAAGCTGAATGACTTCACTCTCTGCTCAATTTAGTCAAAAATCCAAATATCAAACAAAAATGAAAAACTCCAAAATGCTTAACCGTAAATAGATATACGTTTGGTTAACCAGTTATTCATTTATTTTTTCATTATATTTGTTTATTTGAACAGGGCAACGCACATTAAACATTTCTGAAAATGTATCAGTTTTAGCTAAAAAGACGTAGTCCCTGGGTTAGACGGTAGATTGAAGGATTATTAGTTATTAGTTCGACAATTACTTTTTTCTCACAGGATTTTACTCTAGAAACTTGAGGATTATTTCCATAAAATAATACCTTTTACTTTTAATGCTTTTTTCAAATTTACTTCAGATTTTATTATTCATGTGGCCCTAAAACGGCATTGTGGTGGTGGGACATTTTAGCAATGGACAAAAATGCAATAATTGCTTTGGATCTACACGGTTGTGCTACAGTTGTACTCAAAACTTTACATACCCTGGCAGAATTCTGATAATTTTTTTTACTATTTTCAGAGAATATGAATAATGACACAATACGTTTTTTTCAGTTATAGTTAGTGGTTGTGCAAAGCCATTTATGGTCAAACAACTGAGACGACTCTTTTTAAATCATAATGACAAAAGAAACCAAAATGATCCTGATCAAACGTTTACATACCCTGGTGATCTTGTCCTGATAATATGCACACAAGTCGACACAAACGGGTTTGAATGGCTACTAAAGGTAAGCATCCTCACCTGTGTTCTGTGTTTGTAATTATTGTGTGTGTATAAAAGGTCAGTGAGTTTTTGGGCTCCTGACAGACCCTTGCATCTTTCATCCAGTGCTGCACTGGCGTTTCTGGTTTCTGGGTCATGATTGTCAGAGGATCTGCAAAAAAAGGCAGTTGAACTATATAAAATGGGAAAGGGATATATAAAAAAAAAAGATATCCAAGGTACTGAGAGCAGTGTTCATACTCTAAGTGGAAAAGGCAGGATTCTGTTGAAATCAAACCACTGTCAGGTTGACCAATAAAAATTTCAGCAAAAACTGGCAGGTAAATTGTGGATGCAAAGAAAACACAATAAATAACTTTAGCTGAAATAAAGGACTCTCTCGAAAAAAAAAAAAATTTGCGTCGCCGTTTCAAGATGCACAATAAGGAGGCTCAAGAGGCGTTTTTCCACATGAGGTGATGAAAAATGGGCTGCATGGCCAAGTCACCAGAAGTGAGCCATTACTTCATCAAATGCCACAAAGTATCCGCTTACAAAATGCCAAACAGCACAGAGACAAGCCCCAACATTTCTGAAACAATGTCATTTGGAATGATGAAACCAAAATGGAACTTTTTGGCCACAACCATTTACGTTACCATTTGGGGGAGTCAACAAGGCCTGTGACGGACAGTGCACCATTCCTACAGTGAAACACAGAGGTGGATCAATGATGTTTTGGGGATGTGTGAGCTACAAAGGCACAGGGAACTTGGTCAAAATTGATTTCAGGATGAATGCAGCATGTTATTAAAGAATACTGGAGGAAACGTTGCACTCATCAGGCTGGAAGCTGCGCATGGAACGCACTTGGACGTTCCAACATGACAACAAGGCCATGTCGACCTCTCATTGGCTCCAGCAGAATAAAGTGAAGGTTCTGGAGTGGCCGTCTCAGTCTCCTGACCTCAATATCATTGAACCACTCTGGAGAGATCTCAAATGTGCAGTTCATGCAAGACAGCCCAGGCATTTAGAGGAACTGAAGGCTTTTTGCCAACAAAAAAAAAATTGGCCAGTTTTACCATCCAAGGAAATAAAGAGGCCCATCCACAACTACCACAAAACAATCCAAGTTGTCATTGGAGTTAAAGAGGGCAATACACAGTATTAAGAACTGGGGTATGTAAACTTTTGATCAGGGTCATTTTGGTACTTTCATTTTTCATTATGATTTAAAAATAGCAAAATCTGTTGTTTTAACATAAATGGCTTCACACAACCACTAACTATGAGTGAAAAAAACATGTAGTGTTATCTTTCATATTTTCTGAAAAATGGTATATCAGGAAAGTCCATAGGTTCACAACTACCGGTACTCTAAAGGATGAAAATAGATACTTCAAAGCACACCTAACAGATACCTGAATGCTCAAAGGATGTTCTAGATGTCCACAGAAATTGTAGACCAGATCAGACTAAACTTTTTCCCCCCCCCAGCATATTTTAATGTCTTTACTGAGAATCAATATGGATCTTAGCCATGAAGTAGCTTCTGGCTGAGGTAAAATGTTAATTGTAGAAAGGAATAATCAATAGAGATGAAATTTAAAAAGCGCTGTTACTGTAGAACAAAAAAAAAAAAAAGACGTCAGTGAAGTATGAAAGAAAGTGAAGATACCTCTGTGTTGGACATTTAGGACGAGCTCTGGTCCACCGAGCGCAGCAAAACGGAGAGAACAGAAACCAAGTGAGAAAAAAAACAGGACAGGAGCAGGGATAGGAAAAGCCACAACAAACAAATCCACCGCAATTGTTATTCTGAAGCAGTAGCATTTACCAAAAGTAAAAAAAAAAAAAAAAAAAAAAAAGAGGGGGATGCAGGTGGAGTGAGATGACAAGCCCAGATGTGCAAACAACCCGAGTAAGAAATTGTTATTTGGTTCATTTAAATGCAGTACACGTTCTCTTCAAGAACAAGTTACTTGCTCCCACCGGCACACCGCCACATCCAGCATTTCAAAAGAGCTGAGCCAAGAAATGCTGAAATTGATTTATTTATGTCTCTCTACGCAAACTTTTAGCTTAAGTTCACATTTAGAGAGCCAAAATTAGCAACAGAAATACAATACCAAAGAAAGTGACTGGGGCAGACAAGGGCTAAAAGGGAATATATATTTTGGTGACACCCTATGGTCAGAGCATTAAATTGCAATGAGAGGATTATCTACCAACTCCAGTGGGAAGAGAAACTGCAGATTGAGGCCAACATCGTAAAGTAAAACCAGAGTTAATCCATACCATGCGCTCAAACCAAGATCCAAACAAACTACTGTACTTACCTGTCTGCCATTTGAGGAATGATATAATGGCCGTTCTTGTGGTCTGCAACGGGGGACAAACACAGTTACATGAGGGTAAAGAGTGGTTCTGTATTCGTGATGGGAGGAGCTGTAGTTTGAAGGAGACCCACCTGGGCGTCTGCCACACAGGTAGAAGGCTAACCTGTCCGTCAGTTCGTATTGGCACTCCACAAGACGCTCTGCTAAGTCTATATGGCCCGCCTGCCTAAAAAAAAACAAAAAACAAAACATTTCTGTGGTTTGAAACAGTGAAGTAATAGGCAGTTTCCTGAGAATGTCCAAATAATGGGAGGACTGATGCATTTATTTTCAAGCCAATAGTGAAGAGTGAAAAGTACTTTTAATTAAATATCATTGTGGGTAATGTAATTCACTTTTGTCGACTTATTATTTGAGTGAAATGTCTTCAACTCAAAAAACCCATCTCAGATTTGACACGTACCTAGCGTAGTCCATAGGCGTGCGCCCGTTGAGGTCCGGCGCTCCGGGGTCCGCGCCGTACACCACCAGAAGCTCGGCTTGTAGGATCTGGCCCGCCTTAGCTGCAACATGGAGGGGGGTGGTGCCCTTTTCCTGCGAAGTCACAAGCGCAAACGTCACACAACACTTCCTGACGCAGAGGGCCGCCTTAACACCACTGCTAATAACAGCTCCAAGTGGCTTAGCAAGTTTTTTTTTTGTAGGTGCACTGACCGGATGAAAGAAGTTGGCCTGGGCACCGAGGGAGAGGAGTCGGAGACACGTTTCCAGACTGCCTGTTCGTACACTCGAGTGAAGTTGCTAAATGATAACAAATGAGAGAGAGAGAGAGAGAGATGCGTAAACTGTGGGTGAGAGCTGGGAAGATTAAAGTTGTACTCCGTGACACACAATGGGCTGAATCCGCTTATTAGCCACATTAGAGCTTCATGCTACACAGATAATTATTACATCCTGCTGCATCATTCACCACACTTCCTGCTAAAGAGGGTTTAACAATGATGTAGGAGGAGACCAATTCCACTGACAAGCTTTAAATCAGTGCTTATACAGTGGGTTCACAAAGTTTTCAGAACACCTCAAACTATTTCTGTTTCGTTATGTATCAGTCCGATACTGAAATCATAAGGAAAACGTACACTTATTTCCCTTGAATGTTATTGCAATATAGAAAAAATAAAAGCAAAAGATGTGCTGCTCACTTTACTGAGGTCCTTTGTAGTAACGCCATCATCGTCTCGGCAGGGGAGCTTGTGCACAAACGCCAGCATCTGGTATTTGGCTCTGATGAACTCTGACTTTGTGGGGCTGTGAGGGAGACATTGAAAGTAGTGAAGCAAAGTACATTATAGTAATAGTGTTTATACTAAAGCCTCTTAGAAAGAATAATTGCAAACTTAAAACTGTCCAAAGCATAATAAAAGGAAATTGAGTTCAAACTATTTGAATCTGCATTGGTACAAAGCCATTATGCTAACACACCGCGTAATAAAACTGTGTCCATAAAAAAAAATCTTCAATAATTCTATGCCCCTGAATGGGACACGCATTGTAGTAGTAGCAGTAGCAACAGTAGTAATAGTAAAGTATACTCACTGGACTTTGTCTTGGGGGTTGGGTTTCCGACGACCACTCTGCACCTGCGCAGGGTCCAGCAGACTGTGCTCCCAAATAGAGTTCGCTCCATTACTGGCCAAGGTCTGAACCATCTGTGAACATAAGTACAATATGGAGAGTTTGTTTACTATTATGGACAGTCATAATAGAGCAACTGTAAGTCTTACATAGAATTTTCTGCAGTTCTCACGATATTGTCATGCTGCATAAAATTGTTTGTAAGCTAGACTACGTGTTAACGTTTAACAACCCAGCAATTTGGTCCAAACAATGCGAGCGAAGGCCAATTACAGTATGCAAACATAGATGAAGAAGACCACAGTTACTGAGAATAGCATCCAGATTGTAACAGTGACAGAAAATGCTGCACGGAAAGCCAGTGGGGGGAAAAAAAAAACATTTGCATTTTCTTCGCTGAGCTGGTTTTGTGCAAATCTTTACCCAAGGCAGCGCATTCACAATCTCATTTTTGCTGCCAAGTGCTCACCTGCAGCAGTGTGGGAGGCCAGCCACTGTGTCTCAGGTGCTTCACGATGGAAATGTGGCGGCCTAAACTGCGATGGACCGAACAGCACTCATCACAGATCAGCACGCCTCGGTTTATGCTGCTCCAGCCGGGGTCTGAAGGGGGACAGAGAAATTATGAGGCTATTTGGCAAAGCACAGAAGAGGAATATAACCCCATCACCAACAATTAGATGACTGGTTACCGTTACTGGAGCATGTCATTATTTACATAGAATATTGAAGTCGCGTTTTTGGGAGTCAGTCAAACACAATGCAGTTTAATCTGTTTAACACTAGAATAGTTAGAAAATTCCCATTATAGACTTATATTCTGACTAGCCTTGGCTTTAGCCTCTCTATAAACTGCTTAAAATTGTTTGCGAGTCAAGACCTCGGTTTGGTTTATCAGTCCGCTGTAGGCATTTAGGCCTGTGATTACTAGTGACCCAAATATTTATTATAGCACTCAAATGGAGTGTCAGCAGATTTATAAAACAAAACATTGACTAGCTTCAGACAACAATCCACTGTATTCCTTTAGGCTGAAGTCACCACAAATGAAAGCTTGGTGGTTTTAGTACACTTAATTATTTATCTCCTAAAATTACATGAGGATACAAGACAATCATAATTGTAACTCTTTTGTTAGCTCTGCCAATACACAATGCACCCAAGATTAAGATTAGGCAAATTTACTTCTTTTCTGAATATGGACTCAAACAATGAGGTCACTTGGACTCGACAACACTGCCTCAACAACTGTTTTCATATTTTTAATTTCTGCGTCTGATTTCTGTGACAGATTAAAAATAAGAAGCAAAAAGCAGCAATCTCTAGTTTAGGTCAACTATTTACCATCTCCATTACAATCCGCAAAAGCTACATAAATGTCTTTATTACTGAGACCGGAATCCATACAGTTTTGTAGCAGGTTAAATAATTACAAATTTGCACCTTATGTAGTCAAGATTTAGTTTATTGATGCTCTTAGGACAAGTATAGGTTGGTAATGGGAAAAAAGACAAGCAGGAGCATAAAGTTTGCAACCGTCTTAGCTTACAATGTTAGCAGAAAACATACAGTTGTTGGGCCAACATAGTTCATTTGAAAAACACAACAGGCAGCTATAGGCAATAGTTGACACAGGTGACACACTGGTGATACGGACTGACAACGGGTCACGGACTAGGTCATGTTTAAGCCCCGAAAGGACCCTGATGAGCAGTGAATGAACCAAATACACATGCGCATCAATCTACCATGGCATTAGTCTGTGGCTGGGATAAACGGTCCAAGCTTATGGTATTAATGGAGTAAAAAAAATAACCCAGAATACTGACATTATTGAGCTAACACGTCTTAATTTCATCAACTAATACATTTGATCTTTCATAGTTTTTGTCGACTAAGAGTATATAGTATAACACTAACTGTGGCATGGTTTTGAAAAAGGGAGCCATTTCATTTGAATTCTGGGCATCAGCAACTTAATTCCTAAATGTTTAGAGTAGCATTAAGAAAGCCCAGAGGGGGTGCAATTTACTTGGCTCGATTTAAAGATTGCACATTAAGCTATTAGGTCTAAATAGCAACAATCTGCAGCAAGACACAGTTTAGACTTTATTATGGTTCCAGAGTATAGACAACATACATCATCTTTATGTTAGCTTTCACAGCTTTTTAAGTCTGTTGAAAAATATAAAACCGTTGCAGCTCGAACACGCTAATGAGTCAAACGCCAGAAAAACACTGAGTATCATTGTATGGACGACGTAATGGAAAACGCACAGAATTTAACAACATGCTGCAAGATTTTCAGCTCCAAATGCCATCGCATGTGAGCCTAATAAAGACGTGACAACATGATTCATTGTTGCCATAAACCATAGACTGCCATGGCATACAATTAAAACTTCCTGCTGCTTGGCTCAACAGTGTGTTATCAATCGTCCTTTGTGGCAGTGGCATCAAGTTAGCCCCTTGTATCAAGTCACACAGTGGGCAGTGGAAGGGACTATAGGGAGGCGGCTTGTCACCACCAGCGGCTCGGTCAGCATTTTGCAGAATTCACTGCGCGTGTGTGCATGTCTCCTGAGGAAGTGTTTAATGCAGAGGTGATAGCAATAAGAAAAGAAGCATTCAACTCATGGCTTATATTTTGGGAATTCTTAGTGTGCATAGGAGTAAGCGAGGGTTAACAGATACAAGCGGTGCAAGTGCAATATGTTACAGGTTACAGGTCTCTCTTGCAAATGAGATTGAGTGTCAAGAGACCAACCTGTATAAATAAGTATACATTTTTTAAGTAACAATACAACTTAAAGATGGACACAGGCAGCCGCACAATAACAAATTTACAACCAAAACTATTTCAACTATTTTATGAGTTACACTGCTGGCTTTGACCCAAAGGCTTAAGACTCCTAAGCACAGACTGCCACTGGGAGCAGCTGTGAAGAGAGCAGCTGTTTTACAAATATGTGAGCTACACATGAATGAAAGTTTGAGCAATGAACTGCTGTCACACTTGCGAAATATATCTTGAGGGCATTCTGGGGGAAAGCTACTTGGGAAAAATAAAAAAAACATCGGCCACTGCCAAACATACAGGCTCAAATTGTAGGATAATTTAATAACTTGTAATGAATTGTCCCCAAGGACTTAAACCATTATCAATTCTGTTCTGATTCTATTGCAACATAAAGGTTAGACAAACGTGCAATGACAGTACAATTGTGTTCTACAAAAACAGTGAAGCGACGACAGGATTTCTGACAGGACGCCTGTTAGCAGATGACACCTTTAGCAGGCAGTTTAGCATTTAGAACTTATGTAGCCAAAGTTAGCCAGATTAGCTAGCTAACGCCGTAGCTAACTTAGCCAGATTGGTTTTTACTTCTGTCTATCTGACTGAAGTCGCTAACAGCGGAGGTAAAGCACACGCAGAGGTCGTGTTGAAAGAAAGTTTACTCAAATCTCATCTGTGCCAGAAATTAAACCATCTCGTTGTTAGCCGGCTATGCTAATCTGCTGAGAAGTCTCCCCCAGTCACGAAAATCAAAACAAACGGCTTTGCTCGACAATGCGATACTAACATTTTTCAAAGTCTGGCACTGAAATAAAATACACAAACAACCAACTCTAAACGAAAGCACACTAGTATTGAACTGCTACCAGACAAAAGCCTTTACGATGAGATTACACGCATATTCCCTGTGTTTATTTGGGGCCTAATCGCAGTTGGGGAGCCCTGGCCGCTCTCCTGATCCGCGGACCCCCTGTCAGTGACAGGAGGCCGGGCCCTTGTCCCAAAACGCTCGCCTTGTCCGTGTATTGTTCCAACGCATCGCTCGGTTTCCTTCATTCACACAAATCCTACCTGGCGCACTGCAGTCGGCGCAGATTTCAGTCCTTTGCAGCTTTCTTGACATGTCGAAAGTGGCCGAGAGATGAATAGCAGCAGCGGTGATGATGTGCGTCTTCGCCCCTTTCTCCCTGGAGCTACCGCGGTCTGCCTTCCCAGCCGCTGCGGCCCCTCAGTCCCCGGAAGCCGGCTGCAGTGTGGTCGGCTCTACCGGGGCCAGCCCACAGTGGTGAACTTTCCCGTTGTGTCCGCCTCCACTCTTTTTGGTCCACGTCTCAATTCAGAGCTTGGAGCCAAGTTACTGGAGCGTGATAATGACTGTGTGTTATCGCTAGCTGCGTGAGGCTCATAGCGGACTTTTTTGATGCGTCTGTGGGTGCACTGACACCCTCTGACCGGGAGACGGCAGCTCTGGACCGGTGTCAGCCAAGCAAGCAGCCAGCTCACAGTGCAGCAGCTAACGTTTACGACAGCCACCCGAGGGCCAGGGAGGGGCCACTGACCGCGGTGCTACAGGCCAACAGCAGAGTAACTTCACCTCTGCACTCCTATACTGTATCCTTGCAATAGCTGTGCACTTATTGTGTTTTCATTAACACTTGACCGCAAATAGCAGCTAGGCAAGTATGCGGACAAACCGTATACAGCCGAAATTTATTTATTTTAGCATTCATATAAAACCCTTTATTCATTCGAATTTGCCTTTAAAGTGCACATGACACAATTTTTGCTAAATTATAGTTTACAAAGAGTTCAGATTTATAAAAAAATAAAAAAATGACCCAGCTTTCTGTAGTTTGACCATTGTTGTTATTGTCATTGGACACTGACAGGAAGTGAAATAGATAGAGGCAAACAATTGTCAACATGGTTGGCACAACAGTTCAAAATTGTTTGCCGGTGCGTCAGAAAATAAACGTGCATATGACCGTTTTTAATGCTTTTGAAAATATGACTGATTTAGATGAATAACATCTGTTGTGAGTAAATAATTATCATTTTATTTTAGTGAAGCAGCAATTGAAGAAATGTTGGGCAGAAAATACAGTAGATAGAGGTTATGTCAATGGGAAATCAAACTGCTATAGAACCTCTATCTACCCTATGTCACTTCCTGTCATTTGCTTAAAAAATATTTTCTGCCCCACATTTCTTCAATTGCTGCTTCACTAAAATAAAATGATAATTATTTACTCACAACAGATGTTATTCATCTTTCAGTCATATTTTCAAAAGCATTAAAACCTGTCATATGCACGTTTATTTTTTTGACGCACATTGCTTTTGGCTGCAATATCCTATGTGAAAAGCAAATGATCCACGACCAACTGTTCACGACCACTTACTGACTGAGAGTGCGCGCACACATTTCATTGCAGCTTGTCATCATCGCATCAGCCAGCACTGGAGTGGATGCGAGTGAAGAGGCGTGGAGGAGGAGGAGGTAGGACGACCAGATGCTCCGGAGAGTGGAGGGAGAGAGCGACAAGGTGGGGGATACTGTGCGGCTGGATACGAATAAAAGCTGCGGGCAACCTAGACTTCTCTTTAACATCCATAGTTTCGAAGAGGGCTTTCATTTTTTGGTTGCCATTTTATTTATGTTTTTGCACAGCCAGCGGTGTTCCTGGGAGCGCGCAGGGCTACTCCGATACGCCTCTGGATATGTCGCCGCGGGAGGATGAATGGTGATGTTACACTGGCTATGATAGCGTGAACTGACACTAATAAAAGACAAAAAACTGTTGCCCAAACCCACAGTCAAGGGAGGAGAGGAGACAAACTATGATCCGAGGATGATATCCGCCAAGAAAACTCCGGAGAAGTGCCGTTATCCGGTCCACTATTTGGTGTGGCACAACAAGCATCGCCAGCTGGAGAGGGAGCTTGCGAGCAACGAGCAGGTAAGAAAAGAACAGTGAACAGTATTGGGCCTGTTTTTGTTAGTGTGACAGGCTACAGGTAGGTGATTTTAAATGTAGGTCTGCACATGGATTGACAACATGTAAGATAGTGCGTGTATCCAACATGCATTACCCGAAAATAGCGGTTGTAGCTTTAGAAATAAGCTACAGCAGACTTGTGGATATCAAACCTTTTATCTGCCGTATAGCCAGAAGCCAAACATTGACAATCCTTACCAATTCGTCTATTTTGCTGCAGCCTAATTATTATATGACTATATACAATATTTCATCAAAAAGTTTTCGCATCTAGAACTGGTTCCAAAAGTGCTGCCATGGCCCATGGGGGACCTCAGGGGCACTGCAAAGGTTGTCTGCTCATGAAAGACTTAAACAAAAAAAGACTAAAGTTTATATTATTTCAGTTAATAAAGGCTTCCACTTTGTATGCTATTTTTGCCTGCAGTTGCTATTTAGGGGGTGCGATGTTCTGGACTTTGGGAATGGCTGGTCTTGGAGAAATTAGTCGTCCATCTATAATTACAGACATCGGACAGATTTATCCTAATTAATCCTTAGGCTATCTCTCCACTAATCGTTGCCACTGCAGTGCACTTCTTCCAGTGGAAAATCAGTTTGGACTTACTGAGCATTATTGACGAGGCCCTGAGGTGCTGTAATGCTCGTGTGCAGTGTACAGTCGTCCTGCCCACTCATTGGTGTGGGATGCCCATCTCCGCCAACAAAACCAAGTGTGAGGAGGAGAGACAATGTAAACGGTGTGGTTATGTGGGTGAGGAGACCTGCCGCCACTGTTGGAAGCAGGCTTTATTGTTTTGTTTTTTTCTTTTGTTTGTTCTGAGGTAGCATTGCTTAAACAAATCAACTAAATGAATGAATGATGCAAATTTTACTACCCACCAGCTGTTAAAAGAGGACCTTGATCCTTGTTATTCTAATACCCAAGTCATTGTCACTTTATACTTTGCATTTTAATATTTAAACAACTAATAATATTTCAGTGGAAATGTATCTGCCGTTTAAAGCAAAATGTGTGGCCATTTTTTAAAAGCACGACATTCTCAAGTAATTTAAGCGTTTCCTTTGTCCATAATATCTTCTGATGCGGAATACCTGAAGTTTTCCATTCATTACCCATATTCATTTGCTCTTGCTTGTTACGTCAATGTTCCATTTGCACATTGCTTGCTGACTTCAGTGTCTCACCCACTGTATCTGTAAGCTGCATGTGACTCAATGACGGACGGGTCGTCGTATAACTGAAAGGTTGGTTGTTCGAATCCTGCTCTGGCTCTGGCTACTTCATACTGCAACTATGATGAGATTGCTCGCCTGTGTGAATGTACTGTGTGCGTGAGTGTTTGATGGTGGTCAGAGAGGGCAACCTCGCTTCCATCAGTATACCCCAGGCCAGGGCAGCTGTTACTATAGGTAGCCTAGCACCACCAAGTGTGCAGGTGTGTGTGTATATTGACTACATGATGATTTCAGAAGCTTGTCAAGCTTTTTTTTATGCCTATGCCCGAGTTCGGAATATTTATTTGTGTCAAAAGGATTGCAGGAGAAAGCAGCCTTGTTTTCAGAACATTGCCCTAAATAAGGTCCTACTTGGCCAGGGCATTTGCAGACAGATGGATGTAACTTTCACCGTCAACAAACCTACATTTCTCGCTGACATGATGCAGTTTCCAGGTCAAATGAAAAGAAAACATTGTGTCATTTATTTAAACTCATTTGTCTTTACTGACTTTTGGGCTGTCTCACATTAGCTAAACATATGAGGTTACACAAGAAATGGCATCCAGCATGAAATTTTGTTAAAATACTTAATTAAATCGTGACATTTGCCATTGAGCGTTATCACCACACATTCAGTCTCTTGACCTACACCAAGTGATATATAAATTGATCGGACTGAAATTCATCCAAAAGCTACCTAATACGTCTAAACAAAACTCATGACCTATAGTAGAAAGATAAATAAAGAGACAAAAGGAGGTGACTTGGATGGAGAGAAGAATGGAGGGAAAGTCAAACAGTTGATGAATGAACCCTGTACTATAGTGCGCAGGGGAGGGGCCGGGGACATTAGGGGAGGATAGTGACAGATTCTGACCCTGAACAGTCTCTCTGCAGCCTTACAAAACACAGCTCTGTTGAGAAAAAGCAGCTCTGGATAAAGGATGGCAGTTTATGTTAAATCAAAGCCAGGAAACGTCACTACGATCTCTGCTTTTTGTTGCAGCTTTGGCCTGAGATACTTTGTCTACTTTGTTAATGTTATCATTGTTATAATGTCTTTTGCCTGGGGTATCTTTGGTGACATAGGACAGTATCTTTTACACCAAACATCCTTACTAGCTCTAGTCTGCACATATTGTAAGTGTTATGTTGTCTGCATATATTTGTAGTGACTTATTGATTTGGCACAGGCAATTTTTATGCTGCTTATTATCACTTCTTTTTTTTTAGGGTTGTACAATTGCTAACTTAATCTTTTTACATGAAGTATTTGTCAATAGGGGTGGGAACTTCTGGGTACCTCACGATTCGATACGATACGCAATGCATGGCTCACGCTAGTGATAATCTCAGGATACGCCGATACTGCAATAATCGATATATTGCACAAAAATAATATACAATACATCCCGATTTTTTGAAACATGCTATTTTGAACCTTTATTTCAACATATATTATTCATCATATACATTTGTTTCCATGTGCTTTGTACCCCTTTTTCTTCAATAAATAAATGAATAAATGATCCCTGATTTACTTACTGGGTCTATTGATCTGTCAGTGACATCACTTCATTTGCATGTATATATAGAAGATATCACAGTCCTATTTCAAAAGGAATGAATTTGTGTGACAGCGTTTGGTCCAAGTGCTTAAAATTGTAGTGCTGCCCTCTTCTGTTCTGACTGAATTCTTGATCATTATTGGCCTCTATTGACTGTGAAATCAGTAGAGCCCTGCTGCCTCATTAATATGCATTAAGCTGCTCATTAATATGCATGACGTCATCAAAAGTATCGATATCGGAATAAAAAGTATTGGCATCGTATCGTCCCGCAAAATATCGCGATATATCGGAAAATCGATATATTGTCACTTTTGTCACTTCAATTTTTAAAGAATTTAGATGAAATGCCTATTCCTTGATATGTTTCTATACACACATATAATTATGCACTGTTAAGTACACATGGTAAAGTCTTATGTTTTGTTGATCGCATCAATCAATCTGCAAATTGACTTTCACAGGTTCATGAGCTTTACACCAACCATCTGCTTCCTCACTGTTGAGCGCTGCTGCTGCTGCTGCTATTCCAGTGCACATAAACCAAACTGACTTCTTCACCTCTTGCCTGGTTAAATCTTGTGTACTTGTCTTTGTTCTTTTGCGTTCATTTGTCAGGCCCATCCGCAGTCCTCTCACTTTCAACAGCGTAATGAAATCCAAGCGCAAACTGCAAGCACACGAAACCACAAGAAGATGAGGTCAGATTTAGTCGATCTCGATGCAACATCCTAAAGACAGAACAATACACCCTAAACAAGACAAAATAAAGCTCATGTAAAACAATCAAGTGCCCTGCCAAGTTACTTTTACATTGGTTGATATTGTTAGGGCAAAAGGCTTTACAATAGCCCTGTGCAAGTGACACAGCAAATAAACAAATGTGACTTTCACATTCCGTTTGCCCAGACCCCGAGCCGCATTGAAGGGCTGGGTGATTCAACTGTGCAGTGCAAGAATAGAAAGACAAAAATTGACATCGGATTGTACTACCTGGCTAATGATTGGCCGTTCATCTTGAAGATAGAGCATCACACAGCATTGGCTTTAAAGACTTGTGACTCACAGCAGCCTTTATTGACCTTTATAAGACATTTATTTGGCCTATGCTGTGAAGACTTTGAACCTATCTTCAAAGAAACTGGTCAATCAGAAATAACCCAATGAATTTACTTGACCAAGCTGAACTGCAAAACAATTTTCGCTTGCCAAAAATAAGCAATGTCAATGGTGGTTTTGTTTTGAAAATAAATAATTGTGTGCTATTCTCCTTTTCATTAACCAAATATTGTAAGTAAAGTGCTGTATGCATAAAGCCTCTCCAGTCTTCACAAAATCCTGTGTCTCGAGCTTATAGAAGATTCAAAGATACTCTCTAATCCTTTTGTTGAGTATCCCAGTGCACAGAAAGCTTTACATACTTAAGGCCGGATCAGTTACTCATGGGAGGACAAGGCGTCTAAATATTTAATGTTGCATTGTTTAAATCAAGGTGATGGCACATGTTTGACATGGAATTTTCTGGGTCAGTTATCATCTCCATGGGATTGTCCAAAGTGTTCAACACACTGTCGGTTTCCTAGACTGCAACTAAGAGATGTCCTAAAGAGCAAGTTTATATAAACCTCATGCAGGAGCACTAATGGTGCAGCAGTACAACATCCCAAAAGCCACTAGTCTTTTTATTCTGGTCCAAAGACTTGTTGAAAAGTATAAGTACTTAAACTATTGACATTGATAACAGTGTACATTTGTACAGAAGAAGAAGAAGAAGTGTTTTATTGTGGCAATCAGAAAAGATATTTAATCCCCTTGACTTCTCATATATTGTCCTCTTAAAAGACTCTGTGAGGTACTGGGTGATGATAGCACTGCTCCTGGGGACCCGTCTTCAGGACAGGACAGGCTTCTGGAGTCAATCCCCGATATAAGAGAAGAACCCTGCTTTCACACATATTAGGGTTTGTGATATAGTACAGTATATGTAGCCAAAGGACAAATTACTTTTTTCCCCCAGATATTGATCTATCTGCACTCAGTAAAAAAAATGTAAAAAGAAAAACATATGAAGAAAAACTTTTGGCTTTTAATAATATGGCTCAAGAGATAGAAGTTTAAAACATAAACCTCAGCCTTTCATTTCAGAACAATTTAACACAGGATAGTTTGCACCACGCCTATAATTGCTACTGGCTGTAGATTTAATCACAATTTGATAGAAATTTGATCAATTCCAAAGCCCTAATATAAACCATAACATACATGGATACCCCCTCTACCACAGTGTGCATCGATGTAAGCTCTATATGCCAGCTAGTCCATGTGGAGTTTTTTTTAGTTAGTTAGTTTCCTTTATTAATCTCCCAAGATAAATGTGTTTTTTTTCCTAAGTAAAATATTCCCTTTTGTCAGATAGGGTCAGTCAACAGTCTTCTCTTATTTCTAATTGGATACATCTAAAGCCCACACCCAGACTTAGAAAGAACCTCCAGAGCAACAGCTGGTGTGTCTCACACTACTGCACTGCATTATGTGAACTCATCATATGCCGCACACTGCTTAATTTAAACACATTCTCTCTGCCCATCTTTGGAAGGGCTTTTAAGATGGTTCCCTGTGACAAGAAGCTGTCGCCGTCTTCAGATAAACATCACGCAGTCTGATGGAGCTATCAGGGAGCAGGCTTGTTGTGTCTTTCAGTCCAGCTGTCCGTCTATCAGCAGACTGTGAAGATGTCGGCAAAAGATGGAGAAACACAGAAACATCAAGTAAACTGTAATGTAGGTCAGGGAACTCACTTGGTGCAGCTGGTATTTCCACTGCGCCGGTGTTATTAATAAAGGAGGAGAAGCCAAACGCAGAACAGTGAATCATCAGTCTGATAACATCATTCACTGATTTGCAAAGTAATCACAAAGAAATATGCTTTTAAAGATTGTACTTGGACTAGTGCCTTGGCTGCAATGGTTTGATTTTATGGCAGACCTACTCTCAGTATAGGTCTGCCATAAAAAAGTGAATTTGTACATCAAGTTTTGTGTTTTCCCTTGGTATCAAAATACGTTTCAAGTGCTGTGACGACACTAACATAAGCAGGGTCTGACTAGATGTCCTCCATATGGCCCGACTGGATGTCCTCCATATGGCCCATAGTTGCTCATATGGGATTCACACTTGCCTTTTGTAACCCCAAATTATAGCTGAAATTTGTTGCATTTGAAGCATAATTTGGGTCGGCTGTTGCATTGCCTCTAAAGAGTGTACACCACTGACCATTAGAGCAATTTAGATAATGAACGGATGATGACCAGATGAAACATAATATCACCAGTTGATGATGATGGAAGTAAAGGCGGAGTAAACAAGAAAACGGTATGAAACTGCATTCTAAGCAACAACCATTAGCCCCCTCAGCCATCATCTGATAGTAGTAGTATAACCCCAGAGATACTTGCCTGATCAAATCTACTGTATGTTCTCCCTTTTGCGCATCGTTAACATTCCGATTTAATATTCTTTAACCCCTTAACCTACACCGAGAACATTTTCTACAGTTCGGCATTACCCAAATCTACAAGCTTCTTGAACAAAGCATCAAAACTGCGACAAAAACAAGGAAAAAATTAAGAAAGCAACAAAAAATGACCATAAAACAATGCTCTCAGTTAAGGAGGGAGGTAAGAGGTTGACACTGCTGCATCTTTGGTATCATTGGCAAACTCATAAGGCTTGTTATAACCACAGACTTTGAAAAACATGGACGTAGCATCGCTATTAGCTGCTGAAGGTTAATTGAAAATGGGAGCCACCTCCACAAGTTCCTTGACTCTCCATTAAAACTCTTTGGGCCCGATCTTGTGCTTCTAAATGAAGCGTAACATTTTACGGTTCGTAGGAGCGCACTTTGAGAGGACATTTAAGTGGGAAGTACGTGGGGTGGAGGAAACAGCCTTTTCCTCCGACCAGACTCCGCGGCCTGGAAGGGGCGAGGCATTGTGGGGGTGAACATGTGCATTTGTTTTTGTCTCAGTTAACGCATTTACGACCAAGGGAGTGCCAATCCGAGCTACAGCGCAAATGGCTAAAGGTGATATCTCTTTCTCTCGAGACACAAACATTGTTTAGCTCACGATGGGGTTAATAAAGTTTTTGTTTGACCTGTGAGAGTCTATCATGCTTAAAGAGGGGGTATTATACTTTTTTCAATCACATAGCACCAGTCTATAGCATACTACAATGATGACGTAACCTTCTGTTGGTCTGTATATGCAGTAAATTAAAATAACTGCCTTGAATAAAATTGCTCTCTCAAAATGGCTGTACTGAACGTCTTGAAATAGGCCTCTGTCTCTTTAAGAAGCTTTCCGACACGCCCCCTTCAGCACACTGCTGTGGCATTTAAACAACAACACTGTGTGGGGAGGGGCCTCTGCTGAGCTGAGGAGAAGTGGTTGGTGGCTTGGCTGGTGACAAAAGGTCCAGAGGCGTCTCCAGGAAGTGGGGGCGTTCCTAGGAGGACTGAGGCATAGCTACACCTAAAATGGCTGCCGTCTAAGTTTTTACTGATTACTCAAAAATATGTGAATGAGCCAAGGCAACACTCCAGGCATGTGTTTAATGAGGGAATGACATAATAACATGATATAAAGCTTGAAAAAGTCGATTTTACATAATACCCCCCCTTTAAGGAAGAACACAAGGCAGCGCAATGTAAACGAGAAAATGAATGTCGGCGGTGCTCCCATCAGAGCAGTCACCTCCCCCGTCCTCTCACAAGTGGCGAAGGCGCATAGGCAATAGCTCCGCCACTCGGAAAATCTCAATTCACTAGAAGCCAGGCACAAGATCTGACCCTTTAAGTCATTGAACACAGGCTTGTCATTTTTACCTCTATGTCTTAACACATGTAACATCATCATTCTATTTTATTTGTTATCCTTTCGCTATTTAGAGTTTAATATTTACCCTCTTCTAAATAATGGAGCTGCGAAAACCCACACAAATTGCTAGCATGAGCAAACTTCAGTTAAATAGTGCTGAATACTATGGAGAAATCCACCCTCACTTAATCCATTGCTTTTCTACAGTCTATGATTACCACCAAGGAAACACCTTCAGTATAAGTTAACTGTATAATGGATAAGAAAACACACACACACACACACACACACACACACGCACACACACACACACACACACCCGCTCACTGTTCACTTTGTTGTTTTCAGAGGACATTATCATACTTTCATATTTTATTATTTCATATTATTTTGATATTTCATTATCATATTTTCACTGTGCTGTAGCATTTGTCACTGTCTTTGTTGCAGTAAAACATCACAGAAGGGAGGCACGCACGGGGAACCAAGGTTATTTTTACCCGGCGCCCTCCCTCAGCCACGCCGTACGCTCCGTGAACAAACATTTTCTAAGACTTTTTGTGCTCTAGTGTGTGTGTTTTTATGAAAGATTGATGCTGGCCTAAGTACCTGCCAGGCTGCATCAAACTAGGGACCTACTGAGAAGGAGGCGGAGGAGGAAGAGGGAGAGAAAGGAGAGGGGCCGATGCCAGAGATAGTGACGGCCATCAATAATGCAGTGCCCATTGAGTCGACTATTAAGGCATGCAGTGGAAACGAAAGGCTGAGGTGTAATTAGGAGACACGGTTTATAAGGTCAAAGAAATGTGAAGTGAACTAATGAGGTTGTGTTTGAATATGGGAAAGCAGACAGTAATGCTGCTAATATAAAACACTATATTACATGATTGTGCTATACTGTAGGTTTTGAAGCCATTTCATTCAGAATGCTTTTAGTTTTGGAGGGAGAAATGTAGTCAAATAAATCGCATGTATTGGTTAAAAAGGTTAGGTTAGCTTTTCAGTCTAGAAAAGTATCCTACAGAGGAGACAATCTTTTCAAAGAGTTATTAGTTATTAGAGTCAGAGAATGCTAAGTCTTAACCTTCTGTGAATCCACTTGAATCCATAGTGTCATTACACATCATGACACATAGTCTGTGAGAGTAGGTCTGGCATCGCTATATTCTCTTAAAACAATAGTGCTGTGACACAAAGCCGATAAGATTGTGAAAGTGTAGCAACTTTTGGAAAACTTTTCGTTGTGTCTATAACATAAACCTAAAGTTTTGACAGTCCATTCCATAATCACACTTGGTTTGCTGCTTCTTAAGTGAATTAGTTTAAAACTAGACAAAGTAGCACTGAGGAGAGGAACTACCGTTTATCCAACCACCAATTGTGAGTGAAATGGTGTTTAAACTGAATTGATAGAGTCATATATTTTTTTTCGGTTCGTTTTATACTGAAGGTACCAATCATCATATAGTAAGATACCACATTGTATTTCCTGTCTGCTGAATGTGACATTAACTTAAAACACTCCACTGAATCAGACTGAAGAGAGACAGAGAATCAGGTTCATAATCCAATGCCCACTCCCTTTTGAGAGTTTCAGTCAATATTTCTTTTCTTTTTATATATACAGTACAATTCCCACTAAAATATGAAGGTTCCAAGAGGTCTGTGAAATACCTCATTAACTCTCTCCACACTGTGAGATAATTGTGTGTGGTTAGTTGGCCTGTTCTGCCTTAAGCATGGGCTGTCACACTATGATGTCCAAATGAACAGACGAGCTCACCCACGCACCATCATTCATTTCTTATTCAAGATGGACATCAATTTGAAATAATTAAAACTTAAATCACAAAAGGTTAGTTTATCTCCTTTCGAACTTACAGCACTACCTACAGTGCCTCTCGAAAGTACTAATACACCTTGAACTTTTGCACATTTGTCATGTTTACAACCCTAAACATAAAGATTTTATTTTGAATGTTTTACTGAAAGTTCACACACAAGTAACAGACAACTGCGAAGTGAAAGCAAAATGATACATGATTCTGTTATTTTTATTCAAAAAATAGAAAACCGAAAAGTCGGGTGTGCATAAGTATTCATACAGCATGACTTAATACTTTGTGGAACCCCCTTTTGCTGCAATAACAGCAGCAAGTCTTCTGGGGTATGAATACAAGGTTTGCACATCTAGAGACTGACATTTTAGCCCATTCCTCTTTACAAAACAACTCAAGCTCTGTCAAATTAGAAGGAGAGCGTTTGTGAACAGCAGTTTTCAGGTCTTTCCACAGATTTTCAATAGGATTTAGGTCAGGACTTTGACTGGGCCATTCTAACACATTAATATGTTTGTTTTTAAACCATTCCATTGTAGATTTAGCTTTGTGTTTAGGGTCATTGTCCTGCTGGAAGGTGAATCTCCGCCCCAGCCTCAATTCTCTTTCTGACTCCAGCAGGTTTTCCTCCAAAATGTCCCTGTATTTGGCTCCATCCATCTTCCCAACTATTCTTACAATCTTCCCAGTCCCCGCTGAGGAAAAGCAGCCCCATAGCATGATGCTCCCCCACCATATTTGACACTGGGGATGGTGCACTCAGGATGATGAGCAGTGTTAGGTTTGCTCCATACATAACGTTTTGCATTTGGGCCAAAAAGTTCAATTTTTGTCTCATCTGACCAAAGCACCTTCTTCCACATGGTAGCTGTGTTCTCCATATGACTTCTAGTAAACTTCAAACGGGATTTCTTATGGCCTCCTTTCAATAATGGCTTTCTTCTTGCCACTCGTCCATGAAGGCCAGATTTGTGTAGAGTACGACTTATAGTTGTCCCATGTACAGATTCCCCCAGCTCAGCGGCAGTATGTCGCAGCTCCTCCAGAGTTACAGTGAGGAAAATAAGTATTTGAACACCCTGCTATTTTGCAAGTTCTCCCACTTAGAAATCATGGAGGGTCTGAAATTGTCATCGTAGGTGCATGTCCACTGTGAGAGACATAATCTAAAAAAAATAATCCAGAAATCACAATGTATGATTTTTTAACTATTTATTTGTATGATACAGCTGCAAATAAGTATTTGAACACCTGAGAAAATCAATGTTAATATTTGGTACAGTAGCCTTTGTTTGCAATTACAGAGGTCAAACGTTTCCTGTAGTTTTTCACCAGGTTTGCACACACTGCAGGAGGGATTTTGGCCCACTCCTCCACACAGATCTTCTCTAGATCAGTCAGGTTTCTGGGCTGTCGCTGAGAAACACGGAGTTTGAGCTCCCTCCAAAGATTCTCTATTGGGTTTAGGTCTGGAGACTGGCTAGGCCACGCCAGAACCTTGATATGCTTCTTACAGAGCCACTCCTTGGTTATCCTGGCAGTGTGCTTCGGGTCATTGTCATGTTGGAAGACCCAGCCTCGACCCATCTTCAATGCTCTAACTGAGGGAAGGAGGTTGTTCCCCAAAATCTCGCAATACATGGCCCCGGTCATCCTCTCCTTAATACAGTGCAGTCGCCCTGTCCCATGTGCAGAAAAACACCCCCAAAGCATGATGCTACCACCCCCATGCTTCACAGTAGGGATGGTGTTCTTGGGATGGTACTCATCATTCTTCTTCCTCCAAACACGTTTAGTGGAATTATGACCAAAACGTTCCATTTTGGTCTCATCTGACCACATGACTTTCTCCCATGACTCCTCTGGATCATCCAAATGGTCATTGGCAAACTTAAGACGGGCCTTGACATGTGCTGGTTTAAGCAGGGGAACCTTCCGTGCCATGCATGATTTCAAACCATGACGTCTTAGTGTATTACCAACAGTAACCTTGGAAACGGTGGTCCCAGCTCTTTTCAGGTCATTGACCAGCTCCCCCGTGTAGTTCTGGGCTGATTTCTCACCTTTCTTAGGATCATTGAGACCCCACGAGGTGAGATCTTGCATGGAGCCCCAGTCCGAGGGAGATTGACAGTCATGTTTAGCTTCTTCCATTTTCTAATGATTGCTCCAACAGTGGACCTTTTTCACCAAGCTGCTTGGCAATTTCCCCGTAGCCCTTTCCAACCTTGTGGAGGTGTACAATTTTGTCTCTAGTGTCTTTGGACAGCTCTTTGGTCTTGGCCATGTTAGTAGTTGGATTCTTACTGATTGTATGGGGTGGACAGGTGTCTTTATGCAGCTAAAGACCTCAAACAGGTGCATCTAAATGTAGGATAATAAATGGAGTGGAGGTGGACATTTTAAAGGCAGACTAACAGGTCTTTGAGGGTCAGAACTCTAGCTGATAGACAGGTGTTCAAATACTTATTTGCAGCTGTATCATACAAATAAATAGTTAAAAAATCATACATTGCGATTTCTGGATATTTTTTTTAGATTATGTCTCTCACAGTGGACATGCACCTACGATGACAATTTCAGACCCCTCCATGATTTCTAAGTGGGAGAACTTGCAAAATAGCAGGGTGTTCAAATACTTATTTTCCTCACTGTATCTTAGGGAACTTGGTTGCATTTCTGACCAGTGCTCTCCTTGTTCGGTCTGTTGGTTTACGTGAACGGCCGTAGCTTGGTAAGTTCACAGTGGTGCTATACTCTTTCCATTTCCGAATGATGGATTGAACAGTGCTCCGTGAGATGTTCAAATCTTGGGAAATCTTTGTATAACTTAACGCTGCTTTAAACTTCTCCACAGCTTTATCCCTGACCTCTCTGGTGTGCTCCTTGGCCTTCATGATGTTGTTTAGTGACCAATACACTCTGACCATAGCTCTGAGGCCCTCAAAGAACAGCTGGAGTTATACTGAGAGTAGATTACGCAAAGGTGGCCTCTATTTAATGGTTAGGGCAAGGTGTGAACATTCTGCAGTCATTAGGAATGTTATAAAGGCAATTTAATGCACTCCGATAATGCTGTATGAATACTTGTGCATGCCCCACTAAACACTTTTCTATTTTTTTGAAAAATAACAGAATCATGTATCATTTTGCTTTCACTTCACAGTTGTCTGTTACTTGTGTGTGAACTTTCAGTAAAAAGATTCAAATTAAAATCTTTATGTTTAGGGTTGTAAACATGAGAAAATGTGCAAAAGTTCAAGGTGTATTAGTACTTTCGCAAGGCACTGTATTATGTTCGTCTAGACCTCTCTTCTGGCATAGTATTCTCATCAGGCAAAAATGTAGTCTATGGCGTTTGAAATAAATCTGTCAGAACCCTGTCAGTTACTTGAAGGTTCACTCACGGACTTTGCTTGAACTGTGCCTTCTCCTATTGACTGTTCGTTTTTCTTCCTAAGTGTGTCTTTGTACCATCTGGTCTCTGCGGTGTCCTCTGGGACTATGGGATCTGCCTGGTGTTATAAATACGTGGGGCTGATGGTGCGTGAGCTGTGTATTTGCATGGCTCTTAGGAAACTCTCTGTGTCACTATAAACACAAACTGAGCTGACTCAGACCTGTCCCCACGGTTTAGTGTCTTTCCCGGGGGAGACCTCCTGCTGTTACAGACCACTCCCTCCATCTTTTTGCGTTCTTTGTTTCTGTCTTATCTACCTGGCTTCATTTTGTAATCGTGCCTGCAGGCTATATCCGTCAGGCATTTGTACGTTCACAAACATGATCTGTTTGAATTTGCACCACCATATGACAGTATTGCTTCGAGTATTAGCGGGTTTTTCATTTTTTTTATTTGGGACTCATTCACTCTCGCAATCACAAACACAATGCTTTTAGTCATAGGGAAAAGCAGAGAATCCAAAGGGAAGCTACGCAGGCACGGGGAGAACATGCAAACTCCAGATAGAAAGGCCCCACATGACGACGCTAACCAATCCACCACCATGGATGCTGTTTCTTATACTGGGAAGAACAAAATGTTTTCTTTTTTTTATCCTTAGTAAAATAAGAATGTAGTTTTCCTACAATATAATAAAAATCTTGCCCTGTACTATGGTGTCATTTCCAGTTGATACCATTGACTTCTTTTACCTTTAAATAAGAACATGAATCAGATATGGAAGTTACATGTTAGCTCAAAAGTCGTACATTTGCATATTGACCAGAATAACGTGCATGTTTGATACGCTCCTAATTTCCCTTGCAAATTACACTTCTCAGAGTAACTGAACACTTGCAGCACTTTTCCACATGTTGTTTAACATACTGTTGTTGGAGATTATGTATCACTACAACTGAGTTTTAATGTCCTAAGTGTATTTTAAGAGGGAATTACCCATTTACAGTGTTGGGTAGTAACAGAATACATGTATTTAGAATTTTATTGTATTTAATGGTTGATTTTTATTGGTTTATTTGGTCGGGACAGTGCATATTAATGAACACACATAGGTCTCATGCATGTAAACACACCACACCGGATTGTAGCCATGGGCTAATTTCCATCCGTCGTCCCACACGCGCACTCTCATTCATCCTGGCCTAATGTACATGTTTTTAGTAACTGTATTCAGATACTGTTACTCTTTCATTTGAGGGTATTTAGAATACAGTTACTTTCTTAAAATGTTTCAGTTTAATGCGTTTTGGGGGAAATGTATTGTTAACATGTGCAGTTGTTTTAAGACTTTGTCTGTTGACATCAGCCTGCCCACTGCAGGTGGAAATTAGCACAAGTGCTACAACCTGGTACAACCTGTCCTTTTTGAGGTTAATGTATATTGTACACTGTCCCTGTTCAAATAAATAAATAAAATAAATAAAATCAAGGGGATACGTTATGGTACCCAATCATTAAATTTTAGCTTCATAATGTATGATATCGAGAGGGAAAAGATCAAAATGACCAAGGAAAAGTTTAGTGATCTCTGCTGCGTTCCCGGTGTTCTATTGCAAAGTGCTTTTTGCCTTCCTAATTAGTCACAAATAAGTTGATTACAGGCGGGGCAACAAGTAAGCACACACTGTATTTATACATAAATATAAATGTAAATGTTTTTCATCATATAGGCCTATAAACATTTGTGCATAGACATACTGTAAAGCAAATCAATGTGAAAGTATTCAGTATTCTGTAACTAAATACAATTTGTATTCTCCTCAACACTGCCCGTTTATTAAAACCTTTTGAGGGGCATAAATATCACTGTGACATCAGTACTTAACCGCGTGAATGTGTTTTGGTTTCATCTTTCATGCTATTGCTTTAGAAATCCCTCCTTTTCCTCCTCTCCCTGAAGACGATCCTTATCTCACCCCTCACTGTTTCCAAGAAGCAGAGTTAAAATAGGCTATGGACTACCATGCACTTTCTTTTTTGCTCTCAAGTCCTCAAAAGAGGCCAGTGTAAGCTCTTGGACAAGAAAGGACACAAAGGAGGTGATGCTATTGGAAAGTATTGGGAAGGTTCTTGCGAGTTTTGTGTTATAGGTGCATGATTGGGGAACAAGGCAGACATGGGTTAATGTGAATTTGTCCTTGAACAATTTGTCGTCTTTCAATTGTTGACTATACGTTTGTAATACATTTCTACACAGGTATTAGTATTTATAGAGTCCCTCTGAAAAGCCAGTGATAGAGACAAACAACAGCTGGTGCCTGCTGCATCAAATATATATTTAACATAAAATCTTCAACAAACATGTCTGCCCAGAGTCCATTAAATTGTCATATTTCAGTACTATAATATGCCGTTTCAAGGTAACGCCAACATTTTCACATTGATCAACCCACCATTTGGACTCAGGCAACTGAAAACAGCCCTCTAAATCTTTTTCCAAAAGGCTTTTATAACTGTCAAAGACAAACCTTGTCTTTTGTTGAATAAGCTTTAGCCATAACTCAGGACCGGGACAGATCTGACCCTGGATCAGTTGCTGTTGTATATATGCCGTGGTGTTCAGCAGCTCTGTTCAACCGTGTGACAGAGCGGGTGTCGGCCAGGCAGAAGAAAAGTGCTGGATTTCTACAAAAAAATAAATAAAGAAAGGTTATTTTTTTCTTTGCAGAGTAGAGAGTGAGGAGTCGTAGACAGCTTCATGTAGGGAGAGCAGCACAGCCTACGCTCACTCAAATAATTTATGGACTGTTTTTACCTCCGGGCTGCACAATGATATTGTAATAAGAGTGTGAGCGTAACCGGACAGATTGGACCCGGACATCCACCAATGAGAAAGTTGATAAATGGCACAGCTGGAGAGGAGAGCTGAGGCTAGACACTCGCTCCCGTCTCCTTTCTCTTTGCTTTTTGCTCCTCTCTCTCTCTCCTACAATCTGTTTTTATTTTGTATACTTTGAAGATTTTGTTCACATTTTAAGGGGGGAAAAATACATCTTTTCTTATTTAGACTCCACTTTTTTCTTACTCCACTTTAGGATTGCAAGATGCAGTCAAGAAAATCACAATATTCCCAACTGATCTATATCAATTTTTGATTAAATTGTGCTTTTTACTATTAAAGACAAGTACAATAAGATTTGTACGCACTGCTACTGCCACGGGATTGGCTGTCATACAAACACTTTCATGCACTTTTAAAATACTTCACCGATCATGATTCAGAAACGGCACATTCTGACATATTTCCCAAAAAACGGAATATTTTTTTCCCCATCTCACAGTGGAGCCGTAGCATCCTTTACGGCGGCGCAGAGCCTGTTTGACTCGCACATCAATCTCTCCTCAGACAGATGCCTCCCCTTGCACAGCTTTTATATTCTCTCTTTTTGTTTCGGCACTTGTGTGGTGGTCTGTGAGGTATGGCGCGTGCAAATGAAAATCCTTGCCTTTCTGAAATTAATATGAGTAGGAGGCATTGATTTCAGATGACGTTGAGCGGGATTAGACAGACTTGTATAAAGGCTGTGCAATTAAATAAAATGTGTTGCAGTAACAGCTTGTGGCCCTGTGATAGAAATTTTCCAATATCGCCGACTGGACTGGGACTCGAGTTATCCATTATTTATTTTTGTAATTAAGATTTCTGAGCAGTTTTTTTCAGCAAGCAACAAAAAGCTGCTCAGTTAACAACAAAAAAGGCACGACTCCATCAAAGAACAATGTTAGAGTTGGGGCAAATAAACACACACATAACAAGAACCTTTCAAACTTGTTCCTGTTGACATGTCTAACCCGACATGTCTAATATATCAGCCGGCCGATATATCAGGCCGATATTTGGGTACTTTACAATATTGGCTATCGGCCGATGTAACGCCGATGTAACACCGATAAAAGCCGATATTTCCAGGACCGAAAATGATAGAGAATCACGTTTTTGCATTGGAAAGAGCTAGACTTCGGGAAATTCCACAGTTACCATGGAGATCGGCCATCTTTGCAGCTGTTAGCATACATTTCCATTGACTAACATTAGCTAAAAACAGTATAAAAAGTGGAGATAAAAGCCGTGGAACAGCGTCGTTAGCTGCTGAGTTACTGCTGGTAAATACATCTAACTCACTGTGGTGTCCAAGTGTTTTAATGTGAACAATAACTCCAGTATTTTAACTTTTAGTTTACAATTGCTGCTAATCCCATAATGCTTAGCGAAATGACATCACATTCCCGAACTCTATAAGTCAGGGCTTTAAACAAGTCCTCCCACAACGTCCTAGGCCTCAGGCGAACAGAGAAACATCACGATGAAACTTGGTTAGCTACAAGTTTGTTAAACAATAACACAAGTTTCACCAACTAAACCTCAGTCAATATGGACATGCTGCATGTCATGTTGAAGCACAGAACCTGGAGAATTCGATCGCTGAATTAGTTTTAACCTCCACAATTGTATTTTTGATCACCGCGCTCAATGCCGCAGCGAGCAACAGTATGCTAATGCTAACGGCAGTATGCTAATGTTAACGGGGTCGGCCCATTAGTCCGACACCCCATCAGTCGGACGTCTCATTAGTCCAAAAACGAATCAAAGCTGGGACAAAAACTATGATTGAATCACCTAAAGTGATAAAATAAAATTGGCAACTGCTGGAGTTAAAAGTTAAAAATATCGGCATCAGCCAATAAAAATCCCCATAAGTCGATATCGGCCTTAGAAAAACCCATATCGGTCGACCTCTACTTCCTTGTACAGCACACAAATAATTAAGACAATAGTAACAGTATTTTGAAGCAGTTTTGTCTGTACGTGTTTGTTTACAGACGGACTTGGAGACTGTGGACCCCCGGGGCAGGACTCCTCTTCATTTGGCGGTGACTCTGGGATATCTGGAGTGCGCCAGCGTCCTGCTGCAGCACGGAGCAGACGTGTGCAAGGAGAACCGCAATGGGTGGACAGGTAAGGACACACGAGAATCAATACACACCGTGTTTTATAATGCAAAGATGGGGCTATGGGTTAGCATTTGAATCTGCGGATCAAACATGCTTCCTCCACCTGAGACCCGAAGGGATTCAGATATGGGCTCCAACTTCCCCTAACATCAATAACCAGCAGGCGATTTTACTTCTTCCGTTGGATTTGTAAAAAAAAAAAATAGACAGCTCACATTGGCTTTAACAAATTGGCTGGTATAAGCTTTGACTATTCCGCTCCTGTAGTTTAAATGGGCCTGTCCTGATCCAGGCTCATTGAGATGAATGAGACTCGCTCATCCTTTTCTGACCGGCCTTTTCCCCTGTCCTGCTTCAGCGTAAGTGCTTCCCACACTGCTCTGCCTAAATGTCTGCTCGTCATACATTTTGAATGAGGTCCGAGTGACTGATCAGTAGTGGACCACTTAAAAAAGAAAAAAACAGAATATGTTAGAGCCATACATAGCGCAATTTGGTTGGATAAACTTGAGAAATGAAAGCTTCCATAAAAACCTTACAGACTTTACATAATTGGATCATAATCTAAAACCACTCACTGTGCGGACTGGTTGAAGAATCTGTTGCTCAGAAAGATGTATAATCTTCATGTATGTTTGATATCTCCTCTGTGCAGTGTTGCAGGAGGCGGTGAGCACGCGGGACCCCGATCTGGTGCGCTTGGTGCTGCGTTACCGTGACTACCAGAGGACGGCTAAGAGGCTGGCGGGGATCCCCATCCTGCTGGAGAGGCTCAGACAGGTTCCCACCTGTACCTCATACATGCAAACAAACAGGAAATTGAACTCGCGTTATGGAAAATACATATGGGATGGCGGCTTTCCGATGGCATCACAAATTTATAAATGTTTTTCCTTTGTGGTTGTTTCTTTTCCCTCAGTGCTATAGCTGTGTGCTTAAGATCGAGTATATTAATAGTTGTTTTTGAGGTTCCCTGCCTCTGGGAGGGGTGAGTCACGCTGTTCCCAGAGCAGTGACTGGTGCAGGGACCTCTTATGTAAATACAGTGGCAGTTTAGGAGATGATAATGATAATGATGCATATATGCCTGAAAAATCAACTAGAGTTTCTGCAAAAATTGTTAGTATTCCTCACATATGGTGGGTAAGCGCAAAGCTACAGACACTGTTCGTTGACACAGCATATTCACAGTGGAGAAGTGCAAAACACTGCTCTCTGTTCGTCATATGCTGCTCCCACTGCATCTTCTAATCTGTCTCATCTGTTAAAATCCCACACAAAGAGAGAGCCGCCGCCGCACAAACACTGCATTAATTCGCTGGTGTTTTGCGTCTAGCGAACAATTTATCACGCTCAAACCATTTCCCCTTTATCAAAGCCAATATTCTCCTCCATTTGTCTCTCTCGGTCTCTAAATGCAGGCGCAGGACTTCTACGTGGAGATGAAGTGGGAGTTCACCAGCTGGGGTGAGTCCATTTAGCATTTTTGTGAAATGTCTTACAGTAAAGTAGTTCAAAACTTGTAGTATTATCAGTATTATTAGTTTTGTATGTGCAGGATATGGTTAAGAGACCTGTCATTCCTACTTCCTATTGTAAAGCAGTTGATTTAAATAGGTGCTGTTTCCCATATGTATTGGCGTTGATTTGTCCTCCTCTTTTAATCATTTATTCATACTTGCAAACACGGCCACGCTTGTTTTGATACGAAAGGTCCATGCAACTGTCTGAATTCACCCGTCAATCATAAAGTGGAAGATTTCAGATTCTTTGTATAAAATAGGCATCAAGTTTTGTGTAAGGTCAGTTGATTAGGGGGGGAATACAGCAGCCCAATACTGGACGCTACTTGTTTTTCATAGATTGTTCCTAAATTATATAGATTTGGATAAAATGTATCAATGGGAATAATATAGCATCATATAACAAACAAGTATTGATATTGATATTGCTGGCAGGTTTGATTATGTGACAGTTTACTGAAGGGAGTGGCTTTATTCAACTTTGCTTAACAGATTCACACACCTGCAAGAATTATATATCACATTAGCCATTAAAAAATGTCACCCCACATTCCCTCGGTGAAATTGTTATTATACATCAAACTCAACTTTGAAGCTCACGGTCTTATTTCATTGGGTTCAACTTTAGGTTGAACCCCAGATGAGCTCTTGTTTTTCCACCGCTGATTTGTTTTACAATAAGCTTATAATTGAAATCAGATTAACCTGTTTGAAAAATATCTCATTACAGCCAGTAAACAGTTTCAGATCCTCATTACTGTTAAGCACACAGTTAAAGCACTCATTTCAAATCTAGAGATTGTATTTCCGTTATTAAGTCAGCTAATATTCCGACTGATTAGAAGGACTGCGCTTCAATCACTCATCAATGGAGATACTTACCTTAAGAAACAATATAGAGAAAACTGTATTATGGGCGGGCTAGAAAAAACAGTTTATTACAAATACATGTAATAAACTGTATTTGTACAGTTTATTACTGTACAAATACAGCTGTCTATGTCTGTTTCTCAGCGGCATGGATTCAGTTCCCAGCTCAATATAAAAGACAAACATGCATTTAAACTACTAAAAATCAAATACATACATAGATACATATTCCAATCTGAATTTGTTTTATCATCACTGTTTCGAATCCAATTAAACAGTCTTTCCATTGTAAACTCCGTCTGTCTGGTCGATGATATTTGTCCCATTTGAGTGAGGCGGCTTTGCACTAATATTATTATGACCTGCCTCGGGGGGGAACGTGATGCTTTGCTTTTCCTGTTTTTTTTCTTGGAGACTGACAATCGACTGTTCCCCCTCCGCTCCCTTTGCCTCTCACCGTCTAAGAGTGTTGACCACTGGAAAGCTTCAGAGGCTGTGTTTTAAGTGGACTAATTGTGCTGACTCGTTACACATCAGACCCGTTGGGAAATGCGGGGGTGGGGAAATGGGATTTTTAAACCCATTAAGTGATTGTAAATGATACAACCGGGCCTGCGATGAACAGCTCATGATACAATTGAATGGGGGATTTAGCAGTCGGCGTCAGAGTAAGTAAGCTTTGTGTCGCTGATGTCAAAGCATTAGCAATTGATCAAAGCTTTACTTAACTTTGACTACGGGGGTGCATACCTATGTTCCTCGGGTGCGATTTTTTTTTCCCGTAGGTGAGTTGGTGAGAGTGAAACGTCATGCATATATCAAGCAGCTTAACCCTGACCCTGCCCAAGCCACTAACCTTAAGGATAGTGATCTTAATCAATAGAAGTGGGGGAACACAGGTACCGGGGAACATAGGGCTGACCCCGACTACGTCACCTACACTTATGACTTACACTATAAGTACGGATACTTAATTACTAGTGAATGCATGTACCTGTACCCGCCCCCGCAGTGCCGCTGGTGTCGCGCATCTGCCCCAGTGACACCTACCGGGTGTGGAAGAGCGGACAGTGCCTGCGCGTGGACACCACTCTGACGGGCTTCGAGCAGATGACCTGGCAACGAGGGAACCGCAGCTTCATCTTCAGAGGACAAGGTAAGAAAGTGTATTCATACCTTCCCCCCCTCGTCCCATAATGGTGAGACTGTTTAGCAGGGCAAAACACAAACATTCAGTTATATTCCACATAGATGAAACTGCAAAATGTGTGTTAACGCTTATGGAACAGAAACAAGAACGTCTGGAGCCGACTTGGATAACGTGTATTGATTTACAGCGGAAATACACGTTTTATTATTCTTTTTATCTGTTTACATTCATGCTAAATAAATAATGAGATCCTGGTTTGCTCGATTGAGGATTGCATTTCTGATTACTCGAGTTACGTTGCTTAACACAAAATAGTTGAGTTAATCCGAACTGAAGAGAGAAAGTCTATCGTACGCTTTCTATTACTGAGCCAATTTCTACTGTTACTGTTTCATACTTTTCTGTCACATTGCATGTCAACTGCACCCACCTCCATGTATTTTTATCCCTCCTCCTCGCTGCACTTTACTGCATAATGCCTTATTCTCTGCTCCTCTCGGTGACAGCGCAGACGTGTGAGGAGTCCAGGGTGGCTCATCATTCATCTCTAATCACATTAAAGTGAATGTACTGTATTTGATTAAGAGTAGTTTAATTGCTGTGCACGGTGCCGTCCATTAATATTGGCTTTGTCAATAGAATTTTGACCCCAAAAATCAACAAACTGAAGTTGTCCAGTGATTAATGGAGATGTTAATGGAGATGTTTGGGCCACCGGGACCTTGGCATCCATGTTAATTAATGACTAGAATATTTTGCTTCTAAGGGGTGCTAACTGTGGTATGCATATAAGAAGCATATGTTTGTGCAGGCTCTCAGTCGACCAGGAATTTTCTATCGTACATAAAATATAAATTAAACGCTTCTGAATAATTAAATGATAATAATAATGATGATAATAATGATGCATTAGTCTTATATAGCGCTTTTCCAGACACTCAAAGTCGCTTTACAATTTCAAACATTATTCATTCTCACCGTATTTGGTGATGGTAAGCTATGATTGTAGCCACAGATGCCCTGGAGTAGACTGACGGAAGCAAGGCTATCAGTCTGCGCCATCGGCCCCTCCGACCACCGCCAACCACTCACTCACTCACTACATTCACCCAGGCTTCCTGGTGTTTCCAAACGGTCTCCATCCAAGTACTGCAAGTACAAAAAGGTTGGGCTATGACTATGGTTTAAATAGACTTCTGCATTTTATCAGTCTACTTTTGTCTGCATTAGCGAGGAGCTTCTGAAGATGGACCGAAATGTCCTGTCAAATATTCAAATCTCACTTAGATTACTTTCTAAAATATAAAAAAAAAAAAAAGATATATTATTGATAAAATATATTTTTTTATTATTGGATAAATAGCAACACTATTTTTACACTCCCCTTGATACATTGTACCAATCACATTTCATACAATGTAAAGTGCTATGTAACAATCTATAGAACGTGTGCCTATGGGTCACATATACCGGGGTCACGAATTAAATTTCACCACGGTTATATGAGGATTTTGAAGCCTTTATTAAATCTATTACTGTGATTTGAAAATAATGTAATCAATTGAATCCTGTTATTTATTTATTTTGCTCTAAAAATAAGTTTTGGCTCCTAAATAGCAATGCATATTGCCTCTACTATACACAATGTGCACATAATATCTGACAGTGATGTGTTTCTTGGCTCAGTTCAACACAAGCCCTAAGCCCTGCTTAGTCCAGGTTTAGTCCAGGTTTAATTCTGGTTTAGTCCGGGTTCTGACCTGCTCGCTGCCGATTGAGAAACAGCTGCGCTATTTGCGCATACGATCGCACGTGTATATTTAATTAGGGCGTCCTCTGTTTTTTTATTTTTTATTTTTTTTTCAAGCATCATGGAGCTAAGATTAAGGACTTTCTCTTTCTGTTCATCTGGGCTGTAGTTTACTGCTCTGGTGCAGTCGGAGGGAGGGAGAGCGAGAGCAACACGCAGCTGCTCGTCTGAGGGGATTCGGGTCGGGTCCAAAGTTCGGATCCAAGGTTCGGGTCCGATGGGCTGGCGCATGGGTCCAGATCTGGACCGAGGTCCGCCGTTTAGTGTTAGTTATTCCATACACAATGGAATAATGTGTATTCAGTTTAGAGGTGCACAATGTAATTAGATATGAAACACTAATTTTAAGGGTCTTATACACATGATTCAATTGTGTATGTACTACATACAGTAGGTGCAAGTTATTACATTGTACTACATTTGGAAGGTGTAGTGTATTAAGGGTAGCGTACAATGAAGTGTAGCCAAAAAAGTTGTTTTTGTCATTTATTTTATCCTGAGACTATCTAGTATCATATATCGCTGTCTTTGGATCCTCCAGGCATCCGAACTTGGAATTGAAAATCTGTCTTTTTTTTTTACTGTACCAAAACATTTAAAACTTTTGAAATGCCACAGTGGTTTAACAATACCCTGCCCTTTTAGCCCCCCCAGCATTATCTGCTCACCCACCGGTGTCTCCTGTCTCCCCAGACTCCAGCGCGGAGGTGATGGAGGTGGACCACGACAGGCAGCTGGTATTCTGTGAAACCCTGTGCGTTTCGTCCTTGTCTTCTCTCCCAGCGGGACGGGGCAGCAATGGCGCCGGCTGTGGCACAGGGGGCTCTCTGGGGCTCCTCGGGGCGACTCTGCCCAGCGACGAGCAGGTTGCAGCCCGGCTGTCTGCCCCTGTGGTCACAACTCAACTGGACACCCGCAACATCGCCTTCGAGAGGTCAGGACCACGTCACTACAATGAGCGGAGCTTATTTACCAGTGGTTCTCAAAATGTTCAGTCTAAGCACCAGGTTAGCAGTCTTGCCCCACTGCAAGAAGGTCATGGGTTTGATTCCCAGGCTATGAAAGGGCCTTTCTTGAGTTTACTTTTTCTGGTTTCTTCTGGGTGCTCCCCTTTTCTCTCCCAATAAAACATGTACAATCGGCTTGAAAAGAGTAGAATAGAATATGTTCTCATTGTTGCAGTGTAAAAACATGTAAATCGAACAATACCTAAATTAATCAATCTAACCAAAGCTGGCCCACATAAGGGATAAGCAGATAAATTGTAACATGTTATACTTTGTGGTTCTTTGAATGAGATATTTTCAGAGAACCGCTTGAATATCGGGGGAAATATCACTCACAATAGTATCCAGAGAGCTTGATTTCCTCCCACATACTGTAGTTCATAGGTTGGGCAGCGTCTTTTCTACATTTTTTTGCTACATTTTTCTTTGATTCATAGACTAAACCGGGGACAATACTTTGACGTGTACGTTGAACCCATGTCTGCAGCTTCATGTTTTCTCTTGTAAAAAATAAAATAAAAATCACTCTATTGTTAGTTGCTTCTCCCACGCTGCAGCCCACAGAAGAGTCACAAGGTCAGGCACGATCCCTGGTTGTCAAAATGACTCTGTGGCCTGAGCGCTGAAAAGCACAGACAACCATATGATTAAATCTAGCTTATCACCGATCACACAGAGTAAGCCTCAGACCCTTGGTGCCTGTCACAAGTTGAGGGAATTGGAAACTGCAAAGTTTGATAGAAAGCGGCCACGTGAAGGGTATAGTCCTTAAAGTGCCTTAAAGGGACTATACGGTTAAAATTAAGTATATTTCCTCCCCCTACATGTTCCAGCCATGTCCTAATGTGTAGAATGAGCGTATTCACCACAACTGCCTCTAACATCCTGCACTGTCACTCAAAAAGTTGTTAATTCGGGTCCGAATTGTCATCATGCACAAGCTTAATATAGAAATTGCAGTTACGCGTAAGACCTGAGGTGGCAGTAGTGAGTATAAAATGACCAACTTGCATCTAGTCCCTTTAACTCCAGTAAAACATAACATTCTAAATCAAAATAGTTCTAATTCTTAAAGTTGTACGTAGTAGCAGTGGGTTGTGACATAAATGTAAATACAGTATTTCCACTAAACATCTGCCCTTGAGGCTTATGCCAAGTCGTCTAGTATTTCAGTTGAGGACGCTGTTTGTTTATTGCAATATTTGCCTGAAAAGAGGACATCGAAGTCTATTTAACCTCTTAGCCCCACCTTACCTGAGCAGATTGTCTTCAGTTCGACTTTACCCGAGTATAAAAGTTCTTGGAGAAAAAAAAAGCCTCAAAATAGCGACAAAATTGGACGTGAATGAGGATTAAGATGCAGCAAAAAAAGCATCAGAGAGCGACAATAAAGTGACAAAACGCAAGGAAAAATCTTCGATCGGTTTTGTTGGTCTTTGCTTTCAAATGAGGCGTCACGCTGGCCTAGAGGCTTTAGATTTGGGTAAAGCTGGACAGGAGAAAAATGCGCTTGGTTAATAGCAAAACTAGTCGTTATTATTCTGTCATTTGTACCGGGACTTTTCCTACGTCCTTTGAAATCTTCTCAGCACTCGTCGGGCATCAAACATAGTGACTGATCGGGGCCTTGAGACGCAGCGACAGGAAGTCAGTGTTAACGCGACCGTATATGGAGTGAAAGGTCTGTGATCGTGTCGCCGTCTGACACGTGTCATCTCAATACACCCGACTCAGCGCTCTTGACCACAATAATGTATTTATGAAGCTTCAGACCCACGCTATATATACAGTACACAGAGGGAGTCCACCTTAACCTGTCACGCACGAGGATGGAGGGTTAGAAGACATGATACAACATACCAAAACTCATCTTATTACATGGAAGTTCAACCAAATGCAATAACAGAAATGGGCATGGACTGATTTAAAGTAATAAAAAACAAACAACAACAAAAACTGGGCTGTGTGCCTTTGCGGTTAATAAGCATATAAATAGGGGGTTGAAAATGGACTAGTTCTAGTTGCTACACAATGCTTCTGATGAACCCTCAGTAAATGCTAAACAGTGGAGACGTGCCTTGTTCTCTTAAAGAAAGGAGTGGGATTAAAATCACCAACCTTGCAGTTTTCAAGGTCACTGCCTTAAGCGAGCGCATTTTCTCCAGTTCGACATGAAATTGTAAAATGGTAAATGCACTGTAAAATGTAAAATTTGTTTCAACTCAAAAAACTAATCCCAAGGGCTGCCAAGAAATTTTATGTGTAACCAATAACCATTTTACAATCTAGTCGATTTGAAATTTGAGATTCACCTCTTTCATTCAATTGTATTCTTAGGTTGACATAACTGTTTCCAGTTGTCTGAAGTGAAAAACTTAGGTTGACACAACTGATTTAATTTGTAACTGACTTTTTTCACTTCAGACAACTGGAAACCGTTATGTCAACCTAAGAATACAATTGAACAAAAGAGGTGAATCTCAAATTTCAAATCGACTAGATTGTAAAATGGTTATTGGTTACACATAAAATTTCTTGGCAGCCCTTGGAATTAGTTTTTTGAGTTGAAACAAATTTTACATTTTACAGTGATGGTCTCAACTTATAAAGTGCTTTTCTTCCTTCATCAGGCCCAAAGCGCTTTACAGCAAAGGACCAGTCACCCATTCACTCTCTCAGTCATACGCCAACGTACGCAGACACTGGAGGCAAGGAGGGTGAAGTGTCTTGCCCAAGGACACAACAACAGCGTGCCTCTTACCCATATCTAAAAGCTTCTTGACTGGAGCTTACGTACAGCCTATAGGCCAGTGTAATGCCTCATCCGATCCCATTTTTGTCACTTGCTTCCCACACTTAAATTTTTTCACTTTTTTTGTCACAACTTTGTCAACTTTTTGGCAACTTTTTTGTTGCTCTTTTGTGGCTTTTTATGTTACTTTTTTAGGCTTTTTTGTTGCGTTTTCATCCTCGTTTTCATCTCATTTTTTTTTACTCTTTTTTTTCAAGAAGCTTTTCAAATTTGGGTAAAGCCACTGGAGAAAATGTGCTCAGTTCAGGTGGGGGTTTAAATAACTATGTAGCAAGTATGTGTTTTTACTTACTAATATGGTATCAGTAGCTCATTTGCAAGATAAAAATGAAAATGTGGAAGGAAGTAGAAGAAAAGATGTTTTCTTTTCCTTTTCAAAATGCAGACACCAGATCTGTCGGTGTTTGGTCATTAACGAATTACACTGATGATCACTGCCTCACTTACTTCTTGGCAGAGCCTTCCTAATGGCACAACGGAGCTGCTGTTCCGAGATGACAAACAATGACATAAACATTTTTCTTTTATTTTGTTGAACACTTACTTACTTTACTTTACTTAATATGAGCAAATACAATGTAAAAATGTGCCATAAGCTGAGAGCAAATACTTAATTATTGTTTTGCGGCAAGATTTCTGGGAAGCCGCCTTGACATTTTTCTGTTTTGTTGATTTTCCAGGAATAAGTCAGGTATTCTGGGCTGGAGGAGTGAGAAGACGGAGATGGTGAACGGATACGAAGCCAAGGTAACGCGCTCTGACAGCTGCTGCTGTGTTAAAGAGACAAAATATATCTGCGCAGTGTGTCGTGGCTCAGTTTGATATTTCCAGAAAGTCCACTTCATTTGGGAGGTTTGTCCAGAATCCCTCAAGTTATTTTAGGCCCTGACGTCTGAGGACATGGGAAAATATGTTCACATGTGCTTAGACCAGTCATTTTGGTACAGATCTGCCAACTAAAGCTTGCCAAGTTTGATCTCTTTCTGATGCTCATCATCATCACTACTATTGTATTACTAAAATACATACATTTACACTAATATATAAAATCAGATAAAAGGACTGTTTGAGAAGTGTACTCTTGTCTAAAAATGTTACAGAATGAATTGTATTTGGTTATTAATCCATTAATAGATTGATCTTAGTGTCACTGTGTGGTAGCAGCGTTTTAATATTTATGATAAAGATGCAGAGCCATTGAAATGACACCTTTTTCTTTCTTTGTTAAAGGTTTATGCTGCGTCCAATGTGGAGCTGATCACCCGAACAAGGACGGACCATTTGACGGACCAAAACAAGAACAAAACCAAAGGTGGGTCTCATACATTTGCTGATGGCCAAGCAACGGTCAACCTGTGGGTATTTCTAGTTTCCCCTACCACTAAAACATGTGCAGTAGGGATGAATGGTGTGTGTGCGTGGATGCATGGTGGCGCAGATGTGTGCAGTCGTGACAGCACCTCTGTCAGGGAAACTGAAGACCCACGTAGCTTACCATCACCGAGTGTGGGGTGAAAGAAGGACAAATTAATCTCCTACGCTGTGTGAAGCGCTTTGGGTGACTTGTGTCGTGTGAAAAAGCACTGTACACATAAGCTTCCATTGAATCTGGTGGTATATTGGCTGCTTACAGTCAGATAACAATGTTTGTACATACAAATAAATAAATAAAACTTTTGAGGAAAGCCTTTATCACACATTTACACGCAGCTTACTTTCAAAAGGTAAACTGGTCTCTGGATCCTCCAAGTTGTGACAAGTTTCAAGCCAATTATGAATGTAACTCACCTCATTGTAGATTGTGTCTGATCCCTCGCACCAGTTCATGGTACTAATAATGATTGGAAAAAATACCTCAGTGTGTCGTTTTGTGGGATTTTATTTGACATACAGTAGGATTATAACGTCCTCCATGATGTAATTGTAACTGACAAGTACTCTGACTTGTTGTGACCCCTTGTGGCAAGACAGAATCGGCTCATCCTTAAATAAAACAGACGCTGTGTATTTTTAACACACTAGGTTGAACTGCTGGGGACATTTATAAATTATTGGTTTGTCCCCCGCTGGGCTGCCATAGCTGGCCCCGGACCGTAAGGGTGTGTACGGTTGGACAGCAAAAAGATCAAAATCAAATTATCTCCAGCAAAACACTATCAAGATAATCCTTTTGATTTATAAGAAAAATATCAGACTTTATTTTGTGTTTTCCAGGTGGAAGGACTCCGCTGCAGAACTTCCTGGGCATCGCTGAGCAACACATGGGCCCCAACAATGGAGTGAGTACATACTGGTTACATTATGATGAGGCGTAGTTTTATGTGTCTGAAAGGATAATAGCATACGCAACATAAACATAAATCATCTTGACTATGGAATTAACAGGGCAACTTACAACAATATAATATGAAAAACGAATTACAGCTACCAGTCTAAGTGAGCTTTTTAACATGAGGAAACATAGCTTAACATCAAAATTACTTTGCATTTGGTGAAAGTTGTGTTTTGTACCTCAAAGAAATGGTTGCAGAGTTGAATAAGTAAGTAAGTGCTTTATTTGTCATTGTACAAGCGTACAACAAAATAGTGTTCAGGTGTTAGTCCTGAGTCACTACGACTGAGCCGTGCTGCCATTGTGGTCCGACCTGACCAGGAGATAGGGGAAACCGTAGCCACCAGAGGAAACCTGGCTGCCTTCAGTCTCCTCTGATCCTCTGAAACGGTGCAGCGCCTCTTGGGTTTGTCCCTGTTTCAGAGCGTGGTGTCCTGCACTGGTCAGCTCCACCTCCTCCTTCCTCTTCCTCCTGCGCAGCTCCCTCCACTCCGCAACAGTCTTTCACCATCTTCTGGGAAGAGCTTAGCAGTTAATCTGTTTCATTCTCCAGTGAACGTCCATTAGCCAGAACAATAGAAGGCACGTGTGGCTTAGGTGTGAGTCTCGCCCGGATACCTTCTTGTTTGTCTCTTTTTTGGAGTGGAGGCTCCTCTTATGACGCCTCGACTGTGCTGCAGGTGTGGGGGCTCTTGGTGCCTCTTCGGTGTCTCAGAAGAGGACATTTGTAGGTCTCTTTTTGTTTACTTTTAAAAAGCTGCTTTCTTCAGGAACCATCATGGATTCTTTGCAACAAAAAAAATCCACCGAACCCCACAAAGATGTACAAAAGCATTCAGTGGATGCAAACCATGTGGAACACAGAAACCACAAATACAGCTCACAGAAAAAGGCAAAAAACAGGTAATACCGGCTACATACCGGTAATCCCTCGTCAAAGTTCTGAATCTTATGATAAACTTTGAATTGATTTGATTTTGCATTTTGACATACAACATTGCGTCTCGTTTAGGTCCTCTATCCACGTTCTCATTCCTTATCCAGACTGTATTGCACCTCTGCAGTGCTGACTAAAGGAAATCAGCCTCATGGCATTTTGCAGATATTTGGTGCAGCTGTAAAGGTCAGAGGCAGAGCTGTCTAGACCCTAACGTTTGAGTCTAAATAAGAATGAAAGAGTTTTGCAGTCTATGTGGACTCTGAGCAACAACCAAGTCACCAAGTACTTAGTGCAAGCAACATATCGAAAGAGTGGGTGGTTTGTTGGATCTGCACCATTATTTTTAAATTAGATGTAATGAGATACTGTGTCTCACAAGCAAGAAATGCCCTTTTCCACCTCCTGATGTCATGAGGTGGTGCAATCTTACACCAGGAAGCGCTTCCGTGTAACTAGCCGTCTTTCTTCACTTCATCATTTTAGGGAATGATCCTTTTCTCGTTAAAACATGTCCTACTATTAGCCCGCAGGCAGCTCGCTTTTATCTGAACTTCTTAACACCATTCTATGTGGCTCCTTTTTGACACGAGGGCTTAGACTTCCATAATACATTTTTGATAAAACATAAATACAAAGGCCAGGCCAAGTATTTGTAGAACTGAATGTGACCTTTCATAATTCACCGTCCCGGTTGATTTCTCAAACATACCGTATATATTTTGTGTTCTCTGACTTCGTTGTCAAACCTTCCATTTGCATAGTGGCCACCGTTATTTGACCTGTTTGTCCACGTTTCACTTTGCGCAGGCTTTGGTGATGCAGATGTCGTGCCCCGCCGTCACTAACCCGGCCGCGCTGACAGCAGAGGAATACTTCAACCCGTCCCTAACGCAGCGGGACATCGGACACCCGTGCCAGCTCACCACCAAGACCCAAAGGTGCCTCGAGACACTCATGAACTGACAGCCAGCCACACAGGACGCCCTAACAGGAGAGCGGTGTCACTCAGACTTGGGGGTAAAAAAGGGGAATCATCCGGGGTGACGTGTCTCAGCAAGCAGTATTAAAAAGCACTCCATCTTCTGTGCTGTAAATGTGCATTTGTTGCTTTGTTGTTGTTTTTTTACCCTTTCTTGCAATGGGAAACTTGAACTGAGGAATTTCTATTATCATATCTCATAGCAAAAACAATTTCACAAAACACATGAGTGTCTTTACTGATGCCTTGTGTTAGTATCTTTTAATTTCTAATGATGACTTCCTATTATTTTAAATGGTATTATGTCGAAAGCAATGGAAAGACTCTGACGGACCACTTTACGATATTTATCAAATCATCAGATACACTGGAGGTTTATCGGGGTCTTCACTCCTGATCACTTCACAGTAAACGCCATTCTCTCCCAATAATAAGCCCCGTCACGTTTGGGAACCACTTTTATTTCACGTGTCGGTCTCTCTCAGTGTTCGACTCCTGTCTAGCGGACACAGTGCGGCTCTGCATCTAACGTTCATTACGGCTAAAATTGTAGCATTGATTGGCCGCTGTGTTTGGACACGACTTTAGCAGGTCTATGGGCAATTGATGTGCACCGAAGCAATCGAAGTGTTCTGCTACCTCTAACCATGGGAGAAATACCGGCTTCTTCCCAAAGTCCAGAGCACTGCAGCCCCCGTTATAGATCCTACTGAGGCGGGCCTTCCAGCTATAAAGATTAAATATATTGTTTAATTTTCCAACCAGAATTTAGATACACAAATTAAAACAGGTAATAATTTAAGACAAAATATGAATGTAACCTCCTAACCCCTGCCAAGCACATTTTCTCCAGTTCGACTTTACCCAAATCTAAAAGCTTCTTTAAAAAGCATAAAAATAGTGACAAAAACAAGATGTAAATGAGGATGAAAATGCACCAAAGCAAAGCATGAGAAGAGCGACAAAAACGCAACAAAACATTCGACAAAAAAGTGATGAAAAAGCAACAAGACACAGCAAATAGGCCACAAATAAGCCACAAAAACGTGACAAAAAACCACCAAAAATAGGACAAAAAAGTGACGAAAGCGTGGAGAGAAGCTATTAGAGATATTTTTTTCTTAAATTCATGCAGTTCTTATATTTGAAGAGTAGTGGCGCTGGGCTAGGGCAAGGCTATATATAACGATATAAATGTCTGTGTTAATAGAATAATTTTTGAAATATAACTGACCTTGTATCACATGAATTACTGCATGTTGAGGGACTATTTTCTGGCAGATCACCCCGCCGCTGCGTTAGCTTACAGCCACGAAGCTGATGCTGCTCAAATAGAAGTTATTTTAAATGCAAAATGGTTCAAATTATTCTATCGACACAGACATTTATATCGTTAGTCTGGCGTTATAAGTGATTTACCTCAGGTGCACTGTGGAGTGGGTCAGACTGTTTTTAATGCAGGCTAACTGATACCATAGAAATGCTTTAGCCTAGCATTAGCCTAGCGCCACTAGACTCTTCAAATATAAGAACTGCATGAATTTAAGAAAAAAATATCTCCAGACATCAACAACACTCTGGATAACTAGGAAATAAGGCTTTTTTTTTTACATTTATGCAAATACATATATAATTGTTATTTCTCAGTTAACTTTCTTTTTATGAGTTTGAAAGGTGCACAGTGTAAAGCATTAAAACAACAACTTTTAAATCACATATTCTTTGTAATCTTACGTGTTATTCTGTGCAGGTTCAAGGCGAAGCTGTGGCTGTGCGAGTCCCACCCCCTGTCTCTGACTGAGCAGGTTGTGCCCATCATCGACCTCATGGCCATTTCCAACGCTCTGTTTGCCAAACTGCGAGACTTCATCACTCTGCGCCTGCCGCCTGGGTTCCCGGTCAAGATCGGTGAGCTGATCCCTTGAAAACATAATGAATCGAATGAGGGCTAATTAGTACAACTGTAGGATTTGTGGAGGAGGAGAGCGTGGACATTACACTTTAAATTTGCTCCAATTTTAAAGCATAAAAATAAAAATGCATGCCTCTAACCTGTGTCTTTGCAGAGATCCCGCTGTACCACGTCCTGAACGCTCGGATCACCTTCAGTAACTTGAACGGCTGGATGGAGGGGCTGAGGAGAGATTCAGAGGAGGGAACTCAGCGGAGCCATCCCAGCTCAGACACTCCATCCCCGGGCAGCGATTCCTCCAGCGTGTCCAGCTCCAGCTCCACAAGTGAGTGGCAAAACACAATCTTTTACGTTCATTATGTAAAGGTTCCAAATTTCCAAATGCGTCCATGTATTAAAAGCAAATGTACAGTGCCTAGCGAAAGTACTAATACACCTTGAACCTTTGCACATTATGTCATGTTTACAACCCTAAACATAAAGATTTTATTTTGAATTTTTTACTGAAGGTTCACACACAAGTAACAGACAACTGTGAAGTGAAAGCAAAATGATACATGATTCTGTTATTTTTCAAAAATAGAAAACCGAAAAGTGGGGCGTGCATAAGTATTCATACAGCATGAATTAATACTTTGTGGAACCCCTTTTTTCTGCAATAACAGCAGCAAGTCTTCTGGGGTATGACTACAAGGTTTGCACATCTAGAGACTGATATTTTAGCCCATTCCTCTTTACAAAACAACTCAAGCTCTGTCAAATTAGAAGGAGAGCGTTTGTGAACAGCAGTTTTCAGGTCTTTCCACAGATTTTCAATAGGATTTAGGTCAGGACTTTGACTGGGCCATTCTAACACATTAATATGTTTGTTTTTAAACCATTCCATTGTAGATTTAGCTTTGTGTTCAGGGTCATTGTCCTGCTGGAAGGTGAATCTCCGCCCCAGCCTCAATTCTCTTGCTGACTCCAGCAGGTTTTCCTCCAAAATGTCCCTGTATTTGGCTCCATCCATCTTCCCAACTATTCTTACAATCTTCCCAGTCCCTGCTGAGGAAAAGCAGCCCCATAGCATGATTCTCCCCCCACCATATTTGACACTGGGGATGGTGCACTAAGGTCGATGAGCAGTGTTAGGTTTGTGCCATACATAACGTTTTGCATTTGGGCCAAAACGTTTTTGTCTCATCTGACCAAAGCACCTTCTTCCACATGGTAGCTGTGTCCTCCATATGACTTCTAGCAAACTTCATTTCTTATGATTTCTTATGGCCTCCTTTCAATAATGACTTTCTTCTTGCCATTCGTCCACAAAGGCCAGATTTGTGTAGAGTACGACTTACAGTTGTCCCATGTACAGATTCCCCCAGCTCAGTGGCAGTACGTCGCAGCTCCTCCAGAGTTATCTTAGGGCACTTGGTTGCATTTCTGACCAGTGCTCTCCTTGTTCGGTCTGTTAGTTTAGGTGGACGCCCGTGTCTTGGTAAGTTTGCAGTGGTGCTATACTCTTTCCATTTCCGAATGATGAATTGAACAGTGCTCCTTGAGATGTTCAAATCTTGTGAAATCTTTGTATAACTTAACGCTGCTTTAAACTTCTCCACAGCTTTATCCCCGACCTCTCTGGTGTGCTCCTTGGCCTTCATGATGTTGTTTAGTGACCAATACACTCTGACCATAGCTCTGAGGCCCTCACAGAACAGCTGTAATTATACTGAGAGTAGATTATACACAGGTGGCCTCTATTTAATGGTTAGGGCAAGGTGTGAACATTCTGAAGTCATTAGGAATGTTATAAAGGCAATTTAATGCACTCCGAAAATGCTGTATGAATACTTATGCACGCCCCACTTTTCACTTTTCTATTTTTTGTAAAATAACAGAATCATGTATCATTTTGCTTTCGCTTCACAGTTGTCTGTTACTTGTGTGTGAACTTTCAGTAAAAAAATCAAAATAAAATCTTTACGTTGACAAACGTAAAAAAAAATGTGCAAAAGTTCAAGGTGTATTAGTACTTTCGCAAGGCACTGTATCTGCTCATGAATTGCAATACTTATTTTCTATACTCATTCCAGCCCTAATGATGAGCCCATAGTCTTTATGTAATCTCTTAATATCCGTCTCCATACGTTTTGCCCTTTTGCTGCTGTAGCGTCATGCCGAGCCGGAGAGATCCCCCCGTGTGTGTTCGAACCCCCGACCGGCTACACTCTGCTGGGGTCCCGGCAAGCTGAGCCCCTGAGGGAGGAGGAGGAGGACCTGCTGCAGTTCGCCATCCAGCAGAGTCTGTTAGAGGCTGGGTCTGAGTACGACCAGGTAATGCTGGAAAATATTGAAAAAGTGTACAGCTGTCATTTGTCGCTTTCATCTACATGTTTTCACTGTGGCATTTGAGACTTCAGAGGGTCATTTTCATTTTGTCAAAACACTGAGTCTGTCTGATCTACAGGTGACCATCTGGGAAGCACTGACCAACAGCAAACCAGGGACACACTCGCTGTCATGTGACCCCAGCCGACTGGACAGGTCAGACACATATCTCATACTTAAAATATAAACATTCCTTGTCCTTCTCACAAACAATTAAGCGGAATAGTAGATTAGAATAGTAGATTAGATTGATTGATCCATTTATTTGCAACTACAAAATCTTTTTTTTAATATATATTTACAGTATAATGGTGAAATTAATGCATGATTTGGGGGTTTACTTATTTATTTTTTGATTAGATGTGCAATAATATAATTTTTACAAGGTTTAGTTCATACAAGTAATCATGTGAGTGAAGGCAGAAAAATTAACACCTGAAGTAAACCAAGAATCAATGTTAAGGTCTATTTTCAGACTTAGCTTATAAATAATCCCCTACCCTGTGTAAAGCGCTTTGGGCGACTGGGGAAAATTGCTAAACAAATTAGATTTCATCCCATTCCATACATAAGGCCGCATGGATATTTTGCATACGAGATTACTTCAATTAAAAAATGTAATAAAAATTTAATTACAGTTTTGATTTGTTTACAATAATCCCAAACTTGTGTGGCTTTTATTTGCCATCTTGAACTGCAGTATTGGCAGTCCTTAGCCTTACCTTAAAGTGGCTGTTCTGTACCACTTCCTGTTTCAGCCCCTTTGTCGGCCATCAGCACATTTTTATGTTGCATCGTTTATTTTTATAGCTTTCCCTGTTCCTAAAAGGACAGCCGAGTACAGTTATGGGAAATGAGATGCCACATTATGTGGTTATGGATACAATTTGGCCCCTAATGATCCAGTCAATGCTGGAGGTAGAAATAACAACTGCAAATAAATGAATATAATGAACTTCTGTGATCATTTCTATAGCGGTTTCGAGTGACCTTTATGGCTGTGTATAAATGAACACAAACTATTGAAGTTCCGATGCACATCAGTGCCCTCCGTGAAAAGATTACTCCCCTTTTAACCAAGCTTGGAACTGGCACAAAGAGCAGATTGACCAGATTGATTCACCCTCCCCCTGCCTCTCCATCCGCAGGACACCCCAGCACAAGCCCCGTCCCGCCTCCAACCTCTGCTCCACTCCCTCCAAAAAACAACCGTGCAGCTACGACCAACAACTCCGCATCGCCATGGAGATCTCCGCACGGGAACAGGAGGAGGCGGAGCTGCGGCAGCGGCAAGAGGAGGAGGAGCTGCAGCGAATCATCCGCCTGTCACTCATGGAGAATTGATCGGGCTCGCAGGGGCTGGGGAGGGACGGGGTCTGCGTCGCAAAAGGACTATTAAGGAGCACATTTTAAGCACACTTACTCCTCATATTTAAGTCAGACCTGTCCCTCCCTCCCCGGGCGCCTCCTACAGGTGATCTCTGGTGCCACAATGTACTTCTGACCAGTTTACAAAGCAACAAAACGACTTAATAAGAACAAAACAAGTGGAATGTGTCTTTGACCAAACGCGGTGGTCACTCTATCGGGTGTATGATGTCGAGTTGATTTTCCTTTGTGTGCATGTGAGTGTGTTTTTTCAATACCAGCTCTGCAACGGACCACCGCGGTTACTACTTTGTTTTCATATTTGAGAGACGTGTGGCTAAATAACTATATCTTGATATTAAAGGGAGTACATGTAGGTCATAGGCAGCACAGTGTTGAGCTGAGACCAAATGAACTGGCAAAAAAAAAAGGGCCAATTTGTGGCTTAAGCAACAGTTTCATCTTTGTTGGAAAAAACCTCCCTGAGTTTAGTTTTCTTTCATCCTGCGTATCCTCAAATGATGTGACAGGAAGTGTTTTGATGCCCCTACACCGTTGGCTAGTGATTTCAGCTCTTAACTCCTTAGCCATAACCAAGCACATCAGCTTTACCCAAATCTAAAACTTCTCGACCCAAGACCTTACAGCCTATAATAATAATAAGAATAAGAATAATGCATCAGTTTTATATAGCGCTTTTTTGGACACTCAAAGACGCTTTACATTGCACTATTCATTCACTCCATACTTGGTGGTGGTAAGCTACTATTGTAGCCACAGCTGTCCTGGTTGCCTGACGGAAGCGAGGCAACCAGTCGGCCCCTCCGATCACCACCAACCACTCACTCACTCACTCCATTCGCTAGGCTTCCTGGTGTTACCAAACGGTCTCCCATCCAACTACAGACCAGACCCTACCCTGCTTAGCAAAGGCGGTATAGCCACACTATAGGCCAGGGTAACGCCTCATTTGAAAGCTAAGGCCTACAAAACTCATTTTGTAACACTTTAGCCGCATTTAGATTTTCATCCATCCATCCATCCATTTTCTTCCACTTGTCCGTTGCCGGGTCGTGGGGCAGCTGTTGGAGCTGCTCAAATCACATAGCACAGCCCCTATGGCTCCTCCTGCAGGTGGTGGGTCCACAGAAGGACGGCCTCATGGTTCTAACCAGGGTTGTTGGTCTCTCATAATGAGCTTCTGAACCACTCTTTGTCTGACCCGTCACCTAGGACCTGTTTGCCATGGGAGACCCCACCAGGGGCACGAAGCCCACGACAACAGAGCTCCCAGGATCATTCGGGCACTCAAGCCCCTCCACCACATTAAGGTGACGTTTCCAGGAGGGGATTTAGATTTTCAGTGTAATGTTAATGTGATGAAGCCACAAAAACGTGACCAAAAAAGTGACTAAGAAAGTGTGATGAAATAAATGACAAAAACTCGCCAAAAATGCAACAGAAAAACGTGACGGAAAAACATGATAAAAACCTGATGAAACTCCACAAAAATGACAAAAACCTGACAACAAAAGCGAGGAAAGAGCTTAGGCTTGTCTTTCAAATGAGGCGTTAACCTGGCCTATAGGCTGTAAGAAGCTTTTAGATTTGGGTAAAGCCAAATTGGGGAAAATGTGCTTGGTTAAGGCGGGGGGTAAGAGGTTAAATTGCCTTCACTCGTACAAAGTATGTCTTATATTTACCTTTTACTGGCAACAGTGGTGTTTGAAAGGAAATGAGGATTAGTTACTTCATAATAACAATGGTTCAATTCACTTGAGTGTATTTTATTTTTTCTGCACAATGTCCCGATGTAATGTGTTGTATTATCCCGTCCTTTGGATGGGATAATACTGTATAGGACTGACTGTTATTGGCTGCTGTAGGTGAGCACAAAGTAACCACATTTAGCTTCACTTGCCCTAACCAGGGATGCCCAAACGTCTATTATCCTGCTGCCCGGTCATCTCTGTGCCAACTCAGCAAGATGCCTGAGCAGGACCACATTTGGGGACCGCCTTGACCTAACCACAAGACAACCCCCAATATGACAAGGCTGAGGGAAAAAAAATAAAAAAAAATAGTGCATTTGAATGTGCTATAAAATACTCGGTAGGATTGTCATCGACACAATATTTAAGTCTTTTCTTCTTCGTTAAATGTTATCATTTCGCATGGATTGCACCTCTGCACAGTAAATCCCGTCTGTTCTGCCTGTTGTTCCAGCTTTGACTCTTGCAACAGCGAATAAAAAAGGTATTTTGAGAACCACTGAACTGTTCCTCAAAATGCTTTTTCCAAACTCGCGTGAATTCACAATATTGCAGGACTCAAAGAGGGGGAATTCTAAAGATATGAACTGTCGATCGGTACTCTTTCATCTGAAGACTCGAAATTTAAAAAAAGAAAACGATGACACTTTCTGACAGCACAACTCAAGGACAATGCCTTCTCTCCTGTGCATAGCTCGCTGGGTTGATGATGACACGTTTTGTACTTAAAAAAAGAAGCAAAGACGAATCGAGAAACTTTTTTTGTTTTTGTTTTGGGTGATGTATGCTGAGAAACAGACATGTCAATAAAGACATTCTTGCCAACAGTGATGCGTGTCCGTACTAATCTCTTTTCATTAGAGCTACCTTTAAATCCACCGGGAGCCGAGGGGAGCTTTAGCTACAGCACACAACTGTAACTTTGGCTGAGTGAGAGGCAGAACCAATTAACTTCTCACGAGATTGGAAGGAGCTGGAATTGTCAGGAGGGGAGTCTGTTTTTAGCATCCGCCTCCTTTTTGCATGTGTCAAGGATTCCCAGCGAATTACCCACACTCCATCGGGGTTTCAGCGAGCCAGTTATTTTAATCTAGAAATGGAAATGACAGCTCTGGGAGTCCCCGAGATAACGGGCAGCCTCCTCATTGAGATTCAAATGCCAAAATGATATTCAGGAAGTATTCAAATGATCTGCTTTCAAAACGTCGCCTCTGCAGGTGATTTTAATGGTGAATTGGTAAAGTTTATTTTATTTTTTGTTTTCCTATAGGCCTTTTTGCCAGTTTCCTCTGTGAGTGATCAGGAGGGGCTGAGAGCAATGGTTTCATGTGGGTAATAATTAAAAGTGTGGGATAGAGGCCACACAGGCTCCTGCAGATTCAGACGCACACGGAGGCATTTCTCTCAACGCCCAAGGATACTGTATTTTGATATTTGGCTTTATTTCCACTTAAATATGCTGTTTTCAATCAAAAAATAAATCAAATTCAATGCCTGAAATGTAAAAATATTGCCTCAGAATCATCTTGCGACCCCCACTTTGGAAACCACTGCTGTTATTAACACATTTTGTCTATGGGGGACGATCGATCTCGATTTTCGATTCGATTTGATTTTTTCATCATAACGATAAATACATGTAGCTGATTCACGAAGTTAGACATTATGTTTTATGCAAACCTCAGCTCAAACAACAAATGCTCTCCTCCAGTTTTATTGACGCACAAAAATCTTCCCTCGTCTCGCCCAAACTCCAAAACTAGGAGCGGGTTCATTTCCGCCAAAGAAATTATAAAGTCCCGTGACGATTATTGAGATTGACAAGAGTAGAAATTGCGATTATGATTAAATTTTGATTAATTGCTCAGCCCTGGGGGGAAGGCGGTACTTAGTGTAATCTATGTCATGAAACACTAGGAGTTATAGTAGTAAGTGTGATAAATACATTTATAATCCGGACAGCAGCATTAAGTATGACTCCTCAATCAGACTGTAGCAGTGGAAATGTGCAATACTCACAGTGGCCACTAGATGGTCTAAGAATCAAGAATAAACGATCACTGTAGGAATGAGTAAAAAAAAATACAAGTCAGAAATTGGACATGGCTAAAGCCCTTTATTAAGAAATATCATGTCAGCTTTGTCCTGGTTTAAAAATCTGAACGAAGACACAGAGAGGACCGTCTCTAGCCTCGACTGAGCTCAGTGCAAAGAATAATCCGGATAACAAACAGCAAATAACAGAAAAACAACAACAATTGTATAAAGTGCATGTTTTGAGAGAGCGCCCCCTTGCTGAAAGAGACAGCAAGGGCCACACACTGAAGAGAAAAACAAAACATGAAAAAGGGACATGGATACAGTAATAATGCATAATATGGTTCAGTCTTTGTATTGACATTCATAATACCTGAAATCCAGTTTAGATATCACATCCAGTGGTTTAACATGCAAACAGCCTCACCATTTATTTCTACAATTACTCATCTACGTACAACTTGTCAGTATTCTGACAATTTCACACATACATGCACCCGAATCCAGTTTATACCCGCTCCAGTCCAGGCTTTACATTGTATTGTACAGCACAGTGACAGCTCTATGCTTTTTATCTGCTGATACTTTACGAGAACGTCTAGACGAGGTTGAATGCCCTCGTCCCTGTTTTTGTGCGAGTTCCGCCCTGTCAACGACGTCCTCTTTTTGGCAACAAGACGTTGTGTTATCCGGAGCGGTTTGGTTAACAGAAAGAGGTAATTTTTCAAGATTCGAGAGATGTGCAAAGACTTTTTGCTTCTTCCACAAGTCATCCGTGTGGAGTTGGGATTTGTAGCTTTTGGAGTGCAACAACGTGAGGTCCAAGTCATTCAAATCATTTGCCGATAGCTCTAGACAGTCAAGTTTGGCCAAAGAGGCTGAGCGTTTCATCAGCGAAGGCGGGGTTAGTCCAGCTTGGCGTAGCCGCGCCTCTAGTTCAATAGCTCTATGCCATCCCGGGAACTCCAAAGCTCTTTTTGCCTCTGCATTAACAGACCTTGCAGCAATGTCTAAACTTGAATAGCCATGCGTGTCCTTACAAAATTCAGTGTCCATTTTGTCAGGAAGTTGATTCTCAAGATCAACCCCATCATAAAGAAATGCTTGTAGTTCCTTTAGCGTTTGTTGTATCCGCGCGAGCTCCTGGCTGCCACGCGCTAGCCTGCTTTGAGCTTCACAATTGGGACTACACCCCAAAATCCCAACTTGGTCAGTGTCCGACTCCTTCACAGTTGCCCCGTCTACAGTCACTTCTCTGGGCGCAATGTCTTGGCTTATCGTGTTATGATGTCTTTGGGATGGGACTGAGGTATGTGAAGATGCGCCTACCGTCTGGCTATCAGTGTCCTGTGATGTCTCCGTTTGGCTTTCAGTAGATGCGCTTACGGCACCTAAAACTTGGCTACAACTTGAATTATGAAAATCTGAAGCCTCAAGTATTTGAATGTCTTGTTTTGACCCTGTTTTATCACAGTCTTTGGCCTCTTCCTGAGTGTGGCAATGGCTACACGAGTTGAAATTGTGAGAAGGTTCATTTGCCTGCTGCAGAGAGCGGATAAGGGAGTTTTCGTTGCTCGGGGAATGTAAAGGCGACCGCGGACTTGTAGCCAGCATCTCCTGTTTGAGTTTCTGCTCTAGCTGCTTTGTTGCTCGCCGCACCGAACCAATCGGCCACTCGCTGGACAACGCTGAGGCAGACTGGAGTGTTGTAGGGGGCTGGCGGGGCCTGGGTCATCCTCTGATTCGGGTTCGGGTTCTGGGCTGCTGAGCTGAAGAGTGGGGGCGGTCGGTGGAGGGAGCGGAGATGAGGGAGAGGTGGTTGTGGTGATGGGAGGAAGAGGAGGAGAGACGGGGTGAGATATGGCTTCGAGCTCTGTGACGATATGGCGGACCGATACGCAGTTGTCATGGTGAGGGTTGGGGTCGGCAGCGCCGTCTTCAGACTGGGAGGAGAAACAAGAAATCAGCTTAGGTTTGGCAGTGATAAATTATAGACCATTACACTTAAGCATTACAATGACTTCTAAAAAGGAGTTAAAATGTCCCTTCTAGAGGCTGACCGATATAGGTTTTTCTAAGGCCGAAGCCGATTTTTTGGGATTTTTAATTGGCCGATGCCGATGAGCACGGCGAATATTTTTGGCCGATTTTTCCAAATGTAATATAATCCTGTAAAAACACACTACTTGACCACTCCAGCAGTGGCCGATCTTATTTTATTACATTAAATTATAGTTTCTGTCCCAGCTTTGATTAGTTTTCGTTAGCATTAACATACTGCCGTTAGCATTAGTATACTGTAGCTACGGCATTTTGCAAAAATACTGAAGTTAAAACGATTAAATTCTCCAGGTTCTGTGCTTCAAAATGACATGCAGCATGTCCATATTCACTGAGGTTCAGTTGGTGAAACTTGTGTTTAACAAACTTGTGGCTAACCAATTTTCATCACGATGTTTCTGTTCCCCTGAGGCCTAGGAAGTTGTGGCTAAGTCATTTTAAAGCCATGACTTACAGTGGCGAAAAAAAATTTGGTCAGTTCCCCATTTCCAATGAAAACGGGAAGTCTCCATCATGTTTGATCCCAGAGATATCGGTTTTTATCGGCACTAGATTGGCCGATAGCCGATATTGTAAAATCCCCAAATATCGGCCAGACTATACACCAGTCAACCTCTAGTCCCTTCATTACCATTTTAAATAATGTGCACACTTTGCCAACATGTATAGCAAACAGAAACTGTGCGTATACCTGGCTGTCTCCACTCCCAGGTTTGTCGTCCTCTGTGGTACTGGCGTCTTTACTTTCCTCCGTGGACGGCGACGAAGGGAGCGCTGCGAGTGGACCCTGCTCCGTCTGCCTTTGGGGTCTCCCATCATCTTGGGCCAGCCCTAAAAACTTCTCCCGGGCGCTGAAGAAATCTATGCTGTCCGCGCTGTGCGTGGACGACCCATCCGCCTCGCCGCGCCCGTCTGTTGGGTCGTCAATGTGCAACTGACTCGGGTTATTGTTGTCGTCGCTTTGAGCAGGCGGAAGTAGAGGTACTATGGGACTGAGAGGCGTGACCTTTTCGCTCGGCAGATCCGACAAGTCCTGTATGTCTGTATCGGTGGATCCCAATGTAAGGGGCGAGGTGTCTTCCGAGCTACTTTTTCAGGCAAATCCAGAGAAAGCTTGGGTTTAGGCACCGAGTTGGCGAGCTGATAGGCGGCTAACTGGACATGCGGGATTTTGGGAGTTGGGGGTAATATGTGAATGGAAGGCGGGGGGTGGGGTATAGCTGCAGGCACGGTTATGGCGACGCGACACGAACCGTCCGCCCTCTCCTCCGGGATAACAGTCGCCGCACGCGGTCGGGGCAGCCTGGACGGGACGCGGTCTGCCGCTACACCCTCACGGGAAGGCAATTCACCCCCGTCGCTGGAGTCAGGAGAGGAGGGCAAGGAGTTGTTTTCAGGATCCAACGCCAGAGCCCGCAGCACGGCCACGCCCAGGAAGTGGTCGAAGGAGGGGGTGGAGTTTATGCTGTTGTTGTTGTGGGAGTCAGAGCGCAGCAGGGTTTGGGACGGGGCTTTGCACGAGGGGTCGGAACGGTCCGAGAGGTCGCTTTCCGAGTGGGAACGCCAGAGCTTGTTGTGACGCTGTTTGCTGTGAGAGGAGAGGGAGAAACGTTTAGACCTTTTCAAAGATGAGAGCTGAGGCAATCGAGTCTTTTGTGAAGAACAGGCACCAACCTGGCTAGCAGAATGCCCTGGTACTCCTCCAGCTGCTTCATGAAGGATGGGTTGGGTTTGGTGACGGAGCGTTTGTCTTTGACGTAATCGAAGGCGGTGTCCAGGTCCCAGCCGTACTCCTTCATGGCGTAGGCGATCACCGTAGAGGCCGAGCGGCTGATGCCCATCTTACAGTGAACCAGGCACTTGGCACCCGCTTTCCTGCAGGACATAAACCAAGCATCTTAGGAGGAATTCATAAACATTAAACACATAAACACTTTTGTCATTCTAGTATCAAAGTATTACCAAAATAGAATTTCAAGAGTTTATCTGGCCATTTGTGATCATAAATAGACCTGGGTACCGTTAATTTCTTTTCAATACCAGTACTTTAACAATACTTGGTTTTCTATACCGATACCGTAACGATTTTTAGATACCTACGCTAAATTATTGTCATATAGAACCATAAAACAGATTAATAATGTTAATTTATTCATTTTCTTTCCATTTGTATAATTTGTTTGAAGTGAGGCAACCAAGAAACTTCCTTTTAAAGTTATTTTTCCAATTTTTTCCCCCATAAATGATCCCCAATGTCCCCCATTTCCCCCCCAAATTTTTCCAGACATTTTTAATTTTTAAAAGTTCCCCCCCAATTTTGACCCAAACTTTCCAATTTTTTCATTTGTTTTCCAACTTGTGTTTCACTTTTTTTGAAAACTTTAATATACTGTAAAGATTTTATTTCTTCATTTTTTTGATACCAGTAGTACCGAAACCTTTTTTTCGATACCAGACTGGTATTGTTTAACTGTACCCAGCCCTAATCATAAATGTCCAAACAGCCTGGATAACTTACTTGGCTTTGGTGATAAACTTGTAGGTCTCGTTCCAGTACTCGAGCAGATTGGTGGCCTCCTCGTCGTACACTCGGATATTGTGGTATTCGAACATCCCCGGGAAGAAGTTGTCGATCTCTCTGGTCACGTTCAGTATGTAGCGCACTCTACGGAACGGGCAGGTAGAGAGGGAGAGACGGGTTAAAGAAATGACCTTAACTATAAAAACCACCACAGAATCGTATTATTATTAAAGTCGTGTTGCAGGCCGCGCTCTCCTGCCTCGGCTCAAAACCTAATTTAATGCAACAGTGGCTGCGTGAGTTATAACCACATCGAGGTGATCCTTACCCGCTGTTCTGCAGCTCCTCCAGGTTAGAGGCGTTCCACTCTGAGCCCTGCAGACAAAATGAAGCCAATTAAAATGTGTGAGGGGAAAAAACATATATATACAGTAGTTCTGAAAGGTCAGCACAAAGTCACCTAGATTACTCGTACCACTAATTCACATTACATGAGCTACTAATATTTATTTTTGGTAGTTCATATTTCCCATCGTTGCCATGTTGACAGTAGGGCTGGACTAATTGCTACAGTTTACTAAACCATTACAAAGCTAAAAGAAAATAAGCCACCAAAGCAAAGACACACATTTTCACAAATAGTAGGATAACTTTGCATGACAAGGAAAGCTCATGCTATTCAATGCACATAATTCAGTAATCTAATTGGGTTCTCACCAGAAAGACGTGGTCGAAAATCTCTGTGGGGCTGTCCATCTGTCCCAGGATCACGATCATCTCGTTGTCAATGAACTCCTTGAACTCTCGCAAATTGCAAACCATTTGCATCTCCAGCTCTGTGCGGATCTGGGGGAGGGAGATGGACATTTTTGAGACTGAGGCTGTAAACGCTCTGACCTAGTCTCCTCAACATAATTAAGCCTAAACTCTTCTTAAAAAAAATCATCCTCTAACCCAACAACAGGTGCAATGACAGTAGCACTAACATTATGCCTGATTGGAGGAAGTATCTCGATAGTACGAGACAAACAGAAATCAAAAATTCCAAATCCTTTACCTCTTTACAGGTGACATTTTCCAGGTCTTTCTGCATCATGATTTCTCGGAGCCGCATTTTGATCAGGCTCTCTGTTCGCTCTCTCTCCGTGGGGCTGCAACAACAACAACAACAAAAGCATCATCATCAATTCCATTTCCCTAAAACAACACGCTGAATATATGAATAATAATAAAAGGCTGTGTTTGAATAGGGACTTGTTACAACACAAAGCAGGAACAACGCAGCTTTTGTTGACACCGCTGATGTTTTCCCGAGCACCGTTACTATACACACTTTGGTATGGGCCGCATTTAGCCTTCGTACGTCACACTGATGATAGCCACAAGTGGCCTAATGACCCCTCGGGAGGACAGGCTCACGAAAGGATGCCTCGTGTTCTCTGGAGTGCTTCTGACTATTGTCCCATAGAGTTCGGCAGTGTTATTTAACCTCCCTTCGTCTCTGTGATGGAAAATTTAAGAAACAAGATTTACAATGTGAACACTTTAGAGTCAAAGAAAAATGAACAAAGACTCGTGCCTCTAAACAGACTTACTCGATCTGTAGCCTGTTTTTTGTAAAGGTAAAACCTACTTGGAGAAACTGCTATTTGAGTGCAGGGGAAACTCTTTGAGCTTTCAAGTCTAATTTATGTTGCTGTGTAGCACAAGTACGAGAAGCAAACATACTGTATTAACCTCTTAACCCCCGCTTTAACGGCGCGCAAAATAGGCGCCTATAGGCTGAAAGCTCGTTTTTCACGCTTTTTTTGTCCTCTTTTTGTCATTGAGTTTTTTTGTCGTGTTTTCGTTGCTTTTTCATCACTCTTTTGGTGTGTTTCCATCACTTTTTTTATGCTATTTTGTTGTTTTTTTGTCATGTTTTGTCATGTCTACAGCCTGTAGGCCCGTGCCAAGCCTCATTTGAAAGCTAAGACCTTGTAGTTTCATAAAATATGTGGAAGATCTGTGTGGGTAAAACACTTACAGGTACGGCAGGAATTTACAAATAATGTTAATATCCATACAAATATTAGAATAAATAATTCTGAATAATAAACTACATAAAAAATAAACATATTCATCATTTTTTCCTATTTCATTTGACTTTGCATTTGTGTATATGTGATATTTTTGGAATTTACTTTATCTTTAGCCCGCTTAGAAAACCTGTTATTGTCGTAAAGATCAACCCAACACTATATTCTCACAGACAAACATGGCAGTAAAATATGCCCTGACATGCCCCTAGACGGCCTCACGGGACCATTACTGGACATTATTATCCAAAATGACGTGGCGATTTTATGACGACACAATGTTTAATGAACAACAAGTGAACTTTTATGGAAAGCTGCCATCGGGAATTCAAAGTAAAGCCCGTAATGACGATAATAATAGTAAATCTTTGCCACTTCCCGCTATCTGCACCTGTGATTAGAGGCTAGACCAGGAAGTTATGGCAGTGTCAACAATGGCTGGCTCTGCTGTTAGGTTTTGCAAGTCCAACTAATGGGGATTTCACATCTGAACATGCTGGAAATCGTTTACTGAAGCCGCTAATCTTTTCAATAAATAAATGAGCTCAAAGTTGAGATAAAATCCCTGGTTAAATATTTATTGTGGGCGCGTGATGGCAAAACATTTGTTTGAATACAACTTTTATTTCCCAGTTGTAGCTTCCTGTTTAGAGCAGACAAACTAGACACTGTGTTGTAATTTTGTATCTGGAGAGTTCTTTCAGATCAAATGTAAAGAATCAACGTATACCTGTCATTTTCTCTTTGCATAACACTGTTTTTATGACCAGATCTATTTTAGTACCATTAAAATATGAAGTCACTCGACTTTAATCAAATCCATACAACTTTAGTTTCCACAAGCATCACCTATAAAGTGCAGCAAACAAACAGAAGGCATGTTTATGAAAAAACCCAGCTACTGTATATCTGCTTTTGTCAATTGAACTATATTACTAGTAAGGATGGGTATCGAACCCCGGTATCATAACGGCCCCGGTGTAAAGATTTTAAACTACCCCCCAGTAATTTGAAATCAATTTCAAGTTACCCCCGGGGGTATAATGAACGCGATTTCAAGCTACCCCCCTTGATTTCAGATTACCCCCCTCTCAACTGCTTTCTTACCTTAGCCCTAACCTTAAGGATAGTGGAGTTTACAAGATAACCCTAACCTTACCTTAAGGATAGTGGATTTATTTATTGATATATATTATTTGCAAGTTTGGAGCAGAAAAATGTAGAGTAATAAAAAATAAATATAGGCCAAGGATTAATGCCTACTTATACAGTAGCCTCTAACTTTTTTCCTTTTAAAGTACCGATAAGAGTACCATTAAAGTACCGTTGAGTAGTACTAATTGAGTAGTAGTATTGATAAATCCTTAATGATACCCATCCCTAATTACTAAAGTAGAGTTCATTGTGCCACCCATTTCCTAGAAACCCAGGAGCAATACATGTATTTGTTTAAATGAACTGGTATACATACAGTACAAGTTTAATTTCATTCAATTCAATATATTTAACCTCTTAACACCCAACTGAAGCCAGCATATTTTCTTCAGTTTGGCGTTACCCAAATCTAGAAGCTTCTTGAAAAAAGTGTCAAAAAAAAGCAACACAAATGTGTGACAAAAACGCAACAAAAAAGCCTCCAGAGAGCAACAGAAAAGTGACAAAAAGCGATGAAAATGTGGCAAAAACCAAAAAAAAAAAAAAAAAAGCGAAGGGAAGAAAAAAAGGGGGGGAAAAGGATGACAACTCGGCAAAAACGCGAGGAAAAAGATCCATTTAGATGAGTTTTGTAGGTCTTAGCTTTCAAGTGAGGTATTACACTGGCCTATAGGCTGTGACCTTATGGATTTGGGTGAAGCTGAACTGGAGAAAATGCACTCGGGATAAGGCGGGGGTTAAGAGGTTAAATGTGCTCAGTTTTATTTTGTATATTAATGGCATAGTGGTAAGAGCATTCAACCAGAGATATCAAACACTCAATTGCAGTTTCTCAATCATTCAAGTCTTATTATTTATTGTGGACAATGACGGTGATATTCTGAGCTAGGTTAATTATCTTAAGCTAACCATGCCAATGCCTATCTTTCAACTGAAATGACCTTAACTTTTATTTATTCCGCTGCCAATAAGGGTCCCCCTTCAAGGCCATCGACACCTTCATCTGGCGTCAGTGCCATCTGTCTCGTCCTATCCTTTATAATATCAATCTTTCTGTCCAATCATCTGCCTGCCTGTCACCATTTTTTCCAAACATAAATCTGACCAGCTCATCGCTCCGCTATTTCAGACCCCGGGGGCTTTCTTAAGTCCGCGTGTGCGTAACATAAAGAGACACCACAAATAGGTAGCAAGCAGAAGAGCGCACCTAACCCCGGCCAGCAACCACTGGGGGAATTTCCCTGCTGTTGGTAAAGACATAAATCCCACGTCCCGCGTCATTCCCTGGACTTTCTTTAGGGATTTTTTTTCACGGATTTCATAATGTTTCTTGAACTACAAAGCCATCCATGTCCGGCTATGTTCAATATTAACTAAGAATAATCATGCCTTTGTTGTCGGAGCCTGGGGACATGTGACCTCCCTATCCCATTGTCTAAGTAATGGCCCTCTCCTGAAGTGCGCCAACCTACAGCTACGGGGCCTATGGGGAAAAAAATGTTTCCCCATAGACCTGAGGTGAGAAAGGAGACGTCTCTATTTGAGCAACAGGGAAAAACAACTTCTTTGAACAGCTTTTCTCTGAATTTGCAGGGCGTTGTTACTGTTTGTGCGAATGCAGGAATGTTTATGAGATTTATGCACTTTCCGTGGATGGGGTCAACATTAAATTGTGGAGATCAAAGTATTTACAGAAAATCCTGATTCATAATACGGTTTATGTGAAGTCTTTTCTAAGCATATTGTTTCATTTAGGATCAGTTCTGCATAACTGCTCCCCAAATTGTAGCAAAGGCTTTCAAACAGTCAAGTAAATATGTTTTGCATCCCATTCAAAGAGCTTAATTTTCTCTAGAAAACGTTCCGCTACAGTAAAAAAACCTCTGGATGACTGAGAGAGCTTATACAAACACTCCCCAATTTATTTCAAAAGACCATCGTGTCAACAGCTTTTAACCCCCGTCTGAACCGAGCACATTTTCTGCTGTTTGGCTTTACCCAAATCTAAAAAGCATCAAAAAAGCGACGAAAACGAGGACGGAAACATGAAAGTGACAAAAAAGTGCCGGAAAAGCAACAAAAAGCGACAGAAACGTAGCAAAAACATGACAAAAAGTGACAAAAACCATCGTCATCGTCTAACCCCATGTTCAAAATTCAAAATATGTCAAATACGAAAAAAACAGCTGACATGGATAATATTAGTTAGCGAGCCGTGCGTTTTCTTACAAGTCGGTGAAGAGGACGGGGGAGTGGGCACGGTGAGACTCCACGTCCTTCATGGCGTTCCACTCGTTGATGCAGGTCTGGCTGGAGGAGACGCGGCTCTGGTAGTAACTGACCCAGGTCAAGAACAGGCTGCCGGGGTAGTAGTTATGGCACCGGGCCACGTCGCAGGCTTTGTGGAGGGACTGCAGGGCGGACCTAGAGAAAAAGAATGAAACAATAAAAAGCGGTCACACATACGCATTTGCAATTGAAACCATCAACGTTTCCTGTGACAGATGAACTCAAAACAGAGGGGACGTTCCATTTTTATTGCCCCGTAGGTCAGGGGGAAAAAAAAAAACTCACCACATGGCTTGGACAGAAACGGGCTTGAAGACGTGAACCCTGTTGACCGTGGAGACACTAAAACCGCTGCAACGAGAAAGAGAGAAGAGATACAGGTTCAGAAAAAGCAGGACGCATTACAGTTAAACAACAAAACAAACGGCTCTGATGCAATGTGTCGGCCCTAGCGCACATCCCTGGGGAGCACTTGGAGGAAGAAGGTGTGGCATCCTGCAAGCGCTGCGCTAAAATGCACGGCAGCTGAAATATCTAAAATGTGTGAGTCAATTGAAATGATACCCTTTCCCTTTTAGCTTCTATATAAGCCATTTGTAGTTTTGTAAATTTGTAGTTTGTATTTTTCCAATTGTCCGAGCCGTTATTGTTTTGCATTAGCGCGTCCTTGTGTCTCACCCATCTCCGTCCAGGTGAATCAGGGTGTCGCTCCACAGAGGCAGCACGAGGCCCACGCTGCAACAGCTGGGAGGAAGAGAGGAAGAAGGGAGGGAGAGAGAGCGTTACAACAACAAAGCAACAAAACGAGCCGGTCAGGTTTGACACAATGCAAGGATATGTCCATGCCCTTTCCAACCGCACGCCCTAATTACTGTCAAAATAATAGGAGACACTTCTGTTCCGTGTGTTTGCCGAGTGCTGCGCTCTCACTTCAACACATGCTTTTATAGAGAAGTTGTAGCGGTGCTAATATTAGGATCAACCTTTTAAACCCCCACCTTAACCGAGCACATTTTCTCCAGTTCAGCTTTACCCAAATTTAAAGGAGGGGGTATTATGCTTTTTTCAATCACATAGCACCAGTCTATAGCATACTACAATGATGACGTAACCTTCTGTTGGTCTGTATATGCAGTAAATTAAAATAACTGCCTTGAATAAAATTGCTCTCTCAAAATAGGCCTCTGTCTCTTTAAGAAGCTTTCCGACACGCCCCCTTCAGCACACTGCTGTGGCATCTAAACAACAACACTGTGCAGGGAGGGGGCTCTGCTGAGCTGAGGAGCAGTGGTTGGTGGCTTGGCTGGTGACAAAAGGTCCAGAGGCGTCTCCAGGAGGTGGGGGCGTTCCTAGGAGGACTGAGGCATAGCTACACCTAAAATGGCTGCCGTCTAAGTTTTTACTGATTACTCAAAAATATGTGAATGAGCCAAGGCAACACTCCAGGCATGTGTTTAATGAGGGAATGACATAATAACATGATATAAAGCTTGAAAAAGTCGATTTTACATAATACCCCCCTTTAAAAGCTTTTCGACTGGAGGTTACAGCATGGTTTCACTTTTTGTTGCATTTTTGTATTTATTTTATTTTTTTACTTTTTTGTTGCATTTTGTTGTTAATTTTGTAACTTTTTGTTGCTTTTTTTGTATTTTTAGTCAATTTTTTTTTGTTGCGAAAATGTGCTCGGTTAAAATGTGTTTGTTTCGTTTTTCATTACAGAGGGAATAACGTGGTAAAAGCTTTATATAAAAAAAAAAACATCTGCTTTGATGTATTTTGAAGCTAACCTACTCTTTCGGTACAGTTAAATACTTCTTCCACCCTTTGTTACTACTTCATTTTATCTTCCTCCGCAGCCCACGACTGTCCGGTTCCTCTGTCACTGACCTATCAGAGGAAACAAAGTCCATGCCCAGAACAATGCTCTCCTCTGTGTCCTGTCGGCCGTTGGTGGAGACGACCACCATGTAACGTGTGATCTGCGGGAAGGCACTCTCCAGACGCACAGCCTGCAGCAGACACACAAGGAAATCAAATAAGACAACAGCAAAGCAGGACTTACAAAGTGCTATAAAGTCAGTCTTAATCACACACACTACTGCAGATCAATGTAATAAATCTTGTGCTTGTGTGTGAAATGTACTGAACAAGTACAGTATATGCTTGGCAAGTATCGTGCAGTGCAGTTTTATGTTACTAACCAGTCGTATGGTGTCCTCAGGCCGCAGCAGCGTGAACATGGTCTGGAGGTGTTTCTGGAGGTCACCTGGATGGAAATAGAGCCACGTTATCATCGAGTTTCAGCTTTATTTTAGTCCAGAATAATGAGATCCTGGGTACGGTTTCGTTTGGCCCGTGGCAAGTTTCACCTCCTGTTCACACCAGTGACCCAATATCGCCTTTCCTCCCGCGCACAAAAAGACTCCGCACATGCTTTTGATTGTAGTTTCCCCAAATACTTGTTTAGACAGGCAACATAAAACCCGCTTCTGTATCAGTTGCAGCGTTAGTTTATTTGAATAACGCCACGTTGAATTAAGGGCGTTTGTTCAAAGTTCATACAACAAACCTTTATTGTATTTTGGGGTCAGCAGCAATACACTTTTTATTTAGTCCAGAGTAAAGATTCAGGGTATTTGTAAGCGTTTATAAATGTACAGAAAACTACACTGATTGGTGTGAATAAGAGAATACGACTATGACGCTTTGTTTCACGCTGTAGCATTTTGAGCTCGTCTGCCTCTGTTGCGACATAGCTGTTAGCACCAGCTGTTAGCCACTGATGCAGTTTGTGTTCATTAAAACCAGGGAGGGCTTGTTTAATCTGGAGGTATTCAGGAGCCTTGAGTTCAAAGTCACAGGAGAAATCCAGAGACAGACCAGCTGTGGTGTTTGAAGACATATTTGTGTAGGGCGGGGAAGTCAAACGATTAGACTATTTTACTATTAACTGTAGCCTAATTGTTCGGTCACAGACATCAGGTTGTTCTCACGACCCCAGCCAGGGGGTCTATAAAACTCTACGGGAGATTCAAAGTTTATAGAAGAAATAAACCAAATGCAAAATCCAGAAATGCTGCCATGATAGATATAGGGAGATTATTTCATTTACAGTACACATGCAATATTCTTAAAGATTCCAAATGAAATATCCTTTTTTTTTTTTTTTATGTAAAAAGACAAATCTGATGTAAGAAGAGTGCCTCGTTGTTGTGCCTGTATTTGACCAAAACCTCCTTACATTTGACTTTTTGAAATGTCATATTTAACATGTGGTCAAAAATCATTCCTACAATCACATCTTATACATCTTACGTGTACTTAAAAAAAATATATATAAAAAAATAGTGAAGTGAAGAAAAAAAAGAAAAAAGAAACATCTTTGATTCATTTGTGCAGACAGATAACGCATTGAACTTTGTGCCAGATATTGTTTGATGTGAAAAGACCTAGTAACTACAAATATATATCTGCATTTTGACAGTAAAAAGATTAGTTCTACCTGTCCTCTACCTCTATATTAAAATACTTGCTCTCTAGAATGATATGTCACATGAAGGCAACCTGTTGACAAAGTTAACAGCTAAACTAAACCTCTCACCGGAGAGGTCTAAGCTAGATCAAGCAAGGGCTTTTTATTCATTCAGTCCTAAGCATGGCGTACATTTGAAATAATGACATGTCTGCGGTGGGCAGTGGCCACTGGGATACCTGTGTGCTTGTTCCAGCGCTGGCTGAGGCGAGGCGAGGAGCAGGGGGTCGGGCTGTTGCCGCGGGGCAGAAAGAGTGCCGCTCCTTTGACCGTGAGGAAACTCTCACTGATGCTGAAAGACGAGAACAAACACCAGGCCGTGAGTCAGAGAGCCATCCGGGCCAACTCATCTCACTTGAATGTTTGGGAAACAAGTTTTTACGCAACGCGATATTACAGCTTGTATGGCTATGTATGTAATAATTCCTAGTCAGTGCACGATGACGGATTGATTGAGCACTTGAGTTAGTATTCAAAGAGTCTTTTTTTAATACTGTAAAATCTTAAACAATGAGGTAAAGGGGCAACAACAAGGGAAAATGAGGCAAGACCGATCGATAGAAAAACGGCTTCTGATTTGAAATGCACAAGAGTATCGAGATCAGTTTGGGTCATATTAGTAGTTTCTAAAATCTTGCATCTTGCCCTGTGTACTACTTGCTGTCATTTTTCTTCTCAAAATCTGGACTACGCTGCGCATTGTGAAGTGGCTTATGTCACTCTCACAAAGCTCCATTCATGAGATCCGCAGACGCTCTTCCCCCCAAATAACCGCTGAGCGACCGACACGAGGAAAACAAGCTCTGAACACAGTGTACCCTGCCCTCCCTCAACATCTCACATCTGGGCTACACACACACACACACACAATGCAGCAGCCAAAAGGGAGGAGAGTGAATACGCAGCATTTGAATGGCAAGAGACTCCTCCAACGTTTCCAAATCTAGAGAAGAAGATCAAGATAAGCTTAAGCATTGCTGAATCCACCTTTTGGATTTGTAGAAGTAAAACATACAGGCAAAGGTTGGAAGAGTTGTCCAAAAGTGTCCCACGTTATGTAGACTCGGGCTCATCAGGACATCAGCAAATACTTCAGCACTACAGGATAAATCATTTGTGTCCGTAAAAGATCACAAGTAGCCAGATTTCTTTGCCGCAAAGCCCCGCGGGTCATGGACTGTATAGTGTGTGGCCGTTCCCCCCCCCTCTCTCCCAATAAATCGAATTAGCTGTGACTGAAGCTGCCCCGAGGAGGTACGTATGGCACGATAAAAAACAAGTTCGCTCAGTGGCATTGTGAGGATTCTTTGTGAGCTCGCATGAGAACGAAAAGACTGGAGGGCTTGTCCAGGCCTTACCGTAGAGGCACAGTAACCTACAGTCACACAAAATGCCATTAAAACAGGTGGAGAGACCCAATTTCTTGCAGATAACGATCAAAGAGCATGTGACCGAGGAGAAGTCGACCGTGAGGAGCAGCAGCAGAGTATTCAAAGAGAAGAGATGGGACATGTTAATCAACAGATCACTGATGTGTCACTCTTGTTGTGGCGATTTTCTCCTTTTCATATTGTATTTGTGAGAACTTGTTTAGGAATGCTTTCCAAATTAGATCATTCCAGCTCAACGCACGAATCAACGATTAAGCTAAAATGTAGGCTTAAAGAGGGGTATTATGCTTTTTTCAATCACATAGCACCAGTCTATAGCATACTACAATGATGACGTAACCTTCTGTTGGTCTGTATATGCAGTAAATTAAAATAACTGCCTTGAATAAAATTGCTCTCTCAAAATGGCTGTACTGAACGTCTTGAAATAGGCCTCTGTCTCTTTAAGAAGCTTTCCGACACGCCCCCTTCAGCACACTGCTGTGGCATCTAAACAACACTACTGTGCGGGGAGGGGCTCTGCTGAGCTGAGGAGCAGAGGTTGGTGGCTTGGCTGATGACGAAAGGTCCAGAGGCGTCTCCAGGAGGTGGGGGCGTTCCTAGGAGGACTGAGGCATAGCTACACCTAAAATGGCTGCCGTCTAAGTTTTTACTGATTACTCAAAAATATGTGAATGAGCCAAGGCAACACTCCAGGCATGTGTTTAATGAGGGAATGACATAATAACATGATATAAAGCTTGAAAAAGTCGATTTTACATAATACCCCCCCTTTAAGTATATATTACGGAGTACAGTTGTGTATTTCAAGTTGAAACCTGCCAATTATATTTCTGGGTCATTTGTATTTTTAAAAGAAATGTCCATGTTCCTTTCTTTATGCCTGAACTGCTACCTTTCATTTTAGCATCAGGCCTCGCCCTGAAGAGGTAACTGAGATGTAGAGCTAAGATGACAGTACAAAGTAAACACGTGAGTCCCCTGGTGTTAAAAATAGAACAAAACAGAGGAAACACTGGGAGGTGGCTCGGGTTAGTAATAATAAAGCTTCATTATAAAAAGGTGGTTTCACAGCCTCCGGGTTCCAAACGTTGGCGGAGGGGCTGACGAAAGCAAAACGTAACAGTACGCAAAAAAACCTCTAGGTCATCTCCATGGACCGAGATAAAGTTTAACCAGTGTTTTGGATGTACTCGAGTTGGACAGTGTCACAAAGTTAAGAGCAAATGTTGGTCAGGCCAGTGTCAATGTCAATCTTATGTAAACTGCGTCTTAACATGTCTCTAGTCGAAAAGAGAGTGAAACTTATTGGTATTGAAAGAAGGTCGCCAAAACAAGTTTGGTTCCAGTGAGGTTAATAGTGGAAAAGAAACACATTAACTACTGCTGTACATCATTTCACAACTTCCCCCTGGAACTTAGCAACAGGCCTGCCCTCCCTGAACCTGGACAGTTCACTGGGGTCTACACACACTTCTTTGGTTTCACACGGCGCTGTCTAGCCGTTTAGCCTCTCTGTCATCTCCTTTTTTTTTTTGCTGTAACTCCATCCCTCCGTCCTTCCATCCGCCCTTCCTCAAATCTGCTGAGACAGAGCGGAGGGGATGATGGACCGGAGAGAGGCGCAGACAGAGAGAAGGAAAATAAACAACGCCACCAAAAAAATTACTAAACATGCTGAGCTTATTCCCCCACGGCGCAAGCACTGTGCTGACCCCGCCGTATCCGCTTCCTCAATACCAGCGCTGGTTCGTCTCCTGTCCTACTTCCCAGGATTGATAGGAGTTCGAAAACTTTCTTTCAACCTTTAAATCGACATCTATTTAACCGGAGGAACTTCAACTGTTTATGAAAATAATAAGACACGGGAGACACACGCACCAATATTTCCATTTGCTTAAAATTCGTGGGGAAAAAACAAAGAGGTTCGCAGCGAAAACGTTGATAGCATCGCTTTTCCGCTTTGCCTTGCCTTTCTGGGTTCATCACAACAAATCTATCTCCTACCGTGCACCAAGTCATTGGGTTTGCCAATTTCAATGAGGGGCACTATTCAAATAAACATCTCCATTAGCGCTTGGGAGTTGGGACAAGCACAAACTATACATAATAATTATTTGAGCTAAATGTAAAATGTATTGCGTGGATAAACTTCAGCAAAAATGTCAAGTTTACAAAAGGTTCTTAACTAATTAAACTTTAGGGCAGACTTCTTCAACCTTCCATGACGAGCTGCAGCCTAAATAAAAACACAATCAAAATCTAAACTGTGCAAGCATAGCAATCTAAGTGACAGCAAAGTATTTTTATGGGACACTGGGCTGTTCCCCCCCTAACCCTCTGCTCTGCATCATTGGCCCTCCATATTCCCACACGGCTCCATGTGGTTGGCAGTGACCATGTATAGCAGTGCTACTGTACAATGTCATCCGTAATATAAGCCCGTGCTCTGCCCAAGAACCCGGCATGCAGGGCCGCGGTGCATGTGCAGCCTGCAAACCCAATCATATACTATACTGCAAGTGAGAAACAAGCAATGCAAGAGACTGAGAGCTGGAAATAGACATGCTAAAAATAAACTAGTCCTTTAAAAGTCTGACCTATTGAGTTCGGAGAGGGCTCAGCTGATTTACTGTACAAGCTTTACTACCACCACCTCCGAAACTGAAGTCAAATTAATGGCTGATTGCGTATCATGAAAGTTTGTGGAGTTTACACTATCATCTATCATCTTCTATAGATGGGACGAATGCTTGCCTGCAGCTGGGTTTAATGGACAATAGCTTGGTGTCAGTGTTCAGCTGGCGTTGGTTGATTCTGCATATTGTGGCCTAGCAGGTAGATGCTTCCATTTTTCAAATCGTTAGTTCTGGTCTCATTCTTAACTTTCCCAGATCTGTCCTAAGATCCCAATTCTTAACAAACACAGATTTCCACACTTTTCAGGGATCAAGACATGTATAGTGCACACATATGTTTACAATATACTGAAAAAAGATGTATGCAAATTGAACTGAAACAGATTCAGATTATTGGCCATTTGCAGTACTAAACCACATTGGAAAAAAGCAGTAGAATCAAAGTATTATTCAATGTACTGTATGTTTGAGTAGGAGGGTCATCTTTTGGCCCCTCTGCAGAGCTTATGGTCAGGAGGGAAGAGCGAGGGACTTGTTCGGGCAACTGTCACAGACACAATCATCACTATGTAAGGACCACTCGCCATCGCGCGCAAATAACTGGGTGCCCCCCCTCCCCTCCCCTGGCCGTGGCCATATTAGGAGCAGAGTGGGTTAAATATAGTGGCGCAGTATAAGCGCGCAGGACCAATGCAAGACACAGGGGAAAGACACAAGGCAAGGGGTATATCAGGGTTTGTGTTAGCGAGCGTAGCTAATGCCAAGTTAATGACAAATGTCGCTAATCAGAAAGAGAGAAGAACAATCTGGATGTCACCTCTCGTTGGTCACTGTCAAAATAAGGAAACGCTCGTAGCTCAAGTAAAACATGCTGTGGGCAAAAACTCGGATGGCATACAGAAGCTGAAAGTGGTGTGTCAAACAATAGAGAAACAAAACGGTGACCTAGTTACGCAGGTGTGCAGTTATTTTTGTTGTCATACAAAGCTAATAATACACTACAACAGTCAGAGGATGCTAATTTTGAGTTCCCGGACTCACTTTAGTTTTTTTTTTAAGTGCATTGTTAGCAAAAGTGGGGCACATAAAGGATTGTAGCAGAGTGTGAGGCCGACCCAGCTCTGATAAAAAGGTGGAAGTTATGCCAGGTCAAACGAATGATAGCCCCCAACATCAACTGCTGCAGAAACAGTTGGCCACAAAAATTTGAACTAGCTGACTAGTGGCGGATTCCTACGTCCCTCCTTTCCAGTAATGTTTGTGTACATAGGTCTGTTTGTTTTGCAGCGTGGACTCCGGGAGGTGCGCTAATGTTTAACCAGTGTTTCAAGTTGGTAATTACAGGCCGGGCAGGGCACTGGGTGGACTTTAATGATACCTGGGCGGCTAAATGGCACCTAAAAACACCATTGTTACCTACTCATTTTTATCTGTTGCAGGACACTGTTGGAACGTGACATACTCCAGTTCATGTGAGCCTGATATAGATCAGTGCTTACTGTACATGCCTAAAGTCACACCGTCTACATACTGCAGCCGCACAAGGCATGACAAGACACAGGCTGTAACATTAGTTTGTATAGGCTCCTAAAACTGGGTTTTCACAGTGGTGGAAAGTAAGTAAGTAAAAAGTACAAGTAAAAAGTACAAATTATAGGTACTTTTACTTTACTTAAGTACATTTTATGATTAATACTTTTTACTTTTACTTCACTATATTTTAGAGCCTGTATCTGTACTTTCTACTCCACTACATTTTTAAATTGTGTTAAAGTAAAAGTATTTTATTTTCAAAGTCACCTCTTTACAATGAACTGGTTTAGTCCCAGTCTAGACTTGGTTTAGTGGTTTACTCCTTTAGACCTTCTTTAGTCCTGGTTTACTTCCAGTTTTTGACCTGATTTGATTCAAATGATTTTGAAAAATCCTGCACATTAAACTCTTAAATACTTTTACTTTTTACTTATAAAGTAAGTGCCAAGTTTTACAATGCATACTTTTACTTGTAAAAATGTTATGAGATACTTTTACTTTAAATGTTTGGTCCTGTATCTGCACTTTTACTTAAGAATATCGAGTACTTCTTCCACCACCGGGTTTTCAAAGTGTTGTCTTTCATAAACTTGGTCTAAGCCATAAAATAAAGAGGTTTCAGGTACAATGCAGCACTAAAAAGAAGGTCCAAAAAAAGGTTCTTCTAAACCAAACTCAAGTCTAGCGGCCTGAACCAGGACTATAGCCAGATTAAAGGTGCATTATGGAACTTTTTATGTGGAAAAAAATATATATAAATATTAGTGTGTATTGACCTTTAGTGACCCAGTTGTTAGAACGACACCTTTACTTTCCATCACAGTGGCCTCTATGACGCTCCAGGATCAATTGTTTTTAAGAGTTTCTGGTTTGTTTTCACTGCTGACGGACCCTCTCACCAGAAGACCTACGAAACAATTGATCGTGGAGCGCTGTAATGGCCGCCGTGATCGAAAGTAAAGAGGCGCTATACTAATTACCCACACAGCCATTAGGTCACAAAAAGGTCAGTTGCACACAAATATCAAGTTTGTTTTTTCACATAAAAAGTTCCATAATGCACCTTTAAATCAGAACTTTTTCTTCCTCAAAGAAAAATCCAAACCAGAACATAACCATAAGAGCCTATATAATCAATAACACCAGGTTGAACATTTTATTACTATTCCCTTCTGTCAAATCCAAGTCTCAACCACAGACCAAACTAAGGCATTAGTGGCTGCGTACGCTTGCCTCCTCAGAATAGCAGAGTAAGGTATGTGCGGTTGGGTAAGGTATGGTGGCTGATTCCCGTTTATGGGTCCCATACACTCTGATGACATCTGTGACCCTTCAGAAACATGCAATAAGGAGGACAGGTCAAAGTCCATTCAGTCAGGGACCCAAGCAGAAATCAATGGTCAGGAGTTATCTGCCATTGTTGCTTTGTACTCAAACACTGATTATACAGAGGGGTCATCACAGGTTGAGCTCATTATGTATGATATTGCGAAAAACAACACTGAATCTGTTAATGATGTGCCAATAAAGGATGTTCCCCGTGGATTTTACCGTAACATTTGGTGCGACAACTTCTTGCGCAAACTTAACATGCAATAATAAAAGTGCATTTCCTCATAAAGCAGGGTGCAGCCCGTTAAACCCAGCATGATCACTTCACTCGGCTCCACTTCGCAATCGTGTGCTCAAAGTGGGAGACAGCATGACCAGGCAAGAGGGCGCTACCTGCCTGGTACTTGACCACAAATTGAGTAACAGTCATTGCAATTTCTTGGATTAACCCCCGACATGTTGCTGAACTTGTTGCATACGTCGCCGGTTTACAGTAAAAGAAGCATGCCGCCTTTGATCAAGCATTTTTTTATGAAATTATCTGATGATGGAAACTTGGCACACAAGAGAAGTGCTTTTACCGACATGCCCTTATCACTAAAAATAGAAGCTTATTTGAATATTAGGCACACAACAACAACATGCTTACAAAATTGATTTGAATAATGTTGCTAGTAACTATCGGTTGTATCAGATTAAAAGGAAGTAAACGACAATGGTGGTTCTCAAACTGCAGTACAGCCACAACCTTTGGTACACAGGATTTATATAGGTTTGATTTGGTTTAATTTGGAGACAGTGTTTTTTTCCCTATTCGAATCCAGTTATATGTGTTGTCCAAATAGTGATGTATGGTTAGCTGTAGATTGGTTAGTTTTTAGTTCGTACTTTATCCAAATTGAATCCTAATTTAGACCCGGCTTAGTAGCACTTTTTTCCCCTAATTTTGCATTTTAGTCAATAGGCTCTGTGCGCTTGTGTCAATCATCTTGCTAACCTTTGCCACACGTTTGAAACAGAGAAGCACATCACACAAGCCTCAAGACAAACAACCTGCTGTGAGTAAACATTTCCCAATAAAATGTTTTACGACAGTAGGTGCTGGAGGAGATGTCTGAGCCCGTCAAAGCAGGTGATTCACACTTGGCACGACTCTTATATGGACAAAATGTGGTGCCTACCGGGATATTAGGTCACCAGGAAATATACAGATGTTGCAAACCTCTCACTCAAGTACAGACTATGTTCCCATAAGAATTTGGAGGATGACACAAACAATCAAATGAAATGTGCAGAGGGGTTCACTACTCATTCACAAAAAATGCTATAGTGACCCACTCACCCCAGAGCAGGAATACCACATTAGAGCAAAGTTAGTGCAACAAACACTCACAATTTGTTCACAATAGACTGGCATAACCCTCACTTGGATGGAAGAGCTGCTTACTGTCATATACTCAAGTCATTTTGAGGTATAGCCTACATTCAGTTTGAAAGCATGTTTTTCTATTTGCACTAGTATGCCTGTTTTGAGACAGTAGCTGCGGTTGGGATGACACACGCTTGTTTCCACATACACCATTCAAAGCCCAGTAACACCAGGTAAACCACAAACCACGCAGTCTTCTCCAACTTACAGCTGATTGATTTGGTTCTTGTTGACCACCGCCTCCTCGCTAAAGTAGGGCACCATCTTCGCCCCGCAGCAGGAACAGAAGCTCACCGCAGAGGAGCTCTCCGAGGCGGGCATAGAGCCCAGGGTCATGTCGTCAGACGCGGGCAGAAAGTTGCAGGAGTCCGGGGAGAACTTTTACTCTTCCTCAACAGGAGCGTTTCCTGTGCCCATTTTAGCGATGACCGCTGTTTCTAAAATCAAGTCCGCAGATAAAAAAACGATTACGCAAATTGTTCCGCACAGATGTGCTCAGATCGCGTCGCAATAAAATATAAACAATATCCGTTTAATAAAACAAGTCCAATAATTAGTATAAAAACACGGTAAAAGTCCATATAACAGTCGATGTAAAAACAGTAATCCCACACGAGCGCCGCATGCGGAGCATATGACTGGGAGAAAACTGTCCCGGAGAACTCATCAGAGGGAGGGGTTAACGCACGTGCTTTTGCGAACAGGCTCGGCCAATTACAGCACGAGGGAGGGTCGAACCGCGCTCCTCGCGCCTCTGCCCATGCTCTGCCCCTCCTGTGCACTGTCCTGATACCGGACAGTCTGTGTGAGGCCAGGGGAAATACAGGTGTCTGTGGTATTTACACAGCAGGTGAAAAGCAGGCACCGTTGTCCTTTTTTCTGAACGACTGATTTATATTTGACAAGAATGTGGTCGACTTTATGTCAATTAAAAATCCAAACTGTTTGGATAAGCAACAAAGTAACTTAATTTAGTGCTGTCCCTGGACCAAACAGGCATCAAAACCATAGACCAGGGGTAGGCAACGTCAGGCCCGGGGGCCAAATCCGGCCCTCCAGCAGAGAACCTCTGGCCCTCAAGATGATTTTGAGAAATATTATTACACAAATCAGAGAGTACTTGAAAATTTTTAGAGTTAAAATACTGAGAAATGTGAGAAATACTGTCAAAAACTTCAACATTTCCAAACAGAACACCCAATTAGGTGATATATTATGTACAACACTGGCATTTGTAGAAAGTGGTGCTTTACTGAAATTGTCAGAGGAGACTCTTGGTTTTTTTTACAATGAAGATAATCTGTCTTTTTGGGAAGAAAACTTGCCTACCCCTGCCATAGACTGTACAAATAATAGACAACTCCTCCTCACTCCTTCCTGTTTACCATAATGACCACGTTCGAGGGGGAATTCATGGCAGATTTACAGACTGCTCCTCCCCAGCTCTGACGAAGCATGTTCCTAATAAGGGCATAAGGGCGGGATCTTCACTGTAGACTCTGCCCTTGTGTGACGTGTAGCTCGCGCAGCTCCAATGCTAACAGTCCGACCCTCATTAAGTACAAGATTTCTAAAATGTATCCTACCATAACCAGCCCGGTGCCTCTGATTGTGTCTAACCCAGCGTAATCACAGGAGGAATATTTGTCTCTAGACAGTTCCAAAATATTAGGCACTGGGCATTAAAGGGATATTTCGGGATTCATGCAGTTCTTATATTTGAAGAGTCTAGTTGCGCTAGGCTAGGGCAAGGCTAAAGCATTTCTATGGTAAACGCTAGCCCGCATTAAAAAACAGTCTGGCGCACTCCACAGTGCACCTGAGGTAAATCACTTATAACGCCAGACTAACGATATAAATGTCTGTGTCGATAGGTTAATTTTAACCATTTTGCGTTTAAAATAACTTATATTTGAGCGGCATAAGCTTTGTGGCTGTAAGCTAAGGCAGCGGCGGAGTGATCTGCAAGAAAATAGTCCCTCAAAATGCGGTAATTCATGTGATACAAGGTCAGTTTTATTAAAAAAATTATTCTATTAACACAGACATTTATATGGTTAGTCTGGTGTTATATGTGATTTACCTCAGGTGCACTGTGGATTGAGTCAGACTGTTTTTTAATGCAGGCTAGCGTTTACCATAGAACTGCTTTAGCCTTGCTCTAGGCTAGCGCAACTAGACTCTTCAAAGAAGAACTGCATGAATTTAAGAAAAAAATATCTCCAGACATCAACAACGCTCTGGATAACTAGGAAATGAGGCCCTATGTCAAAAATCCCGAAGTATCCCTTTAAAGTTGTTTTTAACGTATCTAAAGTACAATGGATTCCAATGGGGGACAAGCGGCTATATGGCGGTACTACAGCAATGGCGGCCTCCAGTGACGTCGTCGCAAATGCTGTTAGATAGAATGGACTTTATCAGGAAAAATATCACTTTGGGCTAATTTCAGAAGATCAAAAACCACGATAGTTTTTTGAGATAAGCCCCAAATAACCACGATCAGTGACTGACTGCTACTCATTCTATTTCCTAATCCTATGACGTATTAATGCAGTTACAGTGTCTGTACACAAGGGTTAAGAAGCAATGTGTCCTGTCCAGTTGAGTTTGATGCAATAGATTCAATTAGGAACCACATGCCCTTTTCACTCTAGCACTGGGCTGGACCGAGGACCCCTCTCAGCTCTCCTCCCTCAAAACCTTTTAGTCCTGGACCAGAGTAAGTTAAAATTTGTAAACTTCGAGTTTGTGAAGTCCAGTTTTAGTCTTGGTTAAGTCCTTGTTTATTGACCTCGCCAATTTTCCAGTCTTAGTTCAGGTTTAGACTTTCTTCGTGTTGGTTTTGTTTGACCACTAATGACAGAGATCTACTCCTCTCAGACGTCTATGGCACATACAGTATATGAGGCCATGCAAGCAGCCATTGTCCGCGTGTTGCATAAGGATTGAGAAGAACAAATGAGAAACAGACATGGGCCGAACAGATGTCACCGCATGTAAAGTTCACATAGTGGACTCTTAGAGGGAAAACAAACTTGTCAGAAAGTGTGGTTAGACCGGACTGGACATGACATGGCTTAACTCATTTTTCTTCTTGTAAAAAAAAGACGCTTTTATTGTACAACTCTGCCAACCGTTACCCCTAAGTAAGCTGACAACAATTTGCAAAACACAGTAAAACCCGGGCTCACCTCCTCGCACTCACACCAGCCCGCACTCGAGTGGCCTGTTTGCTAAATCAAAACACATGGGGTTATTGGCATTACGGGAGTTCACAATGAGACGTGTTATTTATCATTGTTTATCAGCATGGAGAGTTAAGGATTGAAAATCAAACCGTTATTAAATGATACTTTGTAACTCGGTTAAGTCTCAAAACCTATTCTCATCTATCCCAAAAAGAGAGAGAAAGTTTTAGAACCACTGCTCTAGTTACGGCAAGATTACATAAAAATGGGGCTCATAATGTCACTTTTTGTTCCAGCTTCAACAACAACCTGAAATTGAATCTGTCAAAACTCAGAGAAACAGGGCCTTTCTTATGTCATGGTGTAGGCTGTGATATATAATGCACGCCTTTGGCACATTTACTGTACCTACTGTCAGGTCGGGAATGTTGTCTAGGATTAGCTGGAAGTGACATTTATCTTGTTTAGGCAAGTCACAATAATTCAGTCGAGATTTATTACAGCGTCGAGCAAATTGCGTAACAAATCTTATTATTCATCAATCGCTTCTTTCATTGTGTTATTGGTTTGAGAACATTTTGTCTTAGTTTTAAGTGAAGCCAAGTTGTAAATGTGTCCTCAAAGTGTTCCTCTTCATAAAGAAGTGAATCGACATGGGGTTCGCAGTCACCGAAGTGAAAAGCTACCCGGTTCAATTCCAAAGGGATGTTGTAGAGTTTACTGAAGTACTTTAATCCCGCTACTGTTTAATATTTACTACTACTGACTACAATGACTACTACAACCACAATCTCGCTCATGAAAGTCTGAACGTTGATAACTTAAAAATGACTGGGTAATATCAAAATTAAATACGTTCAGACACTAAATCAAAGTAGAGCTATGCAGTTCACGTCCTGCATCAGTTGTTTCATTTGTTGTACTTGTGTCATTGGGTTTACTGAGCCACATAACACAAACACCTGTTTCACTTCACGACACTACAGATAAATGGATCACCACCACAACACCAAAGCCCCACTAGATCGCCCCACCACCACCTTGTTCTCCAAGTCACCAGTGCCCTGTGGGAACGGATTTGTCTGTGGTCTGTAACACGAGCTGCCGTTGTGATGTTTTGGTCCGGGCTGTAGTTGCACAATCATCTTTTTCCACTGACTGGGAACGGGCAAAATAAAGAGGTCATAGGGCTTGTTTAAAGAGTCCATTAGGAGTACAAATGTACTCATTTAATCACATTGTTTTGAAGGGATTTGATTCAGAATCAAGTACGTCTGAAAGTGTTGTAGAAAGAATCCTTTTAAATGTAGAGTTTGTAAGTACCGTCAAGTTTTTGACCGTTGTATATGTTGTACTGAGAAGTAAAAATGTTCTAATTAAAAAAAGGAAATAATAATAACAATGACAGTAGTGAACAGAGAAATTTAGTTGTGGAAAGTAGGGCTGAATGATATTGAAGTAGCTTGCGATATGCAATATGGCTGTGAAATATCACGATAACGATATTATTTCGATATTTCACTAAACCGTTTCAAGACGATATGTTCCATTCTGATTAAACACAAATCGCAAGTAATTAATTTTTTAGCAAATTGTGTCAAAACAAGACACTACATCAGGACCAATGGGCGAGGAACACACTTCTCTGTGGTCCTCATAGTGGGGAGCTGACATTGCTGTAATACCACCCCCTGGTGGCCAGGGGCGACTCCAAGAGTACACTTGGGGGCATCGATTCTAATGGGGTTATTGGCATTACTGGAGATCACAATGAGACATGTTATTTATCATTGTTTATCAGCATGGAGAGTTAAGGATTGAAAATCAAACCGTTATTAAATGATACTTTGTAACTCGGTTAAGTCTCAAAACCTATTCTCATCTATCCCAAAAAGAGAGAGAAAGTTTTAGAACCACTGCTCTAGTTACAGCAAGATTACATAAAAATGGGGCTCATAATGTCACTTTTTGTTCCAACTTCAACAACAACCTGAAATTGAATCTGTCAAAACTCAGAGAAACAGGGCCTTTCTTATGTCATGGTGTAGGCTGTGATATATAATGCACGCCTTTGGCACATTTACCTACTGTCAGGTCGGGAATGTCGTCTAGGATTAGCTGGAAGTGACATTTATCTTGTTTAGGCAAGTCACAATAATTCAGTCGAGATTTATTACAGCGTCAAGCAAATTGCATAACAAATCTTATTATTCATCAATCGCTTCTTTCATTGTGTTATTGGTTTGAGAACATTTTGTCTTAGTTTTAAGTGAAGCCAAGTTGTAAATGTGTCCTCAAAGTGTTCCTCTTCACAAAGAAGTGAATCGACATGGGGTTCGCAGTCACCAAAGTGAAAAGCTACCCGGTTCAATTACAAAGGGATGTTGTAGAGTTTACTGAAGTACTTTAATCCCGCTACTGTTTAATATTTACTACTACTGACTACAATGACTACTACAACCACAATCTCGCTCATGAAAGTCTGAACGTTGACAACTTTAAAATGACTGGGTAATATCAAAATTAAATACATTAAGAAACTAAATCAAAGTAGAGCTATGCAGTTCACGTCCTGCATCAGTTGTTTCATTTGTTGTACTTGTGTCATTGGGTTTACTGAGCCACATAACACAAACACCTGTTTCACTTCACGATACTACAGATAAATGGATCACCACCACAACACCAAAGCCCCACCAGATCGCCCCACCACCACCTTGTTCTCCAAGTCACCAGTGCCCTGTGGGAACGGATTTGTCTGTGGTCTGTAACACGAGCTGCCGTTGTGATGTTTTGGTCCGGACTGTAGTTGCACAATCATCTTTTTCCACTGACTGGGAACGGGCAAAATAAAGAGGTCATAGGGCTTGTTTAAAGAGTCCATTAGGAGTACAAATGTACTCATTTAATTACATTGTTTTGAAGGGATTTGATTCAGAATCAAGTATGTCTGAAAGTGTGTTGTAGAGAGAATCCTTTTTAAATGTAGAGTTTGTAAGTACCGTCAAGTTTTTGACCGTTGTATATGTTGTGCTGAGCAGTAAAAATGTTCTAATTAAAAAAAGGAAGTAATAATAACAATGACAGTAGTGAACAGAGATGTAGTTGTGGAAAGTAGGGCTGACCGATATTGAAGTAGCTTGCGATATGCGATATGGCTGTGCAATATCACCATAGACTGTTAAAAAGAATAGACAACTCCTCCTCACTCCTCCCCGTTTACCACAATGACCACGTTCGAGGGGGAAATCATGGCAGATTTACAGACTCCTCCTCCCCAGCTGTGACGAAGCATGTTCCTAATAAGGGCAAAAGGGCGGGATCTCACTGTAGACTCGGCCCTTGCGTGACGTGTAGCTCGCGCAGCTCCAATGCCAACAGTCCGACCTCCGTTAAGTAGGAGATTAAAACAATTTTTATTTCGAAAACCAGCCTGGTTTCTATTTTTTTGACTAACCCATCGTTATCTCAGGAGGAATATGTAGCCATATTAAGTGTTGAAAAAATTGAAACCAGGCATTAAAGTTGTTTTTAACGTGTCTAAAGTCCAATGCGTTTCAATGGGGGCCTAGCGGCCAAATGGAGGTACTACAGCAATGGAGGAGCAATGGCGGCCTCCAGTGTTGCGGTCACAAAGCAGAGCAGCCAGCGGCCATTGAATATCACGCAGACATGGAGACTCGCGAGTCGGACTCGGACTCGAGTCGGACTTAAGTCGCTATTTTTAGAGACTTGTGACTCGACTCGGACTCGTACCATAAAGACTCGAGACTTGACTCGGACTCGTCCCCTAAAGACTCGAGACTTGACTTGGACTCGTGGTCTGAGACTGGTGAACATTACGAGTCCCTTGCGCACTTATTATACTCGCTGTTTTGACGCTTGATTTTGGCTTTTTTGTCGGCCGCTCCCTGTGTCTCTCCTCCACAGTGTGCGCTCAGTCTCTCTCACTCGTCATCGGCTCCTCTGCAGTATGCCCCCCTCCCTGCCGTATGCCCCCTCCCTGCGTGCGCACGCTGCCCTGTCGTGAGTTTGTTGACATCGTGAGCGCGCCATTCGGACTGTACTTTTAGCGATTACGGCGAAATACTAGCCTGGCTAACGCCAGACTAAAATCACAAGTGATATTTAGTCTGGGGACCACCAATTCATTTTCTCGTAGGAGAGGTGTGGTTTACGATTGTTCATAGCCGTTTATTGGGCGCTACGAATGTCTCTCATGCGTCTGCACGTAGCCATAGCCAATCGTATCATGGTATCAGATGACGTATGACGTACCTGCTGTAAACTTTTGAGCTAAACTATTTAGAACACGTTCTAAAGCTTGATCGAAAGATGGCATCGCGTCTGCTGCTGTCATGTTGGATCCGTAAATATTTGTTTATTTTTTTATCCCTAAACAAACTACAAGCTTTATGTCAAATAGCGCGTCATCGTCTTACCGTCCCTCCTCGTTCTGTGATTGGTGCCCAAATCCATGGAAAAATGTCGGCCATGGTCCCCAGGCTGTTGTGAAGTTCGAAAAGATTCGAGCGCACACAGCAGTCTGGCGTTAGCCAGGCTAGCGAAATACAACAGTTTATCTAATTATTAATGAAAAGCCCACCGTGGTAAGCCTTCATTGGGAGTGTAAAGCGCCACAGCGAGAAGCGAGAGTGAAGGGAAAAGGCGGAGTTAACCTCTTAACCCCCACCCGAACCAAACACATTTGCTCCAGTTTGGCCTTACCAAAATCTGATAGCTTCTTGAAAAAAACGTGTCAAAATAGCAACAAAAGAGAAAACAAAGACCAAAAGCTGGCAGTGGATATAGCAGGGTCCTGTCGTGTAGCTACAGGCTAAAGATAGGAGCCTCATGTCAACAGTCTGTAAACCTGCGTTTTCAAGGTAAGACTGGAAGTATTATTATCCACAGTGGAGTTTTACTTTATGGTACAGGGGTCTTCTGTAACATTCTGAAGCTAATACTGCAGACATGTTTGTGACAGAGTACAGCTGTGATAACTATACTGATGTTACTGATGTTACAAAACTGAACTAAGAAATGTAGTGGTGTGGGAGGAATATTTTGAATGAATCACACAGGGCCTGCCTTTGGCCACAGCTTTAGACAGTAGTAAATAGTTCATATTATTTCTGTGTTTTTCTAACTTACCATTGCATTGGGATTGACTGTGAATGGCCTTATGCTTCATGGAAATATTGCGATTTTGATTATTTGTGTGTGGAAGCCCTGGGCTTGAATAGTTGTTTATAATTTACATGTGTTTATTGATTTTAATAGTTTTATTGTACTGTGATTTTAATTAGTGTAAACATAGAAACCATGGGACTTGGACTTGACTTGGACTTGTGGGGTCAGAGACTCGGACTTGACTTGGACTTGTGGGTCAGGGACTTGGACTTGACTTGGACTTGCAGGTCAGGGACTTATGTGCATCTCTGATATCACGATAACGATATTATTTCGATATTTCACTAAACCATTTCAAGACAATATGTTCCATTCTGATTAAATCGCAAGTAATTAGTCTTTTAGCAAATTGTGTCAAAACAAAACACTACATCAGGACCAATGGGCGAGGAACACACTTCTCTATGGTCCTCATAGTGGGGAGCTGACATTGTTGTAATACCACCCCCTGGTGTCCAGGGGTGACTCCAAGAGACACTTGGGGCATTGATTCTAATGGGACTTCAGACGTCCCTAGAACGGCTTAAAAGCCTGGCTCAAAAGAGTTTTTCTTTTTCTAAAAATCGCTATGACCCATGTGACAATGCTGGGGTAGGTGAAATATTTTTAACCACGCTGGTTTTTGTTTAAAAGCCCGAACGTTGGAAGCATTTTCAATGCATTGACTGGCTCCAGCGCCTGTCCATCAAGCTCTGGAGCTCTGTGGAGGCTCAGCCCGCCCTGCGAGCGCAGGGCTTCCCGCCTTTTTGCCCTTTTAAGGAACAGGCTGCGTAGGAGGAGACAGAGCGGCCATTAGGGTGCACACAGGACTCGGGAACCTTTACAATGAAAGGGGCTGAATGAGACCCGCTCATCTTTATTATATTATATCTATGATCAGGACCAAAACAAGACTAAAATGTAACTAAATTAGTAAATATTGAACTAAAAACTTGAACTTTTACACATTTATAAGTTCAATGCATTATTTTTTATTTTCTGAGTTTGCAAAAAATGTGTCAATCTCAGTCAGATGAAGACTTTAATAATAATAGTAATGCATCGGTTTTATATAGCGTTTTTCTGGACACTCAAAGACGCTTTACTTTGCACTATTCATTCACTCCATACTTGGTGGTAAGCTACTATGGTAGCCACAGCTGCCCTGGGGTAGACTGACAGTGCAAGGCAACCAGTCTGCGCCATCGGCCCCTCCGACCACCACCAACTCACACACTACATTCAGGTTTCCTGGTGTTCCCAAACAGTCTCCCATCCAAGTACCGACCAGGCCCTTCCCTGCTTAGCTTCCAAGGTCTGACGGGATCGGGCAGAGCAAAGGCGGTATGACCACTTATCACTTTTGTGATGTTGCTATACATTGTGGCATTGCGATACGGATATTGCATCACCTAATATGGCGATACGATATTATTTGCGATATATTGTGCAGCCAGAGAGAATAAAGCACTAGATGTTAGTTAAAAAAAAAAAAAAAATCACGTAATGTTCCTACTGAGAACCTGTTTTACTATTCCCATCAGAGTAACCCTGCAGTTCATTGGTGCATCCCACTGACTCTGAGAAGTCCAACCACTTGCTGTTGACAGTACAGCTCAGTGGACTTGGACATACACCAGTAAAATGCAAATGTTGAACTGATGTACACTCCTGATTCCACGTGTGCTTATTCACACGCAGCCCTGCAGCGTTTCTCTGGAAGAAACTCCTCTTCTGGCGCAACTTCTGCAATTAAAAAGGTTGAACTCACTTTGCGGTTCACCCAAAAGCCCAATGCAACTATCTGTTTACTTACAAGTGCTCTTATGTATATCACATGCAACCTATTAGCCCTGTTGTTTTATCTGAAAACAATCCCACATGTGTGCACTGGGGATGAAGTATTTTAATTGTTTAAAAATCAAATTCAGAGCAGTGTACATGTTAAACACATCTATAAGACTAGACCATTAACGTTTGAAACTGAAATATGATCTGAACAATGCAGTCTGTGTCTGCAGTCAAATTGTGATTTTGATTGAATTAAAAACCTCTCGTGGGCAAAATCTGAGGAAGCAAAGCAGGTTTTTTTTTTAAAGACAAATACAATAAAACTGTTTCATAAGAAGTGAAGCAGCAACAGCTACAACGCCTTATGCTCAAATGTTTGCAAACCGCTCAGATGTGATACAGGAACACTTAACCTTGAAGAAACAGGGAGGCCAGATAAGACAGACAAAGACCGACTTGTGCACAGAGAACGGGAGAAACAGAAGTATTTTACTGTATTCAAGCTACCAGAAAGATAAAGTTTTACATTGTCACGGATGTAGGTCACAAAAGATATTCAGACAAAAAGATATTGTATGAACAGATAAACGCTTTCAGAATCGAAATCGCCAGAACTACAAATGCCACCCTTTTCGATCACGTTGACCTGGGACACGCTAGCCATTCATCTCCAGTCTAATACTGCGACACCGTTCAACACTGAGCAGGTGCATGGACCGACAGATGTTCCAGCACCTCTCATAAAAAAAAAAAAGCAGAAACGTGTCCACACTCGAGTTTCGCCCCCAAGCACAGAGTTCATAACGGCAGCAGGAGCACGTTCTCGTTCCAATTCCACTTAAACATATCAGATTCCAAGCCTGACGAGGAGATCTGGGTTATGTCAGTTATATCACATGCAGAAGTTCAAACATGCTCCAAAGCCCAGCAACAGGCAGTGAGACACATATTTTGTTAGCTGCAAGAGCATTGCTATGTCTTGAACTCAGAAGTAGGTATGAGCTCTATAGTATATCAACATTTATCAACCTAGATCCCAACATAAATGATATTACGCTTCACGGTGCACTATTGCCTTTGGGGTAAGGATTGGTCAAATCAATCCACCTGCCACTCACTCAGAGCATGGTGGAAACTGACAGAGCGCACCACATGTGAGCTCATATGATTTTATATTATATTGCCCAGCCCTTTTAAGAAAAATATACTTTTTTTTTTTTTTTTTTACTGTTTGTTTGCAATGTGTACATTATAAGTGAAATCAAGACCAAGCTGAGGTGGTCTAAAAACTACACATGGCCCAAAACAAAGTTGCATGAGACATTTAACTCTTGTAACATGACGCGGTGTATGTGTGGCCAATAGAAACTTTGATTTGCATCATGTAGTTATGAAACAGTGGTTCGAGCGACAAACAAGCCAGGGGCAAACACATGCATGCAAAACACCGTAGCACGCACAAATGTTTTCAGCCCCTGGGCACAGAGCATTAACGGCAGTGGGGAGTTGCTGAAAACACACATCAGAGTGTTAAATGCGCGCTCCATTGATGGGATTCAATGACCTTTTAACTGCGCAGACGACTTGACATAATGATTGATTGATATTTTTATTTCGAGCTACACAACACAGGCACGAAAGCCAGAAAAAATAAAATAAAAAATAAATAAAATAAATAACATTCTAGCTCGAAAAGGAGTGGGAAGAAGACATGCTTATTGACTCCCACCCCTGTTCATATACTTAAATAATAATGTGGTTGCAACAATAACAATGTTTAGTTCTTATTGTCTTACTAAACAATTAAGTTGGTTACATATTTACAACAAACGCAACAATGCATTACATTAAGTCAACATTCACAGTATGTTACACTTTATAACAAGTATAATTTTGTTTCCTATACCTATTTTATTACCATGTTGGTATTACTGTTATTCACCATCATCATTACAGCTCATATAGCATTACTTTGTATCAAAGTGCTTGAATAATACATAATATACTCCACATTTATTCATAAAAGGTACAATAATAGCAGACTGATTGATGCTCATGATAACAAGATTAATCTTAATGATGTGTATTAAAAAGAAACAAAAATGCAAACAGACAAACAGGGCAAACCAATTACAACTGCGGCAGGGTCTGATATGTTACATGTGAACAACAATTTAGGTCTGATGAAATGAATAGCACAAAGCCAAAGTACAATATGACATAACATATTAACAGCAACACAGTCCTACACCGAGCAGGAGAGCGTAAAACGACAGATCCACATCCCGAGCCAACGTCAAGCAATTTAAATTCATCATTCCCTCCGCACCAGCGAGGGCATGGGATTTAAATAAAACCAATGCCAACTTTTGCACGTCTCGAGCTTTCACTCTTCACAAACAGTTGCACCGGGAATGACACTCTGTGGTGCACACTAGAATCGTGCATAACATTTCTGCTGGATCCATAGGCGGTGGTCAAATCAATGGGCCCTGTGTTTTCGCTGGTACAGGCCCATTGCAGTGCCTCTTGGATCCACATGTCGGGTGGAGGAGACCTTATGTAACTCCTATTATGGGGCCTTTTTTTTTAAGAGTTTGTGCGCGCCAAGACCGAGCTGGACTTTAGGTCAGTGCTTTCTAACGATAAAACAGCACCTAATCTGGACCTGCACTTGTACCGCGGGGGTGTCTTCACCGGCGCTGCTGCTGCTGCTGCTGGTAGAGTTCAATTACCTAACAGGTAATTGAGAACATGTGGCGCGTCCTTCTCTCAGCGATCGGGGCGTGTTGAAGCAGTGCAGGAGTGAGGTCACTGTGTTTCAGCCTTCAAATATGCGTGACATCAGTTTCATCCATCGCAATGTTTTTTTAAACTTTATGTAATCTGCACTCAAATCCACACGGACGTTTGCTTTTAGTGCAAACGGCTATTTTGTCTTTATTACTTAGTTGGATGCTTTCAGGCATAAATCTAAGTTTCAGAACTGGTAAAGTGGCACAGAAAAGATGAGTAATGTAGAACTTGCTCATGGCTCTTGCGTACAGTGAGGTTGCGCAGTGAGTTATAGAATGTTTTTGGAGGATTTCAGGGCCAATTTGTCAACTACGTTTGCTAAAATATTGCATTAACTTTGTTCTAATCTAAGTGAATCTAGTGAATTGCACTTAAACTGAAGTTGTACCAAAAAAGCTACCTAGATCTTTATTGCCTCAACTACAAGTACAAGCCAAAGACTATCAGAATTAATCCCTTGTTTTGTATTTGCGGTTTTACTGTGTATGCTTTCACTTGGATTACATGAGAGGAACATATTGCTCAACTTGGAAGACATGAAAAGTAATGCGTTTTCATGTCTCAAGTATTTTTACTAGATTTATGGGGTTAGGTTTATAGTGCATTGGCTTGGGTAGTAAAAATGCAGTTATAAATCTGTAATATTTTTTGTTTTAGCCAACTTTTTCCAGGGGCCAAAATATTCACTTTCCTTTTTGCAAATTGAATTGGCAACGGTATTGATTTATTTTCCTGACCTGCAGTTTGCCACATGGACTACTTATGCCTGTGAACAAAATGTGATCTATTTCAATAATCTTTCCAAAGTATGCGCATGGGCGTTTGTCCAGCAAAAGACTTGTCCAGAGCACAGTGTCAGAGGTGAGTGAAAGCGGAGATGCTCCTGGCAGCGGGCAATGCCCAAGGGTCAAAATAAGACACATGTTACATAAGGTACTGCCACTTATTAAATATGGAGAGACTGACACTAGAGATGCACAATATATCGGCAAATTCTGGTTATCGCGATATCGGGTGTGGCAATATCGATATTGAATCCATAATTAAAGAAGCCAAAACATATCACAAAACCACAGTGCTTTTCCATCTGAGATTCACACACTTTTATTATTAGTTATTAAAAAAATAATAATAATAAAATAAAACCTTCAATAAAACCAAACTCAAAACAGGTGCAAAGTTTTAGTCTTGATTTTCCTAGTTTAGTTCAAATGTAATGTAAATTTAGTGGAACGAATTGTGAAATGGTTCAATAAACTTTGCAAAAATATGTTATTGCAATATTCTAGACACTTACCAAATATTGCAATTTCATCAAATACTGTATGTGCAAATGAATTAAAGTCTATTTTATCTAAAGAGCGGTGTACAAGAATGAAAATCCAAAGTACGGAGTTATAAGTGCCACCAAAGCAATGGTAGAAATAGTAGATTGTTTAGTTCATTTGAGCACAAGACTATTGTGCTCAAAATGCATGCTTTTGATTTAATCTTCAAAACCTAAAAAAGGTTTATAATGAAGAGTATCAAAAGGGATTAAAAAAAAACAACAGCAAATGAATAGTCTTATTATTAAAATGGCTTCCTTCCAAAAATGAAGCCTAACCCATCTAAATTTAACTTTCCGCACTTGAAACTGTAGCCTTATCATTTAACGTCAGGTGAGCGGTTCAGTACCGTGGGAACACTATTGCATAAGAGCGGCAAAGAAAAGCTCCAATCCACAGTCCATTAAAATGAAAAAGGTGCATAGCCTTTAATGTCCCACTCCCTTGTTTGTAGGTTTACCTATAAAACGCCTAGTAAACGTGAATGGATTTTAAGCTGCGTAAGAAGCCAAGAGGCCTTTGAGAGTCATCAATGTGATACTTTTGTAGGTTAAAGGGATTTATTTAAAAAAAAAGCTATTATTACTTTTACTCTGTGTGTACTCTAAAATGTGAATAAATCCTGAAAAATCGCCATGATATTGCATTTTTTTAAATTCACATCGCACCACTCTGCCCTACATCCTAATGAACGTAACGTGCCTCACTAATCCGCACTGTACTCTATGTTAACTGTCAAATCGCTGCAGGTTTCCATTCATGATGATGCAGTGGCCTAAACCTGTCCGCGATGCCACAATGAGCTGACTCATCCAAACAAAAGGACTGTATAAGGTGATGACGTCCCCCAGGCCCTGTGTGAAAGTATGCGAACGTCAAGGAGTGCTAATCCTTCAGGTTCACTGTAACGCACAACAATGTCCGCCTCTGACAGACCAAATGTTGACACACTTTTCAAAACGGGCATACAAAACTGATGCTGTCAACAGCTAATCCTGCGTTACGCAAGGACAAATTATTTACTTTAAGAGACGATATACTATAGTGTTGAGGGTGTAATTCTTTCCTTTTTTTTAGGAAGGATAACCTACATTTGTGCGTTTATAAATTCATCTGCTGCTGGTTATTCATAGGGTTTTATCCTCAGCAGCTCCCACCTGAACCGAGCACATTTTCTCTAGTTTGGCTTTACCCAAATCGCTTCTTGAAAAAAGCGTCAAGAAAATGAGGATGAAAACGTGACAAAAAAGTGTCAAAAAAGCTACAAATAAAAGTGACAAAAAATAATGAAAAAAATACTATTAAAAATTCACAAAAAAGGGTTGAAAACGCAATAAAAAGAGCACCAGAAGAAGCAACAAAAGAGTGACAAAATAGGCGATGAAAAAATGGCAAAAATCCCATGGCAACGCGGCAACAACGCAAGGAAAAAGATCCAATTAGATCCGTTTTTGTAGGTCTTAGCTTTCAAATGAGGCGTTACACTGGGCTTTTGGCTGTAAGCTTTTAGATTTGGGTAAAACCGCGCTCGGTTGGTTAAGGAGCTAATACAATAAGCCGACAGAGGCCATTCATGCATTCATCCATTACTCTGCATTTTGAAGAAATACTAAGCAACAGGATGGTTGGTTGACACTCATATGTCATATTACTAAAGCGCATTTTGTGCAGTGACGGACGGACAGCACTGGTTTGATTGGCCCGCGTGCGTGTTGTTTTAACTTATGAGAAACAAAAGTTGAAGAAGTTATCCAAACACGGCATGTTTTCGCAGAGATAAACTTTTCGCTCCCACTTTATTATTGTTGGCACGGACCTCCTGTCTCGACGTGTTGCATCACATGAATTGAACATGCCAAAGGATGTACTAAATATTCAAAGCTCAATCTCAATCTCAAAACAAAATCAGATATGACAGATGATTGCCAAGCACGCCTAATAATATGACTTACCAACTTGACCAGAAATATACTACATGAATGAAATAGTATCTATCTGCTGTTCGTTGTGCACTTCTCTGCTTGCTTTTCATTGTGCTGAAGCGCAGACTCCCCCTAGTGGTGCACACGCGCGCTCACACACTTGCGTTGGTTATATACTGATTGTGTATTGTTTAGTGTGTGATTGAATATGTTTTCCAGGAAATAGCTGCAGTGTGACATAACAGGAAATGGTCTCACCTCCGTTGCTGAGAGCGGCGGTCATCCTCCCCACTTCCTGCCTCCTGGAAACGCAAACAAAAATACTCATTATTAATTTATGCCGGCCACTTTACAATATCATCGTAGAATATTAGAATGCCTAAGAAATCAAAAAAAAAAATAACACAGACATGAATGGAATCATTGACAAATTGCATATATAACATAGTAATTCACCAGCCCCCTTGATCAATTGAAAACTTTACTGTAGGTCTATACATTATGCTGATCAAAAAATGGCACCATTAAATCAAGGTAAATGTAATGAACATGTCAAAAGCAGTTTTCCTTCACTGTGGTTTGACCCAAAGTGGTTCTTAATCAAACCGGGGCTTTTCACAGGAAGCCGGGATAAGGCTGATCCCGACTTAGTGTCCAGTCCACGCAGAGTCCCTCTTTTTCCAAAACGCAATCATCCTCCTACCCCCCTCCCCACCTCCCCGTCCTCCCGTCCTCCCGCTCACTGCTGGGGGAACACATCTCACTGCACAACTGTACAAACAGGCACACAAAACGTACACACACAGTTTTAATCCCGTCTGCTCCAGTAATCCCTCAAAAAACCCTAAACTTTTCCTCTGGCTTCAGTCTGTTGAACTGACACCAGCGAAGACAAGTATAGTATATTTGACTGAACGGAGGAGGAGACATAGGAGACACTTTTTAATATTTTCTACTTTTCTGGTGTTGACATCCACCTTAAAGACATGACACAATTATTGAAGAAGCGACAGAAGAAATTAAAGGTGTAATTATTTACAGCATACAGGGAAAGATATATTTTTTCACAGAGGAATAGTAGAACTGCACACAGTATGGAGCAAAGATTGAGGGTGTGTATCTATGACTGTGCTCTATCTCCCGCAGATGTGATTATTGCTGAAACAACAGGAGTCTTCACTTCTCTGTCAATATGTAACCGAGTCAGCAGAACTCAAATGGAAAAGTGGTACAGTACCTTTAAAACTGGGGTAGGCTTTACTTTAATATAAGTAAATTCTTCTCCACTACAATACGACTGCATTAGTTCACAGTAACACTCTACAAAGTCATTAACAACGTTTTAAACTTCCTGCATGTGAAGAGAATTTATAACATGATTTGGACTTGGGTTGACAAAAAAAGTGACTTTGAAAGAGAATTAATAGGAAATATGATAATGTGTGGCTAAAGCATGAACATTATCGAGTCATCATCAAGACACACGCGCTCATGCTAGTTATTTCATTTCATTCATTTATTAATTTATTTCAGGCAATGGGCAACAAAAAAAAAGAATATACAGTATGTAAACAAGATGATCCATTTCTACCTGAAAGGGAGTGGGTAGAAGATAACTTATTTAATCCCACCCCCAGTTCCCCATTCAGAGCTTAATACATTCAGCTTCACTGTTACTTTGTTCAAGGATTATTATACAAATGTTATATCATGGTGGCGTTACCACAGGTAACAATAATTATTACATTGTAACAAAATGTATACCAACAATGTAAGGAGAATGAACAATACCAACGATGGTAATGGACAATATACCAGTAATGGTAAAAGACAAATTATACCAATGATGGTAAGGAAATATTGAGCACTTGTTAACACTATGAGACAACAGCAATTTAAATTAAAGACCCTCATCTCTATATTTTGACCAGACCCTATGTTTATATAACAGTTTGAATCGATGGACAGTTTGGCATTGCTTGTGTTGTAAGTCCAGTTTGTTCCAGAGTTTCACTCCGCATACAGACACACAGAAATGTTTGAGTGTTTTGAGCTCTCGGCAATGAAAAATATCCAAAACCTCTCAAGTCATAAGCTCGCACTGGAGTTATAAAAAAAACGTTGTAGGTTAGGCGGTAATAAATTGTTGAATGCTTTGTATAAGACTATTGCTGTACTATATTTTACAAGATCATCAAATTTTAACAACTTTGACTGCATAAACAGATTATGAGTATGGTCTAGAAAAGCAACCTTGTGAATGATCCGCATTGCTCTTTTCTGTAATATGATCAGAGGATTAATTGTGTTCTTGTAAGTATTCCCCCACACTTCAACACAATACGTAAGGTATGGGAGTACCAAGGTGCAGTATAGAGTACGGAGTGCATTTTCATCAAGGTATAATTTTGCTTTATTTATAATTGAGAGGCTTTTTGAGATTTTTGTTTTGATGTGTCTGACATGGGGTTTCCATGACAATTTACTATCAATTATTACGCCCAAAATCTATTCTCACTTACGATTTCAAACTGGGTACCATCAATACTTATTTTTTGTTCAGACATTGTATTGCGATTACCAAACATCATTATCTTAGTTTTGTTTATATTCAAGGATAATTTATTTGTGTCCATCCACTTTTTTATTATATTTAGTTCCCTGTTTACCGTATTTACGAGGTCATTATAATCATCACTACAGTAGAATATATTAGTGTCGTCTGCAAATAGTATGAGTTTCAGATCTTTGGACGTGTTAAAAATATCATTTATATACACATTAAACAGTTTTGGCCCGAACACTGACCCCTGGGGGACACCACAAGCAACACCAAGAGTATCTGATAAATACTGACCCATTTTTACAAACTGTACTCTCCCTGTTAAATAACTTTTTAACCAATCCCCAGCCAGCCCCCTAATTCCATATCTTTCCATCTTATTTAGTAGGATTGAGTGATTAATCGTATTAAAAGCCTTTTTTAGATCAATAAAGACACCAACTGCATACTTTTTTTGCTCCAGTGCATTAGTAATTTCTTCAATAGCTTCATTTATTGCCATTGAGGTCGTTCTTTTGGACCTAAAACCATACTGACCATCATTAATTAGATGATGTTTTTCAAGAAACTTTTCAAGTCGAGAATTGAAAAGCTTCTCTAAAATTTTTGAGAGCTGAGGCAAAAGAGAGATTGGTCTGTAGTTTGTAAAAGCGTGTTTGTTTTCATTTTTGAAGAGCGGAATTACTTCAGCGATTTTCATTTTACTTGGAAAGCAGCCAGTCTGGAATGACAAGTTACAGATATAAGTTAGGAGTTTTACAATATTCAGTATGTTGTATTTGAAACAACACCGTCAATTGAACTTCCAAATGAGCTTTTATCGTGAAAATAAGTCTCTACATTTGCCTGGCCATAACTAAAGGATTACCACAATACTAGAATAAGTGACATAACACTTTATGGGCTGGTCACCATGGTTACATATATGGGAGCGGGCCGTTATAGCCAATCTGAAGGCAGGATTTGTGTGCAGCTAGGCAGATTAGCGCACCGCTGTATAGAGCATCACCCCCGCTGTGCTCATGTCAAGTCGTGCCAAATCCCAAAATGCCTTTTAATTATTTGGCAAATGACGGATGGAGGGTCTGGTGTTCACAGAGCAGAAAAACACAGCCTACAGCGGTTAGTCGCCAATGTAGACAAATGTAGTCAAAAATGTGAAAAGAGCACATTTTAAATACTCTTATTATGTTGTAATCACATCTTTATTTTGAAGACTTTTTAGTACAGGAGTAAGAATGCAGGTTGTATAGACCAGATCAAAACAATACAAATTTAGGATAAACAACAGGGCAAAATTATGGCAGACCTGCTAACTCCTTACTTGTGCTCACTTGTGCTTATGTAAAGTTAGGAATATGATTGTTTTATTGACAGCTCATGCCAAAGGTCATTATTGGTTTTTTTTCTTCATTTGGCTCAAATTTGAAGAAAGTACTTAATGTTATTTACTAGCTTTGGTTTTTACGCTTCTTCTTTCCCAGCGGTAGCAGAGAGCTCACACGGCTTTCTCTCTCCCCTCATGGTCTTATGACAAGCAGCTGGTAACCCCAACCCAGGCTTCCGCACCGCCTCAAAGCTACAAAAGCACGCACAAACAGCTCGAATGTGGCAAATGACTTTGATCTCAGCAGCCTATAATACAGTGTGTGGTTGTACCTCGTAATCAATGGCAAAATAGAGCCACTGTTTGTGTAATGGCCTTTTTCGATCAAAGAGACGGCATTAGCACTGGTCCTAATGGCAGTAAATTTGCAGCATTTCTGAAACATAGTAATTTCTGGCAAAATTACACGCTTCTAATATCTGTCCTCTTCTGCTTGGGGATTTTCATAATGATCTGTTTATGTTCATTTGCGTGGGAGCGATATACTCCATCAACAATCTCAAATACAAATCTGTGTGTGCATTCTAGCAATATTTAGGCAAGGCAAGGCAATTTTATTTATACCGCGCATTTCATACACAAGGCAACTCAATGCGCCTTACAAAAGAAGATTATTTATTTTATTTTATTTATTTATTTATTTAAGTAGGGACAGTACATATTAATGAACATATAAAATATGTAAATATGTCAGATTTTAGCCATAGGCTAATTTCCATCTGTTGTCCCTAGACAGGCTGATGTGAAACTTCACATTGAACATTTAACAATGACACACAACAAAGTCACAAGACAGTACAGGAACAGAACGACTGCAGGACAAGGAACAATGGGACCACAAGATACACATTCAAATATACTGTACAGAGAACATTAGGGATCTCAGGCAAATACAATGACAAAAGACTGGACAGGACAGAGGACAGGGAGGACAGGGAAGGGTGAGGCAGAAAACGGGAGCGAAGGCGGTTCACTTCCACAAACCCAGGGGAAGACTTAATTCATTAATTGCTACAGATTTATAAAAATCTAAAATTTCATGAAGTTTTTTTTTCTCTTTAAAATACTATTTATAATATCTAAAGTGCTGTGGTGCATTGCATAGCCCTAAGGTACGTATTACATGAAATGTTATCGATTATGTTGACAGGTTTGTGTTGATCTAAGCCATTCCTTTAAGTGACTTTTAAATGATTTGAAGCTGATTGCCTCCCTCACAGTGGTTGGTAGTTTGTTCCACTGGACACTGCCTTTATAGGACAGGACATTCTGACCAAAAGAGGTTTTCCTCACAGGAACCTCACAGTCACCTCTGCTCATGGACCGAGTTGTTCTCGAGGCACTTGTTCTGTATTTAAAATATCTTGTTAGGGGTGGTGGAGCCAACCCAAGTAAGCTTTTATAAATTAGACAACAGTTTTTAAATGTTATGAAATGTTCAAAGCTCAATAAATTATATTTGGAGAGGATATTACAATGGTGGTAACCAAATGTTTTTTTATCAAGGATTTTTAGTGCCTTTTTATAAAGTCTTTCAATTGGTTTAAGAATCGTTACACCTGTCAGAGACCAACTAGTTATACAGTAGCTTACGTGCGAAAAGATCATACTATGTAAAAACATCATAGCAGCTTGATCAGTCATTGACCTGCGTATTTGGTTGAAGTTGGACACATTAAATCTAATTATTTTTTATATCATTTTAACATGATTCTTAAAGGACAGCGTAGAATCTAACAAAACACCAAGATATTTAAACTCTTGAACTAATTGCAGTTTTTGAGAAATACATACAGACTGTTTTCTGTGCGTTTAGCTGAAGACATGATCGAGTAAGCCAATGCTGGATTCGAGTTAGGGCTGATGTAAGAATTTGGGCTGCTTCCTCGGATGATTTTGCAGTTGTATAAATCACCGCGTCATCGGCGTATAGTTGAATGTCTACAATACATCCTTACAAACATCAGGTAAATCATTTATAAACAGTGAAATAAAATAGGTCCCAAGATGGACCCTTGGGGGACCCCTAGTGTACAATGCAATAAAGACGATTTCTTTCCATTGACTACAGTAGCTTGTTTTCTGTTTGATAAGTATGAAGACATCCATTTTAAGGCTTGGTCAGAGAAATTGAAAGTTTTCAGCTTGACAATAGTATGCTATGATTCACTACATCAAACGCCTTTCTCAGGTCAAGAAAAACTGCTCCTACATAATTGTTTTTATCCAGACTACTTTTGACTTTTTCCAGAAACATTGCTATGGCAGATTCAGTTGAGTGATGTGCGCGAAAGCCAAATTGCATTGGGTGCAAAGGAGTTTGGCCCGTTTGCAGATGTTCAATTAACTGCTTTGCAACCCATTTCTCAAGAACTTTTGAAAAAACTGACAGTATGCTAATTGGTCTGTAATTATTTATATTAGTTCTATCGCCTGATTTAAAAATAGGGGTAACTGTGGCCACCTTCCATGTTTGTGGTACAATGGAGTGCTTAATCGACAAATTAATAACATGCACAATTGGATGTGCTAAGGACATTTTATGCATTTTAAGAAATCCAACATCAAAGCTGTGATGGTCTTTAGCTTTGGAGTCTTTCATAGTGCTTATAATATTTACAATTTCAGCCTCAGATATTAATTTTATTTTAAAGGTTTGATTGTTTGTTTCAGGGTTGTAAGATAATTCAAGTGTTTTAAAACATGCAGCTATTTGATCAGCAGAGCGTAAAAACGATACATTTAGCTCTTCTGCCAATATTGCGGGATCCTTTACAAGCTGGTTGTTAATTTTCAATTCCAAGTCATTTGTATGTTTCTTTGTCTGCCTCACTAAAAGTTTATTGATATTCTGCCATATTTGTTTCCCATTACCATTTGCATTTTCCATGATTGTAATGAAGAAATTTGCTTTAGCTCTTCGCAATTCTGATGTCACTCTATTTCTCTAATACTGTCTATACTAGTTTAGAAATGTTCGCTTTGACTTTGCTATACCAGAGTGCAGCGGCTCCATAGGGTGATTAAAGTAATATAATATTTGGTCTTCAAACGTAGAAGAAGATTTAGAGTAGATCTCCTAAATGAACACAACATACCAAAGAAACAATCAGTACAGGCACAATGTTCTTCTGGGTTGACGCTAGTTGCACAAAGCCTCAAAATGTCATTATGGATCAGGGAACTGTCCCGCTAAGTCTGAATGATCTGACAGGCTTGTTACACTAACCTGCTTTAAATAGCTTATCCTCATCTAAAGTCGATACATACGAACGTGTACGGTGGCGCGGTCGAGGAAAGTTTTGTGGCTTCACTGAAAACAAGAAATAGTCCACCTTTCTGCATGTGGGACTTCAGTTCACATTGAAGAAAATGTAAACTGATCAATGGTTTACAATGTGCACTCACCCTTTAAATGATCTGGATCCAGCATGTACCGGTTATCTTGTCATTGCATTTAAAGATAGAAAACTATGAGTCATGAAAAAGTTTGAAAGTTAAAAGTTTCTCTTATGATACACTATCATCTTGGCCTTGTTGGATAGAATTGCTTCTACTGCTTTAAGAGTGCTGAAATGTGGTGATTTGATATGCCTTGGCCAGTAAAAGTGCATATCATCCATGTCTTGTGTTACAATCAATGCAGCAACATTGATTTAGTAAGATCCTCTGTTATACCATGGATCAATAATAACACAAAAATAGAATTTCAAGTTATTTTTACCTGATAACAAATTGTACCGAAACAATGCATAAGATTTATGAGACTTTTTTTAAGCTGTTACTATCCTATTACAAGTTTATTAGAGCAGGTAGGCTACATCCAACACAATGGTGAATATGAACCATTGAATACATAAATGTACAGTATTGTAGTGCAATTTCCATCAAACACGTGCGAAAGCAATACCCAAGTCACCAAATTCCTCAAAGTGGGTTCCCATAATGATCTGATCGCTCCATCTTCATTTCCCCAGTCTCCAAAAAATAAAGTGATCTGAAATGTCCGCACACTATGATCTCAATCCTCTCTATTTGACACACCTACAGCAGAAATGAACCCCACAGTGCAAATGTCACACCAGTTCACGGGTACTCACAGACACGCAGGGGCTGGAGGTAGCGCTCGGGCTCGGCGATCGCTGGACTGTCACTAGCGCCATCGTGCCCGCGGCTGATCGGGGCCTGGACTGCGGTCACCTGGGCGAGAAAAGCCCCGGGATGCGCATGTTAATGCTCGGCCAGGGAAATATGCCGAGTTCTGGAGGTTATTTCCTCGCTCGTTGCTCCGCTGTCTTCAGAAGTGTGAAGGGAAAAAGAGACGAGGGTGCAGCATCCGATTTAGCGCCTTCAAAATAAAATGTAGGCCCGAACCATAATGTGAACTCACTTAGACGAAAGTGTATGGGGGAAAAGTGTGAATGTTTAACCGATTAACCCCCGCCTTAACTAAGTGCATTGTCTCCAGTTTGGTTTTGCAGCCTTTAGTACGGCTCATTTGAAAGCTAAAGACAATCTTTCTTGTTGCGTTATTTCATTGCTTTTTCGTTGTGTTTTCGTCGCACATTTTTGCCACTTTTTTGTTGTCACTTTTTTGTTACGTTTTTTGTCACGTTTTCATACTTTTTTTTGTCACGTTTTCATGGATTTTTTTCTCACCTTTTTATAGACTTTTTTCCCCCTCACGTTTATATCGCTCTTTTGATGCATTTTTGTTGCTTTTTTGTCACGTTTCTTTTGCCTTTTTGCCACTTTTCCCTCACGTTTTTGACGCATCTTTTGTTGCATTTTCATCCCCGTTTTTGTGTTGCTATTTTGACAGTTTTTTCAGTAAGCTTTTAGATTTGGGTAAAGCCAAACTGGAGAAAATGCCCTCTGTTCGGGCGGGGGGTAAAGCGGTTAATGAACATTAGGCTTTATTATTTAGGCTACTGAACCTTTTGTCTCGAGTGTTCCTTTACAGCTTTACACTGACGGAATGCCTCGCCGGTTTTCTGCGCATGCGCTTTAGAATCCAGCTGTCAAACCGCTGCTTCTTCAGACCACCGCCATTTATCCATTCATACTCGGCACTGGCAGTGAACTTGGGTGATTGTAGGTGGGACCCACATGGACAATCTAAAAGCATTATTGTTTTGAAATGTGGTAGTTCTAAACTGGTTTAACTTGTTTGGTTTTATAAAGAGGTAATGTAGAACTACAGAACTTTTGCACGGGGCCTAAATATAATGGGCCGGTCATTTGAGGAGTCCCGCACCACAACCAAATATATTCATATTCTGGGGATAAATAAATGAAAAATGAATTATGATCATTGCTCAAGAAGAGTTTAACATGACAAGTTGAATTAAATTCCTGCATTTTAAAGCAGTACTAAGTAACTCTTGCCCCTAGAGGCCATAAGCGCAACTGCAGGTGTCTTAGCAAGTTACGATTTTTTAACTTATTAAATGTCTTAGAGAGTAAATACTACGCTGACAGAAACGATGAAGGGAGAGAGGAATGTTGTACATCCAGTTATGCAATGGGCATATTTTTTTCACTCAAACTTGGCTGTAAATACTGTTTAAAGTGGCGCTAACCCGCAGTTAGCTTTGCCTGTTAGCCTGTTAGCTTCTTCTTCGTGATTCTATTAGTGTGTATTGGTTGCTCCACCCCGGTGGCAGTCAAGTTGCAAGCATGGTTTTCTGGCCAGAGACACCAGGGGGAGATGAAAGACCAATCACCCAATCATCCCATTAACACTTGTATTACCCCCAGAGGGACTACGGTAAAGGATTTATTAAGGTAAACACGTTACTTAGTACTGCTTTAAGCCCCTTTAACCTCCCCCAACTAAACCGAGCAGTTTGGCTTTACCTAAATCTAAAAGCTTCTCGACCAGAGTAACTGCTCATTTGAAAGCTAAGAACTCCAAAACCCATCCAATATTTTGTTTTTGTTAAGTTTTTGACACTTTTTTGTTGTTGTTTTCATCACTTTTTTGTTGCCTTTTTGGAACCTTTTATCTGTTTTTTGCTTTTTTTATGCTTTTTGTCGCGTTTTTTTACTTTTTGTGCGTTTTTATCACTTTTTTGATGACATTTATGTTGCTTCTTTATCACATTTTGTTGCATTTTTTGTAACTTTTTTGTTGCGTTTTGATCCTCATTTACATTTAATTATTATCGCTATTTTGTCGCTTCTTTCAAGAAGCTTTTATATTTGCCAAACTGGAGAAAGTGTGCTCGATTAAGGTGGGGGTTAAGGGGTTAAAAACCACACCGGGCATAATTATAACTCACTTTGACAGTGTTATTTCAGCTCTTTCCATTTCTATTGTTTTATTTATTTATTTATTTATTTATTTATTTATTTATTTATTTATTATTTTTTTAATTGTTTTGATGCCTGACTCAGCGCACACCAGAAGCACATGGCTACTTAGTATGCGTTCTCATGTTTTTAGCTGCTGCAAAGCTTTGTCAGTCAGCGTATTGCTGCTGTGTGGATGTTAGCAATATCCGCGTTGCAATAAGCCTAATAGTCTATTATTTATTTGTTATTTTGAGATTTTGCTAGTATTTTGCAGGCTGGATCTGTACTGTGGAAAAGATGGACAAATTGACTTTAGTGGACCTTTTCTTGTTATTTTGGACGTGATGTATAATACGTATCATAGGGTGTCCTTCATAAAAGAAATACCTCTGTATGTCTTCTTGGATCTAAGACCTGCATGACATTTTTATGTTATCTCAGACCGGTCGATATCCCTGGGGAGATGAGAAATGGGGGTGTGATCTCCGAGCTGGGGGAGGAGTGGAGGACACTGTGATTGAAGAGTCAGAAGAGGGTCACAGCAAGAAGGTTAGGAAATAGTAAATAGACCAAGTACTCAAACCTTTGACTTCAAGGTGTGCAGTACCATCAGAGAAAGTATGTTTTTGTATATTTGTTTTTAATTTTGTCTAACCTGAAAAAAGAATAGAATAAAATAAAACACATAGAATATGGATCAATGTTTAGCACTAAGGATTAAGTCCCAGTCACTTGTACCACTTTTTTAAATATACATTAGTGACTGCTAAAAGTTACAGAATTTTATGATACATATCTGGTTGATGTATTTTTTTTACCTTTGGCTTTGTTGACTGATCTCATAGGCCTGTCAAATAGGCTAGACATTTTCTAAGATGCAGGACAATCTGGTTTATATACCAGGCAAGTCTACAGCATAAAAACCTGGACAGATCTAACCAAAATTAAACCAGGACTTCTTCAGGTCTTCTCAGACAAAGTGTTTCTTTTATTGCTCTAGTCTAAACCTGAACTCACATCTACCCTGAATGTACAAAAAGCTTACACCAAGCCTAAAGAAGGTCAATATCAGGATTGAACTTGGGTTAAACTTAATCAGGAATCAAGACTCCCATTAGTACCATTAGTAGTACATGCACGACCACATGAGAAGCACTAACTATGTCTGAAATGGCAATAGGTCCCAATGGTCACTGAAGGTGTTCTGGATATCCCCCCCTTAATAAGACATGGGTCTCATTTCAATTCACTTCATTGCATTATCTGGGTCACTGCCTCTTTCTCCCTCTCTTTCTCTGTCCCTCTCGACTCTTCTTCCCCTCCTCCATCTCTGTATTGATCACATAAACCATTGAATACATAGTAGGTCTGAATGTAACTATTATCCAAGGCTTGTTAAGTGGTTGATGTTGCCGTAAAGGAGCGCAAAGCTGGAGTGATGTGTGCAAGGTAAACGGATGAGAAAATGCAAATAGTAGAAATTATTCGGGGCTAGGGCTGACAGGTTGATTGATGGCGTATCCCTACAATGTGTTCCTCTCCCCCGCGTCCACAGCGTTGCATCTATCCAGTCAACCATGAGAGAGGCGAAAAGAGGTCTCCGCGTCTATGCAATTTCCCCTCACATTATTAGACAATTTTATTTGAATGACAAAGGGACAGCTGGGATGGGAGTGGTGCAGGAGGCAGAACGAATGGTGGCAGGTGGCAGTGGGACAGGTATACTGAATTTAGGGGCAGGGAAAGACAGGAGAGAGATGGAGAAAATGGGATTAGGATTAGCAAAGAGGATGAGTCGGCAGCGCAGGGACTTAGTGGTACAGCAGAAGCTAAAGACAATCCTCCTGTAATTAAGGATTTGGAGATTTGGATACAGCAGGTATAGGGTATTGTGTGTGGGTTTTGGGAGTAGGCTGCATTGGGAGGCAGCCTAAATCTCCTCACTGTTGAATTTGAGTTTGTTTCCTGGGTTTGTATATGCTTTAAAGGATATAGAGCGGGGAGAGACATTCAGCGTTCTACAGTATGTAGCTGACACAGCGGCAGCCTTATTCATGACTAGACGAACAACTGAGCCAAGATGATACTTTTATTATTATACAAACACGTGGTCTTTGTGAGCGGCTCACCTCTAAGACACGACTGTAACTTCACAGGGAGCGGGGACGTCTCCAGCTCGTCTCCATGGAGATGTTGACTAAAGCAGCCAAATTTGTGAGATTTAAATAATGCAAAAATATCATTAGGAGCATGTCTTGTATTGTCTTGTATTGTATAATCCAAAATGTTATGTGGTGGGTCTTTAAAGGTGCATTATGCAACTTTTTATGTGGAAAATAAAGTTGATATTTGTGTGTATTTGATCTTATAGTGACCTAACGGCTGTATGAGTGGTCAGCATGACACCTAGGACGTCCCAGAGACCACAGTGATCGAAGGTTTTCACTTTCTGACAGACCACCTCACCAGAAAATCTATAAAACAATTGATCCGGGAGTGTCCTAGAGACCACTGTGATAGAAGGTAAAAGCACAATGCTGACCTCTCACACAGCCGCTGGGTCATATAAGGTCAAAGACAAGGTTTTCACATAAAAAGTTGCATAATGCGTCTATTATGCTATATATATACTGTATATATATATATATATATATATATATATATATATATATATCCAGATAGAGAAGTTGTTCATATTTCAAGCTTTGTGGTGTAAGTATAGTAAGTAATAAAAGTCATAACATATATAATTAGAATTAGAAGAAGCAGCAGGCGTTTGTCTCCAGTCTGTTAGACTACTATAACAGCCTGTTCACTGGCCTTTCCAAACAAGCTGTTAGACAGCTGCAGTATATTCAAAATGCTGTGGCTCGAGTCCAGACCAGAACCAGGAAATACGACCACATTAGCCCCCATCTGACCAAAGCACCTTCTTCCACATGGTAGCTGTGTCCTCCATATGACTTCTAGCAAACTTCAAACAGGATTTCTTATGGCCTCCTTTCAATAATGACTTTCTTCTTGCCACTCGTCCATGAAGGCCAGATTTGTGTAGAGTACGACTTATAGTTGTCCCATGTACAGATTCCCCCAGCTCAGAGGCAGTACGTCGCAGCTCCTCCAGAGTTATCTTAGGGCACTTGGTTACATTTCTGACCAGTGCTCTCCTTGTTCGGTCTGTTGGTTTACGTGAACGGCCGTAGCTTGGTAAGTTCACAGTGGTGCTATACTCTTTCCATTTCCGAATGATGGATTGAACAGTGGTCCGTGAGATGTTCAAATCTTGGGAAATCTTTGTATAACTTAACGCTGCTTTAAACTTCTCCTCAACTTTATCCCTGACCTCTCTGGAGAGCTCCTTGGCCTTCATGATGTTGCTTAGTGACCAATACACTCTGACCATAGCTCTGAGGCCCTCACAGAACAGCTGTAATTATACTGAGTAGATTACGCATATAGGTGGCCTCTATTTAATGGTTAGGGCAAGGTGTGAACATTCTGCAGTCATTAGGAATGTAATAAAGGCAATTTAATGCACTCCGAAAATGCTGTATGAATATTTATGCACGCCCCACTTTTCTATTTTTGAAAAATAACAATCATGTATCATTTTGCTTTCACATCACAGTTGTCTGTTACTTGTGTGTGAACTTTCAGTAAAAAATTCAAAATAAAATCTGTACATTTAGGGTTGTAAGCATGACAAAATGTGCAAAAGTTTAAGGTGTATTACTTTCGCAAGGCACTGTATCTTGAATATATTGTCCTTTATGGAGTCGTTTCTTGAGCACAGAGAACTTACCTCTAAAAACGATGCCTGATTTAAACTTGTGAAATAGAACTGTTATATACTGTGAATGAGATTTCAAAAAGTAAATGAATAACGAACAACCCAATTGAACACTTTAATAGCACTGCCTCTGTAATGATATGCCCACACCCCTGTCCGTCTCTCTGCTTCACGGAGCTCTAGTCCCTCCTGTGGTGGACTTCGGCCAATGCAAGTTTCCTGGTCAGAAGGGGCCGAGTGATGGCTGGTGAAAACCAACAGAGGGAGACACGACCATGTTCAAAATCAACCACCAAAGGGGCTGGAGGTAAATCTCAAACGTAAGATCTTTCTACAGTCTCCACGCTCCAGTGCAGTATGTGTGGTGATCTACTCAAATGAACTGTCTGATCCACAATGTTCTTTTTTAGGCCTACTTCTTACGTTTATTATTAGTTGGATGTGTGGCACAAGCAACCTACTATGGGCCTTTGGTGGGCTTAACAGAAGGGATGGTATGTAGGCACAAACCCTTTGAAGCACTTAAGATCAGTGATTCTCATTTGGTCGGAATACAAAAGTTGCAGTGGGTTATATGCCTTTGTTAAAAATTAAAATAGTTTTGAAATGTAGTCTTGCTATGATCAATCTGCAACTGTTTGAGCAAATATTGCATCTTTAAATGAAACTCTGACATGTTTTTACTATAAGTTGCAATTGATATTTGCATTAAAATGATCTATCCCTTAATCCCGCAGGTCGCAGCTTCCCATGCAAGGCCTCCTGTCAGGTTGGTGTGTGAGCGATGTGGAAAAGAGAGAGTGCCTTTGACCGCGAGGAGAGCTGCCTGCCTCGTCTGTGGAGATAAGATGGTATTCTCCCTTCGTGCAAAATGAGTTCATTAGAGGAGTGAGAGACAGCCGCAGCCGGCGGAGCAAGGTTTCGGTGTGATAAAGGCGGTAGCGACAGATCGGGAGGGAAAAACGCACTTTCATTTCCTGTTCTTCAGAGGTAGGGGTCGTATCAGTGGATCAGCGGAGGGAGAAGGAGGGGAGGCAGAGAGAGGAGGGAAAGGCAGGCAGTGGATAGAGCAAGTCAGAGAGGTAAATGCCAAGATTTGCTGTCAAAATAGTGACCTTCAACTAGACTGCTGTCGGAAATATTTATATGAGAACTGTGGGTGGATTGGGAAAGCAGGAGGCATATGTCAAACTGAAGTTAGAAAGTGATAAGGCCTAAGGGTTTTTTCCAAGTGCTCAAACTTATGAGGAACTTTAAGTTTTAAAAGCAGCATATATAAGAATAAACAAATAATAATAATGAAAAGGGATTTGAATTCAACTTCAAGATTATTTGATTTGTATATTTCCCTTGCATCAACAGTCTTTTTGCCACCTTTTTATGCTTTTTATCTTAAAATGTCTGTACTGTGACATTGATACATTGATACAGTTGTGGGAACCAGATGTTTACATACACTATACAGTATAATAAAGACACATATGCATTTTTTTTTATCTGTGTCTGACATGAAACCAGAATTAACTTTTCCTTTTTCAGGTCAATTAGAATTTTCCTTTTTTTCCTATTTGCTAAATGCCAGAATAATGAGAGGTAGATTTTGTTGTTGTTGTTGTTACTTTCTAGAAAGTGAGACGTTTACATACACTAAGATTACTATACCTTTAAACAGTTTGAGAAACCCCAGATGACGATGTCATGACCTTGGCAGCACAAGTCTGGATCATCCTTGGGTGCAATTTCAAGACGCTTGAAGGTGCCACGTTCATTGGTTAAAACAATGATGGAAATGACCAGCCATCATACAGATCAGAAAGAAGGTGGGTTCTGTGTCACAGAGATGAACATGCTGTGGTCTGAAATGTGATTATCAACCCAAGAATAAATGCTAAAGACTTGGTGAAGATGCTGCTGAAACTGGTAAGAGTTTGTCATTATCCAGAGTGAAACAAGTACTGTACCGACATGGGCTGAGAGGGAACTCTGCCAGGAAGAAAGTCTTACTCCAAAAGAAACATCAAAAATCCAGATTGGAGTTTGCAAATGCACACAAGGAAGACTTTAATTTCTGGAGACATATCCTGTGGTCTGACGAAAAAGATATTAAATTGTTTGGCCATAATGACCATCATCACGTTTGAAGGAAAAAGGAGGAATCTTGCAAGCCTGAGAACACCATCCCAACTGTGAAATACAGGGGTGGCAGCATCATGCTGTGGGGTTGTTTTGCTGAGGGGGGGACTGGTGCACTTCACAAAATAGATGACATCATGAAGAAAGAACACTATGTGGAAATATTGGAGCAACATCTCAAGACATCAGCCAGGAAGTTAAAGCTTGGGCGCAGATGGGTCCTCCAAATGGACAATGACCCAAAGCAAACTGCCAAACTGGTTACAAAGTGGCTTAAGGAAAACAAAGTCAATGTTTGGAAGTGGCCATCGCAAAGTCTTGATCTCAGTCCAGTTGAAAATATATGGGCAAAGCTGAAAAGGCATGTGCATGCAAGGTGGCCTGCAAATTGGCTGAGCTACACCAGTTCTGTTTGGAGGAATGGACCAAAACTCCTGACAACTATTGTGAAAAGCTTGTGGAAGGAAATCCAAAAGGTTATACCGTTTGTTTTAAAGCAGTGCTACCAAATATTAATGAAATGTGTACGTAAACTTATCGGGGAAATCTCTCCATTGCGTTTGTCCATCAAGGCAAGGCAAGGCAAGTTTATTTATATGGCACATTTCATGTACTGTACATGTACAACTCAATGTGCCTCACAGCAGCACCAGACACCCAAACACAATAAAAATGCAATAAAAAGCATTAAAAACACGATACAATTACATTTAAAAAAATACATTAAAAAAATACATTAAAAAATATGTATATTGTATATTAAAATTTGTAAAAAATACAATCAACTGCCATAGGCAGCAGTAAAAAGGTGTCCTTTCAGCCTGGACTTAAACATAGTCAGGGTCGAGGCCTGTCTCACGTCCTCACGGAGGCTGTTCCAGACTTTTGCTGCGTGAAACTGAAATGCAGCCTCACCATGTTTGGTGGTGACTCTGGGAACCACCAGGAGACCCCTCCCTGAGGATCTCAGGGCCCGGGATGGTTCATACGGCTGTACCATGTCAGAGATGTACTTTGATGCCCGACCATGAAGGGACTTATACACAAGCAGAGCTATTTTAAAGTCTATTCTCTGAGTGACAGGAAGCCAGTGCAGAGACCGGAGCACTGGACTAATATGGTCGTATTTCCTGGTTCTTGTCAGGACTCGAGCAGCTGCATTTTGGATATACTGCAGTTGTCTAACAGCTCGTTTTGAAAGGCCAGTGACCAGACCGTTACAATAGTCTAGCCGACTGGAGACAAACGCATGAATTAATCTCTCCAAATCTGGTTTTGACACTATGTTTTTTATTTTGGCAATGTTTTTTAGGTGGTAATAGGCCGCTGATGTAATGGACTTAATATGGCTGTTAAAATTCAGGTCTGAGTCCATGATTACCCCTAGATTTCTAACTTGACTTTTCGGTCCCAATGAAAGAGCCTCAAGATGACCAATGACAACCTCTCTGTGTTTTTGTGGGCCAAAGACAATGATCTCAGTTTTATCTGTATTTAACTGGAGGAAGTTATTTTGCATCCACACACAAATCTGTTTGATACAATGACACAGAGTATCTACAGGCCCATGTTCACCCGCTGTTAGTGAAACATAGATCAATCAATGCCACTTGACTGGTGAACCCTGTCAGTAGTATCAGTGGGCCTATCTCTAGAGCTTTAGCTTAATTTAATGGTCATGAGTAGCTACCAAGCCAGAGGAATATAGTGCATGTAATATCACATAATAAATATAACCTGTCAAATCATGTAAAGTCTCTGTTGTCTTGAAGTAATACATTGTAGCAAAGGACGTAGCCATCCAAAGAACCTTGCACTACTTTTGGAAAACCTTTGTGTTCCAAATCCAATTTAACATTTCCAGATTGAAATAATTATTTGTTTGTTGTACAGTGGGGGAAAAAAGTATTTAGTCAGCCAACAATTGTGCAAGTTCTCCCACTTAAGAAGATCACAGAGGCCTGTAATTTTCATCATAGCTATACCTCAACTATGAGAGACAAAATGAGAAAAAAAAATAATCCAGAAAATCACATTGTCTGATTTTTAATGAATTTATTTGGAAATTATGGTGGAAAATAAGTATTTGGTCAATAACAAAAGTTCATCTCAATACTTCGTTATATACCCTTTGTTGGCAATGACAGAGGTCAAACGTTTTCTGTAAGTCTTCATAAGGTTTTCACACACTGTTGCTGGTATTTTGGCCCATTCCTCCATGCAGATCTCCTCTAGAGCAGTGATGTTTTGGGGCAGGCGCTGGGCAACACGGACTTTCAACTCCCTCCAAAGATTTTCTATGGGGTTGAGATCTGGAGACTGGCTAGGCCACTCCAGGAGCTTGAAATGCTTCTTACGAAGCCACTCCTTCGTTGCCCGGGCGGTGTGTTTGGGATCATTGTCATGCTGAAAGACCCAGCCACGTTTAATTTTCAATGCCCTTGCTGATGGGAGGTTTTCACTCAAAATCTCACGATACATGGCCCCATTCATTCTTTCCTTTACACGGATCAGTCGTCCTGGTCCCTTTGCAGAAAAACAGCCCCAAAGCATGATGTTTCCACCCCCATGCTTCACAGTAGGTATGGTGTTCTTTGGATGCAACTCGACATTCTTTCTCCTCCAAACACGACGAGTTAAGTTTTTACCAAAAAGTTCCATTTTGGTTTGATCTGACCATATGAAATTCTCCCAGTCCTCTTCTGGATCATCCAGATGCTCTCTAGCAAACTTCAGACGGGCCCGGACATGTACTGGCTTAAGCAGGGGACACGTCTGGCACTGCAGGAATTGAGTCACTGGCGGCGTAGTGTGTTACTGACGGTAGCCTTTGTTACTTTAGTCCCAGCTCTCTGCAGGTCATTCACTAGGTCCCCCGTGTGGTTCTGGGATCTTTGCTCACCGTTCTTGTGATCATTTTGACCCCACGAGGTGAGATCTTGCGTGGAGCCCCAGATCGAGGGAGATTATCAGTGGTCTTGTATGTCTTCCATTTTCTAATAATTGCTCCCACAGTTGATTTCTTCACACCAAGCTGCTTACCAAGTGCAGATTCAGTCCTCCCAGCCTGGTGCAGGGTCTACAGTTTTGTTTCTGGTGTCTTTCGACAGCTCTTTGGTCTTGACCATAGTGGAGTTTGGAGTGTGACTGTTTGAGGTTGTGGACAGGTGTCTTTTATACTGATAACAAGTTCAAACAGAGGCCATTAATACAGGTTAATACAGGTAATGAGTGGAGGACAGAGGAGCCTCTTAAAGAAGAAGTTACAGGTCTGTGAGAGCCAGAAATCCTGCTTGTTTGTTATTGACCAAATACTTATTTTCCACCATAATTTGCAAATGAATTCATTAAAAATCAGACAATGTGATGTTCTGGGTTTTTTTTTTTTCTCTCATTTTGTCTCTCATTGTTGAGGTATACCTATGATGAAAATTACAGGCCTCTCTCATCTTTTTAAGTGGGAGAACTTGCACAATTGGTGGCTGACTTTTATACTTTTTTTCCTCACTGTACATATTGAGCAAACTGTCCAAAAAGCTTCATATGAGCAATGAGGGAGCAGAGTATATGAGCTGGAGGTCTTGATGAGTTGTAGATAGTGAAGGAGAGAAAGTGAAGGTAGAGCTGGGCACCAGCCTCCTGTTTAATATAGATCTGCTGTGATAAGGTCGATACAGGGAACACACAATGTGCCCATCAGCAGGAGCAGTGAGGTGATAGGAAATTGCCACAATAAAGCACACACACAAACACACACCAAGAGTATATGAGGAGAGGGGCCTGGCACGAAATGAGGGAAGGCGCATCAGGCAAGTTGTCATATATGGAACAAAAGTTATTTAGATTTTTCTGCACTCCCCTTTCGTATATGTCCATTTACTTTAGTCTTGGTACCTGACATGGCATTTTTCAACCTTTCCCTCTTCCATGTCCAAACTATCGCACAGCATGGATGGTTAGCTGGAACAATAGTGATTTGCCAGGCCCTGTTTAAGTGGATTTCTTCCAAGTGATCCGGTTTCTAAATACTCATTAGGGCTAAATCCTCCAACCAGACCAGATACTCCTGAATGTATGACACTGCTTACAGCACCTGGCATTGTGTTTATAGCACTATACCAACAAATAGAAGCTCAGTGGCTTCAGCATTCGTGCACAGATCCAAAACATCTGCAGTTTGAATCCAGCCCTGACCAGTTCATATGGCCAATGTGTGTTCTCGGGCAGGGGCAGACCCTTAACCCATCTGGCCTGCAGTGTTTATTTGTTTAGGAGTACGGGACAACGGATGCAAATTAGCCCATGGCTTCAATCCAGCATGGTGTTTTGCCATGCGTGTGTCGTATTTGTGTTCATTCACATGCATTGTCTCAACTACATAATAAAATAGAATAAAAAAAAAAAAATCTATACAGGTACAAGGGCAATAAAGTATGGATATCAGTTTCGAATCCTTTTGAAGCAGAAGCAAGAAAGTTTGTACTAGTATCATGACTGTAGTAACAGGATAAATGAATAGAGTATAAAAAGTTATAACTGTTGAGTAACCTATACCCACAAAGGTAACTTATTATTTCTATCGGAGTGAGATTATTTTATAACATTATAGTAGAAGCCTATTCGTATTGATATTATTATTATTATGAAATTGTTATTGTTATTATGAAAGTGCTCAGTTTAACCCCACAAATAAAAGAACCAGATGTATTTTTCTCCGTATACCTTTATTAATATTTTCTGTTATGACCATATATTTATATATCTTTATTCTATACACATGTGTTTCTCAATACATTTTTTGACATACATAGATCTTACATAGGCTTGAGAGGTCAGTGAGAGAGGCAAAGGGGGAGTCAACTTCCTTTATCGGATTTTTTTTGGCAGTTAACAAGACGACAGGAGGATACATCGACATACACACGTACACACTATCTGGTGGGTGATATGGCAAAAAAAATTCATATGACAATTTTCTCAGAGCCTAGAATTTTGAACTTCGTAGCTTTATATTGCCTTACGAAATAACTAAAGCTGTCTACTTCCTACAGAGCTCACATTTCATTGTGATGATCCGCCTGTCACTCACTCTGTGCTTGACCGAGGCCGACCAATACGAGAATGGGGAAAGGTAGACAGCGTGTGTCCGTGTTTGAGCAAAGAGCTACATCAAACAGAGAAGCACTGAATGGCGATACGTATAAACAATATCTCCAAATTGGGAGATCGTCACCGGGTTAGATTGTCATATCTCCCACCTCTACTGCACACACGAGTGAAAGCATGCACACACCCCGAACACACAGGAGACAGGTCTGTACTAAATAGAATATTACAACAATACTATAGATTTGACTTCTAAATACACATTAAAAAGGTACAGTACTCGCCATATTAACCTGCTCCCATTGGCTTACAAACACACACACGCATGCACCCACCCACACATAGCTGGATCTCACATAGGCACATTTTCAAAACACACACACACACACACTCATTTTTGGTCCAAAGTAAATAGCGTTGGATCCATGAAATTGATGGTATTATCATCTCTAATCCTTCCTATGACTATGACACAGAGTAAGTGGGACTCCACAGGGTTCAGTATTGAGACACATGGAGTTTACAATATATTAAATCAATCAAATAAATATATCTCTTATATTGCAATTAAAACACAAAGTTGGTTTTGGTCCATGATTTTCTGTTAACAGTCTCTCTTTTCTACACATTCATATATTTACCACATATTTATTTATTTATAGAGCGTTTCACAGTGTTGAGAACTTAATTCGATCCATGTCCCTTTGTCAATAATCACAAAAATAGACACACAAAAAATGTTGACAATAATTCTAACACCATCGGAGGCTTTAAAATATTGAAACTATATATATATTTGGCTTTAGCAACAAACTTAAAAGATACCTGAATTTTGCTATTTATTGAAATGCAAAACCTAACAGTATTGTATAAAAATACAACCATGACAGACATAGCAGACAGTTGAATTATTACTTTATGTGCTGACAGTATCATTATTGGTTAGAAAGGAAATACTAGAAATGGCTGCCTCCTTACAGGGATAGTCCACTATTTTTAGGGTTTTCAGAGAGCTTTCGTTCCCCTCCTGAATATGGCATTATGCATTAAGAAGCAAACAGGAGCGCTTAACAGTCTTTGTCTTTTGTTTGGGGTATATTATGTTGGAAATGTGGGCAAAGACAAGGCAGAGGGAGAGATGGGAAATGAGGGTGTGATTGACGGGACAGATGTCAGTGCTCTGGACATTCTGGACAGACACATGACAGGATTGGGACTGAGTGTGGGAACAGGGGAGACAGAAAAGGCCACATAACATGAAAACTAATTATAGTCTCACTGAACTGTGGAACAGAAGGGCGTTCATCAAAAATTCTGAGTTTAAACAGTTTTAATGGAACTAAAAAGACAAAGATTTTTTAAGGCCAATTTGCACTGCAGCTTATCAGTTTAAAGTGCTTTTACGGCTCTGCTCTTGAAAACGGGGAACTATGGTGGTTTGAACCCTGCACTTAGCTGTTGTGATCTTGGACACTTACTATGGATGTATCTGTGTGATCATGTGTGCTTACCACCACAGAGATGTAAAAAATGCAAAGCAAAGTCGGAATGTCTACAAAGGCAGTCAACAAATCAAGTGCTTTATGGTACAATTTTGTAATGTAGCTATTTAACATTTTAAACACAATGATGGCTTTATATTTTGATCCTTCAGGAACACTTTTTTTATTATTATAAAGCATCCTGTTTGAGGCACACATGTAATAAGTGGACATTCTTGAAGAGGCTTGGAGTAAGTGGCATTGCTCCTGTTTGCGTCTTGTGCTGACAGTTACTGTATCTAGTGAAAACAGAGCTGTTCACATTTTTATCTACCCCTGAACCTGAATGAAAGATGAATTGTTTATTTTTCCATCAGGAGTAGAACAAATAAGTCTAGTAGGGGAAAAAAAACAAATGTATGACTGACCCAACATTAATCTGAATACATTAAGAAGAGGTATGAGAAAAGGCAAAGGCAAAGATAGGTAGCCCCCTTGTCCTGTAGTTTTGCAGTGTAACCAGTAGAGGGCGCTCTAGGCAGTGTCTAGAGTGGCACCTTCTCGTATCAGGGTTTGGTCAGACTGCGTTTGTCACCATGTAGTCTCTGTGGTGCTCACTGGACGGCACTGCCGTGATGCTCTTCAACAGACGCTGGACAAAAGGAAAGAGAGAGATGTTAACAAGTCAGGGGCGTGAGAATTATTAACCCTAACCTTTTTTTAATTACTTTTTTTGTAACAAAATAAGATTAATAATAATAATATGCCCTGAAATTGGCAATAGACTGAGGTGTAATTAGAATTACATAACTAACCCATGTTGATTCACCTCTATTCCCTCAATGAGCCACGGACTGCATGTTAACACCTTTAGTATGTTGAACAAAGCGTGTTACAGTCGACAGACAAACCCATGAGCAAGCCCACAGTTACACATGGAAGGGGAGGGGTGTTTGCTCTGCTGACTGTGTACATTTCATGAAGCCTGGGCACAAAGGTTGACTTCTGCGTGTGGACAGGTCATAATAACGCTGCCTTTGTGTCTACTGACAGTAGAGTCAATACTGGACAGGAGCCAAAGACTGAACCTCCACCGGCCGCTCGCTGCCGTCACAATGAGTAAGATGTGAATTTCAATCATGACGGGCGAGATCAATCTCTTGTCTAACCTTAGAAGGAAAATGTACTTGAAGTAGCTGGATGTGTAGTAAAATTTATATTCTCAAGATAATTAGATCAAATTTTGTATGTTTAGTGCTTGAACCTAATTTGGCAGAAAAGAAAAACTCAATATAGAGACAGGGGAAATGTCCATAGATACTCATAAACTCAAAGATACATACTCTGTCTGAAAGTCATTTTTGATCAATTATTTGATCCAACGTCTCCATGTTTGGTTCGGGAAGCAAAGGCAACCTCCAGTGAATCACAGACTGTAATCTCAGATGCTACGTTGCTAACTCTCCAAACAAACTCTCTAACAAACCTGCAACCTTTTTGTTCCCATTTTGTCATTTTGAAAAGGCATAAGCTTGTGAATCCAGCATTTATAAATGAGCTCATTTGTCTAATGAACAGTGGATATGCTCTTGTAGCCATTGTCCGTTTGTTGTGATATTAGGTGACACTACATCAATTCAGTCCAGCAACGATATTTGAAGATATTCACTACAATGGTATAATCCTAGATGACTGAGATCCTACACATAAACTCAAACATTTTGGGCAATATCCAAACAGGGTTTATGAATGAAATAAACAGATGAACCTGTTTGAAAGTGCCCTTGGCGTTGAGCAAGTAGTAGACCATGTAGGCAGGCACACAGATGAATGAGGACACGCCGATGCAGTAGCCCAGGACAGTTGTCCAGGGAGGGTAGTGGTAGTGGAACAACTTCACATCAGGAGGGGAGGCCAGGAAGCTGATGATGATGAACTGGGGGGACAGAACAGTAAACAGTCAAAATATATACATGTATATTGTATCATGTATACCAACTAAGGAATATGAATGAAGAAGATATACTGAGATATACTATATTTTTCTGCCATTGAAATCACAGAAAGTATCCTAGCCGGAGCCCACATCTTATCATTAAACCACTTGGAGACTCCTGTATTCAAGCATAACAAGCTGAAGAACCAGTAGACTTTATTGTAAACAGTAAAGCCCCACGATGCTGCAAGTGCAAAGACTCATGGGAGTTTCTCCATAAGGAATAAAATATACTATAGTTTCTCTAATTGAGGAAAATGTTGACTATAAAACTGAAAAATAAACAAACACAAATATGAAGATCCCCTCCTGGAACCGCCACCCTAACGTGGTGGAGGGGTTTGAGATCCCGAATGATCCTGGGAGCTCTGTTGTCGGGGGCTTCGTGCTCCTGGCAGGGTCTCCCATGGCAAACAGAAGCCCCTTATGAGAGACCAACAGGCCTGGTTAGAATCGTGAGGCCGTCCTTCTGTGGACCCACCACCGGCAGGAGAAGCCAGTGGGAGGCTGGTGCAATGTGATTTGGGCAGTGCCAAGACACTGCCACTCCATGACCCGGCAACGGACAAGTGGAAGAAGATGGATGGATGGAAATATAAAGACCTTAAATTTTTCAAGTTGATTTTTTTTCTGATCCTCCTGATCAAGAACAGCATCAACATTTTATTTTCATTTTTGAATGACACGGGCTGTGTTTGAACCCTGCATGTTCATACTTGTAGACTGTTGGCAGCGCGGTGGTGAGGAACCACCAGAGGTCCCTATGCTGAAGGAGGTATGATGGGAAGCATCGAGGCTCCTTTCCCTAACTCCTTCCTAACTGACAGGCCTATTTGGACGCTTCTTGTCATGGCCTACGCTGACGCACATCCGGTTTGGCCTTGGACCTCTTACCAATTTACTGGATTCGGAAGCAGCCACGGAGAACATGGAGAGTTGTGCCACAGAGGCCATTTGTTTGTTTTATTTATTGGTTTTATTTGGTTGGGACAGTGCATGTTAATGAACATACATGGGTCTAAACACGCCACACCGGACTGTGGCCCTGGGCTAATTTCCATCCGTCGTCCCCCAAGCGCACTTCTCAAACACACTCTCATTCATCCTGTACATGTTTTTAGTGGTAGGGGAAACCGGAATACTCGGAGGAAACCTACGCAGACACAGGGAGAACATGCAAACTTCCCGTCCAGGTAGGAATCAAACCCGGGACCTTCTAGCTGTGAAGCACGAGTGCTAACCACTGCGCTACCGTGCCGCAAGGCGTTGAAGTGTAATCAAGCTCAATTAGATCCACCTGTTACTGCAGGTGCAGCTGATTAACAGACATGGCCACTGGAACACTGTTAGATTTTTTTCTTTTTTTAATGGACAATGCATTACTTTCTTCCTATACTTAGAAATACTTTAAAAAGTACAAGTTGTACAAGCATCTACCAGAAGTAATAGCATAAAGGTCAGTGAACCTGGTCACAGGTCTGAACTGGATATCTGCAACATCTGAGGTGCGGAAAGCTGCCAAATATCTTTAAAAAACAAAACAAAATCCAATATATATATATCAAAGCAACATGTGACCTGAGGTCGCAGACACATAGCTTCATAATTATTTGGAACTTACCAGGAGAAAGCAGGGACAGATCGCGACCCAACAAATTCTCCAGAACCACCCCGGATAGAAGCCAAGCATTGTATACACATCGTTACAGAAACGATTGGTGCCTGCAACAAAAACAGACTTTGTTGTACAGAGCTCATGTGACACAAGTCACTCAAGGTGCTTCACAGGGGACATTTACTCCATACTCAGTGATGAGCTATGTATGTAGCCTCAGTTGCCCTTGGATGAACTGAGCCAACGGACACAAGGGACGCTCCAAGCACCACAATGTTGCATCTTTGTGTTTTGTGCATATCTGCGCACTCATAGGCAAAGCAAGTTCATTTGTCGAGCACAATTCATACACAAGGCAATTCAAAGTGCTTCACAGTTGCATAAATATGTCCTCTTCTTCATGTGTTTTTTTTACTTTCAAATAATTGTTCATCTTACCATAAAACCAGGAGACAGCGATGACCTCCAGTAGGACCACAGTGATGACCGCTGGACCTGTGGCGTACTCCTCGAATAGCTTCACCACATAAGCTCCGCCCTGAAAACAAGTCATTAAGCACTTCATTTCCCCGTTTGCACTGAAAATGACGGCATTAACTTACATAAGTGAGAGTGGAGAGTGCCCCGAGGTAGCAGACACAGACCAGGCCAAAGACGAACCACTCACGTCTTTTAGCGAGAAGATGGGGAAACTCGTCGAGCATTGCGGTGATCACCCCCTCCAGCCCTGCAAACTTTGGAGAAAACGGCATGTAGATCTATAAAGGTTTAACTACGTACCCAATTTTCCCTAACAGGCTCCTAACATCCCGGGATGAGGATACAAGCAAGTTTCTCGACTTTCAGAGAGTAAAGTGGAGCTGTTCTGGCACGATAATGTGTACAACCACTACCTTACATCATTGCAACTTCACACACACACACACACACACACACACGCACACGCACACGCACACGCACACGCACACACAAATCATATTAGGCTGCAGAGACTATGAAGCGGCCTAGGTTTTCTCCAAATGTTTGAGAACAACATGGATTTTAAAATCAAGTACAAGACAATACGTGTAAGTATTAGTCTGTTTCTCTTGTAAACCATACATTGCATAATGGACTAGAGAAAAATGACAAACCGTTAAGCAGCAGCAACATTAAAAACATGTGCAATGAAAGCTGGCTGTAATATCCTCTGATTCAAGCCTGATTATCACAGGGTGATAACAGCCCTGGTCCTGTCTCCAGCTGGCTGCCTCTGCCCTGATAAACCCAGGCGCATTCGAGACAGTATCACCTCTCTGCCTCATATCACAGACTATGAGTTTGATTTTCTGCTCTGTTATTCGAAACACAGGGAAGAATCAATATCCAGTTACTATGAAGAGGCAACAGGTAAACACTGGACTGTTTTTAATGGTTTAAAAAGACGCCAGGAGCTCGGCAACAGTACAAACACCACACACACAGCAGCAGGGGTAAAGCTGAGGTTAGATGGGACTCACTGTGCTGTCCAGACCCAGCATGATGATCATTAGGAAGAAAATGATGGCGAAAAACGTGGCGGCCGGCATGTTGGCTATGGCTTCCGCATAAATGATGAACAACAGACTGGGGCCTATAAAAAGAAAAGAGACGATTGACAGTCAGGAGTTATACTTTGCTTTGGGAGACGTCGAATGTCATTTTGTTTACCGGCGTCTTTGGCCACTGCGTCCACGTCCTGCTGCCTCATCTCCGCCATGTAACCGAGAACAGTGAAGATCACGAACCCGGAGAGAAAACTGGTCAGGCAGTTCACGGAGCTGGTCACCAGGGCATCTCTGGAAGGCAAAAAGGAATTGATTTGTATTTATTTGCTTTAGAGCTGAGAAAGACGAGACATACTGTATAAGTGCGCGTTACTTGTAGCAGTTGTTGTGGAAAGGATTGTAGCTGGCGAAGGCGAGGAGGACCCCGAACCCTGGACCCAGTGAGAAGAAGATCTGAGCCGCAGCATCAATCCACACCTGAAGATTATGAAATAAAAAAAGCTAAAGAGCTGGACCTTCTCCTGATGTGCACAGGAACTGGCCAGAACATAGTGCACGGTGAGTAAAAAAATATCAAAACACTATAGATTAAAGAGATGCTCATTGGAAACTGAAATGACCGGAGGGAAATTTGTTTAAACTTTTTTCACCCCAAAGTAACAACGGTGGAAACAAGCATTTTATTCATGTCTTCTGGCTTTTCACCTCTGAGTTTTCAAAGCAAATGTGCAGTCAGACGGGTAGAAAAAGTAATCCAAAACTATACTTTTTCCCCTTTTTGGCAATAAAATAACAATAGTGACAAAGTAAATTCAGCATTGCTTTCGGAGTGAACTTACTGGGGTGCTGAGCAACTTCTGCCAGTCAGGTTTGAGATAAAAGACCACGCCCCTCCAGGCTCCAGGCAGAGTGGCCCCACGGATGAGCAGCACCAGGAGGACCAGGTACGGGAAGGTGGCCGTCACCCACACCACCTGAGACAGAGGAGGAAGGAAGGAAATGTATTCATTAGTCTGACAAATAAGAAATGAGTTACAACTAGTGCCGTCAATGGATTCATATTTTAAATCGGATTAATCACACTTGTGAAATTCGATTAATCACAATTCATTGCGTTACATTTTTCTCAAATAATTATACTCGTTATTAATACTTGTCCGAAATGCTCAAATATAAAGTATTTGCTCACGTTTCATTAACCATATATTCAACGTTTCATAATTCATAGCCTAACAGCTCATAACAGGGATCTCTCCTAGCCCTTTCTTGGTTGCTCGTCCAAGGCATTTCTACCCTTGATTAGTCACATTTTAGGTACAATGTTGGTGCTGAACATTTTGAACAGAATCTACAAACGTTTGGATACATAAGGTGTAAGTGGGTGGTTCCCCTAAACAGAAATTGGCTGACACACATGCTGCACACATGGAACTGTCTGAGGCAGAACAAATTTTATAATGAAGCAAACGGATGAATCTTGTGAAGAAGTGAAAGATGAGATGTTTTTGTATGCTGCTCCTCACTTGAGTGTTGGAGGTAAGACACATGCATTGATAGTCTAGCCTTGTTAGCCTAGCCTAGCATGCTAATACTTTTGTCTTGGTCTAATCTGGCTAAGAGTGATTTAAAGTAGCCTGTGAAGTAGTGATGTGAAGTTCGGTTCATTTTACTGACTCGAGTTAAAATGAATCACTCACCAAAGTGAATCGGGTGTTTTGAGTCATTTGATTCAGTGAGTCAGTCTAATGTAAACCACCGTTTAAACCAATTAAAAATATTACAGTAGTTGGGAAAATATCATAGAGAAGAAAAAACGTAACCTCCACACATAATTAAATCCATTAATAATTGTTGTTTAATTAAAAAATAATAATAATACATGGTGATTTGATTGTAATTTGGTGCCATTTTAGACTGTAAAACTGGATAAAGTTATATTTTATGTAATCCATGATTTTGGCATTCAATTATATGTATCTGTTTTTCCAATACTCTGCCTGAATTGTCCACTCCGCTTTATTTACACTTTAGCACGAGGCTAGCTTAGCCGGGAGTTAGCAGTTGAGTCATTTGATTCATTTGTTTGACGTGAACCACAAAGTGATTCGTTCTCCCAGACCAGTTCAGTTCATACGAGTCACTCACTCACACAGAGCAGCATAGGACTTCTGAGTGCAATAACTCTAGTTTTGTACAGAAATATTCAACCTCATTTAACATCAATAATGGTCGAGGCGGTCACGTGTAGAGGTTTTTTTTTTGTCAGAAGAAACGACTTTCTTCAACCCAGTTAGCGGCTCCGTGGGAGAACGAGAGTTACGAGACGAGTCAGCATCATAGAGTGTGCTGAATGAGATGAACGATTCGTTCAGAGCTGAACGACTCGTTCAGAGCTGAACGACTCGAAGGGGAGCGGGACGGGGCTGAACCAGAACCACAGTGAGTCGTTCACTGCTCATACGGCTCGTAGAGCAGGCGCGGGCAGGCAGGATAACGTTAGGGGGAAATAGTTATTAGTTGTGAACAATAAGCTTTTGGTTTCTGTGCTCAAACGAGCTACACACACATGATATTAGTGTGCTCTTCATTGTGACTACAAAACGCAGCCCAGGGATCGCAGTTTAGAAAGCAGTGGGTGGGCGAGTTAGTGAACGAGTTAATGGAGGCGGGGAATCACGACTCCCGAGTCAGTAAAGTGAATCTCGAGTTTTGAACGATTCGTTCACGAATCGCACATCACTACTGTGAAGAGAACAGAGCAATGTGCCATGCTCCACCCATAACGCCACTGAGTCACTAAAAGGTCAAATATGTACAAATATCAAGTTTTTTTTTTCCCACATAAAAAGTTACATAGTGCACCTTTAATGCACACTCATTATTTTTTCGATTAATTGTGAGTTAAAGCTTTAACTTTGACAGCTGTAGTTACAAAACAAGTGTCTTAATGCTTAAATGTGAACGGTAACTGCAGTGTTTTACGTTTTAAAATCTATTTATTTATTATTATGGAAGACGCCAGGAATCTAAGAAAACGTGGCGATTTTGACTACACAATCCCACACTACATTTGGGTAAACAATATAATGTAGAAAGAACAAACAAACAATGTAGCAAAGAATCATCGTCCAAAGACAATATATACTATATACTGTGTATCAGAAATGTCTTCCTATGGACACGGTGAAGGGACACTTCACCGTGTCCATAGGAATAGTTTGCTGATAAATGGTGCAAAGTATATTTTCCATTTTCTTCCAATATTCATGAATGCCTCTGCTCATCTAAAAATCTACATGTTCATGATGATAAGTCTCTGTTTTCTGTGTTTCTGCCAATCCATATATCTATCCATCTAACCAACCCCTCATCAGCCGCAGAGGCGCCGGGCATTACAGTACCTTCCCAGACGTCTTGACTCCCTTCCAGATGCTGAAGTAGACGATGGTGAAGATGAAGAGGAGGCAGAGGGCTAGCTGCCAGCTCACGGAGCCCAGGTGATGAAGGCCGTCAGAGCGGTGCACCTGCAGCACATGCCGACTGTTGTAGGCAAAATACATAGTAACATAATTAAACATTCAAATGGCATCATGAAGAACAGTTACAGTTAGCAAATGAAATCAGCCTTTAAACGGTCTGAAATGCACATACTGTACACCTTCAAATCCACTCAGAGGGCAAAGCTACATGTAGTTCCGTAGATAAAACCGAGACTTGATTTGTGTTAAAAACAGGAAATTCTGGCGCCGGGCTGAAGTGGGAAACTTGTTTCAAAAGGAGTAACAAATTAAGGAAAAGTCAACTCTAGATAAACCCTGGCCATGTCTCACTGCACAAACACAGAGACAAAGCCTGAGCCGGCAGATATTAGACTTTGAAAACATGGGGGAATATGAGAGGCGCAGAGGTGCTCCTAAAGAGAAGATTGACTCTGCTTCAAATCACCTGAGATCAGATAGAGGCTGCAGTGGGATAGGGGCAGGATCTTGACTAAACATGGTTGAGTTTGGGCTCCTAAGTGCCTCAATCCTGTTATTAGACTGAGAGGGACTTGTACAAACATGACAAACTGAAGGGACAGGCTCCAACTTCTGTTATTTGAAACAGTACATTCCATAATCAGGGAAAAGTTCATTGCAAACGTTGAGTCCCAAGCATCCTTTTCCCTCACCTCTAGCCTCCTCAACCTTTTCCTCCCATCTCCCACTTACATGCACTTACGTATAGAACTCCTGGGCGGGGGAGGTGGTGGAGTTGGACCAGGTCACGTTCCGGTCGTTCCAGATATAGCTTTTGCAGTTGCCCGTGTTCCAGCTGTTGGTGCAGGTGGTCCAGGGCAGGACGGGCCGAAAGGAGGAGAGCAGGTAATACAGCGCCCACGCCATGATGGTGTTGTAGTAAAAGGCGATGTAGAGGGCGATGATGCAGATGGCGAAACCTATACCTGCGATCAAAGAAAGACGTAAAGAGGAGAGAAACGGCTTTGTTTACCCTAATTCCTGATATAAAACACCCAGAACTACTCAAAAATGCTTCAATGACACAAACAACTCCAGGTTTGGGAAAACACTAGTGTCTGTGCCGCTAGTAAAGAGTGATTAATATTTTTTATTGCACTAAACCTTATGCAATTAATTAATCAAAAAGAGTCCCGGCCCTAATTAAAAGCCAATTTGTCAAATTGGAATATTATGGGGTCTTTAATTCTCAATTTCCAAAGGACAGGCGTCACAAATACTTGTACTTCATAAATATTAAAGCAGAACCAAGTAACTCATGCCCCTAAGCGCCACTGCAGGTGTCGTAGCATGGTGCGTCTTTTTGCTTATGAACTGTCCGTGAGAGTAAATACTACGCTGATAGAAAAGACAAAGGGAGAGAAGGGTATTGTACATCCAATTACACAATGGAGATAAAAAAAATGTAACTCAAATGTGGCTGTAAATACTGTTTAAGTGGCGCTAGCCCGCAGTTAGCGTTGCTCGTTAGCCTGTTAGCTTCTTCTTCGTGATTCCTTTAGTGTGTATTGCGCCTCCGACCCGGTGCAGGGAAAGTTGCAGTTGTGGTTTTCTGGCCAGAGACACCAGGGGGAGATGAAAGACCCCCCAGTCATCCCATTAACACTTGTATTACCCCCAGAGGGACTACGAAAAGGATTTATTAAGGTAAACAAGTTACTTAGTACTGCTGTAAAACTTTTACATAACACATTTTTGAACAGAAATTCTTGCCTGTATGTGTATGTTAGACTGATATATCGGCTGGCTGACATATCGGGCAAATATTAGAGTATTTGAGAGATAAAAAATAAAAAATGACATCAAATAAATGACTTAAAGAAGTCCTAAGTAACTTGTTTACCTTAATACATCCTTTTCGTAGTCCCTCTGGGGGTAATACAAGTGTTAATAGGATGACTGGAGGGTCTTTCATCTCCCCCTGGTGTCTCTGGCCAGAAAACCACAATTGCAACTTTCCCTGCTCTGGGTCTGAGCAACCAATACACACTAATGGAATCACAAAGAAGAAGCTAACAGGCTAACAGGGAAAGCTAACTGCGGGCTAGCCCCACTTAAACAGTATGTACAGCCAAGTTTGAGTGAAAAAAACTGTCTCCATTGTGTAATTGGATGTACAATATCCCTCTCTCCCTTTGTCTTTTCATTGTCTCACGGACAATTAATGAGTAAAAAAACTCAAAATGCAACGACACCTGCAGTGGCGCTTATGGCCTCTAGGGGCATGAGTTACTTAAGACTGCTTTAATATCGGTACCGGTATTGGACCCCAAAAATCCATATCGGTCGGGCCCTAATGTCTGTATGAATGTGATCCGGGACAGCCTAAAACATGTACAATAGGTCAGGTATTTAGCTCAATGTGGCAGTATGCCTGCAGGCGGGCACTGCCACTTGTAGTTTGATTTACTTCCGTTTATTATTTGACCTCTGACTTCCTGTACGCCCAGTCTCGTGTTGTGGTTGTTGCTCCTCGTCACTCTCCAGTCCAGGTAGTATCATATTGGTCGCTAAATGTAAATCTCAAGATGGTATTAACTATAGTCCCTGTTAACGTTTAGTTTGTCGCGGCGCCGTGATGGGCCCGTGGTCTCCCTGTACTGGTCATGCTAGTGGTTGAGTGGATCGGCTGCATTGACTCGGACTTCGCTGTCAAAGCCCCGAGCCATGCAAATGCCCCGCTCAGGTTTGTGGCGTGGTTACTTTAGAAATAACTATCGTAAATTATACTCGTAGTGATGTGCCTTCTTACTTCTGTAGACGTCTAGGACCAAGGAAGGTTGTCACTGCCGCCTGCCTTTCTGCCTGCCCTTTTTCTCCGCCCTTTTACCACCTTTTTGTTCGCCTGTTTGTCATTATTCCCCTGTCACTGGATTCGTGGAGCACCGTATGTGCGCAACGTCGTCATGGGTAGACTGTGGTAACTGAAACATGGACTGAAAACAAGTGACTAACGAACTGTGAAACGAACTTTGGACAAACCTGATTTTAACTAAAGAATGTGAAAATAAATGTACAACTTTTCTATGCAGTGCCTGGCCTCTGTGATCCATTTATTCAACAACGAACCTACGTGCTTTTACTAAATTTCTGGTGCTGGCCATCTCCAGCTGGCGTTGTCTGGCAATTTTATGTTTAAAACAGCTAAGTTAACCCTCGCATTGCCACATTTGGCGTTGTCGGCAGGATGTTGATATGGAAATCAGAGGCCTGTGTTTCAAATTGGACGAATGTACAGCTAAAGTTTAAATTATAGTAGCCTACACTGAAATGTTTCTTGTGTGTTTAGTACGAACTAAGATTGACCAATATTTTATGTTTTGCTGTGTATATATTGCATGGAATGTTATTTGTTTATGATTTTGCATCTATGTAAATTATTTTGTGTTTAACATTGTTTTGTGGTCACATTAATGTTTTGACTTCACATCTGAAATGCTAAAGTTAATGCTACTGTGAAATGCTTTATATAGCTGGATAAATTGACATTGGAAAGAAAAAGTAATATTTGTGTGTGTTTTAAAAAGGCAGGCGGTGGTTTTGTCATGGTGGGACGGGGAGCGCAACTGGACTGGATGTGCAGGAGGTCACAGCAATTGGCTCCAATAGTAGGACCTGTACCTGATGGCTTCCTCAGGGTGGCTCAAACCCACCCTGGCAGTAGTGTATAAGTTGAGAGGTAGGAGCTGCTATGTGTGGGGCAGTATCCGGGGTGGTCTCACTTATCGATGGCGGTCAACGCAGCTATTGTTTTAATGGGAAAAGCCAGTGCAGTTTTATTTTTGGCCCAGTTTTATGTGGTTCAGCTAGTACTAGCCGTCAAGGCCCCACATCCCACCTACTGATAGGTGGATGGTGTGATAGCTGTTCGTGTTTTTAAGCGTTCGTTGGTTGACCGTTGGTTCACGGCGTTTTCTGGGACAGTGGTCGGTTTAGGGTAAGCCCTTAGCCTCATAGCGCTGTCGCTGTAGTCATGGGGGTCATTGTACACCCCTTTTTAGTATGTATGGCTTAGCACTCAACACGCCCTTCTGTAGCCGTCAAGGCACCTCTTCCAGCCCGCGACGTGGGTGTTGGGTCGAGACTTAAGCAGTACCTGGTAGTTGGCTGCAAGCATGGTATGCATGTGCAAGTTAAAAGTAGTGCGTTTTGGCATCACCGGGACGACGATGCATTTTGGGGGGGGCATGTGTGGCAGTATGCCTGCAGGCGGGCACTGCCACTTGTAGTTTTGATGGTGATTGGCTGTGCGCGCCGGCCGTCACCTGATAAATAGCACTTCCGTTTATTATTTGACCTCTGACTTCCTGTACGTCCAGTCTCGTGTTGTGGTTGTTGCTCCTCGTCACTCTCCAGTCCAGGTAGTATCATATTGGTCGCTAAATGTAAATCTCAAGATGGTATTAACTATAGTCCCTGTTAACGTTTAGTTTGTCGCGGCGCCGTGATGGGCCCGTGGTCTCCCTGTAACTGGTCATGCTAGTGGTTGAGTGGATCGGCTGCGTTGACTTGGACTTCGCTGTCAAAGCCCCGAGCCATGCAAATGCCCCGCTCAGGTTTGTGGCGTGGTTACTTTAGAAATAACTATCGTAAATTATACTCGTAGTGATGTGCCTTCTTACTTCTGTAGACGTCTAGGACCAAGGAAGGTTGTCACTGCCGCCTGCCTTTCTGCCTGCCCTTTTTCTCCGCCCTTTTACCACCTTTTTGTTCGCCTGTTTGTCATTATTCCCCTGTCACTGGATTCGTGGAGCGCCGTATGTGCGCAACGTCGTCATGGGTAGACTGTGGTAACTGAAACATGGACTGAAAACAAGTGACGAACTGTGAAACGAACTTTGGACAAACCTGATTTTAACTAAAGAATGTGAAAATAAATGTACAACTTTTCTATGCAGTGCCTGGCCTCTGTGATCCATTTATTCAACAACGAACCTACGTGCTTTTACTTAATTTCTGGTGCTGGCCATCTCCAGCTGGCGTTGTCTGGCAATGTTATGTTTAAAACAGCTAAGTTAACCCTCGCATTGCCACATCAAGATAGCTCCTCTTCTACCGGTTGCCCTAGCAAAATTTAAAGATGCAGCAGATGCAGTTTTTTCAGAATCGAAATCTAGATAAACTAAATGTTCACTTGAGACGCCTGGGACACAATCACTGAATGTGGACTCGTAGTTTAAAAAAGAAAGTTGAAAATGTTTTCTGTTTGGCTTTAAAGTTGACCCAAGTCAGTCATACTGTGGAAAGCTTTTATGAAGATCAGTGGCATTTCAAGCTCATTCCAAGTCTCTTTAGGTAAAAGTGAGTGGCATTTTGGTCATTTACATACGATCGAGTTTGTGAGCGTTTGGCATTTGGAAGCAAAATGTGACGATTTCCATTACAGAGAGTCCACAGATGTAAGAGTGAGACGAGGGCCTGTCTCTTGAGGGCACGCAGAGGTGAGGGGAGCTGTCTCTCACTGCCAAAAGTCGGTAGACAATTAATCCGAGTGTTGTAACCTATTGTACATGTTGACAGGAGAAAGAGCACCTGGAGCAAAACCACCAAGACACAGAGGGAAACATGCATCACCTTCGTGCTGTGAGGCGAGAGTGCAGCCCAGCTCCATCCGCAGGGGCCATATTAATGACTAATCAGTCTTCAGTGACTATCCTGTGTTACCTTTGAAGATGGGGCAGATGTGCTTCCAGATGGAGATGCAGCCGCTGCGGTGAAACTGGCCCAGGGCGAGCTCCATGTAAAACAGAGGCACTCCCCCAAACACTGCCATCAGCAGGTAGGGCAGCAGAAAAGCACCTGCCAATTAAAATGATTGTATCACTGACCATCCAAAACATATTAGTCGTGAGGTTTTGTTTGTGAAACAATCAGTTCAGTTGTTCATGTCTGACAAACAGCAATAACACATAATTTCTGTGTTCACTTTTCCAATTTACATCTGTGCATCTGGTATGTTTCGCAACGCTCAATTTGAAATGTGAACAGAGACACATGACAACCAAAGATTTTTATGGAGGAGGAGTGAGCGCACACAAGAGGAACACTTGTCGAAATCAACTTCATCTGGCTCAATACAAAAAGCATTGAAAAATATGATGAAGTCTTCATCAGTCTAGTTACAGCCTCCAACAAAAGGTTTGTGTTTGGAGACTTGTTGACTGCGAAACTACATATTGACCGAAACACCAAAACACATCCACAAAACTTCACACAATTCATTAGCAAAAAGTTCCAAGTGCTATTTTAAAAAATGTATACTGTATTGTATTTGCGCTTTGCATAGCTGTGTTTTAATGGTCAAATCTACAGTAAATCATTTGTGATTTACTGATCCACTCACCTTGTTTTGTTTTGCCACAAATTACAACTAAAAATGAATTTATATGGGTGTCCAAACTTTTTTCATAGGGGGCCTAGCAGAGTTTTAAATTGTGCCCCATACCTTTTATTTATGCTTAAAACCTTCATGCCAGGTCTGTTCCACAATAAAATGTTAGTTGTTAGGTTAGAATTGTGTAGAATTATTACATTTCAAATAAAATGGAACATCTCTGAAGATGTATACTGATTCAGCAAGTAGGTCGAGGGCCACCAAAAAATTGGTCTGAGGGCCGAATTTGGCCCCCGGGCCGCACTTTGGACACCCCTGTTCTAAAACAACCTAGTACAGATGAATGATTGAGAAAAATATTCTCGCTTTAAAATCTATCTATCTATCTATCTGGTTGTGAGGCTGATCGTCAGCCTTACTTCTGTCAGTCTACCCCAGGGCAGCTGTGGCTACATACCACTAAGACTGCATGACATTTTCTTTGACATTATTTCTTAGACGGCGTACACTTTTAAGAGCAGAACTATCATTTATCGTGCGCGCCCGTGTCTGTGTGTACATCAGTGTCTTTTTGTGACATGGGGCCACAGATAAGGACCTGGTGGAGCGGGAGCCTGGGAGACAGGTTATTAAGTAAAGAGAAAGAAACTCGCAGCGTTCTCATAAAAAAAAAAGAAAAAAAAGAAAGAAAAAAAAACACAATTAATACCGTTGCCTCTATCAAGTGTGTCCCGGCCGCCATCTCTGCCCCGCTCGGGGAGACACGCACACAGCACAGGAAATTGCAAAGATTTTATTATTGCAAATCCAATAAAAGGGAGGTCCTGTTAGCTGCTAGGTGGACGATGTTTAGTAACAGTCTCGATGCATACCCTGTGTCAATATGAGCCGGAGCGTTTGTGTCCGACCCAAATAAAACAATATCAAAAGATCCGTGTAAGTCACTCATCCAATTGAAAACGAACCTGGATGCAGACATTACAACCATCTAAAGTCTGGGCCCCTTACGAAAACAAATGGCAACAATTCAAGCAATGAAACCAATGAATCCCTATCTCCTTATTTGGTCCCATTCGCTAACATCGTGTCCTCTTTCAGTACATCAGTAAACCTCCCTTCTGGTCTTCTTCCTCTGGACGTCCTGCTGGGAATCTCTAACCCCCGACATCGACCCAGTATTGACACATTCATTATCCCTCCTCTATACATGTCAGATCCCTCTCCGTCTGGCCTCACGGACTTTAACTCCAAAACGTGTGACATTAGCTGTCCCTCTGATGTACCCACTGCTAACCTTCAGACGTTTTCAGACGTTTTAGTTTAGCACTTTTAATATAAGTTTTGAAGAGTCTGTAGGAGCTACATAACACTGAAAAACACTGACTTTTTAAACACTACTTGTTCCCGTAAAAAAGAAGGGCACTGCAAAGATCAAATGGGATCAAATGCCACAAAACCTTAGGGGATTTGAAGAATAAAGCTCAGGTTATGTAAACTTTAGGGCACAATAACAACGCCTGACCAAAATCCAAGCTCTAAATATTCACAGTGGTCCTTAGGCACTGGATGGCAGCTGCTGCAGTGCTTCTGTATCAGTGATACTTGCTAAAGGACGGGACGGACTATTTCTCTACATCGGCAAGGAGTTGAGATTGGAAGTATTGTTTTCCATCAAACCAAACAAGTGTGTTTTAACACACTTTTCATGAATTGAAGCACAGTGTATTTCTTTGCAGCTGCTTTAATGTCTATAAATGTGTCAATGTTTAATCTTCACACGCACAAAAACACCTCCCTGCATCATGTATATTGCTTTAAAGCAGTGGTTTGTGGGTCCAAAGACACCGACTGAGAACCACTGCACATTTTCCCTGGACTAACTCCCGCCCTTTTTTTTTAACATCAGCTCATACTTTAAATACAGCCGACTCTGTATATACTTAATAAACCCGGTGGTCAAAAGGCAGAATCTGTCTCCATTTCTCTACAACAATCTGAAATATTATCTTTTTTATTTCACAACCCTCACGGAGAGACCTCCCTAGTGCTTGGCCAACACACCTCATCCATCCACTCCCCCTCTTTCTCTCTCTTCCCTCCTCACCTCCTCCGTTCTGATAGCAGATGTACGGAAAGCGCCAAACGTTCCCCAGGTCCACCGCGTAGCCGATCACCGACAGCAGAAAGTCCATCTTCTTGCTCCACGTCTCCCTGGGCCTCTCCAGACTGGTTTGCTGGACGACCAGAGTCCTGAAGCCTCCCACGGGGACGGAGGCGCTGTGTCCCAGGCCGGGCGCCGGCCCTCCGGACCCTGCCCCGCTCCCTTGCCCCTCTCTCGTACTTTGAGCGGCGCTTGTCGTCGTCGTCGTCGTCGTCGTGAAGCCGTTGGACACCTGTTGATCCGAGTTGGACATTTTCGGCCCCCTCTGGTACACCCCGTCCACTAGAACCGCCTTGTCGTCCTCTTGCTCTCTCGCCTCCTCGCTCCTTTCCATAAGCCCCTCATTGTGGTCCCCTTTGTCCTTGGTCAGGGAGCTTGTCATCATCACGTCTTTCCTTGTTGGTGTTGGCGAGGTCGGTTAGGGGCGGAGAGAGGAGCCCAGGAATGAAGACGGGAATGCGGTTCCAGAGTGTGATAAGGTGCCCATCAGGGGAACAGAGCTCCGGGGACAGCGGGGGTAGTTCAGGAAGTTTGGACGGGTCAAATTTGAACTAAATGTTTCCTTCCTTCGGGAACTAAACGGAGTGAGAGAAATGATGCAGAAGAGTGCAACTACAGAGAGTCAATGTATCTACTGTTGTAAGTTACTGGGGCAGCGGGACGTCTCCATTGGGCGAACGATCTGAAAGGCACGAATAAAAAAAGAATGTTACAAACTATATTAGGCACACTGCAAAAGGTTGTCTCAATTTGAGCGTAATAATCCAAATTTGAGCTGTTTTGAGTAGTCAAGATTTAGTCTGGCATTAGATCTAGATTATTTCACTTGTCCTGAGATGTTTCTGACTCGATTCAATACATTTTCTCCTTAGTCCAGGTAATTTTCTTTGCCAGCGGGGTAAGAAAATTGGTCTTTTATCCCATTGGCAGTTTTACTTTCTTATTTCAAGCGAGATTTACCTTTAGAACCAGTTTCAAATGTCCTCAAACAAGCAAAGTAAACTTGGTCAGATCAGGGGAAAAAAAGAAAGTCTAAATGAGTTAAAACTGCAAACAAGATTAACATTCTCAATTCAAGTCATTTAAACCAAAGCTTGATATTGACTTTTTGCAGTGCGGGGTCTTGTCAAAACAGATCGATTGATTTGACAATATGCTTTAAACTAAGTTGGGGGGAAGAAAAACCTTTTTAATTCTGAAGAAAAAAAAAATATTTACCACAAATAACAAGCAACACCCTACTTTTCTGTTTGCATCATTAAAAATGTCCATAATCTCCATGAGAAATAAAGTTCAGTAGTCAAACGTAAGAATACATCTAAGAGTCAGTCACACAAGGAACGCAACGATTCACGAGTAGTCAATTTGAATGCACATGTATTTAAATATTTGAAAAATAATTGAATACTTGCTTAATTTACCTATTTCTTTTTAAAGGGCAAGGACAGTTTAAAGTTGAAAAAATAAAGTTTGATTAAAATGATTTGTTCTTAGATGTAGAGAGACAAAATAATCTCCCTCGCACGGTCTCAGTATGAACAAAAATCGTATACTTTACCTTTCCAGAATCCGAAAAGTGGACAAACTACTCTGCACAAGCTGATGCTGCTGCGGACTGAGGCGCCTCGACCCGAAACTTTTACAAATCCGCGTCAAGAGTAAAAGTTGCAACAGGAGGAACTACAAACAGGAGCCCATCAGAACATCGTGTTGCACATTGAGCGCTCCAAAACCTCGGTCCTTTTCTCTCCCTCTCATTTCTCCCTCTCTCTCTCCCCCCCCCCACCCCGTTTCTCTTCCTCCCTCCCTCTCTATCCGAGCGCCGTTGGAGATGCAGAGCCACATGTGTGTGTTACGTACTGTACAGGTTACATACTCCACACGGAGAGCGAGACACGAGGAAGTTTGGCTCAAAGCACACAATTATAATCTAAACAGCAGTAATGGACACGCGCGAGTTCACTGTGAGGTCCGTGCTGACTCTTATTAGTCAGTATTTCAGCGAGATGCTGAAATACTCGAGCCCAGTCAGGCCCTCAAACATAAGACTAAACCAGAATTACACTTCCTCTACTAATAATAAAAAGCTCTAATCTTAAACTGTGCTTTTCTAGTCATTTCAATATTGCAGTGGGCCTGACAAGAGTACAAACAAACAATATAAACTATTTCTGATAATAGGGAGACCGCCACCTACAAAACCAATGGGTGTTCCTGAAAAGAGGACCCCATAAACTATTCAGCTTAGTCACTACACACTATGTTGTAACTTTCGCCCGTGCAAGTGAGCTAGGATAAGCCTACCGTATTTTCCGGACTATAAGTCGCACTTTTTTTCATAGTTTGGCTGAGGGTGCGACTTATACTCAGGTGCGACTTATATATCAAAATATATAATTTCACATTGTGTTACTTTCACACTGAGAGCTGCTAGAGGGCGCTCTAGGCTTGTGTATCAATGTCTTTTACTCCTGCACGGTTGTACAATGACAAATAAATAAGCACGAACTTACTTACTGTACCACTGAAAATAAAAATAAAAACGGTAAAGTTTGGAGTGAGCGAGAAACTTGTAAGGGACTGTCGAAAAGCGGAGGTTACTCTTTGCAAATGGTTGCTTGAATAATGTGATGCCGGGAGAGGCTTGTAAGCGGTGTAGTTACTCCTCACTGCCCAGGTAGTTGCCAAGGCTGGTGCGACTTATACTCCGGAGCGACTAATGTATGTTTTTTTCTTCTTCATTATGCATTTTTTGGCTGGTGCGACTTATACTCCGGTGCGACTTATAGTCAGAAAAATACGGTATATGTTTATTCTCAGTCACACTAGAAACAAGGCCATACGCTTGGAGCTACCCTCAGGCATAAAAAAAAAAGGAATAAATCACAACAATTAACCTTAACTCTTAACCTCTTAGCCCTCACCTGAATCGAGCACAATAAGCGTCAAAATAGCGACACATAACGAGATGAAAATAAGGATGAAAAGCGCAATGACAAAAAAAAAAAAACATGAAAAAAATGACAAAAGTGTGACAAAAAAGAAAAAAAAAGACAAGAAAGTGATGGAAAAAGTGGCAAAAATGTGACAAAAGCGCAGGACATAACGACACAGCAACTACGCAAGGAAAAAAGAGATCAGTTTTGTTGGTCTCAGCTTTCAAATGAGATGTTACACTGGCCGATAGCTCTCCAGTCAAGACACATTTAGATTTGGGTAAGGGACCGACTGGAGAAAATGCGCTCGGTTCAGGTGGGGTTAAGAGGTTAAAGACCAACCAGGGGATGTCAGCGTCCACCTTTGGTCCCTGAAGCACAATATGAGGACTTTAAAGGGGGGGGTATTATGTAAAATCGACTTTTTCAAGCTTTATATCATGTTATTATGTCACTCCCTCATTAAACACATGCCTGGAGTGGTGCCGACGGCAGCCATTTTAGGTGTAGCTATGCCTCAGTCCTCCTAGGAACGCCCCCACCTCCTGGAGACGCCTCAGGACCTTTCGTCACCAGCCAAGCCACCAACCACTGCTCCTCAGCTCAGCAGAGCCCCCTCCCCACACAGTAGTGTTGTTTAGATGCCACAGCAGTGTGCTGAAGGGGGCGTGTCGGAAAGCTTCTTAAAGAGACAGAGGCCTATTTCAAGACGTTCAGTACAGCCATTTTGAGAGAGCAATTTTATTCAAGGCAGTTGTTTTAATTTACTGCATATACAGACCAACAGAAGGTTACGTCATCATTGTAGTATGCTATAGACTGGTGCTATGTGATTGAAAAAACCATAATACCCCCTCTTTAAACTGACTTTGTGACCAAAAAAAAACAACCCCATTATTCAAAAACGACATTGTAAAAGTACTTCTTGATCAAACACCTCCCCTCATGTCGCCACCTCCGTCACAGTCGCACCTTGACAGCCTCACACGCGCCTTGTTCAGAGGAGAGACTTTTACAACAGAGCTGCAAATGACGTCCGTAGTCCTATTTTAGCCGCACTTTGGAAGAGCTCACGTTTTGAATCTACTCCAGAATCTACTGCGGCTACCAGTTGTTTACATCGCTCGGTGTTTTTAACGCACTGGGGTAGGAGGAGGCGGTGGGGCTGGCTACTCCCGAAAAAAAACAAACTAAAAACACTTGACTCTCCTCGGTCTCTATGCGGGACTGACATATTTACATTATAGGAGAAGAAAGCGGAGAGAGTGTAAGCGATTACTACCTATCGTGCAGACTTCAGAAATGGTTGAATGAGAATAATGTGCTTATCGGAGCCTCTTTGGCAGCTCTCGGGGGTTTCCTGAATAATCTTGAGCTTAAGATGATCACATTTTCTAAAACAAGCTTTATCCTTTGTTGCTTTAAGACGTAACGATGTACCTTATTGTGAGCGCTTGACAGAAAAGGCTAATTCATTAAAACACTACTAAACGGGGGATATTTATTCAAGCACAATGTAACTTTTTGGTGGCATAAAAGTGGAACAATCATAGAGTTGTTTGAACTCGCATCGTCAAATCTCGCCACACTCACTTGATGTCCTCTTTCACCTCATCCACAGAACTCATCTTTAGTCTTCCTCTCGCCTGACTGCATAAACCTCTGCATCCTGCATCCACTCATTTTTACTATCCGTTGTCTGTACATGTTCAAAGCACTTTATCCGGCCTCCCCAGCTTTCCAAAACATCTCAAATAAAACAAACTGTCCCTGTGTTGTTGTCATTCCTAATCCAATCCTTCTTACTCCCATAGAGAACATCCGCCTCCTGCCTTCAAAACATTGGAATAACACTGGTCTCACTGATCACTACATGCTGCAAATCAGTGTTAACAACAGAAACTTTAGTCTGCTTTAGAGAACAAACAAAACTTGTCTTGAATACAGCAATAGCGAGAAGTCATTTCAACTTACTACGTCCTATATTCAATTCAACATTTGGTCCTTTACAGTCTGTCAAAACAAGACTGTAAGAGATAATATTAAATCGCTAGTTATCATACTGTGTTAATCTATAATGTCGTACTGCCCGTAGGTCAAGCTGTGCGGTCGTACTATCTCTTTATAGCCTTGACTGGGTGTTTAGGCGCCTACTATCAGCCACTGAATGCTTGCGTGCGTGTTAGTGTGACGCGCTTGTAGGGTATTTACGTGTCCTCTGGGGAAGCACAGACAGGCTTGAATGTTAGGACTGGCAATGTCTTGAGTTCATGTCTCTGGGTCCCACAAAGATGGCAATAAACTTCTCCTGCATAAGACATCCTGACTGCTGCCTATTCTTCACCAACCTTTCGATCATCGTATTGTAGAATTCCCCTACAAAGACTTAATCAGGACCAACACAAGGATAAAATGGAATCCCAGTCAGGGTGAAGATCTCAGCGATTTGGTCTTACCCCCCACTTTAACCAAGTGCATTTTCTCGACTTTGGCTTTACCCAAATCTAAAAGCTTCTCAACTGGAGCTTACAGAGTAACACCTTATGTGAAAGCTAAGACCTACAAACCTTTTTTGTCGTGTTGTCGGCGCTTTTATGTCTCCTTTTTTGTTGTGTTTTCATTGGGTTTTTTGTCGGTTTTGTTGCTTGTTCATCTCTTTTTCCGTCACTTTTTTTGACGCTTTTTTGTCACTCAAGAACCTTCATTGAAGATGGACAACCCTTGTACGACTGAGAGCCTACACCAGGGGTGTCAAACTCGTTTGGGTCGTGGGCCAAAATCAGCCCCCATGGCGGGTCGCAGGCCGTATATATTGTAAAGGAATGTGGCCTAATAAATAACGGCTTACACTTATTGCGCTTTATCAGCCTGTGTCACATGTCTCTCAAAGTGCTACATAAAGTCAGTATTCATTCACTCCACACTCAATGGCAGTAAGTTACTATTGTAGCCACAGCCGCCCTGGGGCAGACTGACCATTTACCACATAGCCATAATATGCTGTTTATATCCTGATCTCTCATTATGTCAGTGCTCTCTGCTGGACCCATGTGGAATTCTTTCCTTTTTTTAAATTAAGCTGCCCCCTAGTGGATGGAGTGAGAATTCTGGTTATCTCTTTAAAAAAATCATAACTACGCACAGGAATGGGCTAGAGACGTACTTTTTTTTTCATGCTCTACAAGGTCCACATTAAATCATCTCGCGGGCCGCATCTGGCCCGCGGGCCTTGTGTTTGATACATGCCGCCTACACAGCCCTGCTTTTGTGTCATGTTTTTGTTACTTTTTTGTTGTGTTTTTGTCACATTTTGTCACTTTTTTGTTGTGTTTTGTTGCTCTTTTTTCATTGTGCTATTGTTGCTTTTCCGATACGTGTTTTTCGCTCTTTTATTGCTTTTTTTGGTCACTTTTTTGTTGCGTTTTATCCTCGCTTTCGTCGGTATTTTTTACACTTTATTCAAGAAGCTAATGCCGAACTGGACAAAATATGCTTGGTTCAGGTGGGGGTTAAGAGGTTAAATATTTTATTATTCATCAGTCATTTATTCCATCAATGAATACATTGACTACATACCCATACATTCACAAAACAGTTTTGTGAATGTAAGGGTATGCCTGCTGCTATTGATCTCAATGTCTTAGTAAGTTACAAATAATTCGGTCTCTAATTAAAATGAATAAAGTCTAAAATGGCAGATGACCCTGGGCACCGCCTGAAGATGCCCAAGTACCACCAGTTCCACGGTTTGAGAACCACTGTCTTACAATAACCATCTATTTTTACTCTATCTTCTAGTCCCCCCTGTTTCTCAGTGTTTCTTATGCAACTGTATTCTTCACATAATCCAGTGGGATGACATGCAGTCATTTGTCTGTGCTTAGCCAAAGACATGGGCCATGATTTGGACACAAACACTTTTCATTTGGGATATTTTTTGGGATATTAACACAAGCCCCCAGCAGCAGCGTTTCCACCATCCTCTCTGTGAAATGACAATGAAAGGGAATGAGATGGTGAAGGGTCGACTGATGGATTATCCTTGGTGCTATATCATTGCTATTGTGCCTAAATTATTTCTATTTAATAAAAACAATGGTCTTTCATATGAACGCATTACAAGTCAAAAAAACGACGACAACCAGTGGTTAAGGTGGATTTTGGGAGGTGGTGGAACTCTAATCTCGAAGACTCAGAACGCTACATTAGGTCGATATATATGAAAGGCTGTGTCTATATTACATGTAACAGAAGGTGTTTTATATTACTTTTAATTTATGTATTTTAAAAATACGTTTTAAACCATTTCACAGAATAAGATTTCTTTATATGTGCTCTTGTTTGAGATACTCCCAGAAAATTAGAGCAACAGCCAGTCCTACCCAGGAATTTTTTAATAATCAGATACAATTTAATGCAATCTGGTGTATTTAAGGCAAAACATGCTGTTTGAATTAGCCTTATACAGTGATGAGAATCAGAACTGTCAACATTATGATTATTTTCCTAAAAAAAGAAAGAAAGAAGCAACACTGATTTTGATAGCTGCAAATAGACTTTTATTATTTTATCTATTTATTTATTGTTTTAATTTACTGTCAAAATCCTGTGTAAGTGTTTCCCTGTGGGGCCCCTCTGCTGCCCGTGTCAGCTCTGCCCCTGTTCTTCCTCAGTCTGTAGCTGCTCATCGCGCTGAGCAGTGAGGAGGAGACACAGGCTCCACACGAGTCTAAAGACTCAACTTTAGCCTGGATTCATGACTCTGTTGTTACTTTTAAACCGCGGGCAGATTCAGAGGATCAGATCAGAGGAAATACTTTGTGAACAAGGCCGACGTCGCGCCGTAACGCCGCACTGTTAATCGCCTTTTCTCTTCATTATGCTTCCTAAATTAATTTGTAAAACCGAAAATATGAGGCTGATTGATGCGAAATAAAAAGCGGGCTAAAGCTTGGGAAGAGTAGACTCCGTTTATGGATTAGTGTATGTCCATAAAGTTCATTATTTCGTGATAAATGCTGTTATATTGAGGCGCATTAAACCCGCGCGTATGAGGAGCGGACTGACCTGCTGCTGATCTTATGATTATTTCTCCAGATTCTGAAGAGTGGACTTTTGTCCAGCGCAGCTTCAGCAAGTTAATAATAAAACTACACAACCTAGTATTTATTGCATTGATTTATCTCACAGGCAGACTTTCGCATGTGTGCGAAATGACAAAGTGGCAATCATTAACTTTTTTTTTTTTTTTTTGGTCACGTGATGGTGCGGGAACGCCGTTCCCGACCACTTTAACCCCTGACGACAACCTGATAGTTATAGAAATAGTAAAGAAATGCTATGATACATACATTTTTATCTTATTATGGAGAATGGAGAAGGACCTTGATTATTCATACATAACATAACATAATAAAAGGAATACAGAAAAATTCTATTACTTTAATGATACACAGATAATAGAGCAGGCTTCTATCAAAAGTAATAAAAAGGCGTATAATGAACAAGCACAAAGCCACAGGGCGAGATTAATCCTATGGACAGACCTCTTTGAGATACTGAGCAGTCACTTATAGGCAGAGCATGAAAAGCAGCATATAGGCTATAGGTACGTCCAGGGTGCGATTTGTCAAAAAAACAGAAGGGGGATAGTCACTCAATCACTTATTGCCTCAAAAGCACATACATTTCATGTCGTTGAACTTTAAACCCAGTGTTGTAAGATGTGTTCTGTCTAGTAGTAGCTCAGTGTGTGGAGCGGAGGGTGAAGTTGATGCCGCTGTGTGCAGGGCGTCCGTGCCTGTGTGTTTTTGGGCTGAATATAAGCGCGCACAGCCCAATTCAATGCGTAATGATCCAGCCTATAGCCTACTCCGAGGCAGATATTTATATATATGAGACACATAGGCCTATGTTAAGTGTTTCTCTGTATAGTTTTGGATTATATTCAGCGAGGGAGACAGGAGATGGGAGACTTCAAATGGCCTGTGCATAGACGACAGAAGTAGGGGAGGCGACCCCTGGAGAGCGCGTGTTGCTCTTGATGATCAAACTTTAAGTAACCAGCGTAGTGTGACCAGGGCGACAGGGTGTCACACATGGCTGGGGGCATTAACGCACGGGTTGCGCAGGTTACGGGATCCTCCCCGCAGGCTGCCCGCGGATCGGGGTCCGGTCATAGAATTCTCTTTGATCGCGGGCCGGGTTGGGGCGGTTTCGCCACTCATTGCCGCCATGCGCGTATTCATAGTTCAGCCACGATTCATTCTATCATCTTTACAGCGGTTTTTTTTTTACGTAAAATAAGCAGCGTTTGCTGCTTGTGATCCAGAGAACGCTTTTGTGGAGCTCAAAGTCTCCACGGCATGTGCGTCTGTTCTCTGTCCCTCTCCTGCAGCTGCACAGGAGGAAGAGAGAGAGGGCGAGGGGAGACACGCCAGTCCTGTTCATTTCAAGCTCATTTCTGTATGTGTGCAAAATAGATTTAACTGATCATAAAGTCAATCAGGATACATAACACAGTTCCCTGTGCATATTCATTCATCAGAAATGACACATGCAGTAGCCTTACAGGCTACACTTAAAAAGTCCACTCTCACAATATAGTTCCCCGGGCCTCTGCCATCCCGGGAGCGCGTCAGCTTTCAGGCATTCAGAAGAAAAAATACAACACCTATTTGCAAAGTTCTGCAAAAATCCTGGTGCTGGTGACGAGACATGCGATCCATGAGTGTTTCTGACTCCGAAGACCCAGCAGAAGTAGGGATAGGGATAAAAGAAACAGAGACAAGAAAACCAGAAGGGGGGAAAATCCCCCCCATCCCCCCAGCAAATCGCACCCTGGGTACGTCAGAAAAAAATCAGCTAACTGGAGTAATCAGACCCAATAATCAGATCTGGTGCGTTTATATTCACCTACAGACATGGGAGAATCCAAAACTCCAGGTTCTACATTTGCCAGAGCAGAAGTGGATTTTTAGAGCAACTTTTTCCCTATACCATTCTCTTCAATCAGACCCACCCGCAGAACGGGTTGAAAATTATTATCTTCAGCAAAGTAAAACTCAAATACCATGAACTGTTCTTTAACTTTTATAAAACACATTGGGGGTGAAGACTAGGGAGAGACAATTCAATAAATAATCAGGGCTGGCACTCAAACCCACAAGGATGGAACATGTGCAGCAGCATCTTTTGGGATTCATTTTATGGATACTTTTGTGAAAATTATTATTTGTTTATTTTTTCATGTTTTTATTAAAGATGCTTTTAATTCGAATTGAAAAGGGAAATTTTAATATTTTTATAATTTTTTTTTAAATATTTGTCTTTGGAACATTATGTGAAAGATATCAGATTAAATCAATCATCTCATTATATCAGATAATGTTTATATGCTCCCTCAATAATCTGAGAATTCCAGAAATCAGATCATGATCAGATTTTTGCTCTGAATGTAAACGTAGCCAGAGGTTCTCAAACAGTGGTACGGTCACCACTGGTGTTACAGGAGAGACTTTTGTTCCCTGACTCCTCAACAGTTCTAGTCTTTATTTACTTTAATTTTCAATAAAGTGAGAACGGATGCTGTTGGGAGTGTTTTCATGAATAACTTAAATGTTGTTTAGGATCTCTTTAAATGACTTTATTTATCTATTACCAATGGCAGATAATAATGTGTATGTAAGTATTTGTATAAAACGTCATGTGGTTATTTAATTCTTCAATAATAACCTCCAAACACTATCATCAACCTTAATTATTTTTAAAAATGGAATTAGATAAACCATATCGCCAACATCTGGCACGTATGTGGACTGATAAACAAATATTATTTAGGTTTTGCAAGAGTCATAATTCTTAAGTTTCCCGTGACTGAGAAACAAGTCTTTCCTCTTGGAAAAACCTGTTGCTGATTGAAGTCAGGGCTTGCCTCATATTGTGTTAATTAGTAGAGGATTTCCTAGAAATGTTCTGGAATCTGGATTTATGCCACATTTGAGTTCAGTTTGACCTGAATTTGCCACAAGTTTTACACAAATGAAGTGATACGGATGCCATTTGCAGTACACTGTTTTGGACAATCATTGTCAGGTGATTGTCACATTATCGGCATCATGATGGAATATTTCCGCAGTTAAGTTCATTGTATATTAATATTAGATAACCAAACTGATACATGATTATCAAACATTTTCCGAAAATATCATGAAAAAGTTCATTTATTTCTATAATTCAACTTGAAATGTGAAACTAATAATATAGACTCATTGCATGCAAAGGGACGTATGTCAAGCCTTTGTTTGTTTTAATTTAGATGATTATGGCTCCCCTCCTGGAACTGCCACCTTAACGTGGTGGAGGGGTTTGAGCACCTGAATGATCCTGGGAGCTCTGTTGTCGGGGGCTTCGTGCCCCTGTAGGGTCTCCCATGGCAAACAGGTCCTAGGTGACGGGTCAGACAAAGAGCGGTTCAGACGCCCCTTATGAGAGACCAACAAGCCCGGTTAGAACCATGAGTCCTTATGTGGACCCACCACCTGCAGAGCCAGGGGGGCTGGTACAATGTGATTTGGGCAGCTCCAACAGCTTCCCCCACGACCCGACAAGTGGAAGAAAATGGATGGATGGATGGATGATTATGGCTCACAGCTGTAAAAACCCCAAATAAAACATCTCAGAAAATTAGAATATTTTGAAAATGGACTGTAAGCCATCATCAACATTACAACCTGAAAAGACTCACAGAGACAGGCTGCATTGGAAGGTTTTATTGAACTTGAATCGTGATTGGGGCTCAGATCCTGCCGGTAGATTGCTGAACGATATGGAATACATGGTGTTGATAGATGATGGCCAGAATCTTCCCCCGGAGCCTGGACACTGGTGGTGGTAGGACGAGACCCGACGTGCGGTCGATTCGACGGGCAGAGCCTGAGGAGAGCCCAGGAGGAGGGGCGGAGGAGGGTCGCAGCACGGCTGGGAAACGGCCGAGTGATTGACCGGGGAGCTTAAGAAGGGGATCTTGGCCAATGAATGGCTGAGCGGAATAGGCGGCTGCGATGATACTGACGCAAAGGTGCGGCTTGCGCTGGGGCCGTGATTGGGTGATTGGTGAAGGCTGCCGCTGAGGCGATGTGTGAAGGCTGCAGGTACGTCGCCAGGTTGAATTTGTGCTGAAGCTTCATTACAACAAAGGCTTGACGTATGTAAATTTGCATGTCATGAGTCTATATCATATAGTTTTGAATCTTAAGTTGTATTACAGAAATAAATGAACTTTTTCACGATATTCCTATTTTCCGAGTTTCACCTGTATTTGCTTCTAAAATTCTTATGATTATCCAACCATGACACAAAATCATACATTCAAAATAATTCCTAATTACTGACCCAAACAAAAGATTAGACATACTGACCAACAAGAATCATCATGTGATTCTTTTAGGCTTATAGTTTAGAAGTCAATATATTATTAAACAAATATCTGAGATATAGTAACTGAAATACTTTAGAGCACAGTAACAAGATGGTAATAGGATGGGAATTGCATAGTACTACAAGCCTAATTATAAGGAAACAGGACACCCACATAACGTTGAGCCATAAGATAAGTTTCTAGACAAACTTTGCAATCTTACCTTGGTATGTCTGTATGTGTTGTTGTGGGACTCCTGTCATTTTACCTCCTTCTCTCTCAGCTCCATCTAAACCCACACAGATCAAACATGCATAGGCTTACACAGCGGGCCATACTCTGCATTGGTCACTGGCTTAGTTAAGGCACAAACACGCATATACCCTCAAGCATGCATGCATAAGGCAGCCTCTTACCAAGCAAGCAGCCGCCACCACCACATGAAGCCCGAGAAAAGGATTCTTGCCCCTAATCCTTAGTTCCTTACTGCATATTTGTAAGAGGCCAAAGAGAAACATGTGCGCAACAAATGCATAAAATAGGTTATAAATGGCTGAGACGTCTTATAAGGGAGATTTTGTTTCAAAGATAGATTAATCCTGTCTGTGCTCTTGCTGTAACTAACCCGTTTAATGCGACCTGCAACTTATTGGGCCACTGGGAACAAGCCAAAGTACAGTGTGGATGGCCAGGCAACATAGTTCAGTAGGATATTGATGACGATGAACATAAACAGCTGCCAATAGGCAATATCTGAATTTGGTTATGAATGGTTGTGTGTGTGTGTGTGTGTGTGTGTGTGTGGCAGCTAGGCCAAAGACACATTTCCCAACTGGGGACAATAAAGTTAATCAAGTTAAGTTAATCAATCAATTAATCAGTTGAATCAATCAATACATCTACTGACCTCTTAATCTGCTCTTCAGGCTACTTACTATGTCAAGGCCCCGTGGCTTTTCACTGCAGACGAAAGCAGCCTGTTTGGGTGTTGGACGTCATTCCAATCAGCATCAGCTTAAAGCACTGGGTTAATCCTCCTCCTCATTGCAACACACACACACGCACACACACACACACACACACACACACATGCTCACACATCATGTAAACCCACACACACACACACACACACACAGCAGCATGCACAAAAAGAAGCTTATGCACACACGGAGGAGGAGGAGGTAAAAGTGCACAGGTCAAAGCAGGTGTAATTCTGACCTGTCACATAAAAGTGGCAAATGGACATAATCAAAAATATTTGAATCTCTGTAAACTAAGCTTTGCACATGCTCGAGATTATGCCCAATAGTAACAGCTAAATAGCACAGAAACTACCATGTTGTAACTATGGGTTATATGTTTTGCTAGTTTAAATGTATTTTCCCAAATGCTACAATAATTCCAGTACGGCGCTCCTGGCATAGCTAAAAGAAAGGGGGGAAACATATTAGGGTTGGGATAACGAACCATCACGATGGAGAGCAACCATCGTGATGCCACGCCCCCTCCTGTCAGAAACAGGCGCTGATCTTCTGTGGGCCTTGTAAACCTACACACTTTGCTGGGATTGCACTGTAAATTAAATCTCGAATATAGCTAATATGCACGCTAGTTTAAGTAGCATACCAGAAGCCCGAAGACATGATGTCTTATTATTAAAATAAATTATTAAAATAAATATGCAGCGCTGCTCTATTTCTGACGCGCGGGGCTCTCTCTCTCTCTTTCTCTCTCTCTCTCTCTCTCTAAAAGCAGCTGTTTAACACCACGTGGTTTCGCTTTGCTTTTCGTACGGAAACTAAACTAAAGTTTTAAAATGCTGCGATGGATCTCACATCGAAGCTGAGAGCACATGGGTTTGGATGTTTTCACGAAGGACGGAGAGAGGAGAGAAAGAGACGCGTGCAGGCGGTACTAGGCTACGAGCACACAGACCGGGCGGCGCGTGGAGCAGCTTCAATAACATAGGCTACGACGCAAACTTCTACCGTGCACCCACTGTTTCTTAAAGGGGCTGTGTGGAGTTTAGCAGTTTTGTGCTCGCAATTGCCCCCTCAGGCCAAACGCGTAACTGCAGCCTCGATGATAAGCTCGTGCATGAGGCGCTCAGGCTTTACGAGCACCAGAAATAACAGTTCCGTCCTGGTCAATTTACAGATTTGCAGGCATGACTTAAACTGAGGTAAGAAACGTTACTGTTTTGTAAGATATTTAGACCAAATCAGTTTGAGTGAATATTTTCCAAGATAAAATACTTGAGCAAATGCAGCAAAGTGAATCGAGTGAAGAAGCCAAGTAATACATATAAACGAATAATTGACGTTTGAAGGAGGAAAAAAAAAAACTCGTATACTTTGTATGCATAAACGCAGGCCTAATTGAAATAATAAAATATTTTAGTTTATTTATTTGTTTGAGCAGTTAACCTGCTCAAAGGGAGTGGGCTGAAGCCAAAGGCTTATAAGCGCCCACCCCAAAATAAAAATAGTAACATTACATTTAATATTTACAAGGTAGCAAATCATAAACAAAGGAACATAGGGCAAAGTAACAATAAATTATGAAGAATAAGACAAAAACAACAGCAAAATAAAGAACAAAAGAATGTGCTACTTTTATGTTATAAAGGTGCATTCATACATATTATACTCTGAGATCTTGCTACTTCCCAGTTGTCATTACTATCCTCAATATAATTTAATTTGGGTTTAATTATCATTAATTATCATTATTAAAGGTGCATTAATACATATTATATTCTGAGATCTTGCTACTTCCCAGTTGTCAATACCATCCTTAATATAATTTAATTCGGGTTTATTTATCATTATTATTATATTTGTTTAATTGAGTTATATGTGAAGTATGATGTAAGCCCTGCATAATGAGGTGCATTAAAAGGCCAGGGTGTAGAACGGGCCAGTTGAAGAGGGCAGTAACTCCCCCTCAACAAACCCCCACCCAGCTGCCCTAACAGCTGATTTTGTAGATGATGTTCCTATGCTGAGTGGTGCATTAAAAGACAAGGTTTTGAGCCCGTTGGGAGGGTCCCTCTCAACAGATTCATAACTTGCCTACCCTAATTCTCAATTTGTAAATTTGAGCAATAGAATGACAACCGTTCCAAGCAGCAACACTCTTCCTTGATTATAGATAATTGATCCTACTGCGCCTCCTAGTGGCAACACATTTCTTGTTCTCTGTATATTTCAAAAGTCTTTTGTTTGTATTTATATTTGAACAGGTTGATATTTGGACTTCGTTTCAACTCCATTTCCAGTTTATTCCACAATTGTACCCCATTAACTGTTGGGCTAAAACTTTTCAAAGTTGAGCTATGTTTCTGAGTCCTAAAGTTTAATTCGTCACGTAATTCATAACAACCAGTACGTTCTTGGAACCTTCTTTGTATTTGGCCCGGTAACAGTTTGTATCTTGCTTTGTATAACATCTGTACAGTTTGGAACTCAACAATGTCACAGAACTTCATGATCTTTGATTTTAAAAATAATGAGTTTGTGTGGTCCAAAAACCCAACTTTATGAATTACTCGGATAGCTCTTTTTTGCAACAATACTATTGGTTTTAATGTGTTTTATAAGTACTACCCCAAACCACAGTACAATAATATAAATATGGCAAAATCAGAGAACAGTATAAGATATGTAGAGCTTTGATGTTTAAAATGTGCTTTGCTTTTGCTATTACTGAAATGCTTCTAGAAATTTTCGTAGATATATATTTAATATGAGCTTTCCAAGTAATTCTGTCATCTATAATAACACCAAGGAATTTGATTTCATGCACTCGCTCTATGACAACACCCTCTATCTGAATTGCTTCCTGAGCATTGGAATTACAGTTGCCAAATATCATCATTTGCTTTTACTCAGATTTAGAGATAATTTATTTGTTTGAACCACTTATTGACACTTTTGAGTTCCAAGTTAACAATCCGACACAGTTGCTGTAAGTCGTCACCTGATGCAAAAATATTTGTATCGTCAGCAAACAAGATAAATTTAAGTACTTGAGACGTTTACAAATGTCGTTAATGTACATATTAAACAATTTTGGGCCCAGAATGGAACCTTGAGGTAAACCACACACAATTTGTCGACAACTCGACCGATAATCACCTATTTTCACACATTGTTTTCTATTTTTAAATAACTGGTAACCCACTGTAGAGCTACCCCCCTAATCCCATAATGTTCTAGTTTATTAATTAGTATATCATAGTTTATTGTATCAAACGCTTTACTCAGGTCAATAAATAACCCTATGGCATATTTCTTGTTATCTACAGCATTAGTTATTTCTTCAATTATATCAAAGAGAGCGTGTGAAGTTGAGTGATTATTCCTAAAACCAAATTGATTGTCCGAGAGTAAATTACACCTTTCAATAAAGCTGTCAAGTCTAGAGTTATAAACCTTCTCTAAGATTTTTGAGAATTGCGGTAAAAGGGAAACAGGCCTGTAGTTTGTGAAGAGATGTTTATCTCCTGCCTTGAACAGAGGAATCACTTTTGCTACTTTCATACCATCAGGAAATTGTCCAGTTTGCAGCGATAGGTTACAGATGTATGTTAACGGCTTAGAGATACTTTCAATAACAGTTTTTAAAGTTTTCATATCCATGTCATGGTAATCTGTCGAGGTTTTATTTTTACACCCTTTAACAATGTCCAGTATCTCCTTTTCCTCCACAGGTTTGAGGAACATGGACAGAGGATTTGTGTCTATCAGTTCACAATTATAGTTCTCAACATTTGTAATTTTTGCAGCAAGATTCGGTCCAACATCTACAAAGAATTTATTAAATGTATCGACTACTTCATTCATATTATTTAAAGTGTTATCCTCATCTTTGAAATATTTTGGATAATTAATCGATCTTGGTTTATTTCTAATTATACTATTTAAGATATTCCATAAACCTTTAATATTATTCTTATTGCTATCTAACAACTTATTATAATAATCCTGTTTACATTTTCTAATGATACCTGTCAGTTTATTTTATATTTCTTATATTTATCCTCAGCTTCTTTTGTTCTATCATTTATACATTTTTGTAGAGTGAATTTTTTTTCTTGCATGCATTTAGTAATCCCTTAGTCATCCATGGGTTTTCTTTACACTTTCTGTTTTTACAATGTTTTTTCATTGGGCAATGAAATATTTCCACTGGTAGAAATGCTACTGGGAAAAGCCAAAATCGTCTCTTCAATTCCCTGGGCCCAAAGTTAGCGTAGCTAACTCGTAAACTATATTGTAAACGGCACATGTTCACTTTTTGTAGTTGTTTCACTACTTGTAAATCCATGAACAGTCATGCTTATTTTGCAGCCAAGAAAAGCTAACATTAGCAGCATTATTTTTACCATTGTAAATACAGCACCATTACCACTGTTACTACTCAAATGTTTTGTAGGTACAGCACGATTACTGTTATTACTGACACTACTAGTCTGCTACTAATACTACACAACTTCTCTGTAGGTATAAAACTATTAGATCAACTCTTTTGGTAACTTCCAAATATGATTATGTTATGGCTTGTTTCAGTGAAGTTTGTACAACATGCACGGACAGTCGGACACCGTTGTTTTGAAGCATCAACTACACTTTTCTCCCACGTATTTAGTAATAATTTCTTACCTTTCAAGCAAAAATAAGCTGCGGGTCTTTTGAGAGATTCTCAACATTTTCCGATGTTTACTCTGGTTGTTTGCCTACGCCGATCAGACTCGACTTTCGCCTTTTTTGTCACACTCGAATAAACTCTTAGTTTCTTTTCGTTATTTGGGGTCTGGGCTGGAGTTTCGATGGTGCTTGAAGCCGGTCTCCTCTTATTCTCCGCTAAATCCATCCTTCTGAAGTTACCACTCACGCTGCAGCGTCAGTATAGAGGAGATACAGCTAACGCTACAGCTGAGCGTGAACGCGCATTACGCATTACGCTGTTTGCTTGTTCGACCCGAGCTTAAACTATTTAAGTGACTTTACAGGCATATAGAGGCAATCGCGGTGAAAAGGCCAGGGCTCATTCTACTCACCAGGGCATTGCTGGAGCATGTATGAGAAAGAAATTTTAAATTTGTATACATTTATTTGTGGTTAAACTTATGTATAGTCCCTTTAAACATTACGTTAAAATTGAGCAAATGCAAATAATAAGCTCCGAATTACAGCTGTATTAGTGTGATAAGAGCCTTGTTATTGAGGAGCAGATGACACTCTGAATAAGTCGAGTTTTAACACATTTCTATTGCAAAATTCGTGTTCCATGACTCTGTTCAGATCATGTTTAGTTTAGATACATTTATCCTGCAATCTCACATTGTTCCTAACATAAATAATATGCAGCCTATATATAGGCTATGTAAATGTCTTTAAAAATGCTTATAATGAGAGACGATGGTTCACTGTAAACATCGTCAACTGCCAATTAAGGGGACATCGCCCAACCCTAAAACGTATCAAACCGTTATATTGTTATACACAATCCCAGAGTACTACAACATATAAATTGGGTTCTAGAACCCTTGCCAGACCCCAACGCACACTCAGATGTGTACACCAACTGTAGTTACCCAGTAGTGATGCATGTTTGCTGTAAGCAGTTCACCTCTCTAAGACCTGACTGTAACTTTACAGGCAGCTCATCTTCATGGAGATGTTGACTAAAAGTGGCCAAATGTGAGATTTATGCTAAATATGTTACTTTCTCATCCAAATCTATTCTTTAATTTCGCAGAAATAGTTTTTCTGTAGCTGGTCATTAGGAGCACATTTTGTAGCGATTACTGGCATCAGTAGAATATAAAATGTTACACAGTGTACCTTTAAGATGAAGCCCACTGTAAGCAGTATGATCAAAATATATGCCTAAAAAATTAGTTCTCAGACAATAGGAGTTTCCTAGCCTGGCCTTAGCCATCCGTAAACTCCGGTCAATTAATTTCCCAACATGTACGTCTGGGTCTGATCTCAGTGGCCACGTTACATTGGTTGAATTTCAACCTACCACTCGGCGAGCAGGGGAGGCGGGTGTTGTAGGTGACGTCAAGCATTTGCGCCACATTTGCTGGTTGTAGTTCGGCAATGGCGGCGGATACAAACGTAAAGGAAGCTCTTCAATCCGTTATGGCTCGGCTCCCAAATATCCAGAAATTATAACTGAAGCCTTCGAATGCGCAAGGAATGCTCCCAAGAGTTATAATAGCTGCTTCACTCAACACGGGCGCACTACATACGTCACGACCACACGCTAGCGAAAATCAGATCCAATCGTTTCAAAGGAGTTCACCCCTCCCACCTGTTAACGGAGCTCAATTGTGAAGATCCAGACCCTTGTAGAAAACTAAATGAGTACGAGGGTATGGTAAAACCAGGCTAGGAGTTTCCTGGCTTAATAAAAAATAATTATAAAAATAAGCCAGTTGAACAGCTCTCTAAAGTTAACAGACCTCAAAGAGTTGGCTCCAATGAAATAGCCTCAAATCCCATCACATGGCTGCTGTCGGCGCCGACAACTTTCTCCTCCCGTCACTCCATAATTTGCAGGTGCAGGTGAATTTGAGAATGCACCTGCACCACCGGGCAGAGCCATTGGGCTTTCTAAATAACCCTATCATCATTACGTAATGTGTTTGTATGACACCACCAAGCTAACCAGGAAAGAAGTCACTCAATGACAACTGAACACATGAGGCGGGACTAGACTTGGAGAACATGTCTGACCATCAGAACGTGCGCACAAATATGAAGGTGTGGCAGCGTGAAGTGTACCGTCCTTGCTCCCCTGGGTTGGTCCTGATTGTGGGGTAGGGGCCAAAGGGATAGAAGCGGGTCTGTCGTAGCTCGGATCTGCTTTTATCTCTCCCGTGCTCGGATCTATCCTTTTCCGTGGGGTTGTGCCCGCGCCCGTGGTGGCTGATGCTTGGTTTATGTTTGTGCGTACACTTCTACACAACTGGCAGCCATGGCTCTGTTTCAGCTCCCACGAGCTGAACCGATGGGCAGTCAGGTGCGTTCAACGCAGAGCGGAGGATTTGACGCTCGACTAAACCAGGCTTAACCACTCTGTCTTCTATCAGTGGGCGAGTTTGGTGGTTGCCCTTTATGCTCCATTTGTGAATATTTTGGGCTCAACAGTGCTTTCTTTTCAGTGCTCTGGTGGCTTGTTTTGAGCTGGTCAACTGTCGTCCATTACAGCAGCAGCTTTGGGAACGCCCTCACGGGTGAGTTTAGCGTTTTGTTGGCCGCTGTACTGTGCACAATCTGCTAGTGCTCTTCCTTTTTTCCCAGTGTCACCGCGGCTCGTAGAGGCTGCTGACCGCGGTTTGCTTGGGCCATCATTGTTTGGGGAAGCAGCATGCCTCGCTCTGTTGACCGATTTGACTGTGCTTCGCAGTCCTAATGCTTCTTCCTTGTGTAGTAGTGCTTCTGTAGGCGCTTTAATGGGCGTTCAGTCCAGAGCCCGCCGCAGGTGCGTCATTGGTGGTGCTTCTTCTGACTGGTAAGTTGCTGATTTCTGCTTAAGTCTCCCCAAATATAAATTTTAACCTAATATTTGCACCATAGACGAACCATGCTACACCTGCCAGCCGTGACCACCACACTGGTCACGGCTGGCACAATTCCACCCACCTCTGTTCTGGGTCATATTCGGATCTTCCAAGTTTTTTGGACTTCTTAAAAAAGCAGGGGTAGTAAAGCAGGGGTTCCCAAACTTTTTTGACTGGGACCCCAAAAATGGACACATATACATCTCGGGACCCCATTGCATAAAGTTATTGCCTCTTATGCTACTTTAGGCCAGAAAAACATCAAGTTAATATGTATTTAAACTGTTTATTTTGAATAATAATGGATTTAACTAATTACAGGCTGTTTTACACTCAAAAATATGATAAAAACAGTAGCATTTTTCTTTTTGTTTCATCTTGAAATCATCTGGGGACCCCCACCCTAGGCCTCGCGACCCCCTGAGGGGTCCCGACCCCCACTTTGGGAACCACTGCAGTAAAGTATAGCCCCGATCCAAAGTTGAAATATGGCAAAAAAACACATTTTGCATGGCTGAAGAAGAAGAAATGGGAGTGAGACACAAAAAAATAGTAAACCTTTAACTGAAAACAACAATGAAACTGATATAGGCTGTTTTGCAACTGATCAAAAGTTTAGTTTGTTATTTTCTGTCAGATATTCACACTGTCATGACGTCCTGATGACAAAGGGGAAAAAAAAGTTTTGAACGTGGTTGCATTTTAAATTCCTAAAAAGATCCTGAGGGTTATGAAACATAAAAAGTCAAGTGGAAGACTCAAACACTCAAAGACCCTTCTGAGACACTGAAGAGGCACCAAGAGCCCCCACACCTGCAGCACAGTGGAGGCGTCAAAAGAGGAGCTACAGGAAACAAGTAAGGGACAAACAAGGAGATGGTGAAAAACTGTTGTGGAGCGGAGGGAGGAAGAGGAAGGAGGAGGTGGAGCTGACCAGTGCAGGACACCACGCTCTGAAACAGGGACAAACCCAGGAGGCACTGCACCGTTTCAGAGGATCAGAGGAGACAGAGGGCAGCCAGCCAGGTTTCTTCCGAGTGCTACATGTAACCAAGCGGTGGCGGGCACAAGGTAATTCTGACCTTTAAACCTTAAACCCAGGCCCGCAGGTAAGCGTGTGGGAAATACTGTGGTCAAATAAGAGGCAAGAGTCCAACTAATCTTTTGAGTCTTTATTATCTCAATTAAAAGTATTCTTTATTTTCACTAATTTAAAAGAACATTGAGGGTCCAACAGGTAAGTTGGACTAAACCTGTTAGTTCATTTGTGCAGTTCAACTCAAACTGCAAATAAACCAAACAGACCCAAATAAAACAGCAATGAAACCTTTTTCTTTTTAGCAGTGGATATGCAGCCTCACACCAAGGCTCAGTGAAAGCACTAGCCAACTCTTAGGCATCAGCACAAACAGCACAGCAGCAGGAAAGCATGACACAAGCATTTATACTAACGAGATACTAACAAGTGCCATGGTAGAGCTGTATGCCATACAGAAACACAGAAGGGACAATATTCACCCTGTCACATACAGTTTCCCCAACCTCCAAGGTCATGCGGGTCGGGTTGACAGTGGCAGCGCCTGAACACTATTTCGTTGTACGTTTGTACAATGACAATAAAGCACTTACTTACTTACTTACTTAAAACTTAACCAGCACTGAGCCGGAGGATTCGATTGGCTGTCCGTCAAGACACTGGACGATCCTGGACCACAATGAAGTCCTGGAGCCTACTGCAGCCCAATAGCCATCAGAGGCATCTGCGACTGAAGGGCTTTACAGTGGCGCCTCCAGAAATTGTTCATAGGGGTGGCCAGATGGGGCCACTTAAAATCTTGGGGTGGCAAACCAAAACTATCAGCCATAATTTCACAATTGCAACAGCCGCAGGGAGAGGGAGGGGGAGGGGGGAGAGCTGGCTACAGCGTACGATCAAAGGTCTAGAGCGGCTTGCCTGACTGGCTGTGAATTTGGGCTGAAAATATTCCTAACTGATACTACAGTACTACAATTAACACTGGCCAGTGGGGTGGCCAATGGGGTGGCCAGGAGTCGGCCAGGGGTGGCCACGGTCTTTGTGAGAAAGACCAAACATGGGACATTGAAAGGTGAAGAAAGTTTTATTCTCTGATGAGATAAAATGTAAACTTAATGGTCCTGATGGTTTCCAATGTTACTTACTGGCATGACAAGCAGATCCACCTGAGATGTTTTCTACGCCCCATAGTGGAGTTGGCGCCAAACAGCCGCTGGCTCTGTGCAGATGTTCCAGAGCATCTCATGACTGAGGGCCTTCGTCTGTGTGGTAAAAATGGGATTTTCAACAAGACAACGCTACAGTTCACAATGCCCACAGGACAAAGGACTTCTTCCAGGAGAATAACTTCACTCTTTTGGACCATCCTGTGTGTTTCCCCTGATCTGAATCCAACTGAACGGAAGCTTACAAAAATGGAACAGTTCCAGACATTATGTCCTTCGTGCAGCCGTCTTCACCACTTCATCACCTCCTGGAAAAGCTTGCATCAAATATGCCACTTCTTTTTTTTAAACTGATCAACAATAATGGTGGAGCTACTCAGAGCTCATGTTTGAAACTTTGATTTCAGTTTTGAGGGGGGATGTTTTTGGTGTGGTCATAAACCTTTGATCAGCTGAAAAACGGCTTATTTCAGTTTGTCTTCAATAAAAGCTTTTTTCAAAACTTTTTGTTTCACTCCCATTTCTTCCTGTTAGCATATTGAAGTTCTACTTGGAACCTTGTTAAGAGCTAACCATGCAAAACGGATGGTCTGTCAACTGGTCTTAAACTTTTGATTGGGACTGTACAAACGTGAGTGTTCTGAAATTGACTAATGTTGTTGAGTAAAACTTTATTTTACACTATCCTTGATACTTTGTACCTGCCGCAGTTTGACAACATTGACCATCCCATCCTCCTTCACTGTGTTCATCACATCATCGGACTCTGTGGAACTACTACTCAAGTGGTTTCACACTCTGCCTGGGAGAGATAAAGGCGTGGATGACATCCTTATTGGCACTCAAAATCAACTTCCTTGGTCAATCTACCATGCTCTCATACACTATCACAAATCTGGGGGTGAAATTCGATCCCCATCTAACATTTGAAGCCCACATCTCCCAGACGCTGAAAAGCTGGTCCAGGCCTTTATCTCCTCAAGGTTACACTACTGCAACGCGCACTCCTCATCGGGATTCCTGTCAAGAGTCTTCAGAGACTACAGTATATCCAGAACAGCGCTGCCAGGGTCCTGAGGAGGGTGCGGAAGTATGAGCACATCACCCCCATCCAGCACAGAGTACAGTACAAAATCTGTCTCCTTACCCACCAATGCCTCCATGGAACTGCCCCATCATATCTTACCGAACTCCTGACCCCCCCACACCACCACCAGAATATTCCGCAGGCAGCACAGGCAGTGACCGCCTCCGCCCACCCAAAACCAATCTCCGCACCATGGGAGATGAGGCCTTTCAGGCTACAGTCCCTCTGGAAGGCCTTCCAGAATATCTTAGTTATATGTTATGTTAAAACATTTGTATTTAGTCAGTGCTATTGCTGCTTTTACTCAATTTGGTACATATTGCATTTGCCATTTTACTGTTACACTTTGTTATTTGTTTAATAAATGTAAAGTGCATTATAAATACAATGTATTACAGTGCATAAACAAACCTCCCCTCCTGGAACCTCCACCTTAACGTGGTGGAGGGGTTTGAGCGCCTAAATGATCCTGGGAGCTCTGTTGTCGAGGGCTTCGTGCCCCTGTAGGGTCTCCCATGGCAAACAGGTCCTAGGTGACGGGTCAGACAAAGAGCGGTTCAGAAGCCCCTTATGAGAGACCAACAGGCCCGGTTAGAACCATGAGGCTGTCCTTCTGTGGACCCACCACCTGCAGGAGGGGCCATGGAGCTGGTGCTATGTGATTTGGGCAGCTTGAACAGCAACGACCCGGCAATGGAAAAGTGGAAGAAAATGGATGAATGCATGGATGGATGGATCAACAATCCTTGAAAAATAGCAAAGGCAGTCCCTGTAAAAAAATTAATAAACTGCTAAGTCACTGTGCAGTTTGTAACAAAGATTTCTTTTTAACGTCATATTATTGATACTAAATGTGAATCGATTTGACTCGATTTTTAATTGAAATAGATTTTAGTGTAACCGTGTACAAGGGAGGTTCTAATCTTTTTACAGCTCAATGATCAGTGGTAATTGTATCAGTCATGTTGCGTTCCAGAAACCGCTCCATATATGTAAATATTGTATATTTATACGGGTATTTCAATAAATAGCTTATAGTGTCTGTCCTTTAAAATAGATATACGTATATACACATATATATTACCATAGGTCAGCCATTAATTGGCATCCATCACAGCAGTTTTCAACGCTGCAACACAACGCTCAGTGATATGCGCACCATCACTGATCTTGGCCTTTTTAAATCCAGGCTCAAGACACATTTATTCAGACTGGCTTTTAACATTCAGTAGCACGGCAACACTTTTTATCTGTTTTATCTTACTGTTCTATTTTTATTTTTGTTTGAATGAATGTTTTTAATGTATTTTATGTGATTTTATTGTAAAGCACTTTGGTCGCCTTGAGTGTTGTAAAGGACTCTATAAATAAAATTTGATTGATTTTGATTGATTGATTGACATGTACAACCAGTTTCTACTTCATACTGAAGGCCAAGTGCTGTCCTGTATAGAAGAAAAGGACACGTTGCTCCTGGTTCATTTGTGTCATTTGGGCAAAACAAATGAAAACAAGGAAATATGGATCATACGTATGAGGCTGTATAGCATGCAAGCTTCATTATCTTCACTCACTGGCACAGTAGGCTAATCCTTCAGCTGCTAGATACTCCTTTAAACATCCTGGCTTAAGATCTGGAGCGCCCACTAATCCTGCCCGTCTCTTGTTGAAGAATGGGTCAAATGCAAATTATGGCATAATTTTCTCTGTAGCAGGATAATGGTAACTAAGATGAGAAATTCAAATTCTAATGTAATAGTTTCTTATAATAAAAAGCCACGGCTCACTCCTCCCACAACTGTCTGCTCTGGATTTCGTTCATTGTGGGACAAGTCATGGATTTCCTTAAGAGTTGATATAAAAAATAAACTTTCATTCTGGGTTTCCCCTGTCCAGTGTGTTTGTATGAACTGAACTTTATTCAATTTAAATGGGACCAGTTCTTACCCTTACAGCTAGTGGTTTGAGTCTGATTTATGTAGCATTTAGTTTTCATTTTCTCTTGCAGGTTTGGTTTGTGTTTTGTCATTTTGTTGTTGTGCAGATCAATTCATATTATTTTAAATGGAAAAGTAGAGGCTATTTTCAAAAACATGAAAATATTTGAATGTTGTAGTGTACACATTTTAATTTGACTTCTGCCTGTGTGTGTTGTATGAACTGCAGTATTCTGTTACATCGCAACTTAATAATGAAAACAACTTTAAAAATACTTTCTCACTCTCTGACAGACACTTTATCAAACTATGAACCTCAGAATGATAAATACCAGGCACTTATCCAGTCTCTCTACTCATTGAGCTGTTGCTGTTTCCAGCAAAGCCCTGTCAAATGTCATTAATTTGAGCAGAATGTGCTGTGACCATCCTTAAAGTGAGGTAAAGACACAGGTTTAAAAAAATAAATAAAACACTGAGGGGATGTGGTTGAGTGGTTAAGTCACAGGGCATTAAAATGTGTCTCCTGCTCCCAGAATGGGTTGAAGTCCCACCAGTGTCACTGGTCATGGGAGACTTAAAAGCATGTAAATGCATTTAGATGCAGATGCATTTACTGAGCTACTTCCAGTTCTGTACAAAATTATATAAAATGTCATTAATCCAAGATAAACGATTTGTGCACAGCCATGAATATAAGTAAAACATGTGTTGTGTGCAGTGTGTTGATCTGGGTTAGGGTTATCCCCAGATTATGGGTTTGAGTTCTGTTGTTGGCTTTCGAGTCCACTGCTGCCTGTGTGGGTGTTGTGTAGGCTGAAGCACTTTACAAATAATGAAAAAACACTTAAAATAACCTTTATAGTCATCTTTAGACAGTACAGACATCGCATCCAATGTCTGGAGGACCTACTTTGATGGACGGATGGATGGTGGTGGTGCACCCAGTGTCTAACCTACTGCCTATCTGTATCTTCACTGGCCTTTGTTAGAGCATTCATGTTCAACCTGAGATTTAAACTCAGAGGCTTCAGGCTGGTCTTCCTGCCGCGTGCTCTACACGCTGAGCTAAAGACACCGCCAACCAGAACCTTGAAGAACGACTTTAACCCTGAAAGGAACACACTCAAAGTGAAAAACAGTTACTTTCTGTTCAGTGTGCTTAAGACAGTGGGAAATCACATATCCTTTGAATTACTGATGGTGCGCTTAAAAGCAAGTGCTCTATCCAATGAGCTACTGCCACATCTGCTGTGAATGCTTTAAAATGTCATTAATCTCAGAAAAACCTGAGATTCAAACTCAGGAACTTCAGATTACAGACAACACCGGTCTTCTTACCAAGTGGTCTACACTGGCCTACAGTTTAACGTAGCCTGACTGGCTAACAGCCCCAGTGTGATCGGAATCCATCACAAGTGTACACTTTGTGGAGCTAAAGCCACCACCAACAAGGAATGTTAATCACAATTAAATGACCATAAAAATCAAAAAGGTGTACGAGCAACCTCTGCACTCTCAATCGTTTAATTACATTTAACACAGGCCATGCCAAGTGCTCCATCTGAACCATTAGTCTTTATACGCAATTCATCTGAGCAAAATGAACTGTGAACTGTCATGAAGTTAACTAAAAAATAAAATGACAGTTTGTGCTTCTACTCACACTGGAGTGTAACAAAATGTTTTACTCATGTCGCCTAACTAAGAGTACAACTCCAAAATAAAGTACTACTGTGTGAATAAACTACTCCAAGATGAAAGCTACTACTGAGCAGCCTAAATACCCACTTCCTCCAATCAGCGCAGGACTTTTCCGCTTTCCCTTGAATATAAAGCAAAAAAATGTACTGCACTGAAATCGTCGGCTCATAAATAACACCGTGGCATGACATTATCATCACATAAAAGTTGAACTAAGGCCGAAGATAACTATACGTCTCGCGTCTTGGGTTGAGGTACGAGGCCCTCTACAGCTGCATTTAATTCAAACGTGTGGTCTCGGAGGGGCTTCCAGCGGCTTCAGCATCTTCTTGATAAAGTCCACATCCAGACAAAAATCCCACGAGAGCAGCTTTATGTTGGCTAGAAAACAAAAATACTTAGCCATATTTAAATTGACCTGTGCACTGCATGAGTTAGAGTGCATGTTGAAATATTAAGGAGCTGCCAAATGTAAGGTTTACTTTAGCCTATGTGGTAAATATCAATCAAAATCTGACAAATATTTATGGGAGGATTAGGACGTCAAAATCAATCTGCACCGTCTAAACTAAAATGTTGTTGGATTTATTTCAACATTTGAAGGTGCCCATAAAGTACTTGGAAAAGTTGGTATTGCCCAATTGACCCATTTTACAGTGAGTAACCAGTATAACACCCAATCTGCAATAACAAAGATACAGAGGTCCGGTAAAAAAAGAAATCAAAACCTTTATTATTTGAGCTAGAAGAGTTTGATTTGAAGGTGAGGGGAAGGGGAGGAGGTGGAGAGATAAAAGCAGCAGAGGAAAAGGCCGGACAATTGGGGTGGTGTGGGGGTGGGCTGAATCCGGATTCTTCCGTTAAGCCAGCGCTCCCATTGGGTCCCAGGCAGGAAGCACCACAGGCTCCTGCTGCATTACTTCCAGGACGTCTGCCGGGACGAACCGCTTGTCCACCACCACCTCGTACACGAACTCGGAATACCAGTCGTCCGTCATGATCAGGTAGCCTGCGAGGAAATGATATCAGGCATTTGGGGTCAGCATCATCCATCCATTTCTGTGTGTGCCTTTGCAACAGCATGGCCTCACACAAGTGACAAAGGCCTAACCCCCCGCGGTCAGTTCTAGTGTTCATATCAGCACTCTCACCCATAACTTTGTATTGTTTTAGGCAGCTACATGATGAGGGAAACATGTGCACTTCCTGACCCAACAACACATCAGCCATCACCTCAATACGCCCGCCCCGATAAAAATGAGAACAATGTCTCAATTGCAGGAGGTCGTCGTGTTCAAATGCGGCGCAGTTTAAATGAGGATATGATTAGGCAATCCATAATGAAAAATATGACAAGGACAAGTGTTTTTGTGTATTTGTGTGATCGACAAGCTGTAATCAGCTAAAAATCGGCTAAAATTAGGGCATTGAATGTCATTAAAAGCATTAAATTGGATTTCAACTCACATGAAATCGTAATTTCTTGGGGGGAAATTGGTTTAAACTATTACCGGTCATCAAAGACAAAAATGGGGTCTGATACATATTTCAGCTGCAGTTTTTTAGCAAAAATAGTGGGCAATTTAAAAGACAGTTGCTCCCTGTATCAAATTTACTTTAAATATCCAATTTCGCCCCTCATTCCTGTTTGAAGAAATGGTTACAAATCTCTCAACCCCCACCTGAACCAAGCACATTTCCTCCAGTTTGGCATTACCCCAATCTAAAAAATAGCAACGAAAACGAGGATGAAACTGCAACAAAAATGTGACAAAAAAGCAACAATAAAACGACGAAAAAAAGCAATGAAAAAGCAATGAAAAAGCAACAAAAGTGGCATAAACGTGACGAACACACAACAAAAACACTTAAAAAGTATGACAAGAACGTGGCGACAACATGACAAAAAAGGTTATGATCACCTTTGTAGGTCTTAGCTTTCAAATGAGACATTACATTGCTTTCCAGTTGGGAAGCTCTTAGATTTGGGTATACCTGAACTGGAGAAATGTTTAGCTTTACCCAGGGTTCAGGCTGGGGATAAGAGGTTAAAGATGCAGATATTGCGTTTGTGGCATTCCAAAGAGTTTGGGGGCAGTAAAACGCATACGTTTGACTTGACCATTACAATGATGAATAAACAGAATAGTCTGTAATTGACTGGCAGTGGAACGTGAGAGAAAAAGGTGGTATCCAAGCTTGTATAAATTATTCATATCAGCCACGTAACCCCTTTGAGTTCTTCTCACAGCCCTCTCATTGTTTGACGATATCAAAGACGTCAGAATAACCACAAAAACATGCCAAACTTCAAAACATTGTGTCCGAGACGGCTGCGTGCGTGTTGCAAAAATGCAAATCTTAAACGCTCTCGCTGCGGTGTCTGACTGCTGGGGGAACATTTCCTGGAAGCGTGTTGGGTGGCACAGACAGTGTTGGGCGTCATTATTTGTTTTGAGGGAGAGGCAGATTCTGTTCAGCATACATAGCGTGGAAAATTAAAAAAAATTAAAACTGCTTTACATATGAAGATTGGATATTGCATTCTAGATTTGCACTTGCACATAAAAGACACATGGTCAATAAAGTAAACAAGCACCTTTTTGTTTTTTTCACTTGCCTCTTGCCATGGGTGCCAGACAAGAGGCCCTCAGTGATATTACCTGCTACCCACTGGGTCCGATCAATTCACAGGAATAGAAAACTTTTACCCGAAAATTGTGGTAGGGGTAAGGGTTAACATTCTGATTCAGAAAGAAAATTCTAAAGAACTACGTTGAAATCAGAGCCATAACAGTCTGATTGATGGCTCAAAGATGGAGGAAACAGAAAGTTACACCTCTCAGGAGAGCCCCCTTTAGGGCCAGGGAGGAAATCAAAGCTCTGAAAAAACATGTGAGGCCTTAGATAAATACAGTCTTGAATTAAGAGAACCTCCAGTGAAGCTTACAATGATTTGATACTTCTCACAAGCTAAATGAAGTCATTCAGGACTAGCGTAAAGGCTGGTATGCAAGTCAAATGCAGTGGGCAGTTGCTCAAATTGATTTTTATTTTCTCTTATTTGTGGTGGTTATTTTGTACATTTAACAACAACAAAAAGTAATATGGTTCCATCGACAAACTGATTAATCCTGACATTTCTGCAGCATTTCTTTCCCAATGTACACGTTGTCTTTGGATTTTAACCCCGGAGTCCGTCATCGTCCCCGTGTGTAAAAACCTCTCCTCTCTCCCGCGGTGTTTGCCCTACCGCCTCTGCTTGTGTGTCTTTTCCCCCTCCAGCTTTTGTCAAACAAACAAAGTGGCCGGATTCCCAAGTGAGATCCGCAGCTTCAAACTTTTTGTTCTCTCAAACTTTATTAATTTGGCCGCCGACAGACTGCTCTGATGTTTATGCAACGGAATATGTGTGAAAGAAATTCGACTTGACAAAAGTGGTCTGCAGATGTTTTCCCAAATGCCACGGGAGCTTTGACGTTTCAAAACACTTTAAAACCATCTCCGCTGTGAAGAAGTGTGCAAATGGCAAGTGTAAACAAAGGTTTAAAGTAAGTTTGGTATACACAGTACAAATTCAACCTCTTTGCGATATTGAAAAATGTTGTCATTAGTCAAATTCGATAACTTTCAATTACGGCATTTGTGTATTGTGGAAAACCTGCCTTAAATGACATTATAGTGGTAGCGAAACCAGCTGACTTCAGTTATCACAGCCAACAAAACTCCCCAGCCACCGACAGGTCTAATGAACAAAGTCACTGTGGGTTCTCCAGTGGTTTGAGGTCAACTCATTTTATAACATTAACTTTATGCAACTTCCCCCCCCCCCCCCCCCCCCCAAGGCTCTGAGCTAAGGAAAACAAAAACACAAAGTGAGTATTTCTACCAGGACACAGCCAATTATAAAGTTCATAAAGCAGCCACATGGGGAAGCCTTTAGTCCAGGGGTGGGCAATTAATTTTCATAAGGGGCCACATAAGAAGCCTGAATTGAGTCAGAGGGCCGCACCAACAATAAGTCGAACTTATTCTGCAACTTTATCCTATTGTACATTACACTAAATTGTATATTTTGATACTGGTATTTAATAGGACTATTATTTTCTGTAAATATTTAGCCATATGTGTGTGCATCATTATTTCGGTTATTCAACTTGTTAACTTCTACCATCGCACTGAAAGCACCGCTGTGCTTCCTTCAAACTTAGCAGGGGTCTCCAAGTAAATTTCACTAGGGGCCAAAAGGGGAGTGTATTGCCGGAGTCCATAAACAAAAGCTCCAAAATAGTAATATGTTTTGATTGGGAAATAACTATTGAGGAAACTTTTTTCAATAAATGAATAATAATGAGCCTGACAGGACTGTAGCCAATGTGTTGTTTATATCCTGATCTATCATGTCTTTGCCCTCTGCTGGACACGTGTGGAATTCTTTCCTTCTATTTTTATTTAAACAGGCCCCTAGTGGCTTGAGTGAGCATTCTGGTAATTTCTTTAAAAAAAAAAATCACAACTCCGCAAAGGAATGAGCTAGAGACTTACTTTTTTTTTTTGACATACTCAGGAATTTATGCCCTACAAGTCGTGGGCCGGATTGAATCATCTCGCGGGCCACATCCGAAATTTGCCCAGGTCTGCTTTAGTCCAAAACTGCTTATAGTGCAGTGAAAACCAACTGCTATGGATGGTTTCATGAGAAGCCAGAGAGGAAAAAGGAAAAAGTGTGGGAAAAATGGAGCGTGACATTTACCGAACTGTTGTTGTAGGAGCTCTTGGATTTCGTGTTCCTACTCTCCTGTGGTAACGAGCTCTGGGGCGGAACCGAAATGTGGATGCCTGAGCACTCCCTGGTAAGAGCTTGGAGTAGGGATGCTGCTCCTCCACATCGAGGGGCGCTGCTTTCGTCTGTTTTGGACGCCACCCTGCTAATGTAAAGGGCATATCCCACGAGAGGATGCCCCGAGTAAGCTAAAGATGGAAGTCCGGGCATCTCTGGTTAGATTGCTGTGACCCAGCCCCAGATAAAGTGAATGCACTGTTGTGTGAATCAACAGGAGCTTGTTCGAGAACATGCCCAAGGCGTACTTTTTTTCCATAGGACGTTTCCAAGAGAGGAAACTCAAACTTTCACTTGAAAGGTGAGGGAATTCTGTATAGGTTTAATATATCCAGGGCATAAACAAATACATTTGTGTTTATATTCATGTGGAAATATGTCAGCTGTTGTGACTTGGAAAACAGCTTTGTGTATTAATATTTTGAAATGTTACCTTTGTTTCCGCGGTCGTCTCCCCATGAGTTTTCCACCCTCCACTTCTCGTAGCCCTCTTTCCCCTCCTGAGGGACAGAAAGCGCATGTATATGACCAGGTGGGCAATAGGACAAGCGGAATCGCCAGGCAAAAACGTGTCGGGACAGCTGGGCTTGTTTACATGAATGAAATTGACAGCACTGTGAGAAACTGCAGCTCATTAAAGTGGCATAAACAGTGTGCAATGTTTGATGCAATACTAGCCCGTGTTTGCACGCCTTTTGGGGACAGTGACGCACCTGTGCTGTGGCGAGTGCGTACCTTGTCTGTGACGGCGGTCAGGATCATGGCGTGGGTCATGAGCGAGTCTCCAAAAATAAGTCGCTCCGCCTTCGAGAGGTTCTTCACAGAGACGCCAAATACAAGCTCATGATTAAACCTGGGAACACACAAGAAGAATACATTCAAGTTTAAGCAAAAGGTACTAATGAGGTTAGTTTTTCTGTTGGGGTTTTAACCGTATTTAAATAATACCTGGTGGGATTTTTTCCTTCTGTACATAAACATGTTGCCTAGAAAACCTCTCTGCATTGGTAGACTTGATTGTGCCAAAGGTAAAGAAATCAAACCTGGGACATTTTTTCCATCAGTGAGGATGTGATTCTCGCACCAGGCGGTGTTGCCTGTACAATCTGTAGTTCTATTTTACACTACTGTGGTAATGATACTGGACAATGAACATAACTTCATAGCTTTTCTTGCATATTTCAATGAGAATAACCAGAGCTCAGAGCGCTGCAGAGATGATGAGCTTCGGCACAGATGGTACCAGACGTTCACAGTGAACAGGTTCAGGAGGTAAATTTAGCCTGGCGCCAGTAACTCGGACATAACTAATGAACCTTTCAGAAGAAGGTTCGACCAAAGATCATTTTGTTTAATGTTGATCATTGCTACAATGATCTGATTTTCAAATGTAATTGCAACTGCAATTCTTTGGCGAATTTCTAAGTACTGTAGAAGAACTGCGTGCGGTATCTGTAAGCGTTTTTGTAAACCTACTGTTTAGTCTATGTGAAACACAAATTTGTAAACCTTTCAGACAATTTATTTTGCGACAGAACAGTTGGTTTTCTTGCACAAACTTTACACTGCTTTAGTTTATACTCACACATTCATATCATTTATTCCCAGCTTCCCATGAAAATGTTTTCCGACGTCACAGCCGAACCACACGGCCTAGAAAGCGTGGGACAGTCAAAACATTGGGTAAGTTCAGATTTACGATACTGGCGTTTTATGTCGAGCCCTTACCTCTCCGTCTTTGATAGAATCTGCTGCCGCCTTTTTGAGCAGCTGGATGGGCTGATTATTGTAAAGAGTGCTACGGCCTGAGACCATGTTCCCGAGAAACTCCACACTGTACAGCTTCCCGTAAGGATTCTGCGGCCGCGGGTCATTCACAAGGCAGATCTGATGACAGAGATATGGAACAATAACAATGTGAGAAAATATTGAGACATTTTTGGGTATCAACCAAACCAAGCAGAGACTTGCCTTAAAGTAAATTGACCACACAATGAAAATCATAAATTGGAGTGGATATTAAGGACTTCCTTGTACTGCTCATACTTCCTTGTAATCTCTTAACCTCGGCAGGACTTTGGTGTATGTTTGTTGTTTTCTAACTCTGCTGGCAGTCTATTAATTTAAAATAATGATTGATTGGCCTAATCTTGGGCAGATATCTGATCCACAAACAGACTTTTATCGATATTGAGTATCATACATTCCTATTTTAAGAGAATCCATGTTATTTTATGTTTATATAAGCTCTATCTGGCATGAATTAGCCAAACTGATCCAAAGTCAAGTGTACAGATGACAACAAAAAACAAAAACATAAGACAGCATAAAGATCTTCCACGGTAGACTAGAACCTCATAGTGACACGTGCAGTTTCAAGTTTATACTACTGCGTTAGCTAATATTGCAGAATAATAACTTTAGTCAGGGGGCCATGGTTTACTTCACCCCGGGGAACAGCCCTGTGTTATGAGTGACCCCCACCTTGTCCTGAATGTTGTAAAGGGGTTTGACGTGCTCCTTGTAAAAGTCCTGCGGCGTGAGGGGTCCCATTCGGTGGAAGTTCTTGTCTTTGTCGCGGTACTCCCAGCAGATGGTCTCCGGGGGGCTGCCTAGACAAACACTGGCCACTCTGAACACCTAAGAAAAATAAAAATAAAAATAAACCTCAATAATCCATGCATAACGTCTATTTACACAAAAGACGACATATTTCAACTTTCCACTTCCCCCGGCCTGCTCTGCCTCTCATCAGCTCGAGAGTTCAGATCCAGTTCTCGTGGGTTAATCGGGGTTGTTTGGATCATACAGTCTTTCAATTCAGCCTCTTCTAACCCCGGATACAGCTTTCCCAGGAATTCACCCCTTCTTACTCCCTGCAGCACATGCTTTTGCTATCAAATATGATTAGAGAGCTGGGAAATTAACATGCACTGTTGGCCATTGTTGAAGGAAAATAAAAGTGTTTCAGGACAGTGATTTATTCAGAGCTATAAAATGTAGCACAAGCGAACATCGGACCATTAGGAATCAATTACAATGTCACGGCTCCGACCAAGAGGGTTAAAAAGGGTAGAGGTTCCAGTTACTTTCATTAGCTTGCGGATAGTAATGCAGTAAAATCCATGAGGTTCTTCAAGTACAATTTCAACGTTCCTTGCATCCCAACTTTGAGTTTTTTTGTTTATTGTATTTAAGCGCGGTGCTGTAACTTGAGCAAAGCAAACATAAGTGGCCACTCAAATAAATCATTTTCATCAGAGTGGCAGACAAAATAGACAACAAAGGCATCAGTACAAGCCCTGTTGTTTAGGCTGGATCAGGGTTAGTATATACCACTACGTACACCTCTCCGTCTGATACTTCTATGTTTTTGCCCAGATGCCCCTTTGGCAGCAGGACAAGACAGACACCTCCTTTCACCCTCAACCAGCGCCTTTTGACACGCTCGAGCTGCAAGACAAACTTGGACATTCCTACTCGCGCTCATCACGAGGTGCACACCATTTCTCTTCCAATTACGGGATTGCCACAGTGAAATTCTAAAGCTATTTTTTGTCAACCCCCTCTTGCACTTTTAAACTTTGCCAAAGCTGCTATAAAACACAACGCCAGCAAAAGTGATCAAAACAAGGTGTCATTTGATTGGCTCATTTTCAGCCGAACCTCCCGCTCTGTGCCCAGTGCCCACACATCTAGGCATAAACACATCAGTGACATCAGAGGAGGGCCAATATTGAAACACCTGCCTCTGCGATGACTGACTGAAGGATGCAGAGGCAAGCGCTGACGACAGTAAGACACGAGATGAAAAAAATTAACCATCTGTGCCAGGGCAGTGATTAAAAATATTTTCATTTCGCTCAATGCTATCAGTAAACTAAACCAAACTGCAGTGCAAGGTTCAATATGAGGCACGATTGACATCCATTTACATACAGTGGGAGGAAAATGTACATAAACCCCTTGGAATTTGTCACATTTCTGCATAAATTGGTCATAAAATGTAGTCTGATCTTTATCAAAATCATAAGAATGAGTAAACTGTGTCTGCTTTAACCAATACCACCCAAACTCTTCTGGAATGGCCCAGTCAAAGTCCTGACCTAAGCATTGAGATGCTATGGAACAACCTGAAGATAACCATTCACACCAGACATCCCACGAATCTGACTGATCTGTAACAGTTTTGTAAAGAGCAATGGTCCAAGATTCATCCTGATTGTTGTGCACGTCTAATCTGCAACAACAAGAAACATCTCGTTGAAGTTATTGCTGCCAAAGGAGGGTCAGCCAGCTATTGAATCCCAGAGTTCATTTACTTTTTCCATCCTGTCCAGTCAATGTTTACTTATTTCACAACATCTTGTGAATGTTTTTTGGCCAATAAAAATATGATAACATGTAATTGTTTGGATGGTATTAGTTGATAAAAGATCAGACTACATTTTATGCCTAATTTATGCAGAAATGTGAGAAATTCCAAAGGGTTCACATTAGGGATGTAACGATTCATCGCAAATCGATTTAATATGCATAAAATGTGAATTGATGTAAAAAATAAAAGAATCGATGTTAAAGCCACCCTCAGCTACTAAATTTTTCCCGACCGGAATAGCTTTATTTTCTTACATTGCATCGTTAGAAAAAACAAGCTAACTTTTTCTCAAGACAAGTGTAGTGATAGGCTGGGTAGGAACCTTGGTATGCCCTGTATGTTCCTGGTAGGACGACAATAAAATGTTCCACTTTGACTTGAACCTGCTTTCGTCCCGTCTCTGTTCTAAAGGGTTTCTATGTACCTATAAAACATTAGAACATGGTGTCAGAAGTGGTGCCTAACAGTTTCGAAAAGAGGACAAAACCGGATGAGAGTAAGTCGCAAACAAGAAAAGACTAAAGTAAAAGTTAAAAATAACTTAGCAGCTAGCACAGCTAGGCGGGAGCTAACGCTAAAGGAGCTAAGCCGTAAACAAGCCGGCTCATAAAAATGGCGCAATATCAAGTAAAGCCACCAGAAAAATTTACATTCAAGGCAGAAGACTGGACCAAATGGATAAAACCCATTGAGAGGTTTCGGATCACGTCAGGTCTGGAAACTCAAGTTGTTTAAAACCAAGTAAACACACCAATCTATAGTATGGGGGAAGAAGCTGAGGACATTTAAAGGGACTATACATAAGTTTAACCACAAATAAATGTATACAAATTTAAAATTTCTTTCTCATACATGCTCCAGCAATGCCCTGGTGAGTAGAATGAGCCCTGGCCTTTTCACCGCGATTGCCTCTATATGCCTGTAAAGTCACTTAAATAGTTTAAGCTCGGGTCGAACAAGCAAACAGCGTAATGCGTAATGCGCGTTCACGCTCAGCTGTAGCGTTAGCTGTATCTCCTCTATGCTGACGCTGCAGCGCGAGTGGTAACTTCAGAAGGATGGATTTAGCGGAGAATAAGAGGAGACCGGCTTCAAGCACCATCGAAACTCCAGCCCAGACCCCAAATAACGAAAAGAAACGAAGAGTTTATTCGAGTGTGACAAAAAAGGCGAAAGTCGAGTCTGATCGGCGTAGGCAAACAACCAGAGTAAACATCGGAAAATGTTGAGAATCTCTCAAAAGACCCGCAGCTTATTTTTGCTTGAAAGGTAAGAAATTATTACTAAATACGTGGGAGAAAAGTGTAGTTGATGCTTTCAAAACAGCGGTGTCCGACTGTCCGTGCATGTTGTACAAACTTCACTGAAACAAGCCATAACATAATCATATTTGGAAGTTACCAAAAGAGTTGATCTAATAGTTTTATACCTACAGAGAAGTTGTGTAGTATTAGTAGCAGACTAGTAGTGTCAGTAATAACAGTAATCGTGCTGTACCTACAAAACATTTGAGTAGTAACAGTGGTAATGGTGCTGTATTTACAATGGTAAAAATAATGCTGCTAATGTTAGCTTTTCTTGGCTGCAAAATAAGCATGACTGTTCATGGATTTACAAGTAGTGAAACAACTACAAAAAGTGAACATGTGCCGTTTACAATATAGTTTACGAGTTAGCTACGCTAACTTTGGGCCCAGGGAATTGAAGAGACGATTTTGGCTTTTCCCAGTAGCATTTCTACCAGTGGAAATATTTTATTATTTCAATTAGGCCTGCGTTTATGCATACAAAGTATACGAGTTTTTTTTTTCCTCCTTCAAACGTCAATTATTCGTTTATATGTATTACTTGGCTTCTTCACTCGATTCACTTTGCTGCATTTGCTCAAGTATTTTATCTTGGAAAATATTCACTCAAACTGATTTGGTCTAAATATCTTACAAAACAGTAACGTTTCTTACCTCAGTTTAAGTCATGCCTGCAAATCTGTAAATTGACCAGGACGGAACTGTTATTTCTGGTGCTCGTAAAGCCTGAGCGCCTCATGCACGAGCTTATCATCGAGGCTGCAGTTACGCGTTTGGCCTGAGGGGGCAATTGCGAGCACAAAACTGCTAAACTCCACACAGCCCCTTTAAGTCTCTCTACATCTCACTTCAGAACAAACGAGTGAGTACGATACAGTCAAACAGAGGCTAGATGCTAATTTCGTAGCTCGGAGAGTCGGCTGACAGCTTTATCACCGCACTGCATTGTTTAGCTGAATACTGTGGATATGGACAGCTACAAGACGAGATGGTCAGAGACAGGCTTGGAGTTGGACTCCGAGACAAGTGCTTATCAGAACAGTTGCAAATGAATCCAGAGCTGACAATAGAAAAGGCAGTTACAAAAGCAAAGCAAAGTGAAATGGTCAAGAAACAAGAAATGCTGAAAACTAACTTCAAGGGAGAGGTCGTCAACGCTGAACTTGACAGTGTGCCCGCAAAACCACAAGGGGCCCCAGACCCAAACAAAACAAAAGGCAGCCCAAACAAGGATTTTTCAAAGCCAAACCATGCACAAAATGTGGAGACACAAAAGGTCACGCATATCAGCAATGCCTGGCTAAAGAAGTCACATGCAATAACTGCAAAAAGAAAGGACATTTTGCTAGAGTGTGCAGGTCTAAGAAAATGCATGAAGTCAATGTAGAAATAATAACAGAGGATTCTTTATCAGCTTCTGTGGACCCACCACCTGCAGGAGGAGCCATAGGGGCTGGTGCAATGTGATTTGGGCAGCTCCAACTGCTGCCCCCACGACCCGGCAACGGAAAAGTGGAAGAAAATGGATGGATGGATGGATTCTTCATCAGAGGATATTTCGTTTTTGGGTTCACTGTCTAGTGATTCGTCAGATTCAGGGATGACTGAAATAAAAATGGAGAATGTGATACCCGTCTCAACTGACATGTATGTAAAAGGACACTTCAATGAATTAAAACAAACCGGAAAAGTGCTGATGGGGCCAGGCAGGTCACAGTTAAAAGTCAAAAGGCAAGTTTACTGCGACTCTCAAAAGAAAAGACAACAGCATAATGGAAGACATTTATGTTGCTGAAGGACTAAGTACAGCTTTACTGAGCAGGCAAGCAGCCACTGCACTACAGCTGGTAGCTAGGGTCGATACAGCTACTTTGGACACTAAAGAAACAGTCAAGCAGGAATTTCCGGAGCTGTTCACAGGTCTTGGAACTATGAAAGAGAGAGAATACAATATTGTACTTAAATATACAATATTGTACTTTTTGGAGAATGGTTGAGCTCCCAACCATTCTCCATCTCAACTCTACGGCGCATTTCTCTCCCTCTAATGCCAAAGGTTAAAGAGGAACTGTACCGCATGGAGCAACAAGGAGTCATCTCCAAGGTGGAGCAGCCTACAGAATGGTGCGTGCCTATGGTGGTGGTTCCCAAACCCGCACCAGAACGAGTGAGAATATATTCGGACCTTACTCAACTCAACAAATCTGTGTTAAGAGAGAGACACCAGCTACCTTCAGTAGAAAACACTAGGACAGCTCTCAGGCGCCAAGGTATTTTCAAAGCAAGATGCCAATGCAGGTTTCTGGCAGATTCCTCTTTCAAAAGATTCATCGCTGCTCACAACCTTTATAACTCCCTTCGGTCGCTATTGCTACAATCGACTGTGCTTTGGACTCTCTTCAGCGCCAGAACACTTCCAGAAACGCATGCAGCAAATCCTGAAGGGCTTGGAGGGAGTCATGTGTCAAATGGATGATGTCCTCATCTGGGGAGTGGATCAAAATGAGCACGACGAAAGGCTAAGGAAAGCTCTCACACGTCTGCAGGACGCAGGTGTGACACTGAATGACAAGTGTGAATTTTCAAAGACTAAAATCAAGTTCCTAGGTCAGATCATTCAGGCATCTGGAGTCAGCTCCGACCCAGATAAATTGAACGCAGTAACGGCCATGAAAGAGCCAACCAACATTTCAGAGTTGAGACGGTTCCTGGGAATGGCAAACCACCTGGGAAAGTTTTTGCCACACTTGGCAGAGAAGACACGCCCTCTCAGAGATCTGTTGAGAAAAACAAACATGTGGTCATGGGGACCTCAGCAGATGCAGGCTTTTGAAAGCATAAAACAGGACTTGACAACATCCCCTGGACTACCACTGTATGATCCCTCCGCGGACACGCTAGTCTCAGCGGATTCATCTTCCTATGGACTTGGTGCTGTTCTGTTACAGAAAACTAGCAGTACAGACTGGAAACCAGTGGCATACGCATCACGAGCGTCGAGTACCACAGAGCAGCGGTATGCGCCAATCGAGAAAGAAGCCCTAGCCACAACATGGGCTTGTGAAAGATTCGCAGAGTTTTTGATCGGAAATAACTTTCACATCCAGACCAGTATCTCACTGTTGTAGATATTTCTCAAGGTTTTTTGAGAGCCAAACTTTCATGTACAACTTCAGAAGCTGTCATTACCCACTGCAAGTCTATTGTGCGCTCAGACAATGGTCCACAATTTGCGTCTGAAGCGTTCCGAAAGTTTGCACAGATGTGGGGTTTTGCTCATGTTACATCCAGTCCGCACTTCCCACAGAGTAATGGGGAGGTGGAGCGGGCGATACGGACTCAAAAGTCTACTAAAGAAATCCAGTGATCCCTACTTAGCTTTAATGGCTTACTGTGCCTCACCCTTAGCCAATGGTTATAGTCCGACTGAACTGCTCATGGGGTGTAAGATACATACTACTGTTCCTGTCCTTCTCAGCTCAATCCAAAAGGAGCTGATTTGGGATTTGACAAAAGACACAGAGCTCACAACATGCCCAGCTTACATCCTGGAGACCATGTGTGGGTAAAGGACATGCAACAGAGAGGAACTGTAGTGTGTACTACAGACACACCAAGATCCTACATAATTGAAACGTCAGGCGGAAATGTTTTTCCAGGGTACACAATGTGAATGTATTGATTGCATATAATGTCAACCTCTCCAGCACAAATCCAATATTGCTACACTAAGATTAGTTCCTATAAAGAAAGGGGGATGTAGTGATAGGCTGCGTAGGAACTGTGGTATGCTATGCCCTGTATGTTCCTGGTGGGAGGACAATAAGATGTTCCGGTTTGACTTGAACCTGCTTTCGTCCCGTCTCTGTTCTAAAGGGTTTCTATGTAAAACATTAGAACAAACTCCACACATCCCCCCGCCTCACGGCCAACACACGTCACACCATGTAAACACATACACGTGTAGGCATCGAAGCAGCAGATAAAGTTAGCAGCTACCAGATTAGCGTTAGTGGCTAACGCAGAGTTTAGCATTATGACATACGTTTACCAAAGATCTGACAAACATCTGACCGACCTGCTCTGATTCTGCCAAAATCCTCATCAAATGTCCGTTTGTCAAATAATCCAATATCTACAGGGAGCCGTCTTATCTTTTTCGTCCTTATGATTACAAAGGCTGCACCGGGAGGCTGTGAGGCGTTCGAGAGTTGCGAAGAAAAAAACTGCACTCTAAAATTAGTTCTAAATGGTAGTATTAGTTCAAACTGCAAAAAGAAAAAAAAGTTTGGTAAAATAAAGATATGTCTCAAAATTTTTGCTTTGCTGCATATCTTATTTATGCTGAAAACATGTAAATTTACATTTAGCACACATGTCAAAATGAGTATCATCATTTTCATGTCTTGTAATTTTTTTGAAATGTAAAGTTCTCTTACTGAGACAGTTACAGTTTGTTATATGGACAAAAATGCAGATGTTAAAACAAAACATTGGTATGAATGAGTCATATTCATTTTCTTAAAAAAAAAAAAAGGTAAAAAAATAAACAATAAAAAATAAAAATATCGAAATTGGGAACTTAAAATCGGAAATCGAATCGGGGCTTGAGTGAATCGTTGCATCCCTAGTTCTAGTTGACATACATTATCCTCCCACTGTAACTATTATAATGAAGTGCCCCATATGATCAATTCTCTCTTCAATAATCAATACATAGCACTTTCCAACTCCACTTGGTCCAACAATAATCTATTTTCACGCAGTTACGTACAGAAGTCTTGGACACGCCCCCAAACGTTAACAAATATATGAAATTAAGAATATTATTTATTTTGCTTTGAAACGCTTAGTGTTCTAGTTTTCAAAACCACTTTGAGCCAGGATATAATTATTTCAGTCGAGAACCTGGCCTGCCCCCGTCTCTAATCTGGACAATGTATAACTTTTGTCTAGAAGCCGGACAAGTGAGTGTAAGCAAATGACCGCATGCAAAACAGTTTGGATAAAAATGATCTGGGTTTTGATTAAACTTGCGTGTTTTGTAAACAAGCAACACATGTGGCCATTGTACGATTGAGGTAATTTTAGCCTGACAAGTCAAAACTGCCAAGACTATTGCCGCAGACCCTTAAAATTGAGACATACACAGGAAGCCACCCACATCGTCCACAACAAGTCAGAAATGAGGACAGTTACAGTGTGAGGATCCCATCTGGGAGTCAAAAATATCCCCCTCATTTCCATCCATGTAAAGAGATGCACAAAGACGTGGAGAAAACCCAGATACAACCAGGAGGAAGCACGCTTTGAAACTAATCCCCGCTCCCTTGATAAAACACCATATGGGCACTGTCACAGGAAGAAAGATGGACGGGCTGATACTGCAAGTGCTGGTTTCAAAACGCCTTGAAGATGAATGTTGACGGACTGGGATCAATGTATTCAGGGTTAGCTATGGGCACAGATTAGACTTCTCATGCAAATGCAGAGCTGAAACTAAAACTGTAAAAGTAGAATATTCATTTGATTTCTGCCACGACTCATGAAAAGGTATTTTGTCTGATCCACAGTTTACATTTCAAATTTGAATATTTAACCAGTGTAACGCCTCATTTGAAAGTTAAGACCAACAAAACTGTCACATTTTGAAGCGTTATTTGTCATGTTTTAGTAGGGTTTTTTTGTCGTGTTTTTGTGATTTGGGATTGCGTTTTTCAGTGGTTATTTATTGTGTTATTGTTTCTTTTCTGACATTTTTTTGTCGCTCTTTTGTTATCATTTTTTAGTTGTGTTTTGTTGCTTTTCTGCACATTTGTGTCACTCTCTTGTCACCTTTTTGTTGTATTTTCATTCTCGTTTTCGTAGAGGAAAAAGAAGATTTTAGATTTGGGTAAAGCCAAACTGGAGAAAATGTGCTCGGTTCAGGTGAGGACGTAAATATTTAGGAAGTCTCCGGTAAATTTTTTCAGCCATGTAACTGGACTTACGGGTTAGGTTTTTGGCACTTTCCCCCCTATAAAATCAAATTAGTATCCACCTGTCCCAAATATCTAAAAACTGTCCATCCATAACATCCAGCCTAAGTGAAAGCAGAGTTGACCCGGTTGTCTGTCAGAACTGTGAGTTTGGGGGTTAGAGTGATGAGAAACAGCCTTTCTGCAAAGGAAGTGTGCCCAGCATCCGCTTTCCAACGCCAAACCAGGACTGACACGACGCTTTGATGGTGAAAAACACGTGTGCACGCATAGATGCAAACATATGGCCGTGAGGAAATGCCACTTTCCTTGTTTAAAGGCTAACCACAAGACCAAACACAAAACACCAGTGCAACACGCTAAAGTATAAATGCTAATCAAAGGCATTTTCAGCTATAGCTATAGCCCCAGTCTTTGTGTTAGCAGGTTCCATTTTGTGGCTGTCGGCTTCTTCTACCATTGCTTAATTTAAAAGTGACTCTTAACCCCCTCCAGAACAGAGCACATTTTCTCCAGTTTGGCTTTACTCAAATCTAAAAGCTTCTTGAAAAAAAATGCCTGACAAAAGTGATGAAAAAGTGGCAAATGTGACGGAAACGCGACATCAACAAAAAAAAAAGATCAGTTTTGATGAGTTTTGTAGGTCTTAGCTTTCAAATGAGGCGTTACACAGGCCAATAGGCTGTAACCTGGGTAAAGCCAAACTGGAGTAAACCAATGGCCGCTGGCTGCTCTGCGACGACGACACTGGAGGCCGCCATTGCTGTAGTACCGCCATATAGCCGCTAGTCCCCCATTGGAATCCATTGCACTTTAGACACATTAGGCCCGGTGCCTAATTTTTTGGAACCGTCTACAGCTAGATATTCCTCCTGTGATTACGCCGGGTTAGACACAATCAGAGGCATCGGACTGGTTATCGTAGGATAAATTTTAGAAATCTTGTACTTAATGAGGTTCGGACTGTTAGCATTGGAGCTGCGCGAGCTACACATCACGCAAGGGTCTACCGTGAAGATCCCGCACTTATGCCCTTATTAGGAGCACGCTTCGTCAGAGCTGGGAGGAGGAGTCTGTAAATCCGGCATGATTTCCCCCTCGAACGTGGTCATTGTGGTAAACGGGGAGGAGTGAGTAATGACGGTATATTAATAATATGTCCAAGTAAACGCACTCGGTTAAGGCAGGGGTTAAGCGGTTAAAATCAAGGCTGATAGATCATTTTAAAACATGAAATATGCACAGCGTTAATTTCCCCCATACATTTCGATGTATTAATCCCTTACCGTTACATTGCATTATTCATTCTCTTCTGTGGCCACAGGTGCCCTGCGCCTGACTGACTGAAAGACCACCACCCAACCACTCGGTGCCATAGCACATCTTTAAAATACAGTCAAAGATTTGTAATTGGGTAGTCCTAGTCAGCATGTTGATTAAATTATTCATATTCCAAGTTTTTTATCCGCAGTACCACCTTTACTTGTGGAGTCACAGGCTTTCTTTACAACAATCCCCGTAAAGCCCCGTGATTTGACTTTAAACTTTTCCTCCGGTCGTTCTTGTGCCATGAGCGAATCCCACATCAGCAGTGGCCGTGACAGTGCGGCGTTTCGTAAAACAAACCACTTCCAGGTGCACAAACAAACACGGGACAGTTTGCCGCCCACCAACCCCTCTACCCGTCTCTCCCGGGCTCTGTTACACAACACGAGACTGGGAGCTGGAGGAGGTGGTGACGGCCAGCGAGCATCCACGGAGGAGGAAGGTGTGTTGAGGTGAGGGATGCTGTTTAAACATGCAAACGCACAGTATCATACAATAACAAAAGCGAAGATCGATGGCCCTGATTGAACAGACTCCGTTGTTAAAGTAACAATTAGCAGCACAAAAAAAGTAAACATGCAGTCTCAGTGGGTCGCGTCAGAAAGGGCATCTGGCAATATGGCCCGCTGCAAATCAAGGTACGGCCTCAACATTCGGTAGACACATGGTATCATATACGGCTTCTCTGCAGAAACAGTGTTGTGTTCACGGTTCCAACTTTTGTCAGTAAAAATCCAACGCGTCATGTGTTTGGAGCCCGTTTCTGTAAACAAGATCACTATCAGTCTACGAAACCAGTGGGAGTACGCAAGGGATATCGTGTGGACTTTCTGATACAAAAAATAAACAACCTAGAGATTACCCCACCAAAGTGACTACAACTGAAATATAACTATGATTAAACATAAAAATTGCTCATTATAAAATTATAAACTCCAGTTGCAGCGTCCCATTATCTGTCTTACTTGTTTTCTGGGCCATCACATGAGTTTTGTTGTTATGGATGCGCATTTCCTTGTGAAAATAGCTGCTTGCTTTTCTGAGGAAGTACATTGTTAAACTACTTTCATAATATGTTAAAGTATACATTTTGCTGAAAAAGATGCAAGAAGAAAAATGTAAATGTCTTCCTAATTTACAAGTTTCTAATGTGTCTTCTTGTTTAACTCATGAAGTTTTCCTCACTGTAGAGACGAATAAGCAAATGGGCTCAGCAGTATGTATACTTTTCCAGCTGTGATTTTAAAATCCATCTTCATCAAACAAGCGCAGTGTACTGTAATACCTGGCAATGTTGAGGCACTGTATTAAAGCTTAATTGACAGCTCCCTCTTCTGGTAAAACAATGTAGCAGACCAAACCACTGAGGAAGTTATACAGTTTACAATTGTGTAGCTTGACAATATTTGAGAGGTATTATCTCACACAGAAGCCAGAGAAGGATTGATTTAAATTCTGTAGTGTGTCAAAAACCTGGAAGGACTAGTTTAGCGACCGCAAACCATTAGTAAAGATGTTATGACCTTGTTGCCTCAAACTAAGATGATAGTCAGACCTGTAAAAGAGGTGTTACGTTTAAAGGGAGGATTACACAACTACAAACAGTCTTCATCTTAAATTACTTCAGTTCATTTTTGTATGTAAAGCGTCTGAGTGGCCGAAAAAGCGGTACACAAGTTTGCTGCATTATTATTATTATTACAACATTGATATAGCATCTATCAAAAGTAGTGCGTGTGTGTGTTTTTGTTCTTATTAAATGGTACTGCACTTTGTCCCTCCCAAAATACACAGAACAAACAGCTTAAAAGGGAGGAAGCTTGGATCTACTCCCTCTATAAACATTGAGTGTGATGTTCAAGTCCCACCTCTTCGATCATGGTGTCCATGGCATCATTGAGTTCTGCTTTAGAGGCGTCGCTGGCGACCATATTCCTGAGTCTTAGGCAATACTCTCTCAGCTGGAAAAGCAACACAAATCAATGTTACGCCACTCACTTCTCCTGTTATAAGAAATGGTTTGGAGTCGCTACACACCTTATGATTTAAAATGTCATTCATTCTACGGGACGCTTCTGAGCTGTGGGACTCTGGGAAGCATTTCTTTGGAATGACGCCGTACTTTTCTGAAGAGATGAAAAATGTTTTAGAGTCAAAGTAGACAACATGATCCATTACCATAGAACTCAAATCAATTATATATTGAACTCTAGTGACGCCGAGTGATGGAGTTTGTATCTGCAGGAGCAGTAGTTTAGAATGCTTCAGTACAACATAAAGGACTAGTTATCACAATCTGCTTTTTACACTGCATCCTACCCATTTACCTGTTGCTTTTATAAAGAAAAAGCTGTGCCATTCACTCTTTAATGAAAGAGGTATAGTTTATTATCAAAATCTTACAGAAATAAACTGATTACATAGTCCACAAAATTATTTTTTATGTTTTAGACCATGTTGACATTTGGGCAACTTGAAGCCAACTCTGGTGCATTTGCTGTCAAAATATACGCAAGTTGAGTGTATGCAGCTGATAAACACAAACTAACTCTGGTTGGCATCAACAGATCAGAAATGAACTAAGACCCAACATTAGAAAATGAAAGTTTTAAAATGATGTAGGAGTCATAAAAATATATGAGCATCTAACACAGGGGTGTCCAAACTTTTTTCATGGGGGGCTGCATATTGAAGCGTACATGGGGTGACGGGCCATAGATCGGTGGTTAGTGCTGCGAAACCTTCAACTAGCAGAGGTTTAATTTGTGCCCCATACCTTTAAAACTTAAAACTTTCATGCCATTTCTGTCTTCACAATAAAATGTTAGTTGTTAGGTTAGAATTATGTAGAATTATGACATTTCAAATAAAAAGCACCATCTCTGATAATGTGTACCGATTGAGCAAGAAGGCTGAGGGCCACCAAATATTGGTCTGAGGGCCGCATTTGGCCCCCAGGCAACACTTTGGACACCCTTGATCTAACAGGAGCGTGTTGGTAAAAGTTACATTACAAACAAGTGGATGAAGTGCAGACTAAATACTTTGTCACATCAAAGTTTAAATCTAAATCTATCAATACAACACAGATGTCACAAAGTGTTGGTGCCTATCGATATCAATTCAATATCGCTGCGTTAAACTTTAGATTTACAAATTACTCATCAAAGTAATAATTTTAATGAATAGCCGTACATTTAAAAGGTGCAGTCCGGAGTTACGGATTTATGTATAAAACTTTAGAAATGCTTAAAAACGATAGTATGGTCCTGTACTATAATATACGGTGTTTCGTGATATACATTAACCTGCCACTGTGATATTATACCTATAGTTCAATTGTTGCATTTACATCGCAAAAGGACTCAAGTCAATGCCAATCACTGTGTAAATACTGTAATTAGTAAACCAGTCAAGTTTAAACAAATGAACTTTTCACTTTACTCATGCAGACTTTTCTCAAGGCAAGCGCTGTAGTTTCAGTATTATAGTTACTTTACATATTGAATTTCAAATGTCACGTAGAAAAGATGTCACATGTGTTTATAGTATAATCTTTTTGTTGTCAGGTCAAACTATTGACAAGATGGATTGCCACTTAGTGGAGCAATATGAAGATTTCTTCCAGTGTGTCAAGACCAGCATGTTCAGCAATACAACAATTCAAATAAAGTTACTATACAACAATGCTCATGTTTCATTTATATACTTATGAACTGTGTTTTTCATGTGATGGTGTAATTCTCAAGTATGGAAGATTTTCTGGGAAACTTTATTGAGTCAATTATATTCAACAAAACATGACAGTTTACACCAGTCAGTACAGTACATGATCATCCCCGTGTCCAGATGTGAAAGCCTGAGTTGACCATCCTGAGAGTTGTCTTCATAGCACCACTTGGTCTGCAGGAGCTCAACACAGTCCACTGCAAGTGTCTTCAGAGTAGAAAGTCTGGGATATCATCCACACAGGCAGAAAGAAGTCTCATGATGATGAAACCGTCTTTTCCTTGAAACAAAACAAATTGTCAGCTGCCTATGGATGAAGCACTGCCATCATCATTGTCTAATAGTATTTCTATATCAATATGTTCCTTACCTTCAGCCTGTGAGCCGAACTCCTCACCTGGCGTCTCCTCAGCTGTGGGAAAAGCAGATCACACTGTAGATCTGTATTTGCAAATGTTCAGCCATGCACATAATCACAATATAAAGTATAATAATGATATCTATGCCAGGAGAACTAGTAAAATGGTCTCAGAGATCTGTTAGCATGTTAGCATGTCTTAGCTTTTGATGCTATTGAACAACTGGCTGTGGAGTTTCTTTCACAAGTTTGACAAATACACGTTACTTTTAGGACTGCTAATTGTAGGTAATGTTTGTACAGCAATAGATAAACGTTCAGGTGTGAGATTGGCGATGGTGAAATGTTAAAAAAGACGAGCTTACCTTGTCACAGAGCAGCAGTTTCACTGTCAACAACAAGCGCACATGAGCCTTCAGAGCGATCTCCTGTGAGGGCGGGCCTTGAGTGAGTGTTTGGAAGACGAGGGAGGGACAAGGGAAGGTGCATCGTTTGAAAAATCACCAAAAAGTAAGAACTCCGGACTGCCACTTTAAGGTCCACTTCTGTGTTTCTATCAAACATTGACACACTGCCCCCTTTTGGCTAATGCTGTTACTGCACCCTGTCGATATGAAAGACCGATGCAGATAAACCAAGAGTGTGGAGTCTGGCAGACCAACAAGATGTGAACATCCTTTGAGACCCCACAGGACCATCCCACAAATGAGCGTCCACCATTGTAACTTCACCACTCCGCAGCATTTATGTGAAGAGGAACTGACCGATGAGGTTAACCAGCATGTCCCACTGCCCTCCGTCGTTGGTGGGGTTAGAAAGCAGAAACTGAACCAGGCGCCCGTCAACTGGTTCCTTCCTCTGAGCGGTCTCTACACAGGCGTGAAGGAAGTAATAACACCGTTCGATCTGAGGGGGAACAAGGAATCTTTGTTACACAGCATTTTCAACATCATCACTTTATTTCATTTGGGCTTTCAGTGGCATGTCTATAACTATAACTATGACGGTGTGGCTTTAACTACAACCTGTTGCACTGGCATTTGCAATAAATGTTACAGTGCCTTGCGAAAGTACTAATACACCTTGAACTTTTGTCATGTTTACAACCCTAAACGTAAAGATTTTCATTTGAATTTTTTACTGAAAGTTCACACACAAGTAACAGACAACTGTCAAGTGAAAGCAAAATGATACATGATTGTTATATTTCAAAAAATAGAAAAGTGGGGCGTGCATAAGTATTCATACAGCATGACTTAATACTTTGTGGAACCCCTTTTTCTGCAATAACAGCAGCAAGTCTTCTGGGGTATGACTACAAGGTTTGCACATCTAGAGACTGACATTTTAGCCCATTCCTCTTTACAAAACAACTCAAGCGCTGTCAAATTAGAAGGAGAGCGTTTGTGAAAAGCAGTTTTCAGGTCTTTCCACAGATTTTCAATAGGATTTAGGTCAGGACTTTGGGCCATTCTAACACATTAATACGTTTGCTTTTAAACCATTCCATTGTAGATTTAGCTTTGTGTTTAGGGTCATTGTCCTGCTGGAAGGTGAATCTCCGCCCCAGCCTCAATTCTCTTGCTGACTCCAACGCAGGTTTTCCTCCAAAATGTCCCTGTATTTGGCTCCATCCATCTTCCCAACTATTCTTACAATCTTCCCAGTCCCCACTGAGGAAAAGCAGCCCCATAGCATGATGCTCCCCCCACCATATTTGACACTGGGGATGGTGCACTCAGGACGATGAGCAGTGTTAGGTTTGCTCCATACATAACGTTTTGCATTTGGGCTAAAAAGTTCAATTTTTGTCTCATCTGACCAAAGCACCTTCTTCCACATGGTAGCTGTGTCCTCCATATGACTTCTGGCAAACTTCAAACAGGATTTATTATGGCCTCCTTTCAATAATGGCTTTCTTCTTGCCACTTGTCCATGAAGGCCAGATTTGTGTAGAGTACGACTTATAGTTGTCCCATGTACAGATTCCCCCAGCTCAGCGGCAGTACGTCACAGCTCCTCCAGAGTTATCTTAGGGCACTTGGTTGCATTTCTGACCAGTGCTCTCTTTGTTCGGTCTGTTACTGTAGTTTAGGTGGACGGCCGTGTCTTGGTAAGTTCACAGTGGTGCTATACTCTTTCCATTTCAGAATGATGGATTGAACAGTGCTCCGTGAGATGTTCAAATCTTGGGAAATCTTTGTATAACTTAACGCTGCTTTAAACTTCTCCACAACTTTATCCCTGGTGAGCTCCTTGGCCTTCATGATGATGTTTAGTGACCAATACACTCTGACCATAGCTCTGAGGCCCTCACAGAACAGCTGGAATTATACTGAGAGTAGATTACACACAGGTGGCCTCTATTTAATGGTTAGGGCAAGGTGTGAATATTCTGCAGTCATTAGGAATGTTATAAAGGCAATTTAATGCACTCCGAAAATGCTGTACGAATACTTTTGCACGCCCCACTTTTCATTTTTCTATTTTTTGAAAAATAACAGAATCATGTATCATTTTGTTTTCACTTCACAGTTGTCTGTTACTTGTGTGTGAACTTTCAGTAAAACATTCTAAATAAAATCTTTACGTTTAGGGTTGTAAACATGACAAAATGTGCAAAAATTCAAGGTGTATTAGTACTTTCGCAAGGCACTGTACGTGATTCTGTGCAATGCCATTATTAGTACAGTAGGTGTGATATGATTCACAATGTGCGTGCACAGAATGTAAAAATTCTCATTTCACTTTGAATTGAAATGGTATAAATTGCATTGTGTGTGTGTGTGTGTGTATATACAATATATATATATATATTTTTTTTTGCATGGGAAGGCACTTGAATGTTCGGCAATGTCAGAGCGACGTAATTCTGGACAAGCGGTGACCTCAACAAACAAAAAAGGGCTTAAGTTGGACAATGTTTGAAGAGAGTGCAACATAGTGACACATGGCATCACACATTTGCAAAACAACATGTGCAAATACGCCATCCAGCGCTTACAACAAAAGTGATGGAAAGATGAATTTTGCATAATTATTGCAAATTTCAGAAGCAGATGCAGCAAAGGATGTCTTACCTTGTCCCAGAAAAAAAGGTAGGACTGACTAAACTCAAACTCCTCTATGTTGAATTTCTTCATGAAGGGAAGTCGCATGACGTTGAGGCACGAAAAGATCCAGCATCTCCCTTGAGTTTGAAAACAGAAACATTGTTTAAGTATTACTATATTTTAAATCACAAAACTCCTTGTAAACATTTAAGATTTTATTATCATTGAGTAATGTTCCATCTACAGTGTTCCTTTGCCATTCAGATGTCACCACTATTCATCGACCGTAACCTCGCATATTAAAACCTCGATCTTTCATCCATCTTTTTCTATAAACACTTTACATAAATCCATTGTAAAAAAAATTGTAAAAGTCCTACATTTCATGCATACCTGAGTTTTTCTGGTTGGTGACAGGCTTGCCCTCTGTGGGGATAGAGTGTTGGAAGATGTGCACGGTGTCCTGAACGGTCTGTCGGTGCAGACAAACCTCCAGCGGGTCAATACATGTGGACACATTCTGGGCCAATAGGTACCGCGGCTCGGACCTCAGCCGCTTCTGAAAGAGGGACACCTTCTCCTGGCTCAGACCTGTACCTGCAGCAACCAGGTAAAAAACCAAACAAAACAGACCATGTAAAAATGAAAAACCAATGCACAAAAGAAGTGTTTCAAAACTTTTGACCGGTACTGTATGAATAGTGTAGGAATTTAATAATATTGTAGGTTTAATAACAAGTAAAATAAAAATGGCCCAATTCTCTGGCCAGGGGGAAATTATTGTAATGTAGTGCTTATTTAAAGTTCTGGTTTAGATTAACCCCAACACTCATTTTTATTTTATGCGTAATATAGCATTTATTCAAATTGCAAACATTAATTATTGTAAAACAGACCTCTAGACATGTTTTTGACCAATGGACTGAGATAAAAATTAAACGCCAAGTCTAGTCCAGATATGAACTCCAAAAAGGAATTTCCGCTGGGATGGGAATGTCCTAATTCCCATGTGTCCAGTGTGCACTGGGCTCAGACAGTTCCCACTTAGGGCCTGATCTATAGGCACTCTCACAGCTATACGACATCGTAATAATGGCCGGAAAACCCACGATCAATATTCATAAAAGGAGCGTAAAACATCCTTTACTGAACACTGACTGACATAAAAGCTTGTTCCACGATCAACAATAAACAAATACATGATACAATGGAAACTAAACATTCAGATAATGACTGATAAGGTATGGGCATAGCCATTAGTGACCACAGAAAACCACAAGATCAGGTAGTGAGCTTTGATATAGAAACAGCCGAAGGGAGTACATTTCATGCAGATATGCACAATTTATTGCTAATTTGACTAACGTTTATGTAATAATTTATACTTCGATAAACGAAATAAACACAAATTCAAACAAACTTGATACTGGTGCTGAGCCCCAGTAGGACTAGTAGTTTGGTGTCTGTTTTAGTCCGAGCTCTAATTAAGCATTGGTTAAGCCTTCGTTAAGTACTGCTCAGTTTTGTAAATATTTCATACAGTACATCGCTATCATTGCAGGTATCAATTGTCTGTATTGGCTCCAAAAAAGAAAAAAAAAGAAATTGGAAAACCCAGGGAGTCCAGCTAGTCCGAGCAAAACAGGAGTCGCACACTGTGATGAAATCAAACTGGCACCAGTGTGGTGTGTGTGCGACTCCGTCAAATAATAAAGCCACGCAATTAAACATTGAGAGGGACATTGCCTAGTCATGCATGCTGCCTGGAGTTGACCCCTCTCTCTCAACAGCATTCTGTTATTTTCCATGAACACAAAGCAACTCTGCACATAGGGTCACTGTCAAAACTCATCAAGTGTCAAGCTCAGTTTTGAGCAGTTCGGGAGCTCAAGCAGGCACATGATGTTATGTAGAAGGTTCAGAAAGTATTCAGATCTTTTAAATGTTTGTATTGTATTAATTTTTTTATAACATAAGAATGAAGAGAGTAGTGTAAATACTTTATTTACACTACTCTATTACTTCCTGCTACTGTTCAGGAAGTAATCCTTCCTGAACAGTAGCAGTAATGATAAATCAGGTGACTGTATGTGACAGTAAAATACAAGTTGGCAGGATTCAACTTTCCTCTATGGTTTGAAAAAAGTACCAAGAGCTTTTGGTATGGCAAAGGGCCGTATTTAAATCAAAGGCAAGCATTAGCCTGGCAGAGACATCAAGTGAGGAAAGATGTCGTTTTCAATGGCAAAATAGGGCAAAGTTCAAGCAGCTGGAGTGACCTGCATATTTCCTAATTTCCCAGTTATACAACATGTTATTGTGCAGCCAACATCAAAACCATTTTGTACCACTTAAGACATAATGAATGAATGAGAAAAAAAACTTTTAAAATTGAAACGACAAAATGTAAAAAGATATAGACTGTTCAGTAATTGTTTTTTGTTTTTTTTTACATTGGCTGGTGTAAAAATCGTGTAAACTGAGTTTGAGACACGTGGATAGTACACATTTAAACTGGTCACATACTGTACATTCAGTGCCTTCGTTTCAACAAAACACCACGTTGTGATAAATTCAAGCAAGTAATACAAAGTTGTTTTTGTTGTTGTTGTTGTAGCCGAAAGCAATGCCACAGTGCACCGCTGCCACTTTAAAGAGTTTGACAGATGCAGGTATTTGCAACTCTAGTCTACACTTGCTAGCTGCCCATGCTAACACATTTCATTCACATCATCAACAGTAATGATGTTTAAAAAAAACAAACAAGTGATTTGTCTTCACCCGGTGCGATTTAGCTTATTATGATGTAACAATTAATAATAGCTGACCACTGACTGTAAAATAATGCCAACACCATGATAGCCTCGTATGCTAACTCATTCAGTGTTAGCTTAGCCTGTTAGCTTCCACAGCTGTCATCGGGAGCTGTCAAATACAAACCGCGATCAGGTTTCAGGCTCGATCAGAGACCATGACAGAAACGACACAAAGTGGTACATATCTTACCCATTTCCATGATTCCGGGTGCTTGGGGAGTGGTTTCTCTGTTCCTGAAAAGTCACCGGCTCTTTGTTTATCTCTCACAGACAGCAGTCCGTGTGAGAGCGGGGGGTGCGCTTATGCACTCAGGGTGCGTCTTTTGACGTGGCGGGGCGGGGTAAAGAAGTGACTTGCCCGTCTAGTGAACACTGCTCCAGATCTGGCAACCTCATGGGCATCCCTGCTGAGAAAAGCAGACGAGCATAAGCCCAACTGGTTCTATCTCTGTGCATGGTCTTATTTTTGCAAGGGGTGTGTAGATGAATTCACAAAAATCATAAAGTAAAGTACAACTAAAGATTGAACTAGTTCTATTTCATAGTATTCACAGAAAACGCAGATGGCAGTAAAATCAAAAATCAGTTTTGAGTAAACGAATAAAGTCAACAACACTGGCCAAGCATTTTACAGTTACATAACCAGTTCGTGAGGAAGAACTTCTGTGAAGTTTTGGTTTCAGTTCTTATAGAAATCAAAGTGCCAATGAGTCAAAATGCGTATGAAAATGCATGTGAAACATTCAATCTTAGTTTATTAATGCTACATCATTGCTATTCACTTTTTTACTTACTGCAACAGCTATACAAGGACTAAAGCATTGTAGCAAAACAACAGGCCAGTTTAGGCTCATATTTGTGCTACTCTGAAAATTTGACACATTTTTTTAACAACCAAATAAACTACCATAACTATTCCATTAATGCGTATACATAAAGTTACAGTCAGTACCGATTTATAGGCCAAATGTTATATTCAAATGTGAATAAGAGTGAAAATACAAATTTAATCTCCCACAGTCCACTTGAAATAACTATAGAGTTTTGATTCTGTATCAAACTGCCCTTTTGGGTGGAGCATTACAGTTCCTGAGCATTTAGGAAATGAGAGTGAAGGAGATTGGCCAGACTCCCTTCCTCCCTCACATCTGCAGACTGCACCACGAGAAGCAGTTCACCAAAGAAACCTCTGTAAATGGAAAGGGTTATACTTTACCAGCATTTAATATCCAGTGGTGGGAAAAAAACTTGGAACATGTATTGCTCTCTATGCGGTGCCCTCAGCTCTCTCTGCATTCTTTTGTTGTTGGGTAAGTGGTTGCAGTTGTAGGCTAACTTATATCTTGGCTTGGTTGCAATTGCGCTACGTGAAGGTTAATGGTTTTAGTCTCTACAAGTCGTTCCACTGTTATTCTTGTCTTGTGTCTTGGATTTTGTTCAAGTAATCTGGTTTCCCTTCACCTAAGCACGAACACTGTGAGCACCATTGGCACTCCTGACCTAGATGTGGTGTTGCACTGCTGTCACCCACTTTTCTTCATAGTGGTATGGGTCAAATATGGGGAACAATGTCCCACTCCATGTATACTGGGACAGTTAATTCGTAAATAGAATTTATACAAAAAATAATAATTTGCACTTAATCAAACCAGAATTTGCTTTAATACATTTGTCATTACCCTGTATGTGATCCTATCATTGAATAACTCTTGTATGTTATAGGTGCTGATGCTGAAGACTGCATCAAGACCATTCTAAACAGAAGAGAGACCTATAAGGTAGTGTCTGGAGAAAGCCTCTCTATGTCCTGCATTGTCCAACACTGCGGGGACCAATATACCGGGAAGTGGATTTGGAAAAACTCAACACATGACACTCTTGACTCGGTTTCAAGAACTAGTCACCACAGTTTGGCCAATGCGTCTCTGTCAGCTAATAAAACGCGACTCATTTTGGATTTGGAGAGAGTGAGTGAAATGGATGAAGGCTCCTATGGGTGCAGCGTTGAGTGGAGTTCAGGGGAGGTCAGCCGAGGGCACTTAATGTATGTCAACGTCACAGCAGGTACGTACAAAAACAACAACTTTGAGAAACATTGTGCTTGTAATTTAGTTTCAGTATTACTGTCTATGGCCTTTATTTGGCAGAATTTTGCGTCAACGAAGATAAACTGTGTGTGTGTTCTGTGTTCATGTGTTTCTTCTTTGGACTTTTTGTGTGTGTTTGTCTTTTAATGCTGTAGCACTGTAGGATTTTGTTTAAAATGTAGAGTGGGTTATAAGTAAAATTAGTACATTTAAATCATTGCACCTAACCCTAACCATTATCATGTACAAGTAATAATATTTTGTGAGACAATTACATAGCTAATATGCACTCTCATATGTTTTTCCCATAGCTGTCTCAGTTGACAGGAAAGTGCCGCACGGGATATTAATTTGCTTTGGAGTTGCCCTCTGTGTCGCGGTCATCCTGGGCCTGGCCTTCTATCTGAGGTCAAAGATGAAGTTCGCCCCAGTGGCATCACCTCGCCCCATGCCCCGCCCAGCAGCTGAGTACCAGGTTCCGCTGCACCAGAGCACCCCACGGCCTCCTCCCAGACGAAATGCACCGCAGAAAAACAGTACGTCCTCTGAAAAGGGTAAGTGTAGTGAAATGAAAGAGCTTTCACTGATTATTAACATGATTACCCAAGTGAATTATTTTGTTTCACTCAACTCTGCAAACACTGCCTCTTTAGGTATTGGCTACGCTATGCCATGTCCTCAACACAACTCTTATCGTCCAAATCATCTTTATGAGGGTTTTGAGTTATTTTAATTTTTCCAAAACTCTTAAGCTATTATCCAGGAGAGGTTGATAAACAGTTAAAGTGTAAGCAGTGTGGGTCAACTTTAGTGCAGCATAATGAATGAATAGGTAAAAGAAAGCCATGTTGTACCATGTTGATAGATATCATTTTTCCTCCACAGCTCCACACCAGCCCAAGCAGAAGACAGAGGTCAGTGCACATCCTCTTCCTTACAGGATGCCCTTAACTTTGCCCTAAACTATCCATCTACCCCTCCACCAGTGTGACCTTATAGAGTCTGCCCTATTGTTTTATGATTGACCTGAGTCATTTCTCAGTGCCATTTTGTTACAGGTGGTGTACGCAGATATATCTCAGGATGTGCTATGGCAACAGCAAAGGGTCAAACCGTCCAAGCAGCCATCCATAGTCTACTCTTCAGTCAGGTTTGCATGACTGAAACTACAAAGTTGCAACAACTTATACCTACCTTATTGTTTCATGGAATGGCTGGCTTATGAATGTAAAGTCGTCTTTTATACAAATGCTTACTTTTGATTTGCAGATGTACAAAATGTAAATTATTATGTATTGTGTTTTGAATGTAAATATTGTATAGCTGCTATCCTTAAGGAATTGTAATTGTAAGCAACTGCAAAACTGGAAAAATGTTTGATGACAATGGTTTTTTTTTTTTTTTTATACATGTTTTTATGTATATGTCACAACTTAGTTTCAAATTGATGGCACGTTCTTTTTCTACTCACCTGCAGTATCTCGCCTAGAGGGTTACAATTATGTCTGCGACATTTCTTGTTAAGGTAGGCATAATTTGACCCATCCTTCAAAGCTGTCCAGTTTTAAGCTTGGTCTTAGCTGGAGGTTTTAGCCTTCATATATTTTTTGCATAGTTTGTGTTGAAACCATGGGAGACTCACCCATACATGAAGAGAATATGTAAACACACAGTTCAATGCTAACCACTCTGCCACTGGATGTAAAACCATTCTCCATTTGTTTCATTTAAGGGCAAATGTACCCAAAAGAGCAGACTTTACTTTGCCAAAGAGGAGAACCGGCTGGATAAGCTGGTCAGAAAATGTACTTCAGTGATGGGAAAGAGGGAACTCTGTTGGTGAACTGGTGGAGAAGAGAATGAGGAGCATGATGCAGGCCCACCTCAATAACAGCTCAGAGAAGCCGCCGCAGTGACCGTTTCCTCTCCATGCACTGCAGGACTGAGAGGTTCTTGAGGTCGTTTGTCCCGGCAGCCATAAGACAGTACAATGGACCCTCGTAACGTGTACTGTTTTTTATTACTATTGATAGTAGCTTTTTTTTTACTTTTAATTTATTGGTAGTTATGCTTGCATTGTATTGAATGCTTGGAGTGCTGGATGGCACACACTGTATGCTCCTGGACACTCGAATTTCCACAGGGATTAATAAAGTATTCTATCTATCTATCTATCTATCTATCTATCCATCCATCCATCCATCGGTGAACGTTTATGTGCTTATAGGCTATGTGTTGGGTTTATGTAATTACTTTGTACATAAGCTAATTCTGTCATATACTTTTCATTGCCATTTAAAAAATAAATACCATTAGCTGCTTTAGTTCATGGCTAAATCATCTCCATATACAAATAAATCACAATTAAATGTATAATCTGTGGAAATATGAATGAATATTGAAACATCATGACACAAAATACAACATTTTAATTTAGAATAAACTCTCCATGGCACATTACATAACCAAATATACATATACATGTGGAGACAGCTCTTAATTGTATCTTTCCTTCATCTTTAAACTCTATTAATAAGCGTACTCTGCATTTACAAGTGAAAAGACATCAATGCAAAAAAACAACAGAAACAAAGTTATAATAAATTAAGTATTTTTGAACAGAAATAAGCTGCAAAACATTTTTTGGGGGCAAAACCTGCTACAAAACTGAACTAAAACATTACAAAGAGCTTCATTCCCTGATCCCTTGAAGTTAAGTCTCAAGTATCCTTAATAACAGCAGAACCATATATTCTTCTGATGATTTCATTGATGTTTCTCATATATTTTGTAACTTATTTTAACACAGACAGCATTTCAGACATTTGTACTGTACTAAGAAACAGAGACATTCCCCACAGCTATGGGCCAGTTAGTCACATTAGGAGTCATTCATTGCAATAAAATCACATATATTAAATCTCAAAACATAATGAGCACTCGTGACCTGAAAAAATATTACCATATAGTAATGCTTAGAAATTAACAATTGACTTAAATAACCAGCATTTTATCTTCTTCAAATATACTTCACAGCTTGAGCAACCCAATTTAAAGACTGTTGTATTGTAATGTGCATGTTAACAATTAATTTTACGCATAGGATCATTTAGAACTATATTTGAATAGGTACATTTCAGTCAGAAAAAAAGTAAATTCAAGTTTTCGCTTCCCATTGTGGTTCACCCTTTTACCAACCCCCAGCTACTCTCAAAATGCCGTCGCAGATGAACTAATGCCCCGTTGAAATGCCAAGGTCATATCCTCAGGTAAAAAGATCTACTAAATATATACCACAGATACATCAAGTTTGTCTCTTTAAGAGGGAGGTGTAGTATCTAAAGAAGGCAAAAAATGTTTTGTGCAAAGGCTATTTTCTGCTCATGTAGGAGTCACTTTGTGGCATAATAACCCGATCCCCAACGTATTTCTTCTTCTCACGGTGAAATGAGGAGATAAAGTAGATTGTTTAAGGCGCGGCTTAAGGCGCACTTAAAAGTGCGAGTTGGCAGTGTCCCTTTCGGTATGGAGGAGTGGAGCGGGTTGGGTTGGTATGGCTCGCACCTAGAGACGTTTCAAGTCAGGGTAAAATGTATTACAAGTTGTGGGGGAGGGGAGTGTCGCTCATTGCTCTTCACCCGCTTCAAATCACCCTTATTTTTTATCTTAGGCAGGACATTTCACTGCATGCGCGTGAATGTATAAATGAGTTAATAATTTTTGACCCATATGCTTCTGTTCATCTAATTACCTACACTTTTGATCGTGAACTATAGCTTGCTATTGTTGTTACTTAACCTCTTAACCCCCACTTGAACCAAACACATTTTCTCCAGTTCGGCTTTACCCAAATCTAAAAGCTTCTCTACTGGTGCTTATAGCCTGTAGGGCAGTGTAATGCCTCATTTGAAAGCTAAGACCAGCAAAACTGAGCTAAGATTTTCACTTTTTCCGTAAGCTTTTGTCTGTGTTATTACCGCTTTTTTTGTTGCTTTTCCATTTACTCTTTTTGTCGGCTCTGTTGTCGTTTTTTGGTCACATTTTTGTAACTCTCTGGTATCCCTTTTGTTGCGTTTACATCCTTGTTTACATCTCATTTTCGTCGCTATTTTCACTCTTTCTTTTCAGAAGCTTTTAGCTTTGGGCAACGCCAAACTGGAGAAAATGTACGAAGGGGTTAAGAGCTTAACTTTCCGTGAAAGGGTTGCTCCCCGAAAGTGAGTGAGTTTGGATCACAACGATTTAAAAGCTATGCCCTCCCTCTTCTATCGTTTATAAGCAAAAACAATAAAATATAAAATCAGAGACAATCATTCATTCAGTCCAAGCAACGAAGACGGAAGCGCATTTGCCAATTAGTGCCATTGGACCTCCCACATTCAGACCATGTCCAAGCGATGCATGGATCTGTACCGTTCTACCTACTGTATATACCCCCTCCAGCCACAAGGGGTCAGTGTATTAAAACAAAATAATACAAGGAACTTTATGACTCACTAGAGCATTTAAACTTGAAAATGGAAACTCAGTCGTACCAACCCAACCTTACTGGAAACAAGGCTTTTAGAGTTTTATCATGGTCTCAATGCTGGCAAATCAATTAATAACAGTCCCATAATGTAGCAGCTAAGTTACAAACACATGTACAACAAAAAGCATTTCCGAGGAACGATATATTCAATACATAAAAATGAATGGACTCCAGTGCTGTGCTACTAAGACAATGCGATTCTATGGATCTTTCTAGAGGCATTACTGTGAGGCTTCCCCCTACCCCCCCATGTGTTTGTCTGTAGAGGAACTGAGAGCAGACATACCACTCAAGGCAAAAAGGAAATGTCTAAGTGTCTGACAACTGATTTGACAAAGCAACAGGCTATTTCTCTTCTTTCTGGGCTTCTATTAAAAAGAAGCTGGCGTGAAAACAAAGCCAGCCTACACACAGTTGCACAGCTACGCCAAGACGTCCATATGATGCAAAGAACGACAGATATGCAGCAACTGGTCTTAAAATATTCAACGATTTTTGCAGCACGAAAGAAGCCAACATTTTCAAGTGCATCTTCTTACTATACACTCACAGTATGGCCAGTTTGTCAATATAGGGAACTTAGACTTTCAGTATGGTTTTTGTACAATCCTTGGCTTAAGGAAGTGGTCAACATTGGAGCCATAATGTACTGTAGAATGGTGATGCTTTCCCCCATATGCCTCTGTGGTCGGTCCCTTTGTTGTGCAAGGCTGTTATGTCGGAGCCACAAAGCTACTCGGACTGAAAGAGACAGAGAGAGAGAGGCCAGTTAGAGGTGAAAGCATTTTCAGCATAGTGTTGTTGCATAACACCTCATGTTTGAATGGTATAAACATTAATTTTGGCGGGGAAATAAGAAAAAAAAATCTAAATGGTCTTTTTCTTTTTTTTTACCTTGACTGGACGTGAAAAGCCACACTGAGATTTCAGAATGTCTTTCAGAACAGGAGCACCTGGAGGAAACCCTCGCAGATACAGGGACAACTTGTAAACTCCATACATAAACCTGACCCTTCTGATCGGGAACGTTTCGCTGTGAGGCGACGGCACTAACCTGTGCGCCATCATGCTGCCCAAGTTTGTTTAAATTGACCAAAATTGGTCCATAAATTGTGTACAGTATCAAAGACTTACAGTTGAAACTCAGGAAATTAGAATATCGTTAAAAACTATATATGATAGACTCATTACATGCAAAGTGAGATATGTGTGGCCTTTATTTGTTATAATTTTGATGATTAGGCTGACAGCTTGTAAAAACCCCAAATTCAAAATCTCAGAAAATTAGAATATTTTGAAAATGTAAGCCGTAATCATCAAAATTATAACAAACAAAGGCTTGGCATAATGTCACATGTAATGACTCTATATCATATATTGGTTTCACATTTTGAGTTGAATTGCAGAAATAGATGCACCTTTGAACGATATTCTAATTTTCCGAGTTTCACCTGTATCTAAAGGCATAAATGATTATTTTAGTCATTATTGTCTTTATCGACCAGCAGAGGGCGTCTTATTAGAAAAAATAAATAAATAAAATGTGGGGTCTGAGAATTTAGTTAAAAAAAGATCTGTGTAAGAATGTAATGAAGTTTGTATCTAATTATAGACACTGTGTTCATTTTGATGTGTGACTACATTTGGTGAGGTAACACTGTAATTTGTGTCTTGTGTTTATGGACCCCCTCGAAAACGAGATGGCACATCTCAAGGGGCATTCCATCAATACTTACAGCTGTCGACGAGTGGCTCATTTTATCAAAGCGGAACTTCAAGTTTGACCTCGGCGACGTCTTAGTTTTTCCGTCTGAGCAGAGTTGAAAAGAGGAAATCTGGTTAGTTAACCACTGCTTTCGCTGATTTATCCAAAAGTAAAAGAGAGCGATCACATTGTATGATCTGAAAACAGCCACAGAGATTGAGATCAAACGTCTAGAATGAAACGTTATGGACAAAATGTGCCATTTCCTTGGCTCGCAGGTACAGTAGCCATTGTCATTGAGTCTTATTATAAAACGTACACAAAGGAACCATGAAACAGCAGGTGTGCCACTATGACTACATGATATCACCCTAAAAATGATAGCTTGAATAGTTTATAGCCTCTATAGGTTTATTACTGAAAAGTCATCATCATGTGCCTCTATTCGGGAGTTCTTTGCGCTTTTGTCAAAACAAATCCCTGTCTCTATTCAGTTTTTATTTTCTTACCTGTGGGGCTGCGGCACATGATGACCGGAGTCCCCGACCCCTGGCTGTCCACGCTGGGGGCGGGGCTGAAGGCAGAGGAGGAGGAGACAGACGGATGGCCAGTCTGGAGTCGGGAGCAGAGGACAGAGTTAACGAGAGGAGAGGGCGAGCAGGAGAGAACAGCAGTACGTCAGGGAAATGGGGTGAGAGACAGTGGCGGTTATGAAAGGATGTGCTGCCATAAAGAGATTTACTGACGCTGCGGAGGTTAAACTCTTTAGACTCGTAATTTTTAAAGTAAATGTTTTTATAATGTCAGTGGTGTCTGATTTAATAAGGACGAAGTGAGTCACGCAGAGCTGAACGTTTGATTTGGCATTTGGAGGTCACTTTCTGCAGTATTTATTTAGCACAGGTTGGTTTTGGCTTCAGTAGCGATACTGGCTTGATCCACTTTTCCTTATTCGTATCTACAGCATACAACATGGTTTTGTCCTTTTACTTTGTTTTGGCAACGCTTCACAGTGTTTTGCATCAAATAAATATCAGACGTTAAAAAAAAGGCTCTTACATTCTCTATCGCCATTTAAGTACTTTTCTAGGAGCTTTCTGCCACAGCAAAATGCCACTGTATATCATTTGGTGAGATTGAACAAGTATAGAGTTTGTAATGATGTTAAATAAAAGGGGAGTTACTCACAGACTCAAGGTCCTCCAGAGCCTCTGTGTCTCCGGTGGTGCTGCTGAAGCTGCTGGTGCTGGATGAAGAGCGGGAGATGTTGGGTCGCCCGCTGCTGCAGTCCTTCAGCTTCAACAACGGTCTGGACAGAGAGTTTATATTGAGTATGTTTCACAGCGTTGTGTCTTTAACCTCTTAACCCCCACCTGAAACGAGCACATTTTGTCCAATTTGGCTTTACCCAAATAATAATAATAATAATAATAATAATAATAATAATAATCATGCATTGGTTTAATATAGCACTTTTCTGGACACTCAAAGACGCTTTACATTGCATTATTCATTAATTCCACACTTGGTGGTGGTAAGATACTTTTGTAGCCACAGCTGCCCTGGTGTAGACTGACGGAAGCGAGGCAACCAGTCTGTGCCATCGGCCCCTCCGACCACCACCAACCACTCACTCACACACTACATTCGCTAGGCTTCCTGGTGTTCCCAAACGGTCTCCCATCCAAGTACCGACCAGGCCCTTCCCTGCTTAGATTCCAAGATCTGACGGGATTGCATAGCAAAGGCGGTATGGCAAATCTGAAAGTTTCTTGAAAAACGTGTGAAAATAACAACAAAAATGAAACGAAAACGAGGGTGAAAATGCAACAAAAGAGCGATGAAAACGTGAGGAAAAAAATACATGAAAAAGTGACAAAAATTTGACAAAGAAAAATGATGAAAATGCAACAAAAAAAAAGCCAACAAAGAGAGATGAAAAAAGTGATGACTACACGGCAACAATGCGAGGTAAAAGATTTGTTTAGATGAGTTGTAGGTCTTAGCTTTCAAATTAGGTGTTTCTCTGGCCTATAGGCTGTAACCTTTTAGATTTGGGTAAAGCTGAACCGGAGAAAACGCACTTGGTTAAGGTGGGGGTTAAAAGGTTAATACATGCTATGAATAAGCAGTCAAACAATTTGTAACCATATGGGTCTATAACCTGCACCCATGTACTTCAGAATATAACTATACATGTCCCCTGCTTTGCTGTGGGATTCGAGAGTGTTTTGGATGACCCAGTGGTTTCCAACAGTTTTTCTCTTGTGCACCTCTTTGGCCTTTCATTTATCTGACAAACACATCATGAAAATCCAGCTTTTCTGCAATGAGTCGATGAGTTGTCTCATCTCTCACCTGTCTTTGTTGGGACATATCTCTGGAGAGCTGGGATTGGACGGTGTCTCGGACCTCACTTCCTGCGATAATGGACAGATCTCCAGAGGCTTGTGTTCACTGCGGACGGCAGAGCGCACATATAAGTCCATACATTTCAATGGTCCCTGCTCCTCCTGACATTTGCAAAAGATGATCACATACCCGCGCGAGTTTCTGTCTGAGGGTATTTCTGTGCTGGAGTGCAAACGTGGGAAGAGACCCGAGCGCCGCTTCACTGGGCTTTTGAGGGGAGACTTGGCAGATAATCCGGGAGGCTAAAATGTACAAATATCTCATAAATACACAAATGTTTACCTAACAGACTTTGGTATGACATAGGTGAGACGGCTGGAAAAAAGGTCTGAAATCTGTACGGCTCAGTTCTGGACAGGACTTGTTACAAATGTGTGTTAAAGAAATAGACCACCGTTTTTACATACCGAGATATGTTCTTACCTTAGCTTAGACAAGTTCATGTGTACCTGTCTGGTCTTCACGTGTGTCTTCCGTAACGTAAACACAGCACAGACGGCGTTAGCATTTAGCCTCTCTCTTCTCTATAGCTCCAAACGAGGTGAAGATAGAAGCTACCAAACACTTCCACGTTTTCCCTATTTAAATATGGTTACGTGAAGTGTTACACTATAAAGTATAATTACACAATATTAAACAATGTGGATTTTCTAAGCGGATAAAAAGGGGAACTATATTGTAAGGCGTAATAATACCAGGAGTAATTGGACATCCGCGCAGTGATATCTTCACTTCACTGTGCGGATGCCGAAGTATCCCTGGTATTATTACGCCTTACAAAATAGTTCCCCTTTTTATCCGCTTAGAAAATCCACATTGTTTAATTTTGTGTAATTATACTTTATAGTGTAACACTTCACGTAACCATATTTAAACAGGGAAAATGTGGAAAAGTTTGGTAGCTTCTATCTTCACCTAGTTTGGAGCCATAAAGAGGGAGGCTAAATGCTAACGCCGTCTGTGCTGTGTTTACGTTACGGAAGACAAACGTGGAGACCAGACAGGTACACATGAACTCGTCTAAGCTAAGCTAAGGTAAGAACATATCTCAGTATGTAAAACGGTGGCCTATTCCTTTAAAATGTGGTTTAAACTAGAAATCTCTGGAGAAACCTAAATGGTACCTAAACCCTGGTCTTTAACATAGCATCACTGACTCATGTGGGAACTACGACTCACAGTAAAAGTGCTCTTTGTGCATTCACTGGTGCTCTGGGGCAGGCCTCCTCCACTCAGGCTGGCCGGGACGCCTCCTCCCACACCGGGGCTCCTGTGGCGATGGGACCCCACCATCGTCTCCATGGAGTGGCTTCTGACCCGCATCGCCCTCTGCCAGAGAGCACAGAGCACACGGGAGCAAGTTAATCCAATGTGATTTTAAATGAGGATGACCATTGACCAGCTTGCGTCAATAGATTTGACGTTATTGCATTATTATACCACCAGAGGGCACAGTGAGCTAAGGAAAAAAAGCAGGTGGGTAGAGAATAGTGGGATTGTGGTTTGTTTTTCAGATAATACTGATTGCATGTGTTTTTATCATGCACAATTTCAAAACCATCTGAAATAACATGATAAATATGACATGTAAAGTAATGTCTTAATGCGAGTACGCCACTATTTAGATGAAGTGGATTAAAATGAGTGAGTGAATGAAAGTAAATACTGTGCATTAACAATTTCCTTAGAAAAAAAAATGTATTTATGTGACAACTGCAGTTTTTAAATAATAGGCTTATTGTCTAATCTTGAAGCATGCGCCTGTGTCTTGTCTCGAATGCATTAACACCAACAACAAAATATGAAAAAGGCTTGTTTTATTCATAATGTCTTGACTGTGTTCACAAAAATGCAGAGACATAGTAAACAGCTGTTGCCAGGACAGCGATCAGAACAGCGCCCCCTGTGTAAGACTGCAGAAAGTGCAAAGAGGTAGTCCGTAATCCCTGCGAAGAGTGAGAGCCGGCGTCACAAAACAACTCAACAACGTGCAAAACAATGTACATAAATGAGTATAACATGCACGTCAGCCCATCACAACACGACAACACGACAACACAATATAGAAAATGATGCCCACATGCAATACCTTCACACCAACTACTGCGTTTTTTAAGTAATAAGTTTGTTATGTCTCTTTTATTGCATGAACTAAGGCAAACAATTGGTAATCCTATTCAAATGTTTACGTCCAGTCCTAATTAAGTTTGATTTATCTACAGTTAAAGGTTGAAACTTGCGCCTGTGTCCTCATACACAACTCAATCTCAATTGTACAGTATATACATTGAATTGTATGGCATTGCATCCTGTTAAAATAAATAAATCATATCCTTGAGGTTTTTCTTCCACACATATCTCCGCATTCACCTTAAAGGACTCTAGCAGCCCTCCGTGGCCCCCGTTCTCCAGCTTGTCCTCCTCTCCTCCCTGCCCCAGCCCCAGGATCGCCTGGCTCTGGCGATGCAACTCATCATGGAGGTTATCCAGCAGAGCGGCTCGCGTCCGCTCCTGCCACAAAGCACATGGAGAAAGAAAAAAGACGTTATAGTAACAATTGTGCCACAACAAGCCAAATGAGCAGTCACTGGGGTCTGAGAGTGAGCGTGCGTGGTCTGTGTCACCTCCAATTTGGCGAATTTGTCTGATTTGTAGCAGGCATTTTCGGCATTGATCAGCTTTGTCAGCAGGAAGTCTCGAAACTCTGGGCCCTGAGAGAGAAGGGGGGGGGGGGAGTGGCGGGAGAGAGCAGAAAGGAAGAGGAGGAGAATGAGAACGACGGAGACTTAGTGGCGTTTGACAGAGAACAAACAGTGTGAGGTGACCTTCATCAGTGCTGTTGAGATTAGAGGCATAAGCGCTCTCTTAAGACGCATCGACCTCCTCTTTATTTGTGTCAGAGCACTTTAGAGGAGACTCTGAGCTGAAGAACACACAACAAGTCTTTCAGCTGACGCTCCGTTTTTGTTTAGGGACTTATAATACTGCATTGTGTGTCATACATGTCGATGGTCTTGAATCCAGTGTCGCCTAGCAAACTTTGTTAATGATCAATGATCAATTTATTGCTTAAGCATAGCTAAAATTAATTGTTCTGCTTCGTTGTGAATTCAAATATTTGGGAAGTTCAAAAAGAGTTCATGTTTAACAAAGTAGTGTTAAAAATGTCTGTTCATCACTAATGCAAAACCGAGCCAGTTTGCTTTTGTTCAACAGCTAATGAATGTGTTTTATCTTAGCTAAAATGCTACTTAACTTAACACCATTGTGCGTTTTCCCCAGGGAGAAAACCTAGGACACACTGGAGCGACTTCATCAAAGCTTTAGAAGAGCTGGTGAGAGGAAGCTTAGGCTGCTATTTGGTAAATGCCAAGCAGAAAAAAACAACAATGTTACCTTCTTGAAAACAGCTGGATTTGGAAGAGGGGGCCCAAACGGAGGCACGTCTTCTCTTGCTGTGACAGACACCTACTCACACGAAATGAAATCATTGTAATCATAGTCAGAACTCTACTTTTCATCACAGCAACAACTTGGTAATAGGATTGAAATGTGGCCTTATCGTTATGCCACATGTTTAATTTAGGCGGCACAGGTTGCTCCGTACTTTGTAAGTGGTCTCTTCGGTGCAGGGGTTTTCAACCTGCACCAGGACGTAGGCGTGCAGAAAGTTGGAGGCGATCAAGTCCGGGACGAAAGGCGTGGGCTCCTCTTGGAAGACGGCGGCCACAATGTCGTTCCCTATGTGCCTCTTTCGCTGCAACTGAGAAACAAAGAGGTGCATTGTCTACCTGCTGTAAATTTGAATGAGCAGGACAAAAAGCCTTCGGTGTTGCTTTCAAATCGCCTTCTTTTGAAACTACACACCGTAATACAAATAAGTGGGATTAAAATTAGGTTGTGAGTATGATTTTACAGATACCCACATTTTGAATAAAAATACAAAGAATTTCCTAATCTTTTGACCATCCATTTTCTCATTCACTCACAGCTCCTACCTGCTGCACGTCTCCCTCAGTGAAGGGGAGTTTGGTGGACACGTGGAACATAATCTCCCTCTGTCTGAAAACTGTGTAGACCGACTCTGATCCAGTCTGACCGTGTGACACATCCAGACCTCCACGAAACCTACAGCGACATCAACAACATCCAAACCACTGTCAGCCTCACAGCGTGCAAGAGCAGACTTAAAATACACAAGGTTTGGTGACAAGAGATATCAAAAATAAAACTGTTTTCTCATCTCCAACCAAGGCCAGTGAGAACATTTCCCATGTCTGTTAGATTTGCATTCAGTATGTCTTGTATTGTAACTATCATTACAGCTGTGGTTAATAATGAATAGCAAATAAATGAATCAGTGCAAAAGCTGATTGACAGGTGTAATTACTCACTAAACGTGTTATTGAATCAAAGCGATGATAGACAAGTTTAGAAAAAAAGGTTTCACTTCGACATCAACGGGATTTCTTACCCTTTGAAATCCTGCAGCTCGATGGTGTGTCCGAGGACATCGAGAAACTCCTTGAAAGCCGGCGTTTCCTCATTGTTCCCAAACAGCTCTTCTTCTGAGGTCTAAAAATACAAAACAAAACAGGCTGAATGAGATCCGATCGAGACTGTCAGGTGTGAGCTGTGAGCTGAAAAGAATAGTCGCACACCTGTCCAAACTTCTGGTAGACAACTCCAAATTTGAACGTGTTGTTGACTTCATGCTCGTCATAGGCCACTATCAATTGGGAGCCCTGCAAAATGCAAAACAATATTACGACCAATATATAGGCTAGTAAAAGTGTAGAGTAAAGATGAGCTTGTCATCTTTGCTTTTTGCCATTATGGGCACATTTTGTCTTACTTCGAGGAGTCTGGCTATGCAAAAGTACATCAATAGTATATAGTTGGGGAGACCGGGGCTATTTGTAATACGGGTATTATGTGACATTGCTTTTTATAGCCACACTAGAGGGCACTGTACGCTGGTACTGATATATTATGTGTATTGGTATTCTTCTTCTCTGCCAATAATCATTTTCTCATTTGGACTGAGACAAACCTGTCTGAGTTATTTTTGGAATGAGAGCTTTTCTTTAGTTAGTGCCATAAACAAAAGACACTGATCTGAAATACAGAGGTGTTAGCTTTGATTTGAGCCGTTTTAGAGCTAGCATGCTAAAGCCGTTTGTTGGCTAGCTTATATTGTTGGTAAAGTGGACACTCGGAGTTATTTGCAACACGGACTTAGGGGTTATTTGTCACATGGGGTATAAATGGTGGGGAATTCTTTCTTTTGTGTCTAAACTATATTTGCACATTAGCTTTTATAGAGACTGTACGTTTAGGTTATTTAGTGAATTTGTACATTTTACACTTCAGAGAATTTTGAAGAAAAAAAAAGTGTACAGTTAATTCAAATGAGTGTCATGAACACATCTGGCATTGCATTGTGGCTGTTTTAAAACTTATTTTGTCCTTTTATCTCAAAAAACAAAAAAAGTGACAAAGGTTTATAAACTTTTATGTTAACACCAAAAACCTCATTAAAAACAATAGTGACAATCATCCCCATGCACTGTGACAACCTGCCCCGCACATGGGCCGCATTGTCGATTATCTTGTGTTTGACGGTTAATAACTATTTATCGCATTTATGCAATATGATCGAAAAAAGGAAGCGTGGTCTACTTCAAGTCAGGGGTTCAAGCTGTGATCTAATGCAGGTCTGACTCTCAGACACGGCTCTTGCTGTTGAAAGAGCCGTGACCTCTAGACAAAAAAAAGTGTGACAAATAGCCCCGGTCTTCCCTACTTGTGTAGACAACCCGTCACTATGATTATTAATTTCTATCATCGCCAATTGGCCAAAAGTGCTTTATTTTTGTATGAACGTTCGAGAAAGCTCACATCACATCCGAGCACAATAGTCAGCAAATTTGTGACTTAAACCCACAGCCTCCGCGCTACAGTGTATCTATACGTAATTATTGAGACTATTTAAAATGTTCCCCTCTTTCCCATCATAACTTTAGGGCAGATTTTTAGGCCTATGTTATGTAAGGCCAACATGCCGCACACTGTCACTGCCCCTGGTGACAGCAGTGATCTTGCCTCGTGTAGACCGAGACACAGATGGCGCCCCGTTCTCCTTCCTCGGGCTAAAAAGCTGAAAGCATGCTTCATCGGTCGCCACCACGGAGACAGGAATCCGACAATTCCGACTTTCAGACAATTGTCAGCGTCATTTTGTTCCATTAACCGCGGCTGATAAATGCACTTAGCGGCTCTGACAGATGCGACAGAGACGGGAGAAGACGGCGTGATCTTGAGTAAAAAGTTGAAGACAGCCCACTGGTTTCGGGAACAATTGGCGAATTGCTGCAGGGGCGATGGCAGCAAAAGTAAAGTCATAACATGTCAGATCCATTTTATTCTCCAAAGTAAGTGGAGTGCGGCGCTTCCCTGCGCTGAAATGTAGCCTATACTTGAAATCCCATCAGAAGCAAACTGTCTTATTCTCTCCTTTGGGCTTTTGGGGTGACAATAGGAAATCATCTGCTTCCTGTAGATTTTCCGTTAGATCTCCATTCTTGTGCGAACATTTCTCTTTTCATTTTTTGTATATTTTGTACTATCCTTGAAGGAAAATTTGTTCTGAATTTAACCGACCTTCAAACAGTGAGTCAGCGCATACTTTTTGGAGCGGTTGGCGGTCACAGTGCAGCGCCTGAGCCAGTGTTCTTTTGGGCCCGTTTTGTATAACGTAATAATTGCAAATCTAGGTTTATTTTTTGTTGTTGTAGTTGGTTGGTTTTCATTCTGACTAATCAAAGGTCATATTTTCTCTTTTCCTTTTGAAATGTTTCAGACTTGGCACATCAATGATCTGCAAGTCAATACAGTATTATACAGTCAAGCGAAGATGCGCTTCCTTTCACTGTTTCCTCTATTTAACCAAGGTCTGCACAATGAAAACCTTATATATTCCTCACGTCATCTGTTATGATTCTTCTGAGGAGACCTTTAGCTTTTGACTTTGGGGATTGTTTATTGATTTATTATATATTTTAGTAAAGGTTATTACACCAAATGACCATTGTAGCTCTCACTCTTTGGTTGAATTCAAATGTTTATATGCTGTAGAAAGAAAGGGACATTCTTTCCAAGATAACTGCTTACAGTAACTACTGTATGATATAAATATTCAAACTATTGCATAACATAGCTATATATTTGGCTGTACAGAGGATCTACAGAGTGCCCTGTCTAACCATTGTTATGCCAACAAGTCATTTATATAAAAACAAGCCCTGTTAAAAGAAATATTAGGTATAAACATTTCTTTTATGTGACAAAAAGAGCAATTATCTCGTGGTTATGCAAGCAAGCGTCTGTAGTTGTCAACTCACCTTTGGATACAAGACTGGGTTGAACTTGAGTCCTGTCGCATCGTCACAAAAAAGCTGCATTAATTGTGGAGGGAAAAAAAACATCAGGTCTGAATGTTATCCAAGTGTTTGAGACAGCTTTCTGCTTCCTCCCACTCGCTGCACACAGACAGCCACATATATTTTTAGCGATGTTTCTTTTTGTTACCTTTGCCACCTGCGGGACACTGGGCAGCTGGTTGATTCCCGCTAATGAGATTCTGTCGTGAATCGTTTTGGTCCTCGATCTGCGACAAGACAAGAGACAGGGTGGTTCAAGCACTGTTTTTTAAGGAAACTTTGAGAACATTGCAAAGGAAATGAACAAGGCAATGTGACAATTTGAGTACACGTGTTGGCATTACGAGGACAAGTTTTGGAAGACTACCCTTTTCGATTTAAGATTTGTTTGGCCATTTGGTTTTATTGGACAGAACAAGATAGTGTGAAAAGGGGTAAAAAAGTGAGAAGAGACCTTCAGCAACACGGGAGAGACAGGCATACGTGCTGACAGCTAACCAGGGGTAAGCAAGTTCGCTTAATCAAAGGTTCCTTTTATTCATTGTGAAAAGAAAAGGTGCCACATGGTCGTCCAAGCGCCATTTTTGCACATGCAACTCGTTTTGCACTCGCCTTGGAAGCTGGGTATCTTGTAATTTTGACTATAAAGTGATTATCGTGCAAGTTATTTCAACTGAGAAAAACTATAATTTAAGCTAATCACAATCAACAGTTGACATGTCCGTGCCTCGGTAGAGAGCGAGTTTTGGGAACTGGCTCAATAATTTGCCAATAGATACGCTGAATAAGTTAAATAGTCAGACATCAATACTGTTAGACGACAGAACCCTTCCAACCACTTTGTGCTTTCATGGTGGTAAAGTACACAACATTGCATCTCTGTGTCAGCCATTAAGCGTTCTTTACAATCACGGCCAAGAAAAAAAAAAAAAAACTTGATTGACTGTTTACTAAGTGAGTGCTTTCCAATGAAATGCCACCCACAGTGTTAATACCCGACATCCCCCACATCTTGCATTGCTCCAAACACATCCATGTCATTCACTATTAGCAAACAGTATTTAAGAAAGTCAGTTTTTTTTTTTTTTGCATTGCCATTTGCTTATGTAATGTGTCCGTGTTGCTAAGAAGTTAATGCAAAAAAACAGCATATTACCACATGTCTGGACCCCGTCAGCGAACAGCAATTATCACTTGCTTTGAGCCAGCTAATCCCTTGATGTCTCAGACAGCAAATACGGCCGGCATATTATAAAATTAGGTTTCTAAATGTGTTGTCAACTCTTTGCAACTGTAACAAATAATAAAGAGAGCGTTCCAGGGGCACTGCGGGTTAAGTATTTACCCACCAACCAGAGGGAAGGATCGTCTGAGCGGTAACTGTGTCTTGGCAACGGATCATTATGTCCTCTCCCTTGATCTCGGTGGGGTACAACCGATGAATTTGCTTTGCATATTGTGTAATTGTACCTGAGAATGATGCGTAGAAACTCCTGGCCCTCTGCTTCCTCATGCTTCAGGGACATGATCAGGTTTCCGATGCTGCTGCCCGTGCAGTAGTAGTTCATGTGTTCCTGTAAAATCCACAGACAGGAAAAGGTCAGTGCATTTTTTATTAGGCACGTTAGCATAAACCAACAAAAGCTTAAAGGAAAGGATAAAAGGTATTTTGTTTTAACTGCTTTGTATTCAGCTGAGCGTCTGTGACTAAGCAATTTCCCATCATTGTGGATCAATAACGTTTAAGTCAATAAGGACCTGGATAGAAAGCATAAGCAGCTCATGAGCCGTCTGCTGATAAAACCACTGTACTATTGTATTGCTCAACATTCATTCGGTCTATTAGATGTAGCTTTCACTGCTATAGTGCTACAGTCACCGCAGTCAAGCCCTGAAGAAGCTGGCTGGATTGGTGGTGAAATGTTGTCTTCCTATGATCAAGATATGTCCTGTTGCTTTTTTGTTAAGTTAATCTTCTGCTTTTAGCCAGAAGTGCAGTGGCTTTGAAACTTCCACCGGGGAAAGAAAAACGAAGAGCAATACTGGACTAAACCACGATTAAAATAGGAGTATGTGAACCCGGGCAATTCATGACTAAACCACAACATCATAAAGCAGAAGAATGAGCAGACAAACTTTGCTTTACCATTCCCAGGAAGTGTTTTCGATAAGCGCGGGCCGTGCTGTTACACTCCAGTCTGTAGGTGCTGCCCCCTCCTGGACTCATGCCGTCTCTGCCATCTTCGTCCTCACAGAAACTGGACTCTGAGGAGGAGGGGGTCCCAACGGGGGCTTCCGCATCCTCAATCCAGTACCCGCCGAACTGTGGGAGAATGACCTGGGGGTACGGCCCACCTTTCTCCAGGACCTGACCAAGCAAATGGGACAAATGAAAAGAGGCCTGACGCTATAGTCACACATATTTGGGCTGCAATTTTCTATTAAAAGACAAACAAAAGATTGAACCAGGACTAAACCTGTACCTCGACAATTAGATCAACACCAGGTCTGCAATCAGGGATAAATCAGAACCAAGTGGAACCAAGTGGAGCAAATGAGACAATGAAAAAGAGTTCTAGTGATTCCCACAGCTCATATTTTTTGTAAAACTGTTAATTAACAATGAAGAGAATTAACAAGCCACAAACTCTATTGTGTGCAACAGGTAGGTCGCACACAAGGCATGTCTCACATTCCCAGAACTGCAGAACCAAAGCAGTTTCCAGAAAGAGAGGCTGAATGTCTTAATCTCAAAACAAATCTTTAAAGGTTATACTAATTAAAAATATTGTGCCTGGTCTAAATGGTCTTAATCTAAATTGCAGTTAATTCAATCAAATTAGGCTACTTATAACCAAAAAGGACTCACGTCTTCTATCCTTGGATATGGGATGTAGTCGTCCTGTAATAAAGGGAAACGCACATTGTTAGAAAAGGTCAAATTTACCATAAGCGGAGAGTGCAACGACATTCACTGGGAGCATCCACAGAGCCACAAACACAGGAACATAAAAGGGCGCACAGACTTATTATTTCAAATGAGCTCAATGAAAAATGATGCAACAGCCTGAAATGCCCAGTCATCACGAGAGGGCTGCAGAGAGGGCGTGGTCTCCTTCTTTGAGGATGACGTCACGGGCTCAAAGCACTTTTGACTGGCCGTCTGAAGGGATTTCAAACGCTTGTTTGGTAGTCCGCTTCTGCAGCCGGCTCTGTTGTGTGCACTGACCTCTAAAACTGCAGAGGTGAGGATCAGCACTAAACAGGACAGCAACATTAGCATTTTGCAGCAATAAGATACTGCCCAGAGTGGATCAATCTATACTTTCTTGAAGTTTTAATCAATTCGAGCTTATTGGCAGTGTAACTTTGAAGAGATACGGCTGTGTTGAAGTTGTTATTTGTCACAGTTTAAGATTAAGTCACCAAAATGTGTGAGTCTATTGTTAGGCCTTTACGATTTGAACAGTAATTAACTAGAATAGGCCGACTCAATCAAAGTACTATATGGCCCTGGTTTTACTAAAGACAACATTAAACGGAGCAGACACAGGAATTTGGGCTCTTCAATCGTTAATAAAGTTAAAGACCAAACAGTAACAGTTTCATAACATACAGTTGTGCTCAAAAGTTTACATACCCTGGCAGTATTTTTGATGTTTTGACTATTTTTCAAAGAATATGAAAGATAACACAAAAAGTGCACAACCACTCATAGTTAGTGCACAACCACAAGTGCCCAACCACTCATAGTTAGTGCACAACCACAAGTGCCCAACCACTCATAGTTAGTGGTTGTGCAAAGCCATTTATGGTGAAAAAACTGAGTTTAATATTTTTAAATCAAAATGAAAAAAGAAAGTACCAAAATGACCCTGAGCAAAAGATGGCCACTAACGGGACCTTCAGTTTATTCTGCTGGAGCCACTGGCATCAGAAGAATGGACCGCTTTACCATCAGAAAAAACAAAGAACCTCATCCACAACTACCACGAAAGACTCCAAGCGGTCATTGATGTTAAGCGGCCAATACACAGTATTAAAAACTGGGGTATGTAAACCGAAAAATCTGCCATGGAATGTACCGTAAACTTTTGAGCCCAACTGTAACTGAAAGAATGAGACAAGCAAGAAACCATGTCGAAAACATTTGATGACAAGGACCGGAACAGGCACAAAACACAGCTCACAAAAGCGGCGACATGATATTGAAAAAAGAAAAATCATGCAATATAAAAAAATCTCCGTCTGGTCACACCTTCCACCTTTTGGGCTCCTCTGCTTTTGGGACCTGACCATTGTCCAAGTGAAGCATGAGAATAAAGAGGTACAAGGACAACACATTTTTAAACGTTCTGTACTTAAACTCCTGTTGATATATCAGGGATTAGTGTCTTTTACAGCTACAAGTGCACAGGAAACATAGATACATTTTATGAATCCAAAAGCACCCAAAAGCCTTAGAAAAGGGCCCATTATTTCCAAAGCACTTCACAACAACACTTGTCTTTCCATAAAAACACAACAGAAAAACAAATGACATAAAATATAAAAACACAGGCAAATGGAAGGCCTGTCTAAATAACTGAAGGTGATGTATGAAGGACTGCTTGAGACCAAAATAGAATGTGTTACAGTAGTCGATGCGTGGACTGATAAAAGCATGTATGGCCTTTTCAAGGTCACTACGTGATAAAAGACGCAGCTGAAAGAAGCTAGATTGTCAGAATAGTAGCATTTAATTTTTTTTATGCAGTGTTAGACTTCCAAGACAACACTTTTCATACAAACTTCAATTGCTTGTCACACAAATCATTTTCAAACAGACTCACTTTCATCTTTTTTTCTACTCCGGCACAACGGGAGAGAAACATGCGGATGCCTATTGTATGCCTGTATGTATGTAGATATGAAAAGACGAGACACACGCGCTAAATTGGCCAATTACGGCGAGACACGGGGGAACAGCGCGCGGACGTGGCTGGGCTGAAAAGTGAGAAATTATATTTATATTGTACAAAGCTTTGAAATTGAATACTTTAGCGCAATTTACTATCGGCTCTGAGGCACAATCATGGTCATAATGACAGGTAAACTCACACATCACGTCGTGACGTGCAACGTATTACAATCGGATGTGGAAAAGGTCAAAACGATTAATGGATGTGGAATATGTGAAATGTATTTGTGATGGACCGTACCTCTGCCACACTGTAGGCAGAGTATGAGCAATAATAATGTTTCTGTGCACAACGGCAGTAGCGATCCTGGTATAAGGGATCAAATCACACGCCTTTGGGTTAGTGAGCAAACATCTCTACAGCAGTTCAATGGCACTTCATTCAGTGAAGCTTTAACCACCAAAGTATTTAAATCCCCCTGTACATGATGTTAGTTTCTGGCAGTGGAAGGATATTGATTTTTGTCCTGCTTCACTTAATTGTACAAGTGAGCATTTGTGAAAAGACACTGTGAATCGAATTGTAACACATTAGTTTTTTTTGATTGTGTTAAAGAACTAGCAGGCGCGTTGTTAGCATTATTGTGACTGTGACCGTAAAAAGTGACCCTGAAAGTCGTGATGTGTGGTTATAAACTCATCCTTGTGACGAAATGGGAAGTTAAAAATGTGTTAGGAAAGAGTTTGGACACAACTAACAAGTTAAGCTTTACAAACAATGAATGCCAATAAAGTAAACAAAAAGGTATAGGGCCTTTAATATAGGACCATTGTGGGCCAACCTGACCAGTATGTTTTTGGAGGTCGGGAAAACCGTAGTACTGCCTTCAGTCTCCTCTGAAACAGTGCCCTGCCTCCTGGGTTTGTCCCTGTTTCAGAGCATGGTGTCCTTCACTAGTCAGCTCCTCCTCTTCCTCCTTCCTCCGAATATAATCCGTCTTATTCTCCAGTGAATGAATACTAGTAGTAGTAGGGTTAGAAGCCTTGTGTGGCTTAGCTGCGAGATGTTCTTCTGAAACACTGAAGAGTCACCAAGAGCCCCCCAGACCTGCAGCACAGAGGAGGCGCTACAGGGAACAAGGAAGGGACAAATGGATGGTGCAGGACTGTTGTGGAGCAGAGGGAGCTGCGCAAGAAGAAGAGGAAGGAAGAGGTGGCGGAGCTGAGCGGTGCACTGTTTCAGCACTGAAGGCAGCCAACCAGGTTTCCCTGACTTCCAAAAACATGCTAACCTAACACCTGAACACAATTTCGTTATTCAACTCTACAATGAGAAATAAAGCACTCACTTAAGCCTGACCTCACATTAGTTCTGAGAATTCCCAACACTTCACTGACACCGGAGTTTAATGCATTGGCTAAAAATAGTGACCAACACAATTGTTCTCACTGACATAAATAAATCTAAAATAATTGATTGCTTTTTCATGTGGGTAAAGCTATCACAGCCTGATTGTATTAATTTTATAAAGCCCAGCCCTCTTGACAGATGTAACAACCCATTTGGCAAATGAACTTCAAACTTTATTAAAAAAACAATAATGCAGTTTTATTATTTTACACTATGACGGGGCCAGATAGTCAAACCACCAATGACATGACTCGTGTGCTTCTCTCGGGCAAATCCTCTGTATCTCCACCTCGACTGACACGCCGTCATCTCTGTATCTACTTTACGTAATAACTCTGCGCGTCATGCGTCTACAGACGGTACAGGCCGATCTGAAGTCTGGTCTGCGAGTGCATATTGAAGAGCAGCTGCTACAGTCACAAGTGACTCATTGTCAACAATACGAGCCCGATCGTGGACGCTCTCCAATCCCTGAACATGAAAACAGCAAAACAAAGACGAGTGGCCAAGACCGTGCACACAAGAGAGGTCGGGAATGAAAAGAGCAAAATAAAGAGACGAGGCTCGGATTTAAAGAGGCGTCATCATGTGCTGTAGAATCGCTCAGACTTTAGATTATGGCATGGAGGAGGACGGAAAGTCGATGCACGTGGAGTTTGAGAGAGCATGGACTCGCGCCGGTCTGGGAGTGTGTGAGCGGCCGCATGATGCTGTGATTATCCTCTGAATCGACTATACGTCTCCCTACACTCAAGGCTTCACATAAATCAATACATTATAAAGTCATGTGTTCGGCCTGTTTTAACTGTGGGACTCCATCAACTCAACCTGCAGCCAAAGTACTACGATTTCTCAATAGAGTTTGGGTGGGTTTGGTCTGGACTGGAGTATGTTCAACTACAGGCACTAAAGGCTAGGATTCCAATTTCTACCAAAGATACTGGCTGGATATCCAGAGATGGGTCCCCAGACACTGGACTGAGGTCGCCCGCTGGTCCTGACAGGCTGACCCACAAGCACTGAAGCTGCAGCGATGCATGTACTCATTACACTGGTTTGCAATCTGGGACTAAATTATGAGGCCTTTATTGGGATAGGCCAAAGTTATGTTACATTAACTACACCATAAACACAAATGTTATCTCTGGCGGCTAATTTTGCAACCAATCATTAAGACGTGATGATACAGAGTTGATATTTTACACAGTTGTGAAGTGATTTCCAGCTGCACGCTTTACATCTGGAGCATCAGTGAGTGTTCGCAGGTGAAGGCCTCTCTCTGCGTGAAGGACCGTCTTTCTCACTGATAACGCGTGATGAAATGCAGATATTATTATGACGGCTCATAATGTAGAGCCAAATATAGGAGTTAAATATTTTAACAAGAAAGGTACGCGGCCCGCAAATTCCATGTGTAGGTGCAGGGAACAAGAAAGTAATTACACATGTAGGTACAGGCGATTACACATTAACGTGCAAAGTTTAATAACAGTGTACAAAGAGTAATAACGGTGTACAACATGTGTATGTGTAACAAAGGGGTACATGGTGTAATAAAGCTGTACATAGCGCCTCACTTTAGATTACAGCGCTCATGGGTAGTTACTAGGGCTGGGACAAAATAACGGATTGGATCGCAATACGTTGTGCTGCAATACCAAGTATCGATAATTCAGCGAATATCGCAATACTTTCAATACTTGTGTCTGGAGGCCTTTTTATCATGCACTCTTTTGTTTTCCAGTAACAGCACTTTGTTTATGCACTTTTCAATCTTAACATTTCAATAAATGTCAAATGGCATTCAGTTTACCCCTCCTGGAACCGCCACCTTAACGTGGTGGAGGGGTTTGAGCGCCCAAATGATCCTGGGAGCTCTGTTGTCGGGGGCTCCGTGCCCCTGGTAGGGTCTCCCATGACAAACAGGTCCTAGGTGACGGGTCAGACAAAGAGCGGTTCAGAAGCCCCTTATGAGAGACCAACAGGCCCGGTTAGAACCATGAGGCCGTCCTTCTTTGGACCCACCACCTGCAGGAGGAGCCATAGGGGCTGGTGCAATGTGATTTGGGCAGCTCCAACAGCTGCCCCCACGACCCGGCAACGGACAAGTGGAAGAAAATGGATGGATGGCATTTAGTTTATAAACTTTGGACACATGACTGTTTTCTTTTTACACATTATAAAGGTGCACTATGCAACTTTTTATGTTAAAAAAAAGTTGATATTAAGGCGCATTTTGACCTCTCAGTGACTCAGCGGATGCTTGGGGGATTAGCATAGCGCCTTTACTTACCATCCAGGATCAATTGTTGTTTAGGTTTTCACTGCTAATTGAACCGTTTCCATGGTTACGTATTACGGCTGAACAGTTTCGCCAAAAATCAATATTGCAATTGTTTTCAGTCAATATTGCGATTAATCGTTCAGCCCTATTATGCATGCTTTTTTTTACATAAAAAGTTTCATAGTACACCTTTAAGGTGAACATACTACTTATCATAATTACTTGCTGTATCGCAATATGGCCCCTGAGCATTGTGATCCGTATCGGATCGTGACAAAAGTGGATTGACCAAGCCCTAGTAGTTACACATTGGGTACGGTGCATTTGTGCATTAATTATGCAGTAATTTTCCCCAATTTATGAAAGTAGAATTCCCTTTATAAAGCAAACACCTGCAACTACGTGTACTACTTTGTTACACCTTGTACACCTTTATTACACGTTGTATACAGTTGTTCTGTACCGACACACAGGCTGTAATCTGAAGTGCTACCGAAACAAGAGATAGAAATGATCAAATGTCTGCTCAACTATATTGTCCCAAAAGTCAGCACTCTGGAACACTTGCTTTTTAAGTCTAAACAAAGATAAGATAGACATTTTAATATTTGGATATTCTGATTCAAATGTTCTCAACGGTGTGTTTGTAGACAATGAATTTAAATTTGAGAAACATATATATCATGTTGTCAAATCAAGCTTTTCCCCCCTTAAAACTCTAAGCAAGCTAAAAAATTATCTACCTGCCTGTGACTTTGAGAAAGCCATTCATGCTTTTATAACTTCGTGACTTGATTATTGTAATTCTGAGTACATTGGTCTTGGTCAGCGTTCAATTCGTCGCCTCCAGGGGGTACAAAACACATCTGCCCGTCTCCTTACAGGGACCAAAAAGCGACAGCATATCACCCCTGTGTTAGCTGCTCTGCATTGGCTTCCTGTGTATTACAGAATAAGGTTTAAGCTTCTACTTGTTTTCAAATGTCTCTATGATACTGCTCCTCTGTATTTGTCTGAGCTTCTTGTACGCCACGCCCTTGCTAGGGCTCTGAGATCTGCTGATCAGCTGATTTTGGAGGTTCCTCACTCCAAGCGTGTGACCAGTGGAATGACCTGCCTCTCCACATAAGAGCTGCACAGACACTTGACCATTTTTAAATAGTTGCTTAAGACACATTTCTATGCAAAAGCTTTTAACACTGTCTAGCACATCATGGCCAAAATCTGAGCTGTTAGTGCTTTGCTGCTTGTATATTGTGTTTTGTTTATTATTATTTTATTATAATTGTTTGTACTGTAGACCTTTTTGTGAAGCACTTTGGTCAACAACAGTTGTTTTAAATGTGCTATATAAATACATTTGATTTGATTTGCCAGGACAACTGCACAATATTTGGTAATAGAAACAATTATTTGAACTAGCTAGCTGATTACTATGTTATTGATGTGCTAAACCTATCCTTCCACACCATTACAAAGACAACCTCAAAACACCTCCAGATCTGCCGCCACATAACACTACCGTTCTCACGTTTCATCATTGTCATTGTGTGGAGGAAGTTGCTACTATTTTAAAACTCACCAGTTCCTTGATATCTTAAAGTAATCTTTACAAGCGCTGCAACAGTTTCTCTAAAATCTCTTTTCTTTCACTTTAATTCCCAGCTCCACTTTGCAGCCCACCCTCCCGCCTGTTTCTCAAACTCCCATCTGCGCGACCCAAGGCTCCAAGGCTCCGTGGGCCGGCGGAGGGCACAAAGTGGCTCCGTGCGGCGAGGAAAGACTTTATACAGCGGAGAGGAAAATCGATGCGTTCTTTTCAGATATGGAGAAAATAGTAATTCAATTTGCCGTGGCGGTCTCCTATTATGCCCACAGCCAACCGTTATCGAATATGGCAATGGGGTGGCCTTCTCCTATTAAATTATCAACGTGAGTCAGCCGTGTGTCAAGGCTGGTGGACAGTGACAGAAGCGTAAAAGGTTAATATTCAATTAAAAGTTTCTAAAGCATGCAGGCAAATAGCAGTGGTGTTGGGAAGAAGCAAAAGGCCAATACTGTATTTTGTTGGCCTCGGTAGCCTGGAGCGAACAAAGTGCATTTCAGTTCGCAGTTCTGAATACAAAATATGACATAGCCTAACGGGGACTTTGTAAAAGCCATTTGATTAATTAGTTGGACATTTTTCTATTTATTTTTTAAGAGTGTGGATGTTTGGAATTTGTATACAGACACTAAATCTGCTATAGAGACACTAACTCTGCTATAGAGACACTAACTCTAGAAGATGATTCACGCTCACAATCAATCACGAGAGCTCGGAGCAACGTAACGATCTGAAGGTCCCACAGGGCCCGCCAATAATAACAGAGCTCTCGGTTTAACCCCTACCCCAGGATGTTTTCCATTGCACTGGGGCGATCTAGTCTGAGTACAGCTATACCCATTCAGGCAGATATTGGTAATGTTGTACTGAAAGCATAAAATGACATTTATAGATCAGGGATGGGAACTTTTTTTCTTTCTTACCGGCATCCGCTCCAGCATGTCGAAGAACTCCGCCGACTGCAAAACACAAACATTATGAAACATTAGCGCCACATTTTTGACCCGCTAAACATTTGTCAGGCACCAAGAACTGCAAGGCTGGTGCTTTTGTTAACCCCAATTTGCACCAGTGAAATCTCAAGTGTCCGACTTAACATAACAACACTGTGTAAAATCGGTGCTCTAAAATGATGTTATGTGTTAGTGGTGGTTCAATAGGACTTAATTTCCCCCTCTTTAAGCCCTGAGCGCTGACTGAAGAATCACTTGAGGAGGTTAAACAGGTGTATTTATATCTGGAACAAACAAAAACAAAACACATGCATAACATTTCTCAAAAGAATCCGATTAAACCAAGAAGGTAGTAGCAATTAACTCATTATTCCCTACCTCTGCTGCCCAAATGAAAGCAAATAGACTATGAGCCGCTTTGGGTGTTTATCTGTGACCCACTGACGCCTGGACTGTAAAGTCAAAAGTGCAAACTGGGAGTGTGTTTCCTTCACACCCACTTCATGCTCTCTCTCTTAACTCTGATAAGGACCTACTTCCTCAAAACATATACAGAGCCAGCGCACTCTGTCAAACACGCGTCTACACCAGCGCATTCACACGTCCGGGGTTTCCACAGCGACGCGTAAACAAACCACAAGGCGATAATGGCTCACACCCGGCGCGAAGTGCACAGCAGGGGACAGCATCGGCGTGAAGTGACATTTCAAATGTTTTAAGGAGTATTGTTTACTAGGAACATCACAAATCATTTGAATTGTTTTGAGGGAAGACAACAGCAGCCAAATAAGATATACCGTATATAGGGGTGTCACGATTTCAATTTTTTGAGTCACGATTATTGTGAAAGAAAATATTGCGATTTTACGATTATTCACGATTATCGACCAAATGAAAGGAAAGAACTGATATTTTTAGTTTTTGTCTTTAAAAAGCTTTTTAATACTTAAACTTGTAAACATTCACTGTTTCTAAAAATGAAAAATGTTTTAAGATGGTTTTGCATTAAAATAATTTGCCTACAATAAATAATACAAAACAATGTCAACTTTACTTCTTTATAATGACCATAATTATCATAATTATTTGACTATATATTATTAGGCCACAGGCTAGGCTAGGTTTCCTGTTCTCTAAAGTTCTGCTGCTGCTTAATTATTTGTCAGATGTTTTGATGAACAGAGAAGGAAACGTGTTTACAAAATGACTAAGGAGACTGTTTTGAACAGCTGATTTCCACATGTGTGCGGTTTCACTTTCCTTTCTGTTACGCTGAAGCAGAGCGGAGCGCGTTAGCTTTTTGTTTACATCCTGAGCCAGTTGTGGCGGCTATTTCCCAACATTTGGACAACTTTTTGGGAATTATGCAGTCCGTTACCTTGACCTGGACATTTACAGCGAAGGATTATCTCCAAGATGTTGTTTATATTCGACGTAGCCGATATCAGCGCCTTTTGCTGCAACTTTCTGACGACAGGGTTTGCATAACGGATGTTCCTTCGACAACAACAATGCCTTGGTCATGTTTTGGATCCTAAAGAGGTCCCACTCTGCTGACTTCAATCGTTTTTGGGTGGATACAACACTGGAGGAGAGCGTCCTTCTGCCTTGCTCAACTACCGGTGAGTTTACGCTGTTTATGGCGTGCAGAGGCTCGTGCGTCAGCGTGAAAAATTTCCGCGGTAAACCGTGGCTTCTGAAATTCTTACGGATAACCTACCGTGTCTTTTTATAATCGTGGTAATCGTAAAACCGGTTAATCTTGACATCCCTAACCGTATATGTCAGTGGCTTTATCCAAAATCAAAATAATGTAGAAAAGTGCTGAACGCGCATTCAAGAAAGAATAATTGGGAAATTTTCTTTTCGGACTCTGACTTTCTATTGTAGAAAACATTTAAGACATCATCTGTACTGAGTTGTTTTCAGCTTTAGTGCAGCCTCCCTGTCTAAAGACAGATGGTAAACTCCAGTACGATTTAGAGCTTATACAAACTTTGAATGTACTTTTCTACCTTACTTTTTATAACTTTTTTCTGGGTGACTTGCAAAATTAAAGCAATCTTAAAATTCCTATAAATGTATGAGCAGTATATTGCATTTATTATTTATTGCAAAATGAGAAGCTAAAGATAGGGTGACCAGACGTCCCAGTTTACCCGGGACAGTCCCAGTTTTGAGTCCTCTGTCCCATGTCCCCACACATTCCTCCAAAACCATTGATTTGTCCCAGTTTTACACAGGATGTGTCCCAAGTGTCCCAGTTTTTGGCCAATATGATCCACAAAGTAACAAACTTTGCTTGAAAAATCATGTTTTTGGGCCATTCAAATGTCCATTACCAAGTAGAAACCAATAAAAAATATCAAGTCTATCATGTTAATGCTGATTGGTGCATGGTGTAAGATAGTAACAAGCAGATTTACCATTTAGCTTAGGAAAAACAGTCAATAAATGGCTCCCTGGTTGACCGTGCAACTAAATCCGAAATAGTGTCCCAGTTGTTTAGTCTGAAAATCTGGTCACCCTAGCTAAAGATCAAAAGTTCAATTGTTGCAGTAGTGACCTAGTCATAATAGTAACCGCTCTATCCTCACTGCAAACTTGCAAAATTAAATTGGGCTCTTTAGACAAAAATGTCTGCAATTTTATCAATTTATTTTTTAATCACAACATTATTAACCTCTCATTGATACCAGTTTTATTATCTTATTCACAAGTCCCTATCGATAAGCCATATAAGAAACTTAATTTATACCTTTGTCACGGTCAATCAATGTCACGGTCAAAGCAACTGCTTCACGGTGATGACAAAAATACATGAGGCGAGATAAATGCCTATACCCTCTTGGTCAGCGTCCTAGTTTTACAAAGATGCAGAAGGGTCCAGAGCAGCTGGTCTGGGAGAATCAGACGGGACCTGGGCCTGAGTGAGGGCCACTGGGACAGAGGTGCACTCTCCACTACGGATGTGTTGAAGTGAGTGTGGGGCGACAGACTGAGGAGGAGCTGCTGAGGGAAGTGTGTCAAAACATACGCAGCAAATGTTAGCCCCACGAGGGAGAGGGGTGACAGAGTGGCTAAAAAGAAAAAAAAAAGCAACTTTTTGAGGGCAAAAATAGAGCAGTTTCTTTTAATTTGAGGTAACTTTTCAGAAGCAATGGATGACCCTATTTACAGTAGATATTGCAGCACCATCTTCGCAAGCTTGAGGTCACAGTCACCTCCTCTAGAGCCGACTGTGAGGTGCATTTCATAATGTCCTACATTTCCTAGATCCAAACCAGTCTTGTGACCAGTACTTCTGTTATATTGTTGACTACGGATGTAATTTAGCCTTGTGGCAATAATGTCAACTGTGAAGCACTTTGAATTGCCTTGTGTATGAATTGTGCTCTACAAATAAACTTGCCTTGCCTAATCTTGCATGTTTACTGTACGTCTATGTTTATGGTTTCAATGCAAATGTTCATTAATGTGCATTGTCCCTATCAAACAAATACATAATCAAATAGCCTACTGTGCATGTTCACATTGATGGCCACCTGGAGAAATCCTGGACAAAACATGCAACTCCAAGAAAAAACGAATCCCCATATCTAATCGCTATCATGATGCTCGCCAAAACACCACATGTTTTGTCCAATATTGTTCAACCCCATTGGCCATTAAAAAGACATGCGACACAAAATTCAAATGGAGTTAGTCAGAAGGATGAGCGAGAAGCTGACGGAAATGGCCACAAATCCAGCCGACACGTGTACACGGCAGACGGGCACTAATGAAGCCACAGAAATCCATCTCCGTTGGTCATTCGGGCTCATCTTCGACTAATCTCATCATCTGTTTACTCCCTGCGCAATTACTACGGCCGCCCGTCGCCGTGGAAACCGAGGCGTTTTTTCATGTGGAGTCATGAAGACGTTCACACAATGGACCTCGGCTCATCCCAGTCTCATCAGAACGGGCTACGCGGAGGCTGGAGATATCAAAGAACGCCACTTCAGATGGGAAATCAGTGCTGGCAGTCGTAGCAGTGTGTGCGCTGAGCAATCTTTGACAGTGCAAAACGGTAATAAATAATAAATGGTAATAGCTAGTAAGCATATATAGCAAACATGTGATTTTATTCCAAGTATTTCCTTGCTTTCCTTTGGTAATAACTTTATCTCTAAGGCACAATAAGGCCAGCGTAAAGCCTCCACACAGCTCCTTTTTATTCATAGCCCAGAGGATAAACTGGATGACCTTTCCGCTGATACTACAAGAACAATATTATTACCACTGCAGGCAGCTTCGCAGGAAATTTGACACAGGTTTTGAAGTCAATACGCAGACCAAAAGCATCTGCAGAATATGATATGTGCCATTTGAACTGAAACTATGCGGCTGGAAGCTAAGGTACCAGTCCTTCACAAAGTTTTCTAATGAAAGCTTTTCTGGTTCATGTGTTAAGAGTGAAAAGCCACAAAAGAGCAACAAAAAATGACAAAAAAGGTGAAGGTGGTGAAAATGATGAAACCCCCCCCCAAAAAAAGCAATATCAAAAAAAGTGATGACAACGCAAGGAAAAAGATCTGTTTAGCCCAGTTTTGTAGATCTTAGTTTTTCAGATGAGGCGTTACACTGGCCTATAGGCGGTGAACTCATGGATTTGGGTAAAGCTGAACTGGAGAAAATGCACTCGGTTAAGGCGGGGGTTTAGCAATGGCCGCTAGCTGCTCTGCTTTATGACCGCAACACTGGAGGCCGCCATTGCTGTAGTACCTCCATATCATCGCTAGGCCCCCATTGAAAAGCATTGGACTTTAGACACGTTAAAAACAACTTTAATGCCTGGTTTCAATTTTTTTTAACACTTTCTATGGCTACATATTCCTCCTGACATAACGCTGGGTTAGTCACAAAAAAAGAAACCAGGCTGGTTACGAAGAAAAAAAAATAATTTAATCTCCTACTTAACGGGGGTCGGACTGTTGGCATTGGAGCTGCGCGAGCTACACGTCACGCAAGGGCCGAGTCTACAGTGAAAATCCCGCCCTTATGCCCTTATTAGGAACATGCTTCATCAGAGCTGGGGAGGAGGAGTCTGTAAATCCGCCATGAATTCCCCCTCGAACGTGGTCATTATGGTAAACGGGGAGGAGTGAGGAGGAGTTGTCTATTCTTTTTAACAGTCTATGGGGTATAGAGGTTTTTGCAGGTATTTTGTAATCACATCTATATTATACTATCTTACACTTTGCAACATTGATCTAAAACAGCTGAACCAAAATATCCAGTTTCACTTCCTAGTTTTCTGGCGACCTCTTGCTCCCCTTTGCTGCGCAGCTGCTTCAATAAAGAGGAAAAACAACGACAAATATCCGAGCGGCTTAGAGACTGAGAGGTGTGGGAAACATTTCCTGGAGACATGGGACCTCAGGGGGAGCAATTTGGGAGAATGAGGACCTTTTCGGAAGCTGCCGCCCCGGTCCTAACGATTGCTCATTGTCATATTTCTAGTCGTCTTTAGCTTTTCAAACAGGCTCCTCCATTGTCCAGGAGGTTTCACATCGTCGTAGCGGTTTTTCAAAATCTGTGTCGTCTGAGTTGAGGATGCAGTGTTTTACCATTAGTCAGGCACAGCATAGGGATTGACGAAACAAAAAGAGTGAGTAACGTTTCTCCTGATCTTTTCACACAGATGTTATAAAAGCGGCAGCCCTGAGACAGCTCTTTTCAAGGAGACACCAGTGAATTGAGAAATTGTCCAAAAGCGGGTAACATGACGCTCTCTGCCATCTGCATCTGTACCACGCTTTTCAATAGCACTGAGCTGTTTGGCTGTACAAGGAAACGATAGGCCTTACCTCTGTAGCTGCTACTGTAGGTGTCTGTGTGACGCATTATAGTGAATCTTTTCTTCCGCTTGACTCTCACTTTTCCGTTGAAAACTCAAACTGGAAATACAAGTCGAGTAAGGAAGCGCGCCGTTTGAGTAAGGGAGTCTGCATATGTCTGAACATGTCTGAACAAGCTCAGCACAACAGAAAAACAGGTCAATGAACAGGTATTCCAGGTGCTTATGAGTTCTAACAGGGCAGTATTGATTGTGTAAAATGGATGGTTGGAAAGAATAACAAAAAAAATAATCAAACACATCAATAAAATAATAGTTTTTCTTTGGAGTTTGTTTTTAGGTGATCCTCCTCGGTTATGGTTCCACCTGCATTTCCTGCACGCTCAGTCAGTCGGCCCCAGTGTGCATATCCTTATCGGTTCTCCCTGTACGTTGTCAGATTCAATAATGTTGCCGTGGCTCAAGGTGACACAAACTGCAGAAAGTAGCTCACGTTTGCACAAGTCACATGTGCAACTTCACAGATCCCGGACACTACAGCTACAGTATTTCAACTGAAAGGCGTTTGAAAGATAAAGTTTCTGATTTCTGTGCGTCATTGCAGGTAAGTATTTGTAGAAGTGTTTCCCACACATAGACTATTCTGTGTTGCACCGCCACAGAATCAACACCGCCTGCCACATATTGCGTTTCGTATTATAATTTTTTTCATTTCGTTTTTTTTTTTTTTTACGCTATTAAAAACACGCATCGTATAGAACCTTCGCAGCGGTCAATTTGACTGTGGGCAGGGGGTTTAAATGCGGAGGCTCTAAAGCTATTCCTCCGTAACTCTCACTCACGCATCTCTCCCACACACACAGGCCCTCCACTCCATGCACACCGCGTGTCTCCATCAGCGATCATCGCTGGAAGTGTGGAAGCTGTGTCTATTTGGTGCAGAGAAGACGGTTGGTGAAATTCACTAAAGGCCTCCCGACTGCGACAACACCCATAAACGCGTGTGTGACCACCACACATTGCCTTCAAACCTGTGGGAAACACTGGTTTACTGGTCTTCATCATTGGTACTAGTCTCGGTATACGTCCAATTTAAGCTACCTTTCTATTACACAATCACAATCTATTACGATGTCTATTCTTCAGCGTTATGTGTGTGGATGGGAATGAATCGAGTCAGACTCGTGCACAAGTGACTTATGTACTGCTTACGCGCAATACTAAGCAACACAACAGTGTGTTTGTGTCATCAAACATGGATGTAATATAACATATAATTTACCAAATGATCTAACTGCAAAACGCCTAGGGCCCGATCTTCCGCCTGGCGCAACAACAGTGTTAGCGCAGAAGAGAGTGACATCTTGCGTGTAAACAAACGGTGTGCCAGTGCTTGCGTGGCCAGGGCACAGGAGCATGGCTTAGAAAGAAGGGGATAACTGAGGTGTGGTGTGACTAGAACAAGCACTTGTTGCTTCTTCCCCTTTTGTCTACTATACACTCATCTTTACAGTCACATCGCTCATACTGTACTTCCTTCTGCATTTAGGCTGCATCATTTTCAAGCTCTTACAGGACAAACTACAAACTTCATTCCATCCATCTTCTTCCACTTGTCCGTTGCCAGGTCGTGGGGACAGCCGTTGCCAAAATTGCATTGCAGGTGGTGGGTTCATGGAAGGACGGCCTCACGATTCTACTGTAACTGGGCCTGTTGGTCTCTCATTAGGGGCTTCTGACTTTATTCCACTGTGAGTTAAACAGTGGCCGTGTCCTTAGAGAAAGAGAACATACCGCTGGCTCTGATATTGAAGAGCGCCAAGCGGTGCTCTACTGTACACGCCGCAGAAACGTGATATAAACACCAGAATGCCAATGGACCTATGCACTACAACATCTGATCAATACCATAAAACGTCTCTACAGTAGGTTATCGTCTGACTGTAAAGGTAAAAAAAAAAAGTAATTAAACAGTATTTATTTTACTCGCAAAAACATATTTTTTATTGTTAAAATGAATGCAAATATGTTGCAGTAAAAATGTTACTTGTTAGGATTTAATTTTAGATCAAACATGTTTTATAATACAAATACAGTTTTTTTTTGTTTTTTTTATGCCAAACCCAGACTTTGAACACCATGCACCTCTTCAAATGTCTCTTATTCTTAAACACAGAATAATTAATGACATCACGTTGACAGGTCTTTTCCAGGAGCAAAAAGCGAGGTTCCTGGACAGCAACAGCAGCATTTCCAATTTCATTTTTACACCATGAAGGGAAACAATATCGGTCTATTCAGAGCCTCTTGCACAACGACTTCACATCAGAAAAAAGCTTGTGCAATATGATCAGCGTCTTTCAGCTTATTGTAGTATAGGGACGGAGATCATTTTACAGTTTCCTGAACAACAGAACTCAATTAGACCTGACAGTACAGTCGCATTACCGTCCCCACAGTGTTATTGTGACCTCTGACCACAAGCTGGAGCTGCTGATGGATTCTCATACAAACGGATACCCGTGTCCCTGCCACTCAAGACTGGGCTCCGCAGCACATTCATGGAAATGTAGAAAAAAAGCCAAGACAGGGAAGAGTGTGTGTCATACCGTGGGGCTAAAACTATGAAGTACAGAAGAGCTCAGTTGAAGTCCATTGAAATAATGTCAGTATAATCTGTGAGCTCTGTTTTGAGCTACCCTTTCATGGGGCCATACTGGAGGAAGCAATCCAAGTAATAATTCTGTACAGATGTCGCTCTCCCAGACGACTCCACTGTAGTAGCCCTTTCAAGAGAAGTTCAAGGCATTATCTGGTCTGGAAATTATACCTCATATCTCATCTTGTCTTTTATTTGTCTTATTATTTTATTGTAAAGTAAGGCTTTTATCTGTGTTTATTGCTCTCTAACTTTTTTTTTTTACCTCTGTTGATTGGTTTTACAGTTGTTGTTGTTGTTGTTGTTTTGATTATTAGTATTTTTGATGAAGACAGGAAGGGTTTTGATATCTTTCATCTTCTATATCCCACCGCTCTCAATTGAACAATGTAATTTTCCCCCTAAATGTGGAAAATATGGCATTATTTGGAAGGGTTAGGAGGGTTTTGTGATACAAAAATGATGAAACTGAGCAATGGAGCGATTATCGCAGCAGCTCAAGTCTTTCTAATCCTCTTAATTCAACATCAGCTAAGTTCACAACAAGAGCGACTTGTCCCTCGACACATCAAAATCAGGTTTGGCAACTGGCAAGTGTCCTCAACCACGTGTGAAGGTGACACAACACCAATCAGTCACTAAAATGTCTCTCAACTTAAAAAAAAAAAAGAAAACATTCCCGCTTTTCACTATTCAATCTTCACCCCCAAACTTACAATAGAACATGAAGGAAATCATGGACACATTAATGTGATTTATTCATACATTTATACATTTACAACTGGTCTAAATGCTAAAAAGGTTTCATTATATTATCCAGAAGCAACGTACTAGACACAATCGACTTTAGTTGTATTTGACAAGAGATATAGGACTGCCGTATAATATCAGAAACTATTATTTGCAAGCGCTTCAACATTGAATTCCTGTCAGTGAATTTTAAATCTTTTTTTTTATCACTAATCCTATCTTTCCCCGTATCTGTCACTGTCTTCGAACTTCCTTATTTTTTTTGAAATCGCAGACAACCACAGATCGATTCTATTTTTCTTTTTTTTACCAAAGGCCAACAGTTCTTAAGGGCAAAGCATGAGCTATTGTAAAAGGCATTTAATCAATACCTCCCTTGAGAAGTGTGTCTGTCCATGCTTATAACACTATCAGAGGTTTTTCATAGAGCACAACCCGACAAGCCATACATCAGGGGTAGGCAACGTCAGACCCGGGGGCCAAATCCGGCCCTCCAGCACAGAACCTATGGCCATCAAGATGATTTTGAGAAACATTATTATGTAAATAAGAGATCCTGGTAAACTACTCTTAAAATGCGAGAAATACTGTCGGTATTTTTCAAACTTCCAGGCAGAACAACCCACTTGGTCATATATAATGTAAAACAGTCATTCTCAACTGGTGGATTCGGGAACCAAAAGTGGTTGCAGAACCATTTTCAGTGGGTCGCGAGCCTATAGGGAACAGTTTTTTCCCCCATATTTTTCATCTGAAACTGCATTGAAACACACCTGAGTCTGTTAGAATGAATGTTATTGGGTTGTTTTCGATAAAAACGTGTGTGGAAAATATAATGTTTTATACGATATATGACAAGGGGGTAATGGTGGGTCCAAAAGCCATACGACTTGAGAAACACCGATGTAAAACATTGTTATTTGCAGCAAAAAAAGTCTTTACTTTAATCTCCAATGGTGAAGTTCGGCCCTTGGTGTTCTGGCGATGATGAAAATCGGCCCTCTATGACGCAAACTTGCCTATCCCTGCCATACATGCACCGCAAACACTCAATAATGAGGTGACATTGTGTGTGTGTGTGTGTGTGTGTGTGTGTGTGTGTGTGTGTGTGTGTGTGTGTGTGTGTGTGTGTGTGTGTGTGTGTGTGTGTGTGTGTGTGTGTGTGTGTGTGTGTGTGTGTGTGTGTGTGTGTGTGTGTGTGTGTGTGTGTGTGTGTGTGTGTGTGTGTGTGTGTGTGCGTGTGCACATGTGGCAGGGTCTCACCTTCATGTTGGGGGGTGCGGTGCGAGGCGGGGAGGGCGGACATTCTCCCAATGGCACAGTGGAGATGTTGAGCAGCTCCTGTTTCCTGGACAGAAGGAGAAAGACGCAGGGTGTTGTTGATGTTGACCATGAGAAAAGCTTTTGCAACATTTCGTTTTGTTTCACCTTCGGCTTTCAATTAAAAGTTTTTTCTGTAAACACTTCTCTTTTCTTTATTTTTTTGTAATGAGCTCAAATCAACGCAGTGTATTTTCCATTCAGATGCAATGTCAAGTGCTCGGGAAAGCAACGTAAACACTCAGCACAAATATGACATGGCGCGGAGAGAGCCCTGAAGGTAATGAAAAACCCCGGCGAGGATCTGAAACATGAAGCCGCTGTCTCCGGACTCCAAACAAACAAACGCTGTATCCTCCTGAGCTGAGCAGAATCCTTAAAGCTCACCGTCTCTGTCTACATTTCGGTTACGGCTCACGGAAAAGCACGTTATTAAAGGAGGATATGACTGCTTTGGGGCCACACGCCTTATTCAATCAATGTGTTTCTCCATTTTCCCATTACTGTTGCTGCTGCTTGGTGGCGAGACTTAAAAAGGTAGGGCATGTCAGATTTGTTTATGCAATATTTGACAAGCCTATCTGTGTATGAGGTATGAGATATGAGGTGCAAACATGTTAAAATTAAGTTTACGGTTCGGTTCTTGAGCATAGCATCGTTGCATTTCTGGACTTGGAAGCTACAGTATAGGCCCGTCACGATAATTACAATATCGACTTATCGTTCAATGAATGGCAGATAAACAATACATTTTGGGCTCAATATGTGTTGTCTGTACAATAAATATGCATTTGTTCACATTTTTTCTAATGTGAAGTTTGTGTGTAAGTTGTGTTTCATTATACTTCATGTTTAGGCAAGGCAACTTTATTTATACCACGCATTTCGTACACAAAGCAACTCAATGCGCCTTAAGTGAAATTACAATCAGGTTAAAGTAACGGCAAAGCACATACATATAACAAGACATGGGAAATACACAGTACACGTGACCTCGTGTACTGTGTATTTGGGTAGAGCCGCCCCCTGTCGACGGGGAAGTTGAGAAAAGGTCATGAACGCAGACGCCGAAGGATTGGGGCGTGGTTAGGGAGGGGATGTGTGTGTCGTTATTTGCATGATCCTTGAGATGAATGTGTTTATAAATAAAGGCGCGCAGCCTCAGTCCTTATCTGGTTCAGCTCCGCACTAAGCACTTTTCGAACAAAGCTACACAAGTCACTTTTAAGCTTTAGAGTTGGTTTCTGTGGCATTAAAAGCATCTGCAATAACATCGTCCTGCCTGAATATAGCGAACTTCAGATTCGGTTATTGTGACAGACAAACCTGAAGCTTCATAGTCCTTTGATGAGCAAAACTCATCAAAGTAACGGACACCCCATGACGATGAGATCAAATGTACTCTTCCGTCTTAGGAACAGGTACAGCATAGGATTATGGGGAACAAAATTAGCTGCTCATAGACCAGTTTGGAGACCTGTATACAAACCATCTCGCATTCCCTCCTAAAGGCCAAGCCATCGCCTCAATGCATGTTTGTGATTCGATGCAACGAAACCATACACTCCTTTCTTCACGGCGCATTCACATACAGAAGACGACAGTTGTAGATATCGTTTCACTGGTGCAGACTCTTTGGTCTGCGGAGCAGCAGCTGATCTGTGAAAACCTGTCAGAGCGTGTGACCCTGAGGCTAGACAGTTAACTGCGGTTTGAACAAATGCAAATACATCTCATCTGTCAGTCAAAATCCTTCATGATTTACATATGAGCAACAGTTGTATACACGCAGGTTTACAGTGAGAGGGGGAGGATGGGAGCTGCAGCCGCTTGTTCTGCATCTTTACAGACCTTAGATGTACAGAGATCTCAAACTTCTGGTGAGGCAATTTACAGATCAAACAATGGAAAAGATTGTGAACAAGGGTTTTGCAAGTTCAATGATATTTACAAGCACCTAAATAGTGATAACACTTTACAGCTCAGACCATGGATATGTTCAGATTGAGTAAGATTTTTCCTAAATGTAGTGATGCCAGTAACTAATTACTTAGTAACAGATTACTGTAATCGGATTACTTTTTTCAGTAACTAGTAATCTAACGTGTTACTATTTCCAACAAGTAATCAGATTTAAGTTACTTTTCCAAATCACTGTGAGTTACTATTTTGTCATTTTCCTTTGGGAAACTCAGCAAGTGACGTAACATAATATGACAAGTCATGTTTTCAGCCTAAAAAACTAACATTGGTCGGGGAGAGAGATGGAAATGCATCACTTTTCTGAGTCTGTATCAGCTTTGTTGATGTTAAAATGCACGTCCAATAAAGTGAGTGTTGGTAAAAGGTGTGTTGTAAAGGTGGAGATGTTGTCCACTGCAGCAGAATGTAACTAATAAAGTAACTTGTAATCTAACTTAGTTACTTTTAAAATTAAGTATTCAGTAATGTAACTAAGTTACTTTTCAAAGGAGTAATCAGTAATCAGTAATATATTACTTTTTCAAGTAATCTGTGGCAACACTGCCTAAATGTAACCATTCCTGACACTGTGTAAATGTTTTATAAAGGATGAATCAAGTATTTACCTCTCGTTTTCCAACTGCTGCATAGTGTGTAGTAACCAAATTCATTCAATTCCAGGTTGAAAACTGTCATCTGGCTATACGCCTGCATTAAAACAAAAATAATGGCTGGGGAGGATATTATGTACCATTTTTTCATTTGTTTAATTGTAGCACTTTGTATGATTAAATTCATTCATCTCAGTGCTTTACTGCTTTCAGTAACCTGCAAAAAATGGCCCTTGCAAAATTAAACCAAAAAAAATTTCTATTCAGCTGTGTGGAAAAACACAAAAATAACCTATGACTTCCACCTACCAACCGCGGGCAACATATACAGAGACGAAAAAACAATTAAGGAAGGAGCGGGTCATGGAGGGAGTGAGTCAGGAGACAAATGGGGTTGCAAAGGCCAAACCCCATGTCATTTAATAAAGCAGCACAAAACGACTTCATCCACACTTACACATTTCACCGCAAACAAACGTTTACCTGACCTGAAATAAACCTGTGTCTCAAGATGTTTGCTTGTTTTATCTGATTTGCTCTAAAAGGTATCCTTGGCAACCACTTATTTTTGAATATGGAAAGACGAGATATTGCCACTGACAATATTATGAGCTAAAATGTTGCACTTATTGAATGGCGGGATCAGAGAAGCGTTTAAGAATCACCTTCCATTGCCTCATGTTTCTGATGTGGTAAAATACGCCTCTAAAAATGATTTTGGCCTCTTCCCTTTATCTCACGCATCCTGCAAATGAATTGTGGGCCCAATTACTTGATTTTTCTTTTGAAAATCTTGTATAGGATAGTGTGAAAGGAGAAGGACAACAGTACATAGAAGACTTTTTTTTTTGTACTTTAGAAAGTACACCAATAGCTGTTCAAATGATGTAATCTGCATTTTATACATTTCCTTTATAACACTATTACTCTGCTCTGACAAACTGGTCTTTCAGACGGCACAGTACATAAGCGTTACATTTAATGTTTTTAAATCGTATTCAACATTTGAAAAAAAGTTCAGAAAGAGAAGAGAGAGAAGAGAAGGCGCCGTACAATTAAAATCATGTTTTTCTGGGTTCGTCTGGGTTTGCTTTTTTTTGTGATGTGAATCTCAAGGTTTGTGTTTAAGACTGAAAGCTGCAGAGGAAGACTCGGGCAGCGTTAGCTTCTCTATTAAATTCATTTATTTCAGAGGTGACAGAACAACAGAGAGGTGAGGAAGCGGCAGCTGTTGGGCTTTGGCGGCGGAACCGTCTGTGTGTGGGCAATGGGCCAAAACGGAGAGAATCAACAGATAAAAGGACTCTTGGAACAGTGTCAATACAAATCATTTAGACTTAACTACATTTCATTTGACCGGAGAAACAAAACACACACGAATGATTCACTGGATGCAATTGAGTCATAGTTATTGAACAGTGTCTTTTCTATTGTTACCCGCCTTGGACTGAACAATATTTTAAAGGTGTTTTAATATCTAAACATTTACAGCTAATTTACAGAACTTTTAGTTTTTTGTTTTTACTTCCCTTGAGAAGTATTATTCTTAAGTAACAGTACTCGTTTTTTGAGCAAAGGTGTTCTGGCACTGAATCTAGTCGATATTATCATTGAGCTATAGATACCCACTGACATAGAAGATGCTGATGTGTTACTGTAAATTTCCCCCGTGAAAGAGTGTGAGTTAAATATAAATAGGCCACGTTTTGCTCTACATAATGAGACCAAATCTAGCACAAGATGTTCTGAGACTTTAATCTGCTGCATTTGACTGCGGATAATTATGGTCGATTCAACAATAATTACATCCACACTGAGGTCTTCAAGCTTAGATAAAGATGGTGACAGCAATACGAATGTGTTCATGTGTGTGTCTTAAACATTAGGTCAGATTGGGTCCTCGAAATGACGAAGTTGAACGGTGATTTGTTATGATGTAATGCTTAACACCTAACGTGAGCAGTGAACTGAGCTGAACGGTCGCGAGAAGTTGAAGGTCTGTGTGGTCTGTCTGCAATGGATTTCTCCTGCTAAACACAAACAAAGTCATTCTTGTATGATGAAAAGGAATGAAAAAAATTATATATCCGCAATTCAACAAGCCTTCAAAATAACAGTAAATGTATTATATTATAGCTCTTTTCACATAATCTTACTTACAAAAAGGAAAGCATTGTTAAATCAAGGTCACAGGGCAGGTGAACAGACAAATCTGTTTAGAGAGAATGTGAGGAACTTACATAAACCAGGACAAACCAGGTTTAAATGAGAGTAGACTCCAGGACGCACATCAGGATAAATCCAAGACTTTACCACATTTCACTGAGAGCAGATTTCTGGTTTATAGAACGAGTGGACCAAAAAGCTTAAAGGTTGAGGACGAGGCGTGATCATGTCCGTTAAGGCAAAACATCCATTACAAATGACCCGTACGATTGTGGCGTGTGAATATGAATGAATTAGCCTTGACTGAGGGTGGCCTGTTGAGAGCAGAGGGGGGGTGATGTGATAGGGTCAGGGGAAGACGGGGAGGACGTCCGATGCTTTATGTCCCTCTGAGCTAATTGAGTTTGTGACAGCGAGCAGGAATTACACCAATTAAAACATTAATGGGGTCTAATGGTCTGGCCGTCTCAAATGAACAACTGATAACCATCCATTTAAGATTGGAAACAAGGTCAGTCGTACAGCAAACTGCATGCTCTGCACAAGCAAACTGCATGCTCTGCACAAGTAAACTATGGAATAGCAAATAGAAAACTATTATGAAAATGATTTAAAGGTCCTATATCATGCAAAATCAACTTTTTGGAGCTTTTAACCATATTGTTATGCTATTTCCTTATCAAAACCCCACCCCCAGAGTGATTTTTGCTCCGCCCTCTCCTGGTAAACGACTGACTTGTGACCGTGTGACGTATTTTACGTCACAATGGAAACTAGGAAGTGCCAGATGTCTGTAATGTAATGCCTGACGGCCTGATTTTAATTTATAAAACAGCATTTTCATTATTTCTGTTGCAAGAAAGAAAGAAAGAAAGAAAGAAAGAAAGAGTCTGCGCTGCGCTGCCCCTGCAGAGAAAACAAACGCAACACCTGAGCGTCGGAACAGAAGTTATTTTTGCCCCGGAGCTGTGAAGAAGGGACTCCTTTCTTACCTACTCTGGACACCGCCTGTTCTTTTCTCTTACCTAAAGATAATGTCTCGGCAAAAGCAGCAGGACTTCATCCACCCTTGCTAAAGAAGAGTCCTCTCGCCAAAAGTTGGAATTTCTCTCCGGGATTCAGCGACTATCAAATATCATATGTTTGTCACTTCACCGATGGATGCTTGGTGAACCTTGGCCCGAATCAAAGTGGATTAACCAGCGCGAGTCCCACAATAAAAACACCTAATGGAGAGGCCAGAGGCAGAGCAGTAAGTAAATCAACACGCGTGTTAGCGTGTGTGTGAGCCATTTATGAAGCTCTGTTTTATATCTTAACTCCTAATAACTGCATTGTGAAATAACTTCACTTATTGCTGCAATATTTATATTTCTACTAGATGAGCGGCATCAACTCGGAGAGAGGGACGGGGTTAAGTGAAATGAAGCGTCTTGTCTTCCAGGTTGGAAACATACCCAAAGAGAAAATTAGTACTCCATATTGGTAGAGGTACAATATATCATATAAATGCCTATAGTTTACTTTGGAATGGCTAAAATAGCATGATATAGATCCTTTATGTGTAGAGTAGGTTGGACTATAATGTTTATGTTTATTCATAATGTACTGTACATCTCTATACAATCTGTACATGATAGAAAACTTGTTTATGTTTATAGGTTTTCATTTTGTTTCTCAACCACACTGTCAATGGTCAAATCAGAAAGCCCACAGTGGGCACAGCCGAAAGCCAAAAAGCCTTTTAAAAAAGAAAAGAAAACACAACATAGTTTTGGGTTTGGCCTTGGACTTAATGAACAATATGACATCCTCTAAAGCAGATGACGCTCTAGGTGGTCACCTGGTTGGCCTACGCTCAGAGAGTAAGAGTGTCATTCAACTGCCTTGCTACTTTTGTAGATCCATTTTTAAAAAGTGCACCTCATACATAAATCGTAAAAAAAAACCTGCATAAGTAAGTAAATTAATAATTAACAATAAGTTGTATCCAGAATCCAAGCAGCTACTTGTGTAGAGGCAAAGCTGCCCTGGGCTAAACTGAGGGAGATTGCTGCTGTTTTGTGCTTGTAGCCTTTCTGGCATCTATCAAACAAAAACTTTGATAGTTTTACTTTACAGCAAAGCATGAGCATGGCAGGATGGAACTAGCATGGTAAAGTGTATTAACATGATTTGAATTGGTTTCATATTAATGTGGTTTATCCTAACCCTGATCCTGGCCTAAAGACTGTAAATGATCAGGAGAGAGGTGTGTAAACACCTATACGAAATGCCTAATCCTTCCCTAACCCAACATGCATTCCCATGTTATTACTGTGCTATAAACTGAGACGCCACCAAAACATTCATGTATGCTAATGGGAGTGTGAATAATCACTTAACTTACTGTCATCGTTCAAGCTTTTGCCTCACTGTTATGCATTGTAAAGTTATAAATATGTGTGAGCTGTCCAGCCTGAGCACAGCTAAATATGACAAGGCCAATGACCTTTAAATTATGTCATGGGTTCAGCTCAAGTGGAAACAACAGGGCCCCAAGTTAGAAATAACACCGAATAGGATACAAGACCAGCCACAATCCAAAGGTAAACAAATAATTGAGCCCGAATCCATTATGTCTATTAGAAATAGTTTGATAAAGGCTAGCGGTGGTTGGGTGAGTGACTGTATAACCACTACTATAACTTCAACTACGAGCAATAAGTACAACCACTCCTTCACTCTCACAGAGGCAGGTATATCATCAATTCCTTGGAACCTCTGGACACAGATGGTGGGGAGGTGAGGAGGAGGAGAGCACACATTGCTGTTCATAAATTAATAATTACATTTGAATAAAATAATTAGTCTTTCAACAGCTGCCGGGGAAAACAGACAGGAAACACCAACCTGCATTAATGCGCCAGAGTGAGTGGGAATTCAATTTATAGGAGATGGGTTGACATTTAAAAGGGCTAACAGCGTCACAACAAAGGTACACTACAGTAATTGTCGATATTATAGATAACAAAGCTCGCCACTTTCAAAGGGGACTGTGGACAAGGCAATTTGTTTAGTTGGTAAATATTAAAGTGAAATCTGAATAAGAGTAGGAGTAAGTTGTTGAAGATGTCGGCCCACAGAACCGCGCATTTAGGGCTGAACGATATTGAAGTGACTTGCGATATTCGATACGGCTGTGCAATATCGCGATAACGATATCATTGTGATAGAGTATATCACCAAACCATTTCAACACGATATTTTCCATTCTAATTAATAAACACAAACCGTAAGCTTTGTTTTTCGAGTTTTTCAGCAAATTGTGCCAAAAGAAGACTAGATCAGGACTAGCCTGGTTTTACCATACCCTCGTACTCATTTCGTTTCGTACAAGGGTCTGGATCTTCACAATTGACCTTGTTAACAGGTGGGAGGGGTGAACTCCTTTGACATGATTGGATCTGATCTTCGCTAGCGTTTGGTCGTGACGTATGTAATACGCCCGTGTTGAGTGAAGCAGCTATCATAACTCTTGGGAGCATACCTTGCACATTCTAAGGCTTCAGTTTTAATTTCTGGATATTTGGGAGCCGAGCCAGAACGGATTGAAGAGCTACATTTATGTTTGTATCCGCCGCCATTGCCGAACTACAACCAGCAAATGCTTGACGTCACCGACAACACCCGCCTCCCCGCTCGCTGAATGATAGGTTGAAATTCAACCAATGTAACGCGGCCACTGAGATCAGATCCAGACGTACATGTAGGGAAAAGATAATTGACCGGAGTTTACGGATGGCTAAGGCCAGGCTAGATCAGGACCAAAACAAGACTAAAATTGATAGTTGAAGTTAGTAAATGTTGAACAAAAACAGAACTTTTACACATTCATAAGTGCATTGTTTGTTTTTGAGTTTGAAAAAAATGTGTCGATCTCAGTCAGGTGAAGGCTTTAGTGATGTTGCGATACATTGTGACTTCTTGCGATGCAGATCACATCGCCATATATCACGATACGATATTTTTTGGTGACATATTGCGCATTGCACAATGTTTTGATTTTGTATTCCTAAGTCGGGGGAGAGAGCATGTTAAACACAGTCGCCTCATACATATATTAACACATCACACTTACTTGGCAGTCATCAGCTAACTCGCATTCGTTGTCCTGTATTCAAACCAGCAACCTTTGGGTCCATGAACAACACTGAGTCACTGCCACACACGACTCACAGCACAACACAGTTTTGCCACACGCTCTCGGAACTGACCAGGCTCAACCTTGCTCACGTATAGCTTGCTATTGATCAGATGAGAACGGGTATTGTCCTGGTGGTATTTTTGCTTTGTATAAAGTTGTTTATGCTTTATGCTTTGTCAATACCTTGTCCTTGTAGCTACAGTATATGTGTGATGACACAATCAGAGAGACCTAAGCACAATTCAAACCATAACTCCATCAGTTTGCCCAAGGGACTGCAATTAGGAATATAGTAAGTTAACTAGTTTATCTTGTTCTGTGTGAGGATTTTACAAACTTAACCATTTCCGACTTGCAGCAACATGAAATATACAGTATACTACTTATTTTTTCCACTTCATTACATTTCGACTACAGCCATCCTCCGCTCAAATATTGCTCTTCTCTCTGAAAGCCAAATCTCTCCTTTTGCCGGTGGGCACATTTTACAAGCCGGTAAAACATTTTAAGAGCTGCCCGAGTCTTAAATGTCAGCGCTGTTTGGTGTGTGGTGGTGCACGCAGCCCGGAGACCTCCTGACAGGCCCGCGCGTGCGTCCCGCTGCGCTGATAAAAGAGCAGGGGGGCGAGCATCTTCGTGTCACTGTCTGGAGATGAGGCAGGAGTCCATTTACTTCATGTTGAATGCTGGTAATGGCTGATAAAATGTCCTCGTGGGAGGGCTAATTGTTTCTGGTGAAATGATTACCGTCTTGTGCTATCAGTTTTTTTTTTTTTTTCCCTAGGATTTGAGTCTGCACATACTCAATAGAAACCGTAAGGGAATAACCACTCTGCCATTGTCGTAGAAGTCGTCACCAGGGAGCAGTAGAAATACAAGTTGTAATAGCAGCCGCATTCTGAGTCGCGGTAGTAGGTGTGGATGAAGTTGTGAGTGGTAGTATGTTTGAAATAGCATTATCAAGCCACAAGGCCCTGTCTAATGCTTTCCACTTTCCTGGAGCTTTAGCCACTTTATCTGTGGTCAATCTTAAGGCTGAGGGGGAAAATAATGGAGCTGAGCACTTCTCCACCACTCAGAGATAAACAGCACAACAGGGGAGGAAATAAGACCAGGAAGGATGTCGAGTCAGGCGGAAGAAAATAAGCTTCCAACTTCTGTGTATGTTTCCTGTCTAATGTTGAGCGCGAGTGATGGACAGAAGTGTTGGATAAGCGGCTTTACTCTCCGCTATAGTGCTAATGTATCAATTCCAAATCTTGACACTGGTGCAAAGAGGTAAGAGTGAGAGGAGGAGGAGGAGGGGGATAGAAGATTCTGAGGAGGCTAAAAAAAAGCAGCTCAATTCCCAAAGGGGCCCTGGGTAAATAGGCCTGACTTGGGCACGTCTCTGGACACTTGTTAGAGACAATACCATCTCATCCATTACACTGCATGGCCAAACAAACAGCACAGAAATAAAACTCAAGAGTCTGACAGGCTTCAAGGTATGACTACGTTTCGAAATGTAAAGCAAAGAAAAAAGAAAAAAAAAGGATCCTGTGCAAATGTATGGTCGGCCAAAAGTATCAAAAGGGCAAAGGCAAAGCAAGTCAAAAGAATACACTTATTTAAATGCATAGAAGTACGAGAGGCAAGTCAAATCAAATGTTTAGGAAGGATTTTAAATGTTGAAAATGTTTCTGATTTGAATGTACTTGATATTTGTACAGTTCTTCTGTGATAAGAGGAATATAAATAAACTTTACTTACCCACTAAATGAATGCTTGTGGGTTTTTTGTCAAATCAATAATAAACATTTCTATTAAAGCCATAACTTCATTCCCACCACTTTATGCCGAAGGAAAGGAGCCTGACACGTCTTGCATTTGACCAAAAGAAGCGTCTGAGGATAAACACGAAACATTTTCACCCCCCATCCCGGTCGACGATATGAACCTCAACATTCAACGTTTCTTTTCTTCAGCCACCTTTCAAAAATCCAAACAATGTTCCAATCTCTTTTTCAAAATCCCACTTGTTAAAACGGTCTTGGATCACTGCGTTTCTCACACTGGCTTATACCCACAAATACAACTGATAAAAATGTGAGAATGCAAATGTCATAATCCAGAATTTCTAAGATAAAAGAAATGAGTCAGTTCGAGTGTTCAGAATATCAAATGAAGGTAATTCAACAGAAAAACACAGACATAATGGTCAAGGAAATGGCAGCGTGTTTAAATTTGGATTGTCTTAATAGCTCAAGCTGATGAGAATACTAAACGAACAAGAACCAAGTCCAAAGCGGCGAACAAATGATTTTCCAAACACTTACTGCCTGTACGTTACAAAGACTCTCGATTGGATAGTCATCATCGAGTGTATTGTGCAACAGCGCTGCAGGTAATGTGTGTTCTGTTTACATGACGTGACATTTGAGATGATCCCGTCTCGTCAAACTAGATCCCTCGCAAACGCTCGTCTGTACCGGGGCCAACAGAAAAGAGCAAACAGACGGGCTGTAAAAGGTTAGCAGACTGAGAGCAAGACCTATGCAAGGGTTGTAATTACTTTTGGCTTAGACCTGCAATCGGTTGTTAAAGATCTGCTTAGCGCGTCCCTACTGTATATTCCCAGGAGCGTGTCCAGACTTTGTTTCCAGGGATGGCCCAGTGGGAGCTGGAGTACCCCTGGAGTACCCCTGGGAGTGGGTGGCACGGTAGTACAGCGGTTAGCGCTCGTGCTTCACAGCTATAAGGTCCGGGTTCGATTCCCACCAGGACGGGGCCTTTCTGTGTGGAGTTTGCATGTTCTCCCCGTGTCTGCGTAGGTTTCCTCCGGGTACTCCGGTTTCCCCTACCACTAAAAACATGTACAATAGGCCAGGATGAATGAGAGTGTGTTTGAGAGTGCGCATGGGGGACGACGGATGGAAATGAGCCCAAAGCTACAATTCGGTGTGGCTTGTTCATTAACTTGCACTGTCCCTACCAAATAAAATAAAGAGAAAGAGAGAGCTCTAGTAATTCTAATGTGGCTCCAGGTTGCCACATTAGCATTTTTGTAAACTTTCATGCATACGTTTGTGGTTACTTATGGCACTCTCGTCTTCCCGTACTTTTGTTATTGTTTGGTGACTGATAACAAATACGCTCATGCAAATTTTTCAAATAACATATGTACTGTATAACATAAAATGGTCACCTTTGACTCTCGATGAGACCTTACTGTAGCAAAAGCTCGGCATCACATTGGTTGATATTGTTTTCAAGCTAATAGTAATCTCTTTTGTTTACACCGGTCAGGTGCCAAAACCTTTCATACCCAGCATTAAAGCTGGGGTACCTGATCTTTCCCACACTAACTTTGACATATTTTATTTGGCCCAAACTCGTTTCTAGTACTCACAATCCCTCCTGCATGTCCGAATTGTTCAAGCAAATTGTTTATATGCACGTTTCACGCCCGTGTACAGCTTTGAGCAGTGGAAAAGTGGAAAAGTGGGAAAGGGATGACCACCCCTAAAACAATACCACTCATTTAGAGTGTTATTTCAATCTTCTATCGCTCAATAAATAATTAGGTGAAGACAATTTAACAAGATCTGTTTTTTGCTGTGTTTATAACTCACTCTGAGGTGGTAAAAACAGATTTACTTTTCAACAACAAAAAGTCAAGTACCCCAGCATTAACAGCTGAGCTTATGATTTTCTATTGTTCTCCTCCCCTCCCCTGTCCTCTTTAGTTGTGAGTCAGTAATGCTAACCATTTTTTAATGTGCCTTTCCAGCAATATTTTTCATTATTAGCATTCATTTTAATGTGTATCTTTGCATAATTGTACGTGATGCAGAATAATGAGCCAGTGAACATGTCATCCAGTTCTGCTCGCTGAGAGGCCGTATGATGCTAACCCCCTGCCACCACATACCCTCTTCTATAATGGGGCCTATTCTATGGACTTCATTCCTACCACATTAAGCCATATTAACGTATAGATAATTCAAAGTGGTGCAGGAGTACACTTGAATCAGGTGCTAGCCTCATTCTGTCTATTTCCTTTGACACCCAATCCTGTGTGTTGTTTATGGCTCTTTCCCTTGGCCCGCTGCCCGGTGCTGCGGAGCCACTGCTGAGGAAGGGGCCAGACGGGTCAGTCCTGATGGTGCTTAGGTGAGACCAGCTGCTAGTGTAATTTATGTCCCCTGTCGCTCGGCCCAAAACATTTGAACAACGAGCACATCGTCAAGTAAACTTTGGGAGGCTCAATATAGCAGCTGTGCCCTTATAAACATTAATCACCATTGTATTTTAACCATTGATTTAGTTATTATTTGAGTATTACATTTGTCATCGTTTTTAATCAACACTATACATTATTATTATATGTCCCTTTGCAGTCATTCCCATTTCCACTGTAAAAATATTGGTTATGATTGTTTTATTATTTTGTTGTTTGCCTTATTTAGTGAGGTGTTTTAAAAAGCCAGGGTGTAATGTGGCCAGTTGGTAGAGGGCAGTAGCCTCCCATCAGCAAGCCCTCACCCTGCTGCCCTAACTAATTGTTGTCGGTGGTGCATTAAAAAGACAAGATTTATGAACCCGTTGAAAATGGGGGGTGTTGTCCACCAGGTCCATCTCTCGCCTGCCCTCGCTCTATTATGTTTCATAGTGACCAGTGGAAACAGGCTGTCACAGCATTGTGGTTAGCTTTTGCTTATTAATTTCTCTCAGTTCCTATAATTCATAACGACTTAAACTTAGGGGTTGGTGACATTGGTTCTATCAGCAATGATGTTAAACAGGTTCACAGTAATACAAAATTACTTGTAACTAATACGAACAAGGTCACATGTCTTTAGCATATTTCTCAAACACACTTCTCTTATACTGTTTTTTGAATTGTTATCAGCGCCTTTTAAGGGTTCCTCTAAATTATTCCACAGATTTACACCTCTCCGGGTGATACAGTAACTTTTTAGGGTAGAATGAATACATTGTACTTTCAGATTATGAGTGCCCCTTAAATCGTAACTTCCCTCTCTTTTACCAAACATTTGTTGTATATTGAAATAATGATAATAAAATGGTATTATCATGAAAACTGGCCTCGAGAATTTGTTACATTTTGTGGTGGGTCTAGAGGCTCCTCCCCAGAAATTTGAACTAAACGGCTGCAAATTCCTGTGTTCTTGTGCATTTGGGACCTAATATTTTCTGCAGGTTTATGACCCCAATCAAGCAGGTGCTTTCAGTATCTGAAACAGATTTATAACAAGTGCCAAAAAACTACTCAGGTATTTTTTAAATTTATTTGTCAGACAGTATTATAAGTTGAATTAGATGTGAAATAAATCTGTTCAATTTCAAGTTCAATTTAGCTGTTGCACTACTTGCATCAGTCATTGTCATGGGCAAGAGTCAGACACTACATCACCAACTCCCTTTTTTAATGCAGACTGCAGAAAAACAAAAACAGATTTTTGGAGGCATTTTGTTTTTTGGCTCAGTGATGAGAGGAAATAAGATCTTTGAGTGAAGGGCCATCAAAGGAATAAACAATCCACCAGTGAGTACTATTTGATGAGGTTTTCTCTTAAGGGGTTAGGCGCAGCGGAGCTGTCTAGTCTCTCAAAATTAAATCAATCATTTTTGGTCCAAAGGGAAATTCACAATATGCATGACAAGAGATCTTACAAACAAAGCTAATCAGACAAGATTATAAAAGCTTTGACAAAAAGCCCACCTCACTGCTGAGTAAGGACCGCAAAATAAAATATGTAGAATTAAAGAAGCCAGTGTCCTCTATGTGTCAATCCCAACATTACAAATGCAAATTATATAGGGATAAACAAGCAACTGATTCACAGTTTAAAAAAAAGAAAAAAGATTTCTAAGCAAAACCCCAATATTCTCAGGTTGAATCTGTCCAAACAGTTAATGGAGGGATAATTCCATGTCACAGCTACTAACAATATGGCAAACTGCATCTCTCAGCTCTGTGGCTGCTCGGGTATGTTCACACTCGCTATATTTAGTACCGTTAACTACACTATAGTATTGTCAGGCTTGCAATGTGCTGTGAGAACTGTGTTTAACAAAACATTTATGCCTGGCACAGTTAAAGAACATAAGCTCAAACAAGCTGAGCTTTCTATTTATATTTTTTATTTATTTTTGACCATGGAAGTCTCACTGAAATTCAGATTCTCCTTTCAGAGAACGCACACGGCCATGGGGAGAACATTTAAACTCCACACAGACAACAACATCTTGGTGTAGGGACATTGATGTGGCTGACTCCTTAACTATTCAGGGCAGAGTTAGCAGGGAGCACTTAAATTAGATCAAGTCAATTAAAAATAGGCCTTCAGGCATTTAAAGCTGACAGAGCAGGGGCACATTATGCATTATGGCAATGTGCAATTTACATGTTTAAACTCTAAGACACAGACTTCACACTACATAATTGAAAAACAGTCAAATCTTCATTGGCAATTGGCATTTACAGCACTCTTAATCAATAATGGATCAATGCCTGACAGAAAGAACTAAATGCATTGATTTTAGACAGACTACACAATTCCTCACAAACCACTTTTCTCATGCCAGAAGCACAATCTGAAGCAGTGAATTAAAAAAAAAGAGAGATTATTTTTCTGGTATAGTTTAAAACTACAATTACTGAATAAGTGCACAGGCTTGTCTGACGGTCAAGGTCAAGGTCAAATTTATTAATATAGTACATTTATAAACAAGTACTGCCCCAATGTGCTTTCCATATTCAATGCAAAAGTACAAACAACACACAAAAAGTAATAACAAAACAGAAATCTAGTACTAAAACAATGTACAAAAAATAAAATAAATAAATGCAGCAGTCTAGCTCAGCTTGAATTAAAAGCCAAATTGAAGAGGCGCATTTTCAACAGTGACTTGAAATCCTCCCCATAAGAGACCGCTCTGATTTCAAGAGTCAAAGAGTTCCAGAGTTTAGGGCCGGCAAAAGGCTCGGTCACCTCTGACACCTTACAATTTAATTTCCCCATGTTTAAGACATACATACACCAAAGCCTTTTGCACATGAGACTGGTCTGGAGAGTATTAGCCACATTGGGATGGGAGCAGCTGACCACACGCTGTTCCAGTTAATGGAGGGCAAATAGACCCAATGCTGTGGTCTCATCACAAAGGACATGAGTACAGGAGAAGGCACCAGTTTGCATGATGATGGCATGTTAATATACGTCTGTCTATATGCGTAAACACCTGTGGGATTGAGATTGAAATTGTCAATCCCACAGGGGGGCTGGGGGAGTATTATTACTGCTAGACTGTGAGGCAGCTGGGGGTTCAAACCTCAGACAAACACAATCTCCTTGAAAGTAACTGACAGAGGGTCAACGGACCGAGAGAGCTTCTGAGACGAGAGAGACAGGCGTCAGAACACGAGGAGCGAAACTTTCCTTGTTTAGCTGTTTTCAAAGTTACAACCATGTGGCGATACAAAGCAAACATCACAAGTTCAAGCACTGACTCTCATCATAAGAATATCAAAATCCTAAATGCGTCATGTCTTAAAGGAACAGGCCACCGTTTCTCCACACTGAGATATGTTCTTATCTGAGCTTAGACGAGTTGATGCTCACCTGTTTGGTCTTTGTGCACGTTAGGAGCACATTGACGTCCGCGCAATAAAGTGAAGCGGACGTCGGAGAGCTCCTAAGGTGTTATTACGCCTTATAATATAGTGCCCCTTTTTATCAGCTTAGAAAGTCGACATGTTTTATTTTGTGTGACTAGACTTGGATCGTGTAACTACTCATGTAACCGTATTTAAAAAGGGAAAACGTGGAAGAGCTTGGTCGCTTCTAACTTCACCCCCGTTGGGCCACATAGAGGAGAGGAGGAGAGGCTAAATGCCAACAACATATTTTGCGTGACTGAGCGCATGCGTAAAGACCAGACAGGTACGCATCAACTCCTCTAAGCTCAGGTAAGAACATATGTCAGTATGGAAAAGCGGTGGCCTGTTCCTTTAAAGATGCATCATAGCATGGCGCCTTTACTTTCAATCACTGTGGTCTCCACAACACTCCAGGATCAATTGTTTTGTAGGTTATTGTTTGTAGGTCTCTCAACTGGCCCACTCCACACCCCGGCTTTTTAACGCACCACACTATATAGGGCAAAAATAAACAATAAACACTTGTACATAAAAAATATATATCATAGTGGCGATAGTAATGACAACGACTTATCAAGATCTTTTGTTTAGCAAATAAGATTCCATTCCATTCCATGAATATTAAATATGCCTGTATAATATTAAAATATTATATTAGTGATGTCCATGATGATAACAAAAAATGTAATAAAAATGAAACTAATAATAATAATAATAATAATAATAATAATAATAATAATAAATACTTAAATGCATTGTTTTGGTTGATCATAATCCTTATTCTGATATGCAATTGCATAAATGTAATTCATAAACAGGTGCATGCACACAGTTGTGTGTGAATGTGCCTGGGTATGCAAAATTGAACACATACATTTCTTATTCTCTTGTTACGCATGCAGCTGTTGACGGTGCATGCGCCTTGTTATGATTATTATGACGTTACTTAGTCAAACTGTTGTTAAAATGATGTTACTAATGTAAATAATTCCTCCCTATGGGAAATGTAAGAAACGGAGTACATACGTTCTAGTCACGTAATTTTATTTTCTTCTGATGTAAATGCCTTTTGAGGACACTTGTCTATTTAAGGAATAGACACATGTTCTTCTTTGTTGTGGATACTGTCCTCACGTATTACTGTGAAATGTAAATGTTTATTATGTTGAATGTGGGGAAGGCGCTCATAAGCTCTCTGCTTCAGCCGACTCCTTTTGAGCATCTGTGACTGTTTAAATGTGTATTTTGTAATTTGGTGAAATGTAAGCTGCTCAAATAAACAAACAAATAATAATAGGTGATAGGATCCTTCAGGAGTGAAAACCTTACAAACAATTGATCCTGGAGCGCCATACTTGAACACTCATACAGCCGCTGGGTCACTACAAGGTCAAATACACACAAAAACTTCCACATCCACGTTTTTCCACATAAAAAGTTGCATAATGCACTTTTAACAGTGTAGTGAGGAGATTTGGACTGTGCATTGCATCTGGCACCCTCCCTTCTCTCACTCTCTTCATCTCTCTCCCAGAGCGCCACAAAACATGGAGCGCACAATGCTATGTTAAGATCAAACAGGACATGTTGCTGTTCAGACGCACTTGTGAGTCCCGTGGAGGAGGAAAGATCACTGAAACGCCATTAACCTAAAAAAAACAGCTGCACATGAGCCACTGTGTCGCAGTAACATTAAGTGAGACTGATCTGGGGGGGAAAAAACAGGTCAATTCATTCATTCACATAACAAAAACACAATACGTCCGAGTTTGTGGCCTACAAGTTGTTATTTCTAACTCAAAGTACAACAAATAAGATAGATAAAAAGGAGAGGTATTGTCTTTTTATACGCATATATTAGTCAAATTATCATTTACTCCAATAAGCTCCAATACAAGGACGAAAGAGCAGCAAAAGAGCGACAAAAGTGTGACAAAAAGGCGATGAAAAAGTGAGAAAAATATGTGACGAAAACGCAACAAAAGCACAATGAATGAGTGGCAAAGACATGACTAAAAAGTGATAAAAAATGTGTGACAAAAACCTAATTTAAACATTTTTTTTTTTTAAAGTGACGACAAAGCGAGGAAAGTGATCCGTTTAGATGAGTTTTGTAGATTTGGGTGAAGCTGAACTGGAGAAAATGCGCTCGGTTAAGGCGGGGGTTAGGAGGTTAAAGAAGAGAGACGTTCTTGTGTTTATTATTGGGAAATGTGCTCATAACCTATACAAAATAAAGCTCTATGAGAGGAAGGTTGGTGAAATTCATCTTGGTGCAATAAAATAAGAGTCTTTACAACAATCTCAAGTAGCATTACTGTTGTGCCTCCTATTCTCTTCACATAACAATGACAGCAACTCAATGGGAGCTGAGTGTAATGGCCGGGAAAAAAATGTAGTAAGTACAAACCGAAGAGAGAGCAAAGAAAATAAACACACACAGAACTAATGCGGGATAGGCATTTATAAGCTTGCTTGCTTCGGCCTATACTCCTTTTGAGTTTTATCACTGTGCAATGATGCAACCGTGCAATCTATGTCTGTAAATTGCTCAAATAAACAAACTAGCTAACTTCAAGGTCGTGTGAGTTTGCCATAGTTTTATAAAACGCCATTAAATGAAATAAACCGTGACGCAATTTAAAAGTCGAAACAAAACAAACGGAAATAAAGATGCCTTACACAACGGAGTCCATGAGTTACACGGCCTATTTTGGTCCAGGTCATTAGTTCAAAATGGAGCCATGTGTTGAATGTCGGCCATCTGCTGCACAACGCCACTCAATATATCACACCGAAGCCATTAAAGCCCATCATATGATCAGAGGTGAAAGGGGGGCTGCAGTTGTACGTAGTGATTGGCTGGCTTATGTACATTTTACCTTGCTATATAGTGTTAGCTAAATCTATAGCCTGCGCTGCAATATCAATGTCTGTGCTCCCAGGTGCACCATTCCCACGAGTCTTATTGACAGGTCTCTTGAAAGGCCGCATTAGCTGTAAGGGATCTGACCAAAACAAAAGAAAATCCCTTCAGAGGTGGTGCAAAAGTGAAAGATTGGAGATGGAGGATATTGACCTGCCCCAAAATAAGCAATACAACCCTGCACCGAACTTCCATCTTAAAGTGTCTTGTGTTGCTGATTGTCGCCACATTTTGGCCACAGGTTCGGAGGTAAATTTTTGCAAGTCACAAAATACACGCTTTCCCTCCCGATCTATGCCATCCACTCCTCTGTCTGTCCGCTGCATACGGAAAAAGGTCAGAGAATCTCGAAATATCTTTCAAAGTGGGTTAGGTTTTGTCAGTGTTCCGTTCCTTTGTGACTATACCGCAGGTCAGTCAAAAATGATTTCTTCTGTCATCGTAAAGTGCCCACAGTTTGGCATTACAATGTGTCCAATGTGTGTGTCATTTCGGTTTGAAGACGACAAACGGTTTGCAATCAACTATCCAGGACCCGTCTTTGTGAATGTTCAACTTTCATTAGCAATTTTGATGTTTAAGCCTATTGAAGCTGCGCAGGCCTATATCCAAATTCAAATGGAATTGGCCCATGACAAATAGACATTAAACGATATAAAAGTCAGGATATTCCAGAATTTTGTCAGAAAGGGCATCTGGTATATAATTGCTAAAATCATTATGCCCATTACAGATTAAGAATTAGGTTTATCTTTTGTTTATTTCATTTTTAAAGCACACAAGCAGTCTATTCCTAAACTGGTGACTCTTAGAACCCTACTTCCAAGAGTAGTTTTATAATACGGTACTTTGTATGTATGTATATCGTCTAATGCAGAGGTTCCCAAACTTTATGGCTGGGACCCCAAAATGTAACAAATTTCAGATCCTTGAATCTGACAATCTCTATCTATCTATCTATCTATCTATCTATCTATCTATCTATCTATCTTATAAAGTTATCCCTTATAATGTTACTTTAGGGGAGAAAAAACATTTTAAAATCAAGTTAATATATGTTTTAACTGATATTTGAAAAGATACAAATTATATGCTGTTATACACACAACAATAATCAAAAGAGTATCATTTTTCTTTTTGTTTCATCTGGAAATCAAGGCCCCCCCGAGACCCTCCGAGAGGTCCCCCACCCCAGTTTGGGAACCACTGGTCTAGTGCACTCTGTTCTTTAGAATAATTTAGTTTTTCTGTATTATCATGGCATTTCCTTGGAATTTTCTTTGGAAATATCACGGGTTCCACAGGATTTTATGTTTTGTTTCACACAATTTATGGCATCACTGAAAATAATAGTACACATTTCCTCCAAGTACTTTTTTTACTTTTACATAAGTAATTGTTTGCGTCATTACTAATAAAAAAAATCATTTCAAAGTGACGCTGCTCCGACTAAATAAGTAAATATTTTGGCTCCTCTACCCACCTCTGCAGGGGTGTGAGAGTAACATCATGTATGTGCTTTGTATGTGAATAGCATAACATATATATTTGGGCTAAAAATGAAGTCTGAATGGTGTGTAGGACGCCACATAAATCAGTGCTCTCGATTTAACAAGCCATCTCCCCACTCATACGATAATGTGTTTGCACTGCGGCTATGCTAAATTAGCCCTTGTCAACAGGTGCTCTCAGATGCGTGCGCGCTGCTAAACCCACGGCGCGGCTAAAATAAGCATACTGCGTGTGTGAGTGGCCTTAGCCTTTGCCCCGTTGCTTTTGTACTTCTAATTCGCACCGTCTCTCTCTCTCTCTTTCCGCTTCCCATCTTTCAATCCTTTCACCGCGGTTCCCTGTACAAAAGGAGCCTTCGCCGGCTTCCATACTCTCTCACATTTCGTCTTGAAAAGCAGCTCTATAAGGCGAACACCTCTGTCGGCCTCTTGCGCCTCAATACCTGTCTCCCTCTTCCCATCTGTCATTTAGACTGACCCAAATAGGCCCTACGCGGGAAAAGAATGGACGACACTCACCCCGGCAATAACAGTGAGCACAGAAACCCAGCCGAGCGTGAAGAGCACAGGGAGGTGCTGGAGGTCAAGACCTAAACTGGACTAACCCTAATCCCATTTTTGATAACTTATTTTCTCTCTTTTTTTCTCAACAACTGTCTCCACGAGAAACTTAAGTGGAAGAATAGAGGGTGCAAAATGTTAATAGTTCATTGGGCTGTCTGTACTTTTCCAGTTTATGAGGATGCACTTCCCGGCTGCCATTGCCGCCAGCAATACAAAATGTTTCTTGTTAGGAGTTAGTTTCAGTGGAGCAACATCTCCCAGCAGCCAAATCCCGGGAACAGCATCCACGGCCAATCCACACACTGGAGAACTTTCCGCAATGGCATGGGTCCAGTCGCGTTTCAAACAAACCAAACTCCACAGCATGTGCAAGTTTCCAACCCACATATTAAATCTTAAATCTTTGACAATGATGCGAAATAATACATTTCCTCATTTGCCTAATCCATATCGAGTAATGTATGCTGTATGGAAAATACTGAATTGAATTTGTCTCTTCAGTAGATGCTAACTTCAGTCCCTTTTTGTTCTATTTAGTGTTTGCTATAATCTAGTAAATTATGAGTTACAGTTTTATGTACAATAGATATTAAACTCTTTGGGTTGTCACGTCTGGATGACTTTGGTTTTAGTTTAGATCCAACTCCTGATTTGCGTTTTGAAAGAGTTTAATAGTGCAGGTATAAACCCAGAATAAACAGGATTACGATCTAGTAGGAATTAGGATCTATTTTAAATGTACGTCATTGCTCATATTCATAAGATAGGTCAATGTTCCTATTAAAGTGATAGCCTTGGGTCAGATTTGATAGTACTTGCACAGGGTTCATTACTAGCAGTTAAAATGCATGGAAGTGACCGTGCCTAGTCATAAAACAGGTGACTTTTCCCACTCCTGTCGACATAATGCAGGTACATTATTTCCTGCATAGTGGTCTGAGACAGACAGACTTAGAAAACAGTCTATAAACTTTGCAACTTTTGACATGCTGTTCGTGTGGACGTTTTGTGAATGTTTCAAGATCCACCTCCAGGACATAAAGTTAAATTACTGATTTACACAACAGTAGCCTCTATGCTCCAAAGAACAATGACGTGCCAATAAAGTCGTCTGTCCCTAAACAAACGGTCAGCACCATAAAACCAACATCAAAACAGCACCAGAGACGTTTACCCACCCTTCACTCTCCTCTCGCTCCCTCTCCTTCTCCTTGGCTTTCCTGGACTTGTGCAGGAGTCCGATGAGGATGACAGCGGCCCGAATGCCGGCCTTTTTGTTGTGGAACCTCCTCCCGGCTTGAGACATGGTCCGCTGGTCTCTCCGGTCCGGGACAGTGGGAGTCTCGGAGGTGGGGGACAGCTTTGGACCTGCTCCACCTGCACCACCTCCTCCTCCTCCTCCTTCTTCTCCTCCTCCTCCTCCTCCTCCTCCTCCACCTCCGCCGCTGCTGCTGCTGCTGCCGGGACTAACCCTCGGCTGCAGCACCTGCCTGCTACTCGTGGACGCTTTGCTCGGTTCCAGGGTTGAGTTTGTGACACACCACAGCCCAGATCCTGTGGTCGGCTAAAAGAGTTGACTCCTCCGATCCTTTCCCATGTAAGCAGTACGAACACTTATGTCCACTTTGTCAAGCTCTCTTCCTTTTTTTTACCCCCCCTTTTTGTTGTAATCCCACACAGTCCAGGGTGGCAGTCTATTGGCACAAGCTGTCCCTCAAGGTGAACTATCTGCATTGCCCGCCTCTGCGACCCATGCGTCTGTCTCGGCTGCAAAGCACATCGCGGCATTTGAATAAAGCTATAGGCGCAGGGCTATTGACATCCGCGCGTGCACTAGACCCATGCATCTCTGTCTAGTGGATCTAGCCCCATCTCTTCCCTCCTCTTACATGCCTCGCTTCTGCTATGTCTGTGCCTGCACCGCCACACACACACACACACTCCCCACCCTCCCCACACACTTTCCTTATTGCAAAAACCACGCCCACCCGTGCCACGATTGGCCTGAGCTGCCCAATAAGCCCCGCCTCCACTCCCCGAAGCCCTCTATTCACGAGTACAGTACCGCACCCCTCCCATCTCTCCCCTACTCTGCCCTTGTTTCTACCTTGTTAATGATTGTAAATTAATCTCCCTGACCTTGTTCTATCTTGATTTTATGTTTTTGACTGCCAGGACACTCTTGCACCAAACACCCACCGCTCCCCACCTCTCTTCTCTCTCCATCTTCATCTCTCTCTCAATCTCAATCTCTCTCGCACGTACAATGTTAAGTGTGAAATTCCAATTGAAGAAGCACGTTTATCGGCCGACTGCTGGCTGGTGCTGTTGCCAAGGACAAAGAAATGGAAATGTAGCCGCACCAAAAATGAAAGGAGATTAAACCAACCAAAATAACAATTACGGCAAATTGCACCCTCGGAGACACATTTTTGCGACATTGTGTTCCTGGCAGGGTGTAATCATCTCGATTTCCCATATTAATTTTCTGAGCCGGCTGCTGCGCTAATAAACCCTTCTCGTGTTTTATGCGCGGCAATTACTGAACCAAACAAAAGAAAACGCGCGATTAGAAAGGCCGAGACTTACGGCGGGAGTGAAGTGATATTAAGCAGCGTGCTCGGCCAAGTGAAGAAAAAAAAAAAAGAGTACAGTTTACAACCACGGATACACCCCCGACCAAATTCTGAATGAGACAGGAATAGAATGAAAGACGAATCTGGAATAAACCATGACTGAAGAACTGGAGCTAAATCAGGACAAAATCCAGGTAAAGCCATAACTGGACAGAACATGAGCCCGGACTAAGACTGAGTAGAAACAGAACTAAATCAATGCTGAACAAAAACCTTCTTGATTCATTCACTCAATAATTGGTTTGTTATTGACCAAATCCACCTGGTTTCTCTGGCCAAATAACCACACTTGCAACCTTCCCTGCTCCGACCCGGCAGCCCCAATACACAATAATGGAAAACATCTCCCGTTGTCTACAATGTCTTCATTTCTGAGGTTTATGACATGGGGCACAGGTAAGTCCTGACTGTATTCTGTCTACAGCTTTCGGTTTGTTGATGAACATTTTGCAAAATGTTGTTATTTGGTCACAGACCAAGAAGAAGAAGTAGCTAACTGGCTAACGTGCAAAGGTAACTGTGGGCTAGCACCACTTTAGCGGTATTTACAGGCAAGTTCGAGCGGAAAAATAATATCTCCATTGCATAATTGGGTTGTGGCATAATGTACAACATCCCTCTCTCCCTTTGTCTTTTCTGTCAGCATAGTATTTACTCTCACGGACAATCAATGAGTAAAAAAAAACGCTACATGCCATGATGGCTGCAGTGGCGCTTGTTGCCTCTAAGGGGCAAAAGTTACTTAGTTCTACCTTAACATTATGTAACTGCCCGCATTTCTTGGTAATTTAGTTTCCACACTGAAGTTTATGGTCAAGATAAATCATATTACCACAAAATAAATAAGTCCCATTTCCATGTTATTGGCATTTTAACAATGTCATTACACTTGAAGGTTTCATACTACTCCCACCCGCCGTCTTTATTACCGTTTTGTAAAGTTGAGTGCCACCGAATTTTGTCTAAAAATGTCTGAATGAACCATTTAAAAATCCTATTACCAGAAAATTATCCGCCAGCGTTTCCAACCTCCGCGGCCCACATTTTGAGAATCACTTCTTTACACAATTGCAGTCTTACATCACTCTGAGGCTGTTTTTCTGCGCTCGCCTCCCTCGCAGCTCGGTAAACAAGGCTACAGCAGTCTCTTTCTCTGAACATATTGATCCGGAGGGTAGTGTTTCCATCTCGGGCCACCTGTTCGCTCCAGTGTGTTTGCCTGAGTGACCCACTGAGCAAATGCAGGAATAATTCAATTAAACTCAATGAACGAGTTGCGGGGGGAAAGAAAGGACGCTTCAACTAATCCTTAACGGTCCCTGGTTTTCCATTCCTATGCAAAAATATACAATATTTACTCTTGCACTAACAGCTATTTTTCACACCAAGACTATTTTTTATATTAGCTTTCATTATGTAACAGCCATCCTTGACTTCTGTGAGTGTTAGCAACGGAGGATTACCTCAAACATGAAGAAAGTGGATTTTGTGAGTTTGCTGCCAAGATGTTGTGTCCAGGTCGAGAGTTTTGTTGTCACGACTCGGGCCAAGTTCTATGGAGGACCGTGGCTGCCAAAACAATATCTATATCTATATATATATAAATATATAAATAAAATAAAGATCAAATTTGCAAAGAAATGCATGCATTTATTATAATAAGTGCATTTATTTATTTATTTATGTAATTATTTATATATTTATTTATATATTTATTTCTGTATTTATTTATTTTGTTTTTTCTGTATTTATTTATGTATTTTGTATTTATTTGTTTCTGTATTTATTTATTTTGTATTCATTTATTAATTTTTGTCTTCATTTATTTATGTATGTATTTATTTCTGTATTTCTCTTAATGTATATGCAAATCATGGGGTGGGTCTAGATGCCGCTGCTGTAAGGTCATTGGTTAATCTTTCTCCATGCACACAGATTGATTTCAGACGCCTTGTCCAGCATAGGCACTGCTTAACAGGAGCTCTGCTTCAGTCTATTGACAGTGGCACAGATAGTAGAGCGGGTCATCTTGTGACTGGAGGATCGGCAGTTCGAATCCTGCAGGGACACACTGTTGTCATGTCCATGGGCAAGATAAATACAGAAAAAATAAATACAGAAAAAAATAAATACAAAAAAAATAATAAATACATCTATAAATAATTACATAAATAAATAAATAAATAAATGCACTTTTGCAAATTTGATCTTTATTTTATTTATGTATTTATATATATATATATATATATATATATATATATATATATATATATATATATATATATATATATATATATTTATTTATTGTTTTGGCAGCCGCGGTCCTCCATAAAGTTCCTGTATGGCGCATCAGTGTGGAAATGCTAATCATATGTAGGCTACATGTTAACACAGTCTCTGGTGGTAAGATAACTCTGTTCCCTTTGGTGCCTTTTCATAACGGAAACAGAGCACACACACAAAAGCAACAAAAAGGAGTTATTGATCTTAAAACTCTGCGGGGACATAAAGAATCTATCTTTGTCACAAATTGTTTTGGCTTTTTTAAACATTTAGAAAAATCAATCTTTACCCAGAATTGATGAAGTCATAAAATTCCACAGTTTTCTCAAGAGCTTTTGCTTTCTGGGGCATCCATTGAAAAATAAAATCCTTTATGAAGATGAAATGTTGTTGATTTTAATGCTGAATGTTTTGTCATAACCTTGAACTCAATGCTACTGTTTTAAATATTTGAACATGTGCCAAAAAAAGCAGACTGATTAATATAATTTGACTTGATTTACAATTCTCAAAAGAAAAACTGGTTTCTTGACTGGCCAGGACTCGACCAAGACCCCATTTGCCTTGCAGATAATTGCTTGATTATACAGAACAGGACGAGAAACCAGTTAGAAGTTAAATATTACGAGTCCCGCTCCACCACCAAAGACAAACACAGAACCCGTCAGCGCAAGAGCAGGTGCAGTTTTTGTAGCATCTGGTTACAACAAGCAAGGAAGGTTACATTTTCAAACCTTCAACCCTATTCTTATAACCTGCCAAGTGAGCCTCTCATGTTTGTCCAACTTACACATTACATATTGTGGTTAGACAGAAGCTAACTGCTATCTGTCAGCGATTTACACACTTTGGATAAGTGACGTGTCTAGTCCTCTGTGCCATCTTTCCCAGAAAATGTAGAGCTTCAGTTGAAGTGGAAGAAAAAATGCAACATCTTTTCACACAGCAGTGAAATAAAGGCGTCTATAGACAAGATCAAAAATATCAACCATTCCAACGCCTGATGCTGCAGAAAACAAGCATTGAATCACGTCTCAGACTGTCTGCAAGCCGCTATGATGGAAATGTACAGACTGGCCAATTAAGGAAGGCTCGAGATAGTAGGCAATGAGATGGATGTATGGCGAAAGTATCAAATGCAGTTACCAAAAAAGAAATCTTATATCTTCAAATCCAAGTTTTGATGCTGTTGGTCCAGGGACAGCATTAAAGTAACTGGAATGTTTCAGCTCAAATAAATGAATAAATGATGAAAAAAAATGTATCCCCATTTTTTCAATGATTTTATTTTATTTATTTATTTTTTTTCCCAATTTAGCATTATTTTTGTCCTCATTTTTTTTGTCCTCATTTTTGCTAATTTTTTATTGCTACCATTTCGCCTATTTTTTCAATTTTTCTCCCAATGAATTCCAATTTTTCCCCGCTTTTTTTTCTTATTTTTGCCCCAATTTTTCTCGTTTCCCCAATATTTCTCCCTTATTTTTGATAATTTTTATGACTAATATTTTCCCTATTTCCCCCATTTTCCTCCCCATTATTCGCACATTTCTTGACATTGGAGATGAACCCATTATTGTAAATTTGCAGATCTTCCACACATTATTGTTCTGTTTTCTGGTTCTAGACGACAAATATTTTGGTATACAGTAGGTATCGGAAAAAAATTAAACGGTACCCACTACCCAGCCCTACTACTGAACGTGGAAGCTTTGCCAGTTGATTTTATGACCATTTTAAATGCAATAAAACATGTCTAATGGTTCTCAAATTGTGGCGTGCGTGCCTATGGTGGTCCCTGAGAGGTTTCGCACAATCCTGATTTTATTTGATTTAGCTAACATGCCAATATGTTTTAGATTTAGATTTTAAAAAATTATTTCCCTTCACTGTTTTATACATGCATATTTACCTTGGGCGGGCTTGGCTCTATTCATATTTCAGGCCTGACTCTTAAAGCAGAACTAAGTAACTCGTGCACCCTAGAGGCCATAAGCGCCACTGCAGGTGTTGTAGCATGTTGTGTTTTTTTACTCATTAATTGTCCGTGAGAGTAAATACTATGCTGACAGAAAAGACAAAGGGAAAGACGGATATTGTACATCCAATTACACAATGGAAATATTTTTTTTACTCAAACTTGGCTGTAAATACTGTTTAAGTGGTGCTAGCCCGCAGTTAGCTTTGCCCGTTAGCCTGTTAGCTTCTTCTTTGTGATTCTATTAGTGTGTATTGGGCCTCCGACCCGGTGGCAGTCAAGTTGCAATTGTAGTTTTCTGGCCAGAGATACCGGGGGAGATGAAAGACCCCCCAATCATCCCATTAACACTTGTATTACCCCCGGAGGGACAAACGAAAAGGATTTATTAAGGTAAACAAGTTACTCAGTACTGCTTTAACTTTGTTGGGAACGGAAATTCACCAGGTCGTCTCCATGGCGATGTTGCAGGTGTAGTCAAAACATGAGGTTTGTACCGAGCCCTCATTCGGATGCGCATTAGGAGCATGTTTGGTACGGGATGGTTGTTTACGGTGACGTTTCAAAACCTGGAATGTACCCAAGCAGGGATTTAATTGCTTTTAAGACCTTGATTTCTGACACGACCATTTTGAAAACCCACCTTTTACAACCTGGAATACCATGTTTATAAAGTGATTGACAAGAACTCAGCACGAGTGTCGAAAAAAACAAAACCCAACCCTTCAACCACAACGGCCGCCTGTAAGCTGTCCCCGGGAAGCGTGGCAGTAAAAGAAAACACAAGTATGTCTGTGGAAGCACTACGTCTCACTAGGGTCCTCTCGTGCGTCATCGAGGGGCTGCAGGAACACCATATCGTTTTCCCCTAACACTCTGCCTCTTCTCTTCCGTAACAGCCTCGCACGCCCACAGGTGTGACTTGGTGCTCCTGGAGGTGTTCTCGGATAAACATCTGATGGCTTCAAAAACAATGGCAGGCAGGAAGATGAAGAGCGAACATAACAGGCCGGCAGGGAACAGGGTATTGTATTGTTGCTACTCAAATAAAAACTACTGGGAGATATTGTACTTTATTAGCACAAGTGGAATGGTATAAATTGCTTCAAATTAAAGTTACGCAACAAGTCATTTAGAGATCAATTGAACAAAAAAAATCCAATCTGAATGTTTCATAAAAGGTTAGCACACTAAACTCCAAAAAATTGCAAGACTATGTTACGCACATTCAGTCCCGAGATGTTCCACGGTGTTATGTTCTTGATGTGAGGCCAGCAGTCTCCTATAGCACAGTGATCTTTTTAAATGCCATCAGTACAGGCCCAGTTGTTCAGACAGCGACCTCATGGGGTTATGATTGAAGTCCGTGGAGCTCTTGATCATTACATGTAACATAATCCTCTGGAAGAAAATCACTTTCCCCCGTGCCTTTGGTCTACCTCTCAATCAAGCAATCAAACTTCATTTATAAAGCGCTTTTTATACCGAAACATTTAAAACAATTCGCCCAGCATTATATATATATAAACACCTCCAAAGGTGGTAGAGAATGACCGAGCCAAGATCCTGTGGGACTTCCAGATACAGACGGACAGAATAGTAATGGCGAACCAACCGGACATTGTGGTGGTGGACAAAGAGCAGAGGAAAGCCGTGGTGGTTGACATAGCAATACCAAGCGACTTCAACATCAGGAAAAAGGAACACGAGAAACTAGAGAAATACCAGGGGCTCAGAGAAGAGCTAGAGAAGGCTTGGAGAGTGAAGGCATCAGTGGAGACCCGAGCTTGGAGGAAAAAGAGACCGCCCGTGGAGGGTGAGGAAGAGTTTTATATATATATATACACTCACCTAAAGGATTATTAGGAACACCTGTTCAATTTCACATTAATGCAATTATCTAAACAAACAATCACATGGCAGTTGCTTCAATGCATTTAGGGGTGTGGTCCTGGTCAAGACAATCTCCTGAACTCCAAACTGAATTTCAGAATGGGAAAGAAAGGTGATTTAAGCAATTTTGAGCGTGGCATGGTTGTTGGTGCCAGACGGGCCGGTCTGAGTATTTCACAATCTGCTCAGTTACTGGGATTTTCACGCACAACCATTTCTAGGGTTTACAAAGAATGGTGTGAAAAGGGAAAAACATCCAGTATGCGGCGGTCCTGTGGGCAAAAATGCCTTGTTGATGCTAGAGGTCAGAGGAGAATGGACCGACTGATTCAAGCTGATAGAAGAGCGACTTTGACTGAAATAACCACTCGTTACAACCGAGGTATGGAGCAAAGCATTTGTGAAGCCACAACACGCACAACCTTGAGGCGGATGGACTACAACAGCAGAAGACCCCACCGGGTACCACTCATCTCCACTACAAATAGGAAAAAGAGGCTACAATTTGCACGAGCTCACTAAAATTGGACAGTTGAAGACTGGAAAAATGTTGCCTGGTCTGATGAGTCTCGATTTCTGTTGAGACATTCAGATGGTAGAGTCAGAATTTGGCGTAAACAGAATGAGAACATGGATCCATCATGCCTTGTTACCACTGTGCAGGCTGGTGGTGGTGGTGTAATGGTGTGGGGGATGTTTTCTTGGCACACTTTAGTGCCAATTGGGCATCGTTTAAATGCCACGGACTACCTGAGCATTGTTTCTGACCATGTCCATCCCTTTATGACCACCATGTACCCATCCTCTGATGGCTACTTCCAGCAGGATAATGCACCATGTCACAAAGCTCGAATCATTTCAAATTGGTTTCTTGAACATGACAATGAGTTCACTGTACTACAATGGCCCCCACAGTCACCAGATCTCAACCCAATAGAGCATCTTTGGGATGTGGTGGAACGGGAGCTTCGTGCCCTGGATGTGCATCCCACAAATCTCCATCAACTGCAAGATGCTATCCTATCAATAGGGGCCAACATTTCTAAAGAATGCTTTCAGCACCTTGTTGAATCAATGCCACGTAGAATTAAGGCAGTTCTGAAGGCGAAAGGGGGTCAAACACAGTATTAGTATGGTGTTCCTAATAATCCTTTAGGTGAGTGTATATATATATATATATATATATATATATATATATATAATGCTTACCATTCTGTCCGTCTGTATCTGGAAGTCCCACAGGATCTTGGCTCGGTCATTCTCTACCACCTTTGGAGGTGTTTCCCACTTTGACCTTGGGGTTTCCTCTGTGCTGTCCTTCAGGCCAGCTCTGTCTAGCCATTGCATTGGTAGGATCTCTTGATATCCACCACTTCAGTTATGTTTCAGTGAACTCCATTCTCGCATCTTGCCCATTTCCAGAGATTCCCACCCAGGTTTTTAACCTCTCTAGTAAGATCCCGTGGTCCACTGTGTCAAACGCAGCAGGTCCAGCAGAACTAAAACTGTGACCTTGCCTGCATCTGTATGTAGCCTGATGTCATTTGTCACCTTGATCAAGGCTGTCTCAGTATTATGGTCTTGTCTAAAGCCCGACTAGAACACATCAAAAACATTAAGAAAGTCTGTAAACTGGCTGTAGACCACTTTCCCCAAGACTTTACCTATAAATGGGAGATTTTACATAGGTTGATCATTATTTATTTCTGTCGCATCAAGACCACTCTTCTCCAGCAGTGGCTTGATGACAGCTGTTTTTAGGGCCTTTGGAAAAGCTCCAGTCTGGAGTGAGGTGTTAACTAAACGCGTGAGTTGCTCAGCACAGACTTTAAGAATCTAGTTGGTAGTTCATCCAGGCAGCATGTACTTGAGCTCAGACCAGAGATAACATCCTCCACTATGTCATTAGTGACCGGTGTAAAATGTGTCAGCTCTAGTTCTACTATGGTTGCAGTGTTACCATTTGTATTGCCATGATTGCCGGCGACGGTATACTGTATATAATTTACCAGTGAGTACATCGTGATCTGTGGTTTCTGACAGCTGAAAGTACATGTGACTTCTGTGTATTCTGACACTATGTCCTTGGGCCAGAGACTTCACCAACCGAGGGCCGAAAAATATGAAAAGTGTGATTAACCACAATAGACCGAAGCAAAGTTACGAGTCATACACTGTAGGTACAATATGTCACAACGCTCCTCCTACATAGAAGTTGGATGGAAGAAAGTTTTGAAGTGTTTTTCAGTGACGACACAAGAAGCAGTTGATTATCCCAATTAAAATGTTTCAATCAGCAAAGAAGAAAGAGAGGGGTAGAAAGAGAGAGAGAGAGAGAGAGAGAGAGTGGAAGAATGAGAGAGAGGGAGAGGGGGCGGACAGATAGACAGAGCACATGTCTGAGCGGGGCCAGCCCTGTCTTTGCTGCGTCTCAAGTGTCTCAGACAAACAGATGCCAGTTGGGCCACGTCACCTCAGGCTCTATGCTGCAAATGCTACGGGGCAAAGCAACACACTTCAAGACACACACATAAGCCCCCGCTGAAACTACAGTGGCATAGCTTTCACTCATGTATTATACTCTACTACAAGAAAAATGGCAGACTCACCCCATGTAATATACCATCTTTTTGTTCACTTTGTTTTTTAAACAAGGTTAAAGGTCCTATCGTGCAAAATTGACTTTTTGGACTTTTTAACCATGTTGTTATGCTATTTCCTTCTCAAAAACACCCTCAGAGCGGTTTTTGAGAAGCTGCTCCGCCCTCTCCTGGAAAACGACTGACTTGTGACACTCTGACGTATTTTACGTCACAGTGTCAAATAGGAAGGGCCAGACCTCTGTAATGTAATGCCTTATGGCCTGATTTTAATTTATAAAACAGCTTTTTCATTATTTCTGTTGTAAGAAATAAAAATATAAAAATACAAATAATAAAAAGAAATTAAGGCGAGACACGGCAGGTGAAAGTATTGATTTTTCACGCAGTGGTCGAAGTGGAGATTTTTATCTATTTCCCTCCCTTTACGAGTTTAAAAATGACAAAACTCACCCCGCATGATGCTTATTTTATACGCGGAGGTAACCCGGAAGTAGCAGCTGCGGCACGTCGAAAGACCGTCTTTCCCGCGGGTATTCATTCACAAATATTGACAGATTTTACAACCATGTGTCCTGTGAAGGGTCCCCGTGATGATCCTATCACCCAAATATGGTATTTTTCCTCCTACAAGACGCCTGGTGCTGAAGAGCCAAAGAAGGTTCCGCGCACTCGCTACAAAACTTCAGGGCTTGTTTTCTCTGAATGAGAGAAGGCCCCACTCGGGCAGCGGGTGAGCCCTTATAGTCGCTCATACAGACTCCAAACTTTACAGTCTTGGACCTAACAAAAGTTTTTTTCAGAGGGATTTTTTAATATCTAATTCCTAGCCTGATTTATTCAACTCTGACCCCAAAAAAACAGGCGGAATTTGAGTTTTTACAGATTTTTTCACTTATGATTAGTTAATTGAAAAACTAAACAATATATCCAAAATCCCCTCTGAAAATGGCTCAATCCATTATTTTTATTTCAGTGCCCAAAATATAGGCAATTTTGGCCATTTTCATGCACAAAATGTCTTATTTTTATATGAAAACATAAAATGACAAAAAAAATGCAATCCATTTTTTCTCTCATATTTATATCAGTAATGTTCAGCAAAAGTTTCAAATTGATATCTCTACATTTGTTTTTTCCCCCTATTCACCTGCAGTGTCTCGCCTTAAAAAAAGGAAGTCCCCGACGCGTCTGTGCTGTTGTGGGAGAGTAAACAAACGCACCCCCGGAGGATCGGAACAGAAGTCATGTTTGTGAATACAGAGGAACAGGACTATTTAACCTTCCTAAAGAACAGTGCACTCGCTAGAAGTTGGAATTTCTTTCTAGGGGATTCAGCTAGCTACTATATCAACCAACCTGATGGATGCTTGGTGAACCTTGGCCAGAATCAAAGTGGATTAACTTTTATAACCAACACGAGTGCCATAACATAAACACCCGATGATGGGGAGCCAGGCTGAGCGGTGAGTCAATCGAAACGCGTGTTAGCCATTTATGAAACTGTGTTGAACATGTCAACTCCTTATAACTGCATTATGTGAAGTAACTTCACTTTTTGCAGCAATATTTATATTTATAATACTGTAAATGTGGAATGAGCGGAGACAGGGGCGGAGTTAACTGAATCGAAGTGTCTTGTCTTCCGGGTTTGGAAAATATCCCCAGAAAATACTTATATTTCAAATGAGTACTCCATAGTGATAGAGGTACAATATATCATATAAATGCCTATACTTTACTTTGGAATGACTAAAATAGCATGATACAGATCCTTTAAAAGCTCTTCAGGGGACAGGTGTTTGTGAACTACCATTGGCGAAAACGCTATGATACTAGGGTCAGATTACTCTCATAGATTATCTAGGTTTGTGTGTCTGTTCCTATCAAATAAATAAATAGTCAACTGTAAATAAAGACTGCAGAATGTAACAATAGGACTGAAATTATCAGAAGTTTGCAAATGATAAGAGGCCACAGTAGATATCGAATGAGATTAAGAAAGTGAAATAAACTGACCTTTGTTGACTACTACTGTTTTAATTGTATAATGTAAGGTAACTTTTATTGATGTAAACACATGTATACAAATCTAGGCATACACGCGATTGCTTCTGCCTGTTTTTCCCTCACATAAACAGGTTTTATGTAAAAAAAAAAAAAAAAAAACTAATAAAGAAAATTATTATTTTATTTGACTGAAACAAACTGAACTGATTCATTACAACTACTTCTGCTAATAATAATAATAATAATAATAATAATAATAATAATGCATACTCGGTGGTGGTAAGCTACTACTGTTGCCACAGCTGCCATGGGGTAGGCTGATGGAAGCGAGGCAACCAGTCTGCGCCATCGGCCCCTCTTACCACCACCAACCACTAACTCACTCACTACGTTCATCCAGGCTTACCAAACGGTCTCCCAAGTATCGACCAGGCCCTTCCCTGCTGAGCTTTCGAGATCTGACGGGATCGGGCAGAGCAAAGGCGGTATGGCCTATACAAATGCTATGCAATACAACTTTTTTTACACTAATGTGCAATTATTACTGTAAGCTCTATCTGCACCCATGACTAATTAATGTTCAATAAACTCCAACTGATTCTGAGTATTTCAAATGTTTTATATGGCACCCCACCACAGATTGGAGTAACCACGTTCCCTTTTCAGGCTCATTAGGCTCACTTTCTCCTCCAAATATAAAACAAAGTTTAAAACAAATCAATTTTGTTTTCTAACTTTCACACAGAATATCTTTTTCCAGAATGCAAGGACAGGATCTCAACCTTTGGGTCAACAAGCAGATGGTAGTGTTTCTATTTATGTAGAGACAACATATCAAGCAATATAAATGGAACAGCAGCTAATAAGAGAAAATTCCAAAAAGTAATGCTCTGTGAATCTGGTCTGGATTTGTGAAGGAGGCTGTCGTCACTGTACAGAAATGGAGGTCAAAGGTTCAATTTCCCTCTCCATCAGCTTTCTCTAGCACAAATCAAAACAACATAAATTGTAGCGTCATAAAGTGGACACAGCATTAGTGGCTATGGAGCTGTCCACTGTGTGAACTCTGCATCACCGCTCAGCCTTTAAGACCCTTTGTCATCCAAACATAATCCTACATCGACACCTCCAGCTGAGCCCAGGACCTGATTGAGTTAAAGAGGAAATATACGGGCCATAAATAAGAAAATAAGACTCGAAACTGTCACACTGTCACCCATAAATCAACACAGCAGACTGGAGGCAAATACTGTGAAATGCTGGGAGCTTATCTCTCATCAAGCATTAACCGTGGCTCTGGGAACAGCAGCCTTGAACGCAGATGAAGGAGGCTTTAAAAAACACTGTTGTTGTTCTTATGTGTTTTGTCAAACCCTCTTATATATTATATAACAACCTGGTTCCATGAAAAACACGCACTTTGCTCTCCACTGTATGGATGTAAATGGCAAAATTGGACGCCATGTCTCTATCTCCTGTGGAACATACAGTACTGTATCGTTGTGCAGCTATAACTGGTGAAATGCATGATCCAAGACTGAACTGAAACATTCATCTCCACTTGTCGATGTGACGGGAGCATATTCCCAAAGTGTTCTGAGAGCTGTTTTTACATAACCGTTGTAAAAGCTTCATGTGTCACTGTTTGCCCATATCAGTGGCCCAGAGAGGACCGAGGCGGTGGGGTTGTTATGTTAAGATAAGTTTACAACAGCGTGGTTTCTGCTCCTCGCATGCAAATTCAAGCTGAAACGAATTATTGCCTTGCATTTGAGAAATGGCTCCAACATGTGATCTCGAGCTTGTATCAATTTTGGGAACTAAATCTGCGGTGATTTGGGACGACATATGATAATCCTGTATGTAAAACCAAGGTATTATAGAAGAAATACGTCATTTGTATTCTTCCACGCTAGATATACTTGCTGTAAATTAACATTATGTGCAGTCTACTCCACAGTCCACACTCAGACACGCTGCTAGCCTGGTGAGACCAGAATGATTCCCCTCTATATTTTTCTATACAGAGGGGGATCAGTCTGGAACCCCATTGGCGGCATCAGAAAAATCAAAATGATCCCGTGCAATTAGATTAGTTCATTTGCGTCATGTTCACATACAACGTCACTCACGGGACGCGGAAGTCCCCTCGATACCAATATACGAATGGCGAACGAGAGAGAGAAAGAGCATGTCTCCAATCGACGGTAAATTACCAAATACACATGATGCTGCTGATGCTGCTGCAGCCTGTGAGCTACTGTGGCAGGTTACAAAACATGTCTAATTATCTTACTGCCACATTATGTAATCCTTGTATACTGTACCTATGATTGCCTAATCGCAAAAATTGTTTTAAAGCTGCCCTAAGCAATGTCTTTTTGAATCTTTTTCATCAGTAGGTGGAGTAGTGAACCCTGCTCTAAGCCTGCATTAGAGCAGTGCACATCCTGATTAAGTTTACCATGGTATGTTTTCTGACAAGGGGTTGGGGAGGATCGGGGCAGTCGCACCAGTGCGAATCTGGTAAAATGTTTAGTCGCACAAGTTACATTTTTACAGTAGGTGCTTTTGAACCCTGGTAGCTGAGTAGTTTTAAGTAATTATATTAGTCTAAATGCTTCTCTAAACACTTTTTTTTGTATGGATTTACTGTGTGTAATTTCAATCCAATAGCCTGTACTTGACAACAAAAGTGTTTTACACAACGGCACATTTACAGACTTCCACATCATGTTCATCTGTCTGTGTACAATAATAAACTAAATAAAACTTGAACTATTGAAACATTGCAGGCATTTGACCTTGTAAACCAAACCACATACAGTGCCTTGCGAAAGTACTACACCTCTAACCTTTGCACATTTTGTCATGTTTACGACCCTAAACATAAAGATTTTATCTTGAATGTTTTATTGAAAGTTCACACACAAGTAACAGACAACTGTGAAGTGAAAGCAAAATGATACATGATTCTGTTATTTTACAAAAAATAGAAAAGTGGAAAGTGGGGCGTGCATAAGTATTTATACAGCATGACTTAATACTTTGTGGAACCCCCTTTTGCTGCAATAACAGCAGAAAGTCTTCTGGGGTATGACTACAAGGTTTGCACATCTAGAGACTGACATTTTAGTCCATTCCTCTTTACAAAGCAACTCGCTCTGTCAAATTAGAAGGAGAGCGTTTGTGAACAGCAGTTTTCAGGTCTTTCCACAGATTTTCAATAGGATTTTGGTCAGGACTTTGACTGGGCCATTCTAACACATTAATATGTTTGTTTTTAAACTATTCCATTGTAGATTTAGCTTTGTGTTTAGGGTCATTGTCCTGCTGGAAGGTGAATCTCCGCCCCAGCTTCAATTCTCTTGCTGATTCCAGCAGGTTTTCCTCCAAAATGTCCCTGTATTTGGCTCCATCCATCTTCCCAACTATTTTTACAATCTTCCCAGTCCCCGCTGAGGAAAAGCAGCCCCATAGCATGATGCTCCCCCCACCATATTTGACACTGGGGATGGTGCACTCAGGACGATGAGCAGTGTTAGGTTTGTTCCATATATAACGTTTTGCATTTGGGCAAAAAAGTTACATTTTTGTCTCATCTGACCAAAGCACCTTCTTCCACATGGTAGCTGTGTCCTCCATATGACTTCTAGCAAACGTCAAACAGGATTTCTTATGGCCTCCTTTCAATAATGGCTTTCTTCTTGCCACTCATCCATGAAGGCCAGATTTGTGTAGAGTACGACTTATAGTTGTCCCATGTACAGATTCCCCCAGCTCAGCGGCAGTACGTCGCAGCTCCTCCAGAATTATCTTAGGGCACTTGGTTGCATTTCTGACCAGTGCTCTCCTTGTTCGGTCTGTTAGTTTAGGTGGACGGTTGTGTCTTGGTAAGTTCGCAGTGGTGCTATACTCTTTCCATTTCTGAATGATGGATTGAACAGTGCTCCGTGAGATGTTCAAATCTTCGGAAATCTTTGTATAACTTAACGCTGCTTTAAACTTCTCCACAACTTTATCCCTGACCTCTCTGGTGTGCTCCATGATGTTGCTTAGTGACCAATACACTCTGACCATAGCTCTGAGGCCCTCACAGAACAGCTGGAATTATACTGAGAGTAGATTACACACAGGTGGCCTCTATTTAATGGTTAGGGCAAGGTGTGAACATTCTGCAGTCATTAGGAATGTTATAAAGGCAATTTAATGCACCCCAAAAATGCTGTATGAATACTTGTGCACGCCCCACTTTTCACTTTTCTATTTTTTGAAAAATAACAGAATCATGTATCATTTTGCTTTCACTTCACAGTTGTCTGTTACTTGTGTGTGAACTTTCAGTAAAAAAATCAAAATAAAATCTTTATATTTAGGGTTGTAAACATTAGTACTTTCGCAAGGCACTGTAACCCCCTTTTCCACCTTAGCTCCCCGGGAACATGACTGCCCTGGTTCCTCAGACGGCTTAAAATACAGCTGGCATCGCGAGTAAACAATGAGTCAGTGCATTGTTCTACTGAACCACAAAACAATCAAAGTGAATCTAATGTTTTGTTTTTTTATCTATTTAAGCAAACAGTCAGAGGACACTGTAAAACACAGCCATTCGCCATCATTTTTTATCGGCATTTACAATAACATTTTACTACATGTCTTTGGCCGAAAGCTCATATGCTACGCTTTATGTCCGACCAATCTGGGCTGCTATAACATGTCAGACAGATGGATTAATAATGTACAGTAGTCTATAATGTACTATTGTGTGGCAGCTTGTTCAAATAAAGTGACAAATGATTTCCTGCTCTAACAACTATAAGCAAGACATGATTGGTATTGAACTTGATTGAAATTGATCAGAGTAAGTCTTATGAAGGTGTCCAGACTTTCTTGACCAAAGAAAAGAGCACCATGGGCTATTTTAATCGTTCGCACATGGAACACTTGGAAAAGGTTGGCAGTTTTATATCAGTTTTCCAACACGAGACACATACTTCCTATTGTCCATAATTGCCCACAGTAATGTCTGATTGCAACAGGAAAGACATCCTGGGGAGCAGTGGGATCAACTATGAGTATTTGTTCCTCTATAATCAAGGAAGACTGTTGTTGCTTGGAACAGTTGTCATTCTATTGCTCAAATTTACAAATTAAGAATTAGGGTAGGCAACTTATGGATCTGTTGAGAGGGACCCTCCCAACGGGCTCAAAACCTTGTCTTTTAATGCACCACTCAGCATAGGAACATCATCTACAAAATCAGCTGTTAGGGCAGCTGGGTGGGGGTTTGTTGGTGGGGAGCTACTGCCCTCTTCAACTGGCCCGCTCTACACCCTGGCTTTTTAATGCACCACACTATGCAGGGCTTACATCATACTTCACACATAACTCAATTAAATAAATATGTAATAGTAGTAGTAGTAGTAGTAGTAGTAGTAGTAGTAGTAGTAGTAGTAGTAGTAGTAGTAGTAGTAGTAGTAATAATAATAATAAAACTCAAATTAAAATTATATTGAGGATGGTAATGACAGCTGGAAAGTAGCAAGATCTCGGAGTATAATCAGTATTAATGCTTTGTAATGCATTACACTATGTAGGGCTTTCATAATACATTATACATGAAGAAAAAAAAAGAGGAAATTGTACACAAATTGATATTATACTGAGGATGGTAATGACAATTGGGAAGTAGCAAGATCACAAAGTATAATTATGTACTGAATAGTAACGTGCCTTTATAACATAAAAATAGTGGCTTCCGGTAATGTTACCAAGGTTTGGCATTGGTAACATGCTGAAATATATTATATTAAGGGTTGCCTTTTGACACTTGCTTTGTACTAAACATCGTACATGAAACGAGATCATGGTTGTCGTTGTGCTTCGTTTCTGTTATCTATATGAACATTTCAAACAATGCTTTGTAATTTGGTCTGTGTTAGAAAAAACGCTTTGAAGTGTAACTGGTTCTCCTTTGACATTGATGAAAATCAAAATATGATGCTGCTAATTGTATGATTGATGATGTAATTGCAATAGGATAAAGTTATTATTATAGTTCTGTCATGTAATGTCTTTATGTAGATGCTATATTGTAAATGTTGTATTGATTTGGGGGTTGGCGCTTATAAGTTCTTGCTTCAGCCCACTCCTTTTGAGCAGAATGTTTACTGCGTAAATAAACTAATAAACTAAACTAAACTAAACTAAACCTAAAAAAAAAACTGCAGACAAAAAGCAAAAACTCAATTACTAATGAATCACAATCAGTGGCGCCTCCAGAAATTGTTCATAGTGGTGGCCAGATGGGGCCACTTAAAATCTTGGGGTGGCAAACCAAAACTATCAGCCATAATTTCACAATTGTATTTACTGTTGTAGTAAACTGGCCTGTAGAAAAGTATCAGAAAGACTTAAGGAAACGTCTACTGCTATACTTTGTTTTGTTTTTTTATATTTAATGTTACTAATGATCCAATAACATTCATAACTGATACTACAGTACTACAATTAACACTGGCCAGTGGGGTGGCCAATGGGGTGGCCAGGAGTCGGCCAGGGGTGGCCACGGCCACCCCTGGCCACCCCCTGGTGGCGCCACTGATCACAATTCAATCAATTTCCACAATTTGAAATTCAGCGATGTACCAGGAACAATCCATTTGCCATTTGTTTTAGTGTATCTCGCTCTGTTTAGCTGCATTAACGTTCCGTTTAGGCCTCCACTCGCTGGCTCTCGTTCCCTGCTCGTGTCTGTAGTGTCCTCTGTAATTAAGTACCGACACTTTGACAGCCGTAACAGCACTTAACCAGATGTACCACTCCCCATTATGTACATTTATACAACATGAGAACATGGGGCCATAATTATCGAGAAAGTAAAGGCAAACTCTCTTCACATCTAAGGATATTGAGAAAGTAAAGGCAAACTCTTTTAACGTCCAGAGATATCGAGAAAGTAAAGGCAAACTCTCTTAACATCTAAGGATATTGAGAAAGTAAAGGCAAACTCTTTTAATGTCCAGAGATATCGAGAAAGTAAAGGCAAACTCTCTTCACATCTAAGGATAACGAGAAAGTAAAGGCAAACTCTCTTCACATCTAAGGATAACGAGAAGGTAAAGGCAAACTCTCTTCACATCTAAGGATAACGAGAAAGTAACTGCAAACTCTCTTCACATCTAAGGATATCGAGAAAGTAAAGGCAAACTCTCTTAACGTCCAGAGATATCGAGAAAGTAAAGGCAAACTCTCTTCACATCTAAGGATATCGAGAAAGTAAAGGCAAACTCTTTTAACGTCCAGAGATATCGAGAAAGTAAAGGCAAACTCTCTTCATGTGTAAGGATATCGAGAAGGTAAAGGCAAACTCTCTTCATTTGTAAGGATATCGAGAAGGTAAAGGCAAACTCTCTTAACGTCCAGAGATATCGAGAAGGTAAAGGCAAACTCTCTTCACATCTAAGGATATCGAGAAAGTAAAGGCAAACTCTTTTAACGTCCAGAGATATCGAGAAAGTAAAGGCAAACTCTCTTCATGTGTAAGGATATCGAGAAGGTAAAGGCAAACTCTCTTCATTTGTAAGGATATCGAGAAGGTAAAGGCAAACTCTCTTAACGTCCAGAGATATCGAGAAGGTAAAGGCAAACTCTCTTCATTTGTAAGGATATCGAGAAGGTAAAGGCAAACTCTTTTAACGTCCAGAGATATCGAGAAGTAAAGGCAAATCTCTTCATTTGTAAGGATATCGAGAAAGTAAAGGCAAACTCTCTTAACGTCTAAGGATATCGAGAAAGTAAAGGCAAACTCTCTTCATTTGTAAGGATATCGAGAAAGTAAAGGCAAACTCTTTTAACGTCCAGAGATATCGAGAAGGTAAAGGCAAACTCTCTTCATTTGTAAGGATATAGAGAAGTAAAGGCAAACTCTCTTAACGTCTAAGGATATCGAGAAAGTAAAGGCAAACTGTTCACGTCTAAGGATATCGAGAAGGTAAAGGCAAACTCTCTTAACGTCTAAGGATATCGAGAAAGTAAAGGCAAACTGTTCACGTCTAAGGATATCGAGAAAGTAAAGGCAAACTCTCTTCATTTGTAAGGATATCGAGAAGGTAAAGCAAACTCTTTTAACGTCCAGAGATATCGAGAAGGTAAAGGCAAACTCTCTTCATTGTAAGGATATAGAGAAAGTAATGCTGCGTTTACACATAACGACGACGAGTCACGAATGCCACGAATCCATATTCGTGGCCGAGGATCACGAATGTGATGATTCGGGGTAGAGGTTTCACGCACCGCCACAAATTGTTGCGACCTGTTACTACGCGTTACGATTAATGGCACGAATTATTACGCACGGTCACGAACATGCGTCCCGCTCTGCTGCGGGCTGTGACGCTCTGTTGCGTGGTGTTGCGTGGTATTGCGAGGTGTTGCGGTCTGTTACGGGTCATTGGGAATTGTCGAGTTCTGTCAGAAATCTGTCAAGAATCGGGCGAATGTGGACAAACCGCCAGCCGCACACACCGGGTTGGAGGCGGAGCAGAGGCGTCTTGGTCCGCCGTGCTCTCACCTGCCTCATTGGGCTCTTGCCAAATCGGGTTAAGCAAAAGCAAAGACCAGCTGAGCGTCGGGACTGTCCATATACTGTAGAATAGCAAACGTTTTTCACAGTCTATGAAAAACTGAACTTAGATCAAACCCAAACTAAGTCATATGCTCCTGTCAAACGCGGAATCTATCAAGACAAACTATAGCAATAAACACACGCGCTTTATGTCAAATGAGTCTGTGCAACAGCGGCACATTCAGCCAGACTTTACTCCACATTAAGCATAAAAACACTACACTCACTGCGCACTCGATCTTCTGGGGATCTGTCGTAGAACTCTTCACCTCTTTATCCATGATTCTCACTCATCTGGTTGATCATTAGCTCCATTTGGCAAAACTTCTTTTGCATAATCCAGAACAACAGGCCTGTCTCCACCTGCCCTACGCCCATCACCGCTTGTTTTACATGTCTAAAGTTGTAAATAAGTCTTAACACTTATCCATGTTATAGCTGCTGTAACCACGCGTTGTTGTTTGGGTCAGTGCGTATGGCAGCGTGGGAGATGCATTCAGGGACAGTAAACAGTGCGGGAAAGGCGCACTTCTTACTGTCCCTTTTCTTTTTTCCACAAACGCGCGGAAAATCGGGACAAATATATAACAGTCGGGTTCTCCAGCGGGGCGGCTATAGGGGTGGCAGGGATTGGCTCCCAAACATTAGGAGGAACGACTACAGGAAGAAAAGCCCGCGTAACAACTTCAGCACCTGAGGAGCGGCAGGAGCAGGTGCTGTCCCGGGCCTGGAGCGCGGACTGGCCGACTTTGTGGGACTTTTCTTTGGCATAGTGCAGGTACGAACATTAACTTTTCGGCGTAGCGTGTGTTTCTATCAATTCTGAGCGTGAAAACAGTGATTCTGCACTACGAATGCTTTACGAATGCTTTACGAATGCTCTCACGCTGAATTACGAAGCGCCACTACGCATCACGAAAGGACACGCTCTGTTACGAACTCCACGAACAGAGGGTGAATCGTGACATTCGTGGAAGATTTTTGACAGCCAAAAACTTTCTCCACGAACATCACGAATGTCACGAGCTGATGCGCTCTGTTAAGAATCCCATCAAGATGCGTTAAGTCAAGTCACGAACGTCACGAATGACGGAAAAATGCCATTCGTAACGCATCGTGCTTATGTGTAAACGCAGCATAAAGGCAAACTCTCTTAACGTCTAAGGATATCGAGAAAGTAAAGGCAAACTCTTCATGTCTAAGGATATCGAGAAGGTAAAGGCAAACTCTTCATGTCTAAGGATATCGAGAAGGTAAAGGCAAACTCTTCATGTCTAAGGATATCGAGAAGGTAAAGGCAAACTCTTCATGTCTAAGGATATCGAGAAGGTAAAGGCAAACTCTTCACGTCTAAGGATATCGAGAAAGTAAAGGCAAACTCTTCACGTCTAAGGATATCGAGAAAGTAAAGGCTAACTCTCTTAACGTCTAAGGATATTTTGAGCGATTGTTCAGTAAACAGCTGTCAAAGGTTATTTTGGAAACAAATGCATTGATGTCACACTAGTATCAGTTTATACTGTATGTGTTTTAAAACCTGTTTGTACATTGAATGAAAAACTCACAAAGAATGCAAAGGTTTCTCTTTTTAGCCGCACACAGTCCATAAGCGGACGCCACCATCAGTGTAAAACACACTGTATGCGCTGTCATTAATGAAACAGGACGCATCTGACAGCAGCGTGACACAGACATGAAAAGCTCAATGAGATGTCTCACTCCCACAAACACAAACTGACAAGTGGACGCCAACATCACTGCGACAGAAGTGAGATGCTGAGCAGCTGGGGGAAACATACAGTAAACATCTTTATATCACAGCACGCCTGTTTTTCAGAGATATACAGAGACCAAGCAGATAACATTTACCAGTGAAGATCCCCAACAGGTTAAGTCTTTACCATTTTGCTTACTATGTGAGTAAGATCAGATCCAACTAGGTATGTTTTTAAGAAGTTGAAGCATAGTCGAGAGTGTACTTCCTACCATGTCTCTACTGGCAACTCTCTTGACCAACTACTGCTCACGCCATTCAAATAAATACACTCTCTCCAACCTTCTTTTACACCATAACGCAGCAGCAGTGTTCGCTTCTCTTGACTGGCACTTGTCAGTATCATCGGTGCTGCCCCCTCTCACGTATCAAAGCCACTAACTTAGTTCGCTCAGTGTCTGTTTGACACCTGTGTTTTCTCCCCTCCTGTAATTCATTGTCATTTACGATTCTGTACCGGCCACTCCCTCTCATTAAGTCTCATTTGTTTCCCAATGAGCTGAGGGTCCACTTTATTAGCTGGGATAATAATACACACATTATACACATAAACATAACACACAAAGAAAAAAACAGAGCTTGTGGGCTCAAACTTGAACAAATATTCCCAAGTTTCGGCACATGGATTTTATTTTCAAGCCCACCTATGACTCACACATGTAATCCCACCATCCTGAACAGTGCTTTTGTCTATCTATATAAAAATGTCCCCACGCCCCTTGCTGCTACAGGCCGTGCTGACTCGACCAAAGCAGAGCTAGCGCATGTGTCAGGGAGCGGCGACAGATGGACGAGGAGACAGCCCTGTGAGGCGTGTGCTGGTCAAAAACACTCTCCGGCCAGTGATTCATGCGAGAAACGGTGGCGCACTGAATATGAGAGTGCTAAATGTCAGCTGTTGCTTGTTTCACACTGTAATGACACTAAATGGGAATCGGTGGCGCATATGGATGGAATGAGTCAGTCTCGCGTAGAGCCAGACAGGCAAAGGTTCATTAGAATGGAGTTATTAGATCATTCAATGGTTTTATAGCCAAAATGCCAGGGTTTAAAAGGAGGTTGAGTTATGAGACAGTGTAGCTTTCACTTGCCTCTTCGCGCAGCTCAAGCCTTCAGATCGTACATGGACACAAAATGATGAAATATGAGAAGCACTGCCCACAGCAACAAAATATTGATCATTCATATCAAGTGATCTGGGCTATCTATGCCTATTGGCTCTACATTCTCTCCTCATACAAATGAATGGTGAAGAAAGTCCTTATACAAACATGGCATGTGGACATTCTTGCCGTTTACTTAAAGAGGGGGTATTATGCTTTTTTCAATCACATAGCACCAGTGTACAGCATACTACAATGATGACGTAACCTTCTGTTGGTCATATGCAGTAAATTAAAATAACTGCCTTGAATAAAATTGCTCTCTCAAAATGGCTGTACTGAACGTCTTGAAATAGGCCTCTGTCTCTTTAAGAAGCTTTCCGACACGCCCCCTTCAGCACACTGCTGTGGCATCTAAACAACACTACTGTGCGGGGAGGGGCTCTGCTGAGCTGAGGAGCAGTGGTTGGTGGCTTGGCTGGTGACAAAAGGTCCAGTGGCGTCTCCAGGAGGTGGGGCCGTTCTTAGGAGGACTGAGGCATAGCTACACCTAAAATGGCTGCCGTCTAAGTTTTTACTGATTACTCAAAAATATGTGAATGAGCCAAGGCAACACTCCAGGCATGTGTGTAATGAGGGAATGACATAATAACATGATATAAAGCTTGAAAAAGTCGATTTTACATAATACCCCCTTTAAGTTATGTGGTTTCTCCATCATTAAAGGGAAGTAAATGTATTACAAATTTCTTAAAATATGCAAAATCGATGACCGGGTCTTGCAGTTTGATGTGAAGTAAATAATAACATATTATTTTTTGTAAAGTCCCTCCTTTTCCGGATCTCAGCAACTAATCAGAGTCTAGTATCCTCCCGCGTGGACCAATGAGACGAGCTTCTCCTGTGAACCAGCCTGTCGGGTCCAATCAGGAGGGGAGGGGGTGGAGCCTGATCATTTACTTTTGAAAATTCTGTTCCTGCTCTCCTCATTTTCAAACAAAGAAGTACTTTCTGGTTAAAGAGGAATTTGATTGTTCACTTTGATTTGATTGTTCACTATCTCTCCTCGCTTTGCAAACTTACAGAGTATCACTTTAACTCAATACAATAGGAGGTCTACAGGCCACTATGTGCATTATCTTAAATAGCATTTTTTTCTTGCTTACACACTAATTATCTGAAGTAAAATCTTGAAAAGTCTGTACATTCAGTTATGACTTTTAACCAGGCTTCAGTGAACACAGCTAGAAACATCTGAATCGTTCATAAACTAGACTCAATAATGTCTGATGAGACCGCACTGCTGGCTGACAGAGATTGAGATTCACCAAATCACTTCCTCCAGGGCCAGGTTGGTAACTGATTGGGTTTGCTGAATCACAAAACTGTCAGCTGTCTAAGTCAAGAATTGTCCACCAGCTGCATCGTTTCATCGGACTTTATTTATGTATCTACCGAAGAAAACCCACTCCGAAACAGGGGAGAGAGAAGCAAAACTCGTGACAGTACTTTGCCTCAGACAGATTCCGTGCTCCACCTGAGAACAGATTTCAGTCCAAGTGACCGAGACTAATGAGCGAAAAGGTCACTCAAAAACATTTAGCTGCATTTGTGAACCAAAATGCCATCCGTATTTGTTCAGACTTTGGGCTGACTCTAAAGATAGCCCAGTCCAGACTTCTGTTATGAGCCACGGCCTCTGTGGACCTGCTCCGCGCAGCCTGTCGGAAGCGGAGGGAGAGATCATCTTTCACTGTAAAGACTGCTCAAATGAGTCACTTGACATTAATCTTTTGGTGCCTGCTTGATCCTTTGTGCTGCCCGGCTGGTTTATCACGTGGACGGAGCAGGGGAAAAGTTTAATATCAGATCTTCTGCAGGAGACAGCTCATTCCTTTTAGTTTAGGCTGCTAATAAATGAATTCCCCTCGGTGATGTTACCTAATCATCTGCTAAAAATTGCTCATGTTTTCAATTTGTTGCTAATGACAAATAGCGAAAACGCATTACCCAGCTCAGCAGACAACAGAGTATCATCACGGCAGCTGCTGTGTACAAGATTATTAATGGGGCTTGGTCTTTAAAACGCTCCTTTTTGCTACATTTTGTGAGACGCATATTTGACATTTAAGAGTGGTTCGCACATTTCCTGCATGTTACGGGCTCTCGCTGGCTTCTTTGCACCAAAAACATGCATTCTGACACTATTCTGAGATGCATGAAAGACATTAAAGAGACATTGGGCTTGAAAGATGTAAAGACGTCTCTGGCAAGGCCTCCCAGACTCGAATTCAGAATATTCAGACATGAATATTATGCAGCTGCAGCAGTGGCCACCACTGCGCCCTGCTCTCTTGGCCCCTCGGAGTCTGTGCGCTTCTGATGGATGAGGCGTCACAAGATTGTGGTCTCCTGACAATCTGTACCAAGAAAGCAGGACCTCAACACTGTCTGCTGCTCCACATGACAGCGGCAGAGGGCTAATGATGGAGAAAAGTCGGATTGATGAGTTAAGTGGTAAAAAAAATATGAGTATGAAGGTTTAGACAATAGAAAAGAGAGAAAATAGGCGTTATGAGATACTCCTACATAATAAAAATGGTGTTGGCGGCACAGTAGCACAGCGGTTAGGGCTTGTGCTTCACAGCAAGAAGGTCCGGGTTCGATTCCCACCTGGACGGGGCCTTTCTGTGTGGAGTTTGCATGTTCTCCCCGTGTTTGCGTAGGTTTCCTCCGGGTACTCCGGTTTCCCCTACCACTAAATGTACAATAGGTGAATCCTTCAGCCGGGTGTTTCTGACCATCAGCCTGGCTCCACATTTGGAGATGGGTCCCCGAGCGCGGCACTGCCATCGCCCACTGCTCCTTACTGCCTTTTATTAGAGAAAGATGGGTCAAATGCAGAGGACAAATTTCCCTATGGGGACAATAAAGATAGATCTTTATTGTAATTGTACAAAATCCAATGAAACACTGACAGAGAGTATAGTCATTCTCTACTCCATTCGTCCATCCATCATAAATATACGTTAATATAAAGAGTACATCTTAAGTTAAATAAGAATCAGAAACACAACTGTTATTGCACTAGGTCCAGTCCTCGTTCATCTATGCCTCTGCGCATACATGTAGAGTATCCACTGCTCGTGAAAGCTAGCATACCTTAATCTGTTAATAGTCCCCTTTTCACTTTTTACATGAAAATGTAGGGCTTGTGCAAAGTTTTTTTTTTTTCATTTTTCACAGTGTCTTCATGGTCACAAATTGCAGACCTCCCCATTTGGGATACTGCTTCCCCATTGAGTCCTTACTCTTTACATTCAGAGACCCAATTAATGTGCTTCAACATTATACATTTAATTTTGCGCAAAGTCTTGGAATATAGTCTTGAACTGTGTGTGAATTCATTGACTGGTGATGCTGAATTCTTTCTCTTTGGATTTTTGGAAAAAAAGAAAGAAAAGTCCCACATACTATAGCTTGGATTTGCTCGCATTATCTTGGGTCAGTCTTGGTTTTCCGTGGTCGGCTGAATCTCCATGATAATAAAGCCATGAAATGCCAAGGAGAACAAGTATATGGGTAGGAAACGGCGGATGATTTGCAGCAGTCATCGCAGTGATTCGGAGATGATGAATGCGATACGTCCGATGCCTTTGTGAAGCGCTGATTGCACTGTCAAAATCGCAGACAGGCTTTTGTTCAGGCCCGACCGCTCCGCCCCAGCTCGGCCCACCGCCGCCGCCACCAACACACTGTCATTTCACCCAATAGAAACTAATGTCACACAGACGCAATTACTTTTTCCACGCTCTTAGCTATAAGGTTACTTAAGCATAATTGGGATTGTATATCTCTAATAAAAGGCAGTACAGTAACGCCTTCCAGCTGAATTGGTCATTCTGTCATAGATGAATGAATGCATACTGTAGGCAGTTCAGCCCCAAATTCTTTATGCTCACAGTAAGATTTTACTAAACAAACAGCTAGCACCTTTGCCTCGTAACAAGAACGTCCCGCTTGGGGGCCTTTTTATGTGGCTTGCGCCTGCATGTACGGGCGGTCAAATAGGTAATCCTGACCAAGATCCTGGCTCAAGATCCGGAGACGGTGCCCCGGGCCCTGCACTGCGGTCGCCCACTGCCTCCGACAGATTGCCCTGAGGCACCACGGTCAAATATAGATGAGAAGTTTCCTTACAGAGGAAATGACACAAAACAGAAAATAAAATAGCTTAAGATAGTGCTTTATACATTGCTTTCAACACCAAATATATGAAAAAATTCATATAGGAAAAAAAAGCAAACAATACATTTCAATCGACTGCATGCTTTCTCCATCCTCGCCTCTCTTTCATCTGTGTTCTTCCCATTTCCCCTGGGGCCCTGATGCCATACGTTACATCAAAAAGCCAAATCAATTTCTTGGCTGCGCGGTTTGCTTGACTGACCGAGCGGCTGCCACCTGGTTGACTCTCACACGAGCCAGGAAAATGGACGTACAGTACCTCTGCGAGCTGCTTCAGAAAACTGTATGGCTGTGTCACTATAGAATAACTCACGACTGTTAAGAACGCCGTGCATTTTGTCCAGTTCGGCTTTACCCAAAAATCTAAAAAGCTTCTCGACTGGAGTAATGCCTAATTTGAAAGCTAAGGCCTCGCGTTTGTGTAGTTGTTTTGGGTCCGTCTTTGTCGCTTTTTCATCCGTTTCCTTTTTCAATTGCTTTTTTTGTTGTGTTTTCGTCACGCGTTTGTCACCTTTTTGTCGCTCTTGAGTCACTTTTTTGTTGAACCGCTGTCTTTTCTGGCACATTTCGGTCGCTCTCGTGTTGCTTCATTGTTGCTTTTTTTGTTGCCATATTTTTGTCACGTTTTTTGTTGCGTTTTCTTCTCGTTTTTGTCACTGTTTTGATGCTTTTTTTTTTTTTTAAAGAGGGGGTATTATGCTTTTTTCAATCACATAGCACCAGTCTATAGCATACTACAATGATGACGTAACCTTCTGTTGGTCTGTATATGCAGTAAATTAAAATAACTGCCTTGAATAAAATTGCTCTCTCAAAATGGCTTGAAATAGGCCTCTGTCTCTTTAAGAAGCTTTCCGACACGCCCCCTTCAGCACACTGCTGTGGCATCTAAACAACACTACTGTGCGGGGAGGGGGCTCTGCTGAGCTGAGGAGCAGTGGTAGGTGACTTGGCTGGTGACAAAAGGTCCAGAGGCGTCTCCAGGAGGTGGGGGCGTTCCTAGGAGGACTGAGGCATAGCTACACCTAAAATGGCTGCCGTCTAAGTTTTTACTGATTACTCAAAAATATGTGAATGAGCCAAGGCAACACTCCAGGCATGTGTTTAATGAGGGAATGACATAATAACATGATATAAAGCTTGAAAAAGTCGATTTTACATAATACCCCCCCTTTAAAGCTTTTAGATGTGGGTAATGCCTAACTAGAGAAAATGTGCTCGGTTAAGGCGGGGGTTAAGAGGTTAATCGGTTATTGTAGCCCATAATAGTTGGCGTTCACGATTTAGAATGTGATGATGTCATAATGTCAGGTGGAGGGCAGGGGCCAATACAACTCTATGGGAGAAATACAGTTTTTGTAAGAAATCTACAAAATTGACAAATGTTTTTCCTCTTCAGTATTTGATAGTGAGTGGATTCACAAACCTGTGATATTATTTTTATGTCTGAAAGTCAAATGTACTGGACAACATCACGCTCATGTTTTTGAACATTGTCACCGGTTTTTGACGCCTCTCGGAGAAAGTAATTGGACATTTGTTGTGCTGGAAGAGGACACAGTGAATTTTGTGTCAGTTTTTGTTTCGTGTGGATTCTTCCAGTAATGACTGAGATATGAGCCCAAAACAAAGACATAAAAATCAGCATTTTGTCAGTTACTGCAGTTACCATAGTTACCGCCATGGACTTTTCAGTTGTCCTCCACCTCAGTTTTAAACTATGGGCTCTTTAGAATGTTGCGATGTAACATGAACGCAACCTATTGCTACAAAGCTCCATGCCACCCAAAACACAAAGAAAGAAAGTTGCCCACTCGAACTCCGTCTTTGAGATCTTGACTTCTCATTAGTGCTGTAGTCAAAACAGGAGTCACCAAGACCAAGACCAAGACATGACCACAATGTCCCAAGACTACGCCTGGGATAAATGACGAGGATTCAGTCAGGAAGAGCATTCTGGGGGCGGTGTTTATCGTAACAGAAATGTAATGGTACCAGGTGGAATGGAACCGCAGTATGTTCCTATTTGTTTTGGCCTTGGCTTTGTGTTTTTCTTAGTGTTACTCCAACCCTGCCTCTGCACTTTGGCATGTAATTTGATTTTCTTGAAGTCAGTGGCTGCAAATTGCCCCGGTCCATCTCCACACGGCAGCTCCCATCTCGGCTCTTATCCCGACAGCGGCGAGTTTGGGTGGCCAAGGACAAGCGGAGGGGCCGGACGCAGATGAATTATTTTTATGGGGGGTAAATTGGGTGGCGCTCAGCTCTGACGGAGCGAGAAAGAGCCTTGTTACACCGGCTGAGATTTAGGGGGCCAAGTGCTGGGGCAGGATTTGCAAATTGGAACGCAAACAGTTTTGTTTTAGGCTTGAAATAACCGACAGCAGAACTTTAGCATCAGAATGACTATGCTAATGGCCATTGTGAGAGCTCGATACTTTTTCTGTGTTATTTCTCCATGAGCATTCTACTTACACTGATGATGTGTTTCATTATGTTATCCTAGTAACTATGGACCTCTGGAAGAATAGCAGCCACTAAATGAGCAGCTAATGGAGATCCTAATAAAAAAAACAATAAAACGGTCATCTTTTGTTTCACACATTTTGTTTAAATGTTTCCTCTCCTGCAACTACTGGTCTTAGGCGAGAATAACCTTGGACAGTAAGCACCGCAAGGTAAGAACAACCACTGACTCACATGGCTGCGATAGAAAAGACAGACAGAATAAGGCGCAGCGGTAAAGTGCTCTCTTACCAAACAGAAAGAAAGTCCCATGACATACACTCAAATGGCTGAGCCTCTGCTTGACCAGAGGGAAGGTCTGGGAGGCACAGGCCTTACATCGATCCGGATTGGCCCCAGGTCCCGGGCCACGCAGAGGGACTGAGGCAGTATCTTGGGCCCATTTACAAGCTCAATTCCACTTACAAGTGTGAAAACAATTTGGGTGCGCCTCAGTGTTTATTGGGTACACGTTTGCCTTGATTGGTGCAACCCAGTACAATTGTGTAAGCATGTAGTATAGAGTTAAGTTTAGCCATGTTTTTTATGCTGCTTTCAGGGCAATTTGAGAGTTGAACACCTAAATGATGTCCTGGAGCAACCAACCCAATCTTTTACTCTGGAGCCCAAACATGTGGTAATGGCCAAACATCACGTACAATAACCATAATGCAAATTTACCACAATGTTGAAATCTAAGTCAGCAATTCTCAATTAAAGAAGTTGCTTAAGCTCATGCCCCCCCGTCTGAACCGAGCGCATTTTCTCCAGTTCAGCTTTACCCAAATCTAAAAGCTTCAGTGTAACGCCTCATATGAAAGCTAAGACCTACAAAAGTGGTCGTAACTTTCTTTGTCACATTGCCTGCCGCCTTTTTGTCACATTTTCGTAGATTGTTCATCGCTTTTTTGTTGTGTTTTGTCAATTTTTGTGCGTGTTATTGTTACTTTTTCGGCACGTTTTTCTCACTCTTTTGTTTCTTTGTTGCTTATTAGTCATTTTGTTGTTGTTTTTAATCACTTTTTAGTCGTGTTTTTTGTTGCTTTTTTTTAAAATTGTCTTATTGTTGCTTTGGCAGCACGTTTCCTTCCCTATTTTGACGCTTTTTCAAGACGCTTTTATATTTGGGTAATGCCAGACTGGAGAAAATGTCCTCAGGTTCAGGTGGGGGTGAAGCATTAAAGATATTGCCTGGCTCTGCCCTGTTAGTCTGGTCACGGAGCAAGTGGAGCAGTTTGAACGGGCGGGCCTAACGCGCACAGATTGTCAATGAAATAAACCGGTTAGCAATTAGCGGACGTGACAACAGCTGTAGTCCAACTCACAAAATATGAACTCAATATAAACTCTCGAGAAAATCCATGATTAGTTTTGGCTACTAACTTCTGCAGTATCACTGTTGATTGAACTACAAGCGAGTGATGTAACCCTCGTCAATTCTCTGTGACGGTCGTGATTGGTTCGGCTTTAGCCTCCAATCAGCCACTTGTTTACTGTGTACAGTATGTCCAGACCCACCATCTTTCACGCAGAAAAGAAGTGGGTGTGGTTTACCAGGCTATTAAAGACATGGGCCGGTCCCATAACCACAAGCACAACAGGCATCTGCCGCTCCCCGGGTTGCATTAGTAGCATTTAACACAAAACCGAATTTGCATTGGAGCCACGAAATCCTCTGCAACTGTCCTGCTGTATCATTCAGGCCAATCTTTAATTATAAACAATGACATGATTAAACTTTGTGGGGAATTTCCAAAACATTGCCATTTTCAACCATAAGATAGTGCCAATTTACTTAAAGGGATACTTCGGGATTTTTGACATAGGGCCTCATTTCCTAGTTATCCAGAGTGTTGTTGATGTCTGGAGATATTTTTTTCTTAAATTCATGCAGTTCTTAAATTTGAAGAGTCTAGTTGCGCTAGGCTAGAGCAAGGCTAAAGCAATTCTATGGTAAACGCTAGCCCGCATTAAAAAACAGTCTGACTCACTCCACAGTGCATCTGAGGTAAATCACTTATAACACCAGACTAACCATATAAATGTCTGTGTTACTAGAATAATTTGTTTTAATAAAACTGACCTTGTATCACATGAATTACCGCATTTTGAGGGACTATTTTCTCGCAGATCACTCCGCTGCTGCCTTAGCTTACAGCCACGAAGCTGATGCCGCTCAAATATAAGTTATTTTAAACGCAAAATGGTTAAAATTAACCTATCGACACAGACATTTATATGGTTAGTCGGGTGTTATATGTGATTTACCTCAGGTGCACTGTGGATTGAGTCAGACTGTTTTTTAATGCGTGCTAGCGTTTACCATAGAACTGCTTTAGCCTTGCTCTAGGCTAGCGCAACTAGACTCTTCAAATATAAGAACTGCATGAATTTAAGAAAAAAATATCTCCAGAGATCAACAACACTCTGGATAACTAGGAAATGAGGCCCTATGTCAAAAATCCCGAAGTATCCCTTTAACAAAAACCCAGGGCAAAGGGTTTAAAATGGACCCGGGCTGTTGTGATTGCAGTGACCATCTGGGCTTAGTTCCATAATGACCCGATGAATGACGCGCAAAAAGCACTCCGCGGCTTACATTCAGAGGCCAGGGTTTTTACGAGCCTTTTCCGTCACCTCTCCATGTCTTCTGTGGCCCTCTATTCCTTCCTCACAAGAGCACAATCCAAGTCCAATCTCCCCACTCTGCTGTACTCAATCCGCTTTTGTTTTTATTGCACTCTTCGCTGAGGCCAGTGAGTCTGTGAGGCGAACTTGCAGAGGACATCAAGAAGCAGCAGAAAGAATGGAATGATCCACCATGACCTCTCTGTCCAGCCTCTCCGCTGTCTGTATAGCGTTCAGAGATCTCTCCGTCCCAGCAGCTTTGGGATTCAGAAGACGATATAAAGCCCTTTTTCCTCCTCTTTCGTCGCTGTTGCTGAAGGGTTGCATGTAGTGCTGAGTGAAAGTCTTTGTGAACACAGTTGCAAATTTGTGCGAACCATCCAAATTCATAAAATCACAGCAATAACGGCAATAAACTGTATCACCGAACTGGTAGTAGAGCTGATCTGTGGCAGTATGTGAAATGAAATGAAAACGGCACAGAGTCTTCCTTCTTCACAGCTGATGGCTTGACAGCTTTATAGGCAATTTTAACTTCATTTAGCGGATTTCCCATTGCGTTGAGTGAGTGGCGCGTCTACTCTACCTGTTTTTGTGCCTCTCTAAGCACAGGAGGGTCAGGTTTATTGGCCCTTACCATAGCACTCAGGCAGATGGTGCATTATCAGCCTTTCTGAGTCACCCTCTCTCTGAACAACATCAGACTATGGTAAATATTTGACTAAAGCTAAAGACGAAAAAAGGCAGCTGCTTGTCTGCGAGACCAAAGCTGAGTGGCTATACTTGAGTCGGTCGCCAGAAATGTTTCAGCAGACAAGTCTGGGGATTTTACAGACATAGACAGTTCAGTCACCGTATGTTACCAAGGCGCTTGTTTGTTTTGGAATCAGAGGCCATCCCATTAAGCAGGGCCGAGGCATTATGGGGTTTGATTCCATTCTACTTATAACATATGACTAAAAAGCATTATGAGAAAATGGCCACATTTAAGCACAAGTTGAACGGCCCTAATAATACTAAATCAAGCTTTTGCAACTACTTTGTTTATAGAAATTAGCTTTGGTACTTTTATAGCATAACCTAAAATAATGTATACGATGGGAAAAGAGTTTGGCCATGGACAGGATCGAGGTGTGTCTGGACCTTAATACAAAGCTTCATTCAATTCTCTGTGTGACGTACACCAGAGTGTAGGCATTTAGAGGTTTAAATAAAATACATGCAGAGTAACAGAGATATGCACAAATGAAACTAAACCACTCTATGTTTTTGATGAGGATATAGGATTCAAACTAGCCTGGCAAGTCCAGAATGATCCCTCTCTGTATTTTTATACACGGGGATATCAGTCTGGGCAGGACGTTTGTCGCTCCTGCCAAACTCTACACTTTTATTTGCAGTCTCGTGTTGTTTGTTAGTTCCCTCAATAACAATCCACGGAAGCTTTTTTCCAATACAAAAACGTATCGACAGTAGGTGACTTTTGTGATTCGACCCGCTAATGACCCCGCAACAACAACACGTCGCCCTTCACCGATTGGTTTACTGCGCTTACTGTTTGCTTGCGTATGTTTCACTCGGGAAATGTAGCTGATGCCGATTCCTCTCCCGGGGCGGTCAGAGAAAATAAATGCAAAAATAAATAGCACGATGATTGATGCTCTGTTCTACTTCCTAGGTCCTTAAGTAGAAACAGAACACCATCTTTAAATCTCAACAGCACACGGGGTAGAAAGAGTGTGAAAATAGAAAGCTATGTCTACCTGGAGCTGAACGCCCAGAAGACAGTGGAGATGATCATAGATTTCAGGAAAGACATAGCCCCACAGTCCCCCTTCGCCCTGACAAACACTCCCACCCCCTATCTCCATCGTGGACTCCTTCCGGTTCCTGGGCACCACCATCACCCAGGACCTCAAATGGGAGTCAACCATCTGCTCCCTCATTAAGAAAGCCCAGCAGAGGATGTTCTACCTGCAGCAGCTGAGGAAACTTAAGCTGCCGACCAAGATGCTGGTGCAGTTCTACACGGCCATCATCGAATCCATCCTCACCTCCTCCATCACAGTGTGGTTCCCCGGCGCAACAGACCCGGACATACATCGACTGCAGCGCATTGTGCGTGCTGCTGAGAAGGTGATTGGCTGTGAGCTCCCATCTCTCCAGGACCTGTTCACCTCCAGGACCCGGAGGCGTGTGGGTCGGATCAGGAGGCTACGGTCTATCCAGACCCATAAATCCCGCCATCAGACTCATGAACAAAAACAAGTCTCTGTGGCTTAGTTACAGACTCACGGATGTAATCTGCACTTGCACTGTGTGGTGTGTCCACACTTAGACCCGCTGCTATCACTTTATATCACTTAATCACTTTATATCACTTAATCACCTTATATCACTTAATCACTTTATATCATTTAATCACTTTATATCATTTAATCACTTTATATGCCTACGCATCTCTACATACAATCCCACTGTTGCTCAATGTCAAATTGTTGTTGACTTACCATATGTCACTTTTATTTTATCTTATTTATTTAATATTTTTTATGCATGCCCCTATAGCCTTATAAAGTTTTTAGCTTATTTTTATCTTAACTCTGTGTTATATGTTTTATGTCACACCTTTGCACCGTGAAATATTCCTAGTTTGTGAACCTGTTCTCAAACCATGGCAATAAAACCTATTCTGATCTGATTCTGATTCTATAATAATAAACTTACAGAGCGGCGAGCACGTCTTGCCAGTTTATTTCCCAGGTGTATTCATTACTTGAGCAATACCCTGCAATTAAATCTGATTTGGCACACTTCGGAACCGAGACACTTGTCGGCTCTTGGACAGCGACGTAAACAAGGTCCAATCAACAGTTTCTAATAGAGCGGTCTGCTGATTACATCTTCAAACCTAGAGGCAACTTTTGATTTTACTGAACTATTTTCATGACAAGACAAGTTTCATACTAAAAAACTGTTTGTTTTGTGATGTTTTGTTTTGATGTGATGTTTTGTGTCTTATAGTCAAGAATTTAACACGAGATTAAAGTAAAGATTTTCTCAACTCCATCAATCCAGTCCGATAGGCTATTTAAAATCTCTATTACAATGGAAAAGAGAGTCACAGAAACTGTTTAGCCTACTTTTAGTCAAGATTTAGTCAAATAACTCATTTTAGTTTAAGTCCAGTGTTATTCAAATTTTGTCAGCTGAATCTATAAAACAGTCGGAGTTCATATTATTTATTCAGTCATAGTTCAGTTTAATTTTGAACTGCTTTTATAGGCCCTCGATGCCCTCAACCGCATGTACAATGTACTGTGGTCGCTAATGGCAACCACCAACAACGTCTGTCAAATCTCCTCCATTACAGCCCAGGTAGCCGAAGTCATCCATCAAACTCAAAGAAGAAAATAAGTATTTAAAATGCTCAATAAACAGAATTAGTCACTCATCATGTCCTAAACTGTCAACTTTAATAAATACAGGTTTGAATATGTCAGTGTCTATTTATGTGCATAATAGGCCTAATCTGTTTGCGGTCATGTGTTTTGATGTTTCGTCTGTGTCTCGAAAGGCAAAATCCAGTGCCTATCCATCTCCATGGAAATGATGCAGCATCCTAGACTGTCCCTGAGGCGAGGGAGAGTGAGCGCTGTCATAGAAACGGCTATGCTGCTCCCTATAGGCGACGACATACAGCGGGAAAGAGGGGGGGGAAAAACATACATGGTCCTCTTGTGTGCGCGTGCATGGTGTTGTGCCCTATAGCTCGAGCTCACAGTACCCACAGGGCTTTGAAGTGTGATGCAACGTGCTAATGTACATAAACACTATGGCACACAAAGCACAGAGTATACATAGGCTATAAGAAACCTATAGACGGTCAATTATAACATTCCATTTGAGTAAACCTACCAATATTCTATTCATTTAAATGTAATGTGATAATCAACAAAACAAAACAAAACAATCCAGCACAGCAGTATAATCAAAAGTAAATAAATCCTCTCTTATGTGTAATTTTCAGTGGTCAACAGGTTTGCTGCAGTAACAGGTGATTCACAGAAAGCAACACAAAGGAACGATATCAATGAATAGACAGCTCCCTCTAGTGGACACTTCCACATGTATAGCACATGTACTGTGCTGTGTGGCTGCATTGGGGGGAAAAAACATGTAGTCCTTTTGGGTGCTTGCTCAGCCTCCAGAGTGTTAGTCACTGGGCTAGACAAATACCGTGCAATTTCCATTCCATTCCAACAAAAGAGCAAAAAAAAGGTTATGTAAAAGTGACAAAAATGAAATAAAAAAGGGAGAAAATGTGATAAAAAGCGACAAAAAAGTGACAAAAACACAACAAAAAAGTGACAAACAAATATGAAAACGTGGCAAGAATCCAATGACAACACGGCAACAATGCAAGGCAAAAAGACCCATTTGAGGCATTTGACTGGCCTTTAGGCTGTAAACTTTTAGATTTGGACCAAAGCCGAAGTGGAGAAAATGGGGGGTAAGAGGTTAAATGCCCTAAAAAGGTTGATGTTATAATCATAGACCCTTAAAAAGATAACATATAATAGTATAGCTGCCAAATGCAGCCGGTGGACTATGGTATGGGGAGTATTCTTAAAACGAAGGCTCCCTCTAGTGATCCTTCCTTCACATTACATGAGTTTATCATAGAAACCCAGATTAAAAAATGTGAATCAAAAGCGCAAGTAGCACTCTTTTAAGGCTGGCAGAGAAGCGTGACATATTGAAAAAAGATCTGTGATAAACGTTAGTAAAATGCTTTTCTAATTAAATACCATTGCCGCTAATGAATGAAGTCTAAAAGCATTGAATGGCTTTTCTTTTAAAAGTAACTTTATCTTAACCTCAAGTCTATGACATTTCAGAATCACTTTTTCGGCAAGTTCTGGCCCTAGTGGGGACCCTATTGTACATGTTTTAGTGGTGGGGGAAACCAGAGGACACCTACACAGGAACGGAGAGGACATAAAAACACAGACAGTTCCCACAATTTTTCAATATCGGGTGTGATATTTGTTGTAGTGATGGTGGTAATAGTAGTAGTAGTAGTTGAAGAAACTCGAGGGGACAGAGCGTTCTCCGTCGTCGGCCCTAAGCTGTGGAACGCTCTGCCCCTCCACGTCCGAACAGCCCCAACACTGGAGTGTTTTAAATCTCGTCTTAAAACCCACTTTTATTCTCTGGCTTTTAACACCGCGTGAGTTGTGTGGTCCCTGTGTCTTTTTTATTTATTTTTATTTATTTTACATAGATTATATTTATTTTTTATTATTTATTGTTTTACGATTTTTATTGATTTTATAAATTGATTATTTATTTCTTATTTTAATTATTTATTCCATTTGTGATGACTTATATTTTTTTATTCTATTTTTATTGACTGGTTGAGCTACATGGAGTTTTGTGTGTACTTTTCTGTTTTGTGCAGCACTTTGGAACTGTTCTGTTGTTTAAATGTGCTATAGAAATAAAGTGGATTGGATTGGATTGAAGAAGTAGTAGTAGTAGTAGTAGTAGTATAAGAAGAAGTAGGAATAGTATAAACAGAACTAGTCAGATTTTGGTTTATCAAAATAATCTTAAAGGGAAGTGGTTCATCCTCCTCAGAGCGGTTGAGGATGGGTGGGTCTGACCGCATAAAACTCCTGTGGTTTCACTACTGGGGTTTTCTCACGGTCTGCGCACTCACTGAGATACTCTTTCTTTCTATTTGAACTTGTAAAAAAGATTCACCAAAACTGACTGAAAACTGCTGATTCAAAGGGTCACAAAAGTCTAACAACACTACATGGCAGTATTCTTTGTAGCAATGTCTACCACACAACTGGACCAATGATCTCAGGGGAGAGCTGAAGGATATGAACTTAGTGCCGATTTGTACAGTAAAATCTTTCTATGTTGGTCTGTTTGTCTGGCTAAAACGCTCTGGTCCAAGTGCTGATGTTGTGAGGCAGTGCTCATCTTCATCTTTGAATCCCCTTCACCACAAAAGCATTTCTCGCTAATAGCCATTAGTTTAGCACGCTTCACTGCATTATGTGTGTGCTCTGCTGATAACATTGCTTGCATTGCTTTTACAATTGCTTTCACCAATTTTACCCTACTATCCAGCATTACTTCAAGTTTTAGGGTTAGGATAAACATGCAAACCTAAAGGTAAGTTGTTCCAAAGTATTGTAAAAAGCCTGAATTTTGGATGTGGAATGCACTCCAAGACACTACAATCAAACAGCCTGGGTCAAACTGGGTTACCTTATGTTGCATATCAATAGACAGTGTAGATCCATAATTATGTCTCTGAAATGAAAATGCCCTGGATTTACAAATAAGGACATAAATGTGGACAGGTGCATTGGTTTGTAAGATATACAGTGGGAAGAAAAAGTGATTACACCCTTTACAATTTCTCACATTTCACAAGAATGAGTAAACAGTGTCTGCTTAAACTAATACCACCCAAACAATTGCATGTTATCCTATTTTTTATTGGCCATAACATAAACATAAACATTCACAGGACAGGGAGGAATAAGTGAGTACACCCTAAGGCTAAGGATCCTCCGAGAGCTAATTAGACACATTTATGCAGACATTTAGAGTCAGTATACAATATACAATAACCATGACAACGCTATGAGCATTAAGAAACAATGTCCCATATAGTAAAATTTACCAATGCGTCCATCTTAGAAACTTTAGTCGGCACTCAATGTCTTTACAAGTATCCAAATTTGTCTCACACACTCTCTTTTATTAATATCGAACAGCAAAAAGAGAAACATAAACAAAATTTGATAGCACTACCAAGGGGCACAACCAGAGAACCATCGCTCAAATAAAGTCTGCTCTTATTGGTTTAATAAACTCCCATCCTTTCCATAGTCTGACCAAAATCATTTTTACAATTTAACTTAATCTTCCCAGATAAAAGGTTTCAAAAGTAGATTCGAGAAGATTCGTCTTAAGCACTTTTTCCATACAGTATTTAAGCTCCATCCAATAGTTTACTATTGGATGGAGCAGTGTGGTGTGGTGTGGTGATCACCACACTGTCTCCAACAGCTTGTATCCCTATTCTGACTGACTATCTGACGTGAGAACTAAAACATTAAAATAGAAACAAAAACAACAAAAATATCAAAATACTGCATATCCTACCTATAATAGTTATTAGGGATAAACTCTCGTATATTGGCCTGCTTTCTAGGCTGTAACTGCACGCTCCATTTACAATTGTTTCACCTATAGACGCAACACGAGTCTCGTAACAGCTGGTCTCCCTCCCGATCACCAATCACTGCCCCTTGTCTGCCGTTTTAATAAGCCATCACTGACAGTAAACATCGCACCTTAAGCCTTTTTGTTTGTTCCGGTGGTCACACCTCACCATTTGCAATACGCTGCAGTCGTCACACCGGGAGATAGGCTAAAGGCCAGCCTCCCAAAATAGCCATCGCAAGTTTGTCCTTTTCCATGATGCCAGCCTGCAGATAACATTTTACACCTGGCCCCAAAACTAGGCTACGATAAGAGGAGCGAGGAGAGGACAGACATGGCCTCTTTATCTTGCCATTTCATACAATAGACTCATACTTTTACAATAATACTTCAAGCATATTTCTCCAAGGCGCTGATTCATACAAAGCAAGTCACTTCACATACATTCTTTTTTCCTTTGAAGAATATCTATTAGGCAAGGTGAACAATAGACAGGGCATTGAAAGTACAAGGTAATGAGTATGAGAGCTAATTAGCAGGTGCATTGTCGGAGATGAGAATGGCCATCGGGGGAACATGCAGAACAGGCTCCACAGGAGGAGAAAAGACAGGTGAAAAGAAAAGGGGGAGGGGGGTGGGGTTCCTATGGGTCACGATGTACAAATGGAGACAGGACAATGTCATGTTGAAATATTACAACATATAGTGTGATTTGATCATTAATCTGTCGATGTAACAAAAAAAAGCACACAGAAACTGAATCAGAAGAGAGATGCCTGTGTAAGCTGTTACTCATCCAGGAGGGTTCCATTCACAATGTTTCACCTCTCATCCAAAAGGCTTTCCCAGGAAAACAACACTATCCACATGAGAACCTCTTGAAAACGTATGCAAGCGAATAGAGAAAACAAACACATAGAAGGCAGGGGGCCCGACCTATAGCGTAACATTTTGTGCTTAGTAGGAGCGCACTTTGAGATCTTGCAGCTCTTAGACTTAGGCAAGGCAACTTCATTCATACCGCGCATTTCACATACAAGGCAACTTAAAGTGGGAAGTACGTTGGGTGGAGAAACACTCATGGCCAAAGGCGATGGGTTGTGGGGAGTGAGGGTGAACATGCGCTTTTGTTTTGGTCGCGTTAACACAATTACGGCCCAGTGAGTGCCGACCTGCGCCACAGCAGGACCGGCTGTAGCTTAATCTCTCGGAACACAAACATTGTTAAGCTCACGAAGGGCTTTTATAAAGTTTTTAGTCTGACCTGTGAGAGCTGATAATGCTTAAGGAAGAATAATGAGGCAGCACAATGTAAATGAGGAAATGAATGTGAGGCTGCCATCAGGGCACCGCTCTCAGTGCTGCTTGTAATAAACCGCACCTCAGTCCTCTCTCTTTTCATAAGTGACGCCCTCTCGCCAGAGACGCAGGCACATAGCGCAACAGCTGTATCACTCTGAAAATAACCATAGCGTTTAGAGTTTGCGCTGTCCTCGCGCCAGGCACAAAATCTGACCCACTATCTCTCAATGGCACAGATATGGTGCGGATTCTCAAATCTTTTTGACTAGTTTAGGGGTAAATGATCCTTTGGGCCACAGTAGCATCTGTATTTCACCATGGTAAAGGTGATCAAAATAGTTTTCTGTGCAAATGATGGCAGTTAATAGGGAAATTACAAATGATCATCTGTCTAATAAAGCCAAAAATGTTACAGAAACTGTAGAAAAGGCGCACTGTCGCTGACACTGTTTTCCACAGCGATTGTAAATCATCCAGAGTAAATCAAACAGGAGCTGAAATGAACCAATGACAAACATCCTGAACACGCAGCCAATAACACTCAATTTCATCTATTTTATGACACTGTGTCAGCGGCAATCTGCAACTCATTTACTGCGCGAGAATGAAGAGGAGTGAACGAGGCTGTGATGGAAAATACAGGTAAAATACAGGTAGAGCAGAGAGAAAACAAAAGTGAGGTCATAAAAATGTAATAATGTCATGATAAGAGCGTAATGCACTAATATGATTACAAGTGAGTCAGTGACCATCAGAGGTTCACGCTCTCTGTGTAAGCAAAAGAATCATTAGTTAATGTATTATGTTGTTGCACAATGAGCATTGCACCCTCTTGGGAGTGAGATAAAATCAGTATTAAAAATAAGATTATTATTATAGAAGGACAAAGAGTTAAGTCTGTCTATATGCTTTGACAGTGGACAGCTCTGAATCCAATCACGATGCAGAAAATGAACAGTTCCAAGTCAAATAAGCCAAAATAACATGAAGAAATTAGAGAAAACGGCAGTGGAACTTATTACTGTAGTCTCTCTCAGAATACTGTGAATACAATCTATGGGGAGTTGCTACCGTCCAATGCTCAATTTCATAGCATTTATCCCATACGCAAGTTAAACATAAATCAACAGCTTGTCAGAAACACCAGTTACACATACATCAAAGTCAAAGATTTCTTACCACGGTTTGCGAGGCATGGTCAGTACAGAGCTCAGATGGGTTTCTCCTCTCCTATGTTTCTGCCTTGTACGTGTCTATTGTTCCTGTCTGTGCTGCTCCTAACATATTCATTCTGCCCCGGCAACCACTTCCAGACAAAACACTAAAACAGATGCATGTGTGTTTGTCTGAGCGCGCCACACACACACACTCGCGGTTTTATTATGCGCTTTATTAATGAGTACGGCGGCTACGGAGAAAGTGGACAGCACTGTTTATGATGAAGAGGGCGGGCGAGCGAGCACCGGGATTAATAGAGGAGCGAGCGAGAGAGGGCGAGGGGATGAGGTGGACCAAATAAAGAAGGGGCGCACAAGCTGAATCTATTGCACCTGGCACCTGCAAACTTTGAAGTGGACAATAGCACTCGAAATAGAAGTACACAGCCCATATGAAGAAGAAGAGGGAAGAGTAGTAGTTTAGAATGGCTGTATACAGCTACAGTTGCTGCTGCTGTAACCCGCTTAATCCCTGTGGACCCTTCAGGTGTAGTCCATGTACCCACTACCTGAAGGGTACAGCGGTTTATTGAGGAATCAATCACTTAAAGGCGCTCTTTGTAAGTAAACAGACGATGTTGCATGCAGAATCAATCTCAAATTCTCACCAAACTACACATTTTACTGCAAAATATAGCTTTCCTATCAAGATAATGTCAGTTTCCTCTTATTTTTTTTCAATGTGAATTTAGCCGTCGTTCCACATAGCACGACCCGGCCGCGCACGCCACAATCTATGTGCACGTATCGACATTACCCCGCAGACCTTTCTGTTTCCACCACACACACACACGCATTTGTTGTGGGCAGCACCCATAAAGAGGAGCACGCTGTACAGATCGTCATTAAAAGTTTTGTAAGCCGCGATGAGAACAAATGTGGACAAATGCTGTCATCTGGTGGGAGCAATGGAATCATTCAGAGGAGCCAAGCTGTATTAAAACAGAAAAGAAACCACTAAATACAACTATGAAGGTACGCTACATGCAAATGTTATGCTAACACCAGCTAAAGCTGCGCTAACAGCGGCTAAATGCTATTATCGGCAAAATCCCCTTTTAGTACAGCGGTGTTGTGAAATATTAAATCCGTATGACCTGCGTGTCAATAGTGAGGGCTGTCCACTCTCTCGTTGCCAATCAGAGGCCAGCAGTCTGTTCACGTCACATCAGACACAGGCTAGCGCCTCTTACCTGGTCAGACCGTCCAAACCATTCGGCTGTGGAAAAACAACTATAGTTCCAAGTACCCCCTGCTAGGTCCTCGAGTACCCCCACTGCTCTACTACAACCCATTTTGCTATCACTACATACAACGTCTTCAATTTACCTACACAAACTCATGTCTGTCCTGTATGTACCACTTTTTTGTCTTTCCTTCCTTCAGTGTGCATCTCACTTTCCTCTTCAGTCTGTAACAGAGGCATCAATCACAAACTTAATTAAGTCATATTTCAGTCTTCCGTTCAGCTCTGGACGCGAGCGACATTATAAAGACATCAGCGCTCATGCAGCAAATACACATCTGGCTTATTCTGTGCGCAGAAATGACAGATCGACTTCACTGGGGGCATGCAAAACAAATAGAATAGGTAAATGCAAAATCAACATTGTGGAAAATACAGCTGATGTCATCTGTCACCTTTTGTCTTATATATTTTTGACATTCTTATCTAACAAACGTATAAACCTAATTGTTGCTCCCATTTAAAATAGAATTGATCAGAAATACGTGGTATCTCCCCCCCCCCCCAAGTCTTCCCTGTTCCATCTTGTCTTCTATCTTGAATGTGCTTTGAATGAAAACACAATAGCGCTGATTGCATGAAGGGTAATGAGCTGGTGGTACTGGAAACATAGTGGCTCGGTTGGTAGAGCGTCTTATGATCAGGTCGCCCACCACCATCATGATCGTAGTACCCCAGGGCAGCAGTGGCCACAATAGTAGCTTAGTAGCAATGTCCTAATGTGTAGAATGAGCCCAGACCTGTTCACCACAACTGCCTCTAAAATCATGTACTGTTCCTCAAAAAGGTGTTAATTCGGGTCCGAAGTGCCGTCATGCACAAGCTTAATATAGAACCTGCAGTTACGCGTAAGACCTGAGGAGGCAGTAGTGAGTATAAAAATAACCAACTTGCCTCTAGTCCCTAGTATTATTGAGATGACTAACACTGCATCTATTTCTGCTAATGTACTGAACTTATTTTACTACTCCCATAGCGCTGCTTTAAAGTCATATTGCGGAGTGCCGCTGTGGCGCTGCGTTATGAGAGCAACTAAACTGCGATATGCTCTACAAACAAACATCCCAGCGAGCTCATTGCTTCAACATACTCAAACAGAACGTTTGGCCGATGTGTAGCCAAAGCAAAGCGGAAACATTATGTGGAGACAAGCTGGTGAGGTCCGCTCCCAGCAAAGTCAGGTGTGAGGAGAGGCGAGCCCTTTCACTGTAAACACAGGCGAGAAGTATTTTTAAAAGGGCTGCACGATTTTGACAAAAAATAATAATAATTGCGATTTTCACCCAAATATTGCGATTGGATTTGCGTATTTCTAAAACTGCTAAAATGCTCATCATTTTAGCAGATGGAAGTTATGTTCCTTTTAGACTTTAGTCAAACAACAAATTGCCCCACATTAGAACAATATGCTACACAATAATCTACTGTCAAAAATCTTTGGTTTTATGTGAACAGCAAAACAACAGATTTCTGTTCTGTTGTTTCCTCTTCTGGAGGGGTTTCTCCAACATTCAGAGTACCTCTGGGGGACAGCCACTAGGGCTGCACAATATATCACAAAAAATATCAATTGTGATATTAGGTGATGCAATATCCGTATCGTAAGGAGCCACAAAATATCGCAATCAATAAAGTCTTCATCTGACTGAGATAGACACATTTTTTTGCAAACTCAGGCAAAAATGCACTGAATTAATACATTTGTAAAAGTTTGTCTTGTTTTGGGGCTGATGTAGTGTTTTTTTTAATCTCTTGTTTTGACACAATTTGCTGAAAAGTTACTTCAATATCGTGCAGCCCCAGCAGCCAGATGACTAAAATAAGTCCGGGGTGGAATAGTGTCTAAACACTTCAGAATCTGCTTTATGCTACACACTCAAACCTTTTATCTGTTGCATCTGACCCTGAGATCAGAGGCTGCACAATTCTGATCGGTAACATCTATCACTCAAATGCCAAAGACAGAAGAAAACAAACCCTCAGCCTCTTGAAGTTTGGTTTTTGCAGTGGTCAAAACCTCGATTGTGATTCGATATTGATAAACCTTGAAGCCCTAATTTTTAACCACTAAAAACATCTGTAAAGAAAAATACTCTTTTATTTTGTCCATTGGTTGAAATGTAAGGCAGTATGGCTTTAAGTACATGACTATTACTTAGTTATTACTCTGACCATCACTGTGTTAGCAAAGAGCTTTCATTAGCAGCACAAACACAAATCTCTTTTTCAAAGCGCCTCCTTCCCTATTCCTTTTTTTTTCTTTTTTATTGTTACCCCCTTACAAGGACTGTCAAAGATCAGCTCATGCACACCCCCACGTGCACAAACCCAGAGCTCGAGTCACGACCACCTCATTCGTATTCAGGCCCTCTCCAAAGCAGCCGGCTAATGGCACCTGCAGCTTTGTGTCCAATCGCTGTTTTACATGAGACCAGGCGCTGTGTGATTGATCTGCTTATGTTTAAACCAACGCGGAATGCCACGCAACAGAGTAGAAGGAGACGAGGTGACCTGCACACAAATGTTGAAGTGTTTACTCAAAAAACACTTCAACACATATGGTGTAGCAGCACGGAGAAAGACAGGAGACAGATGAAGAGTATGAGGTTCTCTTTGGACGAATCAAAGACGAATCAGATCAGAAATGAGCACATCACAGGGAACGCTTATCTTAGAAGTTTTGGAGATAAAGTCAGAAAGAGACAAGATTTCTCTGTGACTTTTTGTGTGAAGTCTGCATTCAGACAGGTTGGCCCAGCGACACTGAAGGACGGGTTGAAAATAGTATTACATTTATTTTTAAATAAAAGTATACTGCGGCCAAAAAGATTTGTTCTTTCTACTATGCAGCAGACGCAGGCATTGCACCTTCTGCTGGCAATACCATTATTTATAATTCATGGAGCCCTTGTCAGCTACATATAGTGGTTCTAAGTTATACCACATAAAATACTAAGGCTGTATTTGCCCCAGTAAAAAAACAAGAATTAAACATCATGCAATTATGTATTGCAATCATGCAATGTCTAAAGACTCGAAAGCTGCAAGTTACCCAGACTACATGATTAATAATGATGAGAAAATTACAGAAGGGAAGTGTAGTTAATGCGTTCAATGACTATTTTGTCAATATTGGGCGTCATCTGGCATCAAAAATAGCCAAAACAAACAGTGACGTCTCTCGACATAAAAACATGAATGTTCACTCCTTCTTTCTCACGGCAACAAATGAAAATGAAATAATTAAAATAGTTCAAGCTTTCAAGAATAAAAAATCAACTGATTGGAACGACTTTGACATGAACATGATAAAAAAAATAATACATAACATATCTATGCCTTTAACACATATTTGCAACCTATCCTTTTCAACTGGTGAATTCCCCGACCTCATGAAGATTGCCACGGTCATTCCAATTTATAAAAGTGGGGATAACCATCAGTTTACAAATTATAGACCTATCTCTATACTTCCTCAACTATCCAAGATTCTGGAAAAACTTTTTGCTGTCCACCTGGACAGCTTTGTGAATAAACATAACTTGCTCAGTGGCTGTCAGTATGGGTTCAGAAACAACAGGTCAACTGCACATGCTCTAATCAATCTAAGCGAAGAAGTCACCAACAATATTGACAATAAGCTGTATTCATTGGGTATATTCATAGACCTCCAGAAAGCCTTTGACACTATAGATCATGAAATACTTTTAAATAAACTAAATAACAATGGGATCAGAGGGATTGCAAACAATTGGTTGAAGTCATACTTGTCCGAAAGAAAGCAGTACGTACAAATTGATGAACATGTATCAGAACGAAGGAACATTGTATGCGGAGTCCCCCAGGGGTCTATATTAGGACCTAAATTGTTTTTGTTGTACATAAATGATCTGTGTGAAGTCTCAACAAAGTTAAAATGTATATTATTTGCGGACGACACAACAATTCTGGGTTCCGGCAAAGATCTACAACTGCTTGTCTCAGAGGTCACAACAGAATTATACAAATTCAAAGAATGGTTTAATAGAAATAAACTTTCGCTTAACATATCGAAAACAAAAATGATTCTATTTGGTAAACGGAATAGTGACGTTGAGATTCAAATCGATATTGACAATGCTCGAATTGAACAAGTAAAGGAATATAAATTTCTGGGTGTGATCTTCAGTCATAAGGTTAGCTGGAGACCACAAATAGATAACATTTGTGGGAAAATGGCGAAAAATGTGGCCATAATGGGCAAGTGTAGATTTTTTCTGGACCACAACGCTCTCTTGACCCTGTACTGTTCCTTAAAGTGCATATGACAGGTTATCAAGTTTTTATAATTCTTCTTGATTTGGTGGGATAATACCTCTGTTAAGGAGCCATGGAGCCCACTTCCGGGGCTCCATGGCTAATGCGGAAGTGTTTTTCTTTTCCAAAATAAAAAGGTATTTTTGGCCAGTTTTAGGGAAAATTTTAACATGAATCTTGAATGTAATTGTGTTAACTACGTATTTGTGAAAATGTAGTCTAATGTGTCATATGCACTTTAATGCTACCGTACATAAATTATTGCTCTGAGGTCTGGGGAAATACCTTCCATAGTCATTTACAGGTTTTATATAGACTACAAAAGAAGGCTATTAGAATTGTTCACAATGTTGGATATAGGTACCATACAAATATATTGTTCTTAAAATCTAACACCATGAAACTTGACGACCTCATAAAATACTTTGTTACAGATATATAAAGCTGTAAACAACCAGCTCCCTAGTAATATACAACAAATGTTTGGTAAAAGAGAGGGAAGTTACGATTTCAGGGGTACTCATAATCTGAAAGTACAATTCATTCTACCCTAAAAAGTTACTGTATCACCCGGAGAGGTGTAAATCTGTGGAATAATTTAGAGGAACCCTTAAAAGGCGCTGATAGTCTACAACAATTCAAAGAACAGTATAAGAGAAGTGTGTTTGAGAAATATGCTAAAGACATGTAACCTTGTTCGTATTATCTACAAGTAATTTGTATTACTGTGAACCTGTTTAACATCATTGCTGATAGAACCAATGTCACCAACCCCTAAGTTTAAGTTGTTATGAATTATAGGAACTGAAAGAAATGAATAAGCAAAAGCTAACCAGAATGCTGTAACAGCCTGTTTCCACTGGTCACTATTAAACATAATAGAGCAAGGGCAGGCGAGTGATGGACCCCCCCCCCCCCCCCCATTCAACAGGTTCATGAATCTTGTCTTTTTAATGCACCACCCAGTATAGGGCTCAAGAACTGCCTCACAACAACTACCAACTGGCCATATTACACCCTGGCTTTTTAAGGCACCTCACTAAACAAGGCAAAGAACAAAAATAATAAAACAATCACAACCAATATTTTACAGTGGAAATGGGAATTACAATAATAATGGGTCGTGTTGACTATGTAATACTTATAACTAAATCAATAGTCAATTAATAGAATGGTGACTGGTGTTTATAAGTAATGATTGGATATGGTTATTATGTGAACGGGAATGAGGAATAAGAAAAAAAGTACAAATTGTAAATATAAATAAAAAATAAAAATGTTTATATAAATTGGTAAACTACATACATTTCTATCTTCGTGTTATGTCTTTTTACTTTGGAAGTCTTGTAAACATCCTGTGATTTTCTTCTTGTAAAACATGAAATGCTTTTCTCTATCAATGCTGCTATATGTATAGTTAATGCGGACATTTGTAATTGTGTAATTCAGGAATGTAAAGTGTTATATTGTATGTAAATATGAGATGTTGTATTACTGTATCCGGAATGTAAATTAATTTTGTATATGGGGGTAGGCACTTATAAGCTTTCTTGCTTCTGCCTACTCCTTTTGAGTTTTTTTGTTGCTTTGTTTGTTTTCTGCACTGCAATAATGTTGTTGTAAATAATCACTCAAATAAATCCAATCAATCAATCAATCAATCAATCAATCAATCAATCAATCAATCAATCAATCAATCAATCAATCAATCAATCAATCAATCAATCAAATCAATCAATCAAACCTTATTACAATTAACACAAAAGTAAAATTGTCCAAAAAGTTAGAGCAATTCTCAGGATTAAACCCCAAAGTATCTATGTAATTTCATTGTGCAAATAATATGTCATAAGCACTTCAGAAGGAGGACAGACTGAAGAGTAGTGGTGCGCTCTCAAACCTGACGTAAAATCACATTCACCTGACTATTTTATTCACCAACAGCCTGTGTGAGCTACATTTGTAATTCAAGGTCTTGACCCTGAATGTGTTAATAAGCAAAAAAAAGAGGAGAAACTCAGTTTCTGCCAAGGTTTCAGTTATTATGCACTCGGCATCGGTTTGCGGGTCGATAGAAAGTCATATGGAGACCAGTGGCGGAGCTAGGGGTGGCTTTAGGGGCTTAAGCCTCGAATGTTTTTTCAAAAGCCCCGGATCTTTTTTGGACAGCTTCTTTTTTTTTCACGCTGTAAAAGCATTCATATCCGTTCAATATGAGAACAATGAAGCGAGAGCGGCAACGTAACACCGTAATTATTACCCTTCCCTGAACTTCTCCTGTTTGTCAGTCAGTCGGACCTTAGCCGCGCACGCGCGCGCGTGTGTGTGTGTGTGTGTGTGTGTGTGTGTGTGTGTGTGTGTGTGTTGATCCCAGCCGCGCGCGCCCTGTCTGGAGCGGTAGCAGGGCTCGCAGACGCAGCGGCTCAGAGAGCAGAGGAGAGACGGAGGAGAGGAGCTCTGCACAATGATCATGATCTCATCAGATTCTGAAATCGTAGGTAGTGGTGACATTTGTGTGTAATCAATCATAAACCTGTCACGAACGATAACTGCGTGCCCCGAAAGCTACGAAGGCTAACTTTCCCCTCGTGACTAGTGTTTACATTCACTAGCATTAGCATTAGCATTAGTATCCTGATGCTGCGATCATAAGGAGCCACTACTTGTGTTTCGTTCTTGAGAAAAGTAATTAGCCTTGTTTTATGGACAATATGTGGAAACGTATGAGGCTTCACTTATCTATTGTAATTAATTACAATCTTGCTTAATTTTATAACATAATAATGCATATTTTTAGTGACTTGCCATCATGGACATCAGGGGCTTTTTCAAAAAATGACAGGAAGGCAACCCAGGTGAGAGAACAACAAAGTACAGTTTCACATATTTATAATACTACAGTATATGTCATAACTTTGGGTTTTTAATAATTGCTCTGGTGGATTTATAGCACAGAGAGGGAGAGATGGCAGGGAGAGGGACAGCACAGACATGGAGCAATTGTCCTCAGGTAAGTAAGAAAATAGTTGAGAATGATAGTGATAATAATATTACCCGTATGCATTATTGAAGAAATTAGGCATTTTTTAAAACAAGGATTACAATATACTGTATATAATATAACTGTAAGAACTTTTTTTAACTGAAACATAATAATTTACAATATGTCTGTGATTCTGAATGATGTTTGCTCATTAGCACAAAGAGGGGGAGATGACACAGAGGGACAGAGACCACAATGAGTATAGTACAGAAATGGAGCAAGAACCAGGTAAGAAATAGTCAGACACGACCTGCCTGTTCAGTGTTTGTTTTTAGTTTGGATCGCTAACATGATACAGTACACTGCAAAACGTGCCTGCACTTCAATAGCCCTGCAGTTTGTTCAGCAACAGTGCAAAAGAGGGTTCAATTGTGAAAAGGGAAAGTGTCTATACATTGGCGCAAGACTACAGTAGACTTGACTGGTGTAGTCTTGGTTGGTTTTAGACTTTTTTTCTGTCTTAGTTTGGAGTAAATATGTGCAACTTTAGCTTAGTCCATGTTCATATGAGCCATTTGCTTTTTTATTGATGGTTCTGATTCTGTTCTGAATTAATCCTGGTTTAATCTTGATTTATAACTGGCTTGATCTAATACTGTCCTGAGTGAGTCCTGGTTTAGTTCTGAGTGAGTCCTGGTTTAGTCCTGAGTGAGTCCTGGTTTAGTCCTGAGTGAGTCCTGGTTTAGTCCTGAGTGAGTCCTGGTTTAGCCCTGAGTGAGTCCTGGTTTAGCCCTGAGTGAGTCCTGGTTTAGTCCTGAGTGAGTCCTGGTTTAGTCCTGAGTGAGTCCTGGTTTAGCCCTGAGTGAGTCCTGGTTTAGTCCTGAGTGAGTCCTGGTTTAGCCCTGAGTGAGTCCTGGTTTAGCCCTGAGTGAGTCCTGGTTTAGTTCTGAGTGAGTCCTGGTTTAGCCCTGAGTGAGTCCTGGTTTAGTCCTGAGTGAGTCCTGGTTTAGTCCTGAGTGAGTCCTGGTTTAGTCCTGAGTGAGTCCTGGTTTAGTTCTGAGTGAGTCCTGGTTAGCCCTGAGTGAGTCCTGGTTTAGTTCTGAGTGAGTCCTGGTTTAGTCCTGGTTAATAACTGGCTTGATCTAATACTGTCCTGAGTGAGTCCTGGTTGGAAAAAAAAAATCCTTGTAATGAATTTTTGTTATTTTTCCTTTAGACTTAAGACTTTAGATTTACAGTAAATAAAGCAATAGATGAATAAATACAATAAATTAGTAAAACTATTACCAGCTTAATTGGGAGTGTTTTAAAATGGTGTATTTTAAGAGTAAAGTAATAATTATGTAGCCTATGTTCTAATTGTTATCATTGTATAATAGGAGATTAAAATAGAATATGCTCATCTAAAATACACCAGATTACACCAAATTACATCTGTGAAATTCAAAATTTCCTGGGGAGGACCCCCAGACCCCCCCCACATAAATATAATTTCACCTTATTACTTCTAAACCCCTGGCTGCGGACCTGCTTGCATAGACTTTTAAAAAGAAATGCAATTATTAGTCCATATGATTATTTATGAGGCTACTGTCCTTTAGGACTTATTATAAAAGTGCTCATTATTATTATTAATTTTATAGTATTTTCCTGTTTACAAAATATATGCACTGCACGACCTGCCATCGCAGGTACATTTCAGCCCATGACCCAAAATGCTTTATGGGCTAAGCCCCTGATGATTGGAGTGTCTAGCTCCGCCCCTGATGGAGACACAGGTAATGAATATTTATTCTGCATGCAGGTGGTTGGGTCTGGTAACAGTTAGTCAAGACCGTTTTGGAAGAGCAAGTATCTCATGTTCGCATCTTAAAAGACTAAAATAGTGGTTTTGTACATTTGAAGTGCATAAATATTGAGAAGATTTTTCCTCCAAAGCCTGAGAATCCACTGAAAAATGCTTCTGCCACCCACTTTTGGGTCTCCACTCCTGATGCACCAAATCAGTGGTTCCCCACCTTTTTTGCCTTGGACCGCTTGGACTTTTCAGTTGTAGTCTGTGTGCCCCCTATCTCAGGGGTGTTGCAGTTTATTTAAAAAGCAATCACTTAAAAGCGCTATTTGTAAGTACAATGACAATGTTCAAAATAAACCTTAACAACACATTTTACTGCAAAATATAGTTTTTCCTATCAAATTCATATTCAGTTTCCCCTGTTTTTCAATCTGAAATAGTTCGAAGTACCCCTCGCTAGGTCATCGAGTACCCCCAGGGGTCCCCGTACCCCTGGTTGGGAAATACTGCGGCTAAATCACAATACACAGTGATGTAAGATGTGTAAATTGCCTGCATCCTACGGCACCTCCAAAAACACCGTTATATAACATCCTTATGTAAGTCATGCATGTATATTAGGCTTGTCTTTGTTAATCCCTGTGGGTGAACGTGTTCTGCCTTATTTGGGAGCAGGAGGCAGCTGTGCTTTCATATGCGGATTATAAAAGGGCCGGTACCACAGGAGCTCCCAGGCTCCCTGCACCATGACACAATGAGACAAACCACATGCTGCTCGCACGTCTAAATGTCAGGCCCTCGGTAATGTAAGGTGTGATTTGTGCAAAGTTCAGAGCTCGGCTGGAAACAGAGGGGCTTGATGCACGGGGTACAATAAGAATCAGCAACAAATACACAAGCGATTTTTTTTTTCTTTTCCAATGAAACGCACTCTGTAAAAGATGAATTAGCTCCACCAAAAATCCCGAAAAACAAAACATAGTTCAAAGGAAGTCCACGATGCACAATTCTCGACTTTAATAGGCGTTGTCGGCATCAATCAAACATACTGCAACAAGATTGTTAAGATGGCCTTACCTGGCTCTGAAGGCCGTTACAGAGGACTTGTCGATCCTAGAAAGAGAAAGAAAAGAAAATCAATCACCAAAATACCAAATACTTAAATTCAGCATGGTTCGCCTGTGACCTCTGACAACAAAAAGTTTACCATAAACCTTGAATTAAAAAGCGTTTTGTTTAAGAAGACGCAATGGATTCTCGTGTGCATAGATTAAAAGAACAACCCTCAATGGCTCTTTGGAACCAGCGGGTAATCCTTAGTAATTGGTTCTTAGTGGAAATTGTCAATCATGATGAAAAAGGCAATGCACTTGTGACCGTTAAAATAAAAATAAAAAGCCCTTATTTATTAAGCCTTTATGATTGTTAAAAGAAACTAACGAATGAAGGCTGCCGAGAGAGTGTTTGAAGGATGGGTCCTGATTGATATTACCAGCAGGCACCGGCGGCGACCGGGGGGTCTTGGGGGGTCTTAAGACCCTCCCAATTGTGCACAAACAACAATGATGGATAATATCTCAGGGCCCTGATACCCCTTTAGAAATGTACCAAATGGTTTAGCCCACACTCCGGCGTTCAGCACCGCACGCTTCAACTCAAATGCATGTGTTTGAGGGAGGTGAGCTCCTCAATCCAATGACACAGAGTTAGGAAAGAGAAATAGTCTTGCGATCGCTCTTGGCTCTTATTTTACAGTAATAGTAATGTAATGTAACTTTCTGTGATGTAACTTTCTGTGATAAATTACAGTTAAACATGAGCTGAGGCGAGTGCCTCCCTCTGCCTGCACTGCTGCTGCCGGTGCAGAGGGAGGCAGAGCACGCTCTCCCTCTTCATTTGAAATCACTGAAGTTTCCCTTACCTTTTGTCTATTGACTGCCATCAGGACAAAACAGTGACAAAAGCTACAGGCGCTCACGCCAAGTATTTTCGCCAAATGAATTATGCAAATCGGCTGCGAGCATTTGCAGACTCGTTCATTATAAATGCAAAGCTTTAGAGACTCGTTTGAGTCAATATATAAACTGTTGCCTACACCTAAATGTAGGATTCAAATATGGTGAGACCAAAACAGACTGAAGCTTCGGTCTTTGTGTTCATGAAGTGGCCACAACTCAGGAATACACAGCCATGAGGCAACATATTGTATGAATTAATATAAACTAGCGTTTTGAAGCATTTTAATGCCTATTTCGTACATCTATTATAAATGTGTCCCCAGTACAACCCCCTGTTTGATGTGATATCTTTAAGGTCTACAAAAAACTAATCATTTCAATAGGCCTACTAAAAGTGGACCAATTAAAACATTTCACAATTAAGGTTAAAGTTTGTACCTAGGGCCCAGAATTTGGTGCTATACCCCTGCTCAACAGACTGGAGACTGGAGACTTAAGAGGAGCAGAGAAGATGGCAGGGGGAAACTGGACAGAAGTAGGGCAATCAAAAGGTGGTGAGAGTATGAGAATAGATACTACTGTATTTTGTAAATATGTTTTTGTCATGGGTGTGGGGTGCAGTTTAAAAAGTTTAAGTTTAAGCATATTGTTTGCTAACTGCAATTGATTAATTGATTAAAAAAGCAGTTGATGTGCTTCGTTGTTTTTGTTTGTTTGTTTAGTTGCAGTAATATGCAGTTATTAGCTGTGTCCACTGCCTTTTTTGTTGATTTTCATGAGACCCCCCAATCAACATTGTCTGGAGCCGCCACTGCCAGCAGGTGGTACACGTATACTGCAGCCTTTATTTACGTAAGTACCACTCCTGTCCATTATTCTTCTGACCTGAACTGTGTGTACTATTCAACAGAAAGCTGCACATAATGTCCAGACTTCATTTACACTCCATTCAGTCTGTCTATACTTAAAACACACAGCAGTCCAACAAACTATAATTATTACGATAACAACAATCATGATAACACTAATGGCTTGGATGCATTTAGCTTCTGAATGCACTCAAATGACCTACTTTTTAAAGAAAACGAGACAAATAAAACGACTCTACTGATGCTCATGTACTGCTTTGTAATGTGTCAGATTTAGGTTGAATGATCTTTTCTATGTAACAGCTCTGTGTATGTCATTCATACAATCACTCGTATATATTTTGGAATAGGAAATCTTGCACCATAAATGACCGTTATGCACGTCAACATGGGACTCATTATTTTCATCTACACACGTCATTCCTATTTTCACAGCATCTTCTTATCTAAAATTCAAATGAACTGGTTTTATATGCAAACTTGGAACTGTAAACATTTCGCACAGTCATGGAATAGAAAGACACTGCCCAATTCAGCTGTTCCTTGTTTTGAATTTGAATATTCACAGATTTTTATCATGAAGCGCGCGTCAGAATGGGATAAAGCTGCAGTTTGAAAACACCTTTTGTTCATACGTATGGCTCATAACTTTTATAAACTTATCAAATTAAAAAAGATTTTCTCTCAACCTTTTGGCCAAGAGGAGTTTGTCTGGGGAAATCTGAGCAGTTACAGCGTTGGACTGACACTGCTACAACTGCTACTAATACACTAACCTGCAGCTACAGAGTGTGGAGTTGAGACTTACTGCTGCTGCGACAACTACTTTGACTGCTACTACAAAAACTAAGGATGCACTGATCCGATACTGGTATTGGATATCGGAGCCGATACTGAGAATATATACAATATCAGATATCAGCTACAAATATCCGATACTGAACCGATACCAGTTTTGGCTCTCCCTGCTTTAAAAACACAATTTTCACCAACAACACCTCAGTGAATATGGGTATGCCGAATGTCATTTTGAAGCTAAGCTGAGTTAGTTTTAACCTCCGCACATATTTTTGATTATCGCAAACAGCATTCTAAACATATTTTTAATGCACAAGTTGTAATGATCAGATCACTTTATGTGAGTTGTTTATATTAATGCAACCTAAAAGCCTTTCACGTAGCCAAGGATATAAAAAAGTCCAGTGATCCTTGTTAAATGTTTTCCATTAGTTTAGTAATAGACATAACTAATAATTGATCTGTAACACCATAACACAAGATAAGACTTTATTGTCTTTATCTTATTAAAATAGAGAAAAGAGGACCATTCACTTTTTCACTCATGGAAAGCTACTTTTAAGAAGGTTTCTTGGTATCGGTTAATATCGGATATCGGCAAATACTTATATCGATACCCCCTGTATCTATATCAGTATCAGAAGCAAAAATTACAAAACAAAGATCTCTACTCTACTACCACAACAATTACTCTTCCAACACCTACTACTCCAACTCTCTCAACTACAATAGATGAGAAACAGTCGATTTGCATTTCCTCTTTTAATGTTTAAATTTGTGCCACTATGAGCAGTGTTGCTCTCACTCTGAGTGTGTGACTCTCAGTCCAGTGGGACGAGGCTAATTGCTGGAGAGTCGTTGTTAGTCAGGAGAGTGTCAGTGTATACACTCAAATGCACTCACTGGCAGCTCCTGCACAGATGCACCATGGGAAATCATCACGTCCAAGAAACGAAATGATCAAAACAAGATCACCTACAACTGGATCCTGGTAAGACTGAAAGTATACATGTGGCCATACCGCCTTTGCTCTGCCCAATCCCGTCAGATCTTGGAAGCTAAGCAGGGAAGGGCCTGGTCGGTACTTGGATGGGAGACCGTTTGGGAACACCAGGAAGCCTAGCGAATGTAGTGAGTGAGTGGTTGGTGGTGGTCGGAGGGGCCAATGGCGCAGACTGGTCGCCTCGCTTCCGTCAGTCTACCCCAGGGCAGCTGTGGCTACAATAGTAGCTCACCATCACCAAGTATGGAGTGAATGGATAATGCAATGTAAAGCGTCTTTGAGTGTCCAGAAAAGTGCTATATAAAACCGATGCATTATTATAATTATTATTAAAGCGAGAGGCATTAGAATTAGGCAACACAAAGTAACTCAGCTGCTATAAGTATATCGTACATAAAGCTACTTGTATTTCATTTTACTTATCTGAAGAACAGATCCCAGTATGTCCACACCAATGGCACTGATTCCCAGCTGCTGACAGTTTCCTGCGGGCTGCCACAGGGGTCAGTGTTGGGTCCGTTTTTGTTTCTTATGTATATTAATGATCTTTGTTTAGTTTCAAAAACATTAAACCTTATTTTATTCGCTGATGACACCAACATGCTTAGTTGTGGTAAGAATTTAGAAGCATTGATAGATATAGTAGAGAAAGAATTATTATTGTTAAAGAAGTGGTTTGATTCTAATAAGTTAACCCTTAATTTAAATAAAACCAAATTTATAGTTTTTGGAAATCGTGCCATTAATGTGTGTAGAAATTTAAGAATAAATGATACTGAGATAGAACAAGTGAATGAAATAAAATTTCTTGGAGTACTTTTACAAAATAAGCTTAGCTGGAAGCCCCATATAAACTACATCAAGGCAAAGCTATGTAAATCTCTTGCAATAATATCTAAAGTTAAAGAACTCTTAAATGAAAAAAACGTATATATTTTATACTGTTCCCTGGTTCTCCCGTACATGACCTATGGCCTAGAAGTTTGGGGAAACACTTACAAAACCAATCTTAATCCAATAAGTATCATCCAAAAAAGAGCAATCCGCATTGTGAATAAAGTGGCTTGCAGGGCACATACAAATGAGCTTTTCATCAAACTAAAAGCACTAAAATTGAAGGATTTGGTTGAGTTTAAAACAGCACAATTTATGTATAACATAAGCTTTAACAAGTTACCTGTGCATATCCAGGGATTGTTCCAAAAACGAGACTGCGTTTATAATTTACGAAAGGAAGAAATGTTTCAAAAAACATATGTGAGTGCAAAGCAGCATTGTCTTTCTTTTGTTGGGATTAATGTGTGGAGTGAGTTGGACCAAGAGCTAAAAGACTGTAAAACCTTAATTCAATTTAAAATTCTTTTGAAAAATCAATTATAAAAAAAATACATTGAGAATGGATGCTAAGGACGCAAACTTAAGATGATAGATTTTTTTCTTTCTTCTTTGTGACGATCTAAAAAACAAAATTGTATAACTGCTTGCATAAGACATTGGCAGCTTTACTGTTTATGTTTTGTAAATACTCTGGGATAGGCGCAATAAGCTTTAGCTTCTGCCTATTCCATTTCAGACTTTATGTTTATTTATCATCTGTTTGTCATCTGTTGAATGTTTGAATGTCTGAATAAAATAATCTGAATCTGAATTTTTGGAAGGTAAAGCAACTAGCAACCAACTTAACATATTACTTTGAGCTACACAAAGCACAGCACTGCCCCTATGCCCCGATACAAGTGCTTGTGTGAATTTGCAGTGTACTCAGAACATATCGAAGCAGCACTATGAGAACAGCTGTCAACTTCAGGACAAAGTGTCAGAGGTGTGACCCAGAGGAGAGGCCCACACCCATCCTTCCTTTTTCAGAAGAACTTTACTTTTCTCTACCACATACTGTACTCACCAGCATTAAGAAGGATAGCAAACTTTTATAATGACAAAACCAAAACTTCTACAATGCATGAAATGTTGACTTTGATTTTCCACCAAAGTCTTTTATGTAAATTATAAGCAACAATTCAAAATATATATTAAATGTGTTTAAAAACGGTTGACAACAATTGACAAAGAAATGTAGATGTAAAAATAAACTTTTTTTTTCTTGTGGGAACTCTTTAAGTCATTAACATTTCACACAATTTTAAGAGCTTTAACTTGTGAACTCATCCTTCCAAAGCCTTTTCAGAGGTCTTTGCTGCCACCTGTCATGTTTCACTGGCACATTGTTCCACCACACTTTGTTGTTGTAGTTTTAGCAACCCTATAGTGCAAAAATGCCAAACTCGATCACTGTTAAAAAATTCATAACATACCCAAAGCCACCAAAGGTCAGGCTCCTCTTCCTCAGCATAGCACTGCTGTTTCTGTTCCTCCGAGGGGAAATATCTCCAGCTGCTTGTGTGTGTTTGACCAGTCCTTTCTCCTGCGCCTCTGTTTACCCTGTTTTTTTTTTTTTTGGTAACCTTGCTCGATTTCCAGGCCAGTACCAGCTCCTCTGTGCCCCCTCCTGTTTGCCGTCCAGGTTGAGACTGCCCTCACACAGGTGTATAAGAAATAAGGGTTCTGAAAGAAAAGGGAGGAGCAACAGGGAGGGGCTCTAATGCAGCAGCCACTCTAGTGCACTGGTTTTGTTATGACAGTTGGGAAAGACCAAATCTGTCACTAAATTAACATGGGCAAAGTATTGTCATTAAACATTACTCAATAGGCAAAAACAAAGCAGAGGGCAAAAAGATTGGGATCAAGGGGAAATTAAACCATGTTTTGTCCAATCGCAATCATTTCACAAATCATCTATTAAAAAAGGTCCTGTGGCTAATTTATTTTCTATTAGTCAAAAATGTTTTGTGCATCAAATTATAAAGCATTTTTCAGCTGGCAGGCTAGTTGCTGTGACAATGGTGGTCAAAGTACTTGATTTTATTACTTGAGTAAAAGAACACATACTAGTCAAGAGACAGTACTAAAGTATTTGCTGCAGAAAAAAGTCAATGTAAATGAGTATGGAAAATATGTGGCTGCTGCTTTGTGGCTATGTGGCTGCTGCCACAAAAACTGCACCTAAATTCTACCCGTACAGCAACACAATGGGGAAAGTCCTTCTTCCTTGTAGTGAATCAGTACATCTGCTCAGCGCCACCTACTGTTCAAAGTGTGTGCATTATAAGGCTTTTTAAATGAACAAAACACATAGACAAATGTACAGTTTTTTTGTTTGTTTGTTTACTGAGGAGCCTTTATAGAAATGTAATGGAGAAGAAAGTATTATAATTTATCTTTCAAATGTAGTGAAGTAAAAGTAGTTCTCAACAAAAGTGAAGTACTGATCCTCAAAACTCTACTTCAGTACAGTACTTAGGTAAATTTGTTACTGACCACCTCTGACTGCGACGGTATTACTCCCTGAAAGTTATGAGTTTAAAGTCATCCCTGTGAAGATGTGGATTTTAGAAAACTTGAACCACAAAATGTATGCTGTGCTTCCAGATTTTTTCTCTCAACTCTTCCTACTTTATCTGATAGCAAATCATGTAAAAAAAAAAAAAAAAAGTGTCAAATCTGATTTGTGCAAAACACATTTCTCCTGAGGATTACGCTTTTCAAACATCCTGCAGTTATCAGGCTATAAAAACCGAACACATGTTTCATGATTCATGATTTCAACTATTTTTCAAAAGTGCACAGATAGGTCAAAATTCAAACTCATTTCCCTGGCATCCTCCATAGAAGAGAAACTTTGAGAGACGAAGATGTGTTTGAGCCAAATGTGCCAATTTTTCTTTTCAACCTTAAACACTCTGTTGCTATAGAGACGGCAGACGGGAAAAGGAAAGGCATTCTTCTGTAAATTCTTCAAAGTCAGACTCATGCAGTTGGAACAAAGACAAATTACCATTCCTTTTACCTGATACATCAGAATACATTTTTAAACATTTAATATAGGTTAAATAAAAAAAATAAAAAAGTGCAATATTTACTTCGAGGTGGAAAGTAATTGGAAACTGTAATTGATTCAATGTCCATATGAACTGCACATCCTATATAGGTCCATTATATAAACTAACATGTTAAATCCAGATTCATGGAAAAATGTATAAACAATTTATTTTCCGTCCTACAATATATTTTGGCATCTACCATAGGCAGTAGCAGTGGTGGTTGCTGAGGGCAAGTAAAAACAGAAAAGAATTAAAAAGCAGTTACATTTTGTGGTAATAACAACAGACTAAGTAGGAGTCATCATCATCATTACAGGACTGATGGTGAAGTATCAGTAACAGTAGAAGCAGCAACAGTAGCAGAAGTTGTTAGTGGTAGTTTTTCTCAACACTTTCAAGATACACTTTTTACCTTTCTAGCATATTTAAGTTCATGGTAACTTAACGTTTTCCTCCTTGGCAGACCATTCTTACTACAAACTCATCAACCTCACTAACATTCTTGCTGTGTTGGGCTCCTCTGCTGACGTCTCTTACACCACGGTCCCTGCTGCTGCAGACAGGCTGTGAAGGGGGCTGAGTGACATCACTACATGGCACCTAACGCTGTGTCGTCATTGGGCGGCTATTTCTGACTGTACCATTCACTGAAGACAGGCATGTTTTCACAGAGCATCAGTGAGAGCGGCAGGGTTTCATACAGGCCAAAGACACTTAAGCCTGTTCATGAAATGCAGCGACAACAAACGAGAGTATAGGAGTTAAAATGAGCCGCGTTTGAATGCTGGTGTGAATATTGTAGCAAAGGTTTTGGTCTCTCATCTTGGAGGCTTCTTCAGTGCTAAAGTTTCACAATCCTAGCCTTTTGTTCACGCTGAATTGGAATCTACTAAGTTTATGGCGGCTCAACTGTACCTCCCGTCAGTGCAGAAAAGGGGAACCTCAGAGCTGAAGAAGCCTTTTGGATGAAAGGTGAAAGGTTTTCCATTTTAAACAATGCAGACCATGTGACTACTAATAGTAAATCTATGCAACACTTAATCCTTATTCCAATAATCTGGCCGATTGAAAAAAAAAACTACACTGATTTAAATCAAAACATCATGGCATAGGGCTGAAATTAAATTGTAATTGCAATTTTAATGTTTACATTTAGCGAACAGCAAAGACACTTGAAATGATCAATCCCTTTTGTAGTGTTTTTGAGTACACCTCTCACTATGCAAACGGCAGACACTACTACCAGACAACAACAGACGCCCATTTGCTGAAGCCTATAATTACCCCACCATTGATGAAATATTTTTTCCAGTTTCCAAAGCAAAACATTATGCCTATAGATGGCAATACTTGCAGCCTATACCATTATCTGAAATGAAGTCATGGGTGAGATTGCCTCTGTATGTTTGTCTTCTCTCCTCTCCCTTTAATAAGTTTCCTCCGATAATTCAATTGCCGTGAGCCGGTGTTTCATCTAGATTGCGTTTGTTCCTGGCCAGGCTGCGCCGCTTTCGTCTTCTCACCACCTAATAAGGTATTTTGTCATTATAGGCCTGGTCCTGAGGGTGATATATGCACAGACAGGCGTGGGAAGACCTTTCATTTATATTTCATTGGTTACACCGCGTCTCTGTTGTCTATAATGGCTTCATCAGCTGCTGTGTGGTTTAGTGGAGAAATACTGTTTCACTAAAGCGCGCATTGGCAACATCCATCTTCAACAAACGCTGAGATGCGTTTCTTTCAGCTGAATTCACAGGGGAAATTAAGGTCCAAATGCTGAATAAACTCATCGCTCACAAAATCCCTGTATGAAACCGAGGCATTATTATTGTTAGTGTTTCCTCATTAAAAAAACGACATAGTATTTCATTCTTGCGTGTTCGAGACGTCCCTCATAATGAGATGGCGGCCCTTCTGCTCCTCCGTGTTTCTTTTAAGTCCCTGCAGCATGTCTAGCTAATATTCTATACAGAGTAAGACCTGTCTGGCATGGGGGAAGGATGCAGACATGCAGCAGATCTCGCATCTGAATTATTTCTATCAAAACATTGAAAGTAGTGGCAGCAACAGATTGTTTTCGCTACCTGTCTATGTTTTTGAGTAGGAGAAAACGGGAGGGAAAAAAAGCAAGGGGCTGCTCTAAAGTTTGGAAGATTTGAAAGTAATCTACAGCTGACTCACAAATGGCATGTCTCCGATTGGTTCACACACTGCACCTGATAGTTCCACATCGTTCGCTTGGGTAAAACTTGCCTTTCTTCTTTCTCTGACAAATATGATGAGCACTTGACACAGTTTTAAACCATATAACAGTCAAATGTATTATACAGGCACATTCTCATCATCTGTGTCATTGTGTCTGCGGTTACTGTTCTGGTCAGTGGTCATACTCTACAATTACTGGTGATTGAGGATCCAGTGAACTGTGTTGCACCCCTCATCAGAGTGCTACTTGTGCTTTAAAGCAAATGCATTAGTGTCACGGCAAAGGCTCTCAAATGAAGCGGCAAGAGGACTGAACATTTCAAGCAAAGGCCAAGCGCAGTTACGACTTCATACTACAATGTAAAGAGCAGTTATTCTAAAGGTTACTAAGTTAGTTGGTTATATGTGGTGGTTGACAATACAGATGATCTGAACTTGAACCGCTGACATGAATTCGACTCAAATTCTTTTCGAATGAGGACAGACATTTCATCTTTGAGGTGTATACATGCGCTCATCTAACAGTGGCTGATTCCCTTAATTGGTTTCCTACGTCCTCCTCCCTAATCTCCTTAAAGCACCCCCTTTAACCAAGCCCCACTTTGATCCGTCTGCTATTTTTACTGCTGCCTTTTCGCCCTCTCGTTTTTCCTCCTTTGACAGAGTCTAATGAAAGTGACAGCGAGCCCACCCAGACGCCCACACTGCCCTGCCATCCGTCCAGCAACAGGCAAACTACAGAGACAGCGGCCACGTTTCTGATCACAGCAGGATCGACCCCCCCACCCCTCCACCACAGCCCCATGGACACGGAGCTCTTTCAGTCATGGATCCAAATTAACAGGCTTTGACACGTGTAAAGCTCTGCGTCTCCTTCTGCACAAGCGCTAACAATCTCCCGCCCGATGGTGCCGTTCTCTCTTCCATACCAGATCACAGGAAAGTTGGAGCGCTTTCTCCTGGCAACGACAGTACCCGTATGTGTTGAAAGACATGTGCGGGACCGTTGCTTGGTGTGCAAATGCAAGATAGTCCTTTAAAGATTCATTCCAACTCACGCCATGTCTCTTCTATGAGCAGGTACAAAGCTAGATGGGTCAAAGTAATTAAGCCAATATAAAACAAAAGATGCCCCCTATTTGTTGTAGCATATAAAGGATACCTTAGGATCATTCTAAAGTGCAATTGATAGATAATAATCTTTTACTTTGTTCCAAACAATAAAGTAATAAAATAAAGCCTTTGACATGTGTAAGGTGAATCAATTAAACTTGAATTTCTAACAGTAAATGGATAAGTAGAGAAATTCTTCATCAGTGTATGTCTAATAATGAGGTCTCTGTGCAGATACTATACGACTCCAACAACACAATCAGCACAGAAGCAGGACTATGGTACCAAATGGATTTAACCCTTTAAACTCCACCTGAACTGAGTACTTCTTCTCCAGTTTGGCATTAATTACCCAAATCTAAAAGCCTCTTGAAAAAAGCGACAAAAGAGCAACAAAAACGTGACGAAAACACAACAAAAAAGCGACATGAAAAGTCATAAGTTACAATCAATTTCTTTCAAATGAAGCCTAGGCGTTAATTCAGCCTAGGACACCAGTTTCATCGTCACCTACCTCCAGTTAATGATCGTGTCTGCAAGGGTCACACCTCCACCGCACCCTATCAACGCAGAGTCACACCTTCGTAGCAGCCAATCATCGCCCTCGGGTCTGTTTTTAAGCCTCTGGTATTCATGGTTCGTTCGCTTCCCAGCTGTGCTGTTACCCACCTCCACCCCGCCTCCGCCTCTTCCATCTACGGCTGCATCTTTCTCAGGCCTCCCATACCACTACCAGTGTCCAGGCTCTGGGGGAAGACATCGCCAACTCTAACCTGCCCATCCATACTAAAATTAATTCATACATCTGATGTCTACTGCCGGGATCTGATCGCCAAAAATAAATATATGTCAATAAACCTTTCTAATCGTTGCTTTTGTCTGTTTAAGTCTATCCAGGTTGAAATGAGGCGTTACACTGTTGCTCTCCAGTTGAGAAGCTTTTAGATTTGGGTAAAATCGAACTGGAGACAATGCACTCGGTTAAGGCGGGGATAAGGGGTTAAATAGAACCAAATGTAACCCTAACGCAAATGCTTCAGGGAAGGTGGGCGAAATGTCTTGGCAAAAAAAAAAAAACATTGTAAAGACTGTGCGTCATGCCAGCTCTGGGTTTGGGACCACAACGCTTCAGATAAGCTGGTAAATGTCAACCAGCTCAGAATCCTTTAGGCACTATCAAGCTTGTAGAAACCGCTACTCTCCCTGTAACACTCACTTACTTGAATGACTCTAAAATTGTTCGACAAAAAAACACATTGATTTAGTTCACTTCCTCCCCGTTGCAGCTGCTACTAGCTCGGAGAGGGATCCAGCTTTGATAAAACATCCAGAGGGGGACGGGGGGGGGGGGCATAACGCCATACACCCACGCGCAAACGCATCTAATCAGGTGCACGGCAATCTCCTCGCAGTGTTTCATTTACCACTTAATGTCGGCGCACAACTATAAAGATACTACATGCAGCGACGGTGACTCATACAACAGCGTAATAGAGCTTGATCTCACAGCGGAGGTGAATAAACAGCAGATGAGACAAGTCAATAAATAGAGAGATGTATTGGTATAGTGCCAGCAAAGGGAAGTACAGTAAGGTGAACAACAAGCGGTTCTTATTTTCAACTACGCACTTTGCTATCGTTTTTCAGTGATGTAATATTTTCGATGACCAACAATAAAAGTAATTAATGGAGTAACTATGATTACATTTTGTGAGCAAAAAAGGGACAAATGGGTACAAAATGCAAGCTCTTCATGCAAAAAGTTTGAATCATTTCTCCCTTTTCGATCAAAAAGCGCCAAACCATGCAATTTCGACACCTTGGACTAGATCCTCGGGGTGTGGGCCCTATAGGGATAGGAAGTGTGGAAGACAGGTTCTGGAAATCAGTAATAATGGCTCAATGGTGACACACAAGCTAGGTCTATTGTTCTAGTATTTACTTATGTGACCAGCTACTCGAGCGGAAAGATGCTTCTGAAGATAGAAGCGAAACGCCCTCAGCTCTGTCGACCCAGTCCAGTCGACAATACTTGAAAATCTGTACTGCGGTGAGTCAACATGAATTGACATGGCCTTTCATTTGTCATTTCTATCAAAAAGACAAATTAAAAACAAGTTCAAATAATTGCCAAAACGATTACGAGCCAAAGGCGAGATTTTTTTAAAAAGGCCGAATGAACTGAAAAGAACGCCGTCTTATTCTGTTATTAAGTAATGGGCCGAATGTGCTTTTTGGCACCAGATATCGAACAGACTGCGCACCGTTTACACTGGACAAATGGGAATTAGCCAGAAAACATGGCAACTTCTACTTAAAATAACACGTAACAACACTGTTTGGTTCAACTGGTCGGTGTGAAGCAGGGGTGCTGACTTTCTCCGTGCCATCTCTGCAAAAATTCACAATATTGAATGAGCGTTTTTTGGGGCTTGCAAGAAAGTGGTACATTGCAACAACAACAACAACAACAGCAACAATGGCTTTTTTTCCCCCTATTCATATTTTTGTGGAAGGGTAGCCTAACAGCGAACCTGACATGTCAAGAATGAGACTTTATAGGAGTGAATAGGACATACTGTATGTATTAAACATAGATACTGCGTGCATAGTGCTGAGTGATAACAATACAGAGACGTTAATGTCCTGACACACTCATTAGAGTTGGAAAATGACAGGGACGCGAGTTATACATGATGATGAGGAAAGACTCATGAGCAGTTTATTTGGGCTTTTAAATGTACAAGAATGATTGATTATGACATCAAGGTAATTAGATAGGCCTATATTTGTTTCTCGTACGGCAAGATGAAGGTATTTGACTTCACCAAAAGACTCACTGTAAAGAGATGTCTCTCCATTAGGACTCTTTAAAACTACACGAACAATGCTGGGTGCAGAGAGAGTGCCATGAATAGCTATAATAAAGCCTCTAGTCAGTGTCAGCGTCCTCACAGATGTGTGGGCAGCAGAGGAGGCTGTGTGCACCAGAGATTAGACTCATCCATTGTGCCCAAAACAGCCAACAGTGCACTCTAGACAGGATTTGTAATGAGACTTAACCTGAAAACGCAGCGCCATTAGTTTCGCTAAATCTTCAAAGGTGCACTCGAAATCAGCGATGAGAGTCTTAGAGTCACAGTGATTCATGATTTAATTTGACATTTTCCTACACCTTGATTTTCAGCCTTGAGAGATTGTCACGTGTGGCTCAAAATAGTACCTGTGTTTTCAATGTCACGAATAATCATTTCATTTAATGATTTAAATTAGCCATTGCTGCTTATCAGACTTTTGAACCAAAGCATCCACCACTACCTACTACAAAGTGCTATTGACAGAGACACTTTTTGCACCATACATGGTGATCATCTTCCATACAAAAGTGAAACATTAAAAAAGCTTGGAAACAAAGTGCTGCAGTTAAACTGCGCCGCATGTACTCCTGGGGTACTTGGGCTCCTTCAGGTGGTACTCAGGGACATCTGCAATTTTAGACTTTAGCCATTTCCGTTACAGATCATCTAATTTATGCTTCACTAATGCATTTAATGCACTGGTTTTAAACATAATGTAGACCCTTTTTATTGGAGTGGTACTAAGTTTGAGAACCACTGTCTTGATGCATAATTTCTTAAATTGGAAGACAAGAGGTTTATTATGCCAGCTGAATTGTTGAGCTTCCCATCATGTTAACGTTGTGCCTTTGTCAACATACACCTGCAGAAGGCCTAGAAGTATTTCACGTCATTCACGCGGGTTTAAGCACTCTTTCCTCTGGTTGGTTGCTTCTTCTGCAGAACCGTTCAGCATTTCCTGGATTTTGTTGTGCATATAGAACACGGAGCTGTCCTCCAGTGGTTTGAAGTCCATAGATAATCATTGGAACAGCGCTCAGTGCTTGGCCATGGATGTGATCGTGGCGCCATCCTACTTTTACAAGCAACACTTCATTTATCACTTTCCCGCTGCCTCCTACTGAGGGCGCTGCAAGCAAATCCTCCTGACCTCACTTTGGTTTCTAGTATGACATTTTTTCAAATTATAAAATAAAAATGTATGTAAAATCAAATGGGCATATGTCAAAAAAAAAATGCAGCCATTCCTTTATTCAGGGTAGTTTTGGATAAAAGAGGGTGGAAAAGCCAAGAGGCAAACTCTCAACACTGAGGCCAGCAAAGTGCCCCAGCCCAAAGCCTTAAAGGTTAGGTATGCAATATTGTTTGTGATAAATTCCTAAACATGACCTATGTCCCCAGGTATGAGGTAGGCCAAAATGTGCTAAAATCAAGTTTTGATTCAATCGTAATGTTCAGAAAACAAAACATTTTACATGATGTAAAAGTTGTTTATGTTTTAGTTTTTGTTCACACAAAGATGATCCAGTCAGGTAGTAAAATGACGGTTGTCAGATTCTATTGCTAAAATCAATTTGAAATGGGAGCCTCTTCTACTCTTCACAATTAGGGCTTCCTATAAAGCCCTAATTGCGCTAATACAGTAATTGACTTATTGAACTCTGGATGTTCTTAGCTTTCAAATGAGGTACTGTATGGTGCTATGTTCACATATTGCCAAACTTATATGTTTGTGCCCTGCAGCCCAAGTGCAGTTGTTGTTGTAATGCCTTTAAACAATGCATCTGGTTCGTCCAATGTCACTATGTCCATATTGAATAAATAAATGAAAATTGAGCATATATACTATTACTATTAACCGCTATTTCCCAGTATGTGGTGCACTCTTTCTATGCACCTCCTTTTATTTTGCATTATTATGTATAATACTTATACAGTAACACAGCATTTAACAAGACATTTAGTATACATAATTGCACCTCAGTTCTCTGATGGATATTGTGTTTGTTCTGCTGAATGTAATGAAAACATCCATCTCTTACAGTTTTTCTTGGAGGACTTTTTTACTGCATGATCTGCTATTATCACCGATGCTCTCTCAGAGGAAAACGACATATGAATCAAACTGTCTTTCTCTTTCCTCCACCCACGCCTGTCCCCCGCTCCCCACAGCCCTAACCATGTTCCTCCAGGGGACTTGGCGCACACGCAGTATACAGTATGAGCATTTGATACCCAGTGGCCACACAGGAGAGAAACCACGCATAAAGACACTTTAACTCGCAGATTATTCACAGATGCACAATATCTTCTGCCTCTCGTTGCTGTATTCTAAAAGTAGAATCTACAGTTGTGGTTCTCAAGATGTGGGCCGGGGACTGCACACATATGATTTGGGAGCATCTATTTTTTACTGAAAACTTGCAATTTAAACTGGAGTAACCTAAACTAGAGTTAGGTTTTACAATAAGACCCTATGGAGAGACCAGCAAGTCTGATGGCAGTCTATAGCAATTGTAATTTTGTTACAAGTGCTTTACTCTACCAACGCTTTTAAACATAAATGTTTGTCTGATAAGCTGCTATCTGCTGATTGAACTTGTGTTTTAATATTTGCAAAGCTAAATAACCGCAAATAATCTAGCATTGCAAGAAGAATATTGCGTTCTTATTTGCGACACTAAGTAAGAACAGCATATTAAAGGTGAGTGGTGCTACTATCACTGCAGAAACTCAACTGTCTGTAAATGTCGCCCCACGCTCTCTTCCCCCTGTCCACTGAAAATGTCTGCACTTTTTCACTAAAGAAATCTGGAAATGAATGCAAAAGGCGCAGTGTGCTGTAGGTAAATTTCAAGGACCCTTCAGCGTTTGTCAACAACATAAGCTGTGTGGGCATTTCTGGTGACTAAGAATAATGGGGTATTTTTGAACAAACAGTTTGGCACAGACATGTCATTAGCAAACCATCTGGCTAATGATTCTATTTTGATTACTAAACATAAATGAATAACATGGCCATTATACCAGTTAGAGACAAAACTACACGAGTGAAAGGCTCAGCAATAGATGAGTTGAGGCTAAACAACTCGGTACATCACACGCCAAGCATAAACAGCAGTGATTCCATTATTGAACATTTCAATCTTTCAACACGAGTTTTAGTTTTTTGTAGGTTTGCCTCTTGTCAGCCTATTCAAATAACCTTATTAAATATATATATAGTTTGAATTAGACTGATGCATTACAATGGGTAATTGTGAATAAATAAACTTCTTATTGGAAGCTCCAAATACCTCCCAAATTTCAAGAGGCATCAAAGCATAATGTACATCAACCACAGTAAACATTGCATTAAAGCCTTTCTTTTACTGGATTGGTAAGCATTCTTTTGTGTACATTTGAACATAAGCTTCTACAAAACAGCCAAAAGAAAAGAAGCATTTTTGGTGCTCTAGACTTTACCTACAACTTGCCAAAATCACTCCACTCCATCTGGACCATTCCCACACAGACCAGCGCACACTCCGCCATCCAACTCCATATGTGCCTGCCAATCTACAAATTTGTGCGAGAAATCTCCAAGCCATTGAACCAAACAATTTCACAGGTTTAAAAAAATAAATAATGAAAACAAATCTTTACCTTGAATCTTGTTTAAGCGTCGGGCTGAACATCTCGCAGTCAGAGGACAGTGCAGCATGAGCAAGCCCCAGCCAGTGAATGAAAAAAAAAAAAGGGAGAGAGAGAGAGAGAGAGAGGAGATGAGGAGGAGAGAGGAGCATGTATAAGAGGGGGAGGGTACGGCCGCGATAGAGCGCTGGGGTAGGGCTGAGTTATGAGAAAGCCAAGGGGAGAATCTGTGTGTGTGAAATAATGGAGCTGGTGTTACCATGGAGAAAACAAAGGCAGCGGCGGCGATGAGAGAAAGTTGAGATGTGGGGGAAAGGATTCAGGGTGCAGTGATTTAAAAATAGAAAATAAGTTCACAGTGTGTGACTTGGGCTTGTGTACATTGATACTTTAACGGCGGTGCATGCAGTGGTGGATCGGGCATGGCATGTGGTTGAATAGGACCATAAGGTTGGTGGTTCCAATCCCGCTTCAGGCAAATTCCATATTTACAGCAATAAACACAGGGGTTATGGTTGATACAAAAGCATCCCGGGGGTGTAAACATGAACTTTTGCATCATACAAACTAATCAATGAAATATTTGTAAGTAAGCGCTTTATTTGTCATTGTACAATTCCCTCCGCTTCACCACAGCCTTTCACCGTCTTCTGGGAAGGAGCGTAGCAGGCGAATAGAACAAACATTAGTCAGAACAAGAGCGATAGAGGCTTGTGTGGCTTAGCTGTGAGTCTTGCCCGGATACCTCCTCGTTTGCCCCCTTTTTTTTGTTTCCTGTAGCGCCCCCTTGTGACGCATCCACACTGTGCTGCAAAGGTTGATTTGAACATGTTTGGGGACACAGATACAAGGTTATGATATGATATTTGAGCAGCCAGTGAAAAGGAAAAAAAAAGAAAAAACTAAAGAGCCTAATATTCATGTTACAAGAAAATAAAAAAAATCTTACTTTCCCTTTCACCACCCTTTCCTCCTATGAATAATGTGGATGCCCCGTTGAAGAACAAAGAGTATAGATCACTGGTGTGCACAAGGTCCGACTCTCTCCCACACCCACACCCACACACAGACGCACAGGTGGCTGATGTTATAAAACTCAGGGCTGCTGCTGTGAACCGACACAACAAAAACACTCTAAACCTTTTTCCTCATTGATCTCTTTGCCCTGGGCTCCGACAACATCCAGAGAAAACAGGAGATAATGAAATTGTCTGTGAAGGAAGGTCTTGGGAGGATTTTATAAGCATGCAATACAAGACTACGACCGAGCTCTCTTTTGAGTGCTTTCTTGGCCCATTTACTATGATGATCTTTTTTTTTTTTTTTCTAATAATAGGTAAAATATTTGTTATGTTGTTAGGTCCTCTTCAGTCTCCTTCTAAACAGATTCCATATACAAAACAGCCCGGCGCAGTGTCTAGCTGACTTTTTTTTTCCTTCAGGTACGTCTGTCTGGCCTATTCCTTTACGGTAACATATTCCCACAAGCCTAAATCTGTCAGAGCGAGCTTCACTACCAAGCAGGCGTCAGTGCGCTGTCAGAGAATGAGCTAACGAACTGGGCTTCAGCGGGCCATTCCTGCAGACTGTTTTAAAACTAATCCTTTATGTCTAAAAATGACATAAAATGCACACATTAAACACAATTTGAGAAAAGCATAAGCAAGGGGTTACAACAGTATAGCCGCTATGGGATATGGTATAGACAGACAGTGATTGAAAGTGATTGAGTGTAGGCCGCGGTCGTGTTGTATGGAAAAGTTGAGTCAGAGTAGACCAAGGAGCCGAAAAAAAACAAATTCCAAAAGCAGGGTTACATACAATAAACCGAGACGAAACCAAGTCTAAATTGATACAAACCAAAGCAATCCTGTTACTGTTGAATATTTAGACATGTACCCGATCTTTAAGTCTCTTGCGCACAGCTGAATCATATTTATCTCAAGTTTATTTGAGATAAATCGATTTTTTTCTTATTTGAACTTTTTTTTTTTGTAGACACTCCAAAAAAAGCCTGACTATGAGGCTTCAGAAAAGGAAGCATGGGAAGCAATTAAGCATTAGTTTCAAGTAGACCAAACATAGGCATAATTTCAGTTCAGCCTTTATTGGACTGTATTCAGATTAAAAATCACAACTAAGGTTTATTGGTAAAAAATAAAATACAAATCATAACAGTGATGGCTTAAAATGGAGGAAAACTAAGCATAAAGCAACATTGTATTGCACTGAAAAAAGGCACTTACATTTGCATTTAATAAGCAGTTTTGTAAACAGCAAAAATCGATAATCCGGTAAGTCTTAAAGTCCCATGGAGTCTTTTTGGACACTGCACCCGGCCGCTCCCACATACTCAGCCAGGCCTGAGGCTGGAAAGCAAGAGATAGTAATATAGCTAATTTATGTATCACTTCAATATCTTCAATAAGGAATTAGGGCAAATCAACTTGTAATCAAACGGTAATAACAATACCATGATCAGAAAATAGTGAAGGATGTCTGTATATAGGTATGATTATGCAGAGAAATTACCATTCTGTGACTGCAGCCACGTCACCGCCTTCATGACCAAAAGCTCCCACTCATCTTTAGCATCAGCTTTGAGACCATGGAGCCAGACCAGAGCCAAAATGGTGGCCCACACTTCTTTATTTGCCTAAATACACAAAGCAATATCAAGAAATATGATATAATATTCTCTCAATTGCTATTGCGGCAACCTGTCCCTAACTACTATCACTAACTTTACCAGTGATAAGTGACAGTTCAAATGTCTTTGACTGTATCGAAAATGTCTACAACAAACCTGGCAGGTAGCCTATCATGATTAGTTTTATTCAGTGTGTGTGCAGTGTGGAAAGTTGTTTGAGTGGAGTCCATGTTGCCAATGTACACCACAGTTTTTGGAGCAGTTAAGGCTAAATGCAATGTCCTCTATTCTTCCCTCTGTTCCAGATGTGCAGTAGTTGTAACTCACCGCTGAAGGTTGTTTGTCTTCCAGGTCTTTGCTCGTCTTTCCCACGGCTTTGGCCAGAGCCGACTCAAACTCCCAGCAGCCTGAGGCCTTCTGCAGGGACACCAGCTCCAGCGGAGGGTCCCGCTTAGCTTCGGACCCAGTAAATGTACACTCTTCATCAACATCGTCACAGTCTTTTTTTTTTTTTTTTTTTTTTTTTTTTTTTAAGTTTATTTGAATAGGGACAAGTATGTCACATAAGCTCATGTTACATACTACAACATTTTAGCCAAAGCTAATTCTCAATGTCTGCAGCATTAACCGTATTTACTGCAAATACAAAAGACATTTCAGCTTAAATATCCAACAAGGTCATTTAGCCAATTATTCATTTTCAAGATCCTATTGAATAGCAGAGTCAGGACGTGTAAGAGAAAAACAGTTTATGGTCCACATTGTCAACTGATGCTGAGAGGTAAACCCAGAAACCTGTCTGAGAGCTTTGTTTTGAAACATTATTGTGTTTTCTGTCTTTGTTAGTTTAGAGGTGTAAGTGATTATGGGTCTGAGCCCTCTACCATTAAAATGTCATTATTGTAAAAGCCCAAATACCAAACTTCAATCTAAGTCCTATCATAGATTATATTGGATATTGTATACACGGTACTTACGTGCCATTGGAGCACATGCCGTATGACCCATATGTGCCATACGATCCATAGGAGCCCCCACTAGAACAACACACAATATTATTAATGACAAAGAATAATAATATTTTTATTCAATCAGGATCAACTACTCAATGCTAGTCTCCTTTCAGTTACAGCATATCCCTGTCAGTGGTATCGGAACGCCTTTGCCAGCAGTAAAATCAATTCAACCGGCAACACACAGCAAAAGATTTAGATTCAGAATCAAATTTCAGTTCGGAGAGGCGTGACCTAAATATGTCTCCTCCTAATGCTAATGTGTGGTGTCAATAAGATGTTGCAACTTTTCTTTTGAAAAAAAAAAGTCTTGTTTATTCCAGGCCCAAATTTAGATGACATGATGAGGACTTTCAGTCTTTTTAATATCAATTAGAGATCAGTTGAAACTACGACAACTAAATTCAATATTTGAACATTATACAGGATACATTTCTTTGCCTGAATCAACAGAAAACACGGCTATGGATGGTCTGAACTGTACATTTTTATGCTCTAATTAATCCCTCAATGCCACTTTATTGTAATATTGGATCACAACATTCAATATGTGAGTGCACTTACTGAATCCTGAAAAGCCTGGGAAATACACAAGACAAAAGTTGAGAATCACTATGGCTTCAAGGTGCAACAGAGTAAGCATCCACAAAGATATGTTATGTATATATATTTATATATATGAATCTACAGAGAAAAACTCAGTATGGAAATGTATAGTAAATGGAATTAGCAGAGAAACAGTTACAGAAACATCAGTTTAGTTTAGTTTAGTTTATTTATTTATTTGAACAGGGACAGTGTACAATATACATTAACCTCAGAAAGGAGAGATGCATTGTACCAGGTTGTAGCACTTGTGCTAATTTCCACCTGCAGTGACGTTTAGTGAACTAATTTAATGTCTCACCACTAGCGGACTCAAACTCTCGACGGCCTGTGAAGAAAAAAAAAATTTAACCTGAAAACAACCTCAGCAGAACTCATTGTGTATTTGTTATATAAATTAAGATCTGATCATTATAAAGTTTTGTCAGTTAATTATAGACACTTTTGCATACATGATGAGAACTACATCTTAACTTTACCTGTTTTCTTATTAAAGCCTAACTTTCTGTAACAATATGATGCTATAGACAATAGATTATCCAGATGTTGATACTTACTTTCTTTTTGAGTATTAGCTTAATAGCTAACTTGTGCCAATATACAATATCTCTCATGAACTGGGAGAAGGGGGGTTGTAACCAAAACAGTGGTCGCTCATGTGCCGATGGCCATAAACTCCCCTCACCTGGTCAACAATATTTAGAGAATTGATGACAAAAAAGCATACTTCTGGAAGCATCTATTATGAAGTCATGTAATACCGTGCAGTGATTATTTTTAGGCAGGGACTGGCTCTTCGAGTGTTTACGCAAATTGTTTCTAATTCGTCAATTCATATCACATGGAAACAATATAAACACATACTCTGTTTAACCAGTGTCGATTGTTAATGCTATTTACCATAATTGCTCCAATTTTGTAAAATCTTCTTTAATACTCTTCCCCGATTTCTATTCTTCATGAATTTGATTAGCAAAGGGCCTGTTCATCTAAAATAAGAACTCACTTCCGGGTGACTGTGTTGCAACTAGCGACTTGTGTAGCAGGTCGAGGGGCATGGATTTATTGTCTACACTTAAAAGCAAACCACTCAAATTGTTAACTTTATAATATAAAGGAAAAAAAAGTCTAAGAGTACATCCGAAAACCAGGATGTGCGTCAGCATCCGCATAGTGCTCTCAGTTAGGAAGGAGATAAGAGAAGGACCCTCAATGCTCCACAATACCCCGACCCTCGAGTGATTCCTCATGCGCAACCACAGTTGATTGGTAGGTGCACATTTAATAATAATAATTTAAAAAAGATGCTGCACAAGCATGCCAAACTTTATAAAAGTGACAAAATACTTAAGCCACATGGCTAATTTGAATACATTGCGCAGTGAAGGAGCAGACCTCACTGTGTGTTAATGGGGCATCTTTCTCCGAGGATGAACCAAAGGACAGGATTTTGTTGGATTATTTGATCAGAGCATTTTTTATTTCTGTGATGAGGGCTGTAGCTGTGTAAGGTAAATCTGGGACAGCTTTCTATCATCATCTGTTTTCTGTGTGGCTTCATATAGTTATTGTGGTTCATATTTGAGTCATTGAAGTCAGTGGCTACTGAGTGTTTTATGTAGTCCATTACTATATGGGGGATGTAGTTTTCATGAAACAGCTGTTAGTGATGTCACGTCCCCTGTGTTTTCCACCCTGGGTTAGGACGGTCGGATTGGGCAAATGCTGCTGTAGCTCTAGTTCCTAACTGCATATGGATCTAATGGTTGATCTTATCACGTCATAAGGATTAAGAGCAAGGGTCAGGACAAGCTACGTATTTGAGGTTTCGGATGTACCCAAAGAAGGCATGATCACTTTTAGGCACGTTTTATTAAATATATTGAATTACTTTCAAGTAGCCTAATTGAATACATTTCAATAAAAGATGTGAGCTGTTCAAAAAAGGCAATTAAACCTATCTCAATTATAGTAGCCAAAAAATGTATGTTTGCAGAACACAAATCAAAAAGACCCGGTGCTAGTGTGTTCTATGCACTGACTACGATACCATCGGTACAACACTGTTTTGAGCTGTCATGCCAGCATAGGCACCGATTTATGTTCTTCCCAGTGGGTGCCCAGTCAAAAAGAAAACAAAAAAAGAAGGGGTCAGGATCGACCTCACAAACTTGTGGTAATGAGTCCAGCACTCTACCTATCGAGCTAAACGAGAAAACGGAGTAGCGGCTTTATACAGGTTAGTCTAAATTTATTAAAACATATTGTAATTAGGGCAAATTCGCCTGGGTTCCCAAAGATTTGAATGGGTGCTCCAGCCCTGCAACACCCATGGGATTGGCGCCTATGCATGCCAGTAGCACCACTGTTTTGAGTGCGGCCAGGCCAAAGGCACGCTGGTCCGAGCGCTGCCAGCACGTCGCTCATGCATCGCTGTTGCGAGTGGGAGCCATCAGCACATGAGCGACCACTGTTTTGGTTACAACCCCTGCTGTAAACTGGGGCAAATGTTCAGTGTTTTGTGAGAAGTCGAGAATTTGTTTTAATTTGATCATCAAAATAAAATGCTAAATTTGAACTGTAGAACTTGTTTTTACTTACATTTCGTCATGCTGAAAGTCATTTGGTGTAATGACCTGCTGCAGGCCTTCAGCACTGTAGGGTAATCAGATAAATACATTATCAAGAGCTTTTAAACGGTCTTTGGTTCAGTCTTTCTTCTTTTCAACAGAAAGGCATTGACTGATCATTAAATTAAAACTTTTGAGATTGAGATGTGTTATTTTAAGTGCATATGTCAAGTTAGACTACCCATTACACCAGTAAATGGTTCATTTATTTTCGATTTTTGGTGAAATAATTTACCTTGTTTTCCATAGTTTGAAATTTTTGTGATGTTTTATTATTGTTCTTCCTCAGAGGAAAATGGGCGGTGAGATGTCACAATGTCATCCTCTCCCCCTCTGTACACAACCTCGGCATCATATTGGACTACACCCTTTCATACAAAACACACAACAACAGCATCTCCACAACATTGCCCGCCTCCACCTCTCTCTTACTCAGTCAACAGCTGAAATCCTTATTCACGCATTAATCACTTTCAGACTCGACTACTGCAATAGACTCCTCTATGGACTTCCCACCACTCAGCTCCAAAAACTTCAATACATCCAGAACTCTGCTGCCCGCCTCCTCACCCACACCCGGTCCAGAGAACACATAACCCCAGTCCTCCAACAGCTTCACTGGCTCCCTGTGCAATACCGCATTCAGAACAAACTCCTCCTCCTCACCCACAAGTCCCTCCATAACCTGCCCCCGCCCTACCTCACCGAGCTCCTGGAAAAACATCAACCCACCCGCCACCTCCGCTCAGCCGACTCCACCTCCCATCACCCGAACTAATCGCCGGACCTTCGGGACCCCCCCCCCCCTCTGGAACTCACTCCCACAGCCCATCAGAAACACAGACTCACTCCCAAACTTTAAATCAGTACTCAAAACCCACCTCTTCACACTGGCTTTTTCTTAAAAATGTCTGTTTTCTTTGTCTTCTATTGTCAAGTGTCTTTGAGTGTCCAAAAAAGTGCTATATAAGTCTGATGCATTATTATTATTATTATTATCATCATCATCATTATTATTATTATTATTATTATTATTATTATTATAACAAAAGGTAAACATCTCACAACGGCCCCAATACTGTACATAAGGGAAATGAGCGAGTCATTGCACACTTGTATATTTTAGAAACGTAAAATGTCAATCTTTTCATTAAACATTTCTTCAAAAAATTCCAATTCACTGGTGTAACATTTGTGCATTTTGTGAGATTATTTTCAAGAATAGTATGGTGACCTGTGCTAAAGGGAACTGAGGGACAGGCAAACATTTTTTGGGTCTAAAAGTACTGTAAATAAAAATACATATTGAACAATAAAATCATTTCAAGAATTAAAAGAATGTGTAATCCTTGACATACTGCGTCTATTACTTGGCACAGGCACGTCTCTCCGCAGCAGAGGGCCCTGAATGGCTTCGCCGCTGGTTTTGTTCACAGCGATGAACGCAGTGAAGGAGCTGCTCACTCCCGATTGGACGCTCAAGTCGATAATTTCTTCTTCTTGGCGTTGTCGATTTGTCCTCTGCAGTCTCCCTGCTCCTGCTCCAAAGACCGAATGAGAGAGCGAGCCGCGAGCCTGCGCACTGTGAGCCTGCAGACAAACAGGAGGGACGTGTCTGGGCCATATACTCACTACTAATAACTGAATAGTGTTGATGGTGTGGTGAAGGTTTTCTACTCGAAAAAAATAAGACAAACACTAAAGCTCTCTGGTGTACTGTTGGCTATTTAGGCCCGAGCGCCATCAGGGCTGGCGAAGGGGCTCTTGTAATCGTATAGAGTGCGCTCCGCTTCGCTCCGCGCACTCCCCCAAAGTGCGCGGAGCGCACAAAACGAGCGCTTCGCGCTCGCCTCCTCTCAAACATGCACTAACGCACTCCTCTCCTCATGCACGTTCCGTGCACGTGCACATGTATCAGAAAACGAACATTGTAATTGGATGGTGCGCGGAGCGAAGCGGAGCGCACTCCCCCAAAGTGCGAACAAAACGCACAAAACGAGCGCGAAGCGCTCCCCTCCTCTCAAACACTCACTAACACACTCCTCTTGTCGTGCACGTCCCGTGCACATACATATATAATGCAAAAATCAACATTGTAATTGTACAGAGCCCATAAAAGTCAATGGGCGACTGAGAGCCCTGGGTCACTGACGGGCACGAAGTGCCCGTCAGTGACCCAGGACCTCTACCATGAGGTAGGAATGCGCGAGCGCTTTCCGAAAATATATTTGTTTATTGTTTATTTGTTTATTTATTTGGATCCCCATTAGCTGTCTCCAAATGGACAGCTACTCTTCCTGGGGTCCGGTTCAAGCAATTACAATATTCACATCATGCAGTTAAATTGAAAAAAACACTTCACATACAAACCTCTCCTCAGTTATACGCACACATACTGTACATATAAAGAATTTAAATATACTGTATATGAAGATATAGACATACACACACAAACAGACTTAGGCTTCCATCAGAAAATGTCTTTTCAATAGTCTTTTAAAAGAGAGCTTTGTTTCAGCCTGTTTAACAGCCGGTGGCAGTTTGTTCCATAAAGTCACAGCTCTAAATATGACCGACCTACGCACGGCTTCTGTTCTGGGTTTGGGGCGGGTCAAATGACCCTGAGCCGCTTGCCTAGTTGGATAGTTGTGCAGATCTCTCACATAATGTAAAAGGTTGTACAAATGAGTAGATTTTTGACTATAGCATATATTTCTGAAGAAAGTCATTAAATTATATTTGAGTCTATCTTCTACTCTGAGCCATGAGAGACGGGCATGATGCTCAGCTGAGCTCTGTCCCCACACGAGTGGGCAGCCCAGAGCCAGCCTTGCAGCCTTGTTCTGTGCTGTATGCAGTTTCGTCATGTGTTTCTTAGTAGTTTATATAGTTTATGGTACCCGCGTAAGCGGGAACATTGTTTTCGTATGGGAATATTTAGGCCCGAGCGGCCTGCCGTCGCAAGGGCCTATTGTAATCGCAACGCAGTGCGCGTAGCGCACTGTACCTAGGTGCGCGGAGCGCACGAAAACAGCGCGAAGCGCTGTCCCCATGTCAAACGTAAACTCACCGTGTAAAACAGTGACTGCCCACACCTCTGGTGTGGGCCCTGTATACTTATAATTGCATGAAAATGAATGGGGGTATATGGCCAACTGTCATACGGAAGTGGATGACGAGCGCGAACACCTCGGACCCAAACGGCTGCGTGGGGTGGTTGAGAGCTTTCCAAAAATGTATAATATGTTGTCGTCGCGAAAGCGACTATATTGTTTTTGCAAGAAATATTATTATTAGGCCCGAGCGGCCTGCCGTCGCAAGGGCCTATTGTAATCGCAACGCAGTGCGCGGAGCGCACTGTACCTAGGTGCGCGGAGCGCACGAAAACAGCGCGAAGCGCTGTCCCCATGTCAAACGTAAACTCCCCATGTAAAACAGTGACTGCCCACACCTCTGGTGTGGGCCCTTTATACTTGTTATTGCAGGACAATTAATGGGTAAACGCAACGCAGTGCGCGGAGCGCACGAAAACAGCGCGAAGCGCTGTCCCCATGTCAACCGTAAACTCACCGTGTCAAACAGTGACTGCCCACACCTCTGGTGTGGACCCTGTATACTTATTATAGCAGCAAAATGAATGGGGGTATATGGCCAACTGTCACAGTTGGCTTCGCGCTCGTCATCCACCTCCGAGCCCCACGGGTGTGTGGGGGTCGTTGAGAGCTTTCCAAAAATGTATAATATGTTGTCGTCGCGAAAGCGACGATATTGTTTTTGCAAAAAATATTATTATTCTTCTTTATTAGGCCCGAGTGGCCTGCCGTCGCAAGGGCCTATTGTAATCGCAATGCAGTGCGCGTAGCGCACTGTACCTAGGTGCGCGGAGCGCACGAAAACAGCGCGAAGCGCTGTCCCCATGTCAAACGTAAACTCACCGTGTAAAACAGTGGTTTTACACACCTCTGGTGTGGGCCCTGTATACTTATAATTGCATGAAAATGAATGGGGGTATATGGCCAACTGTCATACGGAAGTGGATGACGAGCGCGAAGCGCTCGTCATCCACCTCGGACCCACACGGCTGCGTGGGGTGGTTGAGAGCTTTCCAAAAATGTATAATATGTTGTCGTCGCGAAAGCGACTATATTGTTTTTGCAAAAAATATTATTATTCTTCTTTATTTATTCTTCTTCTTCTGCTCTTTGAGCAGCAATTTGACCCCCTGAACATAGTTGAAAACTCACCAAACTTTGCCCAAAATTCAGGTCCAGTGAAAAATTATTTTAAATGTGTGTTTCGTATTGGGGAAATGAAAAATAGCGCGACAGCGCCATCTACAAAAGTGAAATACATTACGCCTATGGGGGAGGGCCAACGTCAACTTTGTCATAGAGTGACGAAATTCGGTACAGACATTCGTCATGTGACGACAAACAAAAAATATTATTGTGGCCACGCCCCCTGACAGACCGGAAGTCCGCCATTTTGACAGAAAGTCTGGAAAATGCTGAGTCAGCGTTTTCGCTGACGTCGCATTTTAACGAACTCCTCCTAGGGCGTTTCACCAAATGAGCTCCAAATCGCTCCAGCTCATCTCGAGATGTGGGGCATCAAAAGTTATCCAAATTTTTTGCTAAGTTTTATGGTTTGTGTGCGGCGAAGCCGCAATCTTTACGAAGAATTTTGCGACTTATCGTAAACAACAAAATGCTCCCATTCGCACAAACAAACTCCGATTAAAAATCGGAAATATACATTTTATTGACCTTTCACCCCCGGACACAACAAATGTGAAAAAGTGACATTGGGCGAGAACAAAAAATGCATTATCGGAAAAAAATTAGTTTCTCGGAAATGGATAAAATTCGGCACAAAAATTGTTGATGGCATCCCGATCAAAAAAGCCAATGAGACCCATACCGTATTTTGTACGGTGTTGCCATGGTGACGCCCGGGGCCCCCCATGTTATCCTAATGGGACTAACACATAAATCTCACATTATACACAATTACAGCGCGTTAGCGCCCTCTGTAAGGAGCTTATGGACAGTGGTCATGGAAGTACGGCCCGTTAGGGCCGTCTGATGCTGCTTGTGAAATAAAAAAGATTTGGGGCGCGCTAGCGCCCTCTGCAGGTTGGAGCCATTATTCACATGGAGAGGCTAAAAAATGTAGTTTTGATGTTTACTGACAAAGATTTATGGCACATCAGGGCAATAAAATGTAGTATGGCCACATTAGCGCCCTCGGTAGGGTCATGGCGCTAAAGGAGGCACGGCCCGTGAGGGCCGTTCGATGCCGCTTGCGGCTTTAATTAGGCCCGAGCGGCCTGCCGTCGCAAGGGCCTATTGTAATCGCAACGCAGTGCGCGGGGCGCACTGTACCTAGGTGCGCGGAGCGCACGAAAACAGCGCGAAGCGCTGTCCCCATGTCAAACGTAAACTCACCGTGTAAAACAGTGACTGCCCACACCTCTGGTGTGGGCCCTGTATACTTATAATTGCATGAAAATGAATGGGGGTATATGGCCAACTGTCATACGGAGGTTGCGGCTGCGTGGGGGTGGTTGAGAGCTTTCCAAAAATGTATAATATGTTGTCGTCGCGAAAGCGACTATATTGTTTTTGCAAGAAATATTATTAGGCCCGAGCGGCCTGCCGTCGCAAGGGCCTATTGTAATCGCAACGCAGTGCGCGTAGCGCACTGTACCTAGGTGCGCGTAGCGCACGAAAACAGCGCGAAGCGCTGTCCCCATGTCAACCGTAAACTCACCGTGTCAAACAGTGACTGCCCACACCTCTGGTGTGGGCCCTGTATACTTATTATAGCAGCAAAATGAATGGAGTTATATGGACAACTGTCATACGGAGGTGGATGACGAGCACGAAGCTGCGTGGGGGTCGTTGAGAGCTTTCCAAAAATGTATAATATGTTGTTGTCGCGAAAGCGACGATATTGTTTTTGCAAGAAATATTATTAGGCCCGAGCGGCCTGCCGTCGCAAGGGCCTATTGTAATCGCAACGCAGTGCGCGTAGCGCACTGTACCTAGGTGCGCGTAGCGCACGAAAACAGCGCGAAGCGCTGTCCCCATGTCAACCGTAAACTCACCGTGTAAAACAGTGACTGCCCACACCTCTGGTGTGGGCCCTGTATACTTATAATTGCATGAAAATGAATGGGGGTATATGGCCAACTGTCATATGGAAGTGGATGACGAGCGCGAAGCGCTCGTCATCCACCTCGGACCCCCACGGCTGCGTGGGGGTGGTTGAGAGCTTTCCAAAAATGTATAATATGTTGTCGTCGCGAAAGCGACTATATTGTTTTTGCAAAAAATATTATTATTCTTCTTTATTCTTCTTCTTCTTCTGCTCTTTGAGCAGCAATTTGACCCCCTGAACATAGTCGAAAACTCACCAAACTTTGCCCAAAATTCAGGTCCGGTGAAAAATTAATTTAAATATGTGTTTCGTATTGGGGAAATAAAAAATGGCGCGACAGCGCCACCTACAAAAGTGAAAATACATTGCGCCTATGGAGGAGGGGCCAACGTCAACTTTGTCATAGAGCGACGGGATTCGGTACAGACATTCGTCATGTGACGACAAACAAAAAATATTATTGTGGCCACGCCCCCTGACAAACCGGAAGTCCGCCATTTTGACAGGAAGGTGGGAAAATGCTGAGTCAGCGTTTTCGCTGACGTCGCATTTGAACGAACTCCTCCTAGGGCATTTGACCAAATGAGCTCCAAATCGCTCCAGCTCATCTCGAGATGTGGGGCATCAAAAGTTATCCAAATTTCTCGGCTAAGTTTTACGGTTTGTTTGCGGCGAAGCCGCAATCTTTATGAATAATTTTGCGACTTATTGTAAATTACAAATTGCTCCCATTGGCACACACAAACTCCGATTAAAAATCGGAAATATACATTTTATTGACCTTTCACCCCTGGACACAACAAATGTGAAAAAGTGACATTGGGCGCGATAGCGCCCCCTCTAGGCTGAGAAGAAAAAATGCATTATCGGAAAAAAATTAGTTTCTCGGAAATGGATAAAATTCGGCACAAAAATAGTAGATGGCATCCCGGTCAAAAAAGCCAATGGGACCCATACCGTATTTTGTACGGTGTTGCCATGGTGACGCCCGGGGCCCCCATGTTATCCTAATGGGACTGACACATAAATCTCACATTATACACAATTACAGCGCGTTAGCGCCCTCTGTAAGGAGCTTGTGGACAGTGGTCACGGAAGTAGGGCCCGTTAGAGCCGTCCGATGCTGCTTGTGAAATAAAAAAGATTTGGGGCGCGCTAGCGCCCTCTCCAGGTTGGAGCCATTATTCACATGGAGAGGCTAAAAATGTAGTTTTGATGTTTACTGACAAAGATTTATTGTACATCAGGGCAATAAAATGTAGTAGGCACGTTAGCGCCCTCGGTACTGGCGCTAAAGGAGGCACGGCCCGCGAGGGCCGTTCGATGCCGCTTGCGGCTTTAATTCTTCTTCTTTCTTCTTTCTTTCTTCTGCTCTTTGAGCAGGAATTTGACCCCTTGAACATAGTCGAAAACTCACCAAACTTTGCCCAAAATTCAGGTCCGGTGAAAAATTTATGAAAATATGTGTTTCATATTGGGGAAATAAAAAATGGCGCGACAGCGCCACCTACAAAAGTGAAAATACATTGCGCCTATGGAGGAGGGGCCAACGTCAACTTTGTCGCAGAGCGACGAGATTCGGTACAGACATTCGTCATGTGACGACAAACAAAAAATATTATTGTGGCCACGCCCCCAGACAAACCGGAAGTCAGCCATTTTGACAGGAAGGTGGGAAAATGCTGAGTCAGCGTTTTCGCTGACGTCGCATTTTAATGAACTCCTCCTAGGGCGTTTCACCAAATGAGCTCCAAATCGCTCCAGCTCATCTCGAGATGTGGGGCCATCCATCCATCCATTTTCTTCCACTTGTCCGTTGCCGGGTCGTGGGGGCAGCCGCCGGAGCTGCCCATATCACATTGCACCAGCCCCCCATGGCTCCTTCTGCAGGTGGTGGGTCCACGGAAGGACGGCCTCACGGTTCAAACCGGGCCTGTTGGTCTCTCCTAGGGGGCTACCAGTGTAGGCAGACACTGGAGGCAATGTGGGTGAAGTGCCTTGCCCAAGGACACAACGACAATGTGCACAGTCAGGAGGCGGGATTCGAACCCACGACCTTCAGATGTGGGGCATCAAAAGTTATTCAAATTTTTGGCTAAGTTTTACGGTTTGTGTGCGGCGAAGCCGCAATCTTTACGAAGAATTTTGCAACTTATCGTAAACAACAAAATGCTCCCATTCGCACAAACAAACTCCGATTAAAAATCGGAAATATACATTTTATTGACCTTTCACCCCCGGACACAACAAATGTGAAAACGTGACATTAGGCGCGAGAGCGCCCCCTCTAGGCTGAGAACAAAAAATGCATTATCGGAAAAAAATTAGTTTCTCGGAAATGGATAAAATTCGGCACAAAAATACTTGATGGCATCCCGATCAAAAAAGCCAATGAGACCCATACTGTATTTTGTACGGTGTTGCCATGGAGACGACTGAGGCCCCCCATGTTATCCTAATGGGACTGACACATAAATCTCACATTATACACAATTACAGCGCGTTACCGCCCTCTGTAAGGAGCTTGTGGACAGTGGTCATGGATGCTGCTTGTGAAATAAAAAAGATTTGGGGCGCGCTAGCGCCCTCTGCAGGTTGGAGCCATTATTCACATGGAGACGCTAAAAATGTCATTTTGATGTTTACTGACAAAGATTTATGGCACATCAGGGCAATAAAATGTAGTGTGGCCGCGCTAGCACTCTTGGTAGGGTTATGGCGCGGCAATGGAGGCATTAAAGGAGGCACGGCCCGCGAGGGCCGTTCGATGCCGCTTGCGGCTTTAATATTCTTTCTTTCTTTTCTTTCTTTCTTTCTTTAGCACCGTCGCAATTTTCACCCAGTGAACATCGACGAAAAGTCACAGATTTTGGCCCAAAATTCAAACTCGATCCGACGCAACTTTTGACTATTTCCAAATTTTGAATTTCAAAATAGTGGCGCGATAGCGCCACCTCAGTTTTTTTTTAACATTGCGAGATAGGACTTGGCCAAAAATGAAGTTTGTCGTAGAATCATAAAAATCGGTACAGACGTGCATCATGACAAGTTAAGCAAAAAATATTATTACGGCAACACCGTCCGCCATATTGGGTGTCGGCCATTTTGGATGAAAGCCCGCGAAGCGGGAATCCGCCTTTATTTTTCACTTTGTACAAAATCTATCTCCTCCTAGAGCGTTTATCGGAACGACCTAATTTTGGGTGGAAAATAATCTTAAGAAGTAGAACTTTAAAAGTTATCCAAATTACTTTTCTAAGTTTCACGGTTTTTATGCTGCGAAGCCGCAAACTGTACGAAGTATTTTGAGATTTTTCGCAAACAAAAAATGGCTCCCATTCGCACATATGAAGTCCGATTTCGCTCATTTTGTTATCAGTTGTTAAAGTCACAGTCCTAAACACTTTCATTTGGCAAAATTCAAATTAGGCGCGATAGCGCCCCCTATAGGAATTATATGGAGAGTATAAATTTTAGTTTTACGAAATTTAAAATAATTTGGCACAAAATTCTATTTGGTCGTTCCGATCAGAAAAGTCAATTACACCCATGCCATATTTTTCACGGTGTTGCCGTAGCGATGACCAGAACGTTCCATTTTATTCTGATGGAAAAATGTTAAACTCCATAATTCAGCGAGAAGTGAGAACCAAAGGTTATCCAAAGTACTTGGATAAAGTTTGTGGATTTTCTGCGGTGCAGCCGCAGCCCTAAGTAAAATGTAAAAATATGCTTCAGTTTGCAGATATAGTGTGATACAAATTCATACACATTTTTCAAAATTGAGCGCGGAGTGCCCGTTAGCGCATTCCAAAAATCATAAAACTAAGACCCTTGGGAAAAAAGTTAAAAACAAACATAAAGGCAGTAGCAATACCGTAATTTTAGATTGAGGGAGACAAAAGGGCGCGAAGCGCCCCCTTGCTTTAGGCGGGGCGGTCGGCGAGGGCCGATAATCGCCGCTTGCGGCTATATTTCTATATATGTTTTTGTTATAATAGGCTTTAATGATTATATGAAACTGTGTTGATTGTAATCTGTGCTTTTGGGGTGATTTGAAGTGCTGTATTGTCCTTACTCTTGGAATCCACTGGGAGGCAGTGTGTTATAAGGTGGAGTCAGAGCACACAGAAGCATTCCAAGGACATTGATTGGTTCTTCAACAAGGAGACGCCTATTTCCTGTTCCTATAAATTACTTTTACTCAACTGTTTGGTCTCTTCCCTGCTGCCTCTCTTGCTGTACACTGCAGAGCATCATGAAGCCTTTACCATAGCTTTTGTTTTAGATTGTAAATTCAGGGAATAAAACAATGATTTTGATTTTAATAGAACGAGCATCCGTATTCTTTTTCATCCATTATTTTTGAACACTTCTTTAAATGGTGAACCCCGATGTGACGGTTGGAACTGAAACGAGATGGCTCCGAATTTTTGTTGAACAAAGAAACATGTGGTCGCTCGCCAGAAATCAGACGTACAAGGTAAGAAAAATACCTTAATTTGTTCATATTGGCTATGATAAAAAAAAAAAAGAAAAACGCTTGTACGTCTGTCTGTATAAGTTCTCAGTCGTACAGGAGTTGTCCATCTTCAATGAAGGTACTTGAGTCATCTTCTGTACTCGGTAGTTGAGGTCTCCAAACGTTTCGCCTCTCATCCAAAAGGCTTCGTCAGTGGATGAAATTCCGCTCAGCACGCAGCATAGATAAAGACCAATTGGGAGGAGTTGGGGTTGGCCCGGCTCATCCCCTCCAATCACAGCTACTCTCACCTATGGGTAAACACCTTTGAAGTAGAGCGTCTGTAACAACCTGTAACAAAAGAACAATAGGCAGGTAATTAGCAGTGATCAGCCATGAATAGGACAGGACTGACCGATACTGGGGTGAGCGGGTCGTTACAGACGCTCTACTTCAAAGGTGTTTACCCACAGGTGAGAGTAGCTGTACTACTGGGAAATCCCATAGGTGACTTTGGTGATGGGAATGATTCAGAAAAATCTCTGGAGGGTGTAGATGTACCAGTCGGGCTCAAGGCCTGTGGTGGAGTTGATGAAAATGCTCCTTCGGCTGAATCATTTACTATAGATGCAGGTGGTGCTGAAGCTGAGCTTTTCTCCGGAGATGCAGATGCAGGTGGCGCCGCTGCTATGGTTGAGATGTTTTCCGGTGCAGCTAATTCCTTAACTGTGGCTGGATCCTTAACTGTGGCTGAGTCCATTACTGTAGGTGCAGATGATGCAGCTGCGACTGAATCTTTTATTGGGGATGCAGGCGAAACCTTTGCTGGTGAGCCAGGAGCTCTTCTCATGCTCCTCTCTGCTCTCTCTTGTTGCTCAGGCCTCCACTGATTTTGCAGAGCATGGAGGAGATTTTCCGTCACTTGTCTCACTCCACCTCTGCTCAAATGTGGTCCATTTCCTTTAAACAGATTGTCGCGTTTCCAGAAAAGATAAAAGTTCTCTATGAAATACAGTCCTCTTGACTCACAGACTTTGGACAGCCATGTATTCAACTGAAACAGCCAGGAGAATTTTATTCTCCCGTCGATGTTTGGGATAGGTCCACTGATGAAAATTTGTATCACGTCTTTGTCCAGACAGTCAAGTCTCTCAAAAAGTTTATTAAACTTTTCTTTCAGGACTTCAGACTTTCCGTTTCTTGTGTCAACAGCACCAACATGTAAAACAAGTTATCCCAGGGTTATTTGTAATTTCCTTGTTTAGAACATCTATAATGTCAGAAACTGTAGCAGACGGATAAGTGATTGTAGTAATTCGTGTATTGTTGACATTAGATATGGCTCCGTCTCCAAGCAACAGGATATCTCTGGCCTTGACACTTGGCACAGTTTTTCTCTCCATCTTTGTTTTGACTTCTTGTTCTGTGTTTCTCTCTGACTTTTCTGTTTGTTATACTCACCCTCTGAGAGAGGTGAAAATCTGTTTGTTAACTTTATTCCAGGTGCTTCTTCACGAGCATGTTGTCTTTGCGTTGGCCTAGCACCAAGTTGTCTGTCTAGTTTTGGAAATGTTATGGTATCGTTAGCTTTAGGTTGCAAGTATCAGTTTTTTCCGTCTTCTTACCGGGTTCCACAGGGAGCGTGTCATTAAGTCCTCTTTCCGTCTCTAAGGCGAGAATCTTGTCCCGTAGCAGGGAAATTTCTTGTTGATACATCCGACAGCTTTCACAAGGAGATGTTTGCCTTCCTCCCTCAGCCATGTTGACAAGATTGTCGTCGCTGGTTCGTCAAATGAGTTGTAAAAATGGCATCAAAATGAGTAAAAAGCCTTGGTTCACTTAAAAGAAGAGAATAGAATCATATCCAAGACATGTGCCCAAAAATAGAATGATTTAAAAAGCAAATAAGCAAATAAAGAGGCAAGCGGCAGCAGCAAGCAGAGATACGTCTGCACTCTTGATAAGCAGACTCTTAGTAACTAAGGAATATAACGTATTCCAATTTAAGTAACTCAAGTTACAAGTGCATTTAAATGGTTTGCATTGATATACGAATGAAAACATGCCAAATTCCCCCCAGCATCAAATCAAGTTGGACACTGGTGTATAAGATCTGCAGTTGTGTGCAGAGGCGTAGCTTGCCATAAGGCAAGGCAGGCAGCTGCCTGGGGCCCCCAACACTCAAGGGCCCCATAAACCAACCAGTTATTCAGAAGCCTGCAATAAAGGCTTGACATACAGTTTCCCTAATGATTTTTGGTGATGCAGTTACATCATCTCTCCACCAACGCTGTGTGGCGCTGTTCATTCCCATCCTTCTGCATGCCTTAGTGAGTCATGGTTCCCTAATGTTAACTTATAATGAGCAGTGGACAGACTTTTTACTTATGGCTCCACCAGATTATATTTCTAATAGTGAAATCAGTTTATTGTAACACTCTTCATGACCTAAAGAACCTCTGCCTTCTGTTCTGAGGTAAACGTATGCAGTGAACTGCATTATGGGAGTTGTCAGGTGACCCACTGCCCAAATAACGTCCTCTCTCCCAGTGCGCAGTACACCGAGCGGCCACCAGAGGGCCCCCTACCGACATTCTTGCTTGGTACCCTTGCTACGCCACTGGTTGTGTGTAGCTAATGCAGAGCCGGTGCTGGCCCTCTTGGGGCCCTAAGCAAAAATCCACACAGGGGCCCTACAGTTCGCATCCCATGGCTATTCAATGAAGAGTGAACCCGTTTACGGTAAAAAACAGTTCCACTGTGCAGTAGAGCAGGGTAGAAGTGGAACATAATGACCTCAATTCAGGCCCTGACCCTCTGTGTGAGAACCACTAACCACTTAGCCACTGTCAGACTGGGCTTTCCCCACTTTTTAAAATGTTAAATGGCGAATCGTCACATTCTCTCACCTTGGTTCCTGACCCACAGTTTGGGAACCGCTGATTTAAAACTAACTGAAACCTGCACCTGATGGTTATTTCTGTCTCACCACTGAGAATTAGCCCGTGAGTAGCCCAATTCATTTTAGACTGTGCACATTCAGAGAACCAGAGTTACTGTAGTAACTGCGCTCATGGGAACCGTGTGGAGTCAACTCATCTTTGAGACAAAAAGGCCACGTAACTACTGTCCTGATACTCCGCTAGAAACAATAAAAAGAGAGTGTGTGGCGATGCAGCCCCGAGTCTGAGCAGAGAAAACATGAGAGCAGCGCCCGGGACACGAGAGACATGCAGCCGTGGCCCGCGCAGGAAGGGAGGCGAGCACCGGGAGACAGATAGACAAGTGGGGACACGAAGGGGAGACGCACTAGCGCCTTGGAAGTGATGGGGAGAAGGCGGTAGGTCTCTCCTGCTCATCCACTTAAGCAGACTGTCACATCTAACACTAAAACGCAGCAAAGTAGGAGGAGAGTGAGTGAGCGCTGTCAAAGAGCCTGTCCCCGCATTGATTAATCAGTGAAACAACACCGTAGTTTGACTGAGATGCGGGGTGGGGGGGTCCTTGCAGCTGTAGGGGCCCTACGCACCTTGCATAGTTTGCGTATAGGAAAAAACAGCTCTGAGCTAATGTCGTCAAAACAAAACGAGAGAATGGGCATAGACAGAGGCGTGCTGGCCATAGGGAGAGTCGGGACGTTTCCCGGTGGGCCGCTCGGTTCCGGTGCTTCTGGGCCGGGCCATCAGAATAAAATAATGAAATAATAACTCACTATTCCAGGCCTAAAGGCTTTAACTGGGCTGCAGCAGGAGCATGACCTGCTGTTCCAGATATAAATGAAGTAACACAAGCGTAATTGTCATGGAAATCTATCAAAATAACGACTGATGAATGAAAATCTGAAAAATATTCGGATCGAACTTTTCATTCTCGCGCGGGGAGATACCATTTTATATTGAACTAACTCAGAGGGGTGTTTAAGTGGAACACCCCTCCGCTTTAGTTCAAGTTGGTGCAGTCCAATCCAGCGGAAACAAGTGTCTGCGCGGGTTAAAGGATCTGTATCATGCTATTTTAGCCATTCCAAAGTAAAGTATAGGCATATATATGATATATTGTACCTCTATCACTATGGAGTACTCATTTTTGAGAGAAATATAAGTATTTTTGGGGGGTATTTATTTTCCCTACCCGGAAGACAAGATGCTTCGATTCAGTTAACTCCGCCCCTCTCTCCGCTCATTCCACATTTGCAGTATTATAAATATAAATATCGCTGCAAAAAGTGAAGTTACTTCACATAATGCAGTTATAAGGAGTTGACATGTGCAACACAGTTTCATAAATGGCTAACACACATGCTAACACACATGCTAACACGCGTTTTGATTGACTCACTGCTCAGTCTGGACTCCCATGAGATCGCGTTGGTTATAAAAGTTAATCCACTTTGATTCTGGCCAAGGTTCACCAAGCATCCATCAGGTTGGTTGATATAGTAGCTAGCTGAATCCCGGAAAGAAATTCCAACTTCTGGCGAGTGCACTCTTCTTTAGGAAGGTTGAATAGTCCTGTTCCTCTCGTAGCCAAACGCGCATCCATGGCATTATCGTTTGGTAAGAAAAAAGAGCAGGCGGTGTCCAGAGTAGGTTAGAAAGAGCTAAGTCTTCAAAACAACACTTCTGCTCGGATCCATGGCTCCTCCAGCCGTGGGTGCGTTTGATTAGCATCGTGGGACAGCACAGACGCGTCGGAGAGTTGCTGTTTTATTTTTTTATTTTGTTTTTTGTTTTTCAAAAAAAAAAGAAGCTGTTTTTATAAATAAAAATCAGGCCGTAAGGCATTACATTACTGACGTAGAGCACTTCCGTTCCGCTGTGACGACACAACTGAACAGCTCAGTCGTTTACCAGGAGAGGGTGGAGCAGCTGCTCAGAGAGCAGGATTCAGGAGGATTACTTAGAACTGCGTGAATGAAGCCAAAAACCGCTCTGGGGGTGTTTTTGATAAGGAAATAGCATAACAACATGGCTAAAAACTCAAAAAAGTCGATTTTGCATGATATAGGACCTTTAAGAGACAAAAAGGCAGTGAAAGGTAGAAAAGTGATCAAATAAATGTTTTTATCTACATAACTTGTGCTGATTGTGGGTTTGTATCAGGCTCAGACTGTGTGTGCAGCGGTCCATGTGAAAAGAGAAATTGTTAGAAAATTGTCAATGTGTGGTATTTGATCCAGCGACCTCTTGTACTTGAGACCAGCGCACTATTACGGAGCCATAATTCCGGGCCGGTCTTCTCCAAATTCCCGGGATGAAATTAGGTCCCAGCACGCCCCTGGGCATAGAGGAGGAAAAGGAAATCTTTGACTGACTGTGTTATTATTACCATGACCATGAAGCCCTTATTTCTAAATTGACTCACTTTTTAACTTGGCCAAGGACACTCTTGCTTGGTTTACATCTTATTTGTCTGATAGAAGACCGTGTGTGAGTGTGGGTGGTACCATGTCATCATTTCTAGAATGCCCTGCAGGGGTCCCACAAGGTTCTGTATTAGGACCTATACTTTTTTCTGTGTATATCAATGACCTGCCAAATGTTTGTCAAAATGTCCACTTTCAAATGTATGCAGATGATGCTGTAATTTTTACTCCTGCTAAAACAACTGAGGAGGCATCATCTACCCTCACTGCAGCCCTGACAGACATACAGCAGTGGCTCAACAACTCATCCTTACTATTAAATAAAAAGAAAACCGTGTCAATGATATTCACAAAAAAATCTATTAAACTTGATCGGTCCAATGTGTTCCTTTGGAGACACTGAGCTTGACTTTGTTGAGGAGTTCAAGTATCTCGGGATCACACTGGATTCAACACTCTCCTTTAAAAAACACATTAAACTCACTGCAAATACAATAAAGTTAAATTTACAGAACTTCAAACAAATCAGGCCCTTTATGACAACAGATTCAGCAAAGATGTTTCTACACTCAATGATATTTTCACACATAGGGTAGAGCCCTGCATTTGAGCCCGATGCCCGAGGGGCCCGAAGGCCCGCGGGCCGGGCTTCGGGCCCATTACCGCATCATTGCGTCGGACACGGGCCGGGCTCGGGCTTGGTTTTCCCCTGCCAATGTGTTGTGCTGCTATTTTTTAATCAACTTAAATGGCGACATTAAATGAAGCACCCGCTCTCCTCACTCCCTCTCTCCCTCTCTCCCTCTCTCACACCTCGTCTTGACCCGCCAACACAACACAAACATGTACCTGCCGTCCCCGTGGGCCGTGGCGTGGGAGTTTTCCTCGCCGTGCGTACAGGTCTGCAAAGCGGTCGGATTGAGAGAGAGGACCGCGCGGTTCACGTGCGGATGTGCTTCTATCGACGCGATGTCCTCTCGCCCCGTCTTGACCCGCCACCTCTTGCCACAAACATAGACATGCCGTCCCCGTGGGCTGTGGCGTGGGGGGTTTCCCCGCCGTGGGTAAACCTCTGCAAAGCGGTATGGAGAGAGAGGACGGAGCGGTTCGCGTGCAGAGTGCTTCTATCGACGGTATGTTTTCGCAGTGCTCCCAGGAAACAAATGCATGCGCTGTTTAATCACGCATAATTATAAAAGTCTGTCGGGCCGGGCCGGGCTCGGGCCCAGAAATCAGGCCCGTGCAGGGCTCCAACATAGGGTACTGTATTACAACCTGGTCACTTACTGGAGAAACAAATATCAAACCCATAGAAATCCTCTTCAAAAAGTCCATAAAAATTCTGGATCAAAAGCCTTGGTCATATCATCACTGCAATATCCTGGAAAAATATAAAATGCTAAATTTTCAAAATTTCATAAATTTTAAAAACTGTTGTGTGACATGACGAGTGGTATATAAAATAAAGAAAAGCCTGACAACGCCATCCAGTGTAAACTGGAAAAAATGTGCTTTAAGGCACACAGGTTCGACCCATAAGGACAGAGGCAGCATGTTCCTTTAACACAGTTTAGTTTATTTCTATGTTTTATCTTTCTGTTGGGATTCCAGATTTTCGTTACACATATCACGGTTTGTTACATTCATTTGGGCTCACAAAATGCCCGGAACAGGTCAACGAAAAGGAAACAAAACAAGGGGAAACAAGACAGCAGCGTGGTTAGGTCCACCGTCGTACGCCCACATCTAGCCCTTCTCGGCCGGCTCGGTGCTTCGATAGCCCCCAGTTCCGTCACAGGAGGGCCCCAGCAGACCCTGAGCCACCATGCACCGAGAGCGAGCAATGGACGCCAAGGAGTGGTGCGCGTTGAGGCTCTCAACCACCCGCAACGCTCAAATTAGACCTGCGTTAGCGGCTAAACCAATATGGAAGAATGAACGAACAACAAATAGCTACCTGGACCCATGGAACAGCACACACAACCCTGGGCTCAGCCCAACCAGGCCGGAAGACGCCAGTGAGGAGACAGAGGAAGTGCGTGTGACCCAGGGGGCTTTTATACTAAACGCTATTAGAGCGGTGGCGCCATCTGCTGACCGTTAATAATTAAAATGCATACATTTAATAAAGTTATTTTAAAATACAGTAATAAAACTGGTATTGCCACAGTTACCTTGTTTACAAAGCACTTCATGGTCTTGCCCCGCCCCCACTATGTAACTACATTAAACTTAAAGCAATGAGGGGTCTCCGCACCAGAGCCTCCTCCAGAGGAGATGTGGAGATCCCACACAGAAAAACAACATCTGGACAAACTGTGCTGTCCGTCAGAGGAGGCCAGTCTTGGAACAGCCTTCCTACAGACATAAGAGAATGCCCGACTTACAGCTCTTTTAAGAAACAACTTAAACATCACATCAAAGTAAATCAGTCATGCACTCATTTTAACTAAAATGTAATTTGTAAAGTTTTTATATTGTGTTTTGTATGTATGTTTTGTTCATACATTGTTTTACTTGTGTGACCTGCCTCGGGACTACAGATGTAAATTAGCAGTTTTGCTATAATCTGACACATTTACAATTTGTGTACAACTTGTATATGATTGTTCATTAATGTGTGTTGTCCCGATCAAATAAATAAATAAATAAAAATAAAATACTATTTTCAGGTTATATTTTGCCAAAAGTAACTCAAAGTAGTGTAATTCAGCTACTTTTTGAAACATTAATACAAACATATTACTTTTTTTTTTTTGATGTAACAACTAAGATAGAATATATTACCATTTTAAAGTAACTTGCCCAACACTGTTCATAAGTAGTTACGTAAACACAGAAGCAAAAATCAACCGGTAAGTCTTAAATTCCCAAGGCGTTTTTCTGCACACTGCATCCCAACAGAGAATTTGCTGCTTCCACACACTCAGCCAGACCCGAGGCTGAAAAACAAGAGGAAATATCTTCAACATCTACTGTAAGAAATTAGGGCAAATCAACTGGTAATCTAATTGTAATGGCAATTCCATGATCAGAAAATAGCAAAGAATGTCTGTATATAGGTATAATTATGTCCTCTGCAGAGAAATTACCATTCTGTGACTGTAACCACGTCACCGCCTTCATGACCAAAAGCTCCCACTCATCTTTAGCATCAGCTTTGAGACCATGGAGCCAGACCAGAGCCAAAATGGTGGCCCACACTTCTTTCTTTGCCTAAAGCACAACGCAATATCAACAAATATGATTTAATAGACTGACAAATTGCAGCAACCTGTCACTAACCCTTTACCAGTGATAAGTGATGCTGCTCAGGAGTACCTAGATTGAGAATTAGCCTATTGTGCATGTTCTAGATCGGATGTCTTTGACTGAACCAAAAATGTCTACAACAAACTTACAGAAAACATGTTTACAGTTGTATGTGACAAAAGTGTCAGCTAGCCTATTATAATTAGTTTTACCCAGGGTGTGTGCAGTGAGGAAAGTCGTTGGAGAATGTACAGTTTTTGGAGCAGTTAAGTTCCTGAGTTAATGTACTCTATTGTTCTCTCTGTTCCCCACGTAGTAACTCACCGCTGAAGGTTGTTTGTCTTCCAGGTCTTTGGTCGTCTTTCCCACGGCTTTGGCCAGAGCCGGCTCTAACTCCCAGCAGCCTGAGGCCTTCTGCAGGGACACCAGCTCCAGCAGAGGGTCCCGCTTTGCTTTGCCCTCAGGAAGTGAGGGCAAAGCACCATTGTCACAGTCTGCAGCACCAAGCATCACATCTGCACAATCAATATCCACTACAAATACAAAAGATCACTGTTAAGACACACAGACATTTCACTTTTAGTATCCAGCTACATAGTTTATTAAAGCGTTGGGAAGTGTAATGGGGAACACTGTTCACATTGCGTATCAACTGATGCTTTTTCCCCCAGAATTGTGATTTTTATTACTAACGTTTTTTATTATTAATTAGATTGAAGCATTGATACCCTCTAGAGGTCATTTGGTGTAAGTGATTATGGGTCTGAGCCCGCTACCATGAAAATGTCATAATTGCAAAAGCCCGAATACGAAACTTCAATCTGTAAATCCTTTGATAGATTATATTGTATATTGTACATGGTACTTACGTGCCACTGGAGCAGCTGCCATACGACTCATAGGAGCAACCACTAGAACAACACACAATATTATTAATGACAAAAGAATAATAGTATTTTATTTAGGATCAACTACTCAATGCTGGTCTCCTTTCAGTTACAGCATATCCCTGTCAGTGGTATCGGGACCCATTTGCCAGGAGTACAATTAATTAAACCTCCAATACCCGGCAAAAGATTTAGGTTCAGAATCTGATTTCAGTTCAGAGGCGTGACCTGAATTTGTCTCCTCCTAATGCTAATGTGTGGTGTCAATGAGAGGATGTTGCAACTTTTTGGGGGGAGTTGCACGTTTTTAAATGTGTTTAGATTCTAAAAAATCTTGTTTGTTCCAGGCCCAAATTTAGATGACATGATGAGGACTTGCAGTCTTTTTCATATCAATTAGAGATTAGCTGAAAGTACGACAACTAAATTAATATTTGAACATTATACACAATACACTTCTTTGCCTGAATAAACAAAACATTAACACCGATGGTCTGAACTTTACATTTTTATGTAATGGAAATTAGCCCAAGGCTACAATCCGGTGTGGCTTGTTCATTAACTTGCACTGTCCCTACCAAATAAACCAATAAATAAATAAAAATAAATAAATAAATGCTCTAATTAATCCCTCAATTCCACTTTATTGTAAATCCGATGGCATTGAGGAACAACATTTAATATGTGAGTGTACTTAGAGGATTGTGGAAAGCCTGGGAAATACACAAGACAAAACGATGAGAATCATTATGGCTTCAAGGTGAAACATCATAAGCATCCGCAAACATATGTTGTGTATATGTATATATAAGTTGCTGTAGCCACTTCCCAAAACTGGAGGAGTGGCTACAGCAGATTCTAGGAAATACATCAGACATCTCAGTCCAGAAAAGTGCAGTTCTAGGAACAGCAAAGATACTGCGCAGAACCCTCAAGCTCCCAGGCCTCTGGTAGAGGACCCGAGCTTGGAGGAAAAAGAAACCGCCCGCGGAGGGTTAGGAAGAGTTTATATGAAATGTACAGTAAAGGGAATTACTAAAGAAACAGTTACAGAAACAAAAGTGAATTTTGGTGAACAAATTAAATCGCTTACCACTAGGGGGCGCAGGAGCTGCACGCTCTGTGAAAAAAAAAAAAAACATACTGTACTTGCATTGCCTCTGCCCCAGTCCTCTTGGCTATAAGTATACGGTTTACAATAATTAGTGTTTATAGGTATAAGACGTATACCCGGCATAGATTTCAACATTTTAGTTGATTTATAATTTAACCTGAAAACAACCGCAGCCTCAGCAGAACTTATCTTGTTTTTTTAATTATTTTTTCTATAAAATAAAATGATTATCATTATTATAAAGTTTTGTCAGTTAATTATAGACACATTTGCTGAAATGAATGAATGAATCTTAAACTTTACCTGTTAGTTTTCTTATTAAAGCATAACTTTTTGTAACAATATGCTGCCATAGACAATAGATTATCCACAAGATGTTGATACTTACTTTTCTTTTTGAGAGTCAATTTTGGGAGACTGAACCCCATTTTGGGTCTGGAGTTGGTACCTGACAAATGTTAAAAAAGTATTAGCTAAATAGTTAACGTGTGCCAATACACACAGGGGCAGAATGTTTTGTGAGAAGTTTTAATTTGTTTTAATTAAAAGTAAATACTGTTTGAGGAAAACATTGGAACATTGGAATTTTTCACATTTCTGCATAAATTGATCTTAACATGTGGTCTGATCTTTATTTAAAAGTAAGTGAGTAAACAGTGTCTTCTTAAACTAATACCACCTCAACAGTTACATTTGATCATGTTTTTATTGGCCATAACATGTAAACATTTACAGAATAAAATACATGTTCTGGAATGGCTCAGTCCTGACCCAAACCCAATTGAGATGCTGTGGTAAAGAAAGCTATTCACACAAGACATCCCAGGAATCTCTCGGAACTGCAACAGTTTTGTAAAGAGCAATGGCCCGTCTAAGATTCATCCTGATTGTTGTGCACATTTAATCTGCAACTAAAACAAACGTCTGGATGAAGTTATTGCTGCCAAAGAAGGGTCAATCAGCTATTGAATCAAAGGGTTCATGTACTTTCTCCATCCTGTCCTATCAATGTTTACATGTTATGGCCAATAAAAATATGATAACATGTAATTGTTTGGGCGGTATTAGTTTCAGCAGACACGGTTTACTCATTCTTGTGATTTTAATAAAGATCAGACCACATTTTATGAGCAATTTAGGGAGAAATTTAAGAAATTCACATACTTTTTCCTCCCACTGTAATGCAAGCATCAAAAGAAAATACTAAAGGTTTGAACTGCAGGACTTGTTTTTAACTTACAAGCCTCAGAAACGGGCATGTCGCAGTCCGCCATCATCCTCATGGGCATGCTGCGGTCCGCCCTCATCCTCACGGGCATGTCGCGGCCCGCCCTCATCCTCTCGGGCATGCTGCGGTCCGCCATCATCCTCATGGACTTGCTGCAGGCCGCCCTTCGGGGCATGGGCATGCTGCAGCCCATCATCATCACTGTGGGGTAATCAGATAAATACAAAATCAGGAGCTTTTAAACTCTCGTTGGTTGAATCTTTCTTCTTTTCAACAGCAAGGAGTTGTGTTCATTAAATTAAAACCTTTGAGATTGAGATGTGTTAAATACAAATTATTTTTGAGATTTGGTTAAATAATTTACTGTGTTTTCCACAGTTTTAAATGTGACATAAGAAAGGTAACATCTCACAAAGGTCACCATGCACCATACTGTACATAAGGGAAATGAGCGAGTCGCTGCACACTTGGATTATGGAACTACTCCTGTGTTACTTATATTTTAGGAAAAAGAAAGGTATATATTTTTTCATTAAACACTTCTTCATAAAATTTCTAATTCACTGGTGTAACATTTGTGCATTTTGTGATTTGAGATTTGGTGACCTGTGTTAAATGGAGATGAGGGACAGGCTAAATCTTATATCATTTTTGGGTAAATAAAAATACATAACAAATCATAAAATCATCAAGCATTTAAAGAATGTGTAATCCTTGACATACTATTACTTGGCACAGGCACGTCTCTCCGCAGCAGAGGGCCCTGAATGGCTTCGCCGCTGGTTTTGTTCACAGCGATGAACGCAGTGAAGGAGCTGCTCACTCCCGATTGGACGCTCAAGTCGATAATTTTCTTCTTCTTAGCGTCGTCGATTTGTCCTCTGTGATCCCCCTGCTCCTGCTCCAAAGACCGAATGAGAGAGCGAGCCGCGAGCCTGTGCACTGTGAGCCTGCAGACAAACAGGAGGGACGTGTCTGGGCCATATACTCACTACCAATGACTGAGTAGTAGTTATAGTGTGGATACATGTAGGATAAATAATTCAAAGGACAAATGTTTTTTGAGCTGCATTTGACTCATCCTTCTACACAGGACGCTTAAGACGCAAAACTATTGTTGGTTCATAAGAAAATGTTCTCTTAAATTAGTGTTGGGTAACTTTGTGCCACCTTACCCAGTGTCCTCTGTCGGTTTGAGGCTAAAGTTGAGCTTGTTCTCAGTGGGACGTCCCGCCAGGCTGTACTTCACAGTCACACAGCCCTCTGCTGCCTTTTTATTCTGAACATATCAGACCCATTGACTAATGCTGTAAACATAAATGCACAGACTCCTGTAGTAGCACGCTGAGCACCTGTCCTGTGAGCTGGGCGTACAGCAGGGATCGTTGGCCCTGGAAAATGGATGTGAGAGGAGGGGACAGCACAGTGGCAGACACCCCCTTCGGCAGGTCCCATCTGACTGAGATGTCGACCACAGACGGCTGCATGGCGAACCGCAGAGACTGGATCACCTGTTGAGGAGAGTTCATAAGAGTTATTAATAACTTCCCTTTGGGGTCAAGTGAAATTTTATTTTATGTGATTGGGGTCAGACTGATCACTTTTTAATGGATTGGTATGATATGATTAATACAGTGGTCTTCACCCCATGATAATTTCAGTTTATTTGTTTGAAATGAATACTTGTCAACATAATTTTTATGTTGTATACATTTGTGGGGCTGTGGTTTTGGAATAGGGGGACTTCAAGGAAAAAAGGTTGGATTAAAAAAAAGTTTGACTTGGAGCTTGAAGGTTGTCATACTTTGGGCTGCATCCGGTCACTTCCTGTGATGAACTGGGCGTGGCCGCCTCCTTCTTTGGCCAAACCATTGATGAGAGCAGTACTTGCTCCTTCACCGATCCCGAAAGAGAAACACCTGCAGAAAAGTAGATTTTGATGTTACTTAGGACTTGTAACATCAAGTCCTAAGTAACATCCGGTAGGGTAGGGCGGCACGGTAGCGCAGCGGTTAGTGCTCTCACTTCACAGCTAGAAGGTCCCGGGTTTGATTCCCACCTGGACGGGGCCTTTCTTTGTGGAGTTTGCATGTTCTCCCCGTGTCTGCGTAGGTTTCCTCCGGTACTCTGGTTTCCCCTACCACCAAAACCAGGTACAATAGGCCAGGATGAATTATGTGTGAGTGAATTCATGGAGGTGGTCAGAGGGACCGTTGGCGCAGATGTGTGCAGTCGCGACAGCGCTTCTGTCAGTCTCGCCCAGGGAAACTGAAGCTACTAAGGTAGTTTACCACCACTGAGTATGGAGTGAATGTAAAATACTCTTATGTAAAGCGCTTTGTGACCATGTCTGTGAAAGGCGCTATATAAATAAAGATCTTCTTGTGCTTACCAAACTTTATTTATAAAGCGCTTTTCATACCGAAGGCATCACAAAGTGCTTTACAGATTACAACATTTAAATCAAGTATCCAGGCAAACATAATGTCCAAATGAGCGTCAGCAGTGGCGACGAGCGGCGCGGGTGTCCCCTGTCCTTAGACTCTCCAGCACTTACGCAAGTGTAGCTTTTTTAAGTGCCCAGACTCTGCTAAATTATCTTTAATACAAACTTTAATAGAGGACCTTTAACTTTTACCTGTGAGAGCCTGAATTGGACTTGACCAGGTTTATGACTTCTTTGGTGTTTCCAACTTCTCCATCAGTGAAGACAAACAGCTACAGAGCACATTTCACATTGTTTACACTAAATGCAGCAGTCAGTTAAATCTGCACTCATTGTTTGTACTGTATATTGTCTTAGCTCTGAACACACACACACACACACACTGATGATGAGCACACACCTGTCTGGGCTGGTTGGGGATGCAGCTCTGGCTGTAGATGCGTTCCAGAGGAGCCAGGATCTCAGTGCCTCCCAGATCCGCCTGCATCATTTCCACCGTTTTCAGAGCCTCCTCCATCGTCTTCTGTTTGTACTCCACACTCTCACTGACAAAAGAAAAAACACCCACCAAAGCATGTTTTAAACTTTAGCAGGTTAATAGGTGTGGTTTCTTGTAAAATCATGACATTCTTAGATTATCCAAATGAAACAAAAACTGTCCAACGTTGAGAGGCTTCTCTGTTGATGTCAGTAGGAAAAACTCTTTTGCTTGACGAAGGCCACTGGCCGAAACGTTCATCTAATAAAGGAACACGGGTGTTGCAAGTATACAGTGTGCGAGAGTTCTTTCCTGTTCTATAGTAGGAAAACTCTAAAATGTACAAGATTAAAGGTAATGTTTGTATGGTGCACTCTTTGTGGTTTTAAAAAGGCTCTACAACTAGAGCTTGGGTTGTCATCAGCAAAAGTGAAGACACAAGCACAAGTTTCACTTGAGGTGAATATGCCACGCCTCATTTGAAAGCTAAGAACAGTCACTGAGGTTTTACCAAAGGTAATTGTCAGTTTAAATACCTAAAATGTGTGTAATCAAGTGTAAAAAACATTTACGGGAAGATTTGTTCAAATGTGGATCCGAAACTGTAGATGTTAAAAAAGCAGCCCATGGGTAAGCTCTTCAACAGCAGCAGCAGAGTGTCCTGAGAAAAACAAATGGTGAGAAAAAAGTTCAAACAACCACCACAAAAATACAGATCTCATATTCACTGCATACCCTGGCACTGGCAATTTGACCTCCGGACATACTTCCCGATCGATCCAATAGAAACACAAACTCTCCAGAAGAGGACACAGAGGACATTATATCTTTGGGAAACTCCGGATACAAACTCAGCATAACGGCCGGGTCTCTCATCAGAGTTCCTGAAACCAACAGGGAGTTGTTATTTTGTTTGTTCATTCAGACGTTCTTACTTCATTATGTTTAAGATTATCCTTTTTCTCACTGGTTAGATCTGTTTACACTCAGCTAAAACGTGTCCTGGTTCAGTTCTCCTAATCTAAGCGTGAGGTAGTGTGAAAGAATTTTGTAAAGTTACCCTATGTATTGCATTTGTTTAGTGTTGCTAAATGAATTTATGTATTGATGAATACTATGATCTGTGTTGGTTGAAATGTTGACTCTTTAAACCCTGAGGTGCTCCAAATTACTGAAGCTTGACTTCAGTGATGTTAAAACCAAAGGCCAGAATGTCTCCATGGGAAAAGGTTTACAAAGATGACATCATGACCTGTCCGCTGAAGTGGAACTTGGTGCACTTACAAAGCTGACCTGGGGAATTGTCTGTTTAAGCCATAAAACTGTATAAACAATGTCACCGACCCCCACGAGAGGAAATGGCCCAGGACTTTACCCCCACCTTATCTTTGGTTCAGGAAAGGAGGAGTAAATCATTACACCCCCTCTCAGGAGGCAGGGGGTTAAAGTTTTATTATCCTGACTGAGGGGTCCAAGGGGGAGGCTGGTTTGAGTCAATCATTGGTTATGACCCTGTGATGTAATGTAACCTTGTGTTGTGTTGGAAAGAGTGGGCATATTTTTCAATAATGCCTTGTGAAAAATCTGAATCGATGGGACGTTGGAGCAGGATGACAGGCGAGCTGCCTGAGAGTCGTCCTCTCATCTCCCCCGGTTCCGAGAAGGTTAAAATCTCATGTCTGTCTTGTGTTTTAATCTGTTATATTCTGTGGCAGAAGTAACAGAGCGTTTCCAGATCTGTTGTGTCAGAGCTAAACAGGCAAATTTCCTAACAGGTAGTTCTAAAACGGCAAATAATTTTTCTGAGGTTAAGTAATTACTGATCAAAATGGATTGATTTTTGTTTCAGACCAAGTTCTTTTACCATAAAGTAATTTCTATTGTCACTCCATTGCAATGATTCATTATGAACGCTAGATGGCAGTAGATCCTACACAATGAGGCCAGTGTACAGAGCTGTTTGTTTTGTTGTGTTCTGACCCGCTTTAGCAGAGGCCTGTCCTGCTTCCACCACTGCTGAGGGCTCATGGGTGTCCTTATAATAAATGAGCAGCTCCACGTCTCTGTCAAACTTGTGTCCTGCTGCCAGCTTCACCTGCAGTCAAAGACATAAACATATGTTTATAGCTCCAATTGCATACTTTATTCAGGTTTTATAAATGCTTTAAAAAATGTCAGCATTTACGTTTAATCAAGTTTTATTTCTAAAGCGCTTTACAACAACCAAAGTTGACCAAAGTGCTGTACACGATTACACGCACACGTTACAGAGATAAAGAATATGAAAAAATGGAGTGAAGGACATGAGAAATGTGTAAGAACCAGAGATAATATCAAAAAGTGTTCCTACAAATTAATCACTGGTTATAAAACATAAAGTACCAATACTAATTTAGTCAAAGTTGTTTTTAAAAAGACTAAATAACATGATATGATATTTAGGACCTTGAAATATAGTAAGATCATGTTTTTACCGATGCTGCAGTTTGATCTTGGCTGAGGAACTCCAGAGGGTCCATGGTGCAGTTGGACTCCACTTTGGAGATGGGTCGCGCAGACTGGACTCGGGCCAAAAAAGTCAGATCATAGGGAACCAGAGAAGATGGCACTGACGTCACTGTTACACTGCCAGTTTCCGTTCCTGGAAAATAATGTATTTATCAGTTTTCAGCACAGCATCGTCATCATGAAATGTGTCCGAAGCTTTGTTATTACATAAATACAATAATCGTAACATCTCTGGACACTTGCACTAGCACGAAGCCTGATCCTGTCAGCCATCGAATTTCTTAACAACAGGCCCCACTGAATGTACTCCATACTGTTGTTCTGTCTGTCCTTTGTCAAACGTGCACTGTGTACGTGAAAAATTATTTCCCCCTGAAGACAATAAAGTCTAAAGTCTAATATGAGCACCGCTGCTGCTTTATCTGATTTTCCATGGTTTTAATTCAACAAAACAATGTAGTTTCTCAGTCATTTAGGTTATTAATTTATCTCTTTTAAACGAAAGTCTAGTTGTTTTGCTTTATTGTTAGAAGTTTGAATGAACTTCCTGGATGACTGAGACTTGTTTTAGTGAATTTGGCAAAGAATGCCATGTGACTATGAGGAAGCACAGAGAAAAGCAACTGGAATTTCATCATCCTCAACCATATCATAATCTTTCCATTCTTTTTAATCTACCTCTTTTTCAACACTAGAGAGAAAACTTTTCGAGTTTAAAGATGTACAGGAAAGTTCAAGTAAAACGTTATGTATGTAAATTATATATATATATGTGTGTGTAAAACAAATGGAAATTTGCATGAATTTGCCATTTATTTATAACTAGAAATACATTAAATCCATCAAATCTGACCTGTGGGCTGGTACCGAGGATTGAGGACAGCGGGGAGACAAAACCTCAGTGCTTCGTCGGCCTGCACATCCAGCTCAGTGACATACTCCAGCCTGATGGAGGCGCTCTCTCCTGGAGGCAGACTGCCCACGCTCATGGAGAATATGTCTGGACTCTGGTCACTCTCCTCCAGTAGAAAGGCCTGCTGACCGGAGCTCAGTGCATCATCGTACTCCTCACGAGCCTGGGAAACGATTGTTACAAATACATACGGTATATAAAATGTGCCTACGATGGTGCTGACCAGTTTCAACAACAAAGCCAAAATGTTCACTTTTTGACAAGTATTTCTCACCCATTAGCAGATGCCTCAATGAAGTAATCAGTTTTTTTTTTTGCTGCTGATCAACTGCATATGTATGTAATTTATAGATGCCATATATGCAGTTTACCGTCTACTGCTCCCATTCCCATGTTGGCCATGTTAGTGTAATGGTCTAAAACCATGTGTCCCCATCATGGCTTGATGGTTGCATTGAGCTGTTCAGGTTGCTACTTTCCACTGATTCGCTTACTTGTTTTTTCTCTTTCACCTCCGCCACAATAAGCGTCTGTCCAACTTTGGCGCTGAAATGGCAGACAGCCGCTTCACTGGGCATGGGGAAAACGAACACTGCCTCAATGGGTTTCTCCTCCTTGTTTTGATAGAGCAGCGTCGATACCACTGTAGCCACATGGTCCTTCACGTCCACCTGCACCTCCACGCTCTGCAGAGGCACTGGCACAACGACAAGCAGCTTCATGTTATGAAAGAAACATGTAATAACCGTGTACATTAGTTAACTATTATTCCTGGGACAAGTTTGGATTGAAACAAGAAATGATAAATTGTTTCCATCAAGTAACTATTCAGACATGCACACACAAAGCTATTCAAACACATATTCATACACGTCTGGTCAGCCACACTTCACCCTTCAGAACAGAACGCAGGAGTGGTTGACTGGCCAGACTACATTCTTACAACACTGTGTACATAAATTAGACACCATAGGCAAGGCGGGTTAAGTGTCTTGCCCAATGAGTGGTGGGAACAAGGAAAGGCCTACTCGCCAACCTTTGGCTCGTCATTGAAATTTTACCATGGGCAATAACATCTCCATATGCCATTATTTTCTCTTTGTTTCAATTATCTCCCACTATAATATGTGCAGTAGTATGTTTATTTGCACAGCTAATTTGTACATTTTACTCTAATTAATGTGTATATTGCTTCCTTCTTTAAGTATTATTCCTTGTATAAGTTACCTTTGTACCACAGAAAAGATTTGACCATATTGAGTATCACCGGATCTAACCTTTGTCCAGAGCTACAACATGTCTGAACCAGGTGAGGGGAACCGTTTTGCTTCTTTTCTTAATTCATTGTACATAAGATACATTCATTATATTATTATTTACATTGTTCATCCTTGATTGCATATTTTATACCTATTTACACCTCCATGTGTTTTAAGGAGCTGCTGTAACAAGAGAATTATTATTCTTTATTTTTGTTAAACATTTATTTAACCAGGAAAGTCCCATTGAGATTTAAAACCTCTTTTTTAAGGGAGTCCTGGCCAAGAAGCAGCAGGAGTTACTGTACAAATTACAAATCTCAAAATAAAATTACGTACACATTATGAAAAACAGTTACACTGTAAAAAGTTCGACTCAAGTGCTCTCAATCTGGACTTAAAAGTTTTATCTTAACCCTCTGAGCCCCAAAGGAATTGTTAGATCATTTCTCCCGCCTGGCCTTTAATGCCATTAAAAAAAAAGAAAAAAGTTCCTAAATTATATAATGATTAGAATGACCTGGAGCCTAAGTACTACCAGAAGCAATAGTACTTAGGGCATAGCAAATAATGCCCGATCCTGTCAGTCCTTGGAAGCGAAGCAGGAAGGGCCTGGTCGGTACTTGGATGGGAGACCATTTGCGAACACTAGGAAGCCTGGGCAAGTGTAGTGAGTGAGTGGTTGGTGGTGGTCGGAGGCGCCGATGGCACAGACCGGTTGCCTCGCTTCCATCAGTCTACCCCAGGGCAGCTGTGGCTACAACAGTAGCTTACCACCACCGAGTATGGAGTGAATGAATAATGAGGACAGAGTGGCGCTTTGAGAAACTTGGTAATACAAGCTTGTAAAGTGCAATAAAAGTGTAGGCCATTATTATTATTATTATTATTATTATTACAATCAGTCCATGTGTAATGGTGTTATTATAGACGGGTTAAAATCCTGGTAATGGGTTTTGAGCGCCACGGTGTGGCATGGTGTGGGAGTGCCCCCGAGTAAGTGTTACTCGGGGCTGTGTACATATTGTCCCACCTTTTTGGTTATATATATGTTTTATGTACCTGGTTGAGTGTGCGTTAGTCGTCTTGTGTATTTTATTTTGTTGGTCCAACGCTGAGAACATCCGGTCTGGGAGTATATAGGGATGGCTCCTCCTCTTCCTCCCTCTCTGATTTCTGTGTCTTGAGACGAGACCACGTTGGGTCAACCCCACATGCTAGTGGGCTAACGCCAGTCTTTTTGATTCTGTCACCAGAATAAATGGGCTTGGAGCGTTGCTCCCCCCAACTACAGCCTGGGTCTCTCCGAGTGTATCAGAGCACAGCAAACACAACGCAGAGCCATACAACATAGGTCACACATGTACCACTAGCGGTACACGGACCACAGTATGAGAAACACTGGTGTATATCTTTACTACTATGCCCTTATTCAGGTTTGAACCTGAGATGAATATGTGGTGGTACTTCCTCAAAGTAATCTCCACTATAGTCATGTATTTTTCCCTTGGCTTTAAATAACTATGAAATGAAAAGATTCTTACCAGGCTGCTTCTGGGGGGTCATCAATCCACAACAGCAGTTCACCATTTTTACTTTACTTTCTATTTCCTGTGCGTGGAAAATTAATCATTAGATAACTCAGAGAGAGAGGCAACTAAATCGAGAGATTTAAGACAATTTAAAAAGAAGTGACTTTACTTAATAGCTCAAAACTGGACCTATGTCTGAGTTTGGGCTAGGACTAAGCACTGAATTTGAATCATGTAGCCACGACTGTCTGTGAGATTATAAAACGCGTCATGGTCATACCTTTGGCTAGAAGGCGGAGTGTCGCTGACTGTGGACAGTGGAGTCTTCTGGTATTTTTACTGACTATGGTCATTGAAGTAAATATGGTCCAGAGCTGATCCTCGAGCAAGTGCGGAAATGACACGCCCACAAACAAACGCAGCTGCTGCTTCATACTTTACAGTACATCACGTGATAAACCCAGAGGCGGGCCATACTCAGTTACATTTACTCAAGTATATGTACTTGAGTAACCTTTTGAAGAAATTGGGCTTCTTTGAGTAGTTATATCATATGTTACCTTTTACTACTTGAGTAATATAGCATGTCTGTACTCTTACATACTCACAGTAGTAGGCCCGTTTATACTCTTACGTTTTGTTTTTATTTCAAAGTAAAGTTACTCTTAATTGAGTAAATATTTTAGCTACTGGATACCCCATGACCCGATCGACCCTGAGCCAAGGCTCTGGGCCAAACTGGGTTCCAGTAATACGCATGACGTAGAAAGTGAAACTTATCCAGGGGTTTACAGTAAATTGCCCCCCAGCCCAAGATGCTATAATAAGGAAGATATCTTATTTTTTGGACTAAATCAGGACTAACAAAGGAACCAGAAGAACCCAAATAATGCATTGCCAAAACAGCAGCAAAGATTGATGAGTGATGTCAAACACAAAATAAGGCCTGACATAACAGGACCAAAACATTAAATCAAGACATTAACGCACCTCTAGGTGATAATGATGTTTTATAGTTTAAGCCAAGGCGACTCTCGGTCTCAGACTGATTTTATTCAAGAAAGTTTTTCCCATATAAACTATAGCCTAATATAACAGGAGCCTATCTGTACTTTATTTTCACTTAAAAGCTTTAGTTTTAAACACATTTGCCAAAACATAAAATTCTGCAGATATATCTCAAACCTGTAATAAAGAATAATACATTCCGTAAACACCAGTCAGATTTTTGTTCACCTTGCTGGCACAGTCCTGGTTTTCATCTGGTTGACTTTGACACAGTCCTTCCAGATGTTTTTCATTGAGTCTCAAAAATCAGTGTGAAATCATTTTACTGTTTTGCTTAGCATTCATTTTGAGAAGACCAAGCACAGGCGCCGTTTTGGACATTTGCTGTCTTTACTGGAGTGTATTCGGAATCGAAATCACAGCTACAATTTTTGGGCAAATCAAAATAGCCCTCATCACAACAGAGACGACTCACAATGTATGAAAACTAAACAGAAACCAACAGTATATTCAATGCACAATCATTTCGCACATTTTCATAAACAGTTACGTAAACACTTGACTGAGAAGCAAAAATCGATTGGTAAGTCTTAAATTCCCAAGGCGTTTTTCTGCACACTGCACCCCAACAGAGAATTGGCTGCTTCCACACACTCAGCCAGACCCGAGGCTGAAAAACAAGAGGCAATATCTTCAACATCTACTGTAAGAAATTAGGGCAAATCAACTGGTAATCTAATTGTAATGGCAATTCCATGATCAGAAAATAGCAAAGAATGTTTGTATATAGGTATAATTATGTCCTCTGCAGAGAAATTACCATTCTGTGACTGTAACCACGTCACCGCCTTCATGACCAAAAGCTCCCACTCATCTTTAGCATCAGCTTTGAGACCATGGAGCCAGACCAGAGCCAAAATGGTGGCCCACACTTCTTTCTTTGCCTAAAGCACAACGCAATATCAACAAATATGATTTAATAGACTGACAAATTGCAGCAACCTGTCACTAACCCTTTACCAGTGAAAAGTGATGCTGCTCAGGAGTACCTAGATTGAGAATTAGCCTATTGTGCATGTTCTAGATCGGATGTCTTTGACTGAACCAAAAATGTCTACAACAAACTTACAGAAAACATGTTTACAGGTGTATGTGACAAAAGTGTCAGCTAGCCTATCATAATTAGTTTTACCCAGGATGTGTGCAGTGAGGAAAGTCGTTGGAGAATGTACAGTTTTTGGAGCAGTTAAGTTCCTGAGTTAATGTACTCTATTGTTCTCTCTGTTCCCCACGTAGTAACTCACCGCTGAAGGTTGTTTGTCTTCCAGGTCTTTGGTCGTCTTTCCCACGGCTTTGGCCAGAGCCGGCTCTAACTCCCAGCAGCCTGAGGCCTTCTGCAGGGACACCAGCTCCAGCAGAGGGTCCCGCTTTGCTTTGGACTCAGGAAGTGCATACTTTTCTTCATCATCATAATAAAAATCATCGTCGTCACAGTCTGCAGCACCAAGCATCACATCTGCACAATCAATTTCCACTACAAATACAAAAGATCACCGTTAAGACACACAGACATTTCACTTTTAGTATCCAGCTACATAGTTTATTAAAGCGTTGGGAAGTGTAATGGGGAACACTGTTCACATTGCGTATCAACTGATGCTTTTTCCCCCAGAATTGTGATTTTTATTACTAACGTTTTTTTTATTATTAATTAGATTGAAGCATTGATACCCTCTAGAGGTCATTTGGTGTAAGTGATTATGGGTCTGAGCCCGCTACCATGAAAATGTCATAATTGCAAAAGCACGAATACGAAACTTCAATCTGTAAATCCTTTGATAGATTATATTGTATATTGTACACGGTACTTTGGAGTACATTGGAGCAGCTGCCATACGACTCATAGGAGGAACCACTAGAACAACACACAATATTATTAATGACAAAAGAATAATAGTATTTTATTTAATGCTGGTCTCCTTTCAGTTACAGCATATCCCCGTCAGTGGTATCGGGACCCATTTGCCAGGAGTACAATTAATTAAAACTCCAATACCCGGCAAAAGATTTAGGTTCAGAATCTGATTTCAGTTCAGAGGCGTGACCTGAATTTGTCTCCTCCTAATGCTAATGTGTGGTGTCAATGAGAGGATGTTGCAACTTTTTGGGGGGAGTTGCACGTTTTTAAATGTGTTTAGATTCTAAAAAATCTTGTTTGTTCCAGGCCCAAATTTAGATGACATGATGAGGACTTGCAGTCTTTTTCATATCAATTAGAGATCAGCTGAAAGTACGACAACTAAATTCATATTTGAACATTATACACAATACACTTCTTTGCCTGAATAAACAAAACATTAACACCGATGGTCTGAACTTTACATTTTTATGCTCTAATTAATCCCTCAATGCCACTTTATTCCTCAATGCCGATGGCATTGAGGAACAACATTTAATATGTGAGTGTACTTGGAGGATTGTGGAAAGCCTGGGAAATACACAAGACAAAACGATGAGAATCATTATGGCTTCAAGGTGAAACATCATAAGCATCCGCAAACATATGTTGTGTATATGTATATATAAGTTGCTGTAGCCACTTCCCAAAACTGGAGGAGTGGCTACAGCAGATTCTAGGAAATACATCAGACATCTCAGTCCAGAAAAGTGCAGTTCTAGGAACAGCAAAGATACTGCGCAGAACCCTCAAGCTCCCAGGCCTCTGGTAGAGGACCCGAGCTTGGAGGAAAACGAAACCGCCCGCGGAGGGTTAGGAAGAGTTTATATGAAATGTACAGTAAAGGGAATTACTAAAGAAACAGTTACAGAAACAAAAGTGAATTTTGGTGAACAAATTAAATCGCGTACCACTAGGGGGCGCAGGAGCTGCACGGCCTGTGAAAAAATAAAATAAAATACTGTACTTGCATTGCCTCTGCCCCAGTCCTCTTGGCTATAAGTATACGGTTTACAATAATTAGTGTTTATAGGTATAGGACGTATACCCGGCATAGATTTCAACATTTTAGTTGATTTATAATTTAACCTGAAAACAACCGCAGCCTCAGCAGAACTCATCTTGTTTTTTTAATTATTTTTTTCTATAAAATTAAAACTTACAAGCATCCAAAACGGGCATGTCGCAGTCCGCCATCATCCCCATGGGCATGCTGCGGTCCGCCATCATCCTCATGGGCATGCTGCAGGCCACCATTCGGGGCATGGGCATGCAGCAGCCCACCATCATCACTGTGGGGTAATCAGATATATACAAAATCAGGAGCTTTTAAACTCTCGTTGGTTGCATCTTTCTTCTTTTCAACAACAAGGAGTTGTGTTCATTAAATTAAAACCTTTGAGATTGAGATGTGTTAAATACAAATTATTTTTGAGATTTGGTTAAATAATTTACTGTGTTTTCCACAGTTTTAAATGTGACATAAGAAAAGGTAACATCTCACAAAGGTCACCATGCACCATACTGTACATAAGGGAAATGAGCGAGTCGCTGCACACTTGGATTATGGAACTACTCCTGTGTTACTTATATTTTAGGAAAAAGAAAGGTATATATTTTTTCATTAAACACTTCTTCATAAAATTTCTAATTCACTGGTGTAACATTTGTGCATTTTGTGATTTGAGATTTGGTGACCTGTGTTAAATGGAGATGAGGGACAGGCTAAATCTTATATCATTTTTGGGTAAATAAAAATACATAACAAATCATAAAAATCATCAAGCATTTAAAGAATGTGTAATCCTTGACATACTATTACTTGGCACAGGCACGTCTCTCCGCAGCAGAGGGCCCTGAATGGCTTCGCCGCTGGTTTTGTTCACAGCGATGAACGCAGTGAAGGAGCTGCTCACTCCCGATTGGACGCTCAAGTCGATAATTTCCTTCTTCTTAGCGTCGTCGATTTGTCCTCTGTGATCCCCCTGCTCCTGCTCCAAAGACCGAATGAGAGAGCGAGCCGCGAGCCTGTGCACTGTGAGCCTGCAGACAAACAGGAGGGACGTGTCTGGGCCATATACTCACTAATAACTGAGTAGTAGTTATAGTGTGGATACATGTAGGTTAAATAATTCAAAGGACAAATGTTTTTTTGACCTGAATTTGACTCATCCTTCTACACAGGACGCTTAAGACGCAAAACTATTGTTGGCTCATAAGAAAATGTTCTCTTAAATTAGTGTTGGGTAACTTTGTGCCACCTTACCCAGTGTCCTCTGTCGGTTTGAGGCTAAAGTTGAGCTTGTTCTCAGTGGGACGTCCCGCCAGGCTGTACTTCACAGTCACACAGCCCTCTGCTGCCTCTTTATTCTGAACACATCACACCCGTTGACTAATGCTGTAAACATAAATGCACAGACTCCTGTAGTAGCACGCTGAGCACCTGTCCTGTGAGCTGGGCGTACAGCAGGGATCGTTGGCCCTGGAAAATGGATGTGAGAGGAGGGGACAGCACAGTGGCAGACACCCCCTTCGGCAGGTCCCATTTGACTGAGATGTCGACCACAGCCGGCTGCATGGCGAACCGCAGAGACTGGATCACCTGTTGAGGAGAGTTCATAAGAGTTATTAATAACTTCCCTTTGGGGTCAAGTGAAATTTTATTTTATGTGATTGGGGACAGACTGATCACTTTTTAATGGATTGGTATGGTATGATTAATACAGTGGTCTTCACCCCCTGATAATTTCAGTTTATTTGTTTGAAATGAATACTTGTCAACATAATTTTTATGTTGTATACATTTGTGGGGCTGTGGTTTTGGAATAGGGGACTTCAAGGAAAAAAGGTTGGATTAAAAAAAAGTTTGACTTGGAGCTTGAAGGTTGTCATACTTTGGGCTGCATCCGGTCACTTCCTGTGATGAACTGGGCGTGGCCGCCTCCTTCTTTGGCCAAACCATTGATGAGAGCAGTACTTGCTCCTTCACCGATCCCGAAAGAGAAACACCTGCAGAAAAGTAGATTTTGATGTTACTTAGGACTTGTAACATCAAGTCCTAAGTAACATCCGGTAGGGTAGGGCGGCACGGTAGCGCAGCGGTTAGTGCTCTCACTTCACAGCTAGAACGTCCCGGGTTTGATTCCCACCTGGACGGGGCCTTTCTTTGTGGAGTTTGCATGTTCTCCCCGTGTCTGCGTAGGTTTCCTCCGGGTACTCCGGTTCCCCCTACCACCAAAACCAGGTACAATAGGCCAGGATGAATTATGTGTGAGTGAATTCATGGAGGTGGTCAGAGGGACCGTTGGCGCAGATGTGTGCAGTCGCGACAGCGCTTCTGTCAGTCTCGCCCAGGGAAACTGAAGCTACTAAGGTAGTTTACCACCACCGAGTATGGAGTGAATGTAAAATACTCTTATGTAAAGCGCTTTGTGACCATGTCTGTGAAAGGCGCTATATAAATAAAGATCTTCTTGTGCTTACGCAAGTGTAGCTTTTTTAAGTGCCCAGACTCTGCTAAATTATCTTTAATACAAACTTTAATAGAGGACCTTTAACTTTTACCTGTGAGAGCCTGAATTGGACTTGACCAGGTTTATGACTTCTTTGGTGTTTCCAACTTCTCCATCAGTGAAGACAAACAGCTAAAGAGCACATTTCACAATGTTTTACACTTAATACAATTAAATCTGCACTAATTTATTGTATATTGTCTTAGTTCTGAACACACACACTGATGATGTGCACACACCTGTCTGGGCTGGTTGGGGATGCAGCTCTGGCTGTAGATGCGTTCCAGAGGAGCCAGGATCTCAGTGCCTCCCAGATCCGCCTGCATCATTTCCACCTTTTTCAGAGCCTCCTCCATCGTCTCCTGTTTGTACTCCACACTCTCACTGACAAAAGAAAAAACACCCACCAAAGCATGTTTTAAACTTTAGCAGGTTAATAGGTGTGGTTTCTTGTAAAATCATTGACATTCTTAGACTATCCAAATGAAACAAAAACTGTCCAACGTTGAGAGGCTTCTCTGTCGATGTCAGTAGGAAAAACTCTTTTGCTTGACGAAGGCCACTGGCCGAAACGTTCATCTAATAAAGGAACACGGGTGTTGCAAGTATACAGTGTGCGAGAGTTCTTTCCTGTTCTATAGTAGGAAAAACTCTAAAATGTACAAGATTAAAGGTAATGTTTGTAGGGTGCGCTCTTTGTGGTTTTAAAAAGGCTCTACAAATAGAGCTTGGGTTGTCATCAGCAAACGTGAAGACACAAGCAAGTTTCACTTGATGTGAATATGTCACATCTCTGTTTTTGTTTTGTTTGTTTATTTGGTTGGGACAGTGTATGTTTATGAACATACATGGGACTCCTGCATCTAAATACGCCACGCCGGATTTGAACGCCAAGAACCTCCAGAGTTCAGGCACTGAGGATTTACCAAAAATATTGCCCACAAATAAATCTTTCATACTCTAACTACAAAAACAAAACAAAACATGCAATTCTCAGTTTAAAAATACCTAAAATGCTTTCTGTTCTGAGATCAAGTGTAAAAAACATTTACGGGAAGATTTGTTCAAATGTGGATCCGAAACTGTAGATGTTAAAAAAGCAGCCCATGGGTAAGCTCTTCAACAGCAGCAGCAGAGTGTCCTGAGAAAAACAAATGGTGAGAAAAAAGTTCAAACAACCACCACAAAAATACAGATCTCATATTCACTGCATACCCTGGCACTGGCAATTTGACCTCCTTCCATACTTCCCGATCGATCCAATAGAAATACAAACTCTCCAGAAGAGGACACAGAGGACATTATATCTTTGGGAAACTCCGGATACAAACTCAGCATAACGGCCGGGTCTCCCATCAGAGTTCCTGAAATCAACAGGGAGTTGTTATTTTGTTTGTTCATTCAGACGTTCTTACTTCATTATGTTTAAGATTATGTTTTTTCCTCACTGGTTAGATCTGTTTACACTCAGCTAAAACATGACCTGGTTCATGACCTGGTAATTTTTCTGAGGTTAAGTAAATACTAATCAAAATGGATTGATTTTTGTTTCATACCAAGTTCTTATCATAAAGTAATTTCTCTTGGCATTCCCTTGCAATGATTAATTATTAACGCTAGATGGCAGTAGCTCCTACACAATGAGGCCAGTGTACAGAGCTGTTTGTTTTGCTGTGTTCTGACCCGCTTTAGCAGAGGCCTGTCCTGCTTCCACCACTGCTGAGGGCTCATGGGTGTCCTTATAATAAATGAGCAGCTCCACGTCTCTTTCAAACTTGTGTCCTGCTGCCAGCTTCACCTGCAGTCAAAGACATAAACATGTATTTATAGCTCCAATTGTATACTTTAATTAATTTAGTCAAAGTTGTTTTTAAAAAGCCTAAATAACACATGGTATTTAGGACCTTGAAGTAAAGGAAGATCTTGTTTTTACCGATGCTGCAGTTTGATCTTGGCTGAGGAACTCCAGAGGGTCCATGGTGCAGTTGGACTCCACTTTGGAGATAGGTCGCGCAGACTGGACTCGGGCCAAAAAAATCAGATCATAGGGAACCAGAGAAGATGGCACTGACGTTACTGTTACACTGCCAGTTTCCGTTCCTGGAAAATAATTTATTTATCAGTTTTCAGCACAGCATCGTCATCATGAAATGTGTCCGAAGCTTTGTTATTACATAAATACAATATGAGCAGCTGCTTTATCTGATTTTCCCTGGTTTTAATTCAACAACAAAAATGTAGTTTCTCAGTCATCTAGGTTGTTAATTTATCTCTTTTAAATGTAAGCCCAGTTGTTTTGCTTTATTGTTAGCTGGAGTCAAATCTTTTTGAGTTTAAAAATGTACAGGAAACTTCATGTAAAACGTTAAAATATGTTAATATGTACATGATTTGAATATATATCATATATTTGTTAAACAAAAGCAAATTTGCATGAATTTGTTTTTTTATTTATATCTAGAAATTAATTCAATCAATCCATCAAATCTGACCTGTGGGCTGGTACCGAGGATTGAGGACAGCGGGGAGACAAAACCTCAGTGCTTCGTCGGCCTGCACATCCAGCTCAGTGACATACTCCAGCCTGATGGAGGCGCTCTCTCCTGGAGGCAGACTGCCCACACTCATGGAGAATATGTCTGGACTCTGGTCACTCTCCTCCAGTAGAAAGGCCTGCTGACCGGAGCTCAGTGCATCATCGTACTCCTCACGAGCCTGGGAAACGATTGTTACAAATACATACGATATATAAAATGTGCCTACGATGGTGCTGACCAGTTTCAGGTTATGGCCCAAAACAAAGGAGCACCGAGTCCTCACAAAAATATGAACTCACCTGAACAAATCAATATTAAAACCAAAATGTTCACTGATTGACAAGTATTTCTCACCAACTAACAAGTGCCTCAGTGAAGTAATCAGTTTTTTTTCTGCTGATCAACTGCATATGTATGTCATTTATAGATTCTATATGCAGTTTATTGTCTACTGCTCCCATTCCCATGTTGGCCATTTTAGTGTAATGGTCTAAAACCATGTGTGCTCCCCTTCATGGCTTGATGGTTGCATTGAGCTGTTCAGGTTGCTACTTTCCACTCTTCGCTTACTTGTTTTTTCTCTTTCACCTCCGCCACGATAAGCGTCTGTCCGACTTTGGCGCTGAAATGGCAGACAGCCGCTTCACTGGGCATGGGGAAAACGAACACTGCCTCAATGGGTTTCTCCTCCTTGTTTTGATAGAGCAGCGTCGATACCACTGTAGCCACATGGTCCTTCACGTCCACCTGCACCTCCACGCTCTGCAGAGGCACTGGCACAACGACAAGCAGCTTCATGTTATGAAAGAAACATGTAATAACCATGTACATTAGTTAACTATTATTCCTGTGACAAGTTTGGACAAATGATAAATTGTTTCCATCAAGTAACTATTCAGACACGCACACACAAAGCTATTCAAACACATATTCATACTCGTCTCGTCAGCCACACTTCACGTTAGAACAAAACACAAGAGTGGTTGACTGGCCAGACTACATTCTTACAACAATGTGTACACAGAAGGCGGGTTAAGTGTCTTGCTCAATGACAGTGGTGGGAACAAGGATAGGCCTACTCACCAGCCTTTGGGTCCATGAACGACCGCTCTATCAACTACTTCTGCACCACACATTTCCAAAAGTATTATTGGGACTATATTGTATCATAGCACGTGCACTCGTCATTGAAATTTGACCATGGGCAATAACATCTCGATAAGGCATTATTTTCTCTTTGTTTCAATAATTTCCCACTATAATATGTGCAGTAGTATGTTTATTTGCACAGCTAATTTATACATATTACTCTAATTCCTGTGTATATTGCTTCCTTCTCATTATATATTATTCCTTGTATAAGTTACCTTTATTCTATAGTTATTTCCTTATTGCACTTGAAGGCCAAGGGTTCTCAAACTTTTCACACCAAGTAGTACCACAGAAAAGATTTGACCATATCGAGTATCACCGGATCTAACCTTTGTCCAGAGTTACATGTCTGAACCAGGTGAGGGGAACCATTTTTTTTGCTTCTTTTTTAATTAATTGCACATAAGATACATTAATTATATTATTATTTAAATTGTTCATCCTTGATCACGTATTTGCACCCCCATGACTTCTTAGGAGCTGCTATAACATGTGAATTTCTCAGTTTTGAGATCGATACTTAACCCTCTGAGCCCCAAAAGGTATTTTAGATTTTTTCTCTCCTTCCCTTTAATGCTATTAAAAGGAGGGCCGACGCTGGTGTATATTGCGTGGTCATACCGCTTTTGCTAAGCCCAATCCCGTCAGATCTTGGAAGCTAAGCGGGGAAGGGCCTGGTTAGTACTTGGATGGGAGACCGTTTGGTAACACCAAGAAGCCTAGCGAATGTAGTGAGTGAGTGGTTGGTGGTGGTCGGAGGGGCCGATGGCGCAGACTGGTTGCCTCGCTTCCGTCAGTCTACCCCAGGGCAGCTGTGGCTACAACAGTAGCTTACCACCACCAAGTATGGAGTGAATGAATAATGACGACAGTGTAGCGCTTTGAGAAACTTGGTAATACAGGCTTGTAAAGCGCAATACAAGTGTAAGGCATTATTATTATTATTATTATATCTTTACTACTGTAGTGAGACGGGTGTTGCGCGCCACCTGTCCCCTATAAAAAGCGCTCCGTCTCTCCTGCTCGGCCTACCTGACCTTTCCCCTCTGACGTCAGACGCCGACAGGAGCCAGAGCAATGGCGGCACCCGGTACGAGAAGCATGAGTTAAGCTAAAGGACGTCAAGTCTAGTTATCGCTCAAAGGCGTCAAGCCCCGGTGACTAATGCGCGAAGATTCATGTTTATCGGTAAGTGGCCGTGTACATCTCTGTAGCCCTGTTAGTGCCTAGTGCTAATGCTAACGTAGCTAATGTTTGTAGCTTCCATGCGACCCCGGTGCGGTGTGTGTGTGTGACCGGCAGATACAGAAACCTACGTTAAGTGCCAGAAATGGCGTGCTCTGGTAGGTCATTCATGCCTGTTTAGTCCGTGTTTTTAAGTAGCCCAAATGTTTTAATTTAAGTTCTATACTGCAGGCTCCTGTAGGGCCAGCCTCTCCTCTCCATGACCCGTCTCTGTTGTGCTCCTGAGAATTGTTCCCCATGACTGTTGGACTGTGAATACCACAAACATTACAGTAGTCGGTCCTGCGGAGGAAGTGGACGTGGCGTCAAGCAACCATTTCATATGAGCAGTAGGATACTGTTTGTTACTTGGAGGAACGGACTTATTATTCTCTTTATGTTGGGAGGGGGGGGAACTTTTAATGGATCTCGGGGAGACCAGCAAATATGGACATGTGAAACATGATTTCAAATGTATAATTAATGGTTCTCTATCTAGAACCCAACTTGCAACGACAAAAACAATAAGGTACTAAAGTAATAAATTGAATGAATAAGAACTGTGTATTGGTCTCTGTTCTCCCGGCCTTAGGATCTGTGTGGGGAAAATGTAACTTGGTTCCCTTGGACCGTAAACCAAGGGTGGCGTTGTCAATACTAGCTAAAACCCCCTTAGTTACCACCTATCTTGCCACACTACCATGCCCTTATACAGGCTTGAACCTGAGATGAAGATGTGGTGGTACTTCCTCAAAGTAATCTCCACTATAGTCATGTATTTTTCCCTTGGCTTTAAATAACTATGAAATGAAAAGATTCTTACCAGGCTGCTTCTGGGGGTCATCAATCCACAACAGCAGTTCACCATTTTTACTTTACTTTCTATTTCCTGTGCGTGGAAAATTAATCATTAGATAACTCAGAGAGAGAGAGGCAACTAAATCGAGAGATTTAAGACAATTTAAAAAGAAGTGACTTTACTTAATAGCTCAAAACTGGACCTATGTCTGAGTTTGGGCTAGGACTAAGCACTGAATTTGAATCATGTAGCCACGACTGTCTGTGAGATTATAAAACGCGTCATGGTCATACCTTTGGCTAGAAGGCGGAGTGTCGCTGACTGTGGACAGTGGAGTCTTCTGGTATTTTTACTGACTATGGTCATTGAAGTAAATATGGTCCAGAGCTGATCCTCGAGCAAGTGCGGAAATGACACGCCCACAAACAAACGCAGCTGCTGCTTCATACTTTACTGTACATCACGTGATAAACCCAGAGGCGGGCCATACTCAGTTACATTTACTCAAGTATATGTACTTGAGTAACCTTTTGAAGAAATTGGGCTTCTTTGAGTAGTTATATCATATGTTACCTTTTACTACTTGAGTAATATAGCATGTCTGTACTCTTACATACTCACAGTAGTAGGCCCGTTTATACTCTTACGTTTTGTTTTTATTTCAAAGTAAAGTTACTCTTAATTGAGTAAATATTTTAGCTACTGGATACCCCATGACCCGATCGACCCTGAGCCAAGGCTCTGGGCCAAACTGGGTTCCAGTAATACGCATGACGTAGAAAGTGAAACTTATCCAGGGGTTTACAGTAAATTGCCCCCCAGCCCAAGATGCTATAATAAGGAAGATATCTTATTTTTTGGACTAAATCAGGACTAACAAAGGAACCAGAAGAACCCAAATAATGCATTGCCAAAACAGCAGCAAAGATTGAGTGATGTCAAACACAAAATAAGGCCTGACATAACAGGACCAAAACATTAAATCAAGACATTAACGCACCTCTAGGTGATAATGATGTTTTATAGTTTAAGCCAAGGCGACTCTCGGTCTCAGACCGATTTTATTCAAGAAAGTTTTTCCCATATAAACTATAGCCTAATATAACAGGAGCCTATCTGTACTTTATTTTCACTTAAAAGCTTTAGTTTTAAACACATTTGCCAAAACATAAAATTCTGCAGATGTATCTCAAACCTGTAATAAAGAATAATACATTCCGTAAACACCAGTCAGATTTTTGTTCACCTTGCTGGCACAGTCCTGGTTTTCATCTGGTTGACTTTGACACAGTCCTTCCAGATGTTTTTCATTGAGTCTCAAAAATCAGTGTGAAATCATTTTACTGTTTTGCTTAGCATTCATTTTGAGAAGACCAAGCACAGGCGCCGTTTTGGACATTTGCTGTCTTTACTGGAGTGTATTCGGAATCGAAATCACAGCTACAATTTTTGGGCAAATCAAAATAGCCCTCATCACAACAGAGACGACTCACAATGTATGAAAACTAAACAGAAACCAACAGTATATTCAATGCACAATCATTTCGCACATTTTCATAAACAGTTACGTAAACACTTGACTGAGAAGCAAAAATCGATTGGTAAGTCTTAAATTCCCAAGGCGTTTTTCTGCACACTGCACCCCAACAGAGAATTGGCTGCTTCCACACACTCAGCCAGACCCGAGGCTGAAAAACAAGAGGCAATATCTTCAACATTTACTGTAAGAAATTAGGGCAAATCAACTGGTAATCTAATTGTAATGGCAATTCCATGATCAGAAAATAGCAAAGAATGTCTGTATATAGGTATAATTGTGTCCTCTGCAGAGAAATGACCATTCTGTGACTGTAACCACGTCACTGCCTTCATGGCCAAAAGCTCCCACTCATCTTTAGCATCAGCTTTGAGACCATGGAGCCAGACCAGAGCCAAAATGGTGGCCCACACTTCTTTCTTTGCCTAAAACACAACGCAATATCAACAAATATGATTTAATAGACTGACAAATTGCAGCAACCTGTCACTAACCCTTTACCAGTGATGAGTGATGCTGCTCAGGAGTACCTAGATTGAGAATTAGCCTATTGTGCATGTTCTAGATCGGATGTCTTTGACAGAACCAAAAATGTCTACAACAAACTTACAGAAAACATGTTACAGGTGTATGTGACAAAAGTGTCAGCTAGCCTATCATAATTAGTTTTACCCAGGATGTGCAGTGAGGAAAGTCGTTTGAGTGGAGAATGAACAGTTTTTGGAGCAGTTAAGTTCCTGAGTTAATGTACTCTATTGTTCTCTCTGTTCCCCACGTAGTAACTCACCGCTGAAGGTTGTTTGTCTTCCAGGTCTTTGGTCGTCTTTCCCACGGCTTTGGCCAGAGCCGGCTCTAACTCCCAGCAGCCTGAGGCCTTCTGCAGGGACACCAGCTCCAGCAGAGGGTCCCGCTTTGCTTTGGACTCAGGAAGTGCATACTTTTCTTCATCATCATCATCGTCGTCACAGTCTGCAAGGTCACCAAGCATCACATCTGCACAATCAAAATCTGAGGGGGCTGGGGTGGAACTGTTCACATTGCCTGTCAACTGATGCTGTTTCCCCCAGAATTGTGTTATTTATTTATTTTTTGCTTGATCTAACAGGTTTTTTTCTTATTAATTATGGAGAATTAAAACTGTGATACCGTCTAGAGCAGGGGTTCCCAAACTTTTTTGGCCGGGACCCCAAAATTGACACGTAAACATCTCGGGACCCCCATTGTATAAAGTTATTGCCTCTTACACTACTTTAGGAAAGAAAAACATTTTATAATCAAGTTAATATGTATCTAAACAGTTTATTTTGATCAACTGAATGAATTTACAGTAAAACATGTACTAAGAACAGTAGCATTTTTCTTTTGTTTCATCTTGAAATCATCTGGGGACCCCCACCCAAGGCCTCGCGACCCCCCGAGGGGTCCCGACCCCCACTTTGGGAAACACTGGTCTAGAGGTCATTTGGTGTAAGTGATTATGGGTTTGAGCCCGCTACCTTCATAACACTCATAATCTTCATCTTCAGAGTCTGAAGCATCACGCATCACCGCACAAAAAATATTCCCTTCAATACAAAATAGAACCTCTAAGACACACAGACATTTCACCTTTAATATCCAGCCAATTATTCATTTTCAAGATTCTATTGAATAGCAGAGTCAGGAGGTGTAAGAGGAAAAACTGTTTATGGTCCACATTGCCAACTGATGCTCAGAGATAAACCCAGAAACCCATCGGACAGATTTTTTTTAACAGAATTGTGTTATTTACTTTGTTTTGCTACTAATTTGATTAAAGCTGTGATACAATCTAGAGGTAAAATGGTGTAAGTGATTATGGGTCTGAGCCCGCTACCATTAAAATGTAATTATTGTAAAAGCTCTAGTACCAAACTCTAATCTGTAAGTACTTTAAAACAACATACTTACGTGCCATTGGAGCACCTGCCATACGATCCATAGGAGCCCCCACTAGAACAACACACAATATTATTAATGACAAAAGAATAATAATATTTTTATTCAATCAGGATCAACTACTCAATGCTGGTCTCCTTTCAGTTACAGCATATCCCTGTCAGTGGTATCGGGACCCATTTGTCAGGGCTACAATCAATTAAACCTGCAACACCCGGCAAAAGATTTAGGTTCAGAATCTAATTTCAGTTCGGAGAGGCGTGACCCAAATTTGTCTCTACCTAATGCTAATGTTGGTGCATTGCGTTGCCTTTTGTACGAAATGCGCGGTATAAACAAACATGCCTTGCCTAATATGTAGTGTCAATGAGATTATGTTGCAAAATCGTGTTCCAGGCCCAAATTTAGATGACATGATGAGGACTTGCAGTCTTTTTCATATCAATTAGAGATCAGTTGAAACTACGACAACTAAATTCATATACAGTATTTGAACATTATACAGGATACGAGATGGTACATAATTCTTTGCCTGAATAAACAAAACATGAACATGGATGGTCTGAACTGTACATTTTTATGCTCTGTTTAATTGCTCAATGCCACATTGTTGTAATATCGGATCTAAACATGTAATACATGAGTGCACTTATTGAATGCTGAAAAGCCTGGGAAGTACACAAGACAAAAAGTTGAGGATCACTATGGCTTCAAGGTGCAACAGAGTAAGCATCCACAGACATAATGTTATGTATATATTAGTGCTGTCAATCGATTAAATTATTTAATCGCAATTAAACCCATGAATGTCATAGTTAACTTGCGATGAATTGCAAATTAGTCGCCAGAGGCGTAGCAAGTGTCCCCAGGGTCCCCAGATACCAGGACCCTATGATGGGGGGTCAATAATTTAGTATCTTATTATCTTGGTTGCTTGGTCATTTTGAACACTTATTTTATAAAGAAAAATGTACTATTTAAAATGGCATTTTATTTGCCCTAGATATTTTCATGGACAAAAATCAAGGCAGCTAAAGGAAGGCATTTCAGAGACAGCCAGATGGACACACATGCAGTAACTTATTACACCCACTGCTGTCTTGCTTTCCTTCCTCCTCTGTCTCCTTCTTTTGTTTCGTTTTTGCTTTTCATTCTGTTAGAGCCGCGTCTGTTTACTTGCATCACATGATGTTGCGCAGCCTCTCTATCGCTCACTCTGAGAAGCAGGTTGGCGCATGGGGCCCTTTCAGGGAGTATGCGACAGCCAATTGTCATTGCACCTTGTTACTGCTACTGTGTAGTGACTTTATTCTCTTGGCTGTTTCTGTCAAATCCAGTGGGCCGGTAGGCGCCGGTACTCGGTACCCCCACTTCCAAAAATAGCTCTTGAGCGTACCGCCACCTCTCCATGCGCCAAGAACGTGCTTTTAGCATTTGCACATCTGGCAAAAAATATTGTCCACTTAAAGCACGGGTCAAATCTGTTGGCCCTCTGGGGGCCCCTGTTTGCTTGGGGGCCCTCAAGCAGCTGCCTGCCTTGCCTAATGGCAATTTAAACCTCTGCTGTCGGCTCGCGCTGCATGAGCCGCTGCTCAGAGCGGTAGCGGCTGATCGCGTGTGCACAGGCACACCACGACTGAAGCAAAAGGTGGATGTTCCCACAGGGGCCGTGGCAGCTTTTAAATATATAAAAACTACAAGTTCATTGGTCAAAAACAACGTTAATCACGCAATAAAAAAAATTATGCCGTTAAAAATTTATTTGCGACAGCACTAGTATATACAGTATGTTGGATAAATGTTGCTATTCTCTATATTTTGCTTATCTTACACGTCATCATCTGATGACTGGAAAGATGTTACTAATGCTTCTGCTTTGAGTTACAGATTTTCGTTTATAAACAGAGACATTGTGCAGCCGTGTGTGACCAAAACCGGGACTGTCTCAAGGACGAGAAAAATGAATACTATGTGTATATACTGTGTGCTTGAAAATTGTCATTCACTGCTCTGCTATTCAACCCCCCCTTCACTTAGAGTAGAGCAGTGCATTTGTAAACTAGGGACGTGAAAAACTAAATAAAAGACGAGGGTAGGCGGCCAGAGAGCTCAGAGCGGGCACGGGAGGCATGGCTCCATCACCGTTGTGACGGAGTCTTTATCTCTGCTTGTCTCTCCTTGCAAGTAAAAAGGTAATCTGTCTTGTCTTGCTTTCCTTGATTAATAATTGTTGTTTGTTGGTCCACCAGCTCCAACATTTTGGTCCCTCGAGTCGGATCCCAACACGTCCGTGGTCTCCTGGAGGCGATCTGAATCCAGTAAGACGGTGCGCACCGCGACTGTAACCCTTTCCGGGAACTGCCTTCATCTCATCTCCAGGATTCCGGGGACTGACGGGATACCGAAGGAGTGAGACAATACAAAGAAAAAAAGGCGTGAGTATATCTTATTTTAATAACGGGATGTGAATGAGGATCACGCCGTAAAGAAGGTCCTAATAAATACTAGTTAACAGGCCAGGGATTGTAACCCAACAAACTCCTAGGAGAGTTTAAAATTACTGTTGGAAATGAAACATTTTCCAGGAAAGAAAAGAGTCAACGTAAAATAAATTGCGTATGAAAGTGTGAATGATTGAGTGACTGACACGAAACTGCCGGTTATCGGTTTTGTGTATGTAAAATACACGGAGAAATACAGTAACAGTGTTTCAGATGTAATAGACAAGATTTCTCCACCCCCTCGGAGGTCGAAGTGAGAAATACTGAACACTGATTTTTACTGTCCGGGTATACGTTGAGAAAACCCAGTATTAGACGACCCTAGGTCAAAACACTGGGCCAAAATGGGAAACTGTAATAAAACACCGACACCTTTAACTAAAGACTACAAAATGGTTGAACAGGAATGCCCCGGAGCTAGCAAACATTTAAAATTATGGATGAAGAAATACGGATTTTCAAGGAGACTGAATACTCAACACATTACAAAATTGCAAGACGAAATGTCCCTTTAAAGGAGCAGACTCATCCCTTTAGAGGTTCAGTACCGGTGCAATCTGGTCGCCGGATTTGGAGCTGCGCTGATTTTTTGTCTTATCCTTTTATCCCGCCTCCTGCAGGTGCACACTGTCGTTGTGTCCTTGGGCAAGACACTTCCCCACATACTATTTACACTACTTATGGATTTATAAACTACTCAAAATTTTTTGTAAGCAATGTCTGACATGTGCAAAATTTAATGCACAGGGGAATATTAGGCCTGCACGAGGGAAATTCCCTCAACCCACATACCCCTTCAAGAATTAGAGCTGGATTTTATACAACTGAACAAAAGTGAAGGTATGAAATATGTACTAGTGGTAGTAGATGGCTTTACCGGATGGACAGAATTGTTTCCTACCAAAACTCCGGATGCGATGACAGTGGCAAAAGCATTATGTAAAGACATTATTCCCCGATACGGGATACCAGAAATCATTAGGACAGATAATGGCACACACTTTGTGAACGAAATTATTCAACCCCATTATATGGACAAGGTTTGCCATTTCCAAAAGGACAGTTCCCAGTGTGTTAATGCTAACAACAGAACCCTGGGACTAAATCCCATTGAAATGGGCAGCATTCCAGAGGCTAGATTCAAAAGGATTCTAACGCCATGTCCCGGAAACTACAACAATGGGACCACCACTGGTACGGGAAAACAGAGCTGCAAATTGCACACCTTGGTTTACGGCGCCAGACGAAATGGGATGCATAGCCCAAATAGACATTTACTGGATGTGTGGCAATGCCCTGTACATTACCCTGCCGGCCAACTGGAAAGGGATCTGTACACCAGTTCGAGCAGGTGGTGAGACTTTCGTAATCTCCGAGGGGGCATTGCGACCCCGCCGACACCCAAGGGACATAGACTCCGGCAGGTACGCACCACACGATCCAGTATGGGGTACGGATGTCCCCGATGACCATAAGTTATGGAACACTGGCCAGAAAGTACTGTATTCCTTGTTCCCAAATATTGGGATGGGCAAGGCCCTCCTCATGATCAAAACTCTGCATTTTAGACTGTCTGCTTTTATTAATCACACCATGGCAGCATTGACAGGACTCAAAGAGGAGGTGGAGATGCAGGACCGTTTTGTCCTGGACCTACTCACCGCACCCCAAGGAGGAGTCTGTGCGATGGTGGGTGAGTCGTGTTGCACCTACACTCACCTGAAGGATTATTAGGAACACCCGTTCAATTTCACATTAATGCAATTATCTAAACAACCAATCACATGGCAGTTGCTTCAATGCATTTAAGGGTGTGGTCCTGGTCAAGACAATCTCCTGAACTCCAAACTGAAGTTCAGAATGGGAAAGAAAGGTGATTTAAGCAATTTTGAGCGTGGCATGGTTGTTGGTGCCAGACGGGCCGGTCTGAGTATTTCACAATCTGCTCAGTTACTGGGATTTTCACGCACAACCATTTCTAGGGTTTACAAAGAATGGTGTGAAAAGGGAAAAACATCCAGTATGCGGCAGTCCTGTGGGCGAAAATGCCTTGTTGATGCTAGAGGTCAGAGGAGAATGGGCCGACTGATTCAAGCTGATAAAAGATCAACTTTAACTGAAATAACCACTCGTTACAACCGAGGTATGGAGCAAAGCATTTGTGAAGCCACAACACGCACAACCTTGAGGCGGATGGGCTACAACAGCAGAAGACCCCACCGGGTACCACTCATCTCCACTACAAATAGGAAAAAGAGGCTACAATTTGCACGAGCTCACCAAAACTGGACAGTTGAAGACTGGAAAAATGTTGCCTGGTCTGATGAGTCTCGATTTCTGTTGAGACATTCAGATGGTAGAGTCAGAATTTGGCGTAAACAGAATGAGAACATGGATCCATCATGCCTTACTGTGCAGGCTGGTGGTGGTGGTGTAATGGTGTGGGGGATGTTTTCTTGGCACACTTTAGGCCCCTTAGTGACAATTGGGCATCGTTTAAATGCCACGGACTACCTGAGCATTGTTTCTGACCATGTCCATCCCTTTATGACCACCATGTACCCATCCTCTGATGGCTACTTCCAGCAGGATAATGCACCATGTCACAAAGCTCGAATCATTTCAAATTGGTTTCTTGAACATGACAATGAGTTCACTGTACTACAGTCACCAGATCTCAACCCAATAGAGCATCTTTGGGATGTGGTGGAACGGGAGCTTCGTGCCCTGGATGTGCATCCCACAAATCTCCATCAACTGCAAGATGCTATCCTATCAATATGGGCCAACATTTCTAAAGAATGCTTTCAGCACCTTGTTGAATCAATGCCACGTAGAATTAAGGCAGTTCTGAAGGCGAAAGGGGTCAAACACAGCATTAGTATGGTGTTCCTAATAATCCTTTAGGTGAGTGTATATCCCTGACAACGCAGCAGAGGACAGGGTGGTGACCACCGCCATCGGGAAACTTCGCAAGCTGGCAGCTGCACAGGAACATGACCATGACCTCACCACCTCAGGGCTGTGGGCCTGGCTCACAGGAGGATCGTGGTGGCAGGTTATCCTGAAGTGGGTAATGCCGGTCATTATACTTTTGATACTGTTCTGTGTATTCCTGGCGTGTTTAGAGTTACAGGTGGATATGTCCTCATCAAGACACGTGACCAAGAGTATACAGCACTGAGCCAAGCAAAGGGAGCCAAAGAAGATTACATGGATATGATAAAGCGAGGGGTAAGCCAAAGCCACAATGACTATGTAGTATATGCAGCAGCGCTCAACCGATAGGTGCCCAGCCTGCCCTACCGGAGGATATCCTTGGTGACGCCGGAAACCTCTGGGGAAGAGAGCCGGAGTATTACGATGACATTGATAGCAATGATGACGGGGACTATGTCTCCGACATAGCTGACCCCCTGGAGTAATCGGTAACTATGAAGCCTCAGCTGAAAATCCTCTGGAAGAGGTTGGTGGCGGAAAATCAAAATATCGATAAACAGGAGGGAAATGTTGGATAAATGTTGCTATTCTCTATATTTTGCTTATCTTACACGTCATCATCTGATGACTGGAAAGATGTTACTAATGCTTCTGCTTTGAGTTACAGATTTTCGTTTATAAACAGAGACATTGTGCAGCCGTGTGTGACCAAAACCGGGACTGTCTCAAGGACGAGAAAAATGAATACTATGTGTATATACTGTGTGCTTGAAAATTGTCATTCACTGCTCTGCTATTCAACCCCCCCTTCCCTTAGAGCAGAGCAGTGCATTTGTAAACTAGGGACGTGAAAAACTAAATAAAAGACAAGGGTAGGCGGCCAGAGAGCTCAGAGCGGGCACGGGAAGCATGGCTCCATCACCGTTGTGACGGAGTCTTTATCTCTGCTTGTCTCTCCTTGCAAGTAAAAAGGTAATCTGTCTTGCTTTCCTTGATTAATAATTGTTTGTTGGTCCACCAGCTCCAAATATATATATGGTGGTACACACACACACACACACACACACACACACACACACACACACACACACACACACACACACACACACACACACACACACACACACACACACACACACACACACACACACACACACACACACACCAAGGACAAGGCTCCAATAGATGACGTGCTCAGTGAATGTCTCAGACAATGGGGAACAGAAGATGAGGTGCTGGAGGTCCCGTCATGGGAGGACAAGCCCCTACACGGCATGTACCACCGAAACATAACTGAAGTGGCGGATATCAAGAAATCCTACCAATGGCTGGACAGAGCTGGCCTGAAGGACAGCACAGAGGCACTCATCATGGCTGCACAGGAGCAGGCCTTGAGCACCAGAGCAATAGAGGCCCAGATCTATTACACCAGACAAGACCCCAGGTGTAGATTGTGCAAAGAGGCCAATGAGACAATCCAGCACATAACTGCAGGGTGTAAGATGCTGGCAGGGAAAGCTTACATGGAGCGCCATAACCAAGTGGCTGGCATAGTGTACAGGAACATCTGTGCAGAGTATAGGGATGGGAATTGATAAGATTTTATTGATATCAATACCATCAATAATTTTACCTATCGATACCTGACTTGTCTGTGTGTTGGGGAAAAGCAAGGAATGAATGTGCTTTTGATAAACTCTATCAAAAAGACAAATTGTTAGTTTTCCCAAAAAAAAAAAAAAATTTAATAAAGCAAGTTTCCAAATATACTGTGGCTCCTGCTGGCATTCAGCCTGCCTGGCATCCTCTAAAATATAATGGTAACATTTGTACTTTTCAACAAGTGTCTGTAACTTGTAACAGACTGATGCTGTTTTGTAACACCTAAACAACAGGACTCGGTCTCAGCCCAAACCCTACAGATTTTCATCTATTTCTGCTTCATCTGGCGCTACTTTCTCCTTCCCCCTGTCCGTGTGTTGCTGCTTCTACCGCCGGGCCGCTGTGGCTGCAGCTCGTAGCCAGAGCTGCGAGAGATCAGCCGATTCCCTCACAGTGCGCTCAGGGCGGGGACAGGCGGCCGCAGCCTCCGCTCTGAGCACCGGGGCTGAGCGGAGGCTCAGACCGGGACAGACAGTCTCGGACCCGGGCTCAGAGCACAGCGGCACGGGGAGCGGGCGCTGAACCCCGTGTGTCATGTCAATAGCGACGTATCGAAAGTTTGGAAAGAAACTCCAAGCCAATACAGCGCAAATAAACGGAGCGTTCGCAGCAGCAAAGCGAAAACGTAGAACTGACACGTTTATAACAATGGACTGTTTTAATTGACGACACTCTTTCGTCTCTCGTAAACGCGCAAAACGGAGGGGAAAGGCGAAGCGGAGGGCTAACGGGTAGAATTGAGATTGGGCCGATGTTTCCCTGCTTACTTCGAAGCAGCGTCAACAGACTCTGAGAGCTATGTAATTACGCACGTGCGTCTAGCTCCGCGGCGCAAAGAGTGTTTTCAGAGCGGGAGCATCGATAAGAGGGATCCATAATGAAGCAGACATACGGTTCCGATGCTTTGCTCAAACAGAACCGGGTCTACTTGTAGAACCGGTTCTCGATTCCCATCCCTAGCAGAGTATGGGCTGGAAACCCCAAGGTCAAAGTGGGAAACACCTCCAAAGGTGGTAGAGAATGACCGAGCCAAGATCCTGTGGGACTTCCAGATACAGACGGACAGAATGGTAATGACGAACCAACCGGACATTGTGGTGGTGGACAAAGAGCAGAGGAAAGCCGTGGTGGTTGACATAGCAATACCAAGCGACTTCAACATCAGGAAAAAGGAACACGAGAAACTAGAGAAATACCAGGGGCTCAGAGAAGAGCTAGAGAAGGCCTGGAGAGTGAAGGCATTAGTGGTGCCCGTGGTCGTTGGGGCACTCGGGGCAGTGACCCCCAAACTGGAGGAGTGGCTCCAGCAGATCCCAGGAAATACATCAGACATCTCGGTCCAGAAAAGTGCAGTTCTAGGAACAGCAAAGATACTGCGCAGAACCCTCAAGCTCCCAGGCCTCTGGTAGAGGACCCGAGCTTGGAGGAAAAAGAGACCGCCCGCGGAGGTTGAGGAAGAGTTTTTTTTTTTTTATACTGTATACAGTGCCTTGCGAAAGTACTAATACACCTTGAACCTTTGCACATTTTGTCATGTTTACAACCCTAAACGTAAAGATTTTATTGAATGTTTTACTGAAAGTTCACACACAAGTAACAGACAACTGTGAAGTCCAACAAAATGATACATGATTCTGTTATTTTTCAAAAAATAGAAAAGTGAAAAGTGGGGCGTGCATAAGTATTCATACAGCATGAATTAATACCTTGTGGAACCCCCTTTTTCTGCAATAACAGCAGCAAGTCTTCTGGGGTATGACTCTACAAGATTTGCACATCTAGAGACTGACATTATAGCCCATTCCTCTTTACAAAACAACTCAAGCTCTGTCAAATTAGAAGGAGAGTGTTTGTGAACAGCAGGTCTTTCCACAGATTTTCAATAGGATTTAGGTCAGGACTTTGACTGGGCCATTCTAACACATTAATATGTTTGTTTTTAAACCATTCCATTGTAGATTTAGCTTTGTGTTTAGGGTCATTGTCCTGCTGGAAGGTGACTCTCCACCCCAGCCTCAATTCTCTTGCTGACTCCAGCAGGTTTTCCTCCAAAATGTCTCTGTATTTGGCTCCATCCACAGTTGGCCTCTATTTAATGGTTAGGGCAAGGTGTGAACATTCTGCAGTCATTAGGAATGTTATAAAGGCAATTTAATGCACTCCGAAAATGCTGTATGAATACTTATGCACGCCCCAAATGATACATGATTCTGTTATTTTTTTTAAATAGAAAAGTGAAAAATGGGGCGTGCATAAGTATTCATACAGCATTTTCGGAGTGCATTAAAATGCCTTTAAAACTCTACTCTCAGTATAATTCCAGCTGTTCTGTGAGGGCCTCAGAGTTATGGTCGGAGTGTATTGGTCACTAAACATCATGAAGACACCAGAGTAGTCGGGAATAAAGTTGTGGAGAAGTTTAAAGCAGCGTTAAGTTATACAAAGATTTCCCAAGATTTGAACATCTCACGGAGCACTGTTCAATCCATCATTCGGAAATGGAAAAAGTATAGCACCACTGCGAACTGACCAAGACACGGGCGTCCACCTAAACTAACAGACTAAACAAGGAGAGCACTGGTCAGAAATGCAACCAAGTGCCCCAAGATACCTCTGGAGGAGCTGCGACATACTGCCGCTGAGCTGGGGGAATCTGTACATGGGACAACTATACTGTAAGTCGTACTCTACACAAATCTGGCCTTCATGGACGAGTGGCAAGAAGAAAGCCATTATTGAAAGGAGGCCGTAAGAAATCCCGTTTGACGTTTGCTAGAAGTCATATGGAGGACACAGCTACCATGTGGAAGAAGGTGCTTTGGTCAGATGAGACAAAAAATGAACTTTTTGGCCCAAATGCAACACATTATGTATGGAGCAAACCTAACACTCCTCATCGTCCTGAGTGCACCATCCCCAGTGTCAAATATGGTTGGAGGAACATCATGCTATGGGGCTGCTTTTCCTCAGTGGGGACTGGGAAGATTGTAAGAATAGTTGGAAAGATGGATGGAGTCAAATACAGGGACATTTTGGAGGAAAACCTGCGTTGGAGTCCGCAAGAGAATTGAGGCTGGGGCGGAGATTCACCTTCCAGCAGGACAATGACCCTAAACACAAAGCTAAATCTACAATGGAATGGTTTAAAAACAAACATATTAATGTGTTAGAATGGCCCAGTCAAAGTCCTGACCTAAATCCTATTGAAAATCTGTGGAAAGACCTGAAAACTGCTGTTCACAAACGCTCTCCTTCTAATTTGACAGAGCTTGAGTTGTTTTGTAAAGAGGAATGGGCTAAAATGTCAGTCTCTAGATGGGCAAACCTTGTAGTCATACCCCAGAAGTCTTTCTGCTGTTATTGCAGCAAAAGGGGGTTCCACAAAGTATTAAGTCATGCTGTATGAATACTTATGCACGCCCCACTTTTCCATTTTCTATTTTTTGAAAAATAACAGAATCATATATCATTTTACTCTCACTTCACAGTTGTCTGTTACTTGTGTGTGAACTTTCAGTAAAAAATTCAAAATAATATCTTTACGTTTAGGGTTGTAAACATGACAAAATGTGCAAAAGTTCAAGGTGTATTAGTACTTTCGCAAGGCACTGTATATATGAATTTTGGTGAACAACAAATTGAATGACATACTACTATGTGGCGCAGGAGCTGCACTGCCTGTGAAAAAAAATACATACTGTACTTGCATTGCCTCTGCCCCAGTCCTCTTCTTTATAAGTATACAATAATAAGTATACCTGGCATACATTTCAGTTGATTTAGAATTTAACCTGAAAACAACCTTGGCAGAAATCATTGTGATTTTTGTTTGTTTTTCTATATAATAAGATCTCATCATTATAAAGTTTTGTCAGTTACTTATAGACACTTTTGCATACACGATGAGAACTTCATCTTAACTTTACCTATTAGTTTTCTTATTAAAGCCTAACTTTTTGTAACAATATGCTGCCACAGACAATAGATTATCCACAGATGTTGATACTTTTCTTTTTGAGACTCAATTTTGGGAGACTGAACCCTTTAGTGGGTCTGGATTTGGAAGCAGACAAATGTTGAAAAAGTAATGTTCCGTGTTTTGTGAGAAGTCAAGAATTAGTTTTAACTTGAAGTAAATAATCCAGAAATCAAAAGAAAATGCTAAGTTTGAACTGTAGAACTTGTTTTTACTTACAAGCCCTCCTCATGCGTCCGCTGCAGGCCATCGTCACTGTGGAGTAATCAGATAAATACAGTACATTATCAAGAGCTTTTAAACTCTCTTTGGTTTAGTCTTTCTTATCTCAACAGAAAGGCATTGACTGTTAATTAAATTCAAACCTTTGAGATCGAGATGTGTTATTTTAAGTGCATATGACAAGTTAGACCACCCATTTCACCAGTACAAGGTTAATTTATGTTTGAGGTTTGGTGAAATAAATTACCGTGTTTTCCACAGTTTGAAATTTTTGTGATGTTTTATTATTGTTCTTCCACAAAGGAAAATGGGAGGTCGCCATAGATAATATGAGCGAGTCACTGTACACTTCGATTACGGAACGCTCCCTGTTCCTGTGTCACTTATAGGCCCTGTCCCAATTCCAACACTTGCCTCTGAGAACACTCGCTGAGTTCCCTCCACAGTAAAGTGCCCTCAGTGAGGGAAGTGCAAGTGAAGATTCTCCCCTAAAGAATGGGACAACACTAGTATGCAAATTGCGGCGAAGAACGTGTACCTTACGTCACGCGCAACATCGACGTGTCTGATTTCACCCCCGTCTAGTAGATAGCGGTAATACAGAGTTTATACACATAAACTACAATGACAAGAAATACGTAGCTCCTGCCTCTTGTGTGTGCCATGTTGATTTATCTACGTTTGATAAATCAACGGAGAGGAAATATACGAAACAGCAGACGTATGTTTGTGACGGTCGGGATGTTTCAGGTATGTTTCGTTTAATTTTGGCACTTGGCTCAACTTAGCTGCCAACTACCATTGTGTCTAAAAACAAGACGACCTACACATTCAGATCGTATAGTTTACATCCAGTCTATTGTTAAACGACATGTTTTCGATAATCAATAATCATCTGTGTCACATAAGTAGAACGTAAACAAGCAACAGTCCTCACAGGAGAAAGGGTTCAGCTTGAGACCATTTTTGTTTACTGAAAGCTTGAATCAGAGTCAGTAGATTGAGAACCTGAATAAGCACGAAACATCCACATGTGCACCGGGACACACACCCGGCCGTCAGTGTCTATTGACGGGCAGACTCTGGCGAAGCACTCTGCATTTTTACGAACGTCGTCAAATAGCGACTTTCAAACTATAACTTAGAGGTCCATTGCATATACATCTAACTAAGATATTCCAACACATTTCATAATTTTTACAGGCTTATTTGCGTATATATTCTTACATTAGTAATTGTCGCTTCCACCGGTAGCCGCCATGTTTATACTCCCTCGGCCCCAAGTCTGCTCCTGACCTGACTCGCTGCGGAGGGGTCTTTTCAAGGGGAGATAGCCACTTCCTCTTGCTCCCTAAGTATTGGGACACCCTACCCGCACAAAATCAAGGGGAAGGGCTCAAAGCGAGGGCAAGGGTTTGAATTGGGACAGGGCCATAGTTTAGAAATGTAAAACATCTACATTTTTTCATGAAACATTTTCTTCAGAAAAATTCCAACTCACTGGTGTAACATTTGTGCATTTTGTGAGATTTTGTTCAATAATAGTATGGTTGGTGACCTGTGTTAAAGGGAGATGAGGGACAGGCAAAATATGATGATATGTTTGGGATTTAAAAGTAAATAAAAACACATAATGAATAATAAAATCATCAGATATTCAGAGACTGAGTAATCCTTGATTCTTACTTGGCACAGGCACGTCTCTCCGCAGCAGAAGGCCCTGAATGGCTTCGCCGCTGGTTTTGTTCACAGCGATGAACGCAGTGAAGGAACTGCTCACTCCCGATTGGACGCTCAAGTCGATAATTTCCTTCTTCTTAGCGTCGTCGATTTGTCCTCTGCGATCCCCCTGCTCCTGCTCCAAAGACCGAATGAGAGAGCGAGCCGCGAGCCTGTGCACTGTGAGCCTGCAGACAAACAAGAGGGACGTGTCTGGGCCATATACTCACTACCAATGACTGAGTAGTAGTTGTAGTGTAGGATAAATAATTCAACAGACAAATGTTTTTTTGACCTGCATTTGACTCATCCTTCTAGACAGGACGCTTAAGACGCAAAACTATTGTTGGTTCGTAAGAAAATGTTCTCTTAAATTAGTGTTGGGTAACTTTGTGCCACCTTACCCAGTGTCCTCTGTTGGTTTGAGGCTAAAGTTGAGCTTGTTCTCAGTGGGATGTCCCGCCAGGCTGTACTTCACAGTCACACAGCCCTCTGCTGCCTCTTTATTCTGAACACATCACACCCGTTGACAACATAAATGCACAGACTCCTGTAGTAGCACACTGAGCACCTGTCCTGTGAGCTGGGTGTACAGCAGGGATCGTTGGCCCTGGAAAATGGATGTGAGAGGAGGGGACAGCACAGTGGCAGACACCCCCTTTCGGCAGGTCCCATCTGACTGAGATGTCGACCACAGCCGGCTGCATGGCGAACCGCAGAGACTGGATCACCTGTTGAGGAGAGTTCATAAGAGTTATTAATAACTTCCCTTTGAGGGTCAAGTGAAATTTTATTTTATGTGATTGGGGACAGACTGATCACTTTTTAATGGATTGGTATGGTATGATTAATACAGTGGTCTTCACCCCCGTTTATTTGTTTGAAATGAATACTTGTCGACATAATTTTTATGTTGTATACATTTGTGGGGGCTGTGGTTTTGGAATAGGGAGACTTAAGGAAAAAAGGTTGGATTAAAAAAAGTTGGACTTTGAGCTTGAAGGTTGTCATACTTTGGGCTGCATCCGGTCACTTCCTGTGATGAACTGGGCGTGGCCGCCTCCTTCTTTGGCCAAACCATTGATAAGAGCAGTACTTGCTCCTTCACCGATCCCAAAAGAGAAACACCTGCAGCAAAGTAGATTTTGATGTTACTTAGGACTTGTGCTTACGCAAGTGTAGCTTTTTTAAGTGCCCAGACTCTGCTAAATTATCTTTAATAGTAACTTAATACAAATTTTAATAGAGGACCTTTAACGTTTACCTGTGAGAGCCTGAATTGGACTTGACCAGGTTTATGACTTCTTTGGTGTTTCCAACTTCTCCATCAGTGAAGACAAACAGCTAAAGAGCACATTTCACAATGTTTTACACTTAATGCAGTTAAATATGCACTCATTTATTGTATATTGTCTTAGTTCTGAACACACACACTGATGATGTGCACACACCTGTCTGGGCTGGTTGGGGATGTAGCTCTGGCTGTAGATGCGTTCCAGAGGACCCAGGATCTCAGTGCCTCCCAGATCCGCCTGCATCTTTTCCACCTTTTCAGAGCCTCCTCCATCGTCTCCTGTTTGTACTCCACACTCTCACTGACAAAAGAAAAAACACCCACCAAAGCATGTTTTAAACTTTAGCAGGTTAACAGGTGTGGTTTCTTGTAAAATCATGACATTCTTAGATTATCCAAATGAAACAAAAACTGTCCAACGTTGAGAGGCTTCTCTGTCGATGTCAGTAGGAAAAACTCTTTTGCTTGACGAAACGTTCATCTAATAAAAGGAACACGGGTGTTGCAAGTATACAGTGTGCGAGAGTTCTTTCCTGTTCTATAGTAGGAAAAACTCTAAAATGTACAAGATTAAAGGTAATGTTTGTATGGTGCACTCTTTGTGGTTTTAAAAAGGCTATACAACTAGAGCTTGGGTTGTCATCAGCACAAGTGAAGACACAAGCACAAGTTTCACTTGAGGTGAATATGCCACACCTCATTTGAAAGCTAAGAACATTTGGACAAAAAATATTGACCAAAAACAAATCTTTGTCACTCTACCGTAAAGGAAACTATTGTGAACTACAACAACAACAACAAATGCAATTGTCAGTTTAAATACCTAAAATGTGTGTAATCAAGTGTAAAAAACATTTACGGGAAGATTTGTTCACATGTGGATCCGAAACTGTAGATGTTAAAAAAGCAGCCCATGGATAAGCTCTTCAACAGCAGCAGCAGAGTGTCCTGAGAAAAACAAATAGTGAGAAAAAAGTTCAAAGTCCCACCACAAAAATACAGATCTCATATTCACTGCATACCCTGGCACTGGCAATTCGACTTCCGGATTGGTTTCTGTGACCCATGGAACAGTCCATACTTCCCGATCGATCCAATAGAAACACAAACTCTCCAGAAGAGGACATAGAGGACATTATATCTTTGGGAAACTCCGGATACAAACTCAGCATAACGGCCGGGTCTCCCATCAGAGTTCCTGAAACCAACAGGGAGTTGTTATTTTGTTTGTTCATTCGGACGTTCTTACTTCATTATGTTTAAGATTATCCTTTTTCTCACTGGTTAGATCTGTTTACACTCAGCTAAAACGTGTCCTGGTTCAGTTCCCCTAATCTAAGCGTGAGGTAATTGTAATACGGCAAATAATTTTTCTAAGGTTAAGTAATTACTGATCAAAATGGATTGATTTTGTTTCAGACCAAGTTCTTTTACCATTAAGTAATTTCTCTTGGCAGTCCATTGCAATGATTCATTATGAACGCTAGATGGAAGTAGATCCTACACAATGAGGCCAGTGTACAGAGCTGTTTGTTTTGTTGTGTTCTGACCCGCTTTAGCAGAGGCCTGTCCTGCTTCCACCACTGCTGAGGGCTCATGGGTGTCCTTATAATAAATGAGCAGCTACACGTCTCTGTCAAACTTGTGTCCTGCTGCCAGCTTCACCTGCAGTCAAAGACATAAACATATGTTTATAGTTCCAATTGTATACTTTATTCAGGTTTTATAAATGCTTTAAAAAATGTCAGCATTTACGTTAAATCAATCAATCAAGTTTTATTTCTAAAGCGCTTTACAACAACCAAAGTTGACCAACGTGCTGTACACGATTACACGCACACGTTACAGAAATAAAGAATATGTTGATGTAAAATGGAGTGAAGGACATGAGAAATGTGTAATATAGAGATAATATCAAAAAGTGTTCCTACAACTTAATCACTGGTTATAAAACATAAAGTACCAATACTAATTTAGTCAAAGTTGTTTTTAAAAACCCTAAATAACGCATGATATTTAGGATCTTGAAATAATAAGATCTTGTTTTTACCGATGCTGCAGTTTGATCTTGGCTGAGGAACTCCAGAGGGTCCATGGTGCAGTTGGACTCCACTTTGGAGATGGGTTGCGCAGACTGGACTCGGGCCAAAAAAATCAGATCATAGGGAACCAGAGACGATGGCACTGACGTTACTGTTACACTGCCAGTTTCCGTTCCTGGAAAATTATGTATTTATCAGTTTTCAGCACAGCATCGTCATCATGAAATGTGTCCGAAGCTTTGTTATTACATAAATACAATAATCATAACATCTCTGCTGTTACGATTATACCAATCCATTATTCAACCTGTCATATTGTACTGTTCAACCGTTTTTTCAATCTGTTAACTATCAAGAATCAAACCAAACTCACCAAGGTAACTAACACTGCAGGAAAAATCATAGGACTCCCCACACCAAACCTCAAAGATCTAAATAAACGGGCCATTGGACGCTTTGCACTAGCAATAGAACAGGACTCCACACACACCCCCTGCACATTCACCTCACCCCTCTGCCCTGAGGACGGAGGTACAGGACGCCTAGATTCGGGAAGGCTCGTTTTAAAAGAAGTCTGATCCCGTCAGCCATCGAATTTCTTAACAACAGGCCCCACTGAATGTACTCCATACTGTTTGTTCTCTGTTGTTCCGTCTGTCCTTTGTCAAACATGCACTGTGTACGTGAAAAATAATTTCCCCCTGAGGACAATAAAGTCTAAAGTGTTATTATTATTACTTTATCTGATTTTCCCTGGTTTGAATTCAACAAAACAATGTAGTTTCTCAGTCATTTAGGTTATTAATTTATCTCTTTTAAACGAAAGTCTAGTTGTTTTGCTTTATTGTTAGAAGTTTGAATGAACTTCCTGGATGACTGAGACTTGTTTAGTGAATTTGGCAAAGAATGCCATGTGACTATGAGGAAGCACAGAGAAAAGCGATGTCACTGGAATTTCATCATCCTCAACCATGTCATAATCTTTCCATTCTTTCCTACTGGAAACGGTATTGCGCTGCCTTCACATGACTCAACAACTTCCATCGTGGTGAGTGGAGATGCTCTTACATCCACAAACACAGATGCGCCTCTACAAACTGTGAAAGTCAAAAACATCACGGTTAACCCTTTAATACCCCGCGTTCACTCGGACTTAGTGGATACAGGCCCATGTACAGACAATGTGGCCTCAAAGCAGACAACATTTAGGTTGTTTCAAACCGTGAATCATGCTAAAATACTCTGGTACCCCAAAGTTAAACCAAAGGGTATTCTTGGTGGACATTTGAATATTAGGAGTGTCGTGTCAAAAACTGAGCAACTGGAGCATTTGCTGACAGACTCCAATTTGGATTTTCTGGGTCTGTCAGAGACTTGGTTAAAACCATCAACTCCACACAGTGTCTTTTATGTACCAGGGTATAACGTTTTTAGATGTGACCGAAAACAAGGAAAAGGTGGTGGAGTAATGATATATGTGAAAGAGAGGTTTGACTGTAAATTAATTGAAAACCTCAGTGAGTCTTTGGAATGTGTGGGATTAACCATCAGACTCTCACCGGAAATGTCATTTGTAGTCATTGTGCTGTATAGACCTCCAACAGCAAAGGACATTTTCTTTACCCATCTCACTGAGATACTTAAAAAATGTAACAATAAGGAAATAATTTTGCTAGGGGATTTTAATATCAACTGGCTAGACAAAAGCTGCAGGAAAAAATTAAAACAAATAACAACTAAGTTCCACATGACGCAAATGATAAAGAATGCAACTCGTATAACAAAATCATCCCAAACATTGATTGATCATATATTTACAAATAAAGAAGAACGAATTACAAAAGCCTATAACTTGATAACTGGTTTATCTGACCACAACCTTACTTTAATAGTCAGGAGGTTATCAAAAATGAGATATAAAACTTCTAATAGAATTGATATCAATTCAGTGGCTTCATATATCTCAAAGAGAGACTTGGAATTGTTTAATAATGAAATAGAGCAAATTCAATGGAATCAAATAACTTGTGGCAAAAGCTGCCAATTAGCAAGTAATGACTTCATGATAACCTTTAATGATCTCCTATCGAAATACTCCAAAGAATCATCTAGAAAAATCAAAAGTAAAATACCTCTTCCCTGGATGAATGAGTCTGTGTGGAACTTAATGAAACTAAGAGATGCAGCACTCAAAAAATCCTTGAAAACTGGCCTTTTGACAGACTCACTTCTGTATAAGTCACCACACTGTTGCGAAGGACTAAAGCTAATTTTTTTATTAGAAATACACTGACTCGTGATGCTGCAAAGATTTATTTGGAGGCAATGATAATTCCTCATATTAATTACTGTATTTCTTGTTGGTCACAGACGAGTGACGCAACAATAAAACCTCTAAAATCTCTATATAATCAAGCTGTTAAAGTGCTAGACAAAAAGCCACTGAGATACCATCACTGTCTGATCCTTGGAAAATACAGCATGTTTAACTTTGATAATTTAATTGTGTACGCAAATGTGCGATTAGTTTTTAAAATTTTGAATAATACTGCACCTCCACCATTGAAAACATTTGTCCAGCTCTGTTCTGAGCAGATGACTAGGAGCTCCAGGTCCACAAGTCGCAATGACTGTAGATTGCCTAAACGTAGCTCAGCCTTTGCGCAGACATCCTTCTCATGCAAAGGCATCAAAGAATGGAATAAACTCCCACAGAACCTGAAACTTTCCTTAGACTGAAAGATTTCTCTCGTAATGCAAAAAAAGTGCTGTTGGAAAACCAGTCATGTCAGCACCGATAACTGTAAATGTAAATATGACCGTTAGTGATGTTTTATGTAGTAATTTTATCATGATTCTATGTGGACTGATGGATGTAACGGGTGAATGAATGAATGAATATTTGTATTTGAGTGGTTAAATATATTTTATATTGTACATGTTGTGACTCACCTGCTCAGGGACTGCAGATGGAAACTAGCTCAAGCTAAATCTGGTGCAAAGCATCTTTAATTAATGTGTTTGCACATTGTCCCTGTTGAAATAAATTAATAAACTAAACTAAACTAAACTTTTTAATCTACCTCTTTTTCAACACTAGAGAGAAATCTTTTCGAGTTTAAAGATGTACAGAAAACTTCATGTAAAATGTTATGCATGTAAATATGTACATGATATATATATATATATATATATATATATATATATATATATATATATATATATATATATATATAGTATATTTGTAAAATTTGTAAAACAAATGCAAATTTGCACGAATTTGCCATTTATTTATAACTAGAAACAAATTCAATCTATCCATCAAATCTGACCTGTGGGCTGGTACCGAGGATTGAGGACAGCGGGAAGACAACACCTCAGTGCTTCGTCGGCCTGCACATCCAGCTCAGTGACATACTCCAGCCTGATGGAGGCGCTCTCTCCTGGAGGCAGACTGCCCACACTCATGGAGAATATGTCTGGACTCTGGTCACTCTCCTCCAGTAGAAAGGCCTGCTGACCGGAGCTCAGTGCATCATCGTACTCCTCACGAGCCTGGGAAACGATTGTTACAAATACATACGGTATATAAAATGTGCCTACGATGGTGCTGACCAGTTTCAGGTTATGGCCCAAACAAAAGGAGCACAGAGTCCTCACAAAAATATGAACTCACCTGAACAAATCAATATTAAAGCCAAAATGTTCACTGATTGACAAGTATTTCTCATCCAAGTGCCTCAGTGAAGTAATCAGTTTTTTTGTGCTGAGACTTCCTACAAAAAGAACTTAACACTAAAACATTTTTTTTCTGCTGATCAACTGCATATGTATGTCATTTAGAGATGCTATCTGCAGTTTATTGTCTACTGCTCCCATTCCCATGTTGGCCATGTTAGTGTAATGGTCTAAAACCATATGTGCTCCCCTTTATGGCTTGGTGGTTGCATTGAGCTGTTCAGGTTGCTACTTTCCACTCTTCGCTTACTTGTTTTTTCTCTTTCACCTCCGCCACAATAAGCGTCTGTCCGACTTTGGCGCTGAAATGGCAGACAGCCGCTTCACTGGGCATGGGGAAAACGAACACTGCCTCGATGGGTTTCTCCTCCTTGTTTTGATAGAGCAGCGTCGATACCACTGTAGCCACATGGTCCTTCACGTCCACCTGCACCTCCACGCTCTGCAGAGGCACTGGCACAACGACAAGCAGCTTCATGTTATGAAAGAAACATGTAATAACCATGTACATTGGTGAACTATTATTCCTGGGACAAGTTTGGATTGAAACAAGAAATGATAAATTGTTTCCATCAAGTAACTATTCAGACACGCACACACAAAGCTATTCAAACACATATTCATCCTCGTCTGGTCAGCCACACTTCACTTTAGAACAGAACACAGGAGTGGTCGGTTGGCCAGACTACATTCTTACAACACTGTGTACACGGACACTGGAGGCAAAGCGGGTTAAGTGTCTTGCTCAATGACAGTGGTGGGAACAAGGATAGGCCAACTCACCAGCCTTTGGGTCCATGAACGACCGCTCTATCAACTACTTCAGTATTATTGGGACTATATTGTATCATAGCACGTGTCATTGAAATTTGAGCATGGGCAATAACATCTCGATAAGGCATTATTTTCTCTTTGTTTACCTAATTGGTTACACTTTAGAATACGGCCCGGTAACTCCTAGGTAGTTACTGTAGTACATCCCTGGTACTTACAGAGATAATTACCAAGTACTTACAGTGGTACGTTTAGGTAAGTACCTAGGAGTTACGAGGTCGGCCCATTAGTCCGACGTCTCATTATTCTGAAAATCACCCATTGAGTATATCCAGCAGAACTCTAAAGTGCTGTCTAAAGCAGAATCTCCATGACTTCCTTCTTCATTTCTCAGTCTGTGACTGAAGAGCAACGAGGCCTCAGCTTTTTTACAGACAATAAAGAGCACACTATTTAGCAGAGATGGGGACTCGCGAGTCGGACTCGAGTCGGACTTAAGTCGCTATTTTTAGAGACTTGTGACTCGACTCGGACTCGTACCATAAAGACTTGAGACTTGACTCGGACTCGTCCCCTAAAGACTCGAGACTTGACTTGGACTCGTGGTCTGAGACTCGTGAACATTACGAGTCCCTTGCGCACTTATTATACACGCTGTTTTGACGGTTGATTCTGGCTTTTTTTGTCGGCCGCTCCCTGTGTCTCTCCTCCACAGTGTGCGCTCTCTCTCTCTCACTCGTCATCGGCTCCTCTGCAGTATGCCCCCCTCCCTGCCGTATGCCCCCTCCCTGCGTGCGCACGCTGCCCTGTCGTGAGTTTGTTGACATCGTGAGCGCGCCATTCGGACTGTACTTTTAGCGATTACGGCGAAATACAACAGTTTGTAAAATTATTAATGAAAAGCCCACCGTGGTAAGCCTTCATTGGGAGTGTAAGCGCCACAGCGAGAAGCGAGAGTGAAGGAACCGGGTACTCCGGTTTCCCCTACCACTAAAAACATGTACAATAGGCCAGGATGAAAGAGAGTGTGTTTGAGAGTGAGCATGGGGGACGACGGATGGAAATTAGCCCAAGGCTACAATCCGGTGTGGCTTGTTCATTAACTTGCACTGTCCCTACCAAACAAACAGAGTACAGTGATAACTATACTGATGTTACAAAACTGAACTAAGAAATGTAGTGGTGTGGGAGGAATATTTTGAATGAATGACACAGGGCCTGCCTTTGGCCACAGCTTTAGACAGTAGTAAATAGTTAGGCCCGAGCGGGGCCTAACTATTTACTACTTGACCCCCTGAACATAGTTGAAAACTCACCAAACTTTGCCCAAAATTCAGATCCGGTGAAAAATTAATTTAAATGTGTGTTTCATATTGGGGGGGGGGGAAAATGGCGCGACAGCGCCACCTACAAAAGTGAAAATACATTGCGCCTATGGAGGAGGGGCCAACGTCAACTTTGTCGTAGAGTGACGGGATAATAATAATAATAATAATGCATTTTATTTGTAACGCACTTTACATTTGTACACAAATCTCAAAGTGCTACAGAGAGATACAATAAAAGAAATGACATACAAAGAACAATCAAAATGGAGTAAAAAAATGGAATAAAAAGGCTAAGAACATTGCTTAAATAAGTAAGTTTTTAAATGTTTCTTAAAACAATCCACAGACTGTGGCGCCCTGAGGTGGTCAGGCAGGGTGTTCCAGAGCCTGGGAGCTGACGACTGAAAAGCCCTGTCTCCCATGGTTTTCAGCGTAGTCCTAGGGCGGTGGAGGCGGTGGGTGTTGGAGCTTCGGAGGGAACGTGATGGTGTGTGGACTGTCAGGAGATCTTTAAGGTACTGAGGTGCAGAGCCATGTATGCATTGGTGAGTGAGGAGGCAGATTTTGTACTGGATCCGTTGCTGAATTGGAAGCCAGTGTAAGGTGCGAAGTACAGGTGTAATGCTGTCATATTTCCGCACCCTCATCAGGACTCTGGCAGCACTGTTCTGAATGAACTGTAATTTTTGCAAGTACCTGCCAGAGATCCCGATGAGGAGGGCATTGCAATAGTCCAGCCTGGAAGAGACAAAGGCGTGGGTCAACCTTTCAGCATCAGCAACAGAGAGGGAAGGGCGGAGTTTGGCAATATTTTTCAGATGAAAGAATGATATTTTACTGAGGTGTTGAATGTGCGGGACAAATGATAAGTGCTGATCCATCTTGACACCCAGGTTAGTGACAATGGGGGAAACTGTTGTGTTGTGGCCGAGAAATGAAATGCTGGTGATGGAGGTAGATTGAATCTGGTGAGGGGTGCCAATAAGGATAACTTCTGTTTTAGAGTTGTTGAGCTGAAGAAAATTTTCTGTCATCCACGCCTTTATCTCCTCCAGGCACAGAGATTCGTCATGTGACAACAAACAAAAAATATTATTGTGGCCACGCCCCCTGACAAACCGGATGTCCGCCATTTTGACAGGAAGTCTGGGAAATGCTGAGTCAGCGTTTTCGCTGACGTCGCATTTTAACGAACTCCTCCTAGGGCGTTTCACCAAATGAGCTCCAAATCGCTCCAGCTCATCTCGAGATGTGGGGCATCAAAAGTTATCCAAATTTTTTGGTTATGTTTTACGGTTTGTGTGCGGCGAAGCCGCAATCTTTACGAAGAATTTTGCCACTTATCGTAAACAACAAAATGCTCCCATTCGCACAAACGAACTCCGATTAAAAATCGGAAATATACATTTTATTGACCTTTCGCCCCCGGACACAACAAATGTGAAAAAGTGACATTGGGCGCGATAGCGCCCCCTCTAGGCTGAGAAGAAAAAATGCATTATCGGAAAAAAATTAGTTTCTTGGAAATGGATGAAATTCGGTACTAAAATAGCCGATGGCATCCCGGTCAAAAAAGCCAATAGAACCCATAGCGTATTTTGTACGGTGTTGCCATGGTGATGCCCGGGGCCCCCCATGTTATCCTAATGGGACTGACACATAAATCTCACATTATACACAATTACAGCGCGTTAGCGCCCTCTGTATGGAGCTTGTGGACAGTGGTCATGGAAGTATGGCCCGTCAGGGCCGTCTGATGATGCTTGTAGAAAAAAAAAAATTTGGGGGCGCGCTAGCGCCCTCTGCAGGTTCGAGCCATTATTCACATGGAGAGGCTAAAAATGTAGTTTGCATGTTTACTGACAAAGATTTATGGCACATCAGGGCAATAAAATGTAGTGTGGCCACATTAGCGCCCTCGGTAGGGTCATGGCGCGGCAATGTAGAAGCTAAAGGAGGCACGGCCCGCGAGGGCCGTTCGATGCCGCTTGCGGCTTTAATTCATATTATTTCTGTGTTTTTCTAACTTACCATTGCATTGGGATTGACTGTGAATGGCCTTATGCTTCATGGAAATATTGTGATTTTGATTATTTGTGTGTGGAAGCCCTGGGCTTGAATAGTTGTGTGTTTATTGATTTTAATAGTTTTATTGTACTGTGATTTTAATTAGTGTAAACATAGAAACCATGGGACTTGGACTTGACTTGGACTTGCGGGGTCAGAGACTTGGACTTTGCCTTGGACTTGTGGGGTCACAGTCTCGGACTTGACTTGGACTTGTGGGTCAGGGACTTGGACTTGACTTGGACTTGCAGGTCAGGGACTTATGTGCATCTCTGGTCAAAAGCCTGCTCTAAAGATGATGAAATAAGTTGCAATCGCAATCGCAGTGCATTTCCTTAAACAATAAAAGCAGCCCTCTAAAATAAAAACAATTAAACATATTACACATACATTCATAGAGCTGGCATTTTCTAATACAGTGTGTAATTTATTTATTTATTTATTGGTTTATTAGGTTGGGACAGTGTATGTTAATGAACATACATGGGTCTCATGCATGTAAGCAAGCCACACCGGATTGTAGCTTTGGGCTAATTTCCATCCGTCGTCCCCCATGCGCACTCTCAAATACACTTACATTCATCCTGGCCTATTGTACGTTTTTAGTGGTAGGGGAAACCGGAGTACCCGGAGGAAACCTACGCAGACACGGGGAGAACATGCAAACTCCACACAGAAAGGCCCCGTCCAGGTTGGAATCGACGGGGCCCGGTCCTGATGCCGGGGCACCGAACTCGTTCCCAGTCTGAGGCACAAAGAAAAGCTAGTTATTAAATTGAACACAATTATTTTGGAGTCCTAAAACAGGCTTGACTTGGCACAAACATTCACCGGATTCAGGACGTAGTCATGGCCTTTTGGTGCTGAAGTCACCCCGTCCAGGTGGGAATCGACGGGGCACGGTCCTGATGCCGGGGCAGCGAACTCGATCCCAGTCTGAGGCACAAAGAAAAGCTAGTTATTAAATTGAACACAATTATTTTGAAGTACTAAAACAGGCTTGACTTGGCACAAACATTCACCGGATTCAGGACGTAGTCATGGCCTTTTGGTGCTGAAGTCTGATACGGACTATGCTAAAAATCTGCACTCAGGCTTTCATAAATGCTGTACCTTTCTGGATCAGTACAGTACCTCAGTCCCTTTCTTGCATCAATGAATGCAATTCACGAGAAGGAAACTTCTATGAGTCTGCAGTTGTTTTAAGGTTTGAGTACTTCATTATGGAATTTTTGTTTTTATTTTTCTAAACTTTTGTAATTAATAGATACATTACTGATAGGAAACTTAGTGTAGATTTGTTTGACCAATAGTTTAGTAGTATAGTATAGTATAGTATAGGGCTGAACGATTTTGGAAAATAATCTAATTGCGATTTTTTTTCTTAAATATTGCGATTGCGATTAAATATGCGATTATTGTTGCAAGGTCCTCTTCTCATGTATTTTCACCTAACACAAGCCATAAATCAGTCTGTTTCATAACAAACAATATTAGATTCATTTAAAGTGAAAATTGCAACAATAAAGCAAACAAAATTGTTGCCTGACCTATTCAAAATTTGTGAACATGTGGACTGCACTTCTTAAAAACTTAACAGTACAGTCTATAAATAAATGATACATTATATATATATATAGATATTTAAAAAAAAAAAAGAAGATAAAACTCACTGATCCAGTCAGTAACATCACCCATACTAAAGTGCAGGAAAAGTCTGCAAACAAACGTCTGCTTTAACTAGTTGGAAAAGTTTTAGGAAATCAAACTCCCATTTAATACAAAATAAATTATTTATTATTTCGGCCATCAAATCCCTGTCTGAGTTGCGACTCGTAGTTGCTTCAGATGCGCGTTATTGATGGACACGGAGAGGCCAGATGGAGCACACGCCAAAACACACTGGAACTGGGAGCAGCATTTTGGTTTTGGGATGTAACTTTGGACAATATGAAGAAACAGTGACGCAAGGAGACGGAGACATGAGGTGCCAAACACAGACACGTTTTACTTTCTGTGACTCGCAGCCATTTAGTGACATTTCAGCGTAAACAGCGCATTTCCTCAGCAAAATAAGACATGACACGGAGTCCTGCCTCGGATTGTAGTTTCCAACACTTTTCATACAGCGGTTTAGTGTTAATATCTAGCGTCTGTACTACCTACGGAGCGCATATGCGGTAGATGTAAAGGTAAATAAAGGCACATGGCACATCGCCTCCGCGCATACTTTATGGTCATGAACCGTCATTATGCTTTTGAGATAAGTTCTTTATCCACAACATTCCCATCATAAGCCTCCTAAACTGAGCCACAAACGACTCTTTACTCTTTACAAGCAGCACAGGCTCACTTACGGAGGCAGAGACGTGTGAATCCGGAGGTGAGGTAGTTTCTGTGATCATCAGAGCGTGTAGTAACAGCGAGAGAATGGCGTGATTAGCGCTGAGGCTAACGGAGAAGAAAGCAATAGTCCTTCGCGGTGGCTGCATGATAAACGCTGATATTTTCACTGTACATCCACAATCTACTGCGCACCTTAACTAGACTGAGACGTAAACAAAAGCACGCGGCGGACCTGACTTTGCTGCCATATCTCGCTGCTCCATTCACTTCCCAAATCGCGTGCCCTGCGATTACGAAATCGCGTTGTGTCATATCGCGATATAATTGCAAATGCAATTAATCGTTCAGCCCTAGTATAGTATAGTATCAGACAACAACAAAATGAAATAAACATATTTTAAAGAGGTCTGAAAACGTACTGAACCCACTGTAAACACACAGATTGAGCCAAGAGGAAGAAGCAGGCTGCTCGGCTGTAACGCTGACAGGAATGTGTGGGCAGGTGTACAAGCAGCCACAAAGTGACTAGACTAGATCTGAGGAGGCATGGACGGAAAACAGAGGGTGTGAAGTGAGCTAATTTTAAACTCATTGCCAATAGCCTTTCTCTATAACTTTATTACAGTCATTACTTTGTAGATTCAGTGCCAAGAAATGGATGGTATTGATCAGCCCACCACAAGACACAAAACTCACACAAAATCTGGAACTCTGGAGTTCTTTAAAATCTATGTTTAGATATTAAAGGGTTTGCTGGATATATGTGTATACATTTGGTAGATATACTGTATGTATAAATACATAAATATTAATATCTTTATGTTCAAAATCTGATACAGTTCTCTTGTCACTTGTTCCAACTTTTTAAATGTTTTTCTTCTGTCTTCCTATAATTCAGGCATAACAGGCTCTGTGCACACATTTTTTTGGCTGACTCGGCCAGTGTAGGGTAAAGATACTTCCTGTCCACATTTGAGCTTACATTACTGTACAAGTAAAATAAAATTTCAAAACAGAAAACCTATTAAAATAAACGTCATGTCACATGTTTCATAAAAATAAGTTCAGATTGTGGTGCTATTTTACTATTTGTTAACATCAAATTAACATACAGTACACCTTTAGCTTAAAGCCTAAAACTTAAAGCCTAAAACATAACATATCTTAACCTATATCTGGTGTGGAGAAACATTCATATAACGTTGGCATCTTATTAACCAACTGTTGTTAAAATAAAACCAATATCTGATCAAATGTTTATGAAACACACTCGGCTTGACGTTTATTTAAATGTTCTTCAGTTTTAAAATCTTTTTTCAATTTACATTCAAATGTAAACAGGAAGTAGCCTACACTGGCCATCAGTGTTCCTGATAACTGATAAAAAATGCCCTGGAACGCCGCTCAAATTTGTAATTACAACTCGTAAACTCAGAGATGACCAGAGTGCTCCGAGTTCAGATAAGGCCGCGCACGCCGCGATCTACGTGCACGTATCGACACTAGCCCGCAGACCTTATGTTTCCAACACACACACATGCATTTGTTGTGGGCGGAGCCGCATAGAGCCGCACGCTGTACAGATCGTCATTAAAAGTTTTGTAAGTCGCGATGAGAACAAATGTGGACAAATGCTGTCATCTGGTGGGAGTTAGGGAATCATTCAGAGGAGCCAAGCTGTATTAAAACAGAAAATAAACTGCTAAACTACGAACTATGAAGGTAAGCTACAGGTAAATGTTATGCTATCACCAGCTAAAGCTGCGCTAACAGCGGCTAAATGCTAATATCGGCAAAATCCCCTTTTAGCACAGCGGTATAATGTTGTGAAATATTAAATCCTGCGTGACCTGCGTGTCAATAGTGAGGGCTGTCCACTCTCTCGTTGCCAATCAGAGGCCAGCAGTCTGTTCACGTCACATCAGACACGGGGTAGCCTGCTTTGGCCACAGCCAGAGGTCGGGCCCAAAACCTATACCTGGTCAGACCAGTTTGGCCCTGGCCTTTGTTATGGAAAAGCTCGACAAAGCGGGTGAAAGAGCCATTCGGCTGACACGCGCCTGCATGTGGAAAAGAGCCTATACAGATGGACACAGCAGTGACAGCCAGTGGAGATGTGCAGCTATTAACTAATGATAAAAGCACCGGTGAAGTGAACATTATTTTTGGTCACAGTCTTCAATATGACGTCATGTAGCATGTTTTGAGTTATATCTGGTGTGGAGAAACATTCATATAACGTTGGCATCTTATTAACCCTATAACGCCAAACGTATCATATATGATACACAAGTTTTTGAGCCCTCTACATGAGCAATGTGACATTTTTTTCCTTGAAAAACCCGATGTGTACAATTATATACATGCATTACAACGATAATCCACCAGAGGGCAGTAATCTGCTCACTAGAGGCCTTTCCCACCGTTCTACAAGATTGCTATTAATCAGGAAGTGGACAGGTGTGATTTTTCAAGAAGAACTTTGCCAATTTTGGAAAAGTTAAGGTATGAAAAAAATGTTTTTTTGGGTGGAACATCAATAGGAACAGTTACTGGGTTGGTGCAATGTGAAATGACTTAATATTTCATAATCTATGTTTTAGTAAAACCGTGTTAAAAATTACGTATCAAATTTGATACAGCGGGTCTATAAGGTCATGTAACTCTAAATCAGTCAACTGTAATTTTATTGTATTTCATGCATTATAAATAATATCAAGCAAAATACTGTGTTTTATTTTTCAAGTAAACTAATTAAATGTTTAAATTACATTATTTGGTACATTCAGAGCAAAAAATCAGATATGCAACTTGTTGTATCATGATGATTGATGACTATTTGGTGTTGCAATGGTATGATTGATAGATACTTCGTTTTGCTTACTGATTTTCACTAAAAACTGACCAATTCAAAGAAAAAATACACAATAATCTCATAATGCAGAGTGCATCTTTGTCTGAACAAGGACAGAAACTGTTTTCAAGCCTACCATTACTCAAAATAAAAAGGTTGTGAACTGCAAAATGAGTAAAAATAACTGAAATGTTATGTCTTCCAGACTTCCACCCTGCCAGTTCCATTGCTGCATTGTTTTTGTTGGATTTGTTTGTGTATTTTTTTGAGCATTGTGACCCGTTGTATCAAATATGATACAAATTAAAACTCCTATATGGAAATTGATATTTAAATTTTTTTTTTTTATTTGTTCAGAAGGACCAATGAAGGCTCCAGTTTCAAATAATTGGAATTTTCTGTCAATTATTTAATGGTTTGGGCTTTACAGGGTTAACCAACTGTTGTAGCATTAGCTGTTTTGTTTACAAACCAGTTTATTCAGTTGGAGCACTCGGAGGTCGTAAGTCATAGTTCTCAAGTGGGAAAAAAACTGTTACCAGTTGCCTGAAACGCATCATTAGCCAACAACAGTGACTTTTTGTTCCATTGCAAGGTTTACAACCCATTGCATTTTATAAATAAAAAAAATGTTAATCCGTTTTTTCCCCATTGTTTTCTAGATTACTATCCCAGAAGGCCACACTCCCGGTTTGGTTTGTCAATGTAGACAGACATTACATTGAAATGCAAAGACAGAGTAATGCTTTGTAACAAAGAATGATTGATGTGATTGTATATCAGGACAGCAGGGATCAAAAGACTGATCAAGATGAGGGGGATCCATGCACTACACCTATTTGTTTTACCTTGGTTGTATTGCTCATGAGCAGGGCTAAAAATTCTACCACTTCATTTTTGCCAACCGACTGGGCCTGTGACAATAAGAAGAGTTGTAACTCAAGAAGACAAACATGTTTGTTTTTTCTCTCAGTCATGTTGCGTTAATGTGTAACGCACCACTTGAATGGCGTTCTGTCCGTCATATCCTGGTTTGGTCAGGTCTGCACCCGCCAGGCTCCAGATTTCAAGGCTCTCCAAGTCGCCACTGGCAGATAGACTGACAAAGACAGAAATGATTTATTAGTTAATAGAACATAGTTTTCCTTAGAGCTTATAAAGATAAATTTGGGGGGAGGATGTTTGAATGATATAGATGTTTCTCTTGTTTCTGCCAAACATATGATCTAAACCGGCATTCTTCCTTGATATATCATAGGTAAACAAATTGACCTGCCTAATTTAAACGATGCAGAGATATGCTGCCAGGGAGCATTCCTACAGTTTGTGTAACAGTGGGGCGACAGGTTAGGCCTGCAGCTGCTATGTAGGATGGGTCACTGCGGATAGACATCGTGACTCCAATTATCTGTGGTCATGTTTTCAGACGGTCTCACCTGCACAGCTCCGTGCCCGCTTCATCCAGTTCGTCGCGGGAGAACTGTGCGCCAGTCTTCCTCAATAGCCACACAACTTCCTTGTGTCTGTTCACAGGGGGTAGATAAGTGTCACCGATTGCCTACTGTTGAAAACAAAAAGTCTTTATAAGAGTATAAGTATAAGAAGCCATTGCTTAGAAGTCACTGGATTTATTTTTCAAAACATTCCAAATTAAAAAGAGCAAAAAAATATTGTGATCTGAATATGAATGGAGTGATTTGGCAGGTTGTGACAAGTCCCTCACCCCGACAATAAACCGCCCACACAAAAAGTGACACTAGCAATCAGCAAGTCACAGTTTAGTTTAAAAAAACAAACAAACAAAAGCCCAACATAGACTCTACAAATGACCACATTGATAAATACATTTATTTCATTCATATGATGTGGCATGTGAATGAAAGTATCTGAAGTGACACAAGACATCCTGTTGAGCGACAATGCTGGTATCTCCTGTGTGAAACTGGGAGCAGGCTGGTAGGACTGGTTCTTCAGACACTCCCCACTTTTGTTCTAATCCCGACAACTCACGTTATGCTCTGCCAGTCCTTATATGGGCATCAGACTGTGATCGCTGTGGATAATCTCATGCCATTCAAATGCCATAAAAAATGCTGACCAACTGAAAAGTGAATGGACTGTGCCTACTGTAATATATAGCCTATAGCTGAGGCATTTAAACACCACCCACAGAGTGTACAAAGTATTCTAATGACTACACAGAGAGTCCATCTGCCACGACAAGCAGACATGTCTGCACTTGTAGAATCAACCGTTAGAATAGGATAAGAGACTTTTGGCACAGCTTTAACGTTTTTACCCGGAGGCTAAGCATAGCATTTACACATGGCATTCACACTTATGGCAATGTAATTGAATCACAAAATAGAACACAGTGCTAGCTTTACTCTCTCAGAACAATCAGCCTCATACGGAGTCAGTGCCTAGTCTGGTGTTTATTATGCACTACAGTTTAATGCGACCATCAGGTACACTTGCAGTTGTTCTATAACATGATACCTTGAGGAAACCAAACTTTAAGTGTCCACAGATGCAGGTGACCAACAGGAAGATTTGAAATGTTTCAGCTTTATAATGGCTTGCAGTAGATCCAGCCTTACCTAAAGTGCACTGCATTGGCAAGGGGAGTGGCTCCATAACGATCTTTAGCATACACTGTTGCTTCCTGGCTCAGCAGGTACTGCACTGCTTTGAGGTTTCCCTCGCAACACGCCACATGAAGAGGCGTCCGTCCATCATAGTCCTCTAACGACAGATTACTGCCCTGTCGCACAAAAACACACTGTACTCATTGTCGTGATATTGGACCAAAGTTCATATTGTTTTGTCCCAACAAAACGTTTAAAAAATGCATTGGGGTTAAAGAGAACAAACACACATGTGACTAGAGGCACTGGCCTAACAAGTCTGGCCTCATGCTTAGTTTTATGGTCTTCTGTGCTTCTATTAACCATCCTCTGCATTTCGCCATTGTGAGAGTTGAGACAAATGTTTTTCTATCAAGAATAAATAACGTTATAGGTAAATATCAAAGTGAAAGACAATGAAAGCTTTTGCAACCTTAAGATTCAACTAAATGTTGGAAACTACGGTCTAATCTCAGATCCAAGCAAATTTCTTTGACATGTAATCATATTATCAATTACTTTACACTGTATGAATGTGCTTCCTGTACCATTTCTTTTAGGGCCTCGAGTGCCTCAACGTCTCCAATCCTGGCAGCAGCACAGGCCAGCGGGGGGTCAGGGCGTCACGGATGGCTTCCAACTCCTGTAGTCAAAACAACCACACATCAGCAAATGGAAAGAATTTGCCAAACTAATTTTTAGAGACTAACCTAGTAGTATGTATGTATGTAGCACTGTTAAATATCACTTGATGAGAAACAGCTGCAGTGCACTCACCTTTTGCAGCTGATGCTCAGAGATTTGGCAATGATTTGGATGAAACGCCTGTATAACTTGGCCCTCATCTCACCGCGGAGGTTCTGACTCATCATCTACAAACACAGCATTAAATACTTCATATTTTTGTTTAAACACTTATATTTGGAGCCTGACTAATATACTGAATCTTGTTCAAAAGCACAGTTAGCATAATGATTCCTAAGCGACTAGACATACCCTTTTCTTTGCTTCTAGATCCAGGTCCTTCTTCGCCAAAACATAGGACAGCTTTGAAAGGGCTGCTTCGGAAGTCATGTCCCCACCACCTATCAGCCCAGCATCGATCAGAACCTAAAGACAAATCACACCCTTTCAGCTTCACTCCGGTAGATGAATGGAGTACCGTATTTTTCGGACTATAAGTCGCTCCGGAGTATAAGTTGCACCAGCCTTGGCAACTACCTGGGCATGGAGGCATAACTGCACCATTTACAAGCCTCTTCCGTCATCACGTTGTTCAAGCACCCATTTGTGAACTCGTTCCTCTAGCTGTGCCCATCTAGCTTTTAGCCCGCGATTAGCTTTTTTTGTTTACTTCATTGGAGTTAGAGTAACCTCCGCTTTTTCGCCAGTCCCTCACAAGTTTTTGGCTCACTCCACACTTCTTTTCTGCTGCTCGATTACCTTTTTATTATAAGTGGTACAGGAGTAGCGGATACTGTTACATAAGCCTAGAGCGCCCTCTAGCATCTGTCAGTGTAAAAATAACAAACATGTGAAATTATATATTTTGATATCCAAGTCGCACCCCCAGCCAAACTATGAAAAAAGTGCAACTTATAGTCCGGAAAATACGGTAAATAAAACTAAAGCCATTGCAGCAGAGGACTGTACCTTTCCCGTGGCGTAGGACGTGGACACTTTTCCCCTGAGGCACTGCGTACAGTTGATAATGATGACGCCAGAGTTGGTGGCCTTCTTCAGCTCCTCCAGGAGATCTTTGCGGTTGTCCGGAGCGTTCCCACTGCCGTACGTCTCCAGGACCACTCCCTGCATCGGTGGCTGAAGGAAAGCCCTAACCTGGATTTAAAAATATGATGTTTAATTGTTGTTCCGCTGGATATGCACATTTGCAAAAAGTAAGTGTGTTTATTCAAATCGGAGCTGGGCAAGTTTTACACATACGATGACTGGATATTTTATGAATTGCAAAGGACATTAACATGTGAGAAAAACTAATTTATAAACACCAGATTCCACAGAGAAAGGATATTTTAATACAAAAAAAGCAGATCAAGATTGCTGATAGAGGTGTGATAATAAATCTGCAGCTGCTCATCTTATAAAATCCAGATATACTGCTGAGTGTGCTGGCTGTTCAACGGTTCAAGAATTAAAACTGAAATTATTCTTCCATGTTATCTTTCCTGAAGCTCTCTTACTCCACCCAGCCTCCTCAAACCCCATCTGGAGCCACCTCCGCACCCGCTACCTCACTCTCTGGTTGGCTGGCACTGGGAGGTCCTATACCACATCATTAGCACTGGCAGAAGACACAAAAGGCAGATGACTAAAATGGTAGAGAAGAGAGCAATTAATCTGAAGGTGTTAGCAAGCATGAAGTCGCTTGGCACAACGGCGACAGTTACCGTAAAACACTGGGAGAAGGTGACATTAAAAGTGCCCGTCAGTAATTTTTGATGCCATAAGCAGTTGGGTGATAAATGCTTGAAGGCGGAGGTACAGGAGCCTGGTGTCTAATCAAAACTTGCCCCATAACCAGTTAGAGGCCATGAGGAAGATCCGCGAGCAGAGCAGAGGGAGCAGACTGAGACCGTAAAGTCACTGTTGCAGTAGTCCTAGGAGGGGGAGGTGCCACCAAACGTTACAGTATTGATGCCAATCCTCTCTCTTTACAGGGTGATCGGTCATGCCCCATATCTCGCCTCATCGTCCTCAGAGATGAGCTGTGGAAGTCATTTACATGAACGCAAGAAAGAGTAAAGTTAACTTTAACAAATGACATTGGTAGTGTAAGAGACATTTTAAAGGCCTTTTTATGTATTTGTTCCACCAGCCACTATGCGGCGCTACACTTCCTGTTTGTGTGACCAGGTGAGCCTATTTAAGGGCTCAAGGGAGTATCCTCAGTGTGGCAGAGTGAAGGCATACAGTTTTTGACCGTGGTTGCTAAACTGTTGAATAAAGAAATAAAAGGATTCTTCATTTAACGCAAGAGTATTGGGCTCTTTCCACGCGTGCTTAACACCTTTTAACTTTGCCAGCCATAGTAGCCAGTGGTACAGGGCCGCTGGCCGCTACATTAGTCAAAAACTAGCCAAGAAAGTTGGAACGCCTTGCTTTAAGTGGAAAGCTTGGCGTATTGTTGTAGTGGACATCTTGCTTTTCGACCGGGTGCGCTATTGGGGTGTAACCCGCGAAGGAGGAGACCTGACCGCGGCTGCGGGGAAGGCGTGGTACTGCGAGGCCTCCATGCACATGGTGGATGGCCAGACGCTGGTGGAGATTCGCGGCAACGCAAGGCTCAGACGTGAACGGAACGGGACGGCTGAGATTCGCAACACTGCAAGGAAGAGGTGCGATACCAGCGCGGCAAGAGGAGACGTGGTACCTTGCGGTGGTGGATCGTGCAGCCCGAGGAACGGACGCGGTAGCAGCGCGAAGACCGAGAGGAGCACCGCGAGGATCAAAGGCGGGGCTGTGCACCTCGAGGAGCGAACGCGGTATCAGCGCGGCGGTGGGGAGCACCGCGTTCAGATCCAGGATCATCGCTGGAGGCGAACCGCAGCAGGAAAATCAGCATTGGGTATATTCTTGCAGATCTATGAGTATGAAATTCATTGTGAACCCAATGCTTTTGTACTGAAAGATGCATCTGACAAGATTTTGTTTTATGCACCATGAACTACACTGAAAAAATGTTCGCAAAAAACGCAAAAGAAAAACATGGTGACTGGTCACATAGGAGCTCAATAAGTGTTAGCTCAGCTCGCCTTGAAGCACAGGCTGACATAGCAGCACTTTTGGTGCGAGCTTCCCATCTTGAGATGATGCATGAACTGGATGAGCAACTAGACACTCTTAGGAGAAAGAAGGAGATGTTACAGCTAAAAACACAAATTGTAGCAGCTGAAGAGAAACTTGCTATATTGAAATCCAACAAACCCAAGCGCAAGTCCTCACATAAAGCTGCTTGTGAAAAGGAACGTGAACTGAATGACACATCTCCCAAGAAACTGCATTTACCATCTCGGACTTTGGACATTTTTGACATTGACTCTTTACCAGACCCACCAATGATCCAACTGTCATTACAACGTGAACATACGGTGGTTGGTGATGAAACGGGGGCCGGGGATACATTTGAAGAGGTGGACTGGGAGGGTCCAGCGATCTATGTCCCAGTGGTGGCTCCGTGTACTGAAACAGGGGCCGGTATGTGTCACACTGAGTCAGACATTACCTCAAATGTGACAGAGGAAGCCTCTCCGACAGACTGTATCTCAGACCTATTGGTTGACACTCCAAAGGACCTGTTTCCTCAAACTGAGACCAAGGAGGACATGTTAGACCTCAGTAAAACTAATGAGCCGGTGATTGTGAATTTTGACTCTGATGAAAATGATGCACCAAGTATAAATGTCAGCTCTGTATCTGTTCATTGTGGTTTGGTCAAGTTAAGTGCAAAATGCTTTGAAGTTCATTTTGATATGAAAATGACAAATTGTTTTGCCTTTTCTTTACAAATGGAGAGTGATGCCTTGACAGCTAAAGTTCATGACAAAGCAACATGTCTGTTCTTCATGAAACCAAGGAAAATGTTCAAACATAGGAGGTGGAAATGTAATTTTAGGTTTGTGTAAAAATGTGTACTGACTTATGGCATTTGTTGAATTTTGTACCTGTGGATTATGTTTGTGATAATGGACATCTGTAATTTTTGGCGAAGAAAATGTAACTTCAAATCTAAAGGCTCATGTATCAAAGGAGTTGTAATTGTGTTCCACTCCGTGCCACACAATTAAGGGGCCGGTGTGTAAGAGACATTTTAAAGGCCTTTTTATGTATTTGTTCCACCAGCCACTATGCGGCGCTACACTTCCTGTTTGTGTGACCAGGTGAGCCTATTTAAGGGCTCAAGGGAGTGTCCTCAGTGTGGCAGAGTGAAGGCATACAGTTTTTGACCGTGGTTGCTAAACTGTTGAATAAAGAAATAAAAGGATTCTTTTAACGCAAGAGTATTGGGCTCTTTCCACGCGTGCTTAACACCTTTTAACTTTGCCAGCCATAGTAGCCAGTGGTACAGGGCCGCTGGCCGCTACAGGTAGCTTTGAAAATTATTGCTTGAAAATGTATTTTCTAAATAATGTTTAGCACTAAGTGGACCAGGAATAGGCAAGAGTGGCATGCTGACTTTTTTGGAGAGCCGGGCCTTCTCTCAACAGCCACATTTAGAAACTTTATTATATAGTACAGTATATGATCCTTAAAAGGAGGGTTTGGGGGATCTCTAAGAAACTTGAAAGTATTTCTGTATTTTGGAGTACTTTAACAACTGTTTAGGAACACTAAACCAAAAGCACCTTGGGGCGTCAGAAGATACAAGCTCGAGGGACAGCTTTGGTCGCGAGGCCTGATGTTGCCATGCCTAGTGCCTACCCTAAGGTAGATATTCATGTATTCAAATAAATGTTTTCCTGCTACCAAAGAAGGTCAAATTGAAAGCATGAAAAGCACAATGTCAATATTACCAATGTGGGTAGAACAGATGTTGCCAAATTTGTCAGACAAGTTGAGAAATCCGAGTTACAGATTAAACACAATTCCCTTTAGACCCTTGTTAGTTATTCAGCTGTCTTTTTTACAAACACAAACAACAAAGTGCAATGCTTTGCCTCTGCGCTTCTGCAACCCAGATACAGATCTGTGGTCTGGTTGAGTGAGTGCAGAACCAGTTTGGAGGCACTCACAGTGGCGGCCGTGATATCTGGAAACAGCCGGAGCAGCCCGACGTTCCGGTTCAACTCCGTGCTCACTCGAAACTTAGCCGTAGTGTTGGCCATCCACACTGTGTCCCAGTTTACTGCAGAGGGAGGACAGAGGAGAGAGAGAGAGGCTTTTACTCCCAACATCAGGGCACACTCATTAAAATGTATCCAATGCATGGAGACAGACCGTCCCTCCGGCTTACTCGAAATGTCTACTTCAGCGGTGGCCAGTGGTGCCAGGTTAGGAGAAGAGAAGGCATTAAAGCTCGAATTGTCCACTTTGGTTACACGGTTGCCTCGATACAGTGTGTGGTGGAAGTATAAGCCCACCTATAGACAAGAATACAGAAGCATATAATGAATCAGTGTTGTTTTCGTCAACGAAGACGATAACGATATGATTTCGTTGACGCCCCTTTTTTTAATGACGATAACGTAACGATGACGAGCTAAAAATAGCTCTTTGGGGACTAAAACCTGACGAGACGTTTATGAGTTTACGTCAACGAGACGAGACTAAAATGGGAGAAAGTGGTTCGTCAGATCGTTCACAAACAGAGTTTATACGCGGAGGGGAGAACACACCGGTAAACGTCACACAGAGCGGCGCCGCAGCTCTCATGATGCGTATGGCAAGCCATGTGTGCCAAAATTCATCACTTATTTACGCGTCATTCAATAAAAATACGCCGTTAAATACGCCGCTTCAATAAAAATACGCCGTTAAATACGCCGCTTTTTAAAGGGGGGTATTATGCTTTTTTCAATCGCATAGCACCAGTCTATAGCATACTACAATGATGACGTAACCTTCTGTTGGTCTGTATATGCAGTAAATTAAAATAACTGCCTTGAATAAAATTGCTCTCTCAAAATGGCTGTACTGAACGTCTTGAAATAGGCCTCTGTCTCTTTAAGAAGCTTTCCGACACGCCCCCTTCAGCACACTGCTGTGGAATTTAAACAACAACACTGTGTGGGGAGGGGCTCTGCTGAGCTGAGGAGCAGTGGTTGGTGACTTGGCTGGTGACAAAAGGTCCAGAGGCGTCTCCAGGAGGTGGGGGCGTTCCTAGGAGGACTGAGGCATAGCTACACCTAAAATGGCTGCCGTCTAAGTTTTTACTGATTACTCAAAATATGTGAATGAGCCAAGGCAACACTCCAGGCATGTGTTTAATGAGGGAATGGCATAATAACATGATATAAGCTTGAAAAAGTCGATTTTACATAATACCCCCCCTTTAAAATCGAACGCCGCTTTCAAAATAAAACGCCGTTTCGAACGGCGTTTGATTTTCAAAATAAACGGCGCTTGATACGCCATCCAGAGTGTATGATAATGGGATTTATTTTAACCAATACTATTAAATCTTGCTCAGCCAATCAGTAAATACAAGGACAAGACCTCACTAAAAGATCACGAGAGGCAGATCACTTTCAGAATGTCTTTATTTTCGAATTAGCATTTAATTCTATCTAGACGATCCATAATTACATTAAATATATACGTTAATGCAATTTACGTATAAAGATGAACATTAGTACAAAATATATGTTGCCTCTGCAACATAGGGACTATATAAATATTTTGTACTAATCTTACTAGTTAGAAATATAAATTTGGGACCAAATCATTTCATATTATAGAATAGTGTGGTGGGTAGAACACGTGGCTCTAAATGTTCTGTGGGTTATTAGGCCCGAGCCAGGACAAAGTCCTGGTAAGGGACTTTTGTTCTCCCCCGGTTTCTTGTTATTATTATTATTATTATTATTATTATTATTATTATTCGCCCCTAAGATCCTGTTTTTCAGTGCCTTCCCGTGCAAAAGTACACGCAGAAATTGGCACAGTGATCAGAGTCGGCGAAAATTGCATGTCAGTGGGCGACATGCGCACGCCCAAAACAAAATGGCTCCACAGCGCCCCCTCAAAATTGACCCCCATTCAAAAAGAACATGCGTTTTTGGGCGTAGGCCCAAATCCTTGGTACAGTGAAAGGGCACATCAGGACAAACCAAAAACTCCATTGGAGCGCCACGCCCGGACGCACAGGGAGTCGGCCATTTTGACTTGCAATTGGAAAACCGGCTGGACTCAACTTATGTTTTAACGAACTCGTCCCTGGTTTTTCAGCTAAATCCACTCATACATGGTTTAACAGACTCTAGAGACATGGGGCTAAAAAGTGATGCCAGCTTTTTTACATTGAACCTCCGGTTTTCAAATAGCGCCCCCACAAAAAACATGCTTTTTCCCCATACCTTGGACAACCCCTCGCAGGTATGCGCTCTATCTAATCTGGATCATATTTGGCTGACATAAGGCCTCTTATGGTCTGAATTCATAGAGCTCAATAACTGCACGGTGCTCACCACTATAGCGCCCCCTATCTATACCTTGAAAATTTTAGTTTGTACGATTTATATGAAACGTTGCAGGTATATTTTACACATTCAAACAAACACAAAAATATATTACATGTATTTGATATTTCCGAAGATGTGGGCGTGGCAAGGGCGCACAAGAAGTCGGCCATTTTAACTTTTAATTGGGAATCCGTCTGGACTCATCTTATGTATTAATGATCTAGTCCCTGCTTTTTCAACAGAATAAAATCACACCTGGTTTAACAGACTTTAGAGACATGGGGCTACAAAAACATCCAGCTTTTTTTTCATTCAACATCTGGTCTTAACCTCTTAACTCCCACCTGAACTGAGCACATTTTCGTGGTATTTTTGGTGCTTTTTGGGCACTTACGTCTCATTTTTTTAACTGCGTTTCTATCGCTATTTGACGCTTTTTTCAAGAAGCTTTAAGATATGGGTCAAGTCAAACTGGAGAAAATGTGCTCGGTTAAAGTGGGGTTAAGAGATTATAATGCCACCAACATCCCTTTTTGCTGTACACTTCACAACACCTCGCAGGCATGCGCTCTATCCAATCTGGATCATATTTGGCTGACATAAGGCCACTTATGGTATGACTCCATAGAGCTCAATAAATGCACGGTGCTCACTACTATAGCGCCCCCTATCTATACCTTGAAAATTTTAGTTTGTACGATTTATATGAAACGTTGCAGATATATTCTACACATTGAAACAAACACACAAATATATTACATGTGTATGATATTTTCTACGATGTGCTTGTGGCAAGGCTAAATGTCCCAGAGACTGCATAATATCCTTCATAATTCTCACATACCTTGTCAGATTGAGTTGAAAATGTAATCACTTATGAACTTGATGAAAATGAATCCATGTTCATGACAATAGACATGGTTCATGCTATAGCACACGCCAAAACAGCGATAAAGCCAGTGTGAATTGTCTGGGTGGTCCCACCCCATTTGAACGAAAGTGAAAAGAAAAAATATTTTCTGATTCCCCATGCCATACTGATCCAAAAAGTCAATTACAACATGCCTCTATCTTGCTTCATTCACTTTATAATTAGGCCCGAGCCAGGACAAAGTCCTGGTAAGGGACTTTTGTTCTCCCCCGGTTTCTTGTTATTATTATTATTATTATTATTATTATTATTATTATTCGCCCCCTAAGATCCTGTTTTCAGTGCCTTCCCGTGCAAAAGTACACGCAGAAATTGGCACAGTGATCAGAGTCGGCGAAAATTGCATGTCAGTGGGCGACATGCGCACGCCCAAAACAAAATGGCTCCACAGCGCCCCCTCAAAATTGACCCCCATTCAAAAAGAACATGCGTTTTTGGGCGTAGGCCCAAATCCTTGGGTACAGTGAAAGGGCACATCAGGACAAACCAAAAACTCCATTGGAGCGCCACGCCCGGACGCACAGGGAGTCGGCCATTTTGACTTGCAATTGGAAAACCGGCTGGACTCAACTTATGTTTTAACGAACTCGTCCCTGGTTTTTCAGCTAATCCACTCATACATGGTTTAACAGACTCTAGAGACATGGGGCTAAAAAGTGATGCCAGCTTTTTTACATTGAACCTCCGGTTTTCAAATAGCGCCCCCACAAAAACATGCTTTTTCCCCATACCTTGGACAACCCCTCGCAGGTATGCGCTCTATCTAATCTGGATCATATTTGGCTGACATAAGGCCTCTTATGGTCTGAATTCATAGAGCTCAATAACTGCACGGTGCTCACCACTATAGCGCCCCCTATCTATACCTTGAAAATTTTAGTTTGTACGATTTATATGAAACGTTGCAGGTATATTTTACACATTCAAACAAACACAAAATATATTACATGTATTTGATATTTCCGAAGATGTGGGCGTGGCAAGGGCGCACAAGAAGTCGGCCATTTTAACTTTTAATTGGGAATCCGTCTGGACTCATCTTATGTATTAATGATCTAGTCCCTGCTTTTTCAACAGAATAAAATCACACCTGGTTTAACAGACTTTAGAGACATGGGGCTACAAAAAACATCCAGCTTTTTTTTCATTCAACATCTGGTCTTAACCTCTTAACTCCCACCTGAACTGAGCACATTTTCGTGGTATTTTGGTGCTTTTTGGGCACTTACGTCTCATTTTTTTAACTGCGTTTCTATCGCTATTTTGACGCTTTTTTTCAAGAAGCTTTAAGATATGGGTCAAGTCAAACTGGAGAAAATGTGCTCGGTTAAAGTGGGGTTAAGAGATTATAATGCCACCAACATCCCTTTTTGCTGTACACTTCACAACACCTCGCAGGCATGCGCTCTATCCAATCTGGATCATATTTGGCTGACATAAGGCCACTTATGGTATGACTCCATAGAGCTCAATAAATGCACGGTGCTCACTACTATAGCGCCCCCTATCTATACCTTGAAAATTTTAGTTTGTACGATTTATATGAAACGTTGCAGATATATTCTACACATTGAAACAAACACACAAATATATTACATGTGTATGATATTTTCTACGATGTGCTTGTGGCAAGGCTAAATGTCCCAGAGACTGCATAATATCCTTCATAATTCTCACATACCTTGTCAGATTGAGTTGAAAATGTAATCACTTATGAACTTGATGAAAATGAATCCATGTTCATGACAATAGACATGGTTCATGCTATAGCACACGCCAAAACAGCGATAAAGCCAGTGTGAATTGTCTGGGTGGTCCCACCCCCATTTGAACGAAAGTGAAAAGAAAAAATATTTTCTGATTCCCCATGCCATACTGATCCAAAAAGTCAATTACAACATGCCTCTATCTTGCTTCATTCACTTTATAATTAGGCCCGAGCCAGGACAAAGTCCTGGTAAGGGACTTTTGTTCTCCCCCGGTTTCTTGTTATTATTATTATTATTATTATTATTATTATTATTATTCGCCCCTAAGATCCTGTTTTTCAGTGCCTTCCCGTGCAAAAGTACACGCAGAAATTGGCACAGTGATCAGAGTCGGCGAAATTGCATGTCAGTGGGCGACATGCGCACGCCCAAAACAAAATGGCTCCACAGCGCCCCCTCAAAATTGACCCCCATTCAAAAAGAACATGCGTTTTGGGCGTAGGCCCAAATCCTTGGGTACAGTGAAAGGGCACATCAGGACAAACCAAAAACTCCATTGGAGCGCCACGCCCGGACGCACAGGGAGTCGGCCATTTTGACTTGCAATTGGAAAACCGGCTGGACTCAACTTATGTTTTAACGAACTCGTCCCTGGTTTTTCAGCTAAATCAAATCATACTTGGCACAGTACATCTAGACATCTGTCAGTCACATGCGCCTCACTCAGAGCTTTCCGAAAATGTATAACATGTGGGGGTCAAGTTAACCACTCCACTTATTATGCCTCAGCAAAGTTGCCGAACAGCGCCACCTGCTGGCTTAAGATGGCTTTTAAGTGGCTTGTAAGTGGCCCGCCCATCCTCCGTGAAAATAGCCAGAGTTCTTATTCTGGCAGCATGATGGCCTCTGTCAGAGTTTCTCCTGAAAATCGTCCATTTTTCCCAAATTCCCCCTTTATTCACAAAAGCCACACTTTTAGACTCCTACATAGTTTTACTACCCCTCTGTTACAGGAAGAAGCTTTAATTTGAACGTTTTTGGCTCCAAAATCAGTTTTTTTGGAAAGTACAATCACAGGAAGTTCAGATAAGCTGTTTCCTGTCCGTCTCCCGTGTCCCGTGTCTCCCGTGTCCTCGTACTATTTGGTGTCACCAAAATATTCCGTCATCTATCGAGACTTTTGTGGGGCTGGAGCACCTTTTCAGATCTTTGGGCGCCCAGGGAATTAGCCCTAATTACAAAATGTTTCAATAAATATTGCCTGAACTGTAATTCCGTTTTCTGTGACACACGAGTGTAACTGTTTCATAAGATTAATATAAAATCCGCAGTGTTGTTGCTTAAGCTTGTATAGCTCCATTAGTAAAGTGCAGGGTTCCCATCCATTAGATTGCTGGTTCAAACCCCACAGTGACTTCTTTTTTTTTCTTTTTATTTGTGACTCAGTACCTACTGGGAAGAACCTGAATCGGCGCCTATGGCCCCACCCTCACTAAAAACGGGGAAATGACCCACACATTGTCCGAGCCTGGACTACATGAGCACATGGCGTTTCATAAGATATTTGTCAGTTCGGTTGTAAAAGTATCTGTGCTTGTCTAGCTCTCTTTATAGAGTGCAGGTTCCCATCCATTAGATTGCCGGTTCAAACCCCACAGTGACTTCTTTTTTTTTCTTTTTATTTGTGACTCAGTACCTACTGGAAGAACCTGAATCGGCGCCTATGGCCCCACCCTCACTAAAAACGGGGAAATGACCCACACATTGTCCGAGCCTGGACTACATGAGCACAGGCGTGATATTTGTCAGTTCGGTTGTAAAAGTATCTGTGCTTGTCTAGCTCTGTTTATAGAGTGCATGGTTTGCATCCATTAGATTGCCGGTTCAAACCCGACCATGACTTTTTGTTTTTCTTTTTTTAATTAATATTTTATTAATCCTCATTAATAACGAAGAAAGAACAGTTTCAAATATGTGGAACTACACAGAAAGAAATGTGGGGACACTAGGGAAACACTTGAGGCAAAACTGAGGAGGGTGTCGAAAACAATCAAGAAATGGAGGGGGTGGGGGAAAGTGATGACCTCTCTCCTCCAGTGGCATGGTGGGATCTAATTTCACCCTGGTCATTTAGATAATAGTAGTAGCCCACATTAGGCACACCATTACACAGGGTTATAGCTCAGAGATAGTGCGCTGGTCTTTGGTGCAGGAGGTTGCTGGTTCAAACCAACCATATATTTTTTTTCTTTTTTTTGGTTTGGACTGGGCATCTACTGGAAGAACATAAATCGGCGCCTATGGTCCCAACCTTATTAAAAATGAAGAAAGAACAGTTTAGAAATATGCACAACTACACAGAAAGACATGGGGGACAGTAGGAAAACAATAGAGGAAGAACTGGGGGGAAATGTAGGGCCAAAATGACCTGAAATGACCTGAAATGACCTCTCTTCCCAAATGCCTTGCTTGGACATATTTTCACACCCGGGATTTAGACAAAAGTAGCCCATATCAGGTTAACCTTGGGGTCATGTTATAGCTCAGTAATAATGTCCTTGTCTTTGATGTAGGAGGTTGCAAGTTCAAAGATGGTATTGACACTTTTATAATGCTTTCTCTTTTCACATGGGCCACTAAAGCTCTGAGCCCGATACAACTCCAGAATGAGCACCAAGTTATGTAGACACAATTATTTATTTAGCCACTTTTCTACCTTTCACTGCCATTTTCCTCTTTACTCGTGCAGATCACTGCTCTTTTTCTGCAAATACAAGAGTGCACCTCTGTCCAGATGCTGTTTTGCATGCTGGCTTCTCCGAGTATTGCAGTTCACTGGTCATAGAAGGTATTTCAACTATAGAACGAGTGAAAAGCACCGCTGTGGTGAACGTGAGGCCGGGCCTAATGCACGTGGGCTGGCATCATAGATACCTGACGCAAGAGTAAGGTGTGACGAAGGCAAGGCGAGAGTGGGCCGGAGCAAGAGTTAGCAGAGAGCACACAGGTTGTGTGTGAGGCAGAGGGGAGAGCAGGTTTGGGCGAGAGCGGGGGCGGTAGCAAGGGGGGCGGTCGCAAGGGGGGGCAGCGCCAGGGGCGAGGGCCTACATCGCCGCTTGCGGCTTTAATTTTCATTGGTTCGAACCCCGGGCGCTGAATGCTGTTTATTTTGCCTTTTCTCTTCAACGTGGATACATATAGCAATTCTTTATGTGTATCATTTAACATGTTAACCTTTTGTAAGCACATTTAATTGAAAGTTAATTCACTTTCAAACAA